>CM062291.1:317990563-320390563 GCA_031216915.1 Pictodentalium vernedei
TCACAGTGGGACGAGAAGGAGTGTTTTTTGGGTCCAGTCTGAAATTCAAGATGGCCGCTAGCAGCCATTTTGTTCAAAATTAAGTGCAATCAGATTTTTGCGCAGAACTTCCAAATGAAAGATCTGATTTGAATAAATTTTTGTATGAATGTTTAGTACCATGGGATACATTACATATAATACAGAGTTTTTCTCGTGAATAAATTATGCAAATTAGGGGTCCGGGTGGGACTTAGAAAATTTTGGACCAAAATCCGGAAATTAGTTTTTTGGTTTTTTATGCGTTTTGGTCAATTTTAAGACAAAAAAAAAAAATTTTTTTTTACACTGAAAATTTGGGGTCCAGATGGGACTTAGAAAATTTTGGACCAAAATCCGGAAATTAGTTTTTTGTGTTTTGATGCATTTTGGTCAATTTTAAGAAGAAGAAGAAAAAATTTTAGTCTGAAAATATTTTGTTTGGGACTGAAAATTTCCACACAAAAATAATAATCTACAATGATTGGTCTTAATCTGTAGTCCATTACAGTCACCTTGTAATTCTTTTATTATTGTTGACTGGGCCAAAACAAATACTAATTCCTGTCATATTCATTATTCAGTTGTCTTGGTCACAGCAAGTACTAATTCCTGTCATATCCAAGTTGAGCTACAGAGTCATTGACTCTTTCATTTAAACTTACGTACCATCCCCCCTCCCTCCCTCATCACCCCCCCCCCCCCCCCCTCCTGCCGGGGGCCAATTAGGCATTGTTTTTTCTTTCGTTAAAAATGCTTGTTTACAGTTTTGGTTAAAAATCCAACCCCCCCCCCCCCCCTTCCCCAATTAGGCATTTTTTTTTTATTTCCTCCAATATGCATTTTGAACTATTTACAATCACTACATGCAGAATGCTTTTTTACAGTTTTGGTTAAAGTTTGTGGTTAAAAATCCAGACAGAAATTATCCCCCCCCCCCCCCCCAATTAGGCACTTTCTATTTTTTTCTTTCCTCGAATATGCATTTTGAACTATTTACAATCACTACATGCAGAATGCTTTTTTACAGTTTTGGTTAAAGAGTTTGTGGTTAAAAATCCAGACAGAAATTATCCCCCCCCCCCCCTCCCCAATTAGGCATTTTCTATTTTTTTCTTTCCTCGAATATGCATTTTGAACTATTTACAGTCACTACATGTGGAACCTTTTTTTAAACTCACATACCCCCCCCCCCCCCCCCCCCTGCCCCTCAGCGGGGCCAATTAGGCACTTTTTTTTCTTTCATCAAAAATGCTTGTTTACAGTTTTGGTTAAAAATCCAACCCCCCCTTCCCCAATTAGGCATTTTTTTTTTATTTCCTCCAATATGCATTTTGAACTATTTACAATCACTACATGCAGAATGCTTTTTTACAGTTTTGGTTAAAGTTTGTGGTTAAAAATCCAGACAGAAATTATCCCCCTATCCCCCCCCCCCCCCCCCCCCCCCCCCCAATTAGGCACTTTCTATTTTTTTCTTTCCTCAAATATGCATTTTGAACTATTTACAATCGCTACATGCAGAATGCTTTTTTACAGTTTTGGTTAAAGAGTTTGTGGTTACAAATCCAGACAGAAATTATCCCCCCCCCCCTCCCCAATTAGGCATTTTCTATTTTTTTCTTTCCTCGAATATGCATTTTGAACTATTTACAGTCACTACATGTGGAACCTTTTTTTAAACTCACATACCCCCCCCCCCCCCCCCCCCCCTTTCCTCAGCGGGGCCAATTAGGCACTTTTTTTTCTTTCATCAAAAATGCTTTTTTACAGTTTTGGTTAATGTTTGTGGTTAAAAACCCAGACAAACACCACCACCCACCACCCACCCCCCACCCCCACCCCCCATGGTGCCAGTTAGGTATTTTTTTTTTCTGCTCAAAATGCATTCCGAAGAATTTAGACTGACCACATGTGGAAAAAAAATGGACTCCCCTAACACCCCCCCCACTCTCCACCACCCCTCATCCCCCACCCCACCGCCTCCTCACCCAGGGCCATTCATGCAATATTTTTTCTTTGGTACAAAATGCATTTTTAGCTGGACTGTTTATTGTCAGGGCTATAGTCATGACTTTCGTCCATCCATCTGTCGGTCCATCCATCTGACTGTAAACAATTGGTTTCCGACTGATAACTCCAGTTTGGATTATTTGATTTCAACCAAAGTTGATATGTGTATTTTCCAGCTAGTAATACAGGCCAGGTTTCAATATAGGTTCCACAACTGCTCCCCCCCCCCCCCTCCACACACACACACACACACACACACCCCACACACACACAAATTGTCACTTAGGCAATTATTCCCAAAATGCATTTTGAAGGATTGGGAGTTATTACATGCAAGAAAGAAAAGTGACTCATATAGCCCAACATTGCTTTATGTACTGCATCTTTAATCCTTTACCTTACACAAGTTGAAGCCAACAGTACAAATTATTTTTCTGAAACCTCATATTTTTTTCATTTTTTATTTACTTCTAGCCTTGGCTTATTACTCCTTATTGGAACAAGCTCATCAAGTTTGTTCCATTAATAGGTCATGAGGTATGTTTTGAAGTAGAAAAATGAAAAAATAAAATTTGAATAGCAAATTTTGTTTATCACGAGTGCAGATATGGCAGGTTCGTTAGGTAAACTGTTAACAAAAAATGGCTCCGACTATTTTGCGTCTAAGCATTGCCATTTCTGGGACAGTCGGGCTGCATGCGTGACATCACTCTAGTTCTATCCTGAAACGTCTTATTATTTCAGTCCTAAAACAGCATGTGTAAGTTCAATAATTCATGAAAATGTTAAACATTTTTGTTTTACAAACAGCATTGACTGATGTTTATCCCAACTTTGGATGGATGAACCAATGGCCATATATTGGCCAATGGCTGATTGGATAGCAACTAATTATCTCATCACTATTAATTTCACTTTAAAAGATAATATGCAGCAGATCCACTTAGTAGGAAGCATTTAGGTAGAAGTAACTACACTTCTGAATAAAGCCCAAAGATGGGCTCCCAGCAATAAACAAGTTAAGGGCCGATAGCTAGACAGATTCCAAACATTTCTTCTACACTACAGACTTTAAGTCCACGAACAGGACTTTGATTTTTTGTCCAGTTATAGTTGCCTCTCTAAGGAGGAAAGACAATTAAAAAACATTTTTGAGCTAGTCTATTCTAGGGCAGATAATTTTCTCACGACTGCAGGCTGGTGCACCTGTTCCAGTTGCCACAGAGTTTGTCAAAGTCAAAAAGAGGCCCTTAACCCTTTACCTAACATGAAAAGCAGACGATACTTGCAATTGAAATTCCTGAATAAGTAATTTTTTTCATTTTTTGTCTCAAAAACATAGGTTATGACCCTCATTAGAACAAGCCAGAAGAGCTCGTTCCAAAGAGGGGTCACAACCTATGTTTTTGAGACAAATAATGAAAATTAATTGGCCACTTTTGTAAATATGCTGGCCGGATTTGGCAGTTACGTTAGGTAGAGGGTTACGCCTATTTTTGACTCACGACTTTTCTTGCTTTGGAACTGGTGTGCCAGCAAGCAATCTTCAGTTGTTAAAGCCAGGCCTTTAAATTTCCCAAATTAACAATGGTAAGTGAAGTGGTGTGCACAAAATAGGATAATGTGCCCAAATTATGGGTCCAGTTAAATAATTTTCCAGATAAAAGTATCTCCAACTACTCCATAAGCCTCCAATATCAAAATTGTGTTCAACAGGGTACTATCTGAGGATGGGTGCAGAGAGCCAAACTTTACTAGAACCAATTGCCAAGTCACAAGACTTAAAGGTTGTATTATGGTAGAATGTTTAAAAAATTGTCCAGTTGTAATGGGTGGGTATGTTTTTATAGTTAAAATGAAGAGAAGGGCTATTAAAAAAATTCTTGTTTCTCAGGAAAATTTCTTTCAATTTTATGATGAGAGGAGGAGGCATTTTTAGCTCAACTTTGACGAAGTCAAATTTGAGCTATTGTCATGGCCCGTCGTCCGTCTGTCCGTCTGTCCGTACGTCAACAATTGGCTATGGCTCGGGCTAGAGGTCGTATTTATGAACCGATCTTTACGAAACTTCTTGTGTACCTTTGTTATGACCCTGGGACGGGAACGAGTGTTTTTAGGTATGGTCCGAAATTCAAGATGGCTGCCAGCGGCCATTTTGTACCGATGATGCAAAAATCAGTTTTTTGTACAGAACTTCTGTATGAAAGTTCTGATTTGAATAAAGTTTTGTTTAAATGTTTAGTACCATGGGATACATCACATATAATACGGGTTTTTTTCTCGTGCGTAAATTGTGCAAATTAGACTGACTTTGATTTATTTAGTGTTACTTTCAGAGCTGTAAGTGCCAAGCTGCTATGGCTCGGGCTAGAGGCCGTATTTATGAACCGATCTTTACGAAACTTCTTGGGTACCTTTGTTATGACTGTGGGACGAGAACGAGTGTTTTTGGGTGCGGTCCGAAATTCAAGATGGCTGCCAGCTGCCATTTTGTACCGACGATGCAGAAATCTGTTTTTTGTACAGAACTTCCATATGAAAGCTCTGATTTGAATAATTTTTTGTATGAATGTTTAGTACCATGGGATACATCACATATAATACGAGGTTTTTTCTCGTGCGTAAATTATGCAAATTAGACTAACTTTGATGTTTTTTGGTGTTACTTTCAGCACTGTAAGTGCAAATGCCAATACGGCTCGGGCTAGAGGCCATATTTATGAACCGATCTTTACGAAACTTCTTGGGTACCTTTGTTATCACCATGGGACGAGAACGAGTGTTTTGGGGTCCGGTCCGAAATTCAAGATGGCCGATGGCAGCCATTTTGTACGAAATTTGGTGCAATCAGATTTTTGCACAGAACTTCCATATGAAAGCGCTGATTTGAATAATTTTTTCTGTGAATGTTTAGTACCATGGGATACATCACATATAATACAGGTTTTTTTCTCATGCAGAAATTATGCAAATTAGATGAACTTTGATTTTTTCAGTGCTGCTTACACACAGTAAGTACACATGTCAATACGGCTCCGGCTAGAGTCTGTATTTATGAACCGATCTTCACGAAACATCTTGGGTACCTTTGTTATCACCTTGGGACGAGAACGAGTGTTTCTGGGTGCGGTCCAAAATTCAAGATGGCTGCCAGTGGCCATTTTGTATCGAAATTAGGTCTAATCAGTTTTTTGTACACAACTTCTATATGGCTCAGGCTAGATGCCGTATTTATGAACCGATCTTTACGAAACTTCATGGGTACTTTTGTTATTACCGTGGGATGAGAACGAGTGTTTTTGGGTGTGGTCCGAATTTCAAGATGGCCACCAGCAGCCATTTTGTACCAAAATTAGTGCAATCAGTCTTTTGTACAGAACTTCTGTATGAAAGTTCTGATTTGAATAAATTTTTGTATGAATGTTTAGTAACATGGAATACATCACATATAGTACGGGTTTTTTTCTCGTGCAGAAATTATGCAAATTAGATGAACTTTGATTTATTCAGTGCTACTTATACTCTGTAAGTGCACATGTCAATACGGCTCGGGCTAGAGGCTGTATTTATGAACCGATCTTCACAAAACTTCTTGGGTACCTTTGTTATCACCTTGGGACGAGAACACGTGTTTCTGGGCGTGGTCCAAAATTCAAGATGGCTGCCAGTGGCCATTTTGTACCGAAATCAGGTCCAATCAGTTTTTTGTCACAACTTCTACACAGCTCATATTTGTGAACTGATCTTCACGAAACTTCTTGGGTACCTTTGTTTTCACCTTGGGACAGGAATGAGTGTGTTTTGGGGTGCCTTTGTTATCACTGTGCTATGAGAACAAATATTTTGGGGTTCAGTCAGACCCACTCTGGGACTCAAAAGATTTTTTTCTAGTTTAGCATCTGACTGTCACCCACCTTTACAATACTTTACCTATACATTTGTTACAGGCAATGCTCAGTATTTATGTACAGACCGTTACAATACTTTATATGTACCTTTGTTATCAGGTCATTACCTAGATGTTTGTCATTGCTGTGTCACATACTATACATGTACATGTCTTTGTCTTGACAAGTTGAGCTACAGTGTCATTGACACTTTCATTCTTTATCAGTTCAGGGAGCCCAGATTAGACAACACATCCTCAAAAAAGAAATTCTAACCTACTCAGCCACAGGGCTCAAAATAAGCGGTTTCGCGTCCCTTTTTGCTATACAAAACTTGCAAAAAGCTACACAATGTTCAATTATGTATAGCATTTTGCGATACAAGATAATCAACTGCAGCCTATTAGGCTGCAGTTGATTATCTTGTATCGCAAAATGTAAATGAAAGTTTGCAAACAAATTTGAAAACTAGTTCACTGATGCTTTACTTCTGATTGTGGAACATTCCAGGCATAACTCAGATTAACTCTCCATCAAGCATCATTAGCAACTTCAAATGTAAGATGAATTCTATCGGTTTAAATTCTTCCTGTTTTTGCAACATTTTGCATAAAATGTACATTAAGCCCATCAAATTAAAAATCCCAACTTCCATTTTGAGAACTCTATTGAACAACCAAGACGCTATTTGAAAATATCCAAGTCCATGCAACCCTTAAAGGCAGTTCAGTTGAAAAAAACATAGTAAATGTTTCATGTGTTGCAGATTATTTGGAAATGCCCAGAAAGGAATGGAAACTATTCAATCTACTTAGAAGAATTCAATACAAAACAGCATAACATTACTCTGGTATACAAAAATAGCTATGTAATTTTTACAAAATGCTATTCATTTTTTTGAAATTTGTAGCATTTTGCTACGCAAAGAAAAAAAGTTATTTTGAGCACTGCTCAGCCAGAAGTGTATGTGAAAGACCAAACATAATCATGTAGACATTTGATGTTGCCATCACTGTTGATGTGACTGTCAAGAGGACGAATTTAATAACAATGATGGCATGCCATTACATCATCCTTCACTTGAACTATGTTGGTCCATCCAAGGTCTTCTTCAGATAAATAAATTAATAAAATGTAATACAAATAAATAAAAAAATGAAATAAATTTCCTTACCTATCATTCCTCCTCCCAAAATTAGATGATCTCTATTTGTCTATTTTCTAAAAAATAACGACTGGGTTCATTGCTTTCATTCCAGTAAGGTGCCACAAGCTATGTTTTTAACCCTTAAGTACTCAGATTAATGTTATGTTATTAACTACCATATATTCAAGTACACAGCTGCAGATGACTTATCCATTTACCTAACACAAAATGCAGACGACACTTGCAAACAAAATTCTTGAATAACTATATTGTTATACTAATAACCTATGCACCAGACTAGCTGGTGCAAACTCGATATTGTCAAGGGCCAAACACAAATTTTGAACCCCCCCAATCCCCAAAATTTGCATACAATACCAAAAATCAAAAGTCCTATCTGGCCTTCCATACTTTTACCATCTGCGCATGTGCAGCAGTCCGGAAGAGACTGGAATTAGAGCCAACATCATTCTTTGTTTGGCCCTAAAGTCAGTAACAATGATCTGACATCTGGGCTTTAAAATCTCTTTTGAAGATGCCAGCCACATATCAATGCAAGAATTGGTGGATCCAAGGCTTTTAATGGATGATGGAAGTGAACAATTGTGGTTTCAAATGTTCAGGGCTGTAACTTTATAATAATTATAAAATTATTTCATGTTTCCCAGTTTTGGGACATATGCCTGATGTCATCATTCTTGCTAATGATTATTCCACTGTTAAGTGTTCCTTCCCTATCCTTCCATGAACCCTTCCTGTTAAACTCCTAAGCTTTTTGGCTATTTTTTATTGAAATTTTTTATTAAATTTCTTGGGGTTTAATTTGTGTTACAGAATGTTTATTCTGTTTATCTCCATGGTTACATCCACACCCTAGGGGTGTTAGGTCGGGGTTTTTTTTGGTCTTGCATCTTCTATCCAATGTATCGTTTTTAGCTGCGACTAGCGGCTCTATAAGTGTCAATGTCGGTCTGTCTGTTGGTTGGTCGGTCGGTCTGAATGTCGGTTGGTCTGTCTGTGACCAACGAGTTTCAGAACTCAATAACTTTTGAAATACTTGATGGAATGACTTTATATTTGGCATGTTTGTGTATCTTATTGATGTCTAGCCACTATTCAATGCATGTGTTGTTCCAAACATTTTTCTTGGAGTTATGGCCCTTGATGAACTTAGAATTTTGTGAGATTGCACCACCCGTCGCAGCTACGGCTTCGATGTCACAATTATTTCTTCATATTAAGATCTTGCTTTGCATCTCTGGTAGCATTTAAATCAGTTAATGATTTTGGGCCTTTTTGTGTGCCTGAAGTCTTGTTTCCGTTTTTAGCTTAACTTAACAAAGTCAAGATAAGCTATTGCCATCACGCATGAGGAAGTCTGTTAGTCTGTTCACATTTTCCTTCGGCACAGGCTACACCCTGTAGTTCTTGTCTGATCGTCACGGTTTTTGTGTTTTATGGCTGCCTGAGCCCAAAACCCGAAAACGATTAGCACAGTCTACAGGTCATATTTATGAAGGGATTTCATTGTAATTTGGTAGGATGCCTCTGTATTATATCTGGATGAGAACATCCCCTTTTGGTCATGATCTGTCAACCATGATGGCTCTCCAAGCCCGAAACCCAAAAACGTTTAGCACAGTCTGCAGGCCATATTTAATATGGAGGGATTTCATTGTAACTTGGTAGGATAACTCATTATGATGTCTAGATGAAAACTTCCCCATTATGTCGCGATCTGTCAACCGTGACGACTGCCCGAGCCAAAAACCTTTAGCACAGTCTACAGGCCATATTTATGGAGGGATTTCATTGTAACTTGGTAGGTTGATTTCATATAATGTCTAGATGAGAACGTCCCCTTTTGGATGCGATTGGTCAACTGTGACGGCTACAGGGGCCTGAAGCTTGAAAACCTTTAGCACGGTCTACAGGTCATATTTATGAAGAGATTTCATTGTAACTTCGTAGGATCACTCCAGTTAATGCCCAGATGAAAACACCCCCTTTTGGTCACGATTATTCAACCATGATGGCTTCCCAAGCCCAAAACCTGAAAAACTTTAGTGCAGACTACAGGTCGTATTTGCGAAGGGATTTCATTGTAACTTAGTAGAATAACTCAGTATGTCGAGATAAGGACGTCCCCTTTTAGTTGCATTCAGTCTACTGTCATGGCTACACAGGCCTGAAGCCTGAAAACCTTTAGTACAGTCTACAGGTTATATTTATGAAGGGATTTCATTGTATCTTGGTAGGATGACTCATTTTGGAATAATTTCACTGTAACTTGGCAACTTTCATTGACATACATTAACTGTGAGGGACACATACATTAACTGTGAAGGCCATATTAACCCACCTTTCAGTTCTTTAGTACAGTCTACACCTCATATTATTTTTTTTAAAAACATAGCATACAGGGCTCAGATATTAACATATTCCCAATTATCACAGTCCTTGTCTTATTTCATAATCCTTTCATAAACATTGAACATTATCCTTTTCATCAAACACAACACACAGACAAGTGTCATTGACACTTTCATTTTCCTTTGACGTTGTTTACATTGGCAATGTCCTCAAATATATGTAGTATTTAATTTTATATTACTGTAGGATACATGGATTATGATTCTGGTAGTGTAGCTCAAAAAATTTGGATTTTATCCACATTATTTTATCCACACTTCGGCTCTATCGGGATGCCCTTGGGCTCATCATGTTCCCTTGGGGAACTTAGGCATTTTTACCTGTGTCACCAGCGGCAGAGCAGGTCTAGTAACCGCTCGACTCCGTCCGTCCCGTCTGTCAGTCCGTCTGCCAGTCCGTCCGAAACACTTTTTCCGTCAAAGTTTTCTTGGCTTCTATGAAAGGGAATGATTTTATATTAGGTCTGCTGCTTCATAATGATGAGTTGTATCGTGTAAGCAATTTTCAGATCTGCCGTGCAGCCACTTCCTGTTTGCCGATACTTTGAAATTTTACTGTACCCACTGAACATTGAAATTTTCCGTCAAGGTTTTCTCAGCTTCTATGCAAGGGATTGATTTTATATTTGGTCTGCTGCTTCATAATGATGAGTTGTATCGTGTAAGCAATTTTCAGATCTGCCGTGCAGCCACTTCCTGTTTGCCGATACTTTGAAATTTTACTGTACCCACTGAACATTGAAATTTTTCGTCAAACTTTTCTCGGCTGCTATGCATGGGATTGATTTTATATTTTATCTGGAGTCTGATAATGATCAGTTGTATCGTGTATGCAATTTTCAGATCTGCCATGCAGCCACTTCCTGTTTGCTGATTCAATTGTTTGCCGATTCAATTGCATGCAGCGACGCAGGTCCAGACCCGGTATTGGTCTTGGCTTGTTTTTGTTTTTTTTAAATTTCTAAAAATGTTTGGTTTAATTTTTTGACTTTAATTTTGATTACTATTATTTATGTATCCTTATCATATATTTATTGTAGAGTTTGTAGGAGTGCTATCGACTTGTATTTTGATTGTAATTATGAAGCTTTCTGCTTTTGATTGTAATTAAGTTTTCTGCTTTAAATGCAAGGCGAGGTAGTCGACCTCGGATTTTCATACTTGTTGCCTTGCCTGTAGTTGATGCACGTCTGCGGATTCTTGTCCTACATGTATACATTGGGATGACAAATGTTGGAGATGTGTGTCGCTGAACGTTGTTGCGGTGAGATTCCTATGCCAGAACTCCCACCGCAAGATAATTCGAGTTTATCAGTTTCTTTTTCAGAGGAACAAGAACATGGTGATGGTATTGTGACACCCATCCAAAGTGTGTTACCATCCTCCTGCTCTGATGAGCAAACAGAGCTAGCTGCAAAGGTGCTCATGAATATTAAGCAAGGGATAAGGCCTCTAGTTAGTGTTCTTAATCCCTTGCAAGCAGCTAGCTTGACCAGTGAAGCGGTTACTGCCCGTGGGAGCCGTGACTCTGGGTAAGTCTGTTGCGGTCGAAGGAAGTGTAGATTTGGGTAGAACGAGCACCTCAAAGTCAAAAGCTCACCCAGCAACGATGGAAATAGGGAGGAAGTCACCGAGTTTCTTTTAGGGAGGCTCGACTCGGTCTAACAAGACCGTGAGTGGGAGAGGCCCCTCTCTAACCCAACAACATTTGGAGTCAAACGTTTTGAGAAACTTGCACGAGGCAGAGCATATGTCCACACCCACAGCTTGGGACGCTCCATCTACACTGCATGCAACCGGAGTTGCTACAGTCACGGCTTCCTCCGCTATGTTACAAAAACACACGACCGCATGCTAGCTACCCGACTTCGGATATCCAGCTAGCTGCGCGAAGACGGAGCCAGTCTTTGCCTGTGAAGTCTGACCATCCGGTAGCTAGCGATCTGAGGCTTTGACCCTTGGGACTTTCGGAGAAGAGATCTATCTCTGGATCTTTGTCCCAGGAGCAACAAGTGGTGAAAAAACGGAAGACCTCTGCTCCTTGAGCCTCCGAAATGGACTTGCTGATGCAGATTGCATGGCTAATTGCAGCAAGTGCAAGAGCAGCCTTCCACAGACTCCGGTGATGAGCTGTCGGATGGTGCTGGGTCGGTCCCGTCATCTGCACGCGCGATGGACCAAAATGTTACAGGTGAATCAGTCGGATGGTGAAAGGGACAAGGAAGAGGATTACCCTTCCCTTTCAGAACAGCATATGGTAGCGATGAATTTTTATTCATCTATACTCTCCTGACTTGTTCCACCTGATCAGCAAGCTGCAACAACTAGAAAGAAACTGCTGTCGTCTCTGGATCCAGATTTAGTGCAGAGGAAAGAGGATGTTCTTTCCTTCCTGAAACAGTCTAGACAGGTGTTGGAGACCTTCGGCCATGATAACGACACCATATTCAACCTCTCTAGTGCTTATCGACATCTTCAATAAATATACCGTTCCTTGGACCACATTTATTTAAAACGGTTGGAGAAGATGTCCAGAGAGCTCCTCTGCTTTTAGATGAGCAGGCAGGGGATTTAGCTATATCCCTACCTGCATCATTCAGTATACACTCAGAAGTGATGGAATGTGCTATTTCATCCAATAGAACGAATCTGGAGGTCATGTCCTATGCAGATAACCTCACCAGAGCTGTGGCACAACGTCTTAATGGAAAGGAATTTGAGGACGTTTGTTCCTCGCTTAAAGTTCTTTCCAGGGCAGTCATGTATGACTCCTCCCTGACAGTGGCAAATTTGTAGTTAATCAGACGTGATGCTGCCCTTGCGTCGTCATCACTTATAGATGAAAGCTCTCTCCGAATTGCTCCAGTCTCCGGATAAACTCTATTTGACCACAAGCTTTTGTTAGTCTATGATCAGGCTGCATAGAAAGCTTTCAGTACACTGCTACTGAAGTCCGCATCTCAACAACATGCTTCAGCAGACCAAGGTAAGCGAGGCCATTCCACTTCAAATCAACTAAAGGGAACTCCTCGCGAGGGTACAAAACCCTCTTATACTTAATCCGGAAATCATCAGTCTAGCATCTCGGAAAAGGGGCACAGATCTGAGGACGTAGCTTCTCCTCCCGTAAGTCTTGTAAGTCATACAGGTGATGGACATGACCTCTATTGCTTACCAGTTGGCAGAAGGTTATCAATTTCGCAAGAAACTGGAGAAGTTGTATTGGACGAATCTTCCAGTGGATCCTTTCAAAAGAGAGACTCTCCTAGCGGAGGTACAGGCTCTCTTATTGAAAGAAGCAATAGAGGTCATCGAGAATAGACTTCTGTTGCTTTCTACTCAGCAGAAGGTTATCAACCTCGCAAAAAAGTGTATGAAAATTGCGGAAGATCCGTGGATAAGAATGTAGACTCATCAGGCCTGCAGCTATCAATCCGAGCAAAGCTCCACTTACAAAAAGTATGTGTTGTACAGATCTAACGGCGAATTCTTCCAAGAGAGTCTCTCCTTGCAGAGGTACAGGCTCTCTTATTGAAGAAAAGCACTAGAGGTTGTCAGAATATTCTCCAGGTCCTTTCAAGTCACCTGTTTCTCATCTTGAAGCTATATGGATAGTGCATAGATAGGCTGAGACAGCTGTCATGTTTGGAATAGAGCCGTTAGAGGGAATAAGTACGTCTTTTCCTTCTCGGTGTTGTATTCCTTGGCATCAACACATTTAAGGCCATTGTGGATGCCATAGTAGCCTTATGTACTGTTACAGCAGTCTTTTTTTGTGGCTAGTGTTGTAAGTCTCCATTTAGTGAGCTTTCAAAGGCTGCAAGTGACACAGATATGTCTTCACATAGACAAAGACTCTTTACTGCGTAGCTATATTGAGATTACTGTCTCTTTGGAAATTACAACTGTTAGAATAGCGGCTCGTCATTCCCTACCTTGTGCGACGATGGTTGTAAATCTCCGTTTAGTGAGCTTTCCAGGTCGCTAGTTACACCGAGACATCTGTCTTCATGGAGAGGAAGACTTCTAAGCTGCATTACCTAGACTCTGACCGCTGTCTTTTGGGAATAAAACCGATAAAGGTAGAGTGCTTTTCGGTTTGTTTTCCTTGGTGACAAAGACTTGAGTCTTATTGTTTACACCATTCAGTGCAGCCTAGCTAGAATCATGAGCGATGTTTTTTCAGTAATTATGCAGTGACATAACTGAATTTGTTATCTCTTGGGACTACTGTCTCTTGGGAATTTAGGGCTGTTAAATAGCGGCTCTTCATTCCCTACCTTCCTTGACATAAGTCTTCGTTCAGTGAGCTTTCAGGGTCGCAACTCATACTGATATGTCTGTCTTCACGGAGATGAAGACTTATAAGCTACGGCTAGCATTGTAAGTCTCCTTAGTGAGCTTCTAGGGCCTCAGTCATCAGCCTTTTATTGTCTTCACGTATAGGAAGACCTTTACTGCTTCAGCTAGGCTGAGTTTGTTGTCCTATCAGACATGATACCATATATTAGAGGAGGTTATTTTCTTCCTACCGGTATGATTTGGTGTTAGTTATATGAGGCTATAAGCTCTATTGATGACGCCACATTTACCTTGTTTTATTATGTCTATATGGTGTATTTTTTGTTCATCATGTCCCTCTCCATCCTTAGAGGCATTCTGGAGTCGGTCAGACATGAGGGAGCCCAATGTTTCCCATACTATTATAACTAACACAAGAGCAATTCAAATAATGTGGATAAGGGGGGGTTTGATAACAATTATTCGTCGAACCCACTGCCAATGTGTTGAGAGGAGATTACAGGGCAGGACATAGTTTTCTTCCTATAAGCCTTGTATGCATTCAAGTATATGTATGTCTTTCATGGCTGCTTGATTGGCGACTGGGTTGTGTTCTAATGGCGACCTCATAGGCACATCACTATTTAGTTGGTTTGTTTCCTGTGGTTGTTCGTTTATAAGTCATATATGAGGGAGCGCGGTGGCTCAGTGGTAGACTTTCTCCAATGTGGCAATTAGTCCACTCTGAAGAGAGCTCCTGACAATTTTGGGGCTATTTGGATCAGTTGTGGCACTGCCAATAGGCCTCCTATACATACATTCTCAATTCTTGACATCATTATTTGGAGGAGCATATTCTTTCTCCGAACAGTCATTGGTTGTTATGGACCTAGGAAACAATGAATTGTTTCGGGGACAGTCTGTGACAGGTCTTTTAATCATAGCTTCCATGTTCTAAATCGAGGTTTCCTTGAGTTACAGTACACAGAGTGTTATTGGAATTAATTGTACACCTTAACAAGGTCGCCTGTTAGTTGCCATAGAAGCATGTTTTTTCTTCAGATAGTTTTCATTGGGTTTCAATTGGACAAGTGTATGGTTGTACACATATCACTGGTTTTCAACCTATCTACATATTCCGATTCCGGTATACATTAGAAGCATGCTCTGTTAATTACCGGGATCGCCGCGATAGCCTTAGCTTCTGAAGTGGAAGCACCAACAATTAATTATAATTAGTAACTGGGTGCCTGTTGGGCGAATATATATTGATTAGTCAGTACCGCTTTTCACTGATTCCAGAGCGCTCCTCTACTTGTTTTGAAGAATATTCCTTCAAAAAAAAAGGTGGGGGGGGGGGGGGATTTTCTTCATTTCCTCCAGCTTGATAGGTGTGTAACTATGAGTGAAGCTGTTTTGTCTGTAGACTATTACGGATCCTAGATACAGTTTGTTTTTATTATTTATATACGATATATGTTTGTGGGGGTTAGGCTCTACTCTCGAATACGCCATCCTAGTTTAAGGGGCTTAGTCCAGACTAGCCTTAAAAATTGGGGTCTCGTTACACCTTATTAGCATAATCTTTCATGCTAAAATTACGGAATTACTTGAATATGGCTCCTTATTTATGATATGTCTTCTCTATTATTTGAGAGTCATACATGTAATTCCTTTCAAATTTATTTTCCTTTCACCTTGGAATGCAGGCTTAGGAGCTACATTTGGTCTGCTAATTCTTGAGTCCTAGGCCCTCTGCCTTTTTACGATTCAACTAGCCTGGGCCATTGGTTATTAGTATAAAAATATGATAAATTTTAAGTAATTTGTTTATTTTTTATACTTACCAGTGGCCCAGACGGGGATGACCCTCCCATGAGTGGGCACTCATACCTCCCCGCTGAGTTATTATTAGTTTGCTCATCTACAAAGAATGATGTTGGTGCCAATTCTGGTCTCTTCCTGACTGCTGTGCATGCGCAGATGGTAAAAGTATGGAGGGCCAGATAGGACTTTTAATTTTCGATATTGTATGCAAATTTGGGGGATTGGTGGGGTTCAAAATTTGTGTTTGGTCCTTGATAATATCAAGTTTGCTCCAGCTAGTCTGGGCCATTGGTAAGTATAAAAAATATACAAATTACTTTAAATTTATCATTTTTTTCATTTTTGAGTCAAAAACAGAGCTTATGACCCCTCAATGAGGGTCATAGGCTGTTTTTGAGACAAAAAATGAAAAAAATACTGAAAATGCAATGGTAATTTTGTGAATAGTGCTGGTCGGTTTTAGCCATTACGTTGTGTAAAGGGTTAACATTTTTTCTACATTATTGTTGACTGTCTGTACTGGCAGCCAACAATGATGTAAAAACACTGTCAAGATAAATGCAGCCTATCAGTTATCAAGGAAGAATACACTTGGGATGCTGGTTGTGGCTTATGGGGAAGTAAGGGTTAATGCATATGATAGAGAGTTTCAGTTTCTTCAAGAATTATTTTTGATTTTCAAGTTTTTTTAAAAGATGTAATTGCAAAGCATAATATTAGTTTCCCCCACCCTTTTTTTATGAACAGCAGAGCATATTTAATTCCACATCTGTTTGTTCAAACAGTTGCTTTTTATACCACCCCTTTCAAAGAGAATGAGGGTATACCTGATTACATGTGTGTGTCTGTCCATCCACAGTGATATCCTACCAGTGATTGGAAGATTTCAGTGATATTTGGTATGAGGGATCCTTATGGCAAGCCTCTCCTGCACACGTTATAAAAAAAGCTGCCCGTATTTTTCAACAGAGCTACAGTCCATACCTTGCTTTTAATTCATTTATGCTTTGTAGGTTCAGCACTGCAGTTGGGGTATAATTGCCTTCAGCAATTGCTCTTGTTATTATTTGAATGCTGTTTGCAACTGACAAACTTCATTGTGTATTTTACAGATATTGGTGAGTCAGATGGTCACTCGCAAGAACAACCAAGCAGCCAATCAGCAGCCATTCCACCATCACAGCCAGTGAGTTTTTCACAAGTCCAGAGATTACCCCCACCTTTACAACCAATGGCCTTTCGTGGAGAACGAATTCCTTCTACAGGAGCAAGGTCACAACTGACACCTTTCATGATTGGTGTATGTATGGTTATTTTCATTTATCAATGTCCTTTGAATTACAGTGGGAAAGAAAGCTTTTAGGGGGCAAGGTGGCTCGGTAGGTAGAGGTGCAGGCTGCAAGCATAGAGGTCCTTGGTTCGAATCCCACCTGCGGCAACTGTTTTGTGTCCTTGGGCAAAACACTTCACCCCCATTGCCCACATAGGGGCATGGTGGTGTTTTATACTAAGGCATACTGCACATCAATGGTGCACTTGTCTTCAACCAATGCTAACCCTGCTTGTGTGGAGTTAGTATGTTGGGGAGCCTGACAGTTGCTCGGTGGTTCTCTCTGGGTACTCTGGCTTCCTCCACCCATAAAACTATTTGACATGAAGTCACCCTGGCTGTCAAGAGTGTCTTTAAACCCTATTAAATAAATAAGTAGCTTTTTGAGGTGGAAGGCATGAAATTTTTGAATAGACCTTACAATTTTTTTTGTTTTTGACTGACTTCAGCTTTGGCAATCAAATTTCTACCTTCCAAAATGAGTTAACTGTTGAAAATTCAGTCTAAAATGTTTTGATGTAAATATTAACCCTTTACCTAACACGAAAGAAGACGACACTTGCAAGCCTCGGATTTAATGCTTGTTGTTTGCCGATAGTATCGGCACTCCTTCAATACTTGTATTATGGGATGTGAACGTTTGAAACGGTTTGGATTCGTATTAATTCAGTGTTTAGTTAAAAACAATTATTGTTTTTTCCATTAGGATACATATGATATCTTATTCTGGTAGTTTAGCTTTAATTATACCCCCCGCAAACAAAGTTTGGGGGGTATGTAGGAATCACCCTGTCCATCCGTCCATCTGGGCCAACATTGGGGGTTTAGGGGATATTATTATTAGGGGCTACCTCCAAATTAAGGTAGTGTTAGGGTTAGGTGTGGGGTTAGGGTTAGCCCCAGAGTAGGGCTTAAGGTTGGGGGAGGGTTAGGTCCCGGGGGGGGAGGGGGTAGTTTTAGTAGCCCCTAAACCAAAAAATAGCTCCTAATCCTATTGGTTTGGCTATTGTGGGGTTGGGTCAGGGGTGGGTTAGGGGGAGCCCTAGAGTAGGGCTTAAGGTTGGGGGTGTTAGGTCCCGGGGGTGGGTGGAGGTTAGGGTCAGGGGTGGGCTTTTTCGGTTTAGGGTCAGGGTGGGGTAGGGTTAGGGTGTGTTTTTGGGTGGAGGGGTAGGGTTAGGGTTAAATATAAGTTCTAGGGTGGGGTTCTGGGTAAAATAAGGTTTTGGACTTACAAAATGTTTTTTTGGTAGCCCATAAACCCGAAATGTTGGAGCGTCCGTCCGTCCGACTGTCCATCTGACCATCTGTCCATCTGTCCATCCTTATAAACACAACTCCTGAAGAATTTTCATGAAATTTTACACAATGGAAGAACTCCACATGAAGATGTGCATGAAGCAATATAATTCCGTTCTTACAGGTGCGAGGGGGGGGGGGGGTATCACTCTGTGAGCTTGCTCACAGTATCTCTAGTTAGGTACTGCTTGTCCACACTTAGGCTCTATCGGGATGCCCTTGTGCTCATGAGGTTCCCTTAGGGCACTTAGGCTTCATTCAAAAGATTTTCAAAATTTTTTTTTTAATTTATTTCGAAAATGTTAGTGATTGTCTATGTTATGTATCCTTGCAGTGTTTATTCTGTATTATTGAGAGTGCAGCGAACTTATGATTTTGGCATCTTTATTATTGTATTTATTATAATAATTGGTACTTGGTGTAAGTCGAGCAAGCCTCGGATTTAATGCTTGTTGTTTGCCGATAGTCTCGGCATTCCTTCAATACTTGTACTATGGGATGTGAACGTTTGAAATGGGTGTCGACCTGTGTGGTGGGCGGTGAAGTTCTTATGTAGGAACTCTCACTGCTTGCTAATACTAGTCTTTCGGTCTCTTTTTCAGAGGAACAAGAACATGGTGATGGTACTTTGACACCTGTCTGTTACATGCTGTTGTCGTCGCACTCTAATGAGCCCCGCTCTAATGAGTAAACAGATCTTGCTGCCAGGGTACACATGATATTTAGCACAGGATTTAGGTCTCTAGTTAGTTTGCTTAATCCTCTGCATGCAGCTAGCTCAACTGGTGAAGCACTCCTTCCTGTTGCGAGAAATTATAATAAGTCGGAACATGCGTTGGGATGTTCCTTCCAACTGCAGCCGTGGCTGGCTGCAGTTATGGTTCTTCTTACATGGAAGCACACGCAAAGGGGATTAGCCTAAAAGTTTCTCAACGTGATAATCCCCGAAATCTGGGGTCAGATTGTGAGTTGGGAGCGTTCTCCATCCCGTAAGCAGTCGGGGTTGACTGTTTTCTGTTGTGAGAAACTTTAATGAGTCGGAGCACCCGTGTGAAATGTGCAAGACTAGATGCTCCTTCCACACGTCAGCCGGGTTCAACTATTGTTATGGCTTCCTCTTCTTCCATGGAAAAGCATGCTAAGGTGAAGAAGTTCACAAGTTTCAGAACACTCGGCGAGGTCTGGGGCCAGACCGCAAGGTAGAGAACCCTATCCATTCTGGCAGCAGTCTTGGTCGACTGTTCCCGCTTCCGAGTTGGGACGCCCGTTCACACTTGCGATCTGGGATGCTTCTTCCACTCTGCAGTCGGGCCAGTTGCACCTATGGCTTCTTCCTCTGCTTCATCGATGAAGCACATTAGACTGCAGACTAGCCATCCGACTTCGCATGTTCATGCTGTTCCACGGAGATGTTCCCAGTCTTCACCACCAAAGTCGGATTAACCTGTAACTAGTGGTTCGAGGTGTTTTTATACAGACGTCGAAAGATCTGGGGTTAGATGTCTGTCCTGTGAGCAGCATATGGTGAAGAAGCGGATAATCGCTGCTCTGCAAGCTTCATTCACTCAACTGCTGCCACAGATTGTGCAGCTTATCGCAGCAACCCAGTAGTCGCAGGTTCAGCTGTCAACAGTCTCCTGTGTTGAGCTGTCGGACGGTGTGGGTTGGTCCAGTCATCTGTACATTCGGATGGTGTTGAACATGTTTTTCAAATGGAACGTTCAGATGGTGAGAGAGCTACGGAGGTTGATTCTCCATCTCTCACGGTACGGCACAATAAGATTATGAATTTTTAGCTCACCAAAGGGAGCTTAACTTATCACTTGCTGTCTGTCATCATTGTCTGTCGTCGTTGTCGTCATTGTGAACATTTTTCAAACAACTTCTCCTCTGAAACCACTGGTCCGATTTTCACGAAACTTCATGTGGATGTTCATTACTATATGGCAATTCACGTTTGTTCAAATGAAATAGCCACGTCCTTTGGGGGCTCTGTATGGGGCATAACTCTGATACCACCGTATGAATTATAGAAAAATTCTTTAAAAATCTTCTCCAGAACCAGTGGGCAGAATCTTTTGATACTTGGTATGCAGCATCTTGGTATGTTTCTGCTTCAAGTTTGTTCAAATCGAGTCCCTCAACTAATATTGGGGCTCACTATTGGGCATGAATTTTTACTTAGTGCAATTTAAGAAAAATTCTTTAAAAATTTTCTTCTCCAGAACCAATGGGCAGAATCTTTTGATATTTGGTATGCAGCATCTTGGTATGGGTCTGATTCAAGTTTGTTCAAATGGAGTCCCTTGATCAAGTTTGGGGCTCACTATGGGGACCTGAATTTTTACTTAGTGCATTTTAAGAAATAAATTTTAAAAATCTTCTTCTCCAGAACCAATGGGCAGGACCTTTTGATATTTGGTATACAGCATCTTGGTATGGGTCTGATTCAAGTTTGTTCAAATTGGCCCCCTAGATTCATATTTGGGCTCAGTATAGAAGCTCAAATTCGAACTTAGTGCATTTCAGGCAAATTTCTTAAAAAATCTTCTCCAGATCCAGCAGGCAGAATCTTTTGATATTTGGTATGCCACATTGTGGGCGGATCTGATTCAAGTTTGTTCAAATCGGCCCCCTGAATTTATATTTGGGCTCACTATAAAAGCTTGATTTCGAACTTAGTGCATTTCAGGCAAATTTCTTAAAAAATCTTCTCCAGATCCAGCAGGCAGAATCTTTTGATATTTGGTACGCAACATTGTGGGGTGGATCTGATTCAAGTTTTGTTCAAATCAGCCCCCTGGGTTCATATTGGGCTCAGTATAAGAGCCCAATTTGAACTTAGTGCTTTTCAGGCAAATTTCTTTAAAAATCATCTTCTCAAGATCCAGCAGGCATAATCTTTTGATATTAGGTATGAAGCATGCTTAGGGGGGTGAGATTCAAGTTTGTTCAAGCCAAGTCCCTGGTTTCATATTTGGGCTCACTGTGGTAGCCCGAATTATAACTTAGTTCAAAATGAGGAATTTTCTTTTAAAATCTTCTTCTTCAGATCCAGCAGTCGGAATGTTTTGATATTTGGTATGTAGCATCCTTAGGGGAGTGAGATTCAAGTTTGTTCAAGCCATGTCCCTAGGTCCATATTTGGGATCACTGTTGGAGCCCGAATGATAACTTAGTTCAAAATGAGGAAATTTTTATACTGTACCAATGACCCAGACTTAGCTGGTGCTAACTCCAACAAAACCAGGGCCAAACACAAATTTTGCCCCCCAATCCCCAAAATTTGCATCCAAAACAAAAAGAAATCATGTCCTAAAGGACCTCCATAGTACGCCTCTACTGCGCATGCGCAGTGACGCAGTCGTCCCGAAATTGGCGCCAATTATCATTCTCTGTTTGGCCCTTCATCAGTCAACATCTCACTGATCTTTGTGCTTGTAAATCTCAGTTTAAAGGATGCCAGACACGTAATTTTTGGAGAAAATGTGATTCTAAGGAGGATAGAAGGAGGAGAGGAAAAAGAAGTGGCAAAAAATAATCAGGGCTGTACTTAAAATTTTTTGATGAAATTATGTTAAGTTGCCTATTTTCGAGGCATGGGCCTCTTGTTGTCATTCTTGCTAATTGTTGCACTGCTTATTCAGTGTTTCCTCTCCCCTAGCCTTCTAAAGTCCCCCCTGGCAATTCTCCCATGCTTTTGGCATATTTTTGAGAAGTTTCATTTCTAAAATTTCCTGGGAGAGTTGCTTGGTTACAGAATGTTTTCTGTTATTTTCCCCATAGTTACGTTTTCACCCATGGGTGTATAACGTTTGTGTTCTGCATCTTCCATCTGATGTTCTACAGATTCTCCCCTGGGAGTCTCTGTTTTGCATCAGATAGAGTGTAATTGATGACTGATTCCGGGCCAGTTTTTTCAGTGCCTGGAGTCATGTTTTCTAGTGTGTTTACACTGTTTGTTTTCATTGGCAACAGCCTTTTTTGAGGGGGGCTGTTTGCCTTTGTGGTAGTTTATCTCATTATAAGATACATTTATATTATCTGAAAGTGTCTCATTAATTATTTTATATAAATTTAAAATTTTTGACCACACTTTGCCATCGGATCCATCGGGGCTCAACGTTACTTTTCAGCAACTTGGGCTTCTCTGAAAAAATATTTTTTCAAAATTATTTTGTTTTGCAATTGTTTTTTCATTTATTAATGGATCATGTTATTATGTATCTTTGTGTCAGGGGTTTTTGCGAGTAACTAGGACTTATTGTTGTTCTTTCACAATGAAGGGACATTGTTCAAATTGTAATAGGAAGAAATCTTCCTCTGACTTTCATGATCATTGTATTAATTGTAGTCAGTGTTCTCGCATTAATCCCTGTCCTATATGTGAACATTGGGATGAGAAACATTGGAAACGTGTGTCACGATATGTTGTTTCTGGAGAAAGAGCGATGCCGGCTCTTTCTCCACAAGGTCACTCTACTCTCTCAGTTTCTATTTCAGAGGAACCAGAACAGGGTGATGTTTCCATGTTATCTTCTTCAAGTGTGCGTCCGTCGTCACAAATGAATTCAGAGCTAGCGGCAAAAGTGCTCATGGAGATTAGACAAATGTCGTCCGCTAGCTCGCCCGGTGTAGCGTCCATTCACCGAATGGTTCGGCAGCCGGGTTCGTCCGATGCGGTCCAAGAGGAAATTTTGGGTGATGCGAGCACTATAAACATAATAGATGCACACCCAGTGACGGCGGATAGTAAACGAGAACGGAGGAAGCCTTTTAGTCCGGTTCCTAGCTCGTCCAGGTCCAGCCGGGCCGCGAACGAGAGAGGTCCCTCTCTCGTACAACAACATCTGGGACCAGATGTTGTGGTACAAAATGTGTCTTTAGCGGAGCATACGTCCGTTGCTCGGGACGCTCCGTTGTATAAGCAGTCCGCAGAGACTGTTAAGGCTTCCTCTTCTCGTCAGCGCACACGACCGCACCTTGGCTGCGTGACCTCCGATATTTTGCCAGCTTCGCCAATGAAGGATTCTTCGGCGACCAGGTCACACCATCCAGCAGCCAGGGATTCGAGACCGATGGATTCCGGACGTTCGCATAGGAAAAGTATGCGGGAGCCATCTGATGCGGAGCTGCCCTCGGCGAAGCAGCGAAAGACTGCGCCTCCGCAGGTCTCGACGTCAGACATTCTTGTGCAGATAGCACAGCTTATCGCAGCATCCCAGCAGCCGACAGAAACGGTGTCGGATCGAGAATTATCCGACGGCGCTGGGTCGGTACGCTCCGCCGAAGCATCGGGGGCGGACGACCGGGAACATCGGGAGGTCCGACCGGATGGTGAAAGGGATACGGATGAATTGGAGCTATCCCTTTCGGAACAACATAAAGCTGCCGTGGACTTCATCCGGCACTTTCTCCCTCAAGTTGTTCCGTCGGGCCAGACTGCTGCGCTTCCGGACAAGAGAATTATAGCGTCATTGGACTCTGAATTTTTTGAGCGGTTCAGGGACATCGCTCCCGAGTTTCCGTCGCAGTCCAATAATGTTGCAAGAACATTTGAATTATTGAACGACGCTATATTTAAACTTGCTTCCAGGACGGGGAAAGCAGGTTTCTTCTCCGCTAATACTCTTAACCTGCCTTTCATTAATGCAAGGAATAAATTCGACACGGCAGGACAGGGTATACCGAGAGTTCCTCTGCGTATGGACGACGAGGCGGAAGACTTAGAGCTATCATTACCGTCGTCAGCTTCTATTCCAACCGCGGTGTTGGAAACAGCTATTGCGTCTAACAGAGCCAATTTAGATGCCTTATCTTACGCAGATCACCTTACTAAGGCGTTATCACTGCGCCTTCAAGGGGAAGAGTTTCAGGATATACAATCCTCTTTAAGACTTCTTTCAAGGGCAGTAGCTTATTCCACGTGTAACTCCGCCCTTTCAGTGGCAAATCTGGAGTTGGTTAGACGTGACGCAGCCCTAGCTACATCCACACTAGTGGATTCTAAGGTGAAGAACTCTCTTAGAGTCGCTTCGGTCTCAGGAGAACTTCTCTTTGACGGCAAGCTTTCCGCTATTTATGATAAAATTAAAAAGAAAGCTAATGATTCTCTGTTGTTCAGATCCGCTCCTAAAAAGTCGGATACAGCAGACACGAATAAGACAGGCACTTCTGGGTCTAATGCGCCCAAGAGAGGTTCCTATAGAGGTTCCGGTGCGTCCTCTTGGTCTTATTCGAGAGACCGTCAGGATAGCGACTCTCGTTCGGGACGTCCTTCAGGCCGGGACAATCGGTCGGACGCCCCGAGGTCGACGAGGCGAGGTGCGGGTCGTGGAAGACGTGGTTTCTCCTACCGCAGGCCTCGCAGGTCCAGGAAGTGATGGCTTAAACCTCTATCGCGTTCCGGTTGGCGGAAGGTTGTCGAGTTTTTCACAAGAGTGGGCGTCGATTACGGACGACCCCTGGGTGAGAGGAGTGACTTCGGAAGGTCTAAAGATATCCTTCAAACGAAAGCCTCCATTAACTCGAAGTCCAAAGTGGACTCATCTTCCGTCAAATCCACAGAAAAGAGACGCTCTGTTATCAGAGGTGCAGTCTCTTTTAATGAAGAACGCGGTAGAGGTCGTAGAAAACCAGGAATCTCTGGGATTCTACAGCCATCTGTTTCTGGTTCCGAAACCAGACGGCTCGTTCCGTCCAGTCATAGATTTGAGCTGGATAAACAAGCTGATCGTCGCTCCGAAGTTTTATATGGAGACGATTCGATCGGTCAGAGCGAGTATTCGGGTGAACGATTATGCAACGAGCATAGATCTCAAAGATGCGTACTTTCACGTCATGGTACATCCGACATTCCGAAAGTATCTACGCTTCGCAGTCCTAGGAGTGGTGTATCAGTTCCGGGCCATGTGCTTCGGATTGAATCTAGCACCCTGGGCTTTCACTCGGGTAATGAACTCGGTAATGATCTACTTCCGAGCTCATTCGTCTGCGGTAACGTCGGCCTACCTGGACGACATTCTTCAGAGGTACGGCAACGAGTTAACGCTTCAGAACGATGTTCAGAATCTTCTTCTATTGCTCCGACGTCTCGGTTTCATAGTAAACGAGGAGAAGTCGGATCTGATGCCGTCCAAGTCATTCACTCATCTGGGAATGAGCTTCGAGACGCACAACAATCTCGTTCGTCTGCTGTTAACCAGAGCGAAATTAGTCAGTTGTTACGCTCGCTATTGTCTGCACGCAGACAAAGTCACGGCGAGAGAATTTATGAGACTGATAGGTCTGTGCGGAGCCGCCGCGGATCTCATTCCGATGGGGCGGCTACGCACACGTCCTCTTCAAATTTTCCTGACTCAGAATTGGAGTGTGAAAATTCATTCGCTCGATGTAGACGTTCTCTTGTCAGATCAAGTGAAACAAGAGATTCAGACTTGGGCAAACATTCAGTGGTTAACTCAAGGAGTTCCGCTGCAGTTGCCGGATCCGAGTTTTACCATTATGACGGATGCCAGTCAAACAGGTTGGGGTGCATCATTAATCCCAACGGATTCGAGATGCCAGGGTCTTTGGGATCCGCAATTCCTGTGCAAGCACATAAACATCAAGGAAATGATGTCAATTTGGCTTGCGTTACGTCACTGGATGGACATTATTCACGATGCTCATGTCCAAATCCTATCCGACAATACAACAGTAGTGGCGTATATACGGAATCAGGGAGGCACTCATTCAGTTCCGTTGTTCAGTCTAACGGAAAGAATCCTTCTGTTTGCGTTAGAACATCACGTTCTTCTTTCGGTCCGTCACATACCGGGTCGTCTGAATGTGCTAGCAGACTCCCTTTCACGAAAGGGTCACTTGTTGCCGTCGGAGTGGACTCTCAACAAACAAGTATTCAATCAGATTTGCTACCAATGGGAACGGCCAATGATAGACTTATTTGCGACACATCTCAACAATCAGTTGCAGACGTATGTGTCCCCGTGTCCGGATCCAAGAGCATTTGCAGTAGACGCTCTGTCGATCCCTTGGGACGGAATGATAGGATATGCGTATCCTCCAGCGCCGTTAATTCAACAAGTATTGCTAAAGATAAAACAATCTCAATGCAAGATTCTGTTGGTAGCATCTCTGTCGCCACAGAGACCGTGGATAAATCTACTCAGGTGTCTGTTGTGGGACCTACCGCGGAAGCTTCCTCCACGAGAGGATCTTCTTTCGCAGGGGAAATCACGCCAACTCCATCACAACCCGCAAGGTCTCAACCTTCACGTTTTTCCGTTGTGCGGTCCTTCTTGCATGGCAAGCACTTTACAGGACGAGCAGTGGACGCGATTTCTAACTGTAGGAGGACCTCCTCTTCGCTAAACTATGCGGCTAAGTGGAAGGTTTTTCGTCGTTGGTGTAGGGATCATTCTGTAGATATATTTGATCCCTCTATACCAGACATTGCAAACTTTCTAGTATACTTGTTTGACGAAATCAAACTGCAGCCTGTTACTATAAAGGGTTATAGATCTATGTTATCTGATACCTATGCACATCATGATAGTTTACAAATTGGATCTAATGTCTCTTTATCGAAATTGGTTAGAAACTTTTCGATAAATAGACCCAGAACTCTTAGATTAATTCCTAAGTGGAATTTAGCTTGGGTTCTCCTTAAATTGAAGGAAAAGCCATTTGAACCTCTTGGGACAGTAGATTTCAAATTCTTATCTTATAAGACAGCTTTTCTCTTAGCTTTCTCTTCTGCCAGAAGAGTCAGTGAGCTTCATGCACTATCGGTGGATGATTCTCATTATCGTAGTGTTGGGAACACTATCACCTTCACTACTAATGTGGGTTTTTTAGCTAAGAATCAGGCTTCTAATAAATATCCGGAACCTATTGTTATTAAGGCTCTTCCGTCTTCAGACGGGCGTAGGCCTTTACTCTGTCCTGTTAGAGCACTACGTATCTATAAACAGAGATCTCAGTTCATCAGAAAGGGACGGAAACGTTTCTTTCTGTCTTTGATGCCTAATAGAAATGACATTTCAGTCCATTCTATTGCTAGATGGATTCAGTTAACTATCCGTACTGCTTATGAAGATTTATCTTCTTCTCAGCAGTCTGTGCTTAAGATTTCTGCTCATGAAGTAAGAGCTCTTTCTACTTCCTGGGCTTATGCTAATAGTGTTGCTATTACAGATTTAATGAAGGCTGCTTATTGGTCTCAGCCATCCACATTTACAAATTTTTATCTCAGAAATATTGAGTCCATTTCTGGAGACCTGCATTGTTTAGGTCCGTTATCTGTTGCTCAGAATGTCGTCCACTAAACAGTTGCAACTATAGTTATGCAGGCTTTCTGTTCCAGCAGTGACTCCGTCCGGCTGCCCTCTTCGCTCTGGGCTATTCGACCCAGGGCAAGGGCAGGGGGGGGGGGGGGGGGGGGGCGGGTGTTCCCTTAGGTCACCTGCTTTATAGTGAAAAGCAAGGGAATGCCTCCTCCAAGTCAGTATTTCTGAGTCGCTTCCGGGATGGTTTTAAAGTGTAATATTAATGTTTAATTTCATTCATGTCTTATTTTTGAAGTGTAGCTCGGTGTGAAGCATTTGTATATGTCAAGTGTCAAACGGGCTTTAATATACAATACTCGGACACTTTTAAATGATTATAAAGAGTCTCAATTCTCTGGACTACTTTATTTATTGGCTTGCTTTAAAAATAATTAGTATAAGGGTTATACTGGATGTTAATAGAGAACATGAATGTTATTGTGCTCAATTATTAAGGGTATTGTATCTTTCTAATTTAATATTAAATAAGAAAGATACATGTAAAGCCTAATACTCCTTTTCTCCTTAAGGGGTTACCTCTTTACTATATAGTTGAGCTTATTGGATTTTCCTCTATGTCCTAGGCCCTCCAGCCTGTTTACTATTCAGCTAAGTCTGGGTCATTGGTACAGTATAAAAATGTTAAAAAATTTATAGTAATTTATATATTTTTTATACTTACCAATGACCCAGACGGGGATGGCCCTCCCTGGAGTTGGGAACTCTTGCCTCCCCACTGAGTACATAGCGCTGACCAGGCACTGCCAGTAAGAATGATAATTGGCGCCAATTTCGGGACGACTGCGTCACTGCGCATGCGCAGTAGAGGCGTACTATGGAGGTCCTTTAGGACATGATTTCTTTTTGTTTTGGATGCAAATTTTGGGGATTGGGGGGCAAAATTTGTGTTTGGCCCTGGTTTTGTTGGAGTTAGCACCAGCTAAGTCTGGGTCATTGGTAAGTATAACAAATATATAAATTACTATAAATTTTTTAACTTTTCTTTAAAAATCTTCTCCTTCAGATCCAGCAGCCGGAATGTTTTGATATTTGGTATGCAGCATCCTTAGGGGGAGTGAGATTCAAGTTTGTTCAAGCCATGTCACTAGGTCCATATTTGGACTCACTGTGGGAGCTTGAATTGTTCCTAGGGGGGTTTGATCATCCCCTACTAGGCGGGTCCTCAGGTGGCGGATAGAGGACGGCCTGTTCAATTGAGCAGGTTTGCTAATTTCTAATTGGCGGGTTTGCTCAATTGAGCTGGTTCGCTGCGGAATATACGAATATGCAGCCCCGGACCAAAATGATCAACCCTGCTAATACCATCTGGCAGGCACCTTGTTCTCCCGTGAGGTGCGTTCTGAAGGCCCCGGAAGAAGGAATCCTGGTAGTTGAGGACTCGGGCCCCGGTTAGGGCAGTCTCCGGGATGGAGCCCTGGTCTCCATTTCGAAGATAATGTCCAACACACTGCTTTGGCCCCAATTTCGGGAGTAGACAGATGGTCGGATGGCCCGATCTGACCAATCGGGAGCCCCCAACCCCAAAAATATCGGGTGTCACGTCGGGGGGCATTGGGTGGTCATTCAGCCAGTCATTTCTTTTATTTAGATTTTATCACTACTACCCTGTACCGATTTTTAATGATCTTAATACTTGTTTAACAGCTTTCGTTTTGTTGCGCTGTCTGCGTTGATCATCAATCAGTAGTAGTTCTTGATGTACTCGTTTTTAATGAAATGGTTGGTTGAATGGCTGCCACGACCTGGCACTTCCCATAAACATTCGACGGGTCAATCCTCCAGCGGTATGCACTAGCATCAACGCTGGGGGAGTATGCTTTCCGTGTACTCTTGGTGCTGTTTGCTGGATATCCGCAACGTAACCCCCTAAGTTGGGCTCAGAGTAAGGGTGGGAGTCATGGAATGATGAATAACTTTAAAAATAAATATGGATTCTTCCAAAAACAAAAAGCAGAAACGTGATAGAGAATTTTCTTCAGGCTCTGATTCTGACTCAGAACAAGATATTCAAAAACCTAAAAACTGGCCAAAATTCATAATTATTTATGCAGCTGATGAGAACAAGAAGGCTTCCAACATCAATCCATTTTTGTTGGAAAAGGCTATCAAAGGTATCGCTGGCACTGTTACAGATGTTAAAAAGCTTAGATCTGGCGCTTTACTTGTGGAATGTAAAAAGGAATCACAGGCACTAAATTTATTAAATACTACAAAACTGGCAGATATGGATGTTAATACATTTCCACACAGAACACTGAATAACAGCAAGGGTGTAGTAAGAACAAAAGAATTAGTTGGCATTGATGTTTTAGAAATAAAGAAAGAACTGCAGTCACAAGGTGTTAGCGATGTCAAACGAATACAAATTAAAAAAGATGACTCAATAATACAAACAAATACATACATTTTAACCTTTGAATCTTCTCGGCCGCCTAAATCTATCAAAGTTGGTTATATGAACATCAGAGTGGATCTGTATATTCCAAATCCACCCCGATGCTTCAGTTGTCAAAAATATGGTCATAGTCAAACCAATTGCAGAGGACAAACGATATGCTTCAGATGTGGCCAGCAACATCAAGAGCCATGTAATAATCCAATCAAGTGTGTGAACTGTCAGGGCAATCATATGTCATCTTCAAAGGATTGCCCTGTATGGAAAAAAGAAAAAACGATACAAAAAATTAAATGTGAAAAAAAAATTAGTTTCAAAGAGGCCAGAGAAATTGTGACATCAATGCCTGGCATGAATGCATCAATTCCATCATATGCAACAATAATAAATAAGACAATATCAACAAAATCTGCAGAATGCCAGACACAATACACGTGGCTCAAAGGCACAATATCATCTTTACTACAGGCCTTCACTATAGACCACAATAGTCCACCAGAAGTTAAGTCAACTCAGACACCGCCAGTCACTCAAACAACTACAGAACATTTTAAAACAAATCAGAAGAAAAACCCAGTGAAACCTAAACCAGAAGAGAAAAAAGCGACAGAAGCAAAATCAGAACAGAAAAATAACCAAAATAAACCGAAATCAAAACAAGAAACCCAACCTCTAAGTCAGAATCAAAGAAGAAACCAAGAAAAAGCAAAAACGAAATTAGAAAAAACAAAACAGCTCTCAGACAGAACTCCAAAGGCTCTTCAAGACCCTGTGACCTGAAACAGGTTTGAAGGCCTTGAAGACATGGAAGTCGGTGATTGCATTGATGAGACGTTCGAGCTCTTACGCTCGAAACCTTCTCAGAGTAAGTCTCCAAAGAACAAATCACCGAAGAAACATACTGGGGCTATATCGCCCATACGTCCACCATCCCAATCTCCAAACAAATATGGATAAAACACAGAAAAATAATATAATCCAGTGGAATTGTCGAGGTTTTAGAGCTAATTTTAATGAACTGGGTCTTCTTAGCCAAAAATACAAACCTGCTGCTTTTTGCCTGCAGGAAACACTTTTAAAGAAACCCGAGGCTCGGGATCATTCAGTCTTTAGGCATTATACACCGTATAATGCCTGGGCAGATGATAATGATCTTCATATTCGTGGAACGAGTGTCTTGGTTAGGAACGACATCATTCACAGTTCTGTACCACTACTGACAAATTTACAGGCTGTGGCGGTACGCCTTACTTTAGACAAAACAGTTACACTTTGTTCAATTTACGTTTCACCAAGTAAAGTCCTACAACTGAATGATCTTGAGCTACTGGTCCAACAGCTCCCAACTCCATACATTTTGTTGGGTGATTTTAATGCACATAGCCCTCTTTGGGGTGATTCCTGCAGTCAAGAAGATGTAAAAGGCAAAACTGTAGAAGAGTTCGTTACTAAATATGATCTGTGTTTGTTTAATGATGGTTCAGACACTTATCTGCACCCCGCATCTGGTTCGTATACATCGATTGATCTTTCAATTGCATGCCCTTCTATCTTCCTCGACTTTTCGTGGAAGGTAGAAGATGACTTGTGCGGGAGTGATCACTTTCCAATTGTGTTGGAGAGTGTAGTTCCGGCGGATGATGAGAGAGTGCCCCAGTGGAACTTTAAAAAAGCTGACTGGGACACTTTTTCATCGCTTTGTTCTGAACGACTCACACGGGAGAAATTTCAGGATAGTGCTGACCAAATCGAACATTTTACAAACGAGCTGCTTGACATTGCAAACACAGTCATCCCTAAAACCTCGACAAATCCAAAACGTTTCAACAAACCATGGTTTGATGATGAATGCAAAAAGGCTATAAAGGAACGTAAGAAAGCTGAAAGGGAATTTAACAAGTCAACAACCACATATAATTTAAACAAACTTCGTATAAATCGGGCAAAAACAAGACGACATATAAAACAAAAAAAGAAAAGTTCTTGGGAATCTTACATTTCGAAGATTAACCAAAACATCCCTATCACTAAAATTTGGAAAATGATTAAAAAGATTAAAGGAAAAGAAACAAAATCAACTGTACAACACCTGAAGGAAAACAACACCTTAATTACCTCTAAAACAGAAATTTCAAATACTTTGGCCTCTACATTTTCGAAACATTCGTCATCTGAAAATTGTAATCCAGAATTTATCAAAATTAAAAAACAGCAAGAAAAGCAAAAGATCAAATTTACTTCCAACAATTTAGAGGATTACAATGAACCTTTCTCTATGGAGGAGTTATGTAACTCCTTGCATAGAGCAAAGGATACTGCCACTGGTCCCGATGAAATTCACTACCAAATTTTAAAGCATCTGCCTCAATCTTCACTAGAACTTTTATTATCAATTTTTAATGGCATTTGGGTGACTGGCCAGTTTCCACCATCCTGGCGTAAAGCAACAATAATTCCAATTCCTAAGCCTGATAAAGATCACAGCAACCCAAGCAATTACAGGCCTATTGCCTTAACCAGTTGTCTGTGCAAAACCATGGAGAGGATGATCAATGATCGACTTGTCTGGTTTCTGGAATCGAACAATCTGCTTGCGGATGTTCAGTGTGGTTTCAGAAACCAGAGGAGTACTGTGGATCATTTGGTCAGACTTGAAACGTTTATAAGAAATGCCTTTGCTAGAAGAGAACATGTGGTCGCCATCTTCTTTGATCTAGAGAAGGTATATGATACAACGTGGACGTATGGGATTTTAAAAGATCTTTTTAACATGGGGTTGAGAGGGCGTATGCCTCTTTTTATTGAAAACTTTTTGAGGGACCGCCAGTTTCAGGTTCGTGTTGGGTCAACGTTATCTGATCCTCACGAGCAGGAATTGGGGGTTCCTCAGGGTAGTATTTTATCCGTTACCCTGTTTTCGATTAAAATTAACAGTATCATCGATGCAATTGAAAATATGGTAGACTCTTCATTGTATGTCGATGATTTTTTAATCTGTTATAGCAGCAAGAAAATGAATGCTATAGAGCGCAAACTTCAGCTGTGCCTAAACAAAATTCAAAAATGGGCCACAGAAAACGGTTTCAAATTTTCAAAGATGAAAACAAATTGTGTTCATTTTTGTAAGCTTCGGAAACATCACCTCGATCCGGAGTTAAAACTTGATGGGAGTCCTATTAAAGTTGTTAAGGAAGTGAAATTCTTAGGTTTGTTGTTTGACAGCAAACTGAATTTCACTTCCCACATAAAACAACTAAAAGTTAAATGTAAGAGAGCTCTGAACCTACTGAAGGTCGTTGGTAGCACTGATTGGGGTGCTGACCAAAAAACTTTGCTCCATCTGTATAGGTCACTTGTTCGATCAAAATTAGATTACGGTTCTATAGTTTACGGTTCTGCAAGGAAGTCATACCTAAAACAACTTGATGCTATTCACAATAGTGGTATTAGAATTAGTCTAGGGGCTTTTCGAACATCCCCAATAGACTCGATGCTTGTTGAAGCAGAGGAGCCCTCTCTCGAGAAGCGCAGAATTAAATTGTCTCTCCAATATGTGTCTAAACTTTTGGCCAATCCTTCAAATCCTGCTTTTAATTGTATTTCAGAACCTCAAAATGTTGACTTTTTTAACCGACATCCGAAACATATTCCTCCATTGGGAATTAGAATTCAACCCCACATGGAGTCTGCAAAAATTGATTCTGAATCTATAAAAGAAAACCGTAAATCACACATTCCTCCTTGGCATCTTAAAAAACCTACAGTTATTTTGGACCTTGCTTCTACCAAAAAATCTGATACCAATTCCTTGCAGTTCAAACAAAAATATGCTGAAATAAAGTCCAAGTATAGTGCATATACAAGGATCTATACAGATGGATCTAAAGATGGTGACAAAGTATCATCAGCTGCTGTTACTGGTGATGGTATCACCTCAATCAGAATACCGAATCAGAGTTCTATTTTCACAGCTGAAGTTAAAGCTCTACAACTTGCACTTGAACATATCGAAAATGTACAGGAAAAGAAGACGATTATTTTTTCTGACTCTCTTTCCTCTTTGCTTGCTTTGCTCAACCCCAGGTTGAAGAACCCTCTCATTTTGGAACTTCGTGAGAAGTTGACAACTCTCATGTCTGACCAATATGATATCGTGTTTTGCTGGTTACCTGGACATGTAGGTATCGCTGGTAACACCAGAGCAGACAGTGCGGCAAAACAGGCTTTAACAAAGCCTCTCACTGATTTTAAGATCCCTTTCAGTGATTTTAAGCCTCATATTAGTTGTTACATCAAATCTATGTGGCAGGCGGAATGGGATGGGGCGACAAATAACAAGCTCCATCGCTTCCGACCAAACATATTTGATCACTACCCATCCAGTAACCTCTGTAGAAAAGATCATGTTATTCTGACACGATGTCATATTGGTCACACACGACTTACACATTCCTTTCTGTTGGAGGGTAATATGCGACCAGAATGTGTTCCATGTCAGCAGGTGTTGTCAGTGGAGCACATTCTCTTAAATTGTACTGATTTTAATCTTGTTAGAGGGCAGTACTTCACAGTTGGATCCCTTAGAGATCTATTTTACAATACGAGTCCACACAAAATTGTATCATTTTTTAAAGTAATCAACCTTTTTAACAAATTTTAAAATTGTTTTTATTCTTTTAATCTAGACTCATCAAGCTCAGTTCCTCAGGTTGATTTAAAAGTAGACATCTTTCACTTATCTCATTGCTCATTGTTATTTAAATTATTCTTGTCTTTGACATGTCTATTGTGATTATCCTTTGTTTTTATTCAATCTTTTACTTCATAATATTGACTTTTTACTTTTCTCCGATTTCTCGCCACGATATAGCCTTAGCTGCTGATGTGGCGTTAAGCACCAATAAATAAATAAATAACTTGAATTGTTACTTAGTTCGAAATGAGGAATTTTCTTAAAAAATCTTCTTCTTCAGATCCAGGAGTTGGAATGTTTTGATATTGATATGTGGTGCATAGCATCCTTGGGGGGGGGGGGGGGGGGGGGGGGGGGGGGATTTCAAGTTTGTTAAAGCCAAGTCCCTGGGTCCATATTTGGGCTCCCTGTGGGAGCCCAAATTATAACTTAGTCAATATGAGGAATTTTTAGCTCACCGAAGGGAGCTCAACTTATCACTTGCCGTCTGTCGCCGTGAACATTTTGTAAACCGCTTCTCCTCTGAAACCACTGGTTCAATTTTCACAAAACTTTGTGAGGATGTTCATTACTATATGGCAATTCATGTTTGTTCAAATGAAATAGCCACATCCCTTGGGGGCTCTGTATGGGGCATTACTCTGATAGCACCGTATGAATTATAGAAAAATTATTAAAAAATCTTCTTCTCCAGAACCAGTGGGCAGAATCTTTTGATACGTGGTATGCAGCATCTTGGTATGGGTCTGATTCAAGTTTGTTCAAATCGAGTCCCTCAACTAATATTGGGGCTCACTATGGGGCATGAATTTTTACTTAGTGCAATTTAAGAAAAATTCTTTAAAAATCTTCTTCTCCAGAACAATGGGCAGAATCTTTTGATATTTGGTATACAGCATCTTGGTATGGGTCTGATTCAAGTTTGTTCAAATGGAGTCCCATGATCAAGTTTGGGGCTCACTATGGGGACCTGAATTTTTACTTAGTACAGTTTAAGAAATAAATTTTAAAAATCTTTTTCTCCAGAACCAATGGACAGGACCTTTTGATATTTGGTATACAGCATCTTGGTATGGGTCTAATTCAGGTTTGTTCACATTGAGTCCCTCGATCAATATTGGGGCTCACTAAAGGGGTGTGAATTTTTACTTAATGCAATTTAAGAAAAAATCTTTAACAATCTTCTTCACCAGAACCAGTAGGCAGAATCTTTAGATATTTGGTATGCAGCATCTTGGTATGGGTCTGATTCAAGTTTGTTCAAATTGAATCCCTCGTTCAATATTGGGGTATTGGGGATCCCACCATGGGGGTGTGAATTTTTACTTAGTGCAATTTAAGAAAAAATCTTTAACAATCTTCTTCACCAGAACCAGTGGACAGAATCTTTAGATATTTGGTATGCAGCATCTTGGTATGGGTTGGATTCACGTTTGTTCAAATTGAGACTTTTGGATCAATATTGGGGCTTACTATGGGGGCGTGAATGTTTACTTTGTGCAATTCAAGGAAAATTCTTTATAAAAATCTTCTTCAGAACCATCATGCAGAATCTTTTGATATTTGATCAGCAGCATTGTCCCATTCAGTCCTGTTGATGTTTTAGCTCCACAGAGAGTATAGATTTACTCTGTAGAACCTTAAGAATAGCTTTTGATAAAATTTGTGTCTTAACAGTATGGAACATTCGGTGAGCGCCTAAGGCCCCCTGGGGCCTCTTGTTATTCATAAGTTCTTTCGAATCGTGTTCCATCTGAACAAAAGTCTGTGTTTGCTAGGCAAAAAACAGCTTAAGGTATCGAGCGAAGGAAAGACAAAGATCTTTCCTTCACAGATCTTTCTGCTCAGGTGTTGAAGGCCTTTGGTCCGCTTAATGACGCCTCCCTTGGCCTAGCAATAGTTTAAGAAAGTCAATGGTCTATTCTTTACGAATAGAAGATTGATAGCTCATAGTTAAGCTGAGACAGCTGTCTTGTTTGGAATAGAGCTGTTAGAAGGAATGAGTACATCTTTTCCTTCTTGGTGTTATATTCCTCGGCGTCATGCATTTAGTGCTATTGTTGACGCCATAGTAGCCTTATGTACTGTTAGAGCGGTCTTTTCTTATACATTAATGGCCAACGTTGTAAGTCTCCATTTAGTGAGATACCAGTCTTCACCGATGCATGACTTTTATGCTGCGTTAACTATGCCAAGACCACTATCTTTATGGAATAAGGCCTTAGAAGTTATGATTACGTTTTCCTTCTCGGTGTGGTATTCCTAGGCATCACAGGCAATTAGTCCTATTGTTGTCGCCTTAGTTTGGCTTATGTGAATTAAGAGCAGTCTGTTTATATATATCATTAGTGGCTAAAATCTTAGTGGCCTTATATATTTTACAGCAGTGTTTTCTTATACATTGCGGCAAACATCGTAAGTCTACGTTTAGTGAACTTTCCAAGACTGCAGGTGACACAGATATCTGTATTTTTATACTGTAACCAATGACCCAGACTTAGCTGGTGCTAACCCAAAAGTATGTAGGGACAAACACAAATTTTGCCCCCCGATCCTCAAAATTTGCATGCAAAACTGAAAATTACAAGTCCCATTTGGCCCTCCATACATTTTCTGCACAGACACCAGGAAGCCACCGAATCTGGCGCCAATAAATCATTGTTTGTTTGGCCCTTGCCAGATAACAACAAACTGACATTTGTGTGCTTTTAAATCTCAATTAATAATGATGCCATACACAAATCAATGGTTAAATTGGTGGTTTCAAGGACAGAACTGGATGAAGGAAGCAAGAAACAGTGGTTTGAAACGTTCAGGGCTGTAATTTTATAATATCTATTAAAATTAGTTCATGTTCCCTAATTTCGGGACATGAGCCTGATGTTATCTCTTATTGATTATGATCTATCCACTGTTTATTTAGTATTCCTTCCCTTGATCCCCCCCAGTTAAGCTCCCAAGCTTTTTGGCTTGTTTTAATAAAAAAAATTTATAAAATTTAATGGGAATTTAACATATTATACAGAAGATTATTCTGTACATCCCCAGAGTTACGTCCTCATCCTAAGGATGTTTGGGCATTTTGGTCATGCATCATACATCCAATGTATCGTTTTTTCTTCTGAGGAAGATCTTGCTTTACATTGGATAGTCTTGTTTCTGTTACTGACTTCGGGCCGTGTTGCCTGGGGGTCTTGATTCCGGTGTTTTATTTACCTTACATTACTCTAGGTAGTTTCCTATTTTTGTTTAGGAACAACAGTTGTAAGTAACATTAAATATTCTGATAGTGTGGCAGTTAATTTTTTTACACAGATTTTATAATCTTGTTCACACTTAGGCTTTTTTGGGCTCATCGTTCCCTTTGGGAACTTGGACTCTTATATTTGAAGAAAAATTTCAAAATTTTTTTTTTTATTTTTGAAGGAGTTTTTCTTTAGGATATATTTATTTCATTGATTATATTTTAATTTTATCTTATATGTAGATTTGGTTGTGGTACAATCACATATATTAGTATTTAGATAATCATATTTATCTAATAGTATGGCAAAGAGGAAACCTTTCCTTTATTTACTTGGACGTTGTAATGAGTTTAGTTGATGTAGTACCACTAATTCTGCTCCATGTGTCAGATTTGATAATCTGAATGACGGGCGTCATGGTTTGTGTTAGGCGAGTGGACACTATCGGTCCTGTCGCGGTGAGGGGACTTGGTTGGTCCTCTCGTCAAAATGTCACTATAGTTTTTTAGTTTCTCTTTACAGAGAAACAAGAACATGGTGTAGTTTCGTGACGCCATCTGGGAGTGTGCTGCCGTCGTCGGAAATCAGTGAAGAGCTAGCGGCAAAAGTGCTCAAGGAATTAGACAAGTGCCTAGATCCTTAGTAGGATTGACAACCTTGTCGCCAGCTAGCTCAACCGGCAGATCTCACTCGTATGTGGGTGATGTGATGCCGAGTATGTCTGTAGCGGTCGAGAAGAGGAATAAGGGTGCAGCGAGCCCTACAAAGATACGAACATGCTCACCCTGCGACGACAGAAAGGAGGAAGCACGGGAAGGAGGAAGTAGACAAGTTCTGAGGTATGCTCGTCCAGGTCTTCCGTGATCACGAGCAAGAGAGAGGCCCCTCTCTCTTATAACAACATCTGGGGTCAGAGGTTCTTGGTGGGAACTTGTGTCAGTTGGAACTTACATCCACGGGACGTTCCTTTCATAGACTGCGGGGGTCGGCCAGTCTTATAACTTCCTCTATGTTCGAAAAGCACACACGACTGCACAAGTCCATTGTCGCCAGCTAGCTCGACCAGTGAAGTAGTTACTCAGGCCCCTGAGAACTGTGACGCCAGTGTATACTATCCGGGCTAGGCGATGATATAGGGTGGAGCGAACGATATGATATGCAACTATGCTCACCCAGCGACGACGGAAGGAGGAAACCGACAAGTTCTGAGGTACGCTTGTCCAGGTCATCCAGGACCACGAGCAAGAGAGAGGCCTCTCTCTCTTATAGCATCATCTGGGGACAGATGTTGTTGGTAGGAACTTGCGTCAGTCGGAGTATACGTCCATGCCTCCTGTCCGGGGCGTCCATTCTAATAGGCAGCTGTGGTCGGCTAGTCTTGTGGTTTCCTCTTCATAACGGGCAAAGTGATCTTTATATTGCACAGGGCTATAAAACCGATGAGTGGTTTCAGTTCCCTGATGCCAGTGAAATGGCTAAGATTGAATATGAGAAAGACCCTGGCTCCCGATGTGTCGCATATGCATTGTATTCAGAGCTAGTGGAAAAGTGCTCAATGATTTTAGACAAGGGCTAGGCTTCAAAAGAGGTTTACGTCCCTTGTCTACAGCTAGCTCAACTGGCAGATCTCACTCATATGTGGGTGATGTGATGCCGGGTATGTCTGTGGCAATCGAGAGTGAATAAGGGTGTAGTGAGCACTGTTTAATCGAATCATGCTCACCCAGTGTTGATGAAAGGAAGAAGACGGCAAGTTCTGAGGTACGCTCGTCTGTCTCTCTGGACTGTGAGCAAGAGGGAGACCCCTCTCTCTCTTTCAACAACATATGGAGCCAGGTGTTGTTGGTAGGAACTTGAGTCAGTCAGAGCTTACGATACATAGCTATTGTCCGGTACGCTTAGTTCAATTCTTAGCTGGGGACGGCTACAGTTTTGCTTCTTTAGCATCTGCCAAGCACTTCTGGCCGCACTTTGCCTAAGTGACTCAGGATTTCCAGTCTACATCGTCAAAAGGGTCTGTCTTTTGTGAAGAAAGTTGCACCATCTAGTAGCCAAGGAGATAAGGCTGTATTCATCGGGTCATCCGCAGTAATAACTATATTGGACACCCTGTCCTAGGAGCAGCAGGCAAACAGGCTATTCATGACCGCTGCTCCTCAAGCCTCTGGAACGGACTTGCTGTCGCAGTTACGCAGTTAATCGCAGTTTTCCTGCTAATGCAGAAGCACTCAACGTCAGTCTCAAATCTTAAGCTGTTGCATGGTGCTTATTTGGTCCAGTCACCTGCCTGTTTAGATGCTGGTGACTGTGATTCTTACTGATTTGAACGTATTATGGAAAGGATTACTTTTCCTTCCGGAACAACTCTTGGATGATATAGATACCATACATTATCATTTCCTTGAACTTGTTCCAGTGAAGCAAAATGCTGCGAGCAATTATGAGAAACCGCTAGCGTAGTTGGACGCTGACTTCATCCGGATAAAGAGCAGGGTAATAAGATCTTTTCCGGTTAAGTCGACACAGGTGTCACAGGTCTTTGATTGTGTAGACGACACCATATTTAACTTCCTGTGGGAAAAAGTAATTCGGTTTCTTATATTCTTCCTCTGTATTTTTAAGCGTTTGTGATTGATTCACATACTTTTAAAAACAACAGGTGAAGATGGGGAGAGTTCCTCTGCGTTGATTGAGCAGGCTAAGATCCTAGTTGTAGCCTTACCTTCATCATTTAACTGTTTGCTCGGACACAATTGAGAAGATAATTTCTTTGTCAGAGCGAATTTAGTCTCATGGTCTTATGTACTTTAATTTTAAGTTCTGTGACGCATCGTCTATATGGAAAGGAATTTTGTGGTCATTTGTACTTTTTAAAATTCTTTTCAGACCTAGTATATGTATCTCGGTCTCAACTAATGTTAAGTGGGAGCTATTCTGATGTAACGAAGCCTTGTGTCTTCATCTTTGCATCTGACTTGATGGAAAACTTGCTATAGGTCACGTGAGTCTTTCAACTCTAGTCTTTTATTGTAAGAAGCATCAATTCTCGACTCGTTAAGTTGGGGTCTAATGGACCAACACCAGCAGAAGGAGTACGAGAGGTTGTCCTAGACTCAGATCGTCTATAAGGACTCATAGCGAAGATATAGGTATACCTAAGTCTTTGATGATAAGCTTTCATTATTGTAGGATTAACTGCAAGAAAGCATCTATACTCGACTCTTTAAGTTGGGGTCTAATCGACCACACCAACAGAAAGAATAGGACAGTTTGTCCTAGACTCAATTCGCCTATAAGGCCTCATAGCGAAGGTATAGGCATCTCTCCTATATATATGTCTTTAGGGGTGTCTACAGCCACTTGGATAGGGGTTTCTCATCTGTGTGAGTTACTGATCAGACTCCCCTGAGCCGGCGGTTCGAGGCTCTTATAGAGCTCGGTCCGACCTATTTTGACTGGAAGTGGATAATTAGGTTATGATTATCTTTGTCAAAAAACGAACGTTCGGCAATTGTAGCGAGTATTGTTCTTTAGATTACTTGTTTTGTGAACTAGGTAATGTCTCATGGGATGTATGGTAGGATACATGTATCCCACTATTCGTTTGGCTGGTTCATCTGTTGTTTCACAGAGTGAATTAGCCAGCTGTTTGGCTCGCTTTTATCTGACACATTAACAGCGAAAGTTTTATGCGGCTTGGAATGTTATTTCGATGGGTTGCTTACACACATGTCTACTCCAGTTATTAACTGGGGCGGTAGACATTTTTCCCTCTAGACCTGTTATGTTTTAGGGAATCTTTTAACATAAGGTCAAGTTTGGGCATATTTTATGGTTTCTCAATTATTTCGGACATGAGTTCATATATTGAGTTACAATCCGATGGTCTCTCTATGCAGGGATCTTGGGACCCTTGGTTATTGGAAATCACCTATTCAGTGGTGTCTCTTTGTTTATGTTACATCATTGAATTTTTTTTTGTTCATACATTTATAGATGCAGATCAGAGTAACACTTGTTTGTCATTATTTTCCAATAGATGGGACGTTTATGTTCATTCTATTGTTAAATAAGTCAGCTATTCGTACTGCATGGGTTATTTTATCTTCCAATTAGCAGTCAGTGCTTAAGATTTCAGTGCATAAATAAGCGCTGGGTACATCTTGCGCTTATTCTAACTGTATGGCTATTACATGATCTTATGTAGGATCTGCTCAGGATAGTCAAGTTTTCGGCGCATGGGAATAATAGTTTCCATTATTTGTGTCGCTAGTATAAGGCTTTTGAGCGCATACATTTGATGCTCAGCCGTTTTCATGGGAATGAATGATAGGATATGTGTATCCTTCAATTCATATGTTCCTATTGATTTCATTGAGTTTATGGGGTCTGCTATTGAGCATTCGCCAGAAGCTTCCCCATGAGAGGGTTTTCTTCTTTTAAGAGAAGTTTATTCTTCTCGTCATTCTCTGCTCTCAATGGCATTACGGAGTATTTCAGACGTGAAAGAGCTTTATGGTCACTATATTATTGCTGTCTGCACCAGCAATGATTAAGTAATGTGGGTGAGGAGGTTTCGACATATATTTGAATAACACCCACCCCCATCCCCTCCCCCACCACATTCCCACACTGTCGCGTTTATATATTTTAATACATACATACTCTGCACCTGGGTCGTGTTGGATAGCACCTTCATAGGCATATATGCAGTTCTGTTGCATTTGTTTCCGGTATTTAGTTTCTGATTTCTAATATGCAGGCACTTATTTTATCATCATAATGGCCACTATTTGTGCTCATAGGTTATGGCATAGACATTTAGTGGTTTTTTGATGATTTATAGGCTGGATTTTTATGCACTCACGCAATGTGTGATTACGTTGTCTCTTTGGTGGATCTTGAAATTATTATATATTTCGAGGGCAGGCTGAATTGGAGCTGGTTAATCATACCTACATCCATATTTTTATACTGTACCAATGACCCAGACATAGCTGGTGCTAACTCTTAAAATATAGGGCCAAACACAAATTTTGCCCCCCAATCCCCAAAATTTGCATCTAAAACTAAAGAAAACATGTCCTGAAAGGCCCTCCACACTTCGCCCCTACTGCGCATGCGCAGTGTCAAGGACGTTCCGAAATTGGCGCCATTAATCATTCTAAGTTTGGCCCTTCATCAGTTAACATCTGACTGATCTTTGTGCTTTTAAATCTCAGTTTAAATGATGCCAGACACATAAATATTAGTGAAATGGTGATTCTAAGGAGGATAGAGAAGGAGGAGAGGAAAAGAATGTGTGACAGAATATTATCAGGGCTGTAACTTAAAATTTTTTAATGAAATTATGTTAAGTTACCTATTTTCAAGACAGCAGCCATTTTGTTGTCATTCTGATTATTTAGTTACACTGTTTTTTTAAGTGTTTTCCTCTCTCCCTGTCCTTTAAGTTCCCCCTTGCTATTCTCCCATGCTTTTGGCATAGTTTCTGTAATTATTATTACTAAAATTTCTTGGGAGTTTTAGCTGAATAACAGAATGAATTCTGTTCTTTCCCCATGTTTACGTCTTCACCTACGGGTGGTTAGGCGTTGTGTTCTGCATCTACCATCTGATGTTCTGCAGTTTCTTCCCTGGAAGTCTCTGTTTTGCATCAGATAGTGTATTTTTGGTAACTGATTTCGGGCCTGGGTGCCTGGAGTCTTATTTTAGTGTTTTTACACTCATTGTTTACATTTACAACAGCCCTCTGTGTGAGGGGGGGATTTCTAAAAAATAATATCTTTATGTTATTTTAATCATAACTAGATACATTATTATTGTTCGTAAGTGTTGAATAAATTGTTTAAAATATTTTTAAAATTTTTGTCCACACTTAGGCTTGGGATCCATTGGGGCTCAACGTTACTTTTCAGAAACTTGGGCTGTTCTGAAAAAATATTTTTTCAAAATATTTTGATTTCAATTATTTTTTCTATATTAATGGATCATATTATTATTATGTATTTTGATTGCCAGGGGTTAGTGCGAGTACCAGGACTTGTTTTCTTTTCACATTGAAAGGATATTGATCAATTGTTTTAAGAGGAAGTCTTCCTCTGACTTTATTATCATTCTATATGTGGTCAGTGTACTCGCATTAACTCCTGTTCTGTATCGTATGATTTCGATGACAATATGGGAAGCGTATGTCACGGTATGTTGTTGGGGATTTGGACACTTCGGTCCTTTCCCCGCAGGGTCACTCTACTTTATCAATTTCTATTTCAGACGATCAAGATTAGGGTGATGTATCTGTGATGTCTTCCAACAGTGTGCCTCCGTCGTCACAATTAATGAAGGGCTAGCGGAAAAGTGCTCATGTAAATACGCCAATTGCCTAAGAGGACCCTAGTAGGTTCGACGGCCTTTGACGTCCGCTAGCTCGCCCGGTGTAGCGTCCATTCACCGAATGGTTCGGCAGCCGGGTTCGTCCGTTGCTGTCTAGAAGGAATTTTGGGGTGATGCGAGCACTATAAATTAACTTAATGCACACCCAGTGACGGCGGATCGGAGGGAGAACGCAGGAAGCCTTTTAGTCCGGTTCATAGCTCGTTCCGGTCCATCCGGACGGCAAGCGAGAGAGGCCCCTCTCTCGTTCAACAACATCTGGCCCCAGATGTTGTGGTACAAATTGTGTCGCAAGCGGAGCATACGTCCGTCGCTCGGGACGCTCCGTTGTATAGGCAGTCCGCTGAGACTGCTAAGGCTTCCTCTTCTCGTCAGCGCACACGACCGCACCTTGGCTGCGTGACCGCCGATATATTACCAGCTTCGCCGATCAAGGATTCTTCGGCGACCAGGTCACTCCATCCGATAGCCAGGGACACGAGGCCTGCAGACTCCGGACGTTCGCATAGGAAGTGTGCGGGAGTCAACATACACGGAGCTTCCGGCGGCAATGCATCGTAAGACCGCTACTGCACAGGCCTCGGGAACGGACGTGCTTTCCTTAATAGCACAGTTTATCGCAGCATCCCAGCATCAACTGAATCTGTCGCATATATTTTATCCGACGATGCTGGGTCGGGACGCTCCGCGGAAGCGGGTACGGACGTCCGAAGTTTCATCCGGTCCGACGGGATACCGAAAGGGATTCGGAGGATTTCGAGCTTTCCCTTTCGGAACAACATATGCTGTTGTGTATGTCATCTGACTTGGTCTTCTACAGCTTCTTTCGTCGGACCAGAATGCTGCGATTCCGGATAAGAAACTGATAGCGTCGGTGGACTTAGAAATTTTTGGTTCGGTTCAGGGACATCGTCCCTCAGTTCCGACATAGTCCAATAATGTCACACAAACTTTCGAATTATTGAACGACGCTATATATATTATTATTTTATGCTTGCTATCCAAGCATTTCTGGTTTCTTGTTCGAAGAGTTATGGAGATGTCTTTCAAAAGTGTGCCTCTGTCGTCATAGTTAATGAAGAGTTAGTGGCAATAAGTGCTCATGGAATATGTCTATCGCCTACGGAGTGACATTCGCTAGCTCACCCGGTGTAGCGTACATTCATCGAATGGTTCGGCTGCCGGGTTCGTACGTTGCGGTCTAGGAAGGAGATTTGGGTGATGCGAGCACTTTAATTACTTTAGTACTCACCCAGTGACGGCAGATTGAGGACAGATCGGAGGAAGCCTGTTAGTCCGGTTCCTGGCTTGTCCAGGTCCGTCCGGGCTGTGAGCCCAACATCATAGGGGACCGCATGTTGTGGTTCAGATATTTTACATTCGGAGCATATGTCCGTTGGTCGGGACGCTCCGTTATATTGACAGTCCAAGAGACTGTCTTTAATGCTTCCTCATCCTCACAGCAGGGCACACGACCGCACATTGGCTACGTGACCTCGAGTATCCGATCAGTTTCAGCATTCAGTGATTCCACGGCGAATAGGTCGCGCCATCCGGTAGCCAAGGGACACGAGGCCTATACACTCCGTTCGCTCGCATATTGGAAGTATGCACGGGGTAACGATCACGGAGCTTCCAGCGGCAATGCATCGTAAGACCGCTTCTCCTCAGGCCTCAGTGACGGACGTGCTATCCGAGTTAGCACAGTTGTTTCGCAGCATCCCAGCAATTGACAGTTTCTCGGTCGAATCAGGAATTATCCGACGGCGCTGGGTCGGTGCGGTCCGCGGTTGCATCAGCTACGGACGACCGAACGCTTTATAGGGTCCGACAGGGTGGCGAAAGGGATTCGAAAGATTTCGAGTTTTCCCTTTAGTAGTAGCGGAAGATGCCTTTCATATCTTCTGGCATTATCTTCCAGTGATTATTATTTCGGACTTCATTGCTGCGATCTTGGATAAGAGACTTATAGCGTCATTGGACTCGGATTTTTCGATCGGTTCAGGGACATTGTCCCTGACTTACCGACGCAGTCCAATATTGTCATTACAACATGTGTTTTATTTTTCAACGCTATATATATATATATATATATACAAGCCTGCTACTAAGCATGATAGTTTAGTTTCTTGTCCGCGTTGCTCATTTCTGCCATTTTATCATTTATACAAATAGTTTATTTTGGCAGAGCAGGGCATACCGAGAGTTCATATGCGTCTAGACGGTGTGATTAAAGACTGCATATATTCTTTTTCGCCGTTTATGTCTTTTCCAATTTCAATGTTGGGAACGACATTATGTATAGTAGACTTAACTTAGACGCTTTATTATACGTAATCCGCCTTACTCAGGCGTTGTCATTACGTCTTCAAGAAAAGATTTACGGGATATTATTCTCAATGTAATTTCTTTTGAGGGCAGTAGTTTGTTCACGTATAACTCCGCCCTTCAGTGGCTGATTGGAGTTAGTTAGACGTGACGCAGCCCTAGCTACATCCACACGCGTGGATAGTAAGGTTAAGAACTCTCTCAGAGTCGCTTCGTTCTCGGAGGAGCTTCTCTTCGACGGCAACTTTTCGGCAATCCATGAATTGCTCGATTTATACGTTCTCTTGTCTATCTAGTGTTACAAGAGATTCAGACTGGGGCAAACATTCGGTGGTTGACTCAGAGACTGCCGCCGCAGTTGCCGGACCCGAGTGTGGCTGTTATGACGGTTGCCAGTCAAACAGATTGGGATATAATACTGATCCCTACGGATTCGAAGTGCCAGGGTCTTTGGGTTCCGCAGTCTTTTAGCAATCAGTTTAACTTCCGCGGAATAATGTTTTTTAGGCTTGCTTTATGTCATTGCATGAACATTATTCAGAAACGCATGCCCAAATTCCTGTCCTTTAATTCGACAGTAGTGGCGTATCTCCGGAACCAGGGAGGCACTCTTTCGTTTCCGTTATTCAATTTAATGGAAAGAATCCGTCTGTTGGTTATAGTACACCAAGTTCAGTTTTGGTCTGTCATATTCCGGGTCGTCTAATTGTTTTATCGGACTCCCGTTCTCTTACGGGTCGCTTGTTGCTGTCAGAATGGACTCTCAACAAACAAGTATTCAATCAGATTTGCTATCTATGGGAGCGCCCAATGATGATTTATTTATGACACAGCTTGCTAATCAATTGCAGACGTATGTGTTGGCTTGTCCAGATCTCTGAGCTAATATTGTTAACGCTCTATTGATCTATAGGACGGAATGATAGGATACGCGTATCCTCCGGCGCTGTTGTTTTAGCAGGTATTGCTAAAATAAACAACCACAATACATTTCTGTTGATAGCATCTCTATCTTCACAGAGATCATGAGTAATTTACTCTCTTGTCTACTGTGGGTCTTAACGTGAAATCTTCCTCTATGTGAGGATCTTTTTCACTGGGTAAATCGTGTCATCTTTATCACAACCAGCAAGGTCGCAACCTTCATGTATTCCGTTGTGTGGTCCGTATTGCATTGTAAGCACTGTACTGGACGAGCTTTGGACGTGATTTCTTACTATAGGAGATCCTCTTCTTCGCTATTCTATGCGGCTAAAGTGGAGGCTCTTCCGTCGTGGTGTAGGGATCATTATGTTCATATTGTTGATCCCTCCATACTACTCATTGCTATTTTTTAGTATACTTGTTTCACAAGATCTACTGCAGCCTGTTATTATTTAGGTTATAGGTTTATGTTACCTCATACCTATGCACTCTACGATAGTTTACAATTGAGTCTTTTGTCTCTTTATCTAAGTCAGTTAGTAACTTTTTGATAAATAGACTTAGAATCTTTAGATTAAATTCCTATACGGATTTTAACTTCGGTTCTTATTTAGCTAAGTAATCATTTGAGCCTCTGGAAACAGTAGTTTTCAAATTCTGACCTTTTAGACAGTAATTCTGTTGGTTTCTCTTTTACTGTAGAGTCAGTGAGTTTCATGCACTATCGACGGATGATTTTCACTTTCATAGTTTCGGAATCAATACTTCCGTTACTATTTAGGTTGGATTGTTGCATAAGAGTTAGGCTCCTATTATCCGGAACCTATTATTTTAAGGTCCTTCCGTCTTCGTATGGGCATAGGCCTTTACTCTTTCCGGGTACAGTTTATGTATTTATAAACAGATATCTGTTTATTACAAAGGGCGTAAGCTTCTTCTGTCTTTGATGTCTAATAGAAGGACGTTACGCTCCATTTTATTGTTAATGGATTCTATTAACTATCGGTACTGCTTATGGTATATCATTGATTTAGCAGTTGTGCTTAAGATTTCGGCTCATGAAGTAAGAGTTCTTCTACTTCTTGGGCTTACATTAATAGTGTCGCTATTATAGATTTTTGAAGGCCGCTCATTGCGCTCAGCCATCCACATTCATGAATTTTATCTCAGAAATATCGAGTCCATTTCTGGAGGCCTCTATTGTTAGGTCTATTATCTACTGCTCAGAATGTCATTCACTTAACAGTTGCTACTATAGCTAGGTAGGCTGTCTGTTTCGGCAGTGTCTCCGTTCGGCTGCCCTCTTCGCTCTGGGCTATTTGACCCAGGGCAAGAAAAAGGGGGGGGGGGGGGAGGGTGTTCCCTTGGGTCACCTGTTTTACTATGAAAACAAGGGGATACCTCCTCCGGAGTTAGTAATTCTGAGCTGTTATTGGGATGGTTGTTTAGTGAGAAGTTTAGGTTTTTAAAATTCATTCAAATCTTAGTTTTTAAAGTATAGCTTTTGAATATTGCATATGTCAACGGACATGATTATGCAATCCTCAGACACTTTTAGGAGTATAAGAGTCTCTATTCTCTAGACTTACTTTATTTATTGGCTTACTTTAAAAATTATTAGTATAAGGATTATATTGGATATTAATAGAGTACATGGATGTATGAAGCTCAATTTTGGAAGGTGTTGTATCTTTCTAATTTATCATAAATAAGAAAGATGCATGTAAGGCCTATTACTTCTTTTTCCCTACAGGGGATGACTCTATTTTATTTTATTGAGCGTATTCCATTTTGCTCTATGTCCTTGGCCCTCCAGCCTTTTTACTATTCAGCTATGTCTGGGTCATTGGTACAGTATAAAAATGTTAAAAAATTTATAGTAATTTATATATTTTTTATACTTACCAATGACCCAGACGGGGATGGCCCTCCCAGGAGTTGGGAACTCTTGCCTCCCCGCTGAGTACATAGCGCTTACCAGGCACTGGTTATTAGAATGATTAATGGCGCCAATTTCGGAACGTCCTTGACACTGCGCATGCGCAGTAGGGGCGAAGTGTGGAGGGCCTTTCAAGACATGTTTTCTTTAGTTTTAGATGCAAATTTTGGGGATTGGGGGGCAAAATTTGTGTTTGGCCCTATATTTTAAGAGTTAGCACCAGCTATGTCTGGGTCATTGGTAAGTATAAAAAATATATAAATTACTATAAATTTTTTAACTTCTAGATCCTGGTATCTATTTTGTCAGTTCTTAAATCACATATTCTCATGTGTTATAGTTGTAGATACCAAATAGTACAGGTTGGAGAGTGTTTTTACCGGATTTAATATTACAGAGGCCTCCTGTGAATGATCTTGAAGCGTGTTCTATCTGCAGAGATTGTTCATGTTATCCCGCTTTTGGCGATCAGCTGCAGTATTATTGTGTGGCATAGGTTTATGGGCAATTTTCTCTCATTCTCAGTATGCCATAATAATTTTTAGGGCCTAGTCCAGACTTGTCTCAAAAATTGTTTATTTGTTACATCCTAATTAACATGATTTTATGCTTAGATTTAGGATTTACATTATTGGGATACATATTAGGTCATGTCGCTTCTATTATGGTATTAAGAGACATTCATGTAAATTCTAATTTCTTCATCATGGATTGAAGGATTTGATCTATGTTGATCTACTATTACGGAAGTTTTAGGCCCTCTGCCTTTTTACAATTTAGCTAAGTCTGGGTCATTGGTTACAGTATAAAAATATGAAAAAATTTATAGTAATTTATATTTTTTGTACTTACCAATGACCCAGACGGGAATGGCCCTCCCGTGAGTGGGCAGTACTGGGCACCCATACCTCCCCGCTGAATTATTATAATCTTTTTTCTACAAAGAATGGGGCGTGGTGGCTCAGTAGGTAGAGATGCAGGCTGCAAGCTGAGAGGTCCTCGGTTCGAATCCCACCTGTGACAACTGCATTGTGTCCTTGGGCAAGACACTTCCCCCCTCTTGCCCACATGGGGGCACGGTGACGTTGTGTACTAAGGCGTACTGCACATTGATGGTGCACTGTCTTCAACCAATGCTAACCCTGCTCGTGTGGAGTTAGTATGTTGGGGAGCAGACAGTTGCTCGCCGTTGCTTGGTGGTTCTCTCCGGGTACTCCGGCTTCCTCCACCCATAAAACTGTCATGGTCATGATTAGCCATTGTGTAGAAATATGTGACCTTAAACACCAATAAATAAATAATAAATAAATAATTCTAGAAAGAATAATTTATTGGCACCAGATTCAGTGGCTTCCTGGCGTTTGAGCATGTGCGGAGGGTAAAATGTATGGAGAGTCAGATTGGACTTCTAATTTTCGGTTTTGCATACAAATTTGGGGGATTGGGGGGCAAAATTTGTGTTTGGTCTTAGATATTTTTGGGTTAGCACCAGCTAAGTCTTGGTCATTGGTAAGTATAAAAAATATATAAATTACTATAAATTTTTTCATTCTCATGGAGATGAAGACTAATAAGCTGCGTTAGCTAAGCTGAGACTAGTTTCACTTTGGAATTACAGCCGTTAGAAGAGCGGCCCTTTATTCCTTATCTTGTGCGACTAATGTTGTAAGTTTCCGTTTAGTGAGCTTTCAAGGTCACAAGTTTCACTGAGATATCTGTCTTCATGGAATGAAGACTTATTAGCTACGTTAGCTAATCTGAGATTGCTGTCTCTTTGGAATTAGGGCCGTTAAAAGGAAAGAGTATGTTGTTTCCTTCTCGGTGTTATATTCTTAGGTGTCTGATGCTTTTAGTCCTTTTGTTGTCACCTTATTCGAATCAAGTGCAGTCCTTTTTTCCTTAACTTGAGTGACTAACGTTGTAAGTCTTGTTAGTGAGCTTTATAATGTCGCAAAAATAACACCGAGATATCTGTCTTCACAGAGATGAAGTCTCCTAAGCTTCGTTAGCAAGGCTGAGACTGCTGTTTTTTGGGAATAGAACCACTAAAGGAAAGAGTTCATTTTTTCCTTCTCAGTGTTGTTTTCTTAGGTGTCACAGACTTGAGTCTTATTGTTGACACTATAGTAGCCTAGCTAGAATTATAAGCAGTGTTTTTCCCTATAATTAGCAGCTAGCATTGTAAGTCTCCTTTAGTGAGCTTCTAGGGTCGTAGTTAACAGCCATTTAATTGTCTTCACGAATAGGAAGACCTTTAGCTGCTTCAGCTAGGCTGAGACTACTGTCCTATCGCACAAGATACTGTTACAAGAGAAGAGATGTTCTCTCCTTAATGGTATTGTTGTTGTGTTAGTTGTCTTTAGCCCTATTGATGATGCCATATTAACCTAGTGTGATTAATGAGCATTCTTCGAATGCCAATAGTTAACTCCTTTTCAGGAATATATTTCCTGCTCTAATCGGAATGAGGAGCAAGAAGTTCATCTAGGTTTTTATGGTAGGGTACCAGAACATAGTTTTTCGTCGCCCACTTCATTTTTTTATCCAATCTATTGTTTTGGATTATTTTTCCACTCGGTGGATTGGATATTATGTCCCTATGGTGTATTATTTGGAGCCATCGCGTTCTTTCTTGATTTCAAGGGATATGTCAACACTGTTTCAGCAGGTATATTCCTTGCAATAGTACCATGTTCATCACATCCCTCTCTGTCCTTATTAGCATTATGGAGTCTGTCAGACATGAGGGAGCCCTACAGTTTTGATACTATTCTAGATAACTAACACTAAAGTGTTACGAGTTGCGCCAGGTGAGTTTGATTATGCTTGCTTTGACTAACTACACTTTTTGCAGTATTACTCTTCATTGAGAATAGCAGCAGCAGTATAGCTTTGGCAATGTAGCATGAAGTTTCCTTTTCCTATAGTGAAAAAGGAATTTGTCCCTGTTCCAAGCTTTAGTATTATTGCAGTATTATATGGCCTTACTTATCTTGCGATCTAAGTAATGCAGGTGATGGGGGGTTCGATATGATTTATTTGTCCCCCCCTAGTAAAATAGGACCCAGTCACCAATGCTTGGGGTGAAAGTCCTCTAAAATGGGCAACATGTTGATCAACGATTGACTAAACTTGACTTCATCTCCATGTTGTGTCACGATTAGCCATGGTGCATAAATATGTGACGTTAACCGCCAACAAACAAACATTTGTCCCCCCCCTCCCCCATGCCAATATGTTCAGAGGCAATGACCAGGCAGGACATAGTTCTCTTCTCGTATGCATTCAATTATATGCATGTCCAATCCCACCTGCAGCAATCGCATTGTGTCCTTGGGCAAGACACTTCACCGCCATTGCCCATGTGGGTGCATGGTGGCGCTGAGTACTGAAGCGCACAGCACATCGATGGTGCACTTGTCTTCAACCAATGCTAACCCTGCTTGTGTGGAGTTAGTACGTTGGGGAGCTGTGGAGTTAGTATGTTGGGGAGCTGACAGTTGCTCGCCATTGCACGGTGGTTCTCTCCGGGTACTCCGGCTTCCTCCGCCTGTAAAACTGTCATGGTCATGATTAGCCATTGTGCAGAATTATGTGACCATAAACACCAATAAATAAATAAATAAATATGCATGTCTTTCATTGCTTTTCGATTGGCGGGTGAGTTGTGGTCTAACAGTGACATCAGGGGCGCATCCACTCTTTAGTTGGTTTGCTTCCTGTGGTTGGTCGTTCATAAGTTGTATACGAATAGAACATATGATTCCTGAAAAGTAACTGTTTTTGGATTCCGAATTCTTTCATGAATACATTTGGTTGATATTGCTAGTCTTCGTGTACCTGTGTGGCAGGCATGTCAGTTATCAGGAAGATATTCTCCAAATGTGGCAAATAGTCCATTTTGAGAAGTTTCACTCAGAGTTGTCTGTTTTGTTACGACATATGAGTCTATTCCTCAGGTTAATCACATTAACGTTGTTTTATTCCTTCAGTTTCCTGGTTAGATTTTGTATCGCTTGGTCACCGCCACTGATACATGCTGTATTCAGATGAGGGTACATACGGGATTCTGTTGATTGCATGCATAATATGTATTTATTATTATGCAGACGTATTATTGAATAGATTCTCTTAAATTCTTGCTCTGTGTTAGTATAGAGCTTATGAGAATTTTGGGCTAGTTGGATCAGTTATGGAGTTTTCTACAGGCCGTCTCTGCATGCTTTCTCTATTTTTACTTTGTTATTCAAAGTGGTATATTCTTTCTCCAAACAGTCCTTGGTTTTAACTGTCTAGGGAACGATGAATATTTGGGGACGGTGAGTGCCGGCTTTTTTAATCATATCCCGCTCCAGGTTCTGAATTCGGTCTTCAACCAGAAGTGGTACACAAGGGGAATCCTATTCTCATAGAACTGAACGGTTACAGTTTGGAAGTTCATTATTGGAATTAATTGTATACCTCGATGTGGTCACCTGTTGGTTGTCTCAGAAGCGTATAAGTTCTGTCAGATAACTATCCTTTAGGATTCAATTGGACAAGTCAAGTTTAAGGTTGTATATATTAATATCACCGGTTTTCGACCTATCTACGTATTCTGGATATGGCATACATTTAGAAGCTTTTGGATTTTAATAACCGGGATAGCCACAATATTGCCTTAGCTGCTGATGTGGCATTAAGCACCAATAAATTAATAATTATTAAATGGGGGCCTTTTAGGCAAATATATATTATTCTGTCCTGCTTTTTCACTGATTTAGGCCGCTTCCCTCTTTGTTTTGAAGATTGTTCCTTCAAAAAAAAGCGGCAGGGAGGAGGGGGTGATTTCTCTTTACCTTTTCTGGCCGTATATTAAGTTTGCAACTATGAGTGAAGCTGTTATCATCTGTAGATTATTCTGATCTTATGTACAGCTTGTTACATTATATATTATGTGTCTTATTGGGGGCATGGTGGCATTGCGATAACCAATTCTCCTTAGATCGGCAAATTTAAGCAATGTCGAGCCCAGTTAGCCCTCAGGTGGGTGACCATCTGAGTGATCGAATCGGACTCATGGGTTGTGTCCTTGGGCAAGACACTTAACCCTGATTGTCCACATGGTTGCACGATGATACCGTGCACTTAGGCGTACTGCACGTCGATGGTGCGCATGTCTTCAACCAATCTAACTCTGCCTGTGCTGCAGTGTGGAGTTACAATGTTGGGGAGCTGGCAACTGCTTGTCGTTGCTCGGTGGTTCTCTCCGGGTACTCCAGCTTCCTCCACCTGTAAAACTGTCACGGTCATGATTTGCTATTGTGCATAAGTATGTGACTTTAAACACCAATAAATAAATAAATAAATGTAAGTGTCTTATTCTGGACTAGCCTTAAAATTTGGGGCTCGAAACACCCAATTAGCGTAATCATTTATGCTCAGTAATAGGGAATTACTTGGATATTGCTCCTTATTTCGATGTTATGTCTTCTCTATTGTTGTATAGAGAGACATATATGTAATTCCTTAAAATTTTCTTCTTCTTTTCACCTCTGAGTTCTGATGCAGTCTAAGGAGCTGAATTTTGGTCTGCTATTCCTTTTTAGTCCTAGGCCCTTCTGCCTTTTTACAATTCAGCAAAGTCTGGGTCATTGGTTTTAGTATAAAAATATAAATTTAAAGTGATTTGTATATTTTTTTTACTTACCAATGGCCCAGACTGGGATGGCCTTCCCATGAGTGGGCACTCATACCTTTCTGCTGAGTTATAACATTATTAGGCACAACTAGGAAAAATGATGTTTGGCACCATTTCCAGTCTCTTCCTGGGTACTGCGCATGCGCAAGTTCAAAAGTATGGAGGGTCAGATAGGACTTTTAAATTTCAGTATTGTATGCAAATTTTTGGGATTGGTGTGGGGTGGGGGGGGGATTCAAAATTTGTGTTTGGCCCTTAATAATATTGAGGTTGCACAAGCTGAGTCTTGGCCATTGGTATGTATAAAAAAATATACCAATTACAATTACAAATTTATCATTTTTGCACAAAATCCTGCTGAAGTAAGGCTTACCTTGTTGGCACGGTCGTATCTTTGAAAAAAATACTCAGTTTACAAATCATCTTTGAAAAATAATGAAGTATTCTAGAAACTACTTTCACTAGAGATTTGTTTTGGTTTAACATCTGCATTCCTTTGCCTTTTGAAATGAAGGTAAATTGGCAAGGAGAGTTTGCTCTTCCACTTCAAAATTTTTTGAAAGTAGGCTTCATGTCCCAAACGGTACAGTCAGGGGACATTTTGACTTTTTGATGTGCGACAAAACGTTAATTTCTACTAAATGTGGTATGTTATCTGTAACTGTCCTCTCCCATGCACCCCCAAACAAAAATGTATATTTTTTTCAATGCTCCTCTGCATAGAATTTGATATTTTGGGGGCCATGCTTTTGAGCTTTGCCACTGGGATATTTGATAATATACATGAGCATTGACAGCCACTCCCCCCCCCCCCCCTTCCCCATGCAACTTTGGTTGCTTTTCCACACTGATCAGATAATACAATTTGAAGTTTTAGGGCTCCATCATCGTGGTATTTGATAAAGTGATAATGATGGGACAAGTAGGGAAAAGTGAGAGATCGTAGTGAAAATGAAGAAATAAGGCCTAAAAACGTTTTAAATCTGTTTCTCAGGCCCTCCCACATGGTCCTTTTGGCTGCCACAGGCTTTTTATAGCCATTGCAACTTTAAAAAATAAGAAATGGTTTATGTCTGATATTTTACTCAAGTTAATAAAAATGATTAATTTGTTTAGCATTGCAAAGCCTTCTTGCACTCAAGGGACAAAATACGCTACCACCCATGCTATTCTCTAGATTATGAAGTCTAAAACATAAAACAAACCAAGAACATGAATTTTTGATGGCAGAGAAATAAAATTATAAGAATAAAATATAAAAACTGCTTGCCCACATGCAGTTTTCTCAAAAAATGGCCTGAGAAACAGAAGATAAACTTTGTGGGGCCTAAAAGATTTATATTTGGGTCTGCGTTATTTAATATATTTCATCAAACGCAAAATCTTTTCAAAACTTTCTTATCAAGTCTAAAATCAGAATTTTTTTTCCCATTTTTTTACCACAGCTAATTTGATTCAGAACTTCATTAATAAATCATAGCCTATTTTATGAAGTTGGGAGAAAAACACTCCTCTCATTTTTGAGTGAATTTGAAGCTTGGAGATTTGCAGGATTTTTTTCCCCATTTCCAAAACACACAAGCCTATAATAATCTGTTATCTGTCATCAAATACTACTCTTACTTTTAAATCAACTAAAGATGTTTAGGCCATTCTTGATGTACGATCCCTTCTAAACAGTATCCTGAGTTCCAAAACAAATATTTTGATTTTCTTGGAATCTATTGATTGATTGATTTTATTGAGTGACATCATTTTTTATATGCCTGTTTGAAAAAACGTGTGTATTATGTGATTGGTCTGTCCATCTGCAAACTTTTCTGTTTCCGGATAATAACTTGAGTTTGGTTTTATAGATCAGGACCAAACTTGGTTTGTGCCGCAATTATATCAAAATAAAGGGGGTTAAGTTTGAATTGGGGCATGCTTTGATAATTTTTACAAGAGTTAAGTTTTTTTTAACTTGGAAATTGCACATTTTCATCAACATTTTGGTTATCTGGATGATAACTTGAGTTTGGCTTCATAGATCAGGACCAGACTTTGCTTGTGCTTCAGTTATATCAAAATGAAGGTTAAGTTTGAATTGGGGCTTGGTCCAATTATTTTCACAAGAGTTATGTGCTTATTCGACTTAGAAATTGCATATTTCCATCAACAGTTTTGTTTCCTGATGACAACTTGAGTTGAGTTTTTGGATATGTAGATCAGGACCAAACTTGGATTGTCTCTCAGTTATATTAAAATGAAGGTTAAGTGTGAATTGGGACTTGGTCAGATGAATTTTACAAGAGTTATTGGCCTTTTTGACTTAGAAATTTCACATATTTTTATACTGTACCAATGACCTAGACTTAGCTGGTGCTAACTCCAACAAAACCAGGGCCAAACACAAATTTTGCCCCCCAATCCCCAAAATTTGCATCCAAAACAAAAAGAAATCATGTCCTAAAGGACCTCCATACTACGCCTCTACTGCGCATGCGCAGTGACGCAGTCGTCCCGAAATTGGCGCCAATTATCATTTTCTCTGTTTGGCCCTTCATCAGTCAACATCTCACTGATCTTTGTGCTTGTAAATCTCAGTTTAAAGGATGCCAGACACGTAATTTTTGGAGAAAATGTGATTCTAAGGAGGATAGAAGGAGGAGAGGACAAAGAAGTGGCAAAAAATAATCAGGGCTGTACTTAAAATTTTTTGATGAAATTATGTTAAGTTGCCTATTTTCGAGGCATGGGCCTCTTGTTGTCATTCTTGCTAATTGTTGCACTGCTTATTCAGTGTTTCCTCTCCCCTAGCCTTCTAAAGTCCCCCCTGGCAATTCTCCCATGCTTTTGGCATATTTTTGAGAAATTTCATTTCTAAAATTTCCTGGGAGAGTTGCTTGGTTACAGAATGTTTTCTGTTATTTTCCACATAGTTACGTTTTCACCCATGGGTGTATAACGTTTGTGTTCTGCATCTTCCATCTGATGTTCTACAGATTCTCCCCTGGGAGTCTCTGTTTTGCATCAGATAGAGTGTAATTGATGACTGATTCCGGGCCAGTTTTTTCAGTGCCTGGAGTCATGTTTTCTAGTGTGTTTACACTGTTTGTTTTCATTGGCAACAGCCTTTTTTGAGGGGGGCTGTTTGCCTTTGTGGTAGTTTATCTCATTATAAGATACATTTATATTATCCGAAAGTGTCTCATTAATAATTTTATATAAATTTAAAATTTTTGACCACACTTTGCCATCGGATCCATCGGGGCTCAACGTTACTTTTCAGCAACTTTGGCTTCTCTGAAAAAATATTTTTTCAAAATTATTTTGTTTTGCAATTGTTTTTTCATTTATTAATGGATCATGTTATTATGTATCTTTGTGTCAGGGGTTTTTGCGAGTAACTAGGACTTATTGTTGTTCTTTCACAATGAAGGGACGTTGTTCAAATTGTAATAGGAAGAAATCTTCCTCTGACTTTCATGATCATTGTATTAATTGTAGTCAGTGTTCTCGCATTAATCCCTGTCCTATATGTGAACATTGGGATGAGAAACATTGGAAACGTGTGTCACGATATGTTGTTTCTGGAGAAAGAGCGATGCCGGCTCTTTCTCCGCAAGGTCACTCTACTCTCTCAGTTTCTATTTCAGAGGAACCAGAACAGGGTGATGTTTCCATGTTATCTTCTTCAAGTGTGCGTCCGTCGTCACAAATGAATTCAGAGCTAGCGGCAAAAGTGCTCATGGAGATTAGACAAATGTCGTCCGCTAGCTCGCCCGGTGTAGCGTCCATTCACCGAATGGTTTGGCAGCCGGGTTCGTCCGATGCGGTCCAAGAGGAAATTTTGGGTGATGCGAGCACTATAAACATAATAGATGCACACCCAGTGACAGCGGATAGTAAGCGAGAACGGAGGAAGCCTTTTAGTCCGGTTCATAGCTCGTCCAGGTCCAGCCGGGCCGCGAGCGAGAGAGGTCCCTCTCTCGTACAACAACATCTGGGACCAGATGTTGTGGTACAAAATGTGTCTTTAGCGGAGCATACGTCCGTCGCTCGGGACGCTCCGTTGTATAAGCAGTCCGCAGAGACTGTTAAGGCTTCCTCTTCTCGTCAGCGCACACGACCGCACCTTGGCTGCGTGACCGCCGATATATTACCAGCTTCGCCGATGAAGGATTCTTCGGCGACCAGGTCACACCATCCGGCAGCCAGGGTTTCGAGACCGATGGACTCCGGACGTTCGCATAGGAAAAGTATGCGGGAGCCATCTGATGCGGAGCTGCCCTCGGCGAAGCAGCGAAAGACTGCGCCTCCGCAGGTCTCGACGCCGGACATTCTTGTGCAGATAGCACAGCTTATCGCAGCATCCCAGCAGCCGACAGAAACGGTGTCGGATCGAGAATTATCCGACGGCTCTGGGTCGGTACGCTCCGCCGAAGCATCGGGGGCGGACGACCGGGAACATCGTGAGGTCCGACCGGATGGTGAAAGGGATACGGATGACTTGGAGCTATCCCTTTCGGAACAACATAAAGCTGCCGTGGACTTCATCCGGCACTTTCTCCCTCAAGTTGTTCCGTCGGGCCAGACTTCTGCGCTTCCGGACAAGAGAATTATAGCGTCATTGGACTCTGAATTTTTTGAGCGGTTCAGGGACATCGCTCCCGAGTTTCCGTCGCAGTCCAATAATGTTGCTAGAACATTTGAATTATTGAACGACGCTATATTTAAACTCGGGGAAAGCAGGTTTCTTGTCCGCTAATACTCTCAACCTGCCTTTCATTAATGCAAGGAATAAATTCGATACGGCAGGACAGGGTATACCGAGAGTTCCTCTGCGTATGGACGACGAGGCGGAAGACTTAGAGCTATCATTACCGTCGTCAGCTTCTATTCCAACTGCGGTGTTGGAAACAGCTATTGCGTCTAACAGAGCCAATTTAGATGCCTTATCTTACGCAGATCACCTTACTAAGGCGTTATCACTGCGCCTTCAAGGGGAAGAGTTTCAGGATATACAATCCTCTTTAAGACTTCTTTCAAGGGCAGTAGCTTATTCCACGTGTAACTCCGCCCTTTCAGTGGCAAATCTGGAGTTGGTTAGACGTGACGCAGCCCTAGCTACATCCAAACTAGTGGATTCTAAGGTGAAGAACTCTCTTAGAGTCGCTTCGGTCTCAGGAGAACTTCTCTTTGACGGCAAGCTTTCCGCTATTTATGATAAAATTAAAAAGAAAGCTAATGATTCTCTGTTGTTCAGATCGGCTCCTAAGAAGTCGGATACAGCAGACACGAATAAGACAGGCACTTCTGGGTCTAATGCGCCCAAGAGAGGTTCCTATAGAGGTTCCGGTGCGTCCTCTTGGTCTTATTCGAGAGACCGTCAGGATAGCGACTCTCGTTCGGGACGTCCTTCAGGCCGGGACAATCGGTCGGACGCCCCGAGGTCGACGAGGCGAGGTGCGGGTCGTGGAAGACGTGGTTTCTCCTACTGCAGGCCTCGCAGGTCCAGGAGGTGATGGCTTAAACCTCTATCGCGTTCCGGTTGGCGGAAGGTTGTTGAGTTTTTCACAAGAGTGGGCGTCGATTACGGACGACCCTTGGGTGAGAGGAGTGACTTCGGAAGGTCTAAAGATATCCTTCAAACGAAAGCCTCCATTAACTTGAAGTCCAAAGTGGACTCATCTTCTGTCAAATCCACAGAAAAGAGACGCTCTGTTATCAGAGGTGCAGTCTCTTTTAATGAAGAACGCGGTAGAGGTCGTAGAAAACCAGGAATCTCTGGGATTCTACAGCCATCTGTTTCTGGTTCCGAAACCAGACGGCTCGTTCCGTCCAGTCATAGATTTGAGCTGGATAAACAAGCTGATCGTCGCTCCGAAGTTTTATATGGAGACGATTCGATCGGTCAGAGCGAGTATTCGGGTGAACGATTATGCAACGAGCATAGATCTCAAAGATGCGTACTTTCACGTCATGGTACATCCGACATTCCGAAAGTATCTGCGCTTTGCAGTCCTGGGAGTGGTGTATCAATTCCGGGCGATGTGCTTCGGATTGAATCTAGCACCCTGGGCTTTCACTCGGGTAATGAACTCGGTAATGATCTACTTCCGAGCTCATTCGTCTGCGGTAACGTCGGCCTACCTGGACGACATTCTTCAGAGGTACGGCAACGAGTTAATGCTTCAGAACGATGTTCAGAATCTTCTTCTATTGCTCCGACGTCTCGGTTTTATAGTAAACGAGGAGAAGTCGGATCTGGTGCCGTCCAAGTCATTCACTCATCTGGGAATGAGCTTCGAGACGCACAACAATCTCGTTCGTCTGCCGTTAACCAGAGCGAAATTAGTCAGTTGTTACGCTCGCTATTGTCTGCACGCAGACAAAGTCACGGCGAGAGAATTTATGAGACTGATAGGTCTGTGCGGAGCCGCCGTGGATCTCATTCCGATGGGGCGGCTACGCACACGTCCTCTTCAAATTTTCCTGACTCAGAATTGGAGTGTGAAAATTCATTCGCTCGATGTAGACGCTCTCTTGTCAGATCAAGTGAAACAAGAGATTCAGACTTGGGCAAACATTCAGTGGTTAACTCAAGGAGTTCCGCTGCAGTTGCCGGATCCGAGTTTTACCGTTATGACGGATGCCAGTCAAACAGGTTGGGGTGCATCATTAATCCCAACGGATTCGAGATGCCAGGGTCTTTGGGATCCGCAATTCCTGTGCAAGCACATAAACATCAAGGAAATGATGTCAATTTGGCTTGCGTTACGTCACTGGATGGACATTATTCACGATGCTCATGTCCAAATCCTATCCGACAATACGACAGTAGTGGCGTATATACGGAATCCGGGAGGCACTCATTCAGTTCCGTTGTTCAATCTAACGGAAAGAATCCTTCTGTTTGCGTTAGAACATCACGTTCTTCTTTCGGTCCGTCACATAACGGGTCGTCTGAATGTGCTAGCAGACTCCCTTTCACGAAAGGGTCGCTTGTTGCCGTCGGAGTGGACTCTCAACAAACAAGTATTCAATCAGATTTGCTACCAATGGGAACGGCCAATGATAGACTTATTTGCGACACATCTCAACAATCAGTTGCAGACGTATGTGTCTCCGTGTCCGGATCCAAGAGCATTTGCAGTAGACGCTCTGTCGATCCCTTGGTACGGAATGATAGGATATGCGTATCCTCCAGCGCCGTTAATTCAACAAGTATTGCTAAAGATAAAACAATCTCAATGCAAGATTCTGTTGGTAGCATCTCTGTCGCCACAGAGACCGTGGATAAATCTACTCTTAGGTGTCTGTTGTGGGACCTACCGCGGAAGCTTCCTCCACGAGAGGATCTTCTTTCGCAGGGGAAATCGCGCCAACTCCATCACAACCCGCAAGGTCTCAACCTTCACGTTTTTCCATTGTGCGGTCCTTCTTGCATGGCAAGCACTTTACAGGACGAGCAGTGGACGCGATTTCTAACTGTAGGAGGACCTCCTCTTCGCTAAACTATGCGGCTAAGTGGAAGGTTTTTCGTCGTTGGTGTAGGGATCATTCTGTAGATATATTTGATCCCTCTATACCAGACATTGCAAACTTTCTAGTATACTTGTTTGACGAAATCAAACTGCAGCCTGTTACTATAAAGGGTTATAGATCTATGTTATCTGATACCTATGCACATCATGATAGTTTACAAATTGGATCTAATGTCTCTTTATCGAAGTTGGTTAGAAACTTTTCGATAAATAGACCCAGAACTCTTAGATTAATTCCTAAGTGGAATTTAGCTTGGGTTCTCCTTAAATTGAAGGAAAAGCCATTTGAACCTCTTGGGACAGTAGATTTCAAATTCTTATCTTATAAGACAGCTTTTCTCTTAGCTTTCTCTTCTGCCAGAAGAGTCAGTGAGCTTCATGCACTATCGGTGGATGATTCTCATTATCGTAGTGTTGGGAACACTATCACCTTCACTACTAATGTGGGTTTTTTAGCTAAGAATCAGGCTCCTAATAAATATCCGGAACCTATTGTTACTAAGGCTCTTCCGTCTTCAGACGGGCGTAGGCCTTTACTCTGTCCTGTTAGAGCACTACGTATCTATAAACAGAGATCTCAGTTTATCAGAAAGGGACGGAAACGTTTCTTTCTGTCTTTGATGCCTAATAGAAAGGACATTTCAGTCCATTCTATTGCTAGATGGATTCAGTTAACTATCCGTACTGCTTATGAAGATTTATCTTCTTCTCAGCAGTCTGTGCTTAAGATTTCTGCTCATGAAGTAAGAGCTCTTTCTACTTCCTGGGCTTATGCTAATAGTGTTGCTATTACAGATTTAATGAAGGCTGCTTATTGGTCTCAGCCATCCACATTTACGAATTTTTATCTCAGAAATATTGAGTCCATTTCTGGAGACCTGCATTGTTTAGGTCCGTTATCTGTTGCTCAGAATGTCGTCCACTAAACAGTTGCAACTATAGTTATGCAGGCTTTCTGTTCCGGCAGTGACTCCGTCCGGCTGCCCTCTTCGCTCTGGGCTATTTGACCCAGGGCAAGGGGAAGGGGGAGGGGGGGGGGGGGGGGGGGCGGGTGTTCCCTTAGGTCACCTGCTTTATAGTGAAAAGCAAGGGAATGCCTCCTCCAAGTCAGTATTTCTGAGTCGCTTCCAGGATGGTTTTAAAGTGTAATATTAATGTTTAAATTCATTCATGTCTTATTTTTAAAGTGTAGCTCGGTGTGAAGCATTTGTATATGTCAAGTGTCAAACGGGCTTTAATATACAATACTCGGACACTTTTAAATGATTATAAAGAGTCTCAATTCTCTGGACTACTTTATTTATTGGCTTGCTTTAAAAATAATTAGTATAAGGGTTATACTGGATGTTAATAGAGAACATGAATGTTATTGTGCTCAATTATTAAGGGTAGTGTATCTTTCTAATTTAATATTAAATAAGAAAGATACATGTAAAGCCTAATACTCCTTTTCTCCTTAAGGGGTTACCTCTTTACTATATAGTTGAGCTTATTGGATTTTCCTCTATGTCCTAGGCCCTCCAGCCTGTTTACTATTCAGCTAAGTCTGGGTCATTGGTACAGTATAAAAATGTTAAAAAATTTATAGTAATTTATATATTTTTTATACTTACCAATGACCCAGATGGGGATGGCCCTCCCTGGAGTTGGGAACTCTTGCCTCCCCGCTGAGTACATAGCGCTGACCAGGCACTGCCAGTAAGAATGATAATTGGCGCCAATTTCGGGACGACTGCGTCACTGCGCATGCGCAGTAGAGGCGTAGTATGGAGGTCCTTTAGGACATGATTTCTTTTTGTTTTGGATGCAAATTTTGGGGATTGGGGGGCAAAATTTGTGTTTGGCCCTGGTTTTGTTAGAGTTAGCACCAGCTAAGTCTGGGTCATTGGTAAGTATAAAAAATATATAAATTACTATAAATTTTTTAACTTTCATCAACATTTTGGTTTCCAGATGATCACTGAGTTTGGATTTATAGATCAGGACCAAACCTGGTTTGTGCCTCAGTTAGATCAAAATACAGGTTGAGTTCGAATTGGTGTATGGTCTGATGATTTTTAGAAGAGTTATGGGTGTTTTTAACTTAGAAATTGCTTATTTCCGTCAACATTCTGGTTTCCGGTTGACAACTTTAGTTCTGCTTATTTGACCTCAACCAAATTTGGTTATATCACATTACAGGCCAGCTTGCAATTGGGGTTCAGTAGAAATTTTGCATTTGGTATGAACCTTCTCCTACTTGGAGCATTTTCAAACTAGTGTCTTTCTTGAGTAAAACAATATCTGTTCATCCATCTCTCCATTTGGTAAATATCACAGCAGGTATGATTTCCAGTCCAACTTCATCATGTATTTTTAGTCGAGTTTTGACCAATAGTTTGATGAAGTGGCGGGTGAGCATAAACAATTGGTTTCCGGGCAATAACTTTAGTTCTATTTGTCACACTTTCACCAAATTTACAACACCGGTTATTCCATAGGAAAGGAAGACACCTATTGATTTTGGGGTCTGTAGCCTCAAGGTCAAGGTCACCGTTACTATAAATAGAAGTTTTTCCAACAAATTGGTTTCCGGGTAATAACTTTGTTCTATTTGTCGTACCTTCACCAAATTTACACTAGAGGTTACTCCATAGGAAAGGAAGACACCTATTGATTTTGGGTTCTGATGCCCCAAGGTCAAGGTAACTGTTACTAAAAATAGAATTTGTTTCAACAAATTGGTTTCTGGGCAATACCTTTAGTTCTATTTGTCGCACCTTCACCAAATTTACACCAGAGGTTACTCCATAGGAAAGGAAGATGTCTATTGACTTTGGGGTCTGACGCCCCAAAGTCAAGGTCACTGTTACTATAAATAGAATTTTTTTTTGACAAATTGGTTTCCGGGCAATAACTTTAGCTCTATATGTCACACCTTCACTGAATTTACACCAAAGGTTACTGCAGAGGAAAGGACTCACCTATTGATTTTGCGGTCTGTTGCCCCACGACCAAGGTCACTGTTACTATAAACAGATTTTTTTTCGACAAATTGGTTTCGAGGCAATAACTTCACCTCTATTTGCCATTCCTTCACCAAATTTACACCACAGGTTACTCCAGAGATAAGGAAGACACCTATTCATTTTGGGGTCAAATGCCTGAAGGCCAAGGTCACTGTTACTATAAATTGATTTGTTTTCGACTAATTTTTTTCCGGGCAATAACTTTAGTTTTATTTCTCACACCTTCGCTAAATTTACACTCCTGATTACTCTGTAAGAAAGGAAGCCACCTATTGATTTTGGGGTCTGTTGCCCAGAGGTCAAGGTCACTGTTACTATAAATAGATTTTTTTGTTAACCTGTTGAGGCACTAGGTACATGTTCTGGTATAGAGTGAGAGCAGGGCAATGGTCGGAACTGCCTGAAGTAAAAGTTTTTTAAGAGTGGGGGCATGAAAACTGTAGTTATCACTGTTGGCAAAAGTTGCTGATACGACAAATAACTTGCTTTTCTGACTTTTCACGAAATTTAATGTCAAAACTCGACTTGTGGATCTGTGATCCTCTTGCCGGATTTTTGTGACTGATTTTGGCTCTGGTTCTGGTTTGTCACTTTTTTGTCCCTGATCTTCACTTTGGTTCACTTTAGATCACTTTATACAAGTAGTGGTGAAAACAATGATTATATGCATTTCAAAAAAGTCTTAAATGGCATATTATGCTATGCAAGGCATAGCTTACGTTTACATCAAAGACACGATGCATACAGAATTCAGGACAGACTATTATATCTTTAAGTCATTCCATTTTAATATACCGCATGATACTTGCACACCGGGATGTTCGATGACATCACACTAATGTTTAAAAATAATACACAGCTACTCACTCAGTTTGCAACAGAGATTTTTGTTAATTTCACCCGAAAAATGAAGAACTTGGCATCTGATACTAAATAAATACCATCAAGAGGGTGGAATGAAAAAATGGAAACTACTTTTTTGGTTTTGGTTTAACTTCTTCATTGCTTGCATGTGCCTTTTGAAAGATAAGTAAATTGACAGGGAGAATTTGCTCCCCTTCCCAGAATTTTTTAAAAGTAAGCTACATATATGTACTGCAAATGGTACTATCTGGGAACATTTTGAGACTGAACATTAATTTTTGGTAGTTTATCTGTAATTACATTAGTTCCTCCTCCACACAGATCAGAGATCAAAAATCAAAAACTTTGAAAGTTAGAAGAGGTGGGGAGTATACTACTGTGCTTTGTAACACAAATAAAACAGAGGCATGGGGCGTCTCCACGCCCAACAACCCCTTCACTCCCAAACAAAAAATGTACCTTTCATTACAGAAATTGTTACATTTGGTGGTGTCATGCTGTTGAGCTATTGGGCATTGCCCTTCCACCCCCCCTCCCCATCCTCCAAAAATTGTTTTGTTTCCAATCTTGATTGATACTCCGCACAGATCAGATCATAAATTTTAATTTAATTTTTTTTTTTTTGGTGGGAGGGGGAGGGGGGGGGGGAGGGGTCATCATCATCATCATATACATACGAATGGACAAGTGGGAACAAAAGTGAAATATCAGTGAAAATGAAAATCAAGAAATAAAAAAAAATTGGGCTATATTCAGACCTGTATTATTAATTATATTTCATCAAACTGCATTAAGAGCAAACTCTTTCACAAAAAATAAAGAACATTGTCTGATATATAAAAATGACTATCTACTGTTGATGTGCTACCACTTGGAACAACACTGGTGATGTGCTACCACTTGGAACAAAACTTTCTGGTGTCTATGCCTCCACAAAAGTGAAGAAGATTCCAGATGATGAATGGTCTATTCTTTGAGTATATAAGATTATTTGAATAAATATTCATCTTATTCCCAGAGTATGGGAATTTGAACATGAATACCAGCCCAAGTGACTGAATGATGGTTTTCAGAAAATGGCACCCACATATATGGCCTTCTTGCTTTGGATCTGTTGAGCTTATGTTGGTTTTCCCTTTTTAATTGCAGAGTCAGCCTCAAGCCTTTGATGAGGGTGATGATTGTACTGTACCTAGTACTCCTACTCTTGTCATACCTCGAAGAGGAGATGCATTCGAACAGGCCGTAAGGTGAGCTATATTTTTTCGGTTTACTATTGTTCATAGTTTCCTTCTTTCTTTTTTTTCAGTGGATCATTCTTTTGTAAACACGAAGTCTTTCAATAGGAACACGTAGATAACAAATCTTCAGTTGTGTTCATGAGACAATTAAGATTTTGTAATTGGTCAAAACTTCAACATGGCAACGAAATGAAAGAGAAATGATTTATCACTAGCTGATAAATACAAGTTTGTAAAATTGGTGAAATGATGCTTTGTACAAGGTTCGGATGGGGAAGATAAGATATGAGGTTGACATTTCATTGATAATTTCATTGATAGTTCTCACCAAGAACCTTGCAGGGAATGATAATGCTTGCAACTAAAATAATTGTTCAGAATGTAAAATGATTTGTCTCGGATGTCATTCTTCTCAGGAAGGTTTTCATATAAAACTAACCAAGAAATGATGCTTCGAATCAGTAATGTCAAGGGGAGGAGTGGCTTAAGCCATTGTTGGAGACAGGAGAGGTTGAATTCTTTCTAAAAATGATCTCTAAAATCAGTTTTCAGAAAAATTCCAATAAAATCTTGATGAAAACTGCCTGTCACCAAGACGTTTTGCTTCAAATGGGTTGAGGTGTGGGGCAGGAGGTTTTTAAAATGATTCTTTATAGAGGGAGGTTCACAGAACAGTTGATGCAATGGAATGTAACTCGTTCTTTATATAATAGTCATCAGTTGCACATGCTTGGAATTCTGTAATGTTGTATAACTTGTGTATTTGATTTATTGTGTGAATGGATAAAATTAACATTCAAAAGGGTTATTCAATTAAGGGGGATCCAGTATACTTGAATCTTCCTCAAGTATTCTCTTTGCCCCATTTTTTATGGCCATTTTTAGTCTTGAACCTAAAGAAATAACTATGCAAATCTACATGAATTCACCTGATTTTCTCCACACGAATATTTATGCAAATTGATACATGCATGAATTTTCTGCCCTGATCTTGAACCCAGTGGCATAATTCTGATTGTAGTATATCAGATCATGGTGGGTATATCTCTGTGAAATTTACAGGAATATCTTCAACAGTTAAAAAGTAATACATGTAGTTGAAAAAAAAAATAAACCCTAAAATTTAACTTTGACATGAAATCTATTTCTAGTAACAGTGAGCTTGCCCTTGAACCTAGTGGCATTGTTTTGATTATGACAGTTCATGATGGGCTGTAACCCAGTCAGGTTTCACGGAAATGTCTCACATGGTTCAAAAGTTATAACCACTTGTTGATCGCTGTTGGCCATTGTCCTTCAAAATTAGTAACACATATACCTGGTATTTCGCCTCTGCTAAATCAGGTGAGACAAAAATTAGATTAATTTCAAGGACATTCATGGATCTTTTCCAGCCATTTATAAGGACCTTTCATGCAAAATTTCAAACTGTTTGCATGTGTTCCTGTTTCATACGGCAGTAAAACTCACAAGAAGAAACGGAGGTAGGGGCGCGCGTTGGATACCAGTCACAAAAAGTCGGCTAAAGACCAGGTGGCTGTCAGATGTTTGGACACGGTGTATAAAGTCGGTAGAGCTGCATGGGACTTGCTCCGAGTCCTCATGTGTTAAAGCGAATGGGCCATAGCAGTACAGTGTTACATGGTGTAAAGCATGATAAGGCCCATTTGGGTGGGGCGCAATTCTGTAGTCGCGGTTGAGTCAAAGAGGCCTTGTAGGCTACTAGAGTGACATCGCAAAAGAGTCATGGGCATGGGTGACGTCAGTGCGAGAAGGTGGCTGTGCACTGAGGATACTCGTGTCATTGTAACAATGGAGGTGTGTTTGTGGGTGGGGGTGTGGGGGTGGGGTGGGGTACAGTGTTATATAGGGTAAACAGGCTACGGAAAAAAGGCGTTGTGCAATAGCCTCGAGCCGTATTGGAAAAGCCCAAAAGCCCCAGCGACGTTAAGGCCCCTCTGACCGACAGACCACATCCTGGAAAATCCAACGGATTTGTTACGTAAATAAAACTGCTTCAGTGGTCATGGACCTTCTTCAGAGACCCTTACCATAGGCATGGGGATACACATGGGCTTCTAGCCATATACTGTACATACCAACACATACCGCTCTCTACTTTACAAGGTCTGTACCCAGTCACATAAGCCTTGAAATCCCATTCTAATACCACATCTGTGAACCATAAAGGTTTTATTTGCACAATCGCGTACGAAAGGTTGATAGTTGCACAGATGACGGAACTTGTCAATTCTTTTCTTAAATTGCACAGGTGTAACATGAAGGGATGAGGAGGCGTGCGGCCCCCCACCCCCAAACCAAAAAAAATCACATGGATTCCCTTCCCAGGAGGCATACATGTGTTGTGTGAGTGGAGAGGGCATATTTTAGCTTACAGTACTGACCACAAAAACACCATTCTGAAAGGTTTTGCTGTGACATTTTTACGATACCCCCCACCCCCGCCCTCCTCCTCCATCCCCAATTACATAACTTCTGAAATTGCAATTCCGTAAAAGAAGACATCTTTCGGTCCCACCACTTTCCTTAAAAAAAACCTAATCAATCAGATTACTAAACTGTTATAACAGACAATTAGTTTGTTTATTGAGGGTTACGGAACTTTCGAATGCCGTGGCCATATTGTGTCAAGCAGTTTTACAGATGGAGAAAGCCAGATTATCTAGAGAAACCATCGCACAGTGACAAGTATCTGCTAGACTCTCCAACGGACTCACCAGACACAAGCCAGATGAGCATTGGTTGAATGTATGCGTGGCATCAATGCCCAACACATCTAAGAACACTTTGCATCTGTGCCCCTATGTGCACAGTTTGGAGTGACTTGCTCAGTGTCACAATGCAAGTGGTATGGACCTCTTTCGAACTGTCAACATACCAGTCACAAGTCCGATGCGCCAGTCAATGAGCCACCGTGCTCCCCATTAGTTGCTTTTAAAAGATAACAATAACAGATCCTTAATTGGTAAAAATAGATAAGGCCAACTTAATCTGTTACAACAGAATATTAGTTGGCTATAACTGTATAAAAACTGTTAAAAACAGATTATTAGTTGGTTATAACACATTACTAATTAGTTATGAATCTGTTAATAATACAAGTTTATTTATCTGTTGTAACAGTTAAATAACTGGAGATGGGTTGGCACTAATTCGCCACCGTTGAAAACAAATTGCAGCCTCAAGATTTGTGATATGCAAAACTATTCAGTCAGTGCGCAGTACTGCGCATGTCTAGATGAACGTTTATTCCTCCTCAAGAGGTGGATTAACAGAATACATTCCGAATGGTGTTTCAGAATACTATTACTTGAACAAAACGACACGAATCACGTTCTGCCTTATCTGTGCATGTCCAGAATAACACTAGTATTCTCGAATGGCCCACGGAAATGTACCCTGAGTTATGAATACCGTTATCAGATAACACTGGATACCTGAAGTAGAGTCGGCTCGTTTGAGATGTATAGCAGGTGCTCATTTGGACTCACAGTGAACATGAATATTATTGACCTGAGCAGTCATTTTTATCTGAAAGTGTCTTTGGCCCATTCAGGCAGATGATAATTGACTAAAAGCAATTGCTTGGCCATAAGTTTGAAAACCTTTTAACGTTAAATGTATGGGTTAAAAATTAATCATTTTGATAGTAAATAAAAAAATTGAAGGTTTTCTACAAACATGAATTTATCAGTTATGTAAAATATCAGATTGAACACCGTAGTAGATTTAATTTAACAATGCCGTACAACAAAAATTAAAACTTTGAAGCATCCCTAAAAATCAAAGACTTTCAAGGCAAATACATATTTGTAAAAAAACAGCATTCGAAGTGCAATTATTCTTTGTGATTTATTTGAAGATAATCCCAAGTGGTATGTCAGAACAGTGTTTTGAAAGATATGAACACTTGGGATGAATCAGACTTTTAGAGTGGACAATTCAGACCTTGTAAAATGTATGCATTCAGTCACTCACTGCAATCAAAATGCGATTCAGTTGTTTCCAGTTCCAAGGGATGTAACTCTTTCTCAGAAACAAAAATACAAGTGATGTTCACATGCAGGAATTGTAGATGATTTGTTCTATTGCTTTTGAAGCATGCATTGTTAAAAAGCTTCTTATTGGACAATTAACATCTTTTGGCACACTCCCATAAATTGTTTCGAGGCAAAAACATGCGAACAAATATTGACAACCATACAAAATTTTAGCACTTTACCAGTTATAGGAAAATAAAAGCCTTATCTCAGAAGAAAGTAAAAGTAACATGAACAACACCTGCAATTTCAGTATCCAATATTTCTATGAAATCATTTGCTACCAGTTGTATTTTTACAAATAAATAAGATGATTTACATCAAACCTTTACTTGACACAATGGACAAAACCAGCCAGCGCTATTCACAAAAACTGCCATTCAACTTTCATTATTTTTTCATGTTTTGCATCAAAAACATAGCTTATGAACCCTCATTGGAACAAGCCTATTAAGCTTGTTCCAATGAGGGGGTCATAAGCTATGTTTTTGATGCAAAAAATGAAGAAAAAAAATGTTCAATAATATTGTTTGCAAGTGTCATTTTAGGTAAGGCATTATATGTTTTTCTTCTGAAAGAAAACAAAATCATAAATATATTTTCAACAGTGTTGGTATCCTGAGATTATTCCAACAAGGTAAACAAAACTTGATTTCATCCAAATTTGAAAAAAGCCCACTTAACTGGATATATCTTGAATGAATAACCCTGTTAATTGAATATAATTTCCCAACACAAAACCATTTACCATACCTCCAGTACAAATTTTACCTATCAGTTGAATATAGGTTATAGAGTAAACTCCTCTTAATTGAATAAAAAATCTTGTAACCCGTTGAGAAATTACCCTGACACTCCCCAGTTTTCCTTTGTTTTAGACCTATTTGGCCTCTGTAATCCAATACAGGCTTTTAATCTATTATATCTTGTTTGACAGAGCTCATGGAGCTCTGTCAAACAAGATATAATAGAATAAATGCCAAGTTTATCTCTAGAATACAGGAAAGTGGCACAATCCCTGTTAATTGAATACTCCTGTTCATTGAATAAATTCCATAAACAAAATTGCTTTTCAATTAACAGGGTTGCACTGTAGTGTTTGTATATTCTCAGCTAATGTTTTAACTGATTTTTAATAAAACAGTAGTAATTGTGTTTTCAAATCGAAAGTATTATGAAGTGTTTGGAACTATAGTTTGGTTATCCAAGATTTTGTAAAACACTGTTTTTAGCTGAACTTTGGCAAAGCTCGGGCTAGAGGCCGTATTTATGAACCAATCTTTACGAAACATCTTGGGTACCTTTGTTATCACCGTGAGACGAGAACGAGTGTTTTGGGGTTTGGTCCGACATTCATGACGGCTGCCGGCAACCATTTTGTAGAAAATTAGGTGCATTCCAATTTTTGCGTAGAACTTCCATATGAAAGCTCTGAGTTGAATAATTTTTTGTATGAATGTTTGGTACTGTGAGATACATCACATGTAATAACTTCCATATGGCTCAGGCTAAAGGCTGTATTTATGAACCGCTCTTTACGAAACTTCTTGGGTACCTTTGTTATCAATGTGGGACGAGAACAAGTGTTTTGGGGAGCAGTCCAAAGTTCAAGATGGCCGCCAGCAGCCTTTTTGTACCAAAATTAGTGCAATCAGTTTTTTGTACAGAACTTCTGTATGTATTATACAAAGTAAGTGCACATGTCAATACGGTGCGGGCTAGAGTCTGTATTTATGAACTGATCTTCACGAAACTTCTTGGGGTACCTTTGTTATCACCTTGTGACAGGAACAAGTGTTTTTGGGTGCCTTTGTTATCACTGTGCTATGATAACAAACATTTTTGGGTTCATTTAGACCACTCTGGGACTCAAAGATTTCTTTTCTAGTTTAGCATCTAACTGTCACCTCACTTTTACAATACTTTACCTATATATTTGTTACAGGCTACGGTCAGCATTTACAATACTTTACATATACCTTTGTTATCAGGTCATTACCTAGATATTTGTCATTGCTGTATCACACACTATACATGTACATGTCTTAAACAAGTTGAGCTACAGTGTCATTGATACTTTCATTTAAATTCAATTTACAGTTCCCCTCAAGTGCAACAGAGTTTCACATTCGGCTCTGGGTTAGAAGGTGCAGCACCACAACCAGAACTAGCACAACTAGAATCTCAAGGAGGTAAGATCACAATTTCTTTCATATTATAATTGGGTTATCTTGGTGCTGTTGCTGGGGGTTGATTAAATTTTTAAATTTGAAAAATAACTCATTAAATTTTTTTTGTGCTGTGTTTTGTTACTACTGGGTTTTGTTAGTCCTTTGCTTGTTTGCTTGTTCAGTTACCCATCTAAGAATTACTTGTGGGTTCTTGTGAAGTGCATCATATTTCTGATGGAGATTACATGCATTTGCACCCTCAGAAAATAACCAACTCCAACCACCCAAAATAAAGCATAAGTCTGAATTTTGTCCAAAGGGTTTCTCGGAGGTTTTTGGGCTTATTCTTTCAAAAAATTTGTTATGCATGTTCACCACCATGGAAACCTGCACACCTGTGATTATAATTTTAGTCAGACTATTTCCAGAGTTATTCCCCTTTTTGACTTTAGAAATTTCACATTTTTGTTAACATTTCGGTTTTAGGACAATAACTGGAGTTTGGTGGGGTTCTGTCTGATGTTATTGGTTGGTCCATGGATCAAAACAGTAGTTAAGTACAATTCAAAAAAGCCTACCAGGCATATTATGCAATGCTAGGCAGTGCTCAAGGTTGCATATTGATTATAGAGTAAAGTCCTGTTAACTGCACAAAAAATCTTGTGATCTCTCTACCATACTTATTTATTTATTTGGTTTTAATGACACTTTCAATAGCCAGGGTCACCTCCTCTCGCACAGTTTTACAGTTGGAAATTGCCAGAGTACCAAGAGAGAACCACAGCAGATGCAAGAAACTGTCAAGATTCCCCTACGCACTAACTCCTCAGAAGCAGGGTTAGCATTGGTTGAAGACAAGTGCACCATCGATGTGCAGTACACCTTAGTACACAGTGCCACTGCTCCTTTACTTGGGCAATCAGGGTTTAGTGCCTTCCTAAGTAGTTACATTTGGGGGTCGAACCGGGGTCCTTTTGGTTTGAAGTCCAATGCTGTAACCACTGCGCCACTGCACTTCCATCTACAATATTAACCACTGCGCCACTGCACTTCCATCTACAATATTAATACTTTTGCTAACGCTTTGGGTTTTCAGTTAATAGTATTTTTAGCTCACATGACCAAAAGTCAGGGAGATGAAGTGATCGCTTTCTGTCTGTCGTCCGTCCATCCAGCGTGACCTTTACATTATCGACTTCTCATAAACCACTGGACCGAATTGAATCAAATTTGATATGCATGTTCCTTATTGTATGTCAATTCAAGTTTGTTCAAATAAAGTTGCCATGCCCACAGGGGGCACCACAAGGGGCATTACTCTGATAGCACCCATAAATTATTTTCCAAAATTAAAAAAAATCTTCTTCTCCAGAACCATCAATTACAATTTTTAGCTCAACTTTGACGTAGTCACATTTGAGGTTATGTCATGGCCCATCTGTCCATCTGGCATCTGGTCGTCTGTCAACAATTCAATACAGCTCTGGCCAGAGGCCAAATTTATGAACCGATCTTTACAAATCTTTTTGGGTACCTTTGTTATCACTGTGGGACAATAACAAGTGTTTTGGGTTAGGGTCCAACATTCAAGATGGCCACTGGCAGCCATTTTGTACCGAAATTAGTGCAATCAGTTTATTGTACAGAACTTATGTATGAAAGTTCTGATTTGAATAAATTTTTGTAGAAATGTTTAGTAACATGGAATACATCACACATAACACAGATTTTTTTCTCATGCAGAAATTATGCAACTTTGATTTATTCATTGCTCCTTATACACTGTAAGTACACATGTCAATACAGCTCATGCTAGGGACTGTATTTATGAACCTATCTTCACGAAACTTTGTGGGTACCTTTGTTATCACCTTGGGACGAGAACGAGTGCCAATTAAACAAACTTTGATTTATTCAGTGCTACTTATACACAGTAAGTGCACATTTCAATACGACTCTGGCTAGAGGCATCTAACTGTCACCCAGCTTTACAATACTTTACCTGTACATTTGTTACAGGCTACTGTCAGTATTTATGTACAGACCTTTACAATACTTAAGATGTTATCAGGTCATTACCTAGATGTGTGTCATTGCTGTGTCACATACTATACATGTACATGTATTACACAAATTGAGCTACAGTGTCATTGACACTTCATTTCATATTTGGTATATAACATCATTAGGGAAGTCAGATTCAAATTTTAACTTAGTGCCATATGAGGAAAATTCTTTTAAAATCTTCTTCAGATCCACTAGTCAGAATGCTTTCATATATGTATACAACATCTCTGGAGGGGGGGGGGGGGGGTCAAATCGGGGCCCTTGATTAATATTTGGGCACTATTGGGTGGGGGTGTAATGACGGCAGTGACTTAACAACCCTTGGAAGTTTGGCAGTGCTTGTTTACAGCTGATAGAATTGGAAGCAGTCGGGATGACCAATGATATGACAAGGACACTAGAGTTATGAATAATTTCATGACTTCATTCCTCTGTAAGTTTGATGAACTATGATTAACTGAATGTGACCCAAACTACTTCTTTCAACCACGTCGTCAGGTGAGCGATTAAATTCCTTTGGGGCCACTTGTTTTATATTTTGTTTTTGTTGATTGCATTGTAGTTGAATGAAATCTGGGAAACATTAATTCATTTTCCATTTTTTAAATTAGCTTTAGGTATGGATGACACTCGAATGGATTTATCACAGTTTGATGATGGCGGAAATAAAACTCCACAGTTAGTCATATCTAACATTGTGTCAGGTGAGTTGGTTTTCAGTCTGTAGACTTTGCTTTCATAATCAAATGGCCATGTCAGCTACTCGTGTTGTCATTTCTTTAAAATATTTTGTCTATTTTTATTGCACCTTGTTTGTAGAAAAAATGTTTTAGTTGTAAATTTGAATATAATTCATTTTAGAGTTTTCAGATCTAATGCTTTCACATTTTATTTGAAAAGTTTGTAAAATCTTTTCTGATGCATTGTCATCACTGCCCTTTTAGTGAACAATTGATGTGTAACTCCCAATATTCTGATGTCAAAATTTCAAGCAGCTTGATGGCCCCTGTCAAACAAGATTGAACTGGTTAAATGCCTAGTTACATCACAGGAAAAATTAACAGTTTGAAAAAGTGATATTTCGATAATAGTTAGTCGTCATGGGTTAGACTATAAAAAGCAGAAGGAATCAACAAGTTTCTCCAGTCAAGGTGCAGTGAGTACAATTTTATAACATTGCATGAAACTCTACCCATCTCCAGATTTGATTTTAGAACAGTTTAACCCATTACCTAACAGTAGATGACACTAAGTCTTGCAAACAAAATTCTTGAATAACTTTTCTTTTTTTTTTGCTTTTTGCATCAAAAATAAGCTTATCACCCCTCATTGGAATGAGCTCACTGAACTCGTTCCAATGTAGGGTTATTTGCTACGTTTTTGAGACGAAAAATGAAGAAATAATGAAAACCAAATGGTAAATCTTGTGAATAGTGCTGGACGGTTTTGCCCATTGCATTGAGTAAATGGTGAAAAATGACAAAGAAAACACTAAGGCAGGATTGATCTTCATACTCTTTTTCAGCATAATCATTCAAATATTTTTATACTGTATCAATGACCCAGTCTTAGCTGGTGCTAACTCTTAATTATTTAGGGCCAAACGCAAATTTTACCCCCAAATCCCCCAAAAATTGCATCAAAAACCGAAAATTACATGTCCTATATGGTCCTCCATACTTTTACTCCACTCTGCATGCGCAGTGTCAAGGAGGTCTCGAAATTGCCGCCCAAAATGATTCTTTGTTTGGCCCTGAAATCAGTAACACATCACTGATATTTGTGCTTGTAAATCTCAGTTTAAATGATGGCAGATGCATAATTATGAGAGAAATGGTGGATATGAAGAGGAAATATTAGGAGGAGAGGAAAAACAGTGGATTCAAATGTTCAGGGCTGTAACTTATAATTATTTTACGAAATTATTTCATGTTGCCTATTTTCGAGGCATGGCCCTGTTGTTGTCATTCTTGCTATGAATGTCCCATTGTTTGATCAGTGTTTCCTCTCTCCCTTTCCTTTATTCCCCCCTAGCTATTCTCTCATACTTTTGGCTTATTTTTTGTAATGTTTATTACTAAAATTTCTTGGGAGTTTTGGCTTGGAAACAGAATTATTTTCTGTTTTTTCCCCATGTTTACGTCCTCACCCTAGGGTGTTTAGGTGTTTTGGGCTGCATCTACCATCTGATGCTCTGCAGTTTCTTCTTGGGAAGTTTCTGTTTTGCATCGGATCAGAAATTATCCGTAGAAGCTGGATCGGTACGTTCCACTGCAGGTGCAGACACGGATGACCAAGAATTTCAAGTGGTCCGACTGGATGGCGAAAGGGATACAGAATAGTTGAATTTTCCCTTTCAGAACAACATAATTGCCGTGGAGTTCATCCGGCTTTATTTTTCTGACGTTGTTCCTCCGGACCAAAATGCTGCGTTGTTGAATAAGAGACTGATAGCGTCACTGGACACAGATTTCTTTAATCGGTTCAGGGACATTGTCCCTCACTTTCCATCACAGTCCAGAAATGTCTCGGAGACATTTGAATTATTATATGACGCTATATATAAACTTGCTACCAATAGGGCAGGTCCGGTTTCTTAACGGCAAGTGCTCTTCATCTGCCTTTCATCAATTCATGGAATAATTCGAAACGGCAGGACAGGGCATTCCGAGAGTTCTGCTGCATCTAGACGACCAGGCCGAAGTCCTAGAATTGTCTATACGGTCGTCTATGTCAATTCCAACCATGATGTTAGAAACAGTATCGTCTAAGAAGGCTAGCTTAGATGCATTATTGTATGCAGTTAACCTTACCAGAGTGTTATCATTTTGTATCAAGGAAAGAATTCTAGGGCATTAATATACAATCTTCGGACCCCTGTTAATGAGTATAAGAGTCTCATTTCTTTGGACTTCCTTTATTTATTGGCTTTCCTTTAAAAATAATTAGCATAATGTGTTATACTGGATGTTAATACAGATCATTGAGGTTATTGTGCTCAATTACAAAATGGTGTTGTGTCTTTCTTTTTGATACAAATAATAAAGATACATGTAAAGCCTATTTTTTTTCATTTTCTTCTCTAGGGGATAATTTGGTTATATGTAGTTGAGCCTATTGGCGTTTCCTTTATGTCCTAGGCCCTCCAACCTTTTTACTATTCAGCTAAGTCTGGGTCATTGGTACAGTATAAAAAATTAATAGTAATTTATATATTTTTATACCCCCGCTTCGAAGAAGTGGGGGCTATATAGGAATCGGCCTGTCCGTCCGTCCGTCCGTCCGTCCGTACGTACGTCCGTCCGTACGTCTTTCCGGACATGAAATTCTTGTGTGCGCAACTCCTCCTACATTTATCAATCAATTTGGACAAAACCTTTCAGACATCATCACTACTAAGTGAACATGCGCATATTCCAAGATTTTTGATCTGCGACAATTTTAACCAGGTTACGTCTTTCCGGGCATGAAATTCTGGTGTGCGCAACTCCTCCTACATTTATCAATCAATTTGGACAAAACTTTTCAGACATCGTCACTACTAAGTGAACATGCGCATATTCCAAGATTTTTGATCTGCGACAATTTTAACCAGGTTATCTCCCTTTGACTTAGATTTATTATGTCTTTCCGTTCGAACAAATTCTTGTGTGCAACTCCTACATTAATGAACCGATTTTGATGAAACCTTTCAAACATCATCTCTACTAAGTGAACATGTGCATATTCCAAACTTTTTGATCTGCGACAATTTTAACCAGGTTATCTCTCTTGAACTTTGATTTAATATGGGTTTCTGCATGAAATTCTTGTGTGCGCAACTCCTCCTACATTTATCAATCAATTTGGACGAAAGTTTACAGACATCATCACTACTAAGTGAACATGCGCATATTCCAAAATTTTTGAGCTGTGGCAATTTTAACTAGGTTATCTCCCTTTAACTTAGATTTATTATGGGTTTCTACATGAAATTCTTGTGCGTGCAACTCCTCCTACATTTATCAATCAATTTGGACAAAACTTTTCAGACATCATCACTAGTAAGTGAACATGCGCATATTCCAAGATTTTTGATCTGCGACAATTTTAACCAGGTTATCTCCCTTTGACTTAGATTTATTATGTCTTTCCGTTCGAACAAATTCTTGTGTGCGCAACTCCTCCTACATTAATGAACCGATTTTGATGAAACCTTTCAAACATCATCTCTACTAAGTGAACATGTGCATATTCCAAATTTTTTGATCTGCGACAATTTTAACCAGGTTATCTCTCTTGAACTTTGATTTAATATGGGTTTCTGCATGAAATTCTTGTGTGCGCAACTCCTGCTACATTTATCAATCAATTTGGACGAAAGTTTACAGACATCATCACTACTAAGTGAACATGCGCATATTCCAAAATTTTTGAGCTGTGGCAATTTTAACTAGGTTATCTCCCTTTAACTTAGATTTATTATGGGTTTCTACATGAAATTCTTGTGCGTGCAACTCCTCCTACATTTATCAATCAATTTTGACGAAACCTTTCAAACATTATCACAACTAAGTGAACATACGCATATTCCCAAATTTTTGATCTGCGACAATTTTAACCAGGTTATCTCCCTTTAACTTGGATTTATTAAGGGTTTTCAAATGGGATTCTTGTGTGTGCAACTCCTCCTACATTAATGAACCGATTTTGAATACATGTTGCACATTGCAAATGTGTTTTTCCAAATGTAAACCATATATGTGTGGGCTCTTTAAGTATTTAGTGCTGTTCTGTGGAAGGCCACATGCAAATACAAATTTCAACAACAAAAAATGATCTTTATGTATACATTTCCTTATGGCCTTCGCCTACATGATCAGAAGTGCATTCCTCTAAAAACCCAAAGCGGGGGTATTAATCACCTTCAGTGATAGTTCGAGTTTATACTTACCAATGACCCAGACAGGGATGGCCCTCCCATGAGTTGGGAACTCATACCTCCCCGCCGAGTACATAACGCCTACCATGCACTGGTTGTAAGAATGATTTTGGGCGGTAATTTTGAAACCTCCTTGACACTGCGCATGCGCAGTGGAGTGAAAGTATGGAGGACCATATAGGATATGTAATTTTCGGTTTTTGATGCAAATTTTGGGGGATTTGGGGGTAAATTTTGCATTTGGCTCTAAATAATTGAGAGTTAGCACCAGCTAAGTCTGGGTCATTGGTAAGTATAAAAAATATATAAATTACTATAAATTTTTTAACTTTTATTAAATTTTTGTCAGCGTCTAATTCACAGTCTGAAATGAGTTATCTGGGTCCCTTTGGTTGGCACATCTGCATGAGCTATAAGCTGATTGTCATCACTCAGGGGATCCCCTTGATAGCCAGAGTCCCCTTCCAAAGTTTCACTCATAAATTGGTGTTAGTATAAAATTCATTCAGTTTTACAAGAATCCATATAGATTTGCATGTGAGTGTGGTGGCTCAGTGGTTGAATGTTGGACTTCTATGCTAGAGGTTCCAGGTTCGATCCCTGTCAGGGACGACCCACGTTGTGTCCTTGGGCAAGGCACTTTATCCCGGTTTCCTACATGGGGGCACGATGATGCCATCTACTAAGGAGTGCTGCATGTCAATGGTGCACATGTCTTCAACCGCTGTAACCCTGCTTGAGCGAAGCTTGAACAGAGTTAGAATGTTGAGGAGCTGGTAGTTGCTCGTCGATGCTAGGTGGTTCTCTCCGGGTACTCCAGCTTCCCCCACCCGTAAAATTGTCACAGTCACGATTAGCCATTGTACATAAGTATGTGACCTTAAACACCAATTGATAAATAAATATAGATTTGCATGTATGTTATCGAGCAAGTGAAATTCTGTATGTACTGCCTTTAACACTTTCATGTTTATACTCGTTAATATATGAAGAGAATGTTAATATTGCATTTTTCTTTACTGTAGTTCCTGAATCAACAGAGAGCATATCTTCAGCTTTTGCAACTGAGTCAATACCTGTAGTGGAAGAAGCTGATCAGCAGGACTTAACACAAGAAGGGTGTGTAGTCTTTTAGTTCAGGATTATTTAATCCTGAAATCCTTGAAGTACTGTACAGTTTTTGATATATCAGAAGCTGCATACTTTGCAAATAAGGCCAAATAAAAAAATATATTTGGTTCTCAAGTAATTAATTTTTCAAAATCTGTAAGGGAAGAAGGCATTTATTTTTTTTTTTGTACAGTAGAACCTGTCTTGAGAGACCACCCTTTTTGCCAGGCAAAAGTGGTCTCTCAAAACAGATGTTCTCTCATAACAGCTCCTATACAGAGTAAAACAGCCAAACAGTACAAGGTCATAGCGGTCTCTTAACCCTTTACCTAATGAATCAGACGCATCCGCCCATATAATATGCAAAGTTGAAAAAATATTGTTTTTCAACAAAGCCATATCATGTGACACCTCATTGAACGAGCTCGTTGAGTTCGTTCCAATGAGGGGTCACATGATATGGTTTTGTTAAAATGATATTTAAAAATAATAAATTTTGGTATCGTCTGCTTTGGGTAAAGGGTTAAGACAGGTGGTCTCTCATGAGAGTGGTCTCTCAAAACAGGTTTTACTGTATGATAACTGGAAGAGTGCTAAATTACTTTTGGTCAGAAACATTTGTTCACACCTTGTTATAACTTATGAGAGATTACACTCGTCCCATATAATGTAACCAGGCAAAACTGTATGTATGTTTAAAAAACAAATAGAATAAATAGACCCTGTATTTTCATCATGCTTTGTTGAAAATATTGCAAATAACATTACACTATTCAAAAAAGATGAAATTTTAAAGTCTTATGATTTTATTCTGACTTTGGACGACATTATAAACAATGTGGATAAAATTCATTGAGGTATTCAGTTTTATTGAGGGATTACCTGAGAACCCAAACCCTTTTTTTTACCCAGCTGATTACTAGTCAAATCTTGTTCGATTGTACATGAATCCAAGATTCATGTGAAATTCACTTTCTATGTAATTTTTGCCTTTTTCCACAACACATCTCCACATTGAAGCATTTATTCAGTGGTCATAGAGTTTGTCTCTTGACTCTTGAAGGCTCAACAAATTGCATTTCTGAGTATAGAACCAATGTAAATATGAAACAAGATAACTACAAAATAAAATTCTTATATTTTCATGGATAATACCTGCACCAGACACTCAGACTTATGAAGCATTCCCAGACAGCTTTCTAAGGATTAGTATCAGATTCAGCTTCATTGGATGTAAAATGTCATTTACATAATGTCACAGCCTACAAGTGCAGTGGAACCTTGTTAATTGAATAGCCACTTTGCCAATGAAAATTATTCAGTTCACAGGAGTATTCAATTAACAGGGATTGTGTCACTTTCCTGTACTCTGGAGATAAACTTAGCATTTATTCCATTATATCTTGTTTTACAGAGCTCCATGAGCTCTGTCAAACCAGATATAGTAGATTAAATGCCTGTATTGGATGTACTGTCTATAAACAAAGGAAAACTTGGGAGAGTCGGGATAATTTCTCGACAGGTTACAAGATTTTTTTATTCAGTTAACAGGTCAAATTTGTACTGGAGGTATGGTAAATAGTTTTGTGTTGAGAAATTATATTTAATTAACAGTGTTATTCAGTCAAGAGATATCCAATTAAGTGGTCTCTACATTTTAAAGCAAACAAGTATGATCCGACATGATGTGATGCTGGCTGTTGAAAGTGTCATTAAACCTCATAAAACAAACCCAGCATGTTAAATATTGCTTAACTGGATCTTCACTGCAAATGATGAGAATCATGCATTAAATTTGTGGATATGTTTGTAATATAACATTAAAATTGTCTGTATTGGGTTGAAATTCCCTAAGGTTAACTGTACATGAAACTGTGTCTAGCTTTTAAAGGGGAGCTCCCATGTTTTTAACAGGGAACACCATTGAAAATCCTTGTATCTCTCATCTCTAGTGGCAGAAAGCCCTTGAAATATATAACGTGATGATCCTAGAAACTTCTTTAATTGATTTTTAGCTTAACTTGACATAGTCAAGATAAGCTATTGCCATCACGCGTGCGGAAGTCTGTGAGTCTGTTAGTCTGTGAGTCTGTTCACATTTTCCTTTAGCATGGGCTACAGCCCGCAGTTTTTGTCTGATCGTCACGAAATTTCATATGCAGGTTTGGGGTTATGTCTAGATGAGAACGTCCCCTTTTGGTCGCGATCGGGCAACCATTATGGCTGCCCGAGCCCAAAACCCGAAAACCATTAGCACAGTCTACAGGTCGTATTTATGAAGGGATTTCATTGTAACTTGGTAGGATGCCTCTGTATAATGCCTGGATGAGAACATCCCCTTTTGGGCATGATCCACCCAAGCCCGAAACCCAAAAACTTTTTGCACAGTCTGCAGGTCATGTTTAATATGGTGGGATTTCATTGTAACTTGGTAGGATGACTCCTTATGATGTCTAGATGAGAATTTCCCCATTTGGGCATGATCTGCCAACCATGACGACTGCCCGAGCCCAAAACCCGAAAACCTTTAGTACAGTCTACAGGTCATATTTATTGAGGAATTTCATTGTAACTTGGTAGGTTGACTTCATATATTGTCTGGATGAGAAGGTCCCCTTTTGGACGTGATTGGGCAACTGTGACGGCTACAGGGGCCCGAAGCCCGAATACCTTTAGCACAGTCTACAGGTCATATTTATGAAGGGATTTCATTGTAACTTGGTAGGATGACTCCAAATAATATCTAGATGAGAACGTCCCCTTTGGGTCGTGATCATTCAGCCTTTATGGCTGCCTAAGCCCAAAGACCTTTAGCATAGTCTGTAGGTCATATTTATGGAAGTATTTCATTGTAACCTGTTAGGTTGACTCCATAGAATGCATAGATGATGACATCCCCTTTTGGTCATGATTAGCCAACTGGGGTGGCTACAGGTGCCCGAAGCCCGAAAATATTGAGCACCGTCCACGGGTCATATTTATGAAGGGATTTCATTGTAACTTTGTAGGATCACTCCAGATGATGCCCAGATGAGAATGTCCCCTTTTGGTTGTGATCATTCAACCATTATGGCTGCCCAAAGCCCGAATACCTTTAGCACAGTCTACAGGTCATATTTATGAAAGGATTTCATTGTAACTTGGTAGGTTGACTTCATATAATGTCTAGATTAGAACGTCCTCTTTTGGACACGATTGGGCAAATGTGACGGCTACAGGGGCCCGAAACCCAAAAACCTTTAGAACAGTCTACTGGTCATAATTATGAAGGGATTTCATTGTAGCTTGGTAGGATGACTCCAAATAATGTCTAGATGAGAACGTCCCCTTTTGGTCACGATCATTCAGCCTTGATGGCTGCCCGAGCCCAAGACCTCAAAACCTTTAGCACAGCCCGTAGGTCATATTTATGGAAGGATTTCATTGTAACCTGTTAGTTTAACTCCATATAATGCCTAGATGATGACATCCCCTTTTGGTCGTGATTGGTCAACTGTGACGGCTTCAGGGGCCTGAAGCCCAAAAACCTTCAGCACAGTCTACAGGTCATATTTAGAAAGGAATTTCATTGTAACTTCATAGGATCACTCCAGATGATGCCCAAATGAGAATGTCCCCTTTTGGTTGCGATCATTCAACCATGATGGCTGCCCGAGCCCAAAAACCTTTAGTACAGTCTACAGGTCATATTTATGAAGGGATTTCATTGTAACTTGGTAGGTTGACTTCATAGAATGTCTAGATGAGAACATCCCCTTTGGACGCAATTGAGAAACTGATGGCTATAGGGGCTTGAAACCCGAAAACCTTTAGCACAGTCTACAGGCCATATTTATGATTTCAATGTAACTTGATAGGATGACTCGTTTTGGAATAATTTCACTGTAACTTGGTAACTTTTGTTAATATACGTTAACTGTGAGGGCCACATACATTAACTGTGAGGTCACATTAACCCACCCCTCAGCTCTTTAGTACAGTGTACACCTCATATTATTTTTATCAAAAACATAGCATACAGGGACCAGAAATGAACATATTCCCAATTATCACAATTCTTGTCTTATTTCATAATCCTTTCATAAACATTGAACATTATCCTTTTCATCAAATGCAACACACAAGTTAAGCTACAGTGTCATTGACGCTTTCATTCATTAAAGTTCAGGAATCCTGTAGTGTTGATTTTTATGCCCACAAAGTAGGCATCTTAAATCTGCATGCCTACCTGCCCATCTGCCTGTCTGGCCATCCATCTGTCTGATAATCCATCTGTCCATCTTGCCATATGTCTGTCTGTCCGGGCCGACATTGGGGGTTTAGGGAATATTATTATTAGGGGCTACCTCCAAATTAAGGTAGTGTTAGGGTTAGGAGTGGGGTGGGGTGGGGTTAGGGGTAGCCACAGAGTAGGGCTTAAGGTTGGGGGTGGGGGGGGATTTTAGTTTTAGTAGCCCCTAAACCGAAAAATAGCTCCTCATCCTATTGGTTTGGCTAGGGTGGGGTTGGGTTAGGGGTAGCCCCAGATTAGGGCTTAAGGTTGGGAGGGGGTTAGGTCCCTGGAGTGGGTCTGAGTCAGGGTGGGCGTTTAGGGTCAGGGTGGGGTAGGGTTAGGGTGTGTTTTTTGGGTGGAGGGGTGGGGTTAGGGTTAAATATAAGTTCTAGGGTGGAGGTGGTGGGGTTCTGGGTAAAATAAGGTTTTGGACTTACAAAATGTTTTTTTGGAAGCCCATAAACCCGAAATGTTGGAGTGTTCGTCCATCCAGAAAATTGTGTCTTGATCATAACTCTGTACTGGATAAGTGGAGTTTTACGAAACTTCACACAATGTAAAGGTTACATGATTATGCAACTCCAGTCTTAGACTTTATTGAATTCAAGTGTTTCCAGAATATTTCCATGCCAATTGCATATCTGCCAACATTAGCTTCATTTCCCGAGAGTATTTTTAGTTCTTGAGCAACTGATTTAAAAATGTTAACTTATTTCTGTAGAAAATTTGGCACTGAGGGCAGAAAATTTGGCACTGAGGGCATGGATTTGTGGCCATCAGTGGCCGGATGGTCACAGTTTGTCTTGTTTTTTTTCAGCAAAATGGGAGTTTCTGTCTTGTATTGGGAGGTTCAGTTATAATTTAATCCTACAGCCCTTAAGGCTGTAGGATTAAATTATCATTGATAATCCCATCCATTTAGCATAAATTCATTGTGTTGTGTACTTTTGCTTTACACAGAAAATTATATATACCAACATATTTTTTAAAATGTGACCTTGCATCTTTTTCAGTGATGATGTTGAGGGTGAAGAACCTGCAGGTGATCAAGAAGGATATTTTGAAAAATCTGAAACTGGTGTGTTGTAAATTAATTATTTCAACTTGTTACTTGTTTTCTTTGGTTTGTCAGGTAGTTTTTGACTAATACAGTAAAACTGTCAATTGAATAGTCTTTTTGCCAGTGAAAAATATTCAGTTAACCCTTTGTCTAACAAATTGGCCACATCCACCCATGTAACATTCAAATTTGGCAGTTGAGAAAAATATTTAAAATAAATTTTCGCCCAAACCATATCCTCTGATACTTCATTGGAATGAGCTTGTCAAGCTTGTTCCATTGTGGGGGTCACATGATATATTTTTGTTGAGATTCATTTAACTGGGATTCAATCACTTCCCTGTATTCTATGGATAAAATGAGCATTTATTCCATTATACCTTGTTTGACAATGCTCAAGGAGATCTGTCAAACAAGCTATAACAGATTAAATGCCTGTATTGGATTACAGAGGCTGTCTAAGTCTATTATAAGCAAGGGGAATTCACTGACTTTCTAATTTTTCGACACATTGGCTGATATTGCAAAAATTTTATTCAGTTACAGGAGATTAATCTACAACCTATATGCAATTAATAGGTCAAACTTGCACAGAAGGTATGGTAAATGGGGTTTGTGTTTGGAAGTTATATTCAATTATCAGGATTATTCAATAAAGAGATATCCAATTTTGTCACCTCAGTAGTATCTGCAGATGGCCAATTGCAATATGACAATTTTGTTTGCAGTATGACACAATCTCATATGCAATTAAAGAATGTATCCCTATATGTATTGCATTATGCTGCTATTTGTTGAAGTTGTCATTAGTATCTATCTTGAAGTTTACTGTTAAGTCTTTCAACACATCCTCCATGTCTCAATATCTCATCATTTGCAAATTAAGAGATTGTATCCTGATATGTGCTGTTGCATTTTGATGCTTTTAGTTGCAAGAAGTGTCCACCAGTGTTTATCTTGATTTTTACTGTTAAATCTTTCAGCACACCTTTACATATCTCATCCTTGAATTGATCATCATGGAACGTCAGGATGTACACATCTTCAGGACCATTTGTGTTGCCACAAGTCCAACTGAGGATGTGTTCTAGAGAATTGCTTGCCTTGAGGCCAGTTTCGAAAAATTATGATGAAATAAGGACATTGATGGTGGATCTAAGTGCAGAAATTTAAGAACCTTCATTAGGCCCATAACCCAATAACTGACCCGACAATTTCTTTACTGTCCCCGTATGTATAAAGGTATAATCAATGTAAATTGTGGAGTGATGCTGGAATGATGAGGTTGTGATGGCAATTACTTCCCAATGGACTGATGTACTGAAGATTCCTGCTTGGGGGAGTGTAACTGGGCAACAGTTTAGAATTTGTTTTTAATTTGTGGGAAAGTTTTGAAGAAAAGTATTAGAATCACTTATGTCAAATGCATTTACCCTTTTTTCGCTCACCAAACTGAAAGTCAGTGGGAGCTATTGCAATCACTTGGTGTCTGTCGTCCATCATTTATTAACTTTTGAAACCTGTCTTCTTCAAAACTACTGGGCCAAATACAGACTGACAAACAAACAACTCGGGCAAAAATATGTACCAATGGAAATAATTTGCAAGAAAATCACAAAAAATTTGTTCCTGTTTTCCTTTCAGTGATTTTTTAAAATAAAATGTCGGAAAAGTGGAAGCAAAATTTTGTGCTTATCCTGCAACTTATATCCACACTGAGTTGTCCATCCTCCTAAAAATGATTTTTTACAATAAAACTATGAATCGGTAAAAAAAAAAAATGGAAGCAGAATTTTCTTGTGATTATCCTGCATCTTATACCTTTATGTCTGCTTATATCCATTAGAAATATCAATTATTTATATTTTGTCTATGTCTGAGTATGAACTGACCGAAATCTGCTCTACACTGATAATTGAAAGTTATAGCAGATTTCAGCGGATTTCAGTACATTTTACATATAGTAGGACCCATTCACAACTGAAAATCCAACTTGAACAGTTTTCCTGCAGAATGTTGTATGGCATTTCACATTTATCATGTTATTTGTCCTCTTATTATATGCCCTTTTAAAAAATGGTCATATTATGTTATCAGTCTGTCTGTCTGTCCGTCCATCCGTCTATCCATCTGTCTGTCCGTCCATCCATCTATCCATCTGTCTGTCCATAAACAATTTGGTTTCCATTCATTTAAAGTCGAACGCCTTAACGGATCGACATCAAACTTTCAGAAGTTGTTTTTAGCATTAAAATACAGGTCAAGTTCGATATTGCTCAGTCCATCTGCTGCAGAGATTTGGCTCTTTGAAAACACAACTTTTCTAAAAAAAAATTGGTTTCCGTTCTTTTAAAGCTGAACGCCTTGACAGATTGACACCAAATTTTTCAGATGTTGTTTTTAGCAATGAAATACAGGTCAGGTTCGATATTGGTGTTTCTCAGTCCATCCACTGCAGAGTTATGGCTCTTTGAAAACACAATCTTTCGAAAAAAATTGGTTTCCCTTCATTTAAAGTCGAACGACTTCACGGATCGACATCAAACTTTCAGATGTTGTTTGTAGCAATAAAATTCAGGTCAAGTTCGATATTGGTGTTTCTCAGTCCATCCTCTGCAGAGTTATGGCCCTTTGAAAACACAATTTTTGAAAAAAAATTGGTTTCCATTCATTTGAAGCCGAACACCTTGATGGATTGACACCAAATTTTTCAGTTGTTGATTTTATACACCCGTTTGAAAAACGGGCGTATTATGTGAATGGTCTCTCCACTCATCTGTCTGTCTGTCCGTCCATGGACACATTTCGTTTCCGGACGATAACTTTAGTTGTAATGGTTTGAGCTGAGTTAAATTTGGTATGTGGATTTAGTATGACAAAATACAGGATGGGTTAGATGTCCATTTCTAGCAGCCCATTTGCAGTAGAGTTATGGCCCTTTATTTAGGGGAATTTAGCCCAACTTTTCATTTCTGGACATTAACTTTAGTTTGCCTTGACCGATTTATTTCAAATTTTCAGTTTTTTGTTTTTGACCACAAAATACAGCTCAAGTTCACTTTTGACCACAATCGCATATACCTTTCCAGAGTTATTCCCCTTGAATGATTGCAAATTTGTGGATTTTGTGGTTTCCGGATGATAACTTTAGTTTGCCTTGACCGATTTTTTTCAAATTCTCAGATCTTGCTTTTGACCACAAAGCACAGCTCAAGTTCACCTTTGGCCATAATCGCATGTACCGTTCCATAGTTATTCCCCTTGAATGATTGCAGATTTGTGAATTATGTAGTTTCCGGCTGATAACTTTAGTTTGCCTTTACTAATTTGTTTCAAATTCTCTGATTTTGTTTATGACCACAAAGCACAGCTCAAGTTCACTTTTGGCCAAAATTGCATGTACCTTTCCAGAGTTATTCCTCTTGAATTTATGCATTTTGTGTTTTCCGGATTATAACTTTAGTATGGCCTAACTGATTTTTTATACTCCTGTTGAAAAACCGTCGAATTATGGAATCAGTATGTCTGTCTGCCTGTCCATTTGTCCATCCATTTGTTCATCCGTTGGTCTTTCCGTTCGTCACCATTTGGTTTCCAGATGATAACTTGAGTATTTTTTTTTCGATTGACTCCTAAACTTGGTATGTGGTTTAATCAAAACAAAACTTCGAATATGGGGTCAGTTCGAACTTCGAAGTTCCCCTGAATTATGGACCTTGTTCGACATAGAATGCATCAAATATTTGGTTTCCGGATGATAACTTTTATTATTTGTTTTCCGATTGGTTCCAAACTTGGTATGTTGTTTAATCACAACAAAATACAGGTCAAGTTCGAATATGGGGTTGGTCCAAACAATTTTCACCCTCACCCCCATCCTTACCCCAACCCTTCAAAAATACAAAACGGGTGTATATTGTCCCGCTACGTGGTGCTCTTGTTTATTACTGTTATCTCTTCATATTTTGCTCAGTGTTTTCAGTCAATAAAACTCGAGCAATTGGAATGTTGTTTTTCATCAATGGTACCCTGAAAATTTATCAACAAAAACGGAATTGGAAATGGAAGTGTTACATGACTGAATTGTGTGACTGACAGGGACTTCCCTGGATGTTGATAAATTTGCATTCTAACTGAACTTTAATGTTTTTAGTTGGTGAATTGTCTCTCCCTTCCAATTCACATGGAACTTGAGGGAATGGATTTAAATAAAAACAACACAAATCAGTATGTACTATCAATCTTTTATTTCTTTTCAATGCGAGTTCAGTGACTCCGTGGTGACTGGACTGACTGGTTGGTAGTAAGCTGCAGGCATGTCTCAAATTTTTTAGCATAAATAATAAATAATTTGCGAAAAATATGTGTCTGAAATTAAAGGGCGTCTCAGTATGTAGCTCAAATATATTCAAGGTTTTTTTCTCAAAAATTTACTATTATAAACCACTTGCAATAATGCTTAGAATTATGGTATGGAACTTCCTTTTTGTTTAAAAGAACCTAGTCGGTTAAGATTTAGGCTTCCTATGGGGGATGCAAATTTTTCCTTCAAAAGTTTGCTCTTCACTTGGAGTGGGATAGAGAGAACCCCAGAAACTAAAAACGGGCAAAAAAAAATTGTATGGATGCTTTTTTTTAAGACTTCACAGAACAGAGCCTTATTTTTGTCTGAGAAGCTTCCCAAGGACTGATGTCTTGTTTCTGGTTTATTCCTTGACATTGGGGGTGCAGTGGCTCAGTTGGTAGAGGTGCAGGCTGCAAGCCGAGAGGTCCTCGGTTTGAATCCCACCTGCGGCAACTACGTTGTGTCCTTGGGCAAGACACTTCACCCTCATTGCCCACGTGGGGGCGAGGTGATGCGTGTACTAAGGCGTACTGCACGTCAGTGGTGCACCTGTCTTCAACCAATGCTAACCCTGCTTGTGTGGAGTTGGAATGTTGGGGAGCTGACAGTTGCTTGTCATTGCTCGGTGGTTCTCTCCGGGTACTCCGGCTTCCTCCACCCGTAAAATTGTCACGGTCATGGTTAGCCATTGTACAGGAATATGTGACCTTAAACACCAATAAATAAATAAATAATTCCTTGACATTGTTTACACTGGCAACATCCTCAAATATGTGAAGTATTTTTAGCTCATCTCGACAAAGTCAAGCTGAGCTAATCTCATCGCTCTCTGTCCATCGTCCGTCAACACCATGTTTTGGTCTTCTCCTCCAAAGCCTCTGGGCCAAATCAAGTGAAAGTTTGTGTGAGTGCATTTTTGTTAAACTTAACATGCCCAGCCCCATTGGGAGGGAGTGGGGGAAAATGCTCCAAAATATTTTTAAAATCTTCTTCTAATGAACCAGTGTGCACTATGACTTGATATTTGCTATGGAGCTTCCTTTTGAGATGTAGAATCAAGTTTGTTCAAACAAAGTTCGTGAAGCAATATTTGGTTTTGTAATGGGAAGTGTAAGATTTTTGGCTCCGCCCGAAATTTCTTGAAATTTCTGTTTTGTGAACCGATGGTCCGGTTTGAACCAAATTTGGTATGTGGTATCATTGGGTCATAAGTACTTGACTCACGCAAAAAATAAAATTCCCGCATGCCCATGGGAACCCTGGGAGCTAAAAATAGAAATATTTTCAAATGCCCATATTTCCCAAACCACACAGAACAGAGAGCTGTTATTTGGTATGAAGTATCCTTAGAACCAATAGAATTGAATGGTAAAAAAAAAATGGCCATCGGTTATGTTAGGGTGTTCTCTAATGGGCTTCAAAAAAATGCTGAGTCAGTATATTTGCAAAAAATTTTTAAAATCTTTTCTCCAGAGCCAATCATCAGAATCTTTTTGATATTCGGTATACAGAATTCATTGGGGGGCAGATACAAGTTTGTTAAAATAAAGCCCATTGGTTCATATTTGGGCTCAATACAGGAACCCAAATTTTTAACATAGGGTAATATGGGGAACTTCTTCTTCAGAACCACCAGTCAGAATCTTTTAATGTTTGGTATACATCATTGTTCTGAGGGTCAGATTCCAGATTGTTCAAACCAAGTCCCAAGGTTAATATTTGCGCTTCCTACAGAAGCCCAAGTTTTAACTTTGTTCAATATGAAGGATAATTTTTAAAAGTCTTCTTCAGATCCACCAGTCAGAATGCTTTCATATTTGGTATGCAACATTTCTAGGGGGTGGGGAGGGGGGGGGGGGGGGGGGGGGGGGGGGTCAGATTCAAGTTTGTTCAAATCAGATCCATAGGTATATATTTGGGCTCGCTATGGTAGCCCACATTTTTACTTAGTGCGATATGAGGAAATTTTATTAAAAATCTTCTTCAGATCCACCAGTCAGAATGCTTTCATATTTGGTATACAACACCTCTGGAGGAGTGGGGGAGGTCCACAACATCTTTGGGGGAAGTCAGATTCAACTGTGTTCAAATCGAGAGCCTGGGTTAATATTTGGGCTCCCTATGAGAGCCGGAATTGGCCATGTTGCTGAAGAATTAAAAATTTTGTATTCAGTACCCTCTAGAGGTGTGTAACTAAGATTAATCCACATAGGTTGTATCAAGGGACTTCATAGGGGAGCTCTACGTTTTACATTATGTTCAACTGAAGAAAAGGCAAGATGCCCGGACTATTTGTATCACTCCGCAGGGACTCCAGTTTTGACAGTGTATCCTATGGAGATGGATTGCTTAATGTAGACTCATTCTTGGACTTTGTTTATATTGTGTTCTGTTCAAGATGAGCGCTTCAGGCCCTGAGGGGCCTCTTGTATATTATATTACTGTAGAATTACTTTAGGATACATTGATTATTATTCCGGTAGTGTAGTTCATAATATTTGCATTTTGTCCATACTTAGGGTCTATCGGGATGCCCTTGGGCTCATAATGTTCTCTTTGGGAACTTTTTTCAAAATATTTACGAAAATTTTTTTATAAATTTCTGAATTTAATTTTGATTGCAATTATTCATGTATCTTTATCATATATTTTGTTGTTGTTGGAGTTTGAAGGAGTGCTATCAACTTTGTCTTTTGATTGTAATTACAAAAGCTTACTGCTTCTAATGCAAGGCGAGGAAATCTTCCTCGGATTTACATGCTTGTTGCCTTGCCTGATGCACTCCTGTGGATTATTGTCCTACTGTGTACATAGGCATGACAGATGTTGGAGACGGGTGTTGCGATACATCGTTGGCAGTGAGGTTCCTATGCTGGAACTCTCACTGTAATATAATTCAAGTTTTTCAGTTTCTATTTCAGAGGAACATGAACATGGTGATGGTATTGTGACACCCATCCAAAGTGTGCTACCGTTGCCGCATTCTGTTGAGCAAATAGAGGTAACTGCAAGGTGCTCATGAATATAAGCAAGGGTTAAGGCCTCTAGTTAGTGTTCTTTATCCCTTGCAAGCAGCTAGCTCGACGTGTGAAGCGGTTACTCCGTACGTGAGAGCCGTGACACCAGGTAAGTCTGTTGCGGTCAAAGGAAGTGTAGATTTGGGTAGAGCGAGCACCTCAAAATCAAAAGCTTAACCAGCGACGATGGAAATAGGCAGGAAGTCAGCAAGTTTCTTTTAGGGAGGCTCGGCAAGGTTTAATAAGACTGCAAGCTGGAGAGGGCCCTCTCTAACCCAACAACATTTGGGGCCAAATGTTGTTTTGAGAAACTTGCACAAGTCGTAGCATACGTCCGCCGCTCGGGACACGCCGTCTTGACTGCAGCTGGGGTCAGCTTCAGTTACGGCTTCCTCCGCTGTATTATAAAAGCACACACGACTGCATGCTAGCTACCTGACTTCAGATATCCAGCCAGTTGCACGAAGACGGAGCCAGTCTTCGCCCGTGAAGTCGGACCATCCTCTAGCTAGAGATCCGAGGCTTTGTTCATCGGGATGTTCGGAGAAGAGATCTATCTCCAGATCTTAGTCCCAGGAGTAGCAAGCGGTGAAAAAACAGAAGACTGCTACTCCTCTAGCCTCGGTAACAAAGCAGATTGCGTAGCTGATCACAGCATTCCAGCAAGTACATGCAGATACGAATGACCGCATGTCCCAGCTGAATCAGTCGGATGGTGAAAGGAACAGCATATGGTAGTGATGAATTTTATTTATCAATACTAAACTGACTTTGTTCCACCTGATCAACAAGCTGTGACTACTATAGAGAAACCGCTGTCATCTCTGAAGCAGATTTCGCGTGGAGGACAGAGGATGTTCTTTCCTTCCCAAAACAGTCTCGACAGGTGTCAAAGGCCTTTGGCCATGTTAACAACACCATATTCAACCTCTCTAGTGCCAAGAGGAAGACGGTTTCTTATCGACCTATTCAATAAATATACCGTTCCTTGGACGATGTTTATTTAAAATAGTTGGAGAAGATGTCCAGAGAGCTCCTCTGCATTTAGATGATCAGGCAGGGGATGAAAACATGTCCCTACCTGCATCATTCAATATATGCTTGGAAGTGATGGAATGTGCTATTTCATCCAATAGAATGAACCTGGACATGATGTCCTACGCAGATCACCTCTGAGGATGTTTGTTCCTCACTTAGAGTTCTTTCCATAGCAGTCATGTATGCCACGTACAACTCCTCCCGGACAGTGGCAAATTGGGAGTTGATAAGACGTGATGCTGCCCTTGCGTCGTCATCACTTATAGATGACAAGGTGAAAAGCTCTTTCCGAGTTGCTCCAGTCTCTGGATATACTATATTGCTGGCGAGCTTTCGTTAGTCGATGAACAGGCTACAAGAAAGCTTCCAATACACTGCTACTGAAGTCTGTGCCTAAACAACATGCTTCAGCAGACTGGGTAAGCGAGGCAGTTCTACTTAAATCAGCTAAGGGAACTCCTCACGAGGGTACAATAACCCTCTTATACTTACTCTGGAGGTTGTCAGTATAGCGTCTCAGGAAAGGGGCGCAGGTCTGATCCAGACTATAGATCAGATGCCCCTAAGCCGACAGGACGAGGTTCTTTGCAGGGAGGACGTAGTTTCTCCATCCGTAAGCCTCGTTAGTCGTACAGGTTCTAAATAAGACCTCTGTTGCTTACCAATTGATGAAAGGTTATGAACTTCGCGAGAAACTGGATTTATGTCAAGGAAGATCAGTGTGTAAGGTGTTGTCTCGGAAGACCCACAGATATGATTCCAAACAAACACCCCTACCCCCCCTATCCCCCCCCCCACCCACCCCACTTACTAGATGTCCGCGTTGGACTAATGTTCGGGAGCGCGGTGGCTCAGTAGGTAGAGGTGCAGGCTGCAAGCCGAGAGGTCCTCGGTTCGAATCCCACCTACGGCAACCGCGTTGTGTCCTTGGGCAAGACACTTCATCTCCATTGCCCGCGTGGGGGCACGATGACGCCGTGTACTAAGGCGTACTGCACGTCGATGGTGCGCATGTCTTCAACCAATCTAACCCTGCCTGTGCTGCAGTGCGGAGTTACGATGTTGGGGAGCTGGCAGCTGCTCGTCGTTGCTCGGTGGTTCTCTCCGGGTTCTCCGGCTTCCTCCATCCGTAAAACTGTCACGGTCATGATTAGCCATTGTGCATAAATATGTGACCTTAAACACCAATAAATAAATAAATAAATGGACTAATGTTCTGGCGGATCCTTTCAAAAGGGAGTCGCTTCTAGTGGAGGTACAGGCTCGCTTATTGAATGAAGCAATAGAGGTCGTAGAAAATAGACTTCTGTTGCTTTCCACTTAGCGGAAGGTTATCAACCTTGCATGGAGTGCGGTGGCTCAGTGGTAGACTGTTGGACTTATTTGTTGCGAGAGGTCCCGAGTTTAATTCCCGTCTGGGAGGACCCACGTTGTGTCCTTGGGCAAGGTTTTTTATTCCGGTTGCATACATGGGGGCACTACTACTACTACGGCATACTGCACGTTGATGGTGCACATGTCTTCAATCGCTGTAACCCTGCTTGAGCAGAGCTTGAACAGAGTTAGTATGTTGAGGAACTGACAGTTGCTTGTCGATGCTCGGTGGTTCTCTCTAGGTACTCTGGCTTCCTCCACCCATAAAAATGTTACAGTCACAATTAGCCACTGTGCATAAGTATGTGACCTTAAACACTAATAAATATCAACCTTGCAAAAAAGTGGATGAAAATGTAGTCTTGGCAAGCCTGCAGCTGTCAGTCCGAGCAAAGCTTCACTTACAACAAGTATGTGTTGAACAATTCTTTTGGCGAATTCTTCCAAGAGAGTCTCTCCTTGCAGAGGTAAAGGCTCTCCTACTGAAGAAAATCAATAGAGGTCGTCGAAGTATTCTCCAGATTTTTCCAAATCACCTGTTTTTCGTCCTGAAGTCAGACGAATAGTGCATAGATAGGCTGAGACAGCTGTCTTGTTTGGAATAGAGCCTTTAGAGGGAATAGGTATGTCTTTTCCCTCTCGGTGTTGTATTCCTTGGCGTCAAGACATTTAATGTCATTGTGGATGCCATAGTAGCCTTATGAACTGTTACAGCAGTCTTTTCTTGCGGCCAGTGTTGTAAGTCTCCATTTAGTGAGCTTCCAAGACTGCAAGTGACACAGATATGTCTTCAAGTAGATGAAGACACATAACTGCATAGCTACCTTGAGATTACTGTCTCTTTGGGAATTACAGCTGTTAGAATAGCGGCTTGTCACTCCCAACCTCCAGTCTCCATTTAGTGAGCTTTCAAAGTCGTTAGTTACGCCGAGATATCTGTCTTCACAGAGAGGAAGATTTCTAGCTACATTACAAGGCTCTGACCTCTGTCTTGTGGGAATAAAACCTATAAAGGTACTTTTCGGTTTGTTTTCCTAGGTGTCATAGACTTGAGTCTTATTGTTTACACCATAGTAGCCTAGCTAGAATCGTGAACGAGATTGTTTCAGTAATTATGCAGCGACATTACTGAATTTATTACCTCTTGGGGACTGCTGTCTCTGGGAATTTAGGGCTGTTAAATAGCGGCATTTCATTCCCTACCTTGCGTGACGATAGTTGTAAGTCTCCGTTCAGTGAGCCTTCAAAGTTGCAACTTACAACGATTTATCTGTCTTCACGACGATGAAGACTTAAAAGCTATGGCTAGCATTGTAAATCTCCTTAGTGAGCTTCTAAGGCAGCAGTTATCAGGCTTTTATTGTCTTCACTTATAGGAAGACTTTTAGCTGCTTCAGCTAGGCTGAGTTTGTTGTCCTATCGGGCATGATACCATATGTTAGGGGAGGTATTTCTCTTCCTACCATATGGTTTGGTGTTAATTATATGAGGCGATAAGCTCTATTAATGACGCCATATTTGCCTAATCTGAGTATGTCAATATGGTGTATTTGTTCATCACCTCCATCTCCGTCCTTAGTGGCATTATTGAGTCAGTCAGACATGAGGGAGCCCTGCCGTTCCTATTCTATTTGATGACTAACACAAGAGCGATTCAAGTAATGCAGGTGAGGGGGGTTCGATATGAATTTTTCATCGAATTTTGGTTGACAGAATTCGTGCACATTGGTTTGCTTCTGACATTTTATTAGAGAGTGCCTAGTCTCCAATAAACTGCAACAAGATAAAGCCATGCAGGCAAAATCATTCCACTCCAAAGAGAATATGAAGCACGTCATCCAAAGAATATGAAGCCTTTTAATTGTTGTAGCAGTACTTCTGAATAGAGCCCAGTTATGTGTTTCAAGCACTCAACTAGTTGAAGTTCAGAGTAGGATTCCAGTACACCTCAAGAGACTCCAGTTACAAAAAAATTTGTTTCGGCTATTACTAAGCTTTGTCTTTTTCATCTAAGTAGTTAAAATATCTAGTAATCACTTTTTATTCTTATTTTGTATTTGTTTTATAGAGGAACATGGTACAACTACAACCTCTGAGCAAGGCCCTACTATTAGTGAAGTAGTTGTTACTGAAGGTGCTGAATCAGATGAAAAATTATTGTCACCTGGTGGAACACCTCTTGCCTCAACATCTCACGATACATCATTTGATCCTTCAGGTATGTAATGTGTGATAACCTCTCTTATTGCTGTTGGTATGTCAGGAAAACACATTGTCAGAACTGCTAAAACAAAAACATGAATTCAGAAGTTTGATCAAAGCTTGCCAATCAGATTATATCTAATCCTTTATATTCCGAGATATTAGTTTACTTTGTGAAGTCTTTTATTCCCAAAAGAGGGACTTCTGTCATAATGCATCGGAAATAAAAAAAACAAAAAAACATTTGGTTCAAAGTCTCTGTGATTAAACCTTTACCTAACATAATGGGAATATCGCCTGTGCTATTCGCATAAATCACTATTCAGGTTATATTTTTCCAGTTTTTACATCCAAAACATAGTTTATGACACCGCATTGAAATGAGCTTGACAAACTCATTCCAATGAAATCATAAGCTATGTATTGTTAGACAAAAAAAAACTTAAATTTTAGTTACCGTATATGTCCGTATATAAGTCGCCCCCGTGTATAAGTCGCACCCCAAACTCACACTTGGAATTCCTCCCTTTTGCCTAAAGCCCATGTATAAGTCGCACCCCCATTTTTAAATATATGCAGTCAAAAAGAATTAGTTGCAAGTTACGTTTTGCCAATTTGGGGCAGTTTGGGATGCAATGGAAATAGGTAAGTTTTCAAGAGTTACCACGTGGTGAATAAGATAAAAGAATAAAGGAAAATTATTATTAAAGATTTAAAAAATACTCACATTTATTTGTTTTTCATTGTTTGTTTATCACCCCAATGTCTTCATCCCTGTCAAGAAAATCCAACACTCGTTTGTGACTGAAACTTCAAAGTTTCAGAATCAGAATGCCATTTGCACTGTAAATTGCGCAGTTGTTGTGATTAAGTTGGTTTTTCCGGAACGTTCCGGAAAAACCAATAAAAATACAACAAATGCGCAGGTTGCAGTGCAAATTGTTGTCCCACTTAAGCATTGTTGGTGCTATTGAAACTAACTTTACCTGGTGCACGTGTGCGTAATTTATAACCGGACATTACACATCAGTGAATTGGGTTCATGGAATAAATAAATACTTCTCTCCAGGTATTGCTGGCATACATTTAATGTGTTATTATTTATTTTTTCGTTATTTTGATGATTTTGTATTTTTTTTTTTGGTTTCATCCATATTGGCCCCACAAACCCGTTGATTTCCGGTACACGCACTGATGTAAACACATGGGCCGATTGAACAATGATGACTAAATAGAATATTTCTTTATTATTATTTATGGATAAAAGTAACAGAAAACATGCATAATATTTTATTTTCTGAAGAATTTAAACTGAAATAAAATGAAAATAATTTTGGTGAATCTGCACTCAGTCAAAACCACACGATTGTACTGTCTGTTATACAATTGACAAACGGTAGGAACAACGTTTGTCCGAAGAAGTCAGTCCCCTGAAAATTCCCCTGAAACAAGTCATACCCATGTATAAGATGCGCCCCCGATTTTGACATAACATTTCAGGTAAAAAAGTGCAACTTATACACCGACATGTACGGTATTCAAGAACAGGGGTTTCTTTTTCAAGTGTGTTAGGTTTCAGGTTAGATGGAATTCTATTGAGGACATTTTTAAAAACCTGATGAAAGGTCTTTTTTTTTTTTTAGCAATTTCAGTAACAAAATAACTCTCTTCTGAGTGTGAAATACAAGTATTAATTTTTTTTAATTTTTTTAACCTATAATATTAAGCTTACTTGCAGCAAGCTTTTTCTGGTGTATTGACATAATCTATGTTTTGGGTAGAAATTTTAAATTTTAAAGTTATCGAAGTATATTTATTTTTATGGGTTGTAATGACACTTTTCAAAAACCAGGGTCACGTACTGTCGGAGATTTTTAGGGTAGGGGAAACTGCCATGCCCGCAGAGACCGACCAAGCAGTGGCAACAACTGTCAGACTCCAAAACGTACTAACTTCGCACAAGCAGGATAAGCATTAGTTGAAGGCAAGTGTACCATTGATATGCAGTACACTTTATTGCATAGCACCACCATGCTCCCATGTGGGCAATCAGGATTAAGTGCCTTCCCCATTGGATATTGAAATTTCAAGAAAGTTTGGGGCATATGGTGGAGGGGGGGGGGGGGGGGGGGGGACTATTCTATAAAAAGTGCTTATTGATCTGATATTGATCTGATTGATTGTGTTAACATATTTTCTCTTCTATTTTCTACAAATACAGGTTTAGCCAAACCAAAAATTCAAAAGATTGTTTGGGATGCTGCAGGTGCCTCCCAGAGTTCTCCTACTCAATCTCCTGCCAGATCAAGACCAACTGCCATTCGTAGCGCTCGAGGTGCTTTCCCAAGAGGACATGCTATATCTGTAAGAGGAGTCAGATCTCCTGGTCAACCTCAGAGAGGAGTTGGTTTACAACGTGGAAGAATGATGAGAGGGAGAAGTGGACCTTTCCGAAGACCACCAATGTATTGATATCATTGTGCAATAACAACACATTTCATTCTGCATATGCTTCAGATGATCACTTTCAACTTTCTTCCAACTGTTGTGATTTCAAGACAATTTCAAAATGTGCCACAACATGTGAACAGTGCTCTATGTTACTAAATAAAGTCAGATATGGACCCAGTCTGCATATATGCATGATATTGGGCTCAAATTTACAATTATTTTGCATTAAAAATTATAATCATTCCACTTTATATATGCTTCTAAAAAGACAGTAAAAAATTCACATCTTCAATTAATATGAAATTTGTCCATATTTTTAATCCCAAAGATGAAACTATAAATCTGGTACAGTGCAAGCATTTCTGAAAAATATTTTTGTAGAAACCACAAAGAATTCCCAAAAGCCAAAGATGATATTACTGATATTTTTAAACTCATTTCCCAGTGTAATGCCCTTTTTCATCCAGTGCCATTCACAAAAATCAAGAATCAAATTTTTTGTATTTTTCAATTTTTGGTCCAAATTCATACCTTATGGCTCATTGAGTTTGTTCCAGTTAGAGATGATAAGCTATGTTTTTTACGCGGAAAATAATGTTTTAGTTAATCCAGAGAACAATATGCAAGTATTGCTCGCTACTCATTTTGGGTAAGGAGTTAATCCTTTACCCAACCTAATGGCAAAAACCATTTTTTTAGTTTTTGTCTCAAAAACATAGCTTATGACCTCTCATTGTCGGACAATAACTTGAAAAATTCTTGGAGCAATTTTCATGATTTTTAGGTGGCAAGTAAATGTTGATGGAAGGAATCTCCCTTTGTATTTGTGTCGCCATCCGATACGTCATTCCAGAGTTATGGGACTTGATTCGTCAAAATATAAGCAATTTTCCACTTGTCAAACAATAACATGAAAAAACTTAGAGCAATTTTCATGATTTTTTGGTTGCAAGTATATGTTGATGGAAGGAATCTCCCTTTCAATTTGTGTCGCTGTACGATTTGTCATGCCAGAGTTATGGGACTTTATTCATCAAAATACAAGCAATTTTCCACATGTCGAACAATAACTTGAAAATGCTTAGTACACATGTATACTCATATTGTGTGCTTCCCTCTTGTAATTAATAACGGGCATATCATGCACTCATGGCACAGCTGTTTATTTAATATATTGTAAAACTTTTGACTGATTTTTGTTACCAGTGCTGGCTGGATACGTCATTATGTCAAGTAAAGGCTTTATGAAACGTCTCATACATTGTCAGTTTTTATGTGTACCCATACTATGTATGGTACACATAATGCCGGCATCCGGGGTGACCATCCGTCGTTCGTTCATCCTTTGTCCGTCCGTCTGTCTGTCCGTCCGTATCCATTTCTTTGTCATTCGATAACTTGAAAAATATTGCTTGGATTGTCAAGTTACTTTATATTTGTGTTCAGGTTACTGATGTGCCAAGCTGTATAGTTTTTGGTGTAAATCAGATAATTTTATCCTGAGATATTAACCCTTTAACCTTCAAATTGAAAATTCCTCCAATCCATTTGGCATTTGATAACTTGAAAAATATTGCTTGGATTGTCTAGTTACTTTATATTTGTGTTCAGGTTACTGATTTGCCGAGCTGTATAGTTTTTGGTGTAAATCTGATGATTTGATCCCGAGATATTAACCCTTTATCCTTCAAATTGAAAATTCCTCCAATCCCTTTGGCATTTGATAACTTGAAAAATATTACTTGGATTGTCAAGTTACTTTATATTTGTGTTCAGGTTACTGATGTGCCGAGCTGTATAGTTTTTGGTGTAAATCTGTTATTTTGATCCTGAGATATTAACCCTTTATCCTTCAAATTGAAAATTCCTCCAATCCCTTTGGCATTCAATAACTTGAAAAATATTGCTTGGATTGTCAAGTTACTTTATATTTGTGTTCAGGTTACTGATTTGCCAAGCTGTATAGTTTTTGGTGTAAATCTAATAATTTGATCCGGAGATATTAACCCCCTTTATCCTTCAAATTGAAAATTCCTTCAATCCTTTTGGCAAAAAAAAACTCAAAAAATATCAATCCGATTGTCATGTTACTTTATATATTTATTCAGGTTACTGATGTGCTGTGCTGTATAGTTTTTTATGTAAATCTGATAATTTGATCCGGAGATATTGACCCTTTATCCATCAAATTAGACACTCCTCCAGTCCATTTCTATTTGTAACCATACCTTGTATGGTGTACATTATGTCAGCATCCGTGGTGGCCCTCCGTCATACAGCTTTCTACTAATTGCGTGTATGGGTACACATCTGACGATTTCATCGGCCTATTTTTTAGTATCAAACCCATCGATACATGTGCATACTTTCAAATTTTCATGTTCCACAATTTGTATTATCTCCTCTTTGATGTATTTATTTTTTATTTTCATATGAATTTCTTGTGCACTCAAAACTCCTCATACATTAATGAACCAATTTTGATGAAGCTTTTTACACATATTGACTTTCAAGTAGAGTTGCACAAAGTCCCAAATGTTTAAGTTGTGACAATTTTGAATTGAATTATCACCCATGGGAACCCTGGGAAATGACAGTGCTTGTTTACTGTGGTAAACAAGCTCTCTTTTACTGGCAAAATAGGGTTCGGTCTCCAATAACTGTGGTGGTAGTCCTCTAAAATGGGCAGCATGGGTATAAACAATTGGCAGGACTTGACTTTATCACCATGTTGCGGTCATGATTAGCCATTGTGCAGAAGTATGTGACCTTGAACACAAATAAATAAATAATTGAATTATCACCTCTTATATAGACACACACTCTACTGGATTATGTATAAGGAAAGGTGTTGATCACTTGAAGGTTACATTTCTATTACAGACCTCTCCCAAGTGAACTGTTCTACAGTTTTGTTTGATAAGTTGTAGTGCTCAAGCCGATAGGCTTGGGCACTATAACTTAATAGACAACATTAGAGGGGAACAGTTTCCAAGAGGAGGTTTTTAACAGATTTAGTTCATTACATGTTTTATATTTAAGAATTGTATTTTTAGCTTAACTTTGGCGAAGCCAAATTTGAGCTTTTGCCATGGCCAGTCATCCGTCTGGCCGTCTGTCCGGGCCAACATTGGGGGTTTAGGGGATATTATTATTAGGGGCTACCTCCAAATTAAGGTAGTGTTAGGGTTAGGAGTGGGGTAGGGTTAGGGGTAGCCCCAAAGTAGGGCTAAGGTTGGGGAGGGTTAGGTCCCGGGGGGTTTGGGTTGTAGTCAAGGGTGGAGGTTTTAGTTTTAGTAGCCCCTAAACCAAAAAATAGCTCCTAATCCTATTGGTTTGGCTAGGGTGGGGTGGGGTTAGGGGTAGCCCCAGAGTAGGGCTTAAGGTTGGGGGTTAGGTCGGGTGTTAGGTCCCAGGGGTGGGTGGGGGTTAGGGTCTGGGGTGGGCTTTTGGGGTCAGGATGGGTTAGGGTGTGGTTTTTGGGTGGCCCATAAACCCGAAATGTTGGAGCGTCCGTCTGTCCGTCAACAATTCAATACGGCTCGGGCTAGAGGCCGTATTTATGAACTGATCTTTACGAAACTTCTTGGGTACCATTGTTATGACCATGGGACGAGACCGAGTGTTTTTGGGTCCGATCTGAAATTCAAGTTGGCCGCTGGCGGCCATTTTGTACAGACTTAGGTGCAAACAGATTTTTGTGCAGAACTTCCATATGAAAGCGCTGATTTGAATAATTTTTTGTATGAATGTTTAGTACCATGGGATACATCACATATAATACGGGTTTTTTTCTCGTACGTGAATTATGCAAATTAGACTAATTTTGATGTATTTAGTGTTACTTTCAGCACGGTAAGTGCAAATGCCAATACGGCTCAGGCTAGAGGCCGTATTTATAAACCAATCTTTACGAAACTTCTTGGGTACCTTTGGTATCACCGTGGGACGAGAACGAGTGTTTTGGGGTGCAGTCCAAAATTCAAGATGGCCGATGGCAGCCATTTTGTACAAAATTAGGTGCAATCAGATTTTTGCACAGAACTTCCATATGAAAGCGCTGATTTGAAAAAATTTTTGTGTGAATGTTTAGTACCATGGGATACATCACATATAATACGGGTTTTTTTCTCGTGCAGAAATTATGCAAATTAGATGAACTTTGATTTTTTCAGTGCTACTTACGCACAGTAAGTACACATGTCAATACGGCTCAGGCTAGAGGCTGTATTTATCAACCGATCTTCACGAAACTTCTTGGGTACCTCTGTTATCACCTTGGGACGAGACCGAGTGTTTCTGAGTGCGGTCCAAAATTCAAGATGGCTGCCAGTGGCCATTTTGTACCGAAATTAGGTCTTTTCAGTTTTTTGTACACATCTTCTATACGGCTTAGGCTAGAGGCCGTATTTATGAACCGATCTTTACAAAATGTCTTGGGTACCTTTGTTATCACTGTGGGATGAGAACGAGTGTTTTTGGGTGTGGTCTGAAATTCAAAGTGGCCACCAGCAGCCATTTTGTACCAAAATTAGTGCAGTCAGTCTTTTGTACAGAACTTCTGTATGAAAGTTCTGATTTGAATAAATTTTTGTATGAATGTTTAGTAAAATGGAATACATCACATATAGTATGGGTTTTTTTCTCGTGCAGAAATTATGCAAATTAGATGAATTTTGATTTATTTAGTGCTACTTATACACTGTAAGTGCACATGTCAATACGGCTCGGGCTCGAGGCTGTATTTATGAACTGATCTTCACGAAACTTCTTGGGTACCTTTGTTTTCACCTTGGGACAGGAATGAGTGTGTTTGGGGGTGCCTTTGTTATCACTGTGCTGTGAGAACAAATATTTTGGGGTTCAGTCAGACCCACTCTGGGACTCAAAGATTTCTTTTCTAGTTTAGCATCTTTACACCCACCTTTACAATACTTTACCTATACATTTGTTACAGGCTATGGTCAGTATTTATGTACAGACCGTTACAATACTTTATATGTACCTTTGTTATCAGGTCATTACCTAGATCTTTGTCATTGCTGTGTCACATACTATACATGTACATGTCTTGACAAGTTGAGCTACAATGTCATTGACTCTTTCATTAAGAAATACAAGAGAATAAATTTGTTGTCTTTCAATCTTACAATTTAGGCTTTTATCAAGTATTGGATATATCTTCAAAGGGAAATAACAGAACTGTTTTGTTTCAGAAAACTTTATCACATTAGTGTAGTCCTCTCATCAGGTGTAGTGTCCCATGGTAAAGGCCCTACAAATACTCTATGGAATAGAATGCTTCCACCTGATCATTCTTTTTCCAAGAACTTAACCTGTATTCCATTAAATTAACTCCGAAAAAGCAAACAGTATTATCTTCAGATAGTTTTGTTCTGTAACAGTTTTGGGGAAGTCTTTATTGACACTCTATTAAATTGTGACAAACCATTTATTAAACAATTTATGAGTATCAAACTTAAGTAAGCATACTATGAGTTTAGCTTACCTTGTCTTTTTGATTTGTACATGGCGTGCTCGCTTTACTGCAATAACAGGACCTGGTAACCAATGCCTGCTGTGATTATCTTCTGAAGTAGGTAAACCAATCAGAAGCGATTGGCTAAAATTGATTTTATGGTGTTGTGGACACAATATTGCCATAGTTCTTAAAACTGACCCTAAATCCACAACAAACATGTTTAGATAATGATTGTATTTTCTTCAGAACTTAAATAATGTGTTTTATATGTTCAACCCTTTCCCTAACAAACTGGCTGCTTCTGCCCACATAATTTAAAAATTGAGCAGTTCACAAAAAATTATTTTTCCAAAAATTTCAACAAAACCTTGTCAGCTGCTCCCTCATTGGAACAAGCTTGTAGTGGAGGGTCACATAGTTTTGCTGAAATTTTTTGAAAAATTTGAAAAAATAATATTAAAAATAATAAATTTTGATATCATCTGTTTTAGAAAATGGGTTAAAACATAGTTTATGATTTCATCATTAGAACAAGCTAAAAATGATGGATCTTGCCCTTTTCATAACATAATGGCAAGAGTCAGCAATGATATTCACAAACAGTTTTGCCTCCCAATATGCAGGGTAGACATGGGTCCTTGAAAGTCCTTGAATTTAAAAAATGTATTTTCAGGACCTTGAAAGTAGGCCAGAAATCCCAAAAGATTGCAGATGGTGCCTTGTTCCACTCAAGGGACAAAAGGTGAGATGAGAAAAATATTTTAGTGGTTACGCCTAAAAACTAAAAAAGTTAAAAATCTGTTTTTCATCCCTCCAGCATGGTCTTTTGGCTGCTGCATGCTCTCTTTTTATAACCACTGCAAACTTACAAAAATAAAAATTAAATGATTTATGTCTGATATTTTACCCAAGTTAAAATTTATAAATTTGTCCCTTGACTGCAACAAGGCTTTGCAATCTGTTAGCATTGCAAAGCCTTCTTGCACCAAAGGGAAGAAATACACGACCATCCATTCTATTCTGTAGATTATGAGGCCTAAAAGATAAAACGAACCAAGAACATGAACTTTTGATGGCAAAGAAATAAGTACTAAAATAAAAAATAAAATAAAAAACTACCTGCCCACATACCATTTTACAAAAAAAATGTCCTGAGAAACAGAAGATCTACTTTCTGGGGTCTTATCCTGCAACTTTTTCCAGAAGGTTGTGTATAAGAACCCTAATTTTATAATGTACGGAACGGAAATCGTTGACAGCCTATTTTTAAATAGAAGCAAAATTTTACTGGAATTTTCTACAAATTGTGCAGTGCTATTACAATCTGAATTGCTAGTAATAGCTGAAAATTGTTCCCTGTTTTCCAATGTGTTCTATATGCCAGTAGGCACAGAGAACAAATTGGAACTCAGGGGATGACTTAGTAACACAGGTTCCCCTCGCAAATTTGGTTGGCGATAAAATGTGTTCTTTTTGTTGACAGTTGTCAAATGAATTTCTGAGTGTCCTTCTAATAATTGTTTGAAGTGCATATTATATTTGTGGGTACTGCATATGAATTTTGTCACAAGATTGTCACAGCTGCTGATGTGGTATAAAACACCAATATATAAATAAATAATGTGTATGTAGGGATCTGCAAAGCTTTGAAATTCAACTTGATTTTAAATCGTCCTAATAATTTGATTTGATTTAGTTTGAGGTGTGCTGATTCAGAAATTTTCGAACTGTCAAGATGTTTTCTAAAATCTAAGAAGTGTCTCTTCTTGAACTAATTTGATACCATTTTCACGTCTCCTGTACAGGATACCAGATGCTAAATGGAGAGTTCAAAGATGTTCTGAAATGACTTCCATTCTGGAATATTCTTCATTTTTTTTTTTTTTTATTGATTTGCCTATAACACTTGAGTGGAGACTGATAATGTTTACAAATGTTTAATGAAAGAAGATGCAATTTCTTCAGCTTGAAGAGCAGTGCAATTCGATACTGTATTCAATTTAAGATTGGGTTGGATTCTAAATCCTCTGCCTGACTTGAATCAGCATTCGATTGGTAGGGTCCTGTGTGTGCACTGACTTCAAAATTTATAGACAACACTAAGAAGGTAATTGAACAGCATTTCTGAAATATGACCTAATCAAGCACTGCACTCAGGATGATGCCTCAAGACCTGATAGGATTCCACGAAATTATTGAATTTCATCTTGTACCATTCTCATGTATTCTTTATGGTAAGAAAAAACAAAACAGAAAGCTGTTTCATCAGCAAAAAATTATAAGAATATGACATTTCGGTGACAGCGTTGATAAGAATTATATTTTCCTGATATTAACTCCAAAAAGTCTAAAGACCAACTTGACCAATTTTGATTCTCCAGAACACAGGTTTCACTTTCAGGGCTTATATTTTGACAAGAATCTGAGAATCACTTCACGCAGAGATTCACACAACAAAATTGGCAAGAATCCATGTAGATTCTTGCTGCACCTCTGCTGGGATTTGCGTGAAAAGAACCGAGTCAATTTAATCATTTACCCAATGTAAAAGCAGCACATTAACCAATACAAGACTAACTTGACCTGAAATATCCTGACACTTTGTCAATAAAATTATACAAATATGACTGTCATTAGAACTGCCTCAATGGAAGTATGGTGGCTCAGTGATTACATCATTGAACTTCAAACCAAAAGGTCTACGGTTCGATCCCTGCCAGGGGTAACTGCATTGTGTCCCTGGGCAAGGCACTTAATTGTGATTGCCCATGTGGTGGCATGATGGCACTATGTGCTAAGATGTATTGCCCGTCTTTTTGTGTGCTTGTCTTCAATCAGTGCTAACCCTGCTTGTGTGGAGTTAGTACATTGGGGAGGCTGACCGTTTCTTGGTGGTTCTCTCCAGATACTCCGGCTTCCTCCACCCATAAAACTGTTCACACAAGGTGACCCTGGCTGTCGAACAATAAATAAATAAGAACAGGCTCAATGGGCCACTTCCAGTGACATCCATATTTGTATGGTTTTATTGGTAAATAGTGTTTTGTTGTTTTTTTTTTAAATTATCCAATTCAGTTTATGTTTTAAAAATTAGAATGCTTTTTGGGTAAAGGGTTAATGTGCTATCAGTATGCAATGGGTTCAACCATGTTGTCCTCATGGGATCCTGGGACACTCATAGCAGATATGGATTATCCCAAACATTTTCACAAGAATTCAAATGGATTCTCCCAAAGTTAGGTGAAATATCAGCCCTGACTTTGCAGTTGTGAGGAAGTATTTCACTCCATTGTCAAATAATTCAGGTTGTATTGTTTTTTTGGTCAAGTCTTTGCTGCCTTTATCGGCAGCCAAGACTTGACTAGAAACACTTGGTCCCGAATTCGATCCCTGTCCGTGACGCTGTGTCCTTGGGCAAGGCACTTTATCCCGGCTGCTAACATTGGGGCAGTGTACTAGGGCGGACTGCATGTCGATGGTGCACATGTCTTCAACAGCTGTAACCCTGCTTGAGTGGAGCTTGAACAGAGTTAGAATGTTGAGGAGCTGACAGTTGCTCATTGATGCTCGGTGGTTCTCTCCGGGTACTCCAGCTTCCTCCACCCATAAAGCTGTCACGGTCTCGATTAGCCATTGTGCATAAGTATGTGACCTTAAACACCAATAAATAAATAATAAATATAAGTAGAAACACTTGCAGGCCTCCACACTTAGAGGTTGTGGCAGGGTAGGAATTTTTGAAATCTGCTCTGACGAGATTGGTTGATTAGGTTTTACTGCTGCTATATGTGTTGAATAAAAGTGTTCAAAATGAGGAGACTCATTGTCATCAGTAAGTCGTTGTCATTGTAAATACAACAGTCATGTCATCTTTGTTTTAAAAAAAATTTTTAAATTCAAATAAAAAATAAATTGAAGTACATTTTTAGCTTAACTTGACAATTTCAAGATAGGCTCTTGCCATCACGCGTGCGGAAGTCTGTGAGTCTGTTCACATTTTTCTTTAGCACAGGTTACACCCTGCATTTCTTGTCCGTTCATCTCGAAATTTCATATGCAGGTTTGGGGTGATGTCTAGATGAGAACAACGCCTTTTGGTCACGATTGGTCAACTGTAATGGCTGCCCGAGCCAAAAACTCTGAGCACAGTCTACAGGTCGTATTTATGAAGGGATTTCATTGTAACTTGGTAGGATGCCTCTGTATGATATATAGGGGAGAACGTCCCCTTTTGGTCATGATCTGTCAACCGTGACGGCTGCCCAAGCCCGAAACCCAAAAACTTTTAGCACTATCTGCAGGTCATATTTAATATGGAGGGATTTCATTGTAACTTGGGAGGATGACTGCATATGATGTCTAGATGAGAACTTCCTCATTTGGTCGCGATCTGTCAACCATGACGACTGCCCGAGCCCAAAACCTGAAAACCTTTAGTACAATCGACAGTTCGTATTTATGGAGGGATTTCATTGTAACTTGGTAGGTTGACTTCATATAATGTCTAGATGAGAATGTCCCCTTATGGTCGCAATTGATCAACTGTGATGGCTATAGGTGCCCAAAGCCCGAAACCTTTAGCACAGTCTACAGGTTATATTTATGAAGGGATTTCATTGTAACTTGGTAGGATGACTCCAAATAATGTCTAGATGAGAACGGCCCCTTTTGGTCGCAATCATTCAGCCATGATGGCTGCGCAAGCCGAAAACTTTTAGCAAAGTCTATAGGTCGTATTTATGGAGGGATTTCATTGTAACTTGGTAGTTTGACTCCATATAATGTCTAGATGATAATGTCCGCTTTTGGTCGTGATTGGTCAACTGTGACTGCTTCAGGGGCCCGAAAACCTGTAGCAGAGTATACAGGTCATATTTATGAAGGGATTTCATTGTAACTTGGTAGGATGACTCCAGATAATGCCCAGATGAGAACGTCCCCTTTTGGTCATGATCATTCAACCATGACGGCTGCCCAAGCCCAAACACTTTAGCACAGACTACTTGTCATATTTATTAAGGGATTTCATTGCAACTTGGTAGGATGACTTAGTATAATGTCTAGATGAGGACGTCCCCTTTTGGTTGCGATTGGTCAACCGTGATGGCTTCGAAGCCCGAAAAGCTTTAGCACAGTCTACAGGCCGTATTTATGAAGGGATTTCATTGTACTTGATAGGATGACTCGTTTTTGGAATAATTTCGCTGTAACCTGGTAACTTTCGTTGACATACATTAACTGTGAGGGCCACATACCTTAATTGTGAGGGCCACATTAACACTTTCATTGATTTGTGTATTTAATATTTTGAATAATGTCAATCCTTTTGCCCTTCTTTAGAGTTCTGCATTGAAAGTTCAGAGGACCACCATTGACCTGGATCCATTCATTCATCCAGCCATTATTCCATCCACACTAATTTCTCCAAAAACTTTACTAGAATTAACCGCAAGCCTCCACACTTAAAGGTTGTGGTAGAGTGGGAATTCTCAAAAACTGTCTCTGCCATAAAGTTTAATTAGGTTTTTGAAAGACTGCTGTATGTAAAACTGTTTAAAATGAGGAGACTCCTCACATTTGGGGTTTTATTTGTCATTATTAGTAAATTGTCATTGTAAATATCACAATCATATCATCTTTGTTTTAACAAAACAAAATTTCAAATAAATAATAAATTGCAGTACATTTTTAATTTGTGTGTTTAATATTTTTAGTGGTGTTAATCCTTTTGCCCTTTAGAGCACTGTGTCCAAAAGTCTGAGAACTTACCTTTGTCCATTCATTCATTCAATGACTCATTCTTTTAATTTCTCCGAAACCAGAAGGGTTAGAGAAAACTTTGGAATATGGTTTGTAATATATTCATTGTGGTGGTCAAGTGTATATATGCAGAAGAAAATTCCTAGAGTTATTGCCCCTATTGTACTTGAAAATATGCTGTACTGTGGCAAAAAAAGGAGTACCCAGGTTGTGTATTCAACTCCTCCCAGATCATTGGTTTGGAGCACTAAAACTTGATGGGTTTTTTTTTTTTAGCTCACCTTGACAAAGTCAAGCTGAGCTAATCTCATCGCTCTTCGTCCGTCAACACCATGTTTTGTTCTTCTCCTCCAAAACCACTGGGCCAATTCAAGTGAAAATTTGTGTGAGTGAAGTCCCAAAGGGGCATTGCATTTTTGTTCCACTCAACATGCCCAGCCCCATAGGGAAGGGGTGGGGGAAATGCTCCAAAATATTTTTAAAATCTTCTCATGAACTTGTGGGTAAAATTACTTGATATTTGTTATGCAGCTTCTTTTTGAGGTATAGAATCAAGTTTGTTCAAACGAAGTTTGTGAAGCAATATTTGGCTTTGTTATGGGAGGGGTAAGATTTTTGTACCCACCTAAAATTTCTGTTTTCTGAACCAATGGTCCAAAATGAACCAAAGTTGGTATGTGGTATAATTAGTCGTAAGTACTTGACTCGTGCAAAAAAAAAAAATTAATTCCTGCATCCCCATGGGAACCCTGGAGCTAAAAATAGAAATATTTTCAAATGCCCATATTTCCCAAACCACACGGAACAGAGAGCTGTTCTTTGGAGTGAAGCATCCTTAGGACCAGTAGAAGTGAATGGTAAAAGAATAAAAATTGCCATCGGTTATGTTAGGGTGTTCTGTGCAGAGCATCGAAAAAATGCTGAGTCAGCATATTTGAAAAACTTTAAAAAAGGTCTTTTCTCCAAACCCAATGGTCAGAATCTTTTGATATTCGGTATACAACATTCATAGGGTGGGCAGATACAAGTTTGCTAAAATAAAGCCCATTTGTTCATATTTGGGCTCAATACAGGCGCCCGAATTTTTTACTTAATGCAATATGGGGAATATTCTTTAAAAATCTTAAGAACTACCAGTCAGGATCTTTTAATGTTTGGTATACATCATTGTTATGAGGGTCAGATTCAAGATTGTTCAAACCAAGTCCCTATGCCCAAATTTTAACTTAGTTGAATATGGGGGATAATTTTTAAAAATCTTCTTCACATCCACCAGTCACAATGCTTTCATGTTTGGTGTACAACATCTCTGGAGGAGGGGGCTGTCAGATTCAAGTTTGTTAAAAATTGGCTCCCTAGGTATATTTGGGCTCGCTATGGTAGCCCAAATTTTAACTTGCTGCAATATGAGGACATTTCTTTAAAAATCTTCTTCAGATACACCATTCAGAATGCTTTCATATTTGGTATACAACATCTCTGGGGGGGGGGGGGGGGGGCAGATTCAAGTTTGTTCAAATCGGGTTCCTAGGTATATATTTGGCCTCACTATGGTAGCCCAAATTTTAACTTAGTGCAATATGAGGAAATTTCTTTCAAAATCTTCTTCCGATCCACCAGTCAGAATGCTTTCATATTTGGTATGCAATATCTCGATGAGGGGTCAGATTCAAGTTTGTTTAATTCAAGTGCCTCGGTTAATATGTGGTTTCCATATGGGAACCTGAAATTTAAGTACAATATGAGGGAATTTCTTCAAAAATCTTCTTCTGATTCACCTGTCAGAATCCTTTCATATTTGGTTTACAACATCTCTAGGAGAGTCAGATTCAAGTTTGTTCAAATTGGTTCCCTGGGTTAATATTTGGGCTCATAGTAGGCCAAATTTTAACTTAGGGCAATATGAGAAAATTTCTTTAAAAATCTTATTCAGATCCACTAGTCAGAATGCTTTCATATTTGGTATACAACATCTCTTAGAGAGGTAAGATTCAAGTGTGTTCAAATCGGGTCTGTAGGTTATTATTTGGGCTTGCTGTGGCAGCCCAAATTTTAACTTAATGCAATATGAAGAAATCTCTTCAAACTTTTTCTTCTTCAGATCCAACAGTTAGAATGCTTTCATATTTGGTATACAACATCTCCAGGGAAGATAGATTCAACTTTGTTTAAACTGTGTTAATATTTGGGCTCCCTAGGGAGCTGGAATTGGCCATGAAGCTGAAGAATTAGAAATTTTGCATTCAGTATCCTCTAGAGATGTGTAACTAAGATTAATCCCCATAGGATGTATCAGTGGGCTTCATTGGGGGGGCTCTACATTTTACATTATGATCAACTGAAGAAAAAGCATGATGCTCAGATTATTTTTGTCACTCCTGAGGGGCTCAAGGTTTGAAAATGTATCCTTGGAGATGGATTGCTCAATGTGGACTCATTCTGGGACTCAGTTTATATTGTGTTCTATTCAAGGTGAGCGCTTCAGGCCCCTTGGGGCCTCTTGTTTTTTATTCACTAGTTGCCGATATGCAACATGTATATAGATGACCCAACATCTTAATATTTAGCTGAGCTCACTGAAAGTCAGCATGAGCTATTGCCATCATAGCCATTGTCTGTTGTCTATCATCTGTTTTCACTTTGGTGTTTCAATCTTCTTCAGAACCACTTGGCCAAATCCAATCAAACTTGGTACACATCAGCATAGAATTCCCTTTCAAGATTGTTCCACTTGGCCCAAAAAGCCAGAAATTCTTAACTGGTAGAGTGCTAAATTATTTTTGGAGAGCAAAATTTGTTCTCATGTCTTTGCCTTGTTACAATTTAAAGGAGAGTGCCAAAGGGCACTCTCCCATAAATTGCAACGAGGCAAATCCTCAAGGACTAAATAATTTCACTTCAAAGATTATATGAAACGCATCCACAGAATAAGAAGCCTTTAACTTGTGGTACTCACACTTCGGAGTAAAGCCCAAATTTGAGCTTCCAGCATTCAACCAGTTAAAAGAAATCTCATAAACCACCAATCACAATGCATTTTGATTTGTATGCAACTTTCTTGAGTGATCAAGATTCAAGTTTGTTCAAAGAAAGCTACTCTAGCAAAATTTATTGCTCTTCTCAAGATTTCTAGTTTCAGAACCAGTTGGCTGATCTGGAAATGTGGTTCACTTATTTAATTCACAAAATCCTCCCTTTCTGAGCTCTTCTATCCTCACTGAATTGTGGTAAATTCCTTCTTTTCTATTTGAAAACTGGCAATGGAGAATGGATGACCAGCAATAATGTGTTATTTTCAAGTTACGTCAGCCTGGTCTGACTCCAATAAATTATGCAACTTATGTCTGAAGAAAATAACCAGTCCTTTACACCACTGAATGAGGGCAATTACAGGTCTGCTCATGCTGTGCACTCCAGTTATGGCTTGTAATCTTTTTTACTGGTGTGAAAGAGTTAACTGGTTGAGTGCAAAAGGCCACTATCAGGACTTTCAAAAAATGAGGTTCGCATATTCAGTCAAACGCAAATAATATTTAATTCATATAAATTTATTGTATTACAAATTATTGGAGTGTGATTGTAGGCATTCCAATATTTTGTAATAAAACAAACTTGAAAAATCAGACCACCAGAAATAATCTAGCCCTCAACCAATTATTTATTTATTGGAGTTTAACAACACTTTTGATATTCATGGTCACCTTGTGTCAGACAGTTTTTCAGGTGGAGGAAGCCGGAGTACCCAGAGAGAACCACTGAGCACTGGCGAGCAGCTGTCGGGCTCCCCAATGTACTAACTTCATACATGCAGGGTTAGCATTGGTTGAAGTGCACCGTTGCCGTGCTGTATGCCTTAGTATACAACACCACCTTTTGGTTTGAAGTCCAATGGCATAACCACTGAGGCACCATGCTCCCACTTCAACCAGTTAACTCTTTACCCAACGTATTGGCCAAAACCAGCCAGCACTATTCGCAAAAATCAGCATTCAATTTTCCTTATTATTTCATTTTTTATCTCCAAACATAGCTTATGACCCATCATTGGAATGAGCTTGTTGAGCTCATTCCAATGAGGGGTCATAAGCTATGTTTTTGGCATAAAAAAATGAAAACCTGTAGGTATGTAAGAATTTTCTTTGTAGGTGTTGTCTGCTTTGCGTGTTAGGTAAAGGGTTAAAAGACTTTTGTCATCCATGTACCATATACGTACAGCGAATAAAAAGTTGTCATATCTGCTTGCCATTTATTACCGGCTAGAATCAAATGTAATTTTGTTGACTTATATAAAGGCCTTGAAATTTTTACAATACAACCTGCAATTCAAGGGCTGCAAAAGTAGAAATTTGCAAAATCTCTTAACAGGTTAGGCACAGTGTTTATGCAGTCAGGTGCCAATTTAGCCAATTGCACTAAAAATTTTGATTTGGCACCAAACAATATTTGACTTCACATTTTGGCACCAAAACGTTTCAATTGTGAAGGAAAGATATTGCGACAGTGAAGAGTATATTTGATGAAGAAACAAAAAAAATATGTTATACTTCATTTGTCAAAAAGGTGGACAAACTTTCAAGGTTAATTGCAATTAAGTCGAAGTGAAGTATAGTTTTTAGTTGAGTTGTGACAAAGTCAAATTCGACTCATAATTTGATGAAGGGTGGGTGAGCAGAAACAATTGGTTTCTGGATGATAACTTGATAATGGTTTGACCTACGTTCATGAAACTTCTTAGGTTGGCCTCGCTGAGAGGAAGAACCCTATTTATTTTGGATTCACTAGGTCAACAGTGAAGGTCACAGTGACCTTGAACACACTAAATCATAATTGTTGTCCAGGTGATAACTAGACTGTTTGAACCCACATTCATGAAACTTCATATGTAGGTTGGCCTTTGTGAGAGGAAGAACCCTATTTATTTTGGACTCACCAGGTCAAAGGTCAAGGTCACAGAGATCTGAACAGTAAATCAAAACAATTGGTTTCCGGATGATACTTGATAATGGTTCGACCCACATTCATGAAACTTCATAGGTTAGCATCAGTGAGTGGAAGAACCCTATTTAATTTGGACTCGCTAGGTGAAAGGTCAAGGTCACTGGCCTTCACCATAGTAAATCCGTAAAAAATTGGTTTCCAGACGATAACTTGATAATGGTTCAACCCATGTTCATGAAACTTCTTAGGTAGGTTGGCATCAGTGAGAGGAAGAACCCTATATATTTTGGACTCGCTAGGTCAAAGGTCATAGTGACCTTGAACATAGTAAATCGTAAACAATTGATTTCCGAATGATAACTTTATAATGGTTCAATGCACGTTCATGAAACTTCATAGGTAGGCTGGCATCAGTGAGAGGAAGATCCCTATTTATTTTGTACTCGCTTGGTGAAAGGCCACGGTCACAGTGACCTTCAACATAATAAATCGTAAACAATTGTTTCCAGTTGATAATTATACCCCCGCTTCGAAGAAGTGGGGGCTATATAGGAATCGCCCTGTACGTCCGTCCGTCCGTACGTACGTCCGTCCGTCCGTACGTCTTTCCGGACATGAAATTCTTGTGTGCGCAACTCCTCCTACATTTATCAATCAATTTGGACAAAACTTTTCAGACATCATCACTACTAAGTGAACATGCGCATATTCCAAGATTTTTGATCTGCTACAATTTTAACCAGGTTATCTCCCTTCGACTTAGATTTATTGTGTCTTTCCATCCGAACAAATTCTTGTGTGCGCAACTCCTCCTACATTAATGAACCAATTTTGATGAAACCTTTCAAACATCATCTCTACTAAGTGAACATGTGCATATTCCAAACTTTTTAATCTGCGACAATTTTAACCAGGTTATCTCTCTTGAACTTTGATTTAATATGGGTTTCTACATGAAATTCTTGTGTGCGCAACTCCTCCTACATTTATCAATCAATTTGGACAAAACTTTTCAGACATCATCACTACTAAGTGAACATGCGCATATTCCAAGATTTTTGATCTGCGACAATTTTAACCAGGTTATCTCCCTTTGACTTAGATTTATTATGTCTTTCCGTTCGAACAAATTCTTGTGTGCGCAACTCCTCCTACATTAATGAACCGATTTTGATGAAACCTTTCAAACATCATCTCTACTAAGTGAACATGTGCATATTCCAAACTTTTTGATCTGCGACAATCTTAACCAGGTTTATCTCTCTTGAACTTTGATTTAATATGGGTTTCTGCATGAAATTCTTGTGTGCGCAACTCCTCCCACATTTATCAATCAATTTGGACGAAAGTTTACAGACATCATCACTACTAAGTGAACATGCACATATTCCAAAATTTTTGAGCTGTGGCAATTTTAACTAGGTTATCTCCCTTTAACTTAGATTTATTATGGGTTTCTACATGAAATTCTTGTGCGTGCAACTCCTCCTACATTTATCAATCAATTTGGACATAACTTTTCAGACATCATCACTACTAAGTGAACATGCGCATATTCCAAGATTTTTGATCTGCGACAATTTTAACCAGGTTATCTCCCTTTGACTTAGATTTATTATGTCTTTCTGTTCGAACAAATTCTTGTGTGCGCAACTCCTCCTACATTAATGAACCGATTTTAAATACATGTTGCACATTGTAAATGTGTTTTTCCAAATGTAAACCCATATATCTGTGGGCTCTTTAAGTATTCAGTGCTGTTCTGTGGAAGGCCACATGCAAATACAAATTTCAACAACAAAAAATGATCTTTATGTATACATTTCCTTATGGCCTTCGCCTACATGATCAGAAGTGCATTCCTCTAAAAATCCAAAGCGGGGGTATTAATCACCTTCAGTGATAGTTCTAGTTTGACAATGGTTCCACCCACATTCATGAAACTTCATAGGTAGGTTAGCATTGGTGAAAGAAAGAGCCCTCTTTTGGTGGAATCACTAGGTCAAGGTCACAGTGACCCTTCACGTAGTAAATTGTAAACAATTGGTTTACGGACGATAAGTTGATAATGATTAAACCCACTTTTGTGCTGTCACAACTCTACATTGGATCGGTGATCCTATCAGCATTTTTTCTTCACTAAGATATTGTAGGTTATCAACTTTATAAAAGGCTGCATTTAGTTTTATAAATACTTCATACAGTCGCATGTACTGTTTCAGAGTATAGAAGAAATAAAATTAAATTAAGTTATTAAGTTGTGGCTATGGAAACACTTTTTTCTGAAATGAGTCGCATGTGCGAGTCACTCAATTGAGCAATTGCTTGACAGCTCATTTGCTTGATGGGATTCGAGTCATTTGAGCAGTATGTGGTGTCACTCGATCGAGCGATTGCTTGATAGTTCATTTGCTCAAACAGATTAGAGTCATTCGAGCAATGACTTATCAGTAAATGCTCGATGATTTATTTGAGGAATTTGGAATAGGTATGTCTTAGGGTGGTCTAATAGGTTGGACCAAACAGGTAATAGTATCCTCAGATAAATATCCCATAAAAGGTATCCTAGAAAGGTATCCTCAAATAATACAATACCTGGCCATTGGTATCCTCAAATACTGAAATGAGGCTAAGAGTCGTATGTGCGAGTCACTTGAGCAAGCAATTGGTCTATAGCTGATTTGCTCGATGGGATTCAAGTCATTCGTGCAATGTCAAATCACTCAATCGAGCAATTGCTCTGAAGCTCATTTACTCGATGGGCTTCGAGTCGCTCGATCAATGATTTCAGTAACTGCTTGATAGCTTATTGGCTTTGGAAATGATACAGGCTTTTGTTATACACAGGGGAGATAACTCTGTATACAGATTATGGGAAATCAAGCAATCTGATTGGTTAATTACCTGCTGTAAAGTGAACTGATTGGATTATCTGGAAAACAAGAACAAGAGTACTTGGGAGAGGTTTAGGTCTCGTTATAGTTATTCAGGGGAAAATGTCGGCTTTTCAAGAAATGTTCAGCTTCTGATTAACACGGCCAAGGATATTTCACATTTAAATTACCTTCCCTATTCACAATACTCACAATGTATATAGTTTCTGGAGACAACTGTACACAACAAAAATCTTACAATATCACTCAAATACACTCAGCTGAATGACACAGTTGATGGCTAAAAAAATGGCCCAAAATGGTAAAAATTTTCTCATTTTGTGGATAAATCTCCAATTTTTGTGCATCGATAGTGATAAAACTGTGTTATAGGAATTCCTCATTCCTCCACTGAGGATTTTACAGCATAACATGATCATTCTGACAAATAAAAAACATATCGGTTTCTTATTCATTTTTTCAGAAGGATTTCTCAAAGCAAATTTACACAAAATTGTCCCATTTGTAAACTGCAAATTGTCAGGTCCCAAACGGGTCTGGGTTAGTCATTTAACACTTCCATGTGATCTTAACCCCCCCAATTGAAATGCACTTAACAATACACAGTTTGAATCAAGACCATCAACAGATTATTTTGGCCATATCACCATTAATGAGAATTATTTACTAAATCCACACCACCATAAACTAAAACTATAGCTCAAAATAGCCATTTGGCTGAAGATATCCAATAATCTCGGAAATGACCTTTTAATAGGAAACAAGACCTGAAGTGAAAAATAAACAATTCTTCACGCTCTCAGAAACAGTAAATGTGCATCTGTATTTAATTCTGAGAAAAATGATGTATGGCACATATGAAAAAATTGTTAAGTTAGTGCCCTTAAGCCCCCATGGATAGCGGCAGATCGAGCACTCTGACAGCCAGTTTCTTTACGTTTCTTTACACAGTAATGTTCATTGAGAGAAGGCTTGTTCTTTCACATTTCTGACTCTGCTAAAAGCTCTGTAGAGTAAACTTTGCATTAGATGAAAGCATGTAACACCAGTGGTTCCCATATTCTACCAAGGCAGTATGCTTTAACCTGAGAGAAGGAAGTTTGATTTCAATTTAGATGGATGCACAGCTGTATCACCATGGACAATAGCTATCATGGCAGCTGTGTTGGTATATTGGCCAGTGATCAGACTAAACCAATGGTGATGGATTATTTATTTTTGATGTTGCACAGTCACTTTCAAAATTGTGTTAAAAAACCTACATAATTCTCTTGATAATACCATTACAGGACTTAAAATACCTCAAGAGGGAGAACTTTCCAGGAAATTATATCTGTACAGGGTACCACTGAAAAAAGAAAAATATGTTTTAATATTTCTTTTAGTTATCCTACAACATATTCCCACTAATACAGTTGGTTGCTATGGAGATTGGAGGCCAGAAATTGCAATGAAAGCAAACACTGTTTTCTACTTAAGGTCTTATTACAGCTATTCAGGTGAAAATGTCGGCTTTTCAAGAAATGTTCAGCTTCTGATTAACACGGCCGAGGATATTTCACATTTTAATTACCTCCCCTATTCACAATACTCACGATGTATATAGTTTCTGGAAGCTCTGAATACGGCCCTTTCTGGAGACAACTGGAGACAACTGTACACAACAAAAATCTTACAATATCACTAAAATACACTTGGCTGAATGACACTGTTGATGGCTAAAAAAATGGCTCAAAATGGTCAAATTTTCTCATTTTGAGGATAAACCTCAAATTTTTGTGCATCGATAGTGATAAAACTGTGTTATAGGAATTTCTCATTCCTCCACGGAGGATTTTACAGCATAACATGATCATTCTGACAAATAAACATGTGGGTTTCTTATTCATTTTTTCAGGTTTTCTCAAAGCAAATTTACACAAAAATTGTCCCATTTGTAAACAGCAAATTGTCAGGTCCCAAATAGGTCTGGGTTAGTCATTTAACACGTCCAGGTGACCTTGACCCCCAATTGAAATGCACTTGACAATACACGGTTTGAATCAAGACCATCAACAGATTATTTTGGCCATATCACCATTAATGAAAATTATTTACTAAATCCACACAACCATAAACTAAAACTATAGCTCAAAATAGCCATTTGGCTGAGGATATCCAATAACCTCAGAAATGACCTTTTAATAGGAAACGAGACCTTAGAACTAACCTGAACAGGCCACAAAAATCTAAATATAGTAACAAAACTGTTCCAATGGATAAGCACTTATAGTGTTCTGGAGTATACTCTGATTCAATCGAATGTGCCCTATAGCACTACTGAAAACCAGGGGACTTGGGGTAATAACAACACAAAGGGATTCTCTAATTATTGAAAACAAGTAGGATTTGTGGGGAACCTGAGCCTTGTAAACAATTATCGGCTTGTTTGAGGTAATTCTACAAAGTAAATATGGATTCTGGGGAAATCTGAACCAGAAAAACTACACTAGTCCAAAGGAACTTACCCTGGGGCCCCCTCGGTACTATAGCATTACATGCTGCTATTATAAGCCATGGTATGGCAACCCTAAAAGGATTCTGTGGAAATCTGCAATAAAGTCGTTTTTGGTGTTTTGGAGGGATTGTCGGGTTGTTTGTGGTAATTAGATTTACTTTTGTACAAAGGAACATAACTCCAAACATGCCCCTGTCTATAAGAAGCCTTTGGGTCACGTAGCAACCACGTGCTACCATAGAAACCAAAATAGCAGCTTCCAGAAACACGTATCACCCTAACATTACGTTCTGCATGTGCACTAGGACCACGCATCACTATGGTAATGACGTCACAAAATGGTCACTCACGCAGTCTATCATGACAACCAAACATGATGTAACTGGGTCGCGTGACGTATGACATCAGTTCCTAGATCCTCTCCACATCTACTACTAATAGGTTATAAAAAGGGCAATGAAGTCCAATAGTGATTAACTGATGTTTGGCAATCGCATCTGACATCGGCCAGTTTTAAGCCATCGGTTGACAATCGGTAGAGGTGTTTGAACGTCGGTCCATGCCGATGGTTACATGGAAAACCACTGGATGAAAACTGTTTTGATTTACAATCTCATACAAGCAGTAACAAACTTAATAAGTTGCCACAATGATTGGAAGGATTCAAGATTGGCCAAATCTCATTGATTGGTCTGATCTTCCCCTTGATTGCTGCTCATGACACACATCCCATGTGTTGTGTGATGACTCAATGAAATGCAACATAGCGGAACACAAGCTTCCATTTTTTCGACTTTGAAAATTTGTTGTCTTGAAATATGTCCAATGTGAGAACTTCCCATCGGGGAACATAGCTCATGCCTGGTGGTGCACTTGTTTTAATTATTGTTTTTTTTAAATATCTTAACGTGAGCTTGTTCCAGTGAGGTGGTCACATGATATGGTTTTGTTGAACTTTTTGACAGTTTTTTTTTTCAACTGCTAAATTTGAAATTTTGCTGGTGCATGTGGTCAATTCGTTAGGTAAAAGGTTAACTGAACTGGACCCTCTAAACGTCCATAAAGTTCTCTCAATAAGTTGGGTACATTCCTGGATCATGCATCCTTTCAGCTGAAGACATTTGTCCCATTATTGACTCATAAAAAAAAGACAATGGCCCCATAAAAACATGAAATTGGAAAAAAGACAGAAAACAAAGATTCTAGATTCGTCTGAGCCCAAAAAGTACTATTGTTTAAATGAAAACGCCATTAGAATACTTTCCGCACATATCAACTACACAAAATTTTTATTTATTTTTTTGGAGTTTAACCCTTTACCAAATGCACAGGATATCAAAATTTAATATTTTAAATATTTTTAGCTCAACTTTGGCGAAGCCAAATTTTAGCTTATGCCATGGCCAGTTGTCCGTCTATCCATCAACAATTCAATTCGGCTCGGGCTAGAGGGCGTATTTATGAACCTATCTTTACGAAACTTCTTGGGTACCTTTGTTATGACTGTGGGACGAGAATAAGTGTTTTGGGGTCCGATCCGAAATTCAAGTTGGCCGCTGGCAGCCATTTTCTACAAACTTAGGTGCAATCAGATTTTTGCGGAGAACTTCCATATGAAAGCGCTGATTTGAATAATTTTTTGTATGAATGTTTAGTACCATGGGATACATCACATATAATACGGGTTTTTTTCTCGTACGTAAATTATGCAAATTAGACTAACTTTGATGTGTTTAGTGTTACTTTCAGCACTGTATGTGCAAATGCCAATAAAGCTCGGGCTAGTATTTATAAACAGATCTTTACAAAACTTCTTGGGTACCTTTGGTATCACCTTGGGACGAGAGAGTGTTTTGGGGTGCGGTCCAAAATTCAAGATGGCCGATGGCAGCCATTTTGTACAAAATTAGGTGCAATCAGATTTTTGTGCAAAACTTCCATATGAAAGCGCTGATTTTAATAATTTTGTGTGTGAATGTTTAGCACCATGGGATACATCACATATAATACAGGTTTTTTTCTTGTGCAGAAATTATGCAAATTAGATGAACTTTGATTTTTTCAGTGCTACTTACACACAGTACATGTAAGTACACATGTCAATACGGCTCGGGGTAGAGGCTGTATTTATCAAACGATCTTCACGAAACTTCTTGGGTACCTCTGTTATCACCTTGGGAGTGAGGTCTAAAATTCAAGATGGCTGCCAGAGGCCATTTTGTACCGAAATTTGGTCTAATCAGTTTTTTGTACACAACTTCTATACGGCTCAGGCTAGAGGCCGTATTTATGATCCGATCTTTACGAAACTTCTTGGGTACCTTTGTTATCACCATGGGATGAGAACGAGTGTTTTGGGGTGTGGTCTGAAATTCAAGATGGCCACCAGCAGCCAATTTGTACCAAAATTAGTGCAATCAGTCTTTTGTACAGAACTTCTGTTCAAAAGTTCTAATTTGAATAAATTTTTGTATGAATGTTTAGTAACATGGAATACATCACATATAGTACAGGTTTTTTTCTCGTGCAGAAATTATGCAAATTAGATGAATTTTGATTTATTCAGTGCTACTTATACATTGTAAGTGCACATGTCAATACGGCTTGGGCTAGAGGCTGTATTTATCAACCGATCTTCACGAAACTTCTTCGGTAGCTTTGTTATCACCTTGGGACGAGAAAGAGTGTTTTGGGGTGCGGGTGTTTCTGAGTGTGGTCCAAAATTCAAGATGGCTGCCAGTGGCCATTTTGTACCGAAATGAGGTCCAATCAGTTTTTTGTCACAACTTCTATACAGCTCGTATTTATGAACTGATCTTCATGAAACTTCTTGGGTACCTTTGTTTTCACCTTGGGACAGGAATGAGTGTGTTTTGGGGTGTCTTTGTTATCACTGTGCTATGAGAACAAATATTTTGGGGTTCAGTCAGACCCACTCTGGGACTCAAAGATTTCTTTTCTAGTTTAGCATCTGACTGTCACCCACCTTTACAATACTTTACCTATACATTTGTTACAGGCTACGGCCAGTATTTATGTACCGACTATTACAATACTTTATATGTACCTTTGTTATCAGGTCATTACCTAGATGTTTGTCATTGCTGTGTCACATAAGTACATGTCTTGACAAGTTGAGCTACAGTGTCATTGACACTTTCATTTCATTTTTAGCTCAACTTTGACGCAAGTCAAATTTTAGCTTGTGCCATGGCCAGTCATCCATCTCTCCATCTGTCCATCAACAATTCAATACGCCTCGGGCTAGAGGCCGTATTTATGAACCGATCTTTACGAAACTTCTTGGGTACCTTTGTTATGACCGTGGGACGAGGACGAGTGTTTTGGGGTCTGATCCGAAATTCAAGTTGGCTGCTGTCAGCCATTTTGTACAAAATTAGGTGCAATCAGATTTTTGCGCAGAACTTCCATATGAAAGCGCTGATTTGAATAATTTTTTGTATGAATGTTTAGTACCATGGGATACATCACATACAATATGTTTTTTTTTCTTGTGCGTAAATTATGCAAATAAGACTAACATTGATGTATTTAGTGTTATTTTCAGCACTGTGAGTACATATGCCAATATGGCTCGGGCTAGAGGCCATATTTATGAACCGATCTTTACAAAACTTCTTGGGTACCTTTTTTTTATATCACCGTGGGACGAGAACGAGTGTTTTTGGGAACAGTCCGAAATTCAAGATGGCCTATGGCAGCCATTTTGTACAAAATTGGGTGCAATCAGATTTTTGCACAGATCTTCCATATTAAAATGCTGATTTGAATAATTTTTGGTGTGAATGTTTAGTACCATGGGATGCATCAGATATAATATGGGGTTTTTTCTCATGCAGAAATCATGCAAACTAGATGAACTTCGATTTTTTCAGGCTAGAGTCTGTATTTATGAACCGATCTTCATGAAACGTCTTGGGTACCTTTGTTATCACCTTGGGAAGAGAACAAGTGTTTCTGGGTGCGGTCCAAAATTCAAGATGGCTGCCATTGGCCATTTTATACCGAAATTAGGTCTAATCAGTTTTTTGTACACAACTTCTATACGTCTCAGACTAGAGGCTGTATTTATGAACCGATCTTTACGAAACTTCTTGGGTACCTTTGTTATCACCGTGGGATGAGATCGAGTGTTTTGGGGTGTGGTCCGAAATTCAAGATGGCCACCAGCAGCCATTTTGTACCAAAATTAGTGCAATCAGTCTTTTGTACAGAACTTCTGTATGAAAGTTCTGATTTGAATAAATTTTTGTATGAATGTTTAGTAACATGGAATACATCACATATAATACGGGTTTTTTTCTCGTGCAGAAATTATGCATATTAGATGATCTTTGATTTATTCAGTGCTACGTATACACTGTAAGTGCACGTGTCAATACGGCTCGGGCTAGAGGCTGTATTTATCAACCAATCTTCACAAAACTTCTTGGGTACCTTTGTTATCACCTTGGGACACGAACGAGTGTTTTTGGGTGTGGTCCAAAATTCAAGATGGCTGCCAGTGGCCATTTTGTACCGAAATTAGGTCCAATCAGTTTTTGTCACAACTATACAGCTCGTATTTATGAATTGATCTTCACAAAACTTCTTGGGTGCTATGAGAACTTATGTTTTGGGGTTCAGTCAGGCCCACTCTGGGACTCAAAGATTTCTTTTCTAGTTTAGCATCAAACTGTCACCCACCTTTACAATACTTTACCTATATATTTGTTACAGGCTACGGTCAGTATTTATGTACAGACTGTTACAATACTTTATATGTACCTTTGTTATCAGGTCATTACCTAGATGTTTGTCATTGCTGTGTCACGTACTATACATGTACATGTCTTAACAAGTTGAGCTACAGTGTCATTCACACTTTCATTGTTATCTTACTCAAGTGAAAAATGATAAATTTGAAGTAATTTGTATATTTTTTCATACTCACCAATTGCCCAGACTAGCTGGTGCTAACTCAAAAATTAATCCAGGGCCAAACACAAATTTTGCCCCCAATCCCCAAAATTTGCATGAAAAACCGAAAAATTCAAGTCCTATCTGGTCCTCCATACTTTTCAGATCTGCTCAGGCGCAGTATCCAGGAAGGTACCGAAATTGGCGCCAACCATCATTCTTCTACAGATTGCCTGTTAAATGTTATAAACAGTGGGGAGGTATGAGTGCCCCCTCATGGGAGGGCCATACCCGTCTGGGCCATTTGTAAGTATGAAAAATATACAAATTACTTAAAATTTATCATATTTTTACACAGCAACCAATGTCCCTGACTGGAGGGCCTAGCACATAAAGGAAAATCCAATCTCTCTATTACTTTGGTAAAGATTAACTCCTACAGGAGAATAGGAGAAGATAGGAATTATATATGTCTTTCTCCTTTACAAGAAAATAGAAAGGCATAACACCAACAATGTCATTGAGTATTACATAATATATAATTCTCCAGTTAATGCCCGCATAACTCATTATGCTAATTCGGTGAAGGAAAACTAATATATAAAGATAGAAGGCCTAGCACATAAAGGAAAATCCAATCTCTCTATTACTTTGGTAAAGATTAACTCCTACAGGAGAATAGGAGAAGATAGGAATTATATATGTCTTTCTCCTTTACAGGAAAATAGAAAGGCATAACACCAACAATAAAGATGGAGGGCCTAGCACATAAAGGAAAATGCAATCTCTCTATTACTTTGGTAAAGATAAACGCCTACAGGAGAATAGGAGAAGATAGGAATTATATATGTCTTTCTCCTTTACAAGAAAATAGAAAGGCATAACACCAACAATGTAATTGAGTATTACATAATATACTCTCCCAAAAAAGAAAGTGTGCATGCTAAAAAATAACACTAAAAAAAGATATATATCATTTTCATTCATGGAAATTTTATTCAATCACAGATGAATCAATTTGTGATCAACACGAGAAATTTCAGACACTAAGGGTCAAACACAAAAGTCACACACTCAATATCTGGTATGACCACCGTCTGCATCGACTACTGCTGTGCATCTACGCCTCATGGAAGCGAACAAGTTAGCATGGAAGTGTTGTGGGATGTTGTTCCATATTCTGATAAGCTGTCTTTGGAGTTCCACAAGCGTTGACGGTGCATGGGGAAGCCGGCATAGCTGACGTTTCATTTCGTCCCATACGTGCTCAATGGGTGAGATATCGGGCAAATTTGCGGGCCAGGGAAGAACATCCACTTGTTGTTGCTGCAGATACTGTTGAACAACACGAGCTGCGGGGGGTTGGGCGTTGTCCTACTGTAGAATGACGTCGGGGCCGTGACGTTGCAGAAATGGGACAACAACAGGTGTAAGCACTTCATCACGATATCTGGCTGCATTGAAATTGCCATCAATAATGACCAGCTCAGTTCTGTTACGGGCAGTGATGCCACCCCACGCCATGAGAGACCCTCCCCCATAACGGTTTCGATTCATGACACATGGATCTGCGTAGTGTTCGTTTCGACGTCTGTACACTCTCTGGCGGCCATCTGATGATGAAAGATGGAAACGACTTTCATCTGTGAATAAAACACGTCGCCACCAGTGTAAGGGATGCCTGAGATATCTACACCACTGCAGTCGAGCACGATGACGTAACGTCAAAATCGGACGAATTGCAGGTCTTCGAGGACATAAGCCGTATTCTCTCAGCCGGTTGATTACAGTTTGAGGATGTATCCGTCTCAGGTTAGGGATCTTCCTGACTGTCGTCGTTGCCGTTTGTTGCCGGTCCCGGAGATGGACGACACGGATATACCGATCTTGTGCAGGGGTGGTAACTCGGGGTCTCCCGGAGCGGGTCGGTCTCGAACGTCATCATGTTGTGCATGTCGATGGACTAGCCTGTCTACAGTGTTACGGTGGCAGTTCAAATGCTGGGCAACCTCTCTGTGTGTTTTGCCAGCTCTAATCATACCCAGGGCAAGGAGACGTTGATTCATTGTCAATCTTGGCATGCTAATGTGGAGTCGTTTTAACAGCAGCACAAGTTTGAATGTGAACGATAGGAAGGCCTTACTTTAGTGTTTAAATACCCAAGGATTCACACTGCTGCATGAATTTTCAGACTCTCCACGTGCAAAACATGCCTTTTCACAAACGTGCAGCACATCATTTAACATTAATGCAATTATAACGGGGAAAGCTGTTTTTGTGTTCAATATAATTTATTCATGAACAGGTTAACACTCTTTACACCTACGAAATTATTTTTTTGGAGTTTGATCAATTTCTGCAATGCACACTTTCTTTTTTGGGCGAGTATATATAATTCTCCAGTTAATGTCCGCATAACCCATTATGCTAATTCGGTGAAGGAAAACTAATATACAAAGATAGTCCAGAGAATGAGACTCTTTATACTCATTTAAAAGTGTCTGAGGATTGTATATTAACTCCCGTTTGACACGTGACATATACAAATGCTTCACACTGAGCTACACTTTAAAAATCATACATAAATGAGACACAGTTATTGCTTCACACTGAGTTAAACATTAAAACCATCCCAGCACTGACTCAGGACTACTGCCACCAGAGGAGGTCTTCCCTTGCTTTTCACTATAAAGCCAGATGACCATGAGGGAAAAAACTATCCCCCCACCCCTTCCCCTTGTTCTGAGGTAAATATCAGAACGAAGAGAGCAGCAGAACAACAATGCTGGAACGGTCTGCCTAAATACCTATAGATGTAACCATTAATGGACACACATTGTGAGGAACAGAAAGAGGGCCCAAAGATCTGAGGTCACCGGAGATGGACTCTAAATTTCTCAGGTAAAACTTAGTAAATGAAGAGGGCTGTGTCCAGTACGCAGCCCTCATGAGATCAGTAATGGCTATACTGTTGGAATAAGCCAAAGAAGTGGACAGACTTCTAACCTCGTGTGCTGATATTTTATTAACAGAACGTTGATCCAAATTTTCATAGGCAATGTGTACTGCCAACTGAATCCATCTAGCGATGACATGAACAGAAATATCCTTTCTGTTAGGAATCAATGAAAGAAAGAAACGTTTTCTTCCTTTTCTAACAAAATCTGTGCGGCATTTATAAATGCGCATAGCCCTGACTGGACACAGCAAAGGTCTACAATTATCGGAAGACGTTAGTGCCTTAATGACATTAGACTCTGGCCGCTTGTCTGGAATCTGATTCTTAGCCAAAAACCCCACTTCCGTAGTGAGAGTAATGGTATTACCCACACTTCTGCAGTGAGATTCATCAACAGATAAAGCATGAAGTTCACTGACTCTTCTAGCAGATGCAAAGTCTAAGAGAAACACCATTTTACAGATCAAGAATTTGAGGTCTACGATGACCAAAAGGAGCTTCTTTGCGCTTCAACAGAACCCAAGCCAAATAACACTTAGGAATTAATCTGAGGGTTCAAGGTCTATTGATAGAGAAATTTCTAACTAGCTTGGATAATGAAATAATGAAGTATTTGATCCAATAGCAAAGTTATCATGATGAGCGTAAGTGTCTGATAACATAGACCTATAGCTCTCAATAGTGACGGGCTGCAGTTTGAGATCGTCAAACAAGTAGACCAAGAAATTGGCAATATTTGGTATGGACAGATCGTATACGTCTATTGACTGATCCTTACACCAATGGAAGAAAACCCTCAACTTTGCTGTGGAGAACGTCCTCTCATGAAGGAGGCTTCCAGGAATCTCCCAAAACAGACACCTGAGAAGACTGAATCTGCTGAATCAACGGAGTTGGATGATATGTGTATCCTACCATTCCATTCCATGAGATTGACAGAGTGTCTACTGCATATGCCTGATGATCTGGGCATGGCAACACAAACGTCAGTAACTGATTGTTCAGGTGTGTCACAAAAAGATCTATCATGGGACAATCCCATTGGTAGCAAATCTGTCTGAATATTTGCTTGTTGAGTCCACCCTGATGGTAATAGGTAACCTTTCCGATAGAATTTGTCTGTTAGTACATTCAAACAACCCGTTATATGACGGACAGAGAGATGAACACCATGATTCATGACATATAGGAGAATCGTCTCTATTAATTCGCATAATGGAATACTATGAGTGCCGCCTTGGTTCCTGAGGTAAGCAACTACTGTCAAATTGTCCGACAGAATTTGAACATGGACATTCGCTATTAGGTGAATCCAATGTTGAAGTGCTAACCATACTGACATCAACTCTTTGCTGTTTATGTGCTGATCTAGTAACCGAGAGTCCCAAAGATCCTGACACTTCAAGTCTGCGGGACTTAGGGTCACGCCCCAGCCCATCTGAGTTGCATCCGTCATAATCGTGAAAGCCGGATCCAACAGTTGCAGGAGAACTCCCTGAGTTAACCACTGAAGATCTGCCCAAATATGAACCTTTTGTTTTACTAGGTTCATTAAAACAATACTGGTTTCAAGCAAATGCGTCATCACACTCCAGGTCTGAGTAAAGAATATCTGGAGGGGATGCGTGCGCAGGTGGCCCATCGGAATTCGGAATAAGATCTGCAGCCGCTCCACACAGCCCCATCAGTCGCATGAATTCCCTCACTGTTAATGCGTCTGAGTGTAGACAACAGCGAGTTTAACAACTGACTAATTTCTCTTTGGGTAATGGCAGATGAACCAGATTGCTGTGAGTCTCGAAGCTCATTCCCAAGTGAGTGAACGACTTGGACGGAGCTAGATCCGACTTCTTCTCATTTCTGATGAAACCGAGACTTCGGAGTAATAGAAGCAGACTCTGAACATCGTTCTGAAGTATAATTCTGTTGCCGTATCTCTGCAGAATGTCATACAAGTAAGTCGACATTACCGAAGACGAATGCCCAGGGAGACAGGTTCAGACCAAAACACAATGCTCTGAACTGATAAACCTTCCCTTGTACGGCAAACGGCAGGTACTTTCTGAATGCAGGATGTACCGGGACATGAAAGTAAGCGTCCTTTAGAATATGCTTGCCGCATAGTCGTTCACTCGAATGCTCACTCTTACCGACCGAATGGTCTACATATAAAGCTTTGGAGCCACGATAAGCTTGTTTATCCAGCTCAAGTCTATTACCGGTCAGAACGAGCCATCTGGCTTCAGTACGAGGAACAGGTGACTGTAAAAACCCTGAGAATTTTGATTCTTGACGACCTCTGTTGCTTCCTTTAATAATCGACGATCTCTGTTGCTTCCTTTAATAAGAGAGCCTGTACTTCCACTAGGAGAGACTCTTTTGAAAGGATCCTCCGGAAGATTTGTCCAACGCAGACATCTTGTTAGTGGGGGTTTCGCTCGGAATGATAGCTGTAAGCTGTCCGAGACTACATTTCTCACCCACTGATCTTCCATGACTGCTATCCAGTTTCTCGCAAAGTTTGATAACCTTCAGCCAACTGGCAAGCAATAGAGGTCTTGAACATCAACTGTAGGACTTGTGAGGCTTACGGAAGGAGAAACTACGTCCTCCCCATGAAGGGAGAGGGGGCGTATGACTGATAATCCCGATCAGACTTATGCCCCCTTTCCTGAGTCGCTATATTGACAACCCTTGGAGTAACTGTATGAGGGTTTCTTGTATCCTAGCAAAGAGTTCCCTTTTGATGATTTTGATTTGGAACAGCCTTGCTTACTCCGGTCTGCTGAAGCAGGGTGTTGAGATGCTGACTTCAATAGCAGAGCACTGGATGCTTTCTTAGTAGCCTGTTCGTGTACTGACGAAAGCTTGTCGTCAAAAATAGTATGTCTGGAGATCAGAGCGACCCGGAGAGAGCTTTTCACCTTGTCATCTATAAGTGATGACGCAAGGGCAGCATCACGTCTAATTAACTCCAGATTAGCCAATGTCAGGGCAAAGTTATAGGTGGCATACATGATTGCCCTGGAAAGAACTCTAAGAGAGGTACACACGTCCTCAAATTCCTTTCCATTGAGACGTTGCGCCATAGCTCTGCTAAGGTGATCTGCATAGGACATTTCATCCAAATTCACTCTACTCGATGAAATTGCAGTTTCCATTACATCTGAGTAAATACTGAATGATGCAGGTAAGGATATATCTAAATTCCCGGCCTGCTCATCCAAACGCAGTGGAGCTCTCTGCACATCTTCTCCCAACCATTTTAAATGAACGTGGTCCAAGGAACGGTATATTTATGGAAGATGTTGACAAAAAACCGCCTTTTTTCCTCTAACTTGAGAGGTTAAATATGGCGTCATCTACATGGCTGAAGGCCTGCAACACCTGCCTAGAATGAATCGGGAAAGAAGGAACTTCTTCCTTCCTCCATATAAAGCCTGCGTCTAGAGATGCCAGCGGTTTCTCTCTTCTTGTCGCAGCTTGCTGATTCGGTGGAACAAACTGAGGGTAGTATTGATGGATAAAATCCATTGCAATCGTGTGTTGCTCCGAAAGGGACTGGTAATCCTCTTCCTTATTCCTTTCAACATCTGAGTGAATCAGTTGTGAATCCCGGTCCATTACATCTGCGTGAACAGATGATTGGACCGACCCAGCATCATCCGACAGCTCAGGTTCTGAGTCTGAGGAAGGCTGCTCCCACACTTGCTGGGATGCTGTGATCAACTGTGCAACCAGCGACAGCACATCCGTCATCGAGGCCTGAGGAGCAGCGGCTTTCTGTTTCTAAACCGATTGTTGCTCCCGGGACAGCATTCTGGAGATAGATTTTTTCTCTGAACGTCCCGATGATCGAGGCCTTGGCTCCTTAGCTACCGGATATTCCGACTTCACGGGTGAAGAGTGATTCCTTCTTTGTGCAGGAGGCTGGATATCCAAAGTCGGGTAGCTAGGATGCGGTCTTGTGTGCGTAATGATCGTAGCGGAAGAAGCTGTGACTGTAGCCGAGGCCAACTGCAGTCAAGACAGAGCGTTCTGAGCGGCAGGTGTGGACGTTAGCTCCGCTCCGCATAAGTTCTTCATAAGAACATCTAGCCCCAGATGTTGCTGGGTTAGAGAGGGACCTCTCCTGCCCACGGCCTTATCAGACCTCACCAAGCCTCCCGACAAAAAACTTTCTGGCTTCCTCCCTAGTTCTGTCGTCACTGGGTGAGCTTGGTTTGTTTTCAAGGTGCTCGCCCTACTCACTACACTTCCTTTGACCGCAATGGACATATCCGGTGTCATGGCTCCCACAGACAGAGTAAGTAACCACTTCACCAGTCGAGATAGCTGCTGGCAAAGGATTAAAACCACAGCCAAGTGGCCTTATCCCTTGCCTAATATTCGAGAGCACCTTAGCAGCTAGCTCTGTTTGCTCATCAGAGGATGACGATGGCAGCACACTTTTGGTAGATGTCACATTACCATCACCATGTTCTTGTTCCTCTGAAAAAGAAACTGAAAAACTTGAATGACCTTGTGGCGAGAGTACTGGCATTGGCCTCTCACACCTAACAATGTACTGTGACATCCGCATCTAACGTTTGTCATCCCAATCAACACATGTAGGACAAGAATTCGTAGGAGTCCTTTGACTACAAGCAAGGCAACAAGCATGTAAATCTGAGGAAGACTTCCTCGCTTTGCATTTGAGCAATAAGCTTTCATGATTAATCAAAACTAAGTCGATCAAACTCCCACAAACTCCACAATAACTATATAATAAAGATACATAATAATCAACAATCAAAATCTATATAAAAAAATTAATTTCAAACAATTTTTAGAAAAAATTCTGACAAAAGACCAAGTTCCCAAAGGGAAGATGAAGAGCCCAAAGGTATCCCAATAGAGCCTAAGTGTGGACAAAATTCCAAACATTATTGCTACACTACCGGAACATTAATTAATGTATCTTACAACAATCCTACAGTAATAATAATAACTAAATACTACATATATTTAAGGACGTTGCCAATGTAAATAACGTCAAGAAAAAATTGGAAACAAGACATCGGGCACAGAACAAAAAGGTCCAAAGTCAGTAACAGATTTTAAAGCCACCAGATGTAAAGCAAGATCTTCAAACGAAGAAAAAACGATACATCAGACAGAAGATGCATGACCCAAACGACCCAACACCTCTAGGGGGAGGACATAACATGGGGATATACAGAATAAACATTCTGTAATACACATTAAACTCCCCCCCCCCCAAAAATAATAAAAAATTTCAATAAAAATAAGCCAAAAAACTTGGGTGTTTAACAGGAGGGCTTCAAGGAAGGATAAGGAAGGAACACTTAATAAACAGTGGATAAATCATTATCAAGAATGATGACGTCAGGCACATGTCCCAAAATTGGGAAACATGAAATTATTGACAAAAATTATAAAGTTACAGCCCTGAACGTTCCTAACCACCGTTGTTCACTTCAATCATCCATTTATGTCCTTGGATACACCAATTTTGCCATTGATTTGTGTCTAGCATCCTCAAAACTGAGATTTAAAAGCACAGATGTCAGTTGAATGTTGCTGACTTTAGAGCCCAACAAAGAATGATGGTTTGCGCAATTTCGATACCTTCCTGGATACTGCACATGCGCAGATCTGAAAAGTATGGCGGACCAGACAGGACTTGAATTTTTTGGTTTTGTATGCAAATTTTGGGGATTTGGGGCAAAAATTGTGTTTGGCCCTGGATTAATTTTTGAGTTAGCACCAGCTAGTCTGTGCCATTGGTTGTTGTATAAAAATACAGATTGTACTTGAGTTTCTATTGTTTATTCCTTGTTAAGAATGTGGGTTTTTTTCATTGCTTTTTCCACACTATCAGCCCAGTTGGTGAGATGAAGGCTTTTAAGATGATCTCCAATAAATTGTAACAAGATAAGTCCATATGATCCAAATATTGTTCACGTCTGACTGAATATGAATAAAAAAATGTGAAGCCTTTGTTAAGGTTGACAAAACAAAACACAAAATTGCCTCACAGCCTCAAAAGCTCCACTCAGGGCTACTATTTGTCTCCAAGTAGGCCACAAAGAAAATGTTAATCAATGGATGGATGATGGGCAAATGATAACTGCTTTCCTGGAATCATAGTCGAGCTAAAAAAATACAAAGTAGATGAGAAGTTATCATTGGTCTGCACAAACCAGTGCCTTGATTTTACCTCCAACCTATAATGTGGCCCTCACTGTGAGTACTGATCTATGAAACAATGCACACTACCTTATATATGTCTATGGAATTTAATGAAACCCTGTTTTGCAGTTAAATTATTGTCTGCTCAAAATACTCAAATCCGATGAGCAGGGCAACATCTGCTTACAATGTGAAAATAGATCAGTGGTTAAACAATTTCAGCCTGGAATACAAAATCTGGACAGTCAAGTTCACTGATTTGATCCTGAACGTTCACTGTAACACAGTTAATGTAAATATGTGAATATGAATCCAAATGTAGTATTTGATACATTGTCTTTATCAAAATTCTGTTAGGTAAGAAGTAACTGGAAGAGCAATCCATGAAATGGACCTTTAACTGGTAAGGTGCTAAATTATTTTGGGTTGTTAAAGTTTGCTCATGTGTCTTTGCCTTGTAACACTCTCCCATAAATTGTAACAAGAAAAATCCATGCCCGCTTTCCCATAAATTGTAATACATAAGGCAAATCTATCGAGACAAAATAAGTTCATTTCAAAGAAACTATTAGCATATCCACAAAATATGAAGACTTCAACTCTTTATGCAATGCACACGATATCAAAATTTATTATTTTAAATATTATTTTCAAATTTTTCCAAAAATTTCAACAAAACCATATCATTTGGCCCCTCTTTGGAATGAGCTTGATGAGCTCATTCCAATGAAGGGGTGTGTGTGTGGGGGGGGGGGGGAGTCACATAATATGGTTTTGTTAAAATTCTTTTTAAAAAAATTTTCAACAGCTTAACCCTTTACCTTACAAATCGACCGCATCCTCCCGCGTTATTAGGAAATTGAGCAGTTGAAAAAATTAAATTTTTCAAAATATTTCAACAAAACCATATCATGGGACCCCTCAGTGGAACGAGCTCGTTCCAGTGAGGGGTCACATGTTATGGTTTTGTTGAAGTTTTGGAACAATTTATAAAAATAGTAATTAAAATAATAAAATTTCATTTTCTCTGTGTTGGGTAAAGGGTCAATATGTGAATTACATTGGAGGATGTGACCAAATCATTAGGTAAAGGGTTAAGCTGCAGTATCTGAGTTTCCAGCACATACAAGTTAACTGTCCTCTCGAACGTGATAATATTGGCCTAAATTTCTTGTACAACACATTGGTATTGTAACGTGTGCATCAAGTTTTTCAAATAGTTAACAGTGCTTTGGCTGGAATGGTTCATAAATCATCAACTCGAAAAAAATGTTAATGACAGATGGACAGCCAGACAAAGAATAAATAAGTATAAATAAAAAAGATCTGTTGACAGAGCTTGGATGGTACTTGGACAACTGATATAGAGAAACATGAGATGAAATGGTAGAAAAAACTTGTACTGGTACAATTTTTTATTTTATTTTTTCAATAAACTTCCATGAAAAATAAATAACATCTTTATTTCCACAAACAAGATAAAATAATAGTGATCATACAACAACTTTACAATTTTTACTTTCCCACTTCCAATAAAAGTTCAGGAAAATAAATAACATCTTAATTTGAACAAACAAGATTAAAAAACTCTGACCCTAAGAAACTCACTCCATCTCAAACAAAAGTACATATGTAGTCTTCTCTTCTTTTATTACTCAAGCAATCATGCAAGGAGGAAGTGGAAAATAGAAAGTAAGGTTGGAAATATAATTATATTGACTAAAGCACAATTACTGTACAGGCCATAAAATTCTTTAAAATAAAATTAAAACAATGCATGGATACTGCCCAAGTTTTGAATGTGGTGAATTGCAAAGTTAATACCAGTGGTAAATCTAAAATTTAATTAGCAACACACTTTCACTTATTAGCTCCTGACTTTCTATTTATTTTTCTTAATTTTAATTTGTAAAGGAGACATACATGATTTGATTGTTTATTTATTCATTTATTTATTTATTAGAGTTTAACGACACAGTAACAGCCAAGGTCATATTGTGTTGGTGACAGTTGTATGGGTGGAGGAAGCCGGAGTAGCCAGAGAGAAGCACTGAGCAATGATGAGCAGCTGCCAGCTCCCCAACATCATAACTCCACACTGCAGCACAGGCAGGGTTAGATTGGTTTAAGACATGCACACCATCGACGTGCAGTACGCCTTAGTACACGGCGTCAATGTGCCCCCAGGTGGACAATCAGGGTGAAGTGCCTAGCCCAAGGACACAATGCAGGAGTTCGAATCGATACTCAAATGAGACGGTCACTCATCCAAGGACTAACTGGATTTGATGTTGCTTAACTTCGGTGATTTGACGAGAACCGGTTACCATCGCGCCCCCACTTGATTTGATGAACAGTTCACGAAAGACACAAGTTACTGCTAGTTTTATTCAAGCCACAGATACCTTTTGTCATGATAACAGCCAGAACTTTATTTCATCTACTCATCTCTGGTACTGTTTATTATATATTTATTGGGGTTTAATAACACTTTCAACGGGCAAGGTTATATCATGTTGGACAGGTTCTCAACTGGAGGAAAGCAGAATACCTAGAGAGAACCACAAAGCAATGGTGACTAACAATTAGACTCTCCAAATTACTATGAACCCTGCACAAACAGGATTAGTGAGCTTTGTCAAACAAGATTGAATTGGATAAATTCCTATTTGTGTTGTGGGCAAAATTCCTGTATGGAATTATGTCATTTTGCCATCAGTGTGGAGGTGGTTAACCCTTTACCCAATGCAGCTGATATCAGAGTTTATTTTAAATATTTCTTAAAATTCAAAAAAAATTCAACAAAAATATACCATGTGATCCGCTCACAGGAACTTGCTTGATGAGCTTGTTCCAATGAGGGGGACACATGATGTGGTTGTGTTGAAACTTTTTAAAACATAGTATTTATTCAGCTGCTGAATTTGCATATTATGTGATCGGATGTGGCCAATTCGTTAGGTAAATGGTCAAGAGCATGTTCTTGCTGTTTGTTTAATCCCTTGCACACTGATGTCAAAATATCTAAATTTCAAGCAGAAAAAATTTCCCATAATGCAACTAGAAATTTAAACAATTCAATCTCATTTGACAGAGCTCATTGAGCTGTCAAACGAGATTGAATTGGTTAAATTTTTAGATGCATTATGGGAAAAAACAGCTTCCTGAAATTTTGGTATTTTGACATCAGAGTGAAGGGGGTTAAGGTTTAGCAGTGTAGGTTTGCCAAAAAGTGATTGCCATATTTCTTTGGGGGGTAAATGATAGATAACTAAAATGAACATTTTCCTAACTTCAAGGATGAGAGAAGATGACAACTAAATCGGCTCAATAAATTAAAATTATCATATTTTAACCAGAAAATTGGTGAAAATAATGTTTTTTTATAGAATAACATGCCATATAATTTAGGTGTAACCTGGCAGAGATTTTATTTTTAACAAGACTAACAGTGACTCCACAGTCACAGATGCGCCAAAACTATGGCCTTGATCTCCGTGGAACAAACAAAATATTGTGCACAAAACATCATCTCCCCATAAGTAATATGTATGCCAAGTTTCAACAAAATCCAACAAAGCATCTCAGTTATGGAGCGGATAGAAAAATATTCCTAACGGACAAACAGATGGATGGAAATCATAAACACTATATGCCTCTGAAAAAATTTTAGGGGGCATAAAAATTTACATGAAAATGGCCTTCCAGAGAAAACTTAGAGAAAAATAAAAGCTCAGCATATTGATAATAAAGTGCCTGAAATCAGCAAACTAGCTGAACTCTGATCCCTGTAATTTGCTTAAGCATGGGTCAACAATGATTCTATAGATTACTTACAAACAATAGTAAGCGATTAACAATTGAAGCAAATTTCTAATTTCTTCTAGATCCACCACTGCTTAATAAATATTCATGATCACAGTTATTGACAACATTGTGTTGTTTTTATTATAATACTGTTCAAGTGAACAAATAAAGAAGGTGTAATGTTTATGCCAGAATTGCAGATCTATTTCGTTCTATTCCAGTAAGTGCTAAGTTTCTGTCAATGGATGTTTGTGGTCGACCTTGTAATTTCTGACGTGCATTTACACAACGGTTATCTAACATCAAGGAGTTGTTTTTCAATGCCAGATCATCATTTATTCTGTGAAGGTTATTGTATAAACCATCCAGTGAATGCCTGAAAAGTTAAAAAAAAAAATAAATAAATTCAGGGTTTTAATTTTTATTCCTCAATAAGTTAAATTCAAAACTATTGGTAGATGTTGTTGTTATTGGAGTTTAATGACACTTCAACAGCCAAGATTACATTGCATTGGACAGTTTTATGGGTGGAGGTAACCAGAGAGAAGCAACAAGCAACTGTCAGACTCATCAACTTACTTACCAAGCACAAGCAGAATGAGAAGTGGTTGAAGGCAAGTGCAATTCTCTAACGAATGGGCCATCATGCTCCACTATTGGTCGATATCATTCATACAAACATTTATTATATGTTATCTGAGAGTGTGGTGACTCAGTGGTTACAGCATTGGACAAAAGGTCAGCTGAGTAGCAAACAGAACTTGCACAAATATTTCTTGAATATCTACAAAGTTCCATATTTTGTCTCAAATACATGGATTATAACCTCTCATTGGACAAGCTCATTCCAATGAGGAGTCACAAGCTATGTTTTTGTGGCAAAAATAATTACATTTGAATGGCCGGGTTTTTTTACCTTAGGGGGCTAAAAGCCTTCTACATTGGAAATAAAATAAAAAAAATAAATTTGGATACAGGGATTATCCTTTGTTCCATCAGGGGCTGAATATCGGCTCCCTTCACAATCAAAATTCACTCATTTTTACCCAATTTCAGCATGAAAATTCCCAATTCTATTCCTCAGTAATAATTATTAGATGGAATGAGAGAAAGAGTGACAGAGTTAATAATTTTTAGGATTTTCACTCTGTTTCACTGTGATTAAAAATGACTTTTTGGACAATGCTAGATACACTTCATCTCTGGAACGCAAGGAAGGCTGAATGGAATCATTTGAAAGCTATAATTCCAATTGTACCACATGCAAGTATTCACACCACTGTAAGACCCACTGTTGTATTTTAAGTTGAGTTGATGGAATAAACACACGCTCCACCAATGGCAGGTGCTATCAGTAGTTCGGACCCTGAGTTCCAAAGTGTTCTTTGTGCCAGTAGGCACATAGAACGAGTTGATGAAGGCAAACAAATGAACAAATTTAACCATACTATGTGGTACATGTTTATTTCTACAATACTGAATAACCTATTAAGATATCAATGCAGATCATTAAAGCAAGCAAGATATCTCTTGAAAGATAACTCACATAATTTGAGTATTCTTACCAGAAAACAAACTGTGTTATGGTTCACTTTAAAATCATTACAGGTAGTTATATATGATATTTTCTGTCTGAGATACTATGTTCTCATTACTTCACATTATTCAGATTCAACAATGAGGTCATCATGAATATTTTTAAATGACCAGTACCCTGATGGAGTTTTTAAAAAAAAAAGCCAATGACTGTAAAAAATTCCCAATTCAAGCAATCATGATGCAAATTTTTCCCAACTGCTGTCTTCTAGTTCGGGGTAAAACCTCCATTCAAATTTTAATATTTTTTTTCAATTTGTATCCCCAAAACATGGCTTATGACCCATGAAATGAAAAGCTGGTCAAGAAAAATTAAAACATTTTATTATTCAAAATTCTTTCTTAAAGTAACAAATTTTACTTGTGGTTGGTAAACGGTTAACTAGAATAAAGGTTCAAATAACAGTAATTACTCACACAACAGAAAAACACTGATTTGGTTTCTTTCATATGTTTTAACTTTTTTTTCCTAAAATGTAATCAACCTTTCTGGCAACTCCCTGACAAACATTGCGTTAAAAATTTTCAATTTCAGAATTTTTAACTCTTAACCATTAAGGGCCTACTTCCAACGTCGATCAATTTTACTGCAAAAAAAAAAAAACAGGTGCCCCAACATACAGTATAAGTGATAATTCACAAATTACATTCTAAGTAGTCTGGAAGATGATTTTAGATAAGGCTTGGCTGCCTATATAGGCAGCCAAGACTTGTCTAAAAACAACTACAAAGCCACAGGATGTAGACTGTTAAAGTGTAGCAAAAATATGTTAAAAAACCCCTGCCTCGTAAGGGTTAAAGGCCCAATTCCAACTTTTCTCACTTTTTACTGTAACAGAACAGGTGCCCCAACATGCAGTCTCTGAGTGATCCTAAAAGTTACATTTTAACTGCACTGGTAGTTGTTTCTTGGCAAGTCTTGGCTGCCACTATAGGGAGCCAAGACTTGTCTGAAAACAACTGCAAAGCCACAGGATGTAGCCTGCCAAAGTGTATCAAAAGTGTATAAAATTCTCCACCCTCTATGGGAAAATGTGTAAAAAAAAATAATTCAGTACAGTTGACTCCATTTCATTGAATATTTTTTAATTGAATATTCCTGTTAATTGAATATAATTTTCAAACACAAAAACAATTACCATACCTTCAGTACAAATTTATCCTCTTATATGCATATAGGTTATAGAGCAAACTCCTGTTAATTGAATAAAAAATCTTGCAAAATGTTATGAAATTACCCTCACAATCACTAATTTACCCTTGTAAATCAGCCAAATTAGCCTCAGTACTTCCAATGCAAGCATTTTTTCTATTATATCTTTTTTGACAGAGTTCCTTGAGCTCTGTCAAACAAGATGTAATAGAATAAATGCTAAGTTTAAGTCTACAATACAGGAAAGTGATCACATCCAATGCTAAGTTTAACTCTAGAATACAGGAAAGTGATCAAATCCCTGTTAAGTGAATACTCTTGTTAACCCTTTACCTTACTAAGTATTTTTAAAAAATGAATTGAATTTTACAATTTTCAAAAACAAATTTTACAATTTTTCAATAAAACCATACAACTAATGATAACATTAGAACCAGCTCATCGGTATGGTTTTATTGAGAAACATCCAAGATATTTTAGGCTGTGGTAGGCTTATTCTGTTTAATTTTATGGCTGTTTTGTGTTGCTATGTTAGGTAAAGGGTTAATTGAATAATTCTCACTGGCAAAGTGGCTATTTAATTAACCAGACTCTACTGTATTGAATGGTTTCATCATTTAAAAATGCCATTTTGAAAGATGAATGTGAAGATGGAATACTAACTTGGCTTGCTTCAGTTTCTCCTCCAATGCCTTCTTAGTTGCTTCCAGCTGTTTCACTTCATCTGTCAAACCATATTGTGGAGCATCCCGGCACAATTCTACATTTGGTCTGTAGGTTCTGTTTTCAAGTCGTGTCTGTGCTAATTTCATTGGATTTGCTTTGGCTCGAATGGCCTCCTCAAGACCTCTTATATCATTCTCCAGTTCTTCAATTTCTTCCTCAGTCTGTTGGAAAAGAAAAGTTTTCAAAAATTAGTTTACTGGAATGATGCTTAACTCTTTGGTCCATGTAACAGCCCTATATGACGAACACCATTAACCCCTGAACACTGATGTAAAAATACTGAATTTCTAGTTGCAAATAAGTCCCACAATGCAACTTGGAATTAAACAAGTCCCTCATCTTTGACAGAGCTGAGTCAATGACATTGTTTTGCAAGATGGGATTTGTTTAAATTCCTAGTCGCTTGGTGGGAACAATTTTCAAGTTGAAATCTTAAACTAAAACATCAGTGTGCAGAAAGTTACACAAAAATCACCATTCAAATTTTATTATTTTGTCAATTTTTGCCCCCAAAACATAGCTTATGACCCCTCATTGGAACAAGCTTTCCAAGCTTGTTCTAATGAGGATAGTCATATGCTGTTTTTTTTTTTAGACAAAAAGTGTAAGTTCTAGTTATTTAAAGCATTTTTATGGCAAGAGTCACCTGCTAGTCATGTTATGTCAAGAGTTAACCCTTTACCCAATATACATGATATGAAAATGTGTTATTCTAATTTTTTTTTTAAATTTAAAAAAATTTAAACAAAACCATAGGATGTGACCTCTAATTGGAACAAGCTTGATGAGGGGTCGCATATGGTTTTGTTAAAAGTTTTCAGAAATTTTTTTTTCAACTACTCAATTTGTAAATTATGCAGGTGGGTGTGGTCGATTAGGCAAAGGGTAATAGAAGAAAGCCACAAGATTTTGGGGTCACTGGATGTGCTGCATATTCAGTCGAAAGCCACAGATACAGTAGAACCTACTTAATGGAACATCCCTGTTGAATGCATATGAGTTTAAAACACAAGGCCATTTTCCATATCGTTAAGACAAAATGCATGTACGTTACAGAGTAAACTCCTGTTAACTGAATGAACAATTTTGTAATCTGCCAAAGAATTTATCTAACAGCCACTCAATTACCCACATTTATAAACATTTTTGTCATCAGGATATCCAACATAGGCAGTTAAACCATTATATCTTGTATGACAGGTCTAAATCATATCTTGTTTGACAGGTCTAAATCAGGCTTTTAAATTCATTTATTTTGGGGACATCGTTTTGCCCTTATGTGGGCAGATTAAAACCAGAAATAACAGTTTTATCCTGTTATGTTTTATTGTTCTGCCTTTCTTTGTGTTTCTGTTGTCATATTATGATGGAAGTTATTGTAAAATGTAGAATAGACACAGAGAATTTATAGATTTTTCTTAATGCCTTCACACCTTCTTTAATTTGGGCACACCTGCAGAAGGTGGGAAATTGGGGTCATCTAAAGGCCTGGCTAAATGCATATAGAATGAGATACTAACATTTTTTTTCTGCCATTCCAATTCGTCCTTTGCTTTTTCAAACTCATGGATCCGTTTTCTAAATGCATACTCAGTTGCAAGTCTCTGGGCTTCCAGGTCATTGTCTGTCTGCTGAATAGTATGATGGATTGCCTCCCGGAGACGAGTGGAAGCCTTCATTTCTGCCTCAGCTCTTTCTTTGTTGTACCGACTGAAGTCTTCCCATTGTTGTGGTGTGGTGCTTCTGTTAAAAGAAAATGTATCAACTTTCAGTTGATCCAGAAAAAGTACAGAAAAGACACTGTTAAATGGCTTAGTGCCAGAGGGTCTCATTTGGACTTTAATAACCTTTTACCTAACAAGCTCATTCCAATGAGGGGTCACATGATATGGTTTTGTTGAAATTGTTTGTAAAATTTAAAAAATTATTTTTGAAATAATAAATTTAGATACTGTCTGTATTGGATAAAGAGTTAATAACCCTTTACCTAAATGTAACAACCATTTCCAACCAGAACTATTCACAAATTTTGTCATTCTAATTTCTTTATTTTTTAATTTTTGTCACCAAACTCATTAGACTGGGAGCCATAAGTATGTTTCAGGTAAAAAATTTTAAAAAATTTATTTGAGATTCTTTTGCAGTTGTTAACTGCTATTCCTGTCAGGTAAAGGGTTAAAAGTACAAATGACAATTACAGAGTTCTCATATTCAAGGTATGTGCTCCATATTCAGTTTGTGGTTAATGACACTTTGTTATATCTTGGTTCGTTATAGCATTTTAAAATTTTTTTAGAGTGTCTGTGTTTGATTAGCCCAGTAGAAGTTATATATTTCAGGAGAAATCTGATGACACAATGACTGAACCTGCTGTTTACAGTTCACCAGACTAACTATCCAGTAGTAACTTTCTGATGCTCAGTGATTCTCTCTTGATCTCTGGCTACCTCCACTCAAAAAACTGTCTGGCATGATACAGCAGCACTAAAAGCAATCAGGGGTGAGCTTTGGTGGATGAGGATCAAGGACAGGATAGACTTATTGAAACTTGGTTATCTTAATTATTTGTAAATCTCCCTGACAGCCGATGGTGTAAAGTAATCTTCCAGAGTATTTTCAACTCAAATATCAGGACAGGGTGGATGGTCCAAGTGAGGGAGCTAATAGAGAACTACTCATTGGAGATCTCAGACCAAGACACAGGGGCAAAAAAGGGTAAAAAAAAATCGTCAGAGAAAGGGTAATGGAGGCTGGTAACCTTAATTGGCAAGAGGGGTTAAATCTGTGAGAAAGAAAAGCCTGGTTTTGAAGAGTACCTTGATGGCACCTTTATGGGGGTCACTGTTGTTCAGCTAAGGCCACGGTCCCTGGAGCTGAGGGGGAAAATTGGGATAAACAGTGAAAAGGAGGATCAGATGTGTAATTTAGGCATGGTGGGACCCTGGAACACTTTCTTCTAGAATGCCCAAAATACCTGTCTAAAAGAATAATATTCACTGGGAGTATAATGGAGAAGTGGGATGGGAGAATGAAGGACATGTGGTAAGTGAGTTACTCAAAGGAGAGGGTTAATATGCTAATCAGAGAGATTGGGAAGAATGGGGCAAGGGATGTCATCAAGCAGTTCATCTCTGAGTGTTGGAAGGAGAGAAGAAGCATGGGAAGGGAATAGGGAGGCAGTTGGGAGCACGGGGGTAACCAAGGCCTTCTCGTCTGACAATCACGACAAATCAGCGGCCGACCAAAGTGTTATTATTATGACCCTGGCTATTGTAAGTATTGTTAAAATCACACTGAACAAATAAATACACCAGTGACACCACTGCATCAATTATGAATTTTATGCTTCCTTAATTATCAGTGTTTGATTAATGATTAGCACAAATCTTTTGTTCAAGCTAACTTCTCTCATTTTTGAAGAGAATGGATGCAGCAGAATGTCAGATCATGTCTTCATCCATACCACAAAGATGTGTTGTTTTAAACATGACAGCCCTTTGTGCTCCAAGTCAGTCAGGGCATGTTTTCTTTTCTATCCAGCACTGAAAGTTAATAGGTGGAGTAATAGATTAGTTTTGTTAGTAAGAATTTGTTCATGTGGATTTGTGTTGTTATAACTATGGAAGAGTGTCCGTAGGAACACCAATAATATGTAACAACTCAAAATCCATATGAACAAAATATTTTTGCTTATAGGATAGTATGAAGCACCTAAACTGTTGCAGTCAGACAAGCCCTTCTCAAATGAATTAGACTTTTAGCACTTAAAGATATACTGGTAAGAAATTATCAAAAATAGAATACTGCCTACGAATGGGCCTTTAGCTAATCTAGGATGGCGCAGTGGCATTGCGGTAACTGATTCTCGTCAGATCACCGAAGTTAAGCAACGTCGAGCCCTGTTAGTCCTCGGATGGGTGACCGTCTGAGCAATTGATTCGGACTCCCGCGTTGTGTCCTTTGGCAAGGCACTTAACCCTGATTGTCCACATGGGGCACGATGAGAGCACATGGGGGCACATTGAGAATTTGAGTCACTGCAGTCTGTCTGTTGCCAGCTTTCAACATGCCAACGGCACATAAACGTTCATCATGTGTCAGTCCTAGCATACCTCAAAAGTTATGTTTCGAACAGAAATTATTGAACGAGTTTATACCAAGAAAAGAATGATGAGACCTCCGAAAAAGCCTGTTCTGTACAAATGAAAATTTCAAAACGTACCCCACAGACATTAACGCGATGCTCATAAAAAAATCTGCACAAAGTTTTCATGGGCCAGTGACATTCATGATCTACACTAAACTTGGTAACATATTGATGTGTCCAATCACGCATATCCAATACCATTTTCCGAAAATATCAACACCAGTTTGGATATCCCCTACTTTTTTTGAATAGTATATAATTTGGGCACATTAAAATTTAAAAATCAATTTTAACCCCCCTGAAAAATGAATGAATTTTTCCACCAATGATTCCTTGAGTAGAATTTATATGAATTTTTCATAAACTCCAGTGATGGCTGCTTTACTGACAAATATCTTAAAAATACTCAGCAGGTTACAAGTTAAATGTCAAAGTGTGAGTACACATTCTTAGTATTCTATCTTGCAAATCTACTGAAAGACTGATGCACCTATTCAATTTACACAGAAGGACCAAATTCAGAATTTCGCAACTGAAAGTAAAAAATTCAACTCACCCTTTTGGTACTCGCAGAGGATCAGGTTTGTAGCTTATGTGTGGTGATCGATCAGACAGGTTATATTGATCAATGTCTATACCAAGAGCAATATTCTTATCTTGTAAGTCAGCTTGGATCTGCTGTCGCGCTTCTTGTAGTAAACAAAGTTGTTCAAATGCTTCACCAACTCGATTTTGCAATTGCTTCTTAATTCCATCAATAACCTCCACTTCCTAATGAAAAATGTAATAAATTCATAAAAATAAAAACTGTTGGAATTCATTAAACCAATTTAATTTAATTTAATTCAATTAACTAATTTGATATGTATTTGAACTCAATCTTCAGTTTATTAACCATTTACCTTATCTATTGGCCATATCTGGTCAGGGCTATTCATAATAATCACCAATCATTTCTTCTTTCAAAACATAACTTATGACCCTTTGGAATAACCTCATCAAAATCATTCCAATGAGGGGTCGTAAGTTATGTTTTAGAGGCAAAATATGAAGATTTTTGGTTACTCAAGAATTTTTTTTTAAGTGTCGCCCACTAGCTGTGTTAGGTTAAGTTCTTTCAAATGATCTGTCAGTCATCAGCTATGTTTTACAAGAAAGCAGAATTTGTATGATTGTCAAGTTTTCAATTTGGTGAAGTGTTTATCTATTTGCTCAAATCTTGAAGCAAATGCCATTAAAAATGGCATTTTCTTAAAGATTTGTTGAATAACTAAAACTTTTTTTTGCCTCCTAAAAATTGCTAATGACCCCTCATTGGAAAAAGCTTTTTCCAGTGAGAGATTATGAGTTACGCTTTGGAGGCAAATGTTGAAAAAATAATAAAATTTGAATGGCAGTCTTCATAAATAAAACTAGCCAGACATAGCTGTTTGGTTAGGTAAAGGATTAATCCTTTATCTAATGTATCATCTGAGTCTGCATAGCACTAGGCACAAAAATTGATATTCAAATTTTGTTATTCTTTCCAATTTGTGCTGAATATAGCTGATCATGCCTCCTCAGAATGAGCTGTTCCAATGAGGGGGTCAAATACTATGCTTCGGAAGCAAAAATTCAAATTTTCAGTTATTTATGAAAAATATTGCAACCTTCGTCTTCCAGTTGTGCATCATAAAAAGTACATTTGAAAACCATCATACCTTATGAAGTTGATTTTCCGCTTCATCTTGAACAACATCAATTCCTGCTCTACCTTCCCTAGTTGTTAAACACTCAACAGCTACATCAGTTGGTAGATTCTTTGCTTCTAGAGCCTGCTCTGTAATTTCCTTTGCTTCTGTTAAATCAGAAATCTCCTTGTCAATATCTTCCAGAGTTTTCTCAAGAATTTCTTTCCATTTCCTTATATTATCTACTCTATCAGCAAGGCGCTGATTGTTTGAATGCTGATCCCACTTTGTTTGGTTATCAGTCTCATTTCTCAAAAAGCGTGCCTCCTGTCGGGTCTGATGAGATGCATCTCTTTGTCTTTCAGCATTTGTTGAAATTGTGTAATTATTTGTGAACCAATCAGGAGGTTGGAATCTAGCAGTTGGTCTCAATTCAGTAGCCATTTCACCTGGAAAAAAATTTAAAATAACAATAAAAAATTTAAAAATGATTTATTTGTTTCTTCTGACTGGCACTACTGTACTACATGTACATATATCTTTGTAACAAACCTGAAAATGTTTATCTGTATATCTGCTGGGAACTGGTAAAGTTTGTCAGCAACATGTGGAAATAAAAAATAAACAATACTGTGTTATTATCCAGTCGGTGGCTCATTGGTAAACTGTTGGACTTCTATTCTAGAGGTATCGAGTTCAATCCCCATCTGGGACGACCCGCACTGTGTCCTTGGGCAAGGTACTTTATCATGGTTGCCTACATGGGGGTATGATGATGACATGTACCAAGGCATAATGCACGCCGATGGTGCACATGTCTTCAACCGCTGTAACCCTGCTTGAGCAGTGCTTGAACGGTGTTAGAATGCCGAGGAGCTGACAGTTGCTCATCGCTGCTCAGTGGTTCTCTCCAGGTACTCCAGCGGCTTCTTCCACCCGTAAATCTGTCACAGTCACAATTAACCATTGTGCATAAGTATGTGACCTTAAACCTTAATAAATAAATATTATCCAGTCACAATTCTCTGTCCACTTTCCTCCCCGCAATACTGTAGAATATCATTTGTTGAAAAGGAAATGCAAGAAGTATTTTTATTCCTGTCTGTGGGAGAAATCATTTGATGAAACAAAAAATCATCTTCACATGGTTGTGAATGGTTCCAAAGATTTTTTGGTTCTACTAGTCTGAAGCTCCATATACTGGCACATGAGACAATGGAATTCTACGCCTTTGTGGGATTGGTTTATTTTTTTTATCGAGGTTTAACAGCACTTTCAACAGCAAGGATCACATCGTGTCAGACAATTTTATGGGTAGAGGAAGCCAGAGTAACCATTGAGAATCAACAAGCAGTGGCAAGCAACGTCAGACTCCCTAACAAACTAACTCTGAATGCAAATGAACCATTATCAAGTAGTGTGTCTCAGTAAAGTGCCACATGGCCAATTATGTGACTTGGCAAAGGACAACCCTGTTACCACTGGTCAGGTCTGAACCGACCGACCTTTCAGTTTGAACTTCAATGATCTGTCGGGTAGACCACTGATAATTGTTGACATGCTACATGAAGACACCATTCACCTCTTAAAATTTTTGACATCGTGAACTTAAAGAGATGAACACTGAAAATGAAATAGTGATTTTTAACCCTATACCTAATCAAATGACCACCCCTGCCTGCTTAGTTTGCAAATGAAGCATTATTTAAATAAGTATCTCAACAAGGCCATATCCTTCACTGGAACTAGCTGGTAGAGAAAGATTTTGGAAAAAAAAATAACAAATGTTGATATTGTGTGCATTGGGTAAAGGGTTAAATGTGATTACACAAAATATGGTGCAGACAACACACTTCAAATTTTACACTGATCACATGCGATAATTATTTCTATTGCAATAGCTCATCTTGTCATTTGTTGCACCACTAAACTAAGTGATGGAGGCTGTGGGTTACCATACAGTCGTAATAAAAATGGAATGATTTCTACCATATATGTTGTACAGTGGAACCCTGGTAACTGAAGCTAAGTAGTCACATTGCCAGTGCCAGTGAAAATTATTCAGTTAACCCTGTACCCAACGTAATGGTCAAAACCGACCAGCACTATTCACAAAAATCGCCAATTAATTTTCATTTCAATGAAAAAAATTAGTTATTCAAGAATTCTATTTGCAAGTGTCATCTGCTTTTCAAGTTAGGTAAAGGGTTAACAGGGATTTGGTCACTTTCCAGTTATACATAGCTAAAAACTGAGCATTTACTCTATTATATCTTGTTTGATAGGTGCACATGGAGTTCTGCCAAACAAGATATAATAGATTAAATGCATGAGTTGGATGTTCTGAGGCCAAATAAGTCAATAAACAAAGGGAATTAGGATTGTCTGGGGTATTCCTTGAGATTTTAGATTTTTTATTCTGAGTATCATTTGTATTGAAAAGGTGTTTCCAAAATTTGAAGATAATTTATCCGTCTTGGGTGAACTACGTTTTATTCTTGTGAAACCCAGGATTGAACTTGATAATTTTCAAACTTCCCGAGGAGTAAATATTTGTTGGATATTAAATCAAATATAAAATTGCTGAATGTTTATTGGAATTTGGAATTTATTGGAGACTGCTGAATTTTGAGTGAGCATTTCATTAGTTTATTGGATACTGTTTCTGCATACACATTCTTGGACATTATAATACCAGCTGGAAAATGTCTTCTTCACTGGATTTTGGGATCCTATCTATTTTGGACTAACTGATGAGAATTTCTGTTTTATTTATCTGCAAACCACAGAGTGGAAAACATTCTGTACCATTTTCCTTTCACATTATTTTTTTCTATTAAATTTCAGAATAATTAAATTGGAGTTATTGCTGTTGATTCTCAGATTTCTTTCTGTTGTCCATATTTATTACACATAGTAAAAGGCTGATTTAGTAAATATCAGACCCTGGATCCCATACCAATAACATTATGATTGAATCAAAATTTTCTTTGTTCTGCAATCTTTTGTCACACCAAGCTGATATAAATCAGTATCAGTATGACATTCAAGAATAGAATAAAATGCTCACAATACAAAACCCATCAGAAAACACTTGCTTTGTGAGTGATGTGAAAGAAAACCCCCAAAAGTGTCATAATTTGCATGTTATCATTTACCATTTAAAATTAATACTTCTTTATGAAAGTCACTTAGGATATCCCTCTCTCAATCAGATCAAACTTTTGGGTAGTATGCACATCGGCAGACGTGAGTAAAATCTATGTCTTACCGACTCCAACACTCTGCCAGTATACAGATGACCATGAGGTTGTAAATATCATCTGCGCCAGGATGAGGGGACAGAGTTGAGGTAAAATAATTCTTTACATTTTTTTTTTAAAATATAGGGAATACTAAATGTCCTCAATTCATTATATTTCTTTCTTGACTAAATTACATGGATACATGTACATACTTTATAAGGAGCTACTCTCAGATAAATGAATACTGTCTTAGTTACAAAAAAATTAATTGCTATTGATCAATAGGTTAATAACTAGTATCATCACTGTTTTAGTACGTTGACGAACTCAAGAAAAATGAACTCATGTACCGAAACATACCTTTAAATGGTTAGTGAAGGTTTAAGCTGATAATAGAGTTGTCATAATGTGAACTAAAACCTTATCGGTTACATTTAATTACATTCAGTTCAGTCTTAGTTAAAACTGTTTGTCACTGTATTTGTGATGATACTTTGATTCCAATAACAAGCTGGTCAACCCAAAACTTACGACATCGGACTACTATGAGAATTTCCAAGAGACACAAGATGAAAATGTTATTATTGCATTGGGACAATGTCATTGGTTGGTGGATGTTTTAACCATTCCTCTCATCATATATCAACAAATAAAGATGGATGGAGAAGATGAGCTTTATACATGTAACATATTGATTTCTAACTTCTAATTCTCTTCTCATTTAATCCTTTACCTAAATGTAATATTAAAGAGGATCCATGTCAAAACATTTCTTTAGTAACTGAAAAATTCTAAAAAATTGTATTCTTTGCTTAACACACTTAGCTTATGACTCATTACTCTTGGGTGCCAAATAATCATACATGTATGATTATGAATTTTGAGGACTTTTTCCACCCTGTATGATGCTTATTCCCCCATGTATGATTATTAAATTTCCAGTTGTAATCAAGGGACAAAATTCCACAAAGTAACACCTGCTATTAATATTAAAAATTAGAAACATACCAGACTACCAGTCCTTATATGAACTTATCTGAGATATTATTCCTTGGAAAGCTCTCAAGGAAAGCTTTCCAAGGAATGTTGTCAGACTTGAATTTTACCATGCATACAATGACTCAATTCAAAGACACACCCCCCCCCCCCCCCCCCCCCCCTGCACACACACATTCTCTGTACTATTATTCCAGTCTGCTCTATTATTAAATTCAGGCTATTTTTCTACCCTGTACTATTATTCCGGTCTGTAATATTTGGAACCTTAGAGTATTGGGAAAAGCCCATAAAGTGCACATAAGCTGTGTCCTGCTGTGGAAAATTGGAATCAAAATCTTGGCGGGCAATTTTTGTATATAGTGCTGACCGTAGCCATTACATTAGGTACATGACATAAAGGGTTAAAATACAGTCATATTCCAATTAACCCTTTACCTAGAGAATCGATCGCATCCACCCACATAAATTAATAAGAAATTCAGCAGTTGAAAATAAATTATTTTCCAAAAAATTTCAACAAAACCATATCATCTGACCCCTCATTGGAACAAGCTCATCAAACTCATTCCAATGTCAGGGGGGCACATGAAATGGTTTTGTTTAAATTTTTTGAAAACTTTGAAAAACTGATATTTAAAATAATAAATTATGATATTGTCTGCATTGGGTAAAAGGTTAGACTAGTTTATTAAACCAATTCCACTTGGAAATCCCTGAAAAAAAGCACTTCTATATTAATTGTAACTAATGAAGAAATGTGCACTACTGCCCAGGTCTGATTCAAGTATAAAATGCTTAATAGTTCTTAACAAAAATTGTTCAATCAATGCACAATGCTTTAAGGTCTTGGCTTGTGGTCCAGTCTTTGCACAAATACTGTTGTTAAATACTATACTGGTACTTTAGAAGTTTGAATAGAAAATTATTTAATGAGACATTTTGCCATTTTTGCCTTGCTAATTGTAATATTTTTAAATTTAATTATTTATTGGGGTTTAACAACACTTTCGACAGCCAGGGTCACCTTGTGTCAGAATATTCCAAGTTTGATGGAAGACAGATGGCAGAAGATATATGATCCATGTGAAAAATACATAGTGCTGGGTCGAGTGGGATTTCTGGAGAGGAGCTGGAAATAACCAGGTTTGGGAGAAAACATTTGGAATTAAGAAAACTGAAAAGCCACAACTTGGCAGAAGCAAGACGAGAATGAAAGAAATGCAAAAGTGTAACCAATGTCAATGAATATTTTTTCTTCAGCTACAGAAATGAAAGTAGAGTCCAACATCTTAGAACTTAGAGTAACACACGCGCCAAGTAATTTTGATCATATCAAGTGTGCTTTTATAAACTAAAAAAATTTAAAAAAAAAAACAAAAAACATTTGCTCCTCATCACTTTGCAATACAACTTGCAAAGTTGTGTCATGATTGACGTGAAGTTTGAAGGCTCTGGACTGAAGTGAACTTACATAAACTGCCATAAACCAGCTAATATAAAGAAAATGTACATTCGACATAGAAGTTAAATTGGTATTTAATTTTAGCAAAACACTTACCTTCAAATCGTTAGAACAACAGCGAGTAATTGATAATATGAACGGCTGCTTCTTGGGCTTTAATAGATTTTCTTTGCAACCAAACTTATTATGGTTGCTACCCAAACAAAAGAAGGGATTCAAGAAATACGATAATTTTGATTGGATACGCAATCGTCTCCTGTTCAATCAAAATACCTATTGCAAAATGCAATCAAAGCAGATTATTACTATAGTAACAATCCTTTATTGAACCGGAAGCGAAAGGTTGACCTTCTAAGTAGGTCAACCAGGAAATAAATTTACAAAATATGTTTTGTAAACTCTCTCAGCCCACCGCACTTGCTTTCATTTTATATTTTACGGCAATCTTAACGATAAGTTGCAATTCTCAAGTAAGTATCTAGAAACTAAATGTTAAAATAATCTAAATTTACATCTTTTCGGTTTTAATATCAAGCATTTTGTTTTGGAGATTGAGTCATAATCGAGTGGGTATTTACCAAAACTTGTTTTGTGTAATTTGATCACTTTAAAGCGCTCCTCCTAAATACCGTATTCCACCGATAGCTACCGAAGGCCTCCCAGTGTAACTAAAAGTGTTCCATTTAAGAACATTTTTTAAGTCAAACAATCTTTATTTATCGTAGAGCGAACGTTTGTACATAACACTTTTTCTTCAAATTAGTTGGGTTTTTTTCATTATTTTCAAAAAGAAACTACATGTATTTTCAAATGCTACCCAAGGCCACCGTCACAGACACAGATGGCCACTCAAAATAGGTATACAGACGTTTCATCCGCAAGCCGAATCGTCCACTTAAAATTTACCCATTTCATCCACCAGCTCACCAAATCGTCCGCTTGCAATTTTACACAATTCATCCCCTAAGGGTTCGAATATCATAAAAACATGGAAAATAAAATTAATGATATTTATTCAGTATGAAACGAAATAATGATATTTATTCAGTACACAAGATTATACTTTTATACTTAAGGGCCTATATAAGTAATGAAATTTTGTTTATTTTGAAAATTCTCACCTCTGATGTTCCTTCAGTTCAAATTAAAAAAACACAAAATGTACAGTCATTTGACCGGTTCCGATCCACTTTTGAATAGTCTCGCATTTTTTGATTGAAACATAATTGAATTAAAATCCAGTTGCTATTTAAATGGAGTTCAACATCTCACGTAACAGCAGCAATTGAGCTTTGAAAGTTATTTTTTGTCCACGGCTCACAAAGTTAAGATTTTTGACGATGTGATTTGACCTATTTCGAACCAATTTATGAATTCAGAATCACTCGTTTTCGTTGATTAAAAACAACATAATTATCAGTTAAAATCGAAAGAAATCTTGTAATTTCAACCAAACTGGTGATATTTGAATGCGGTTTTTTTTGTTAACCCGAAATGATGCAATTAATTTCCAGCGAAACTGATGAGATTATTCTTTTGTGTACCCACAATTTGCACAAGTCAAGGTCGTGAGAAGATCACCAGTAGCAGTACCATTCTCGCCCCGCTGTTAACTCGTCGCCATAGAGATGTCTCTTCCAGCCTAACATATTCTCTGGTATCAATGGGTTTGGGTGAGAAATGGCATTTTGCCAGTGGGTGTTTTGTTTGGTGGTGATGGAGGATGGGGGTGGTGAGGGTAGTAGTGACACAGGATTCCTAGACCAAGGTGTCTCACTGAGAAAGCTTAATGGGTGTGTGCACACTGAGGGGGTGGGGATATAGTCACACCCCTCCCTTCTTTTTATAACTAACTGCTTTCAGGTAGCTTATGGTGCCCTTCTTGGATAAAATGTGGTTGCAATTTATAAAGAAAATGTGAATATTCTGCACATTGTAGGTCAGAAATGCTGCCAAAAGCCACATAGGAGCAAACAGAAATAAATAATATTTCTGAAGGAGACGAAAATGAATATGAAATGAATATTTCGGGAGGAGCTATTATGACCCAGACTTAGCTGGTGCTAACTCCTTAAATTCTAGGGCCAAACAGAAAATTTGCATCAAAATCCGAAATTTCAATGTCCTATGTGGTCCTCCATACCTTTTAACCACTGCGCATGCGCAATGTGAAGAAGGTCTCGAAAATTGCGCCAATTGTCATTCTTACAACCAGTGCCTGGTAAGCGTTATGTAATCAGCGGGGAGGTATGAGTTCCCAACTCATGGGACCATCCCCGTGTGGGTCATTAGTAAGTATAAAAAATATATAAATTACTATAAATTTTTAGCTCAACTTTGACGAAGTCAAATTTGAGCTATTGTCATGGCCCGTCGTCCGTCTGTCCGTCCGTCTGTCTGTCCGTACGTCAACAATTGGCTATGGCTTGGGCTAGAGGTCGTATTTATGAACCGATCTTTACGAAACTTCTTGGGTACCTTTGTTATGACCGTGGGACGAGAACGAGTGTTTTTGGGTGCGGTCCAAAATTCAAGATGGCTGCCAGCCGCCATTTTGTACCGATGATGCAGAAATCTGTTTTTTGTACAGAACTTCCATATGAAAGCTCTGATTTGAATAATTTTTTGTATGAATGTTTAGTACCATGGGGTACATCACATATAATACGGGTTTTTTTCTCGTGCGTAAATTGTGCAAATTAGACTAATTTTTATGTTTTTTGGTGTTAATTTCAGCACTGTAAGTGCAAATGCCAATACGGCTCGGGCTAGAGGCCGTATTTATGAACCGATCTTTACGAAACTTCTTGGGTACCTTTGGTATCACCGTGGGACGAGAACGAGTGTTTTGGGGTCCGGTCCGAAATTCAAGATGGCCGATGGCAGCCATTTTGTACAAAATTAGGTGCAATCAGATTTTTGCACAGAACTTCCATATGAAAGCGCTGATTTGAATAATTTTTTGTGTGAATGTTTAGTACCATGGGATACATCACATATAATACGGGTTTTTTTCTCGTGCAGAAATTATGCAAATTAGATGAACTTTGATATTTCAGTGCGACTTACACACATTAAGTACACATGTCAATACGGCTCAGACTTGAGTCTGTATTTATGAACTGATCTTCACGAAATGTCTTGGGTACCTTTGTTATCACCTTGGGACGAGAACGAGTGTTTCTGGGTGCGGTCTAAAATTAAAGATGGCTGCCAGTGGCCATTTTGTACCGAAATTAGGTCTAATCAGTTTTTTGTACACAACTTCTATACAGCTCAGACTAGAGGCCATATTTATGAACCAATCTTTACGAACCTTGTTGGGTACCTTTGTTATCACCGTGGGATGAGAGCGAGTGTTTTTGGGTGTGGTCCGAAATTCAAGATGGCCACCAGCAGCCATTTTGTACCAAAATTAGTGCAATCAGTCTTTTGTACAGAACTTCTGTATGAAAGTTTTGATTTGAATAAATTTTTGTATGAATGTTTAGTAACATGGAATACATCACATATTCGAAGGGTTTTTTTTTTCGTGCAGAAATTATGCAAATTAGATGAACTTTGACTTATTCAGTGCTACTTGCACAATGTGAGCACACATGTCAATACGGCTCAGGGTAGAGGCTGTATTTATGAACCGATCTTCACAAAACTTCTTGGGTACCTTTGTTATCACCTTGGGACGAGAATGAGTGTTTCTGGGTACGGTCCAAAATTCAAGATGGCTGCCAGTGGCCATTTTGTACCAAAATTAGGTCCAATCAGTTTTTTGTCACAAGTTCTATACAGCTCGTATTTATGAATTGATCTTCACAAAACTTCTTGGGTAGCTTTGTTTTCACCTTGGGACAGGAACGAGTGTGTTTTGGGGTGCCTTTGTTATCACTGTGCTATGAGAACAAATATTTTGGGGTTCAGTCAGACCCACTCTGGGACTCAAAGTTTTCTTTTCTAGTTTAGCATCTGACTGTCACCCACCTTTACAATACTTTACCTATACATTTGTTACAGGCAACGGTCAGTATTTATGTACAGACCATTACAATACTTTATATGTACCTTTGTTATCAGGTCATTACCTAGATGTTTGTCATTGCTGTGTCACATACTATACATGTGCATGTCTTTGTCTTGACAAGTTGAGCTACAGTGTCATTGACACTTTCATTTAACATTTTTATGCTGTACCAATGACTCAGACTTAGCTGAATAGAAAAAAGGCTGGAGAGCCTAGGACATAAAGGAAAATCCAATAGGCTCAATTACATGTAAACAGAATTATCCCCCCAAGGAGAAGAGGAGAACAGGTTTTACATGTACCTTTCTTGTTTGTATCAAAAAAGAAAGACACAATACCATTCTGTAATTGAGCAGAATAACATCAGTGATCTCTATTAACATCCAGTATAACCCGTTATACTAATTTTTTAAAAGGAAAGCCAATAAATAAAGGAAGTCCAGAGAATGAGACTCTTTATACTCATTAAAAGTGTACGAGGATTGTATATTAACACTCGTATGATTGCTTCACACCGTGCTACACTTTAAAAACATTACATGAATGAGTTAAACATTAGCTTTACACTTTAAAACCATCCTGGTACCGACTCAGAATTACTGACTCCAGAGGAGGTACATGTATTCCCTTGCTTTTCACTATAAAGCTGGTGACCTAAGGGAACACCATCTTCCCCCCCCCCCCCTCCTTCCCCTTGTCCTGGGTCAAATACCCCAGAGCGAAGAGGGCAGAAGGACAGAGTCGCTGCCGGAACAGAAAGCCTGCATAACTATAGTTGCAACTGTTTAGTGGACGACATTCTGAGCAACAGATAACAGACTTACAACAACGCAGGTCGCCAGAAATGGACTCAACATTTCTAAGATAAAAACTCGTGAATGTCGAAGACTGAGACCAATATACAGCCTTCATCAAATCGGTAATAGCAACACTATTAGCATAAGCCCAAGATGTAGACAGTGCTCTTACTTCATGCGCCGAAATCTTAAGCACAGACTGCTGAGTTGAAGATAATTTTTCATAAGCAGTACGGATAGTTAATTGAATCCACCTTGCAATAGAATGGACCGTCATGTCCCTTCTATTAAGCAGCAGAGACAGAAAGAAACGTTTACGTCCCTTTCTAATAAACTCAGATCTACGTTTGTAAATACGCATAGCTCTAACAGGACAGAGTAAAGGCCTATGCCCATCTGAAGACGGAAGAGCCTTAATAACAGTAGGTTCCGGATACTTATTAGGAGCCTGATTCATAGCCAAAAATCCAACATTAGTAGTATTACCTACACTACGATAGTGAGAATCATCAACAGATAGTGCATGAAGCTCACTAACTCTTCTAGCAGAAGAGAAGGCTAAGAGAAAAGCTGTCTTATAAGATACAAATTTGAAGTCCACCGTGTCGAGAGGCTCAAATGGCGCTTCTTTTAGCTTAAGAAGAACCCAAGCTAAATTCCACTTAGGAATTAATCTAAGGGTTCTAGGTCTATTTATCGAAAAGTTTTTCACTAACTTAGATAAAGAGACATAAGATGCAATCTGTAAACTATCCTGATGTGCGTAGGTATCAGATAGCATACAGTTAAAACTAGAAGTCCTGTCACGAACTGCGCGCTTATCTAGGCACAATTGCGCGTAGGAATTGCGCGCAATTGCCATATCGAATAGCACCCCTAACACAGTGGGTTCTCCTGGTAACTAATAGCAAACACATACAATGTTTCTGCCAATGGACCTCCGGATTATCCGGAGGTCCATTGGCTGAAACATTGCTTGTGTACAGGCCATATGGACAGAATTTGATAGCCTTACTATGGTCATAACGCGTAGATTAACGCGCAAATCGACGTGCTATTTGTGCGCATTTCATGACAGGACTTCTAGTTTTAACTGTAATCCTATAACACTTGATGGTAACAGGCTGCAGTTTGATCTCATTAAACAGGTACCGGTAGACTACAAAATTAGCAATGTCTGGAATGGAGGGAACTAGTAAAAATCCGGAACCAGTCAAATGACTGTACATCAAAATGAAGGTTGGGATATACAGAACACGAAACACATGTGTAATCAACTCATAGAGTCGACTGTAGGCACCACTGATTCCTGGAAGTCTGCTGCTGTATTCGCACCAGAACTGATAATTTAATAATATTTCACGAAAACAACTTCTGGCCAAATGTGCTTTACATATCCAAGAACATAGCTAGGGGATAAAAATTCTTCAAAACACGGCGACAGAGATGCATTGGGGAAAATTCCAAAGCCTTTGCTTTTGTTTACGTATGAGTATACTTTCGATTTCTGGTCGACGTCATCGGACAGAAAAAGCATGTAAAAACAACGCCGTCTAAAATCAAATAGTGAAAAAGATCGCCTTCATACAGTATACTGTTATTAGATAGAGACTGCACAGTTGCCATCTCCAATGCATGGTATCATGATACCTGTTGAAATTTCTTAGAATTACGATTTTGTTTTTTGATGGAAATTTGTGGTAACGAGTGATTTACGAATGTCTGTCGAGCATGGAAACCATCTTCAATAAAAAATGCACACAGTGTTGTCCTTTTCCAAAATGCAGTCCTATCGCTGTATTCAAAAGTGTTTTGAATGCCTAGCTTTGTTCTTGGATACATGAAGCACATTTGGCCACAAGTTGTTCTGATGAAATATTATTTTATTATCAGTTCTGGTGTGAATAGGGTAGCAAACTTCCAGGAACCAGTGGTGCCTACAGTCGACTCTATGAGTTGATTACATATGTCTTTCGTGTTCTATACATCCCAACCTTCATTTTGATGTATAATTTGTGTATATTTAATTTGAATTTAATGAATATGAGAGGTGAGAATTTTCAAAATAAACAAAATTTCATTACTTATATAGGCCCTTAAAGAATGTTTGCTGTAAATTGTAATAATATAATTATATTTTAGTTGATCCATTGAAAAAACAGTAATCAGAGCCACGTTAAACAATTAGATGGCTGAATAGTTTATTTTGTTCTGACATGTCTGTTTTCACAATTTCGTATAAGTAGGCCTATATGAAATTTTAATGCAAGGAGTTACATTAAGATTAAGATATGATACAATAAAATATACAATAAATTATTATATAAATAAATAAAAAATGATTCAAAATACAATACTTCCCCCAGCGGACGAGTTGGGTAAATTTGCAGTGGACAACTTGGTGAAAAATTGCAGCGGACGAAATGGGTCTAATTCCTCTAAATATACCTACTGTCACACTGTAAAGCATGATTGAAATCTGACAATAAGCAATTACCTTAAATTAGACTAGGGTGCCTGTCAATGTAACATAATTTTCTACAAATTTGCCGGAACACGGTGGCGTTGCGGTAACCAGTTCTCGTCAGATCATTGCAGTTGAGCAACATCAAGCCAGGTTAATCATTGGATGGGTGAGGCTGGTTTTGTGACCAGGCAATGCAAGCATGGACATGTCTAGAGGTTTCCGATTGGGGTGTATAGAATAGTGAATTTCCAACTGGGGGAGTGACCAGGGGAGGAACCTCCTTCCACCCACACCCCCATTGGAAATTCACTATCGAGAAGAATTTCGAAAATGAAGCCATGAAGGAGGGCATAAAGTTGGTTCTAGTAACTGAAATGCCAACACATTTATGATAGAATTATCAGGTTGTTATTATTTGGTATTATTCTGGGAATTGAATATGTGCTAAACAAATGCTCAAGCTGAGAACTTTGTGCAACTCACACTCTCCTAACATTGAATGAGATCTTATGCAGGAATGATAAATGTTCGATGTTTCATAATTTTTTTTGTGAATGATGGAATTAACTCAGGATAATGATTTTACATGATGAAGTGCATTTCAAGGATTTTTTTTTATTATGGTACAGTAAGTAAACATACTATAAAAATTTCATACTGATTGACATCATGCATACTTATGAAGCTTGATATTGCATACAATGTAGTTGTAAACAGTAACAGTTGGAAGTTTTGCTGATTTGAAACCGAGTTGGAATTTTGAATAGTAAGTAGCTTATCATGATATTGGAGCACAATTTCAATGATAAAAATTAACTTCCATTGTGTGAGCAAAATGTGGGCCTACATGTGTACCTCCTTTTCCAAAAGTTATATCCACACATACAGTTATCCATTTGAAAATATCCAAAACAAAATAAACAATTAAACATAACAAAAAATTTGGAAGACAATTCGCCAAAGTTTTTTTCCTCAAAATATGATAAAAATCTAAAGGAATGTACATGTAACTTTATCTTATCATCCCAGCAAATATCCTAATAATATATCTAGCCAACAATCACAACAGTTTTCATAAACTGAAGTATAATCTGTCAATGTTAGTGATTTTCTTCAATCAGCAGCAGTATTGTTCACAGTTGGTATTCTACATGGACATAAGTGATCACAACAATTTATACATGTATTTACAGCTTACAAATTGTATGGATTTTCCCGGCCTAACCCAAGCATGGCGTGTTAAGGTAAGAAGAACAATTCTTACTACCCTGCTTCTAAAAGAAGATTTTTTTCATCAGGTTTTGATTGATAACCGTCTTTCTTATCAACCTACCTTACAGTTGTTTACAACAGGCTTGCACTACAGTAGAAGTCCCCAACTCGTAAAAAAATATTTTTTATTTTCTTCTTTCCCAAGCGATTTGGGAAAGAAGAAATAAGTCAAAACTCCCAGTAGGGGACACTCTTCTCTTTGTACTAATCCACGGCTTTCCCAACGTGTCATTCTATTTTTTTCCACCATCTTAGAGGATGCGGATCATTTTGCTTATCAACAATGATACACATTGACTAGATGTTAACGATGTATCCTGTTCTGAATTGTGGATTCATAGTTGTTTCTTCACTGTCCAAACATACAGGGCTGTGTTTTTAAATATTCTCTCGATTATTCGCTGTAATTTTCATGATAAATTTCTATACCGATTTCGAGCACGATTTTCGCATACTGTGCTGTTTCTGTCTTTTGTTCATTTATACTAATCCTTTGGGTTCTGTTTTTATCTGAGTTAGGTGTCAGCTGGGGGCTGTTGTGGCAGCTTTTCTCCCCTCTGTTGAGGGTAGAATTTCTGCCCTCTTTTGAGGGTAGAATTCATTCAGTGGGATTTTATTCTCACATGTTCTTGATGCCGAAGAAGGATGGCCATCTCCGACCGGTTATCGATCTGCGTATCCTGAACCAGTCTATCATTGCTCCGAAGTTCAGCATGGAGATTTCAGTTCTAGCATCAACCTGTGAGACGTTTACTTTCATGTTCCGATTCATCGGACGTCACAAAAGTATCTCAGGTTCGCTTTTCTGATGCGAATTTACCAGTTCAAGGCCATGCCTTTCTGCCTCAACCTGGCTTCTGGGGCCTATAGATATCCCCCAGAATCACTCCAGTGCTGCTTTTCTGGAGCTAGATGTCGACACACTTGAGCCTGCTAATGTTGCTAGGGTTCAGAGTCAACAAGGAGAAGTCGGACCTGGTCCCTTCTCAGTCATTTTGTCATCTGGGGATGGACTTCCATACTCAGCTGAATATTGTGGCGATTCCCCAGGCAAGGGCTGTGATTCTCTTGGCTTTCGCCCTGACTCTGACCCAGTCCACGACAGCTCGGATACTCTCTGGCTGCTTGGTCTCTGCGGTTCAGGACAGATCTCATTCCTCTAGGCCGGCTGCATGTAAGACCTCTCCAACACTTTCTCAGTCGTTGGTGGCCGAATGTCGTTTCTCTTGATCTGGTGCTTCAGTTACCAGCATCTCTTCATCGTCACCTTCTTCCCTGGATGGATGTTCAGTGGATTATGCTGGGAGTTCCGTTGGACTTGCTCATGTCCGATCGTGTTCTGACGGCTGATGCCAGTGATCTTGGATGATGCACTACGTTGGATCCTCTGGTTTTTCTCTTCGCAGTGTATGGGTCCAGGATCAAGCAGCTCTTCACATCAACCAGAAGGAGTTAACAACAGTGGATCCCCCACCTTTTGAATCGTCAGTTCCTTCTGTTGTCCGACAATTTGACAGTGGTTTCTTACATTTGGAATCAGGGCGGCTCGCACTCAGTTCCATGTCCGAATTGGCTTGGGATCTTCTACTGCTCGCTCAGGTTGTCAATGCCAGGTGGTGGTTCATCACATTCCCGGTTGTCTGAACATCCTAGCCGACTCCCTGTCCCAATGGGGCAGGTTCATTTCTACCGAGTGGATGCTTCACAGGCCAGTGTTCCAGTCTCTGCAATCTTTTTGTGACCCGTTGGAACCTTCAGGTGTATACTTTTGTGTCCCTGTGTCTAGATCCTCTGGCTTTTGCTGTGTATGCACTGTCACTTGATTGGAATGGTCTAGTCGGCAATGCCTTCCCACCAGTCCTGATTCTGCCTCAGATTCTAGCCAAGATACGAACCTGTAGTTGTCGAATCATTCTAATCACTCCCCTTTGCCTCAGCGGGTATGGATCCATCAGCTCCGCTTTCTGTTGGCAGCAGTTCTGGCACGTCTCCCTCTGTGTCACAACCTTCTTTGCCAAGGTCAACAAAGAGATTTCACATCGACCTGACTTCATTGTACCTTCATGCATATCTTTTGTCAGGTCCTGCCTCCTCCGTAGAGGTTTTTCGAGACAAGCAGTGGAGTGCATTTCTTCTTCAAGGTGGCACTCCACTGGTTTAGCCTATGCTGCTAAGTAGAAGGTCTTCTGTCAATGGTGTGCTGATCACTCTGTTGATTATGCCAATCCTTCAATAACACAGATTGTGGAGTTTTTGGTATATCTGTTTGATTCTCGAGGTCTCCAACCTGTTACCATCTAAGGATACAGGTTCATGCTTTCGGAGACCTCTTTGTATGTATGTGGGAAAGCATTGTATCAGCACTAAACCGTACCTCTCCAAGCTTATTCGGCACTTTTCTTTGAAGAGGTTTAGGATTTTGCAGCTTATCTTTCTTGGATGCTGATTTGGTTTGGGGGTGGGGGTGTTGCCATTTGAACCTTTATCCCAGGTGGATATGCGTTTTCTCACATACAAGAAGCTTTTCTGATGGCTTTTGCCTCAGCCAGAAGAGTTAGTGAGCTTCGCGCCCTCTCGGTTGAATCGGCCATTTTCAGGAGCTCTGCCAACAGTGTTACTTTACCACTGATTGCTCCTTTCTGGCCAAGAATCAGATGCCAGAAACTACTCGACCTCCAGTCTGTATCAGGGCTCTTCTTTCTGCTGAGGGTAATCGCCCTTTGCTCTGTCCAGTTCGTGCAATTTGCATTTACCTCAACTGGACGCAGTTCAATAGGAAAGGCAGGAAAAGATATATTTCTGTCTCTTATCCCTAGTCGACAGAAAATCTCTCCTCAATCCATTTCTAGATGGATTTGTCTTGCTATTTGTGCGTTATGCACTCGTCTAGCGACTGACGATTGTATTACCAATCGCTTTTCTGCCCACAAGGTGCGTGTATTGTCTCATGCTAACTCTGTCAGTTGTCGGATGTTATGCAGGAAATGCTTTTACATTCTCCACCTATCTGTGTCAGTTGCAGGAGCAGTCTGAGGACCTTTTTTCTTTAGGCCCCCTTTTCTTCTGCTCAGGCTATCATCAACCCAAGCCATTAGGGTTCTACAGTTAAAACTAAAAGTCCTGTCATGAAATGTGCACAAATAGCGCGTTGATATGCGCATTAATGTATGCGTTATGGCCCAAGTAAAGCTATCAAATTCTGTACATATGGCCTGCACACAAGCAGTGTTTCAGCCAATGGACCTCCGGGTAACCCGGAGGTCCATTGGCAGAAACATTGCATGTGTTTGCTATGAGTAACCAGAAGAACCTGTCGTGCTTTGGATGCCATTCGATATGGCAATTGCGCGCAATTCCACCGAGCAATTAAGCCTAGATAAGTGCACTATTGGTGACAGGACTTCTAGTTTTAACTGTAGCAAGGTCAGTTCCAGCCCTGTTCTTGGTACTGTCCTTTCTGTCTGTGTGTCACACAGGGCCATAACCTCATTTCCCATTGTCATTTTCTAATGGTTGTGATGCTATGGTTTTATAGGCCTAGCTCTGTCAGGTTATGTGGGTGTTGGTTATGTGATTCGACTGATTCCCTCTTCCTATTGTCTATTCAGCCCATTGTAAACAATTAGTTGTAAAGTAGGTTGATAAGAAATTTAAATTTTGTAGTAAATTTCCTTTCTTATCATACCTACCGCCATTATTTATGTGGATGTCCTCCTGTCTTCTTTTTCAGGTAAGAATCCTTCCCCCCCCCCCCCCTGCCCCCCTGATAATCACATAACTCCAATGTTGGAGGATTCAATAGAATGTCATGTTGGTTATATGTCTGCGCACTGGTTCCGGAAGCCATGGATTAGTACAAGGAGAAGAGTGTTCCCTACTGGGTGTGCGCTGGTTGCTCTCAACCCAGTTTTGGCTTATTTTTAGCTGAGCTAATCCCATCGCTCTATGCCCATCGTACGGCATATGTCATCCGTCCATCGTCCGTCAACACCGTGTTTTGGTCTTCTCCTCCCAAACCACTCTGCCAGTTCAAGTGAAAGTTTGTTTGAGTGATGGTCCTGAAGGGGCATTGCATTTTGTTCAACTTAACATGCCCAGCCACATAGGGAGGGGGAAAATGCTCCAAAATATTTTTAAAATCTTCTCATGAACCACTGGGTACAATGACTTGATATTTGTTATGGAGCTTCCATTTGAGGTGTAGATTCAAGATTGTTCAAACGAAGTTCGTGAAGCAATATTTGGCTTTGTAATTGCAGGGGTAAGATTTTTGGCCCCACCCCAAATTTCTATTTTCTGAACCGATGGTCCGATTTGAACCAAATTTGGCATGTGGTATTACTAGGTCATCAGTACTTGACTCATGCCAAAAAAAAATCCCTGCATCCCCATGGGAACCCCAGGAGATAAAATTAAAAATACTTTCAAACGCTCGTATTTCAGAAACTAACACAGAACAGAGAACTGTTATTTGGTATGAAGCATCCTTAGGTCTAGTAGAATTGAATGGTTTAAAAAAAAATTGCCATTGATTATGTTAAGGTGTTCTGTAGAGGGCATAAAAAAAATGCTGAGTCAGCATATTTGCATAAATTAAAAAAAAAATCTCCAGAATCAATGGTCAGAATCTTTTGATATTCGGTATACAGCATCCATAGGGGGTGCAGATACAAGTTTGCTAAAATAGAGCCCTTTGGTTCATATTTGGGCTCAATACAGGAGCTCAGATTTTTAACTTGGGGCAATATGGGGAATATTCTTTAAAAATTTTCTTCTTCAGAACCACCAGTCAGAATCTTTTAATGTTTGGTATACATCATTGTTATGAGGGTCGAATTCAAGATTGTTCAAACTAAGTTCCTAGGTTAATATTTGGACTTCCTATGGGAGCCCAAATTTTAACTTAGTTCAATATGGGGGATAATTTTTAAAAAACTTCTTCAGATCTACCAGTTAGAATGCTTTCATATTTGGTATACAACATCTCTAGAGGGGTCAGATTCAAGTTTGTTCAAATCAGGAACCTATTTATATCTTTGGACTCGCTATGGTAGCCCAAATTTTAACATAGTGCAATATGAGGAAATTTCTTACAAAATCTTCTTCTTCAGTCGGAATGCTTTCATATTTGGTATACAACATCTCTGGAGGTCAGATTCAAGTTTGTTCGATTTGAGTGCCTGGGTTAATATACTACTCAAAGTTTGTTAAGCACCAAGTATATCCAACTACCTCTTCTACGTTTTAGTTGAAATATTGTAATGAAAAGAGTATATATTTTTTATTTAATTATATCTTTAATGATTTAAGTACAGACTACAGAAATTAAGATTTTATTTGTGTTTGACATTATTTTTTAGCTTTTGAATACGATAACCATGGAAAATGGATATTATTGGTAAAAGAGGAAATTTCTCAATTTGACAAAAAGTTGACGGAGCGAACTGGTATGGGTTCAATATCGAGTATTAGACCCATTACTGTTAATTACAGCTTGACAACGCCTTCTCATGCTCCCAGTAAGGTTCCTGGTGGTCCTTTGTGGGATGTTGTTCCATTCTTGGACCAGCATGGCACCAAGCTCCTGGACACTTCTTGGCTGGACCGGACTGGCTGAAATTGCAAGCTGCAACTCATTCCAGACATGTTCGATTGGATTGAGGTCAGGGGATCTTGCTGGCCAGTCCATACGCTTAATCTCCTCCCTCTGTCAGTACTCCCCAGGCAACGGGTATTATCATCCATCAGAATGAATCTGTCACCCACTGCACCTGCATACAGTCTGACATGGACATCCAGGATCTCATCAGTATACCGCTCCACAGTCAATGTACCACGATCAAGGACACAGATCTCTATACGTCCATCCCTACTGATGCTGCCCCGGACTATGATTGACCCTCCAACACAGCGGTCATGCTCAGCAATGTTGACTGCATGAAATTGCTCTCCTGGTCATCTCCATACCCTAGAATGCCTATCTGTGTGGTCTAAGCAGTATCTTGACTCATCTGTAAAAAGGACAGGTCGCCAAACTTCTCTGGTCCATCCAACGTGGTCCATGGCCCATTCATATCGTGCCTGGCGGTGGTTCTGGGACAGCGGAAACGCGAATACATGGTCTTCTCGATCAGAGACCACCTTCATACAACCTTCCCCGGATAGTCTTCGTCGAAACATTTATCCCAGATGCATTCTGAAGGTCACTGTGAAGCTTGGTTGCTGTGGCAAAGTGGTTCCTACGGGCCTGAATGATCAAAAACTTATCTTCAGCTGCAGATGTTGCCCTGCTCTCCACCACTATGCCATCTTACTGGTGTGCCATACTGCTGAAATCTTGCCCAGGCTCTGGCGATCACCGTATGGTGCACACCAAGGGCTTCATCAACCTGACGATGGGTAGCCCCTTGCTCCACCATCCATACAGCCCGCCACATTTCTGCTTCAGACAAATGTCTTCTTACATTTGCATTTGCCATATTCATTTATTAAATCACAAGGGTTTGTGTTGAAATGAAGATTGAATACCCTACGCATGTCATGTACATGTGGACAGTACACAAAAACATGAAAATCAAGGGGTTCATGCTTTCCATGACTGTCACGAAAAGTATGCCTGTCAAGAGAGCTAATGTAAACACTACGGACCATCTTAATACATTTCTCAATCATGTCCACCAAAAATGTTGCAAATATGTCACAAGCAAATTTCACAATGATGTGTCAAATATTGGTGCTTAGCAAACTTTTAGTATATTTGGGCTCCATATGGGAATCTGAAATTTAACTTAGTACAATATTAGGGAATTTCTTCAAAAATCTTCTTCTTCAGATTCACCTGTCAGAATCCTTTCATATTTGGTTTACAACATTTCTAGGGCAGTCAGATTCAAGTTTGTTCAAATTGGTTTCCGGAGTTAATATTTGGGGTCCCTATGATAGCCCGAATTTTAACTTAGTGCAATATGAGGAAATTTCTTTAAAAATCATCTTCTTCAGATCCACAAGTCAGAATGCTTTCATATTTGGTATACAACATCTCTGGGGGAAGGGGTCAGATTTAAGTGTGTTCACATAGGGTCCATAGGTTAATATTTGGGCTCGCTATGGTAGCCCAGATTGTAACGTAATACAATATGAAGAAATTTCTTTAAAAATTTTCTTTTTCAGATCCATCAGTCAGAATGCTTTCATATTTGGTATACAACCTCTCTAGGGAGGTCGGATTCAACTTTGTTCAAAATCGAGAGCCTGGGTTAATATTTGGGCTCCCTATGGGAGTCAGAGTTGGCCATGTAGCTGAAGAATTAGAAATTTTGTATTCAGTACCCTCTAAAGGTGTGTAACTAAGATTAATCCACATAGGTTGTATGAAGGGGCTTCACAGGGGAGCTCCACATTTTACATTATGATCAAATGCAAAGATGTCTGAATAAAGAAAATGCACTTGTATGAAGTGTTATTGTTTGTTTCTTTCAAAGTATCCTAAAAAACACATCGAAAAAATACTTCACTGAAAAGTTAAGACATTTCGCCAAAAAAGTTACTTTTGGCAAACTATCTGATATTTTCCAGTGACTAGTCTCTTTTTGAGTGAAACATCCAAAATTTCAGCGAAACGTCCCAGCGTCTTGTGAAATATCCATCTTTTCATGGCGAGATGTCCAAAAGTTTGACAAACTCTCCTAATTTTTCTTCCAGCAAAACATACTTTCTGTGAAAAGTCTAGACAATATTTGTACAGTCATTTTATATGAGTTCTGTAAATGTCAAAATTATTGGAGGCCGATTTGGGAAAACCTGTGGAGGATGATCAGGGTAAAGCCATATCTTTCTCTTCCCTGTGGTGAAACTTTAGAGGCCGGTTTGGGGAAAATGTGAAGGCTGGTTTAGGTTGGTTGGAGGCAGGTTTAGGAAGAAATGTTAGAGACCAGTATGGTTGGATGCCGGTTTGCGTGTATCCGCACCAGCTAAAACGTCCACTGCATTTTTGCTTGAAATCTTCACTATTTAGGCAGTGAATTGTTAGCTGCATTTACAGGTTTTGGTGGGGTTTTAATTTATTTATTCTTTTTTAAATATTTTATGAAGATATTGAAGGTAAAACAACTGAAAGTGACTTACCTGACTTGTTGAGTTGTTTTTCCTTTCATTTTATTAGACTAGATAAATTAAATTAACTGGTCATGTCGTTAAAGCAGTTGATACTAATCTGTATGACATCTTGTACATGTAACTGTTTGGTTTGCTTTTTTGATCACATAGAGTCAGATGCGAGTTTGAAATATGATTATTGTAATCATATATTATGTTTTCCAGTGTACATGTGGAACAAATTTTAGCCATGTAATAAAGCCTAAAGGATATTAACCCTTTACCCAACGAATCGGCCGTATCCGCCCACATAATATGCAAATTCAGCAGTTGAAAAAATATTATTTTTCAAAAAATTTCAACAAAACCATATCATGTGACCCCTCGTTGGAACGAGCTCGTCGAGCTCGTTCCAACGAGGGGTCACATGATATGGTTTTGTTGAAATTTTTTGAAAAATTTGAAAAAATGATATTTAAAATAATAAATTTTGATATTGTCTGCGTTGGGTAAAGGGTTAATACAGTACAGCCGCCATGGACTGGTCACTTTCCACGGGTGGGCAATATTTCCTCGCACCCAGTAATATAACATTCCAAATCTAATTATAGGAACAGTCAGCAAATATTTAATCAATGAAACACTGGGTACAACCAGGTGTTTCATTAATTAAAATTTTGATTATAATGATTTTTATTGCCTGGTAAATGCAAACGTGGATATCATTACCCACGTGTGGATTATGACCAATCCACAGTGACTGTACTGTACATTGTCTACTGACAGTCTGGTGATGTATTTAAAAAGTTGTAAAACCTGAGAAAGACCAGTTACATATTAGTTGGCTCGATCCTCAATTATGCTTATGTCATCTGGGACCCCTATGAAAAAGGAAACCTCAACAAACTTGAATGCATATACATGTAGTAGGGCAGCACGCTATTCAAAACTGAATACCGATAAACTGAATACCAATATCGATATTCAGAAAATAACGCAGTATACCGATATATCAAAAACTGTTCAGATATATGAACACAAGTACCACGATCGACACTCGAGGCATCACAGTCGGAACGAATTAGCATGCCTTGATGATGCGGTTCGAAAAACCTTTACCCAACACAGACGATATCCAATTTTATTATTTTTAAAATTAATTTAAGATTTCATCAAAACTATATCATGTGACCCTTCATTGGAATGAGCTCAACGAGATCGGTCCAATGAGGGGGTCACGTGTTATAGTTTTGTCAAAATTTTTGAAAATTATTTTTTCAACTGCTGAATTTGTATATTACGAGGGCACAGGAAGAGAATTCCCCGGATAAAGGGATAATATTATTCATTCAGGGCTACAGTTAAAAAATTGAAGCCATCTTGAAAATTAAATTGTGGGTAAATACATGTAAATAATGACGATAAACCAATATTTTTGTAATTACACTGGTATTCAATCGATATTGGTTTGAATACCGGTATATATCGGTTTATCGATATACCATGCAGCCCTAGCATATAGTGGTGGGAGTGCACTATATCAATTGAGAGGAGACTACAGTTGAAACTAGAAATCCTGTGACTGTATTGTGCACTATTTTTGATGTAATAGCATGCTAAGTAAGTGTACTTTTGTACCAGTCAAACTGCACCATTAATGTAACTCAATTCCTGTAGAAAAATAATAGCGTGCTCAACTCTGTACAATTCTATGCTAGTAAATAGAGATCATTAACATAATTCCTCAAATGGGATGTACTGACGTAATCAGATATTAAAATTTGACTGCATATACAGAATGAAGAGAGTGGATTACTACTTAATCACAGTGCCATATATTCCCCACTCGAAAAGTATTTATAATTGTTCATAACAGCATAAGAAGCACTTGCAAACTTTCATCATATGGACCACTACATGTATGTTGCAGTGCTTCTTGTGTTTTGTTCTCAGAAGTTGTAAATAATTGCTAAGTGAAAAATGTATCTCACAGCGATTTAGTAGTAACCCATTTTCTTTTTGTTTGATCTGTTTAGTTCATGATTTGACTGCAGAACTCGCTAATAGCGTTTTATATTTTATATTGCACAGAGCAAATGCTCTTGTGTATTTCAGACTACGTCATTCTTCTGCAGTAAGGATTGCATTAACTAACAAACATTTTCTGCGCTAATTGTGACAGGACTTCCATTTTCATCTATATAACAGCAGATGCAGGACTGCAGTCAGTCACACAAATGCTGTTATATCTCGAACTACCACCTTTGGAAATACATGACTTTCATGCAGAAAGTAGTGTGTGGGTCCCCTCCCAGTGATCCTTAACAAGAGGTATGCAACTTTATGCCTAAAATGCTAATGAAGAAAAAATAGAAGCTACGAAAGCAGTAAGATCCCCAGCCAACTAATACAAAATCACAACAGGTGCTTAGACATTCTGCTGACACTCAACACCATCAAGTACAAAAATCAGTTTTGTGTCATAACCATGTGTGACTGGTACCAGCAGAAAGAAACATTTGCCAAATGCCTGGACTTGGCAGACATATTCAGGCCTATTTGGAACAAATCATCTAGTGACATATATCAGAATTAGTTTCTCAATGTCTAATATACAGATACAGCAACACTTATATTGCCAGAGACATTCATCAGCACATAACAGCTACGCATATCAATTCATCTACATCATGAAGTGGCTGTTTCACCGGTCCTGCTCTCAAGAAAAATATAAACAACAATATTAAAAAGAGTTTATTAAATGTGTACAAGAGATGAGAACCATCAGAGCTTTAAAAAAAACATCGAAGAGGAACTTTAGTGACAAACTATTATGCCACCATTTAACTCCTCACATGCTTCTGGTGAATATTCCTGCCCAAGACAGGAAATCTCTTGCCTCAGAAATAAGTCACATTTGGGCACGCTTAACTGGTAGAGTGCTGGAAGCCCATATTTGGGCTTTATTCTGCAGCACAGGTACCACAGCTTGGAGGCTCATATTCAGTGCATGTACTTTGTATTATCTTGAAGTGATATTATTCAGTCTCTAAGGGTTTGCCTTGTTACAATTTATGGGAGAGTGCCCATAGGCACTCTCCCATAAATTATAACAGGGCAAAGACATGAGTACAAGATTTGATAGCCAAAAATAATTTAGCACTATACCAGTTAACAAAAAGTACCCCTGCAAATTGTATCAACCTCTTGACCAGTGATTTCTTGAGTCAAATTTTCATGAATTATTCATCAAATCTAGTCATGGTGGCTATAAATTACTAGACTAGATTTGATGAAAAATATTTTTTAAATACTTGGCAGATTTTGGCATTTTTCAATCTGTGCCGCAATAGACAAAACACCAGGGCAGTGATTTCTAGTCAGGTCTTGGTTGCCTGTCAAGACTTGGACTAGAAATTACTGCTTAGCAATTGAACATGTATAGGTTGTAGTTTAGTGAGAATTCAGGACAGTTGCCTAGTCCACTAAGGGTTAACAAATCTGAAAAGAAAATCAATCACTTCTTTCATGAAAATGAACCTTTCAACTGTTAACAAGCCTCAATAGGGACTTATAAATAGTGAATGTAGGAAAGTTTGAAAATTCAGGGGGGTTTGGTATTCAACGATTGGTTTGGTTTAGTTTAATTTTCAGTATCCCCATGATATCAATTGATATCATTTAGGATTTTTGGTATACTTTCCATCTCTAGGTTCCAGTCAAGGACTCTGAAAGAAGAGCAATACATTACTGCAAACCAGGTGCTCAAATATTCTTGGTCTCATTTCCGCAAATCACAACTATAGTATTACTTTTACTCTCTCAAGGATTCACTGCTGTACCTAATATTTGTTTGTTTGTTTGTACTTTCAACATCCTGGGTCACATTGTGTTGGGCAGCTTTATGGGTAGAGGAAGCCAGAGTACCCAGAGATAACCACCAAGTTTTAGTGAGCAACTGTCATACTCACCAAATTAATAACTGTGCATGAGCAGCAGTTGAAGGCAAGTGCACCATGGACATGAAATATGCCTTATTATACAGCACCACCCTGCCCCCACAAGAGCAATCAGGATTGAATGTCACTGTTACCATTAGTTAGGATCTAACCATTCACTGAAGTCCAATTGTCTAACCACCAAGTCACCACTCTCAAACTAATATTTGTAGAACAAGAAGTGAGATGGGGTTCTGATTTTTCAAATGATCCATTTAGTATTTGTATGTTAGGCCTAAAAAAATAAAAAATCTGTTTCTCAAGCCCTCCCGCATGGTCCTTTTGACTGCCGCATGCTCTCTTTTTATAACCAATTTAAACTTTAAAAAAATTAAAATTAAATGGTTTATGTCTGATATTTTACCCAAGTTAAAAATATTGATGAATTTGTCCCTTGAGTGCAAGAAGGCTTTGCAATGCTTCAGCATTGCAAAGCCTTCTTGCACTCAAGGGATGAAATACACCACCAGCCATGCTCTCTGTAGATTATGAGGCCTAGAACTTGAACCAAGAACATGAACTTTTGATGGCAAAGAAGAAATTACTGAAATAAAAAATAAAATAAAAATACGCTCGCCCGCATGCAATTTCACAAATAATGGCATGAGAAACAGAAGATCTACTTTGTGTGGCCTTAGTTTGAATAATGCCTTCCATTAATGTATATATGAATAGTCTATTTTGTCAATTTAATAAAGGAATAGGTTTTTGTGCAGTTGAATGTAAATTTGATGGTCATCTTTATTTTGGTATCCCTTTATTTTTCAGAAACTGGAAATATGTAACAAAAATTGCAGTGAAATCATGAGTAATAGCAGCGAAGTTGTTAACTTATGTAAACAACATGGATATCATATTCAGGGACGATGTTGTCTGAATAACACAGATTTTATTGCAGGGTAAGATGTTTGTAAAACTGAATGGTCTCCCCTGCTAAATCTCAAGCATAATTTATGACAAAATATATCAATTTTACAGGCTGTAAAAAGTATATGATTGCTAAATCACTCAGAGTGAAGATTCCACCTAGAGTATAACTCAAATTTTGTTCAAAATCGTAACATACATAAGTAAGGTTTCAGCCAATGACAACAAGATCTAATCTATAGGTTCATCGGCAGAAACTTTTGTGGTTCTTATGCTTTCCAACAAAACAGTAGTTTTTTCTTGAATAAAAAACCCACTTGCATGTGATGTAGTGGCAGGTCTTATTCTTCCAAACTGACAGCAGTATTAACCCTTTCCCCCAAGTTACAGGAATGTTCCCAACAGAGGTGGACTGGCTGTATGGTCCACCAGTAAAATTGGGTTTCCCTGCGGCCCCAAAATTGATGTAGCCTAACACCTATTGGTGTTTGAAATTTAGTGAAAATGACCAAAAGGCAAAATGGATCTGATTGCATAGACTGCCGGTTTATCGAAGTGTTCTTTATGATGACCACATAGAGGATATTTTCGATGTGCCTGTAGTCTAGTTTGCCATTGATCACTCAGATGAAAGGAAACAGCATTTCTTCAATTTCAAAAATCAAAATTTTCCCTGACTGGGTTGAACTACATGTATGGTCTTCCCGATGGGTCCTCAGCCCCCCCCCCCCCCACCTCCACCCCCTTACATGTTAGAACTATTTTTGCCAAATGATAGATGAAGATGATATAAAAAGCCATCGAAATGTCCTCTATGTGGGCTGCCATTGATCACTCAGATGCAAGGAAGCCATGTTCATTCAGTTCGAAAAAATCAAAAGTTTCTCCGGGTCTTGGTGCATTTCTTTGTAACTTGTCTTGGCCCACTTCGCACCTGGTTCCCAAATTAGAGGCCATAACAGATAGTTTGGTTTGTTTTTGTACGATTTTTAGCTCAACTTTGGCGAAGCCAAATTTGAACTTATGCCATGGCCAGTCGGCCGTCTGTCCATCTGTCCGCCTGTCCATCAACAATTCAATACGGCTCGGGCTAGAGGCCGTATTTATGAACCGATCTTTACGAAACTTCTTGGGTACCTTTGTTATGACCATGGGACAAGAACAAGTGTTTTTGGGTCCAATCCGAAATTCAAGTTGGCCGCTGGCAGCCATTTTGTACAGACTTAGGTGCAATCAGATTTTTGCGCAGAACTTCCATATGAAAGTGCTGATTTGAATAATTTTTTGTATGAATGTTTAGTACCATGGGATACATCACATATAATACGGGTTTTTTTCACGTACGTAAATTATGCAAATTAGACTAATTTTGATGTATTTAGTGTTACTTTCTGCACTGTAAGTGCAAATGCCAATACGGCTCGGGCTAGAGGCCATATTTATAAACCGATCTTTACGAAACTTCTTGGGTACCTTTGGTATCACCGTGGGACGAGAACGAGTGTTTTGGGGTGCGGTCCAAAATTCAAGATGGCCAATGGCAGCCATTTTGTACAAAATTAGGTGCAATCAGATTTTTGCACAGAACTTCCATATGAAAGCGCTGATTTGAAAAAAATTTTGTGTGAATGTTTAGTACCATGGGATACATCACATATAATACGGGGTTTTTTTTCGTGCAGAAATTATGCAAATTAGATGAACTTTGATTTTTTCAGTGCTACTTACACACAGAAAGTACACATGTCAATACGGCTTGGGCTAGAGGCTGTATTTATCAACCGATCTTCACGAAACTTCTTGGGTACCTCTGTTATCACCTTGGGACGAGAATGAGTGTTTCTGAGTGCAGTCCAAAATTCAAGATGGCTGCCAGTGGCCATTTTGTACCGAAATTAGGTCCAATCAGTTTTTTGTACACAACTTCTATACGGTTCAGGCTAGTGGCCGTATTTATGAACCGATCTTTACAAAACTTCTTGGGTACCTTTGTTATCACCATGGAATGAGAACGAGTGTTTTTGGGTGTGGTCCGAAATTCAAGATGGCCACCAGCAGCCATTTTGTACCAAAATTAGTGCAATCAGTCTTTTGTACAGAACTTCTGTATGAAAGTTCTGATTTGAATAAATTTTTGTATGAATGTTTAGTAAAATGGAATACATCACATATAGTACAGGTTTTTTTCTCGTACAGAAATTATGCAAATTAGATGAATTTTGATTTATTTAGTGCTACTTATACACTGTAAGTGCACATGTCAATACGGCTCGGGCTAGAGGCTGTATTTATCAACCGATCTTCACGAAACTTCTTGGGTACCTTTGTTATCACCTTGGGACAAGAACGAGTGTTTCTGAGTGCGGTCCAAAATTCAAGATGGCTGCCAGTGGCCATTTTGTACCAAAATTAGGTCCAATCACTTCTTTACAGCTCGTATTTATGAACTGATCTTCACGAAACTTCTTGGGTACCTTTGTTTTCACCTTGGGATAGGAATGAGTGTGTTTTGGGGTGCCTTTGTTATCACTGTGCTATGAGAACAAATATTTTGGGGTTCAGTCAGACCCTCTCTGGGACTCAAAGATTTCTTTTCTAGTTTAGCATCTGACTGTCACCCACCTTTACAATACTTTACCTATACATTTGTTACAGGCTACGGTCAGTATTTATGTACAGACTGTTACAATACTTTATATGTATCTTTGTTATCAGGTCATTACCTAGATGTTTGTCGTTGCTGTGTCACATACTATACATGTACATGTCTTGACAAGTTGAGCTACAGTGTCATTGACACTTTCATTTTTTTTCATAAGAAGTGATTTAACTACATGCTTGCTACACATTGACCATCTACATCCTTGCAATAAACTTCACTTTCAGTTGTTTCAAGGCAAAGTGTGGCTGCCTTTATAGGCAGTCAAGACTTATCAAGAAACAACAGCTTAGGTACTTAAAATGTAACTTTCAGTGTACCCAGAGACTGCATGTTGGGGCAACTTTTCTGTTTTAGTAAAATAATAATCAATTTTGGAATTAGGTCCCATAGAGCTGATAGATGTATTCTGAGCCAAAATGGTATTTCAGGCAGTCGTTATTATAAAACTTTGTTCAATTGGGGGGAACCTCAACTGCCTGGGCAAGTCTGTGATGTCCCCAGTTTAATCCAATCTAAAGGCTTGTTTAGTGATTAACAACTCCCAGTATGAGTAAATCTTTCACATGACATAATGTGCTGAGTGAATGACAGTTAAAACACCTGTATGGTGTGTTTTCCACTAAAGCAGTAACTCCTGTACCATGTGCAGGGCTTATATTTCAATTAAAATTGATTCAGGCAAAGATTCGCATTATAAAGAATTGAGTCAATTTAACCCTTTACCTAACATAATGGCAGCAAATTAACCAATACAAGACAAACATGATCTGAAAATATCCTTCCACTTTGTCAATAAATTTGTATAAATATGGCTGTCAATGCTCAATGAGACAGTTCCAATGACATCCATATTTGTAAGGTTTTATTGGTGAATATTGTTTATTTTTTTTTAAATTATCAAATTCAGTTTATGTTTTAAAAATTAAAAAGCTGTGTTTGGTAAAGGGTTAATGCGTTATCAGTATACAACAGGGGTTGAACCTTGGTAGTCTCATGGAATCCTGAGACACAGCCCATATGGATTCTTGCAACCATTTTTGCTACAATCCAAATGGATTCTCCCAAATTTAGATGAAATATACTACTCAAAGTTTGCTAAGCACCAAATATTTGACACATCATTGTGAAATTTGCTTGTGACATATTTGCGATATTTTTGGTGGATATGGTTGAGGAATGTATTGAGATGGTCCCCAGTGTTTACATTAGCTCTCTTGACAGGCAGACTTTTTGTAACAGTCATGGAAAGCATGTACCCCTTTCATGATGTTTTCGTGTACTGTCTACATGTACATGACATGTGTAGGGTATTCAAACTTCATTTCAACACAAACCTTTGTGATTTAATGATTGAATATGGCAAATGCAAATGAAAGAAGACATTTGTCTGAAGCTGAATAATGATTGAATATGGCAAATGCAAATGAAAGAAGACATTTGTCTGAAGCTGAAATGTGGCGGGCTGTTGAGCAAGGGGCTACCTATCGTCAGGTTTGTGAAGCCCTTAGTGTGCACCATACGGTGATCACCAGAGCCTGGGCAAGATTTCAGCAGTATGGCACGCCAGTAAGACGGCATGGTGGTGGCAGAGACAGAGTAACTGTTGCAGCTGAAGATCAGTATTTGATCATTCAGGCCCGTAGGAACCGCTTTACCACAGCAACCCAGCTTCGCAATGACCTTCAGAATGCATCCGGGGTAAATGTTTTGATGCAGACTATCCGGGCAGGGTTGCATGAAGGTGGTCTCCAATCAAGAAGACCTTGTATTTGCATTCTGCTGTCCCAGAACCTATGCCAGGCATGATATGAATGGGCCATGGACCACGTTGGATGGACCAGAGAAGATTGGTGACCTGTCCTTTTTACAGATGAGTCAAGGTACTGCCTAGACCACACAGATAGGCATTCCATAGTATGAAGAAGACTAGGAGAGCGATTCCATGCAGCCAGCATTGCTGAGCGTGATCACTATGGTGGAGGGTCAGTCATGGTCTGGGGCGGCATCAGCAGGGATAGACGTACAGAGCTCTGTGTCCTTGAAAGTGGTACATTGACTGCACAGCGGTATATTGATGAGATTCTGGATGTCCATGTCAGATTGTATGCAGGTGCAGTGGATGATAGATTCATTCTGATGGACGATAATGCCTGTCCTCATGTTGCCCATGCTGTCAGGGAGTACCGGCAGAGGGAAGGGATTGAGTGTATGGATTGGCCAGCAAGATCCCCTGACCTCAGTCCATTCGAACCTGTCTGGAATGAGTTGCAGCTTGTTATCCAGTGTCCAGGAGCTTGGTGTCATGCTGGTCCAAGAATGGAACAACATCCCACAAAGGACCGCCAGGAACCTTATTGGGAGCATGGGAAGGCACTGTCAAGTTGTAATTAACAGTAATGGGCCTCATACTCGATATTGAACCCATACCAGTTTGCTCCGTCAACTTTTTGGCAAATTGAAAAATTTCTTATCAACCTACTCACAATTGTTTACTACAGGCTTGCACTACAGTGGAAGTCCTTAACTCGGATAAAATACTCTCTATTTTTGTCTTTCCCAAGCAAGTTGGGAAAGAAAAGTGGTGCAAAAGCACCAATAAAAATAAGCCAAAACTGGGTCGAGTGCAACCGGCGCAGACCCAGTACGGGACACTCTCTCCCAAGTACAACTCCACGACTTCCGTTGCCAGTGCGCATATACCGTCTCTAAAGACTCATTCTTTTTAAAATCCGCTTCGTGTCGAGATGTTTTTGCACGCTTATCAGTGTTCCACCAGCTCGTTGTTTGATGATTCCTGATTCATTATACCACAGTGTATCCTTTGTATTCTCAGGAACAGTGTTTTATATATTCTCTTTTCTATTATATGTCCATAATGTATATTTATTTGCTCTCTCTCGAGTCGCGCGCCTTTTTCGCGTGCCACGCGGTTCGGACTTAGATTTTTTCACAATTATTGTTAATGCTTTTTTTGCAAATTTTTCTAATTGTGTTAGAGTTAGGTGTCAGCGGGGTACCACTCCTGCAGTGTTTCTTCTTTCTTTTGAGAGTAGTCTTCCTGTTGGGTGGTTCCCGGTCGACCTTCTGGGGTCTTTGTTTCTGTCACCTTTCTCTCTTCTTTGGGGGTGTTCTGTTTTCTCATCTCCACTTCTCTGCTCCTCTCACCTCTATCATGCCCAGGACAATTCCCTGTGGGCAATGTCTGCTGCCAAAGCATGTGGACGATGTACATTCGTCTTGTTCCTCCTGTAATGGGTGTTCGGCCGTGTGGTGTCTGTGGAACATGGTCTTCCACCTTCTGGGCGTCAGTAAACCGTGTCGTTCGTTCTCGTGGCCGTGCCTCCCGCTCCCGCGGGAAAGGAGAACGTGGTCGTTCGGGGCCTCCCGAGCCGACTTTGTCTGGTGAGAGTTATTCCTCCTCCGTGGGGGATGTGCAGTCTTTTCCTGTGGTGGATACTGCGGGAGCCGTTGAGTGTTCTGGTGTAGAGATGCCTGGTTCCGGGACTACGGTCCCCCTCCAGTCGACATCTGAGGCTGTCACTAGGGTTGTGACTCCTCCTTCGGAGCCGAGCCGGTGTGCTCTCTCCACTTTTTCACCAGCCTCAACGACTCTCGACGTATCTACTACTGCTGCTGGCCCGTCTGCTTCGTTATCTGTTTCAGCCGGCCTCGGCTTTTCGCTGCAGGGGACTGCAGGACTGTCCGATACTGTAGACGTGGGATATCGGCCTCAGCCTTCCCTGACTTCAACTCGGTGAAGTCGGAAGGGGCTGCCGGCCGAGCCCATCGCTGTGGTCTCTTCGCCGTCAAGCACCACAGTTGTGTCTTTGGATTCGGATGTTCGTAGTGGAAACACTATGAACTCCGTGGCGTTTCCGTCTACTCACTCTCGTCACACGACCAGTTTTGGGGGACCAACGCTTTTTGTGCAGCCTGGACCTTCTGCCCCGCAGAGGTCCGCGGTGACTCTCATGAGTTCTCGCAATATTGATCCTCGGGGTGCATCGTACCCCTATACACGTCTGCCTTCAGATGTTTCGGCTGCCGCCCGTCGTCCCGCGTCGGGTGTTTTGGAGGATCGTGACCCTTCGCTGGTTAAGAGGGTCAGAAGTGAAGCCACTTTGCCGGTTCGCTCCCCTGTCGAACCGGTCAGTACAGGCAGTGAGCTTAGGGAGGCCCTCTCCTTACTCACTCAGGTTCTTTCTAAGAGCCTTCCTGTTGCTTCCAGCGAGGCTATGGGTGGTTTCCAGGTGCCTCCTATGGCGCCGCCTCCCGGGATTGGAAACAGGCCGGTTTCCGATTCCTCTGGTGTCCCGACACCATGGGAGGCGTCGGCTGGTTTGCCCACGATGGGCTATGTGTCTTCCAACTCTGGGGAGGAGTCCGACATGCTTGAGGTCGAGGGCCAGCAGTCTTCGGACTTGGGGGCGGCTCTTGACTTTGTGTTTGGGTTTCTGCCTGAGCTCAAACCTGCTAACCAGCCGACAGTGTCAGCCTGGCCGCGATCATCGGTCGCGCGCCAACAGCCTATGGAGCAACCTGTTTCTGGGCGCCTTCGACCGTGCCAGTCGGTACAGGTGGTTGAGGCTTTTTCAGCATTGGATGCCAAGCTGAATTCCAAGGCTTTGAAGACTTCGTTCTTCACCAGGGTTGACACCTTTTTGCCTCCTGTGCGTTATCGTTCCTACGATTCCGCCAATCCGTCAGTCTGCCAGGCTTTGACGGTTCTGGATCAGGACTCCACTTCCCTCGGGCTTTCCAAGCCCAAGTCTGCCGTCATTCCAATGACGACTCTGGAGTCCACGTTGGGCTTATCTAGAGAGATGCTTGGCATGCTTTCTCTCTCAGATCACGTCGTCTCAGCTTTGGCTGCTTATCTGCCTCCAGATAAGTTTGACGAGGTACAGGCTCCTTTGCGTGTGCTGTCCAAGGCGCTTATGCACCTTACTCACACACATGCCTGTAACACGGCCAATTTGGAATTAGTTCGAAGGGACGCTGTGCTGGACACAGGTCGATCCCTTCCCGAGGAGCAGCGTGCTACTCTTCGATCTGCTTCTTTGGCAGGTCCGTAACTTTTCCATGGTTCCGTGTCGACGGTCCGGGATGACGTCCTACGTCATTCCAAAGATCAGCTGCTGTTTCGTCAGCTTGATCAGCCTTCTCGGGGAGGCAAGGGCCGTTCCAAGCCTAACAAGTACCCTTCTGCTTCCTCTGTGAAGCAAAAGGCTGGTTCTTCTGCCGCCGCCTCTACTTCTTACTCACGGGGTAAAGGTAGGGGTCGGCAGAATCGAGGGAAGTCTCAGGATTCTTCATTTAGCAGAGGAGGTGGTTTCTCCTCTCGCGGACCTCGTCGGGGCTCGAAATGAAGGTCCTCACCTCGACTCGTCCCAGGTTGGAGGAAGGATAGCAGAGTTTGCAGACCATTGGACCACCATCACATCCGATCCATGGGTGTTAGATGTTGTTCGGTCCGGGCTGCGCATATCCTTCCGACGGCACCCCACTCTGTCAAGGGTGCCTCTTCCAACCACAGTTCCTTCAGACGTTTTACGTCGGGAACTTTTGTCCACGGAGATTGCCAATCTCCTGGCAAAGGGGGCGATCGAGGTCGTCAAGAACGTTCAGTCAGTGGGTTTCTATTCCCGCCTGTTCTTGGTGCCGAAGAAGGACGGCCGACTCCGACCGGTTATCGATCTGAGTATCCTGAACCAGTCTATCATTGCTCCCAAGTTCAGCATGCAGACTTTCAGGTCGGTCCGCCAATCAATTCACCAGGGAGATTTCGCAGCCAGCATCGACCTGCGAGACGCTTACTTCCATGTTCCGATGCATCGGGCGTCACGGAAGTATCTCAGGTTCGCTTTTCTGGGGCAAGTTTACCAGTTCAAGGCCATGCCTTTCGGCCTCAACCTGGCTCCTTGGGCATTCACCAGACTGATGTCGCATGTGATAGCGTTCCATCGCACACAGTCCAGGGTGACTACTTCGGCATATCTGGACGATATCCTCCAGAGGCATTCCAATGCTGCCTTACTGGAATCGGATGTCGCCACTCTGTTGAGCTTGCTCACGTCGCTAGGATTCAGAGTCAACGAGGAGAAGTCGGACCTGGTCCCTTCTCAGTCGTTTTGTCATCTGGGGATGTCTTTCCAAACCAAATTCAATTTGGTGGCTGTTCCCCAGTCCAAGGCTGTGATTCTCTCAGCTTTTGCTCTGACTCTGTCCCAGTCCAGGTCCGCAACCGCTCGGAGTTTTCTCCGGCTGATCGGTCTCTGCGGTTCAGTGACGGATCTCATTCCTCTAGGTCGGCTGCGTGTCAGACCTCTCCAACACTTTCTGCTCAGTCGTTGGAGACCGAATGTAGATTCTCTGGATCAGGTGCTTCCGTTTCCGGACTCTCTGTATCCTCACCTTCTTCCCTGGACAGATGTTCAGTGGATTACGCAGGGTGTTCCGCTGGACTTACCCACGTCCGATCGTGTTCTGACGGTAGATGCCAGCGATCTCGAATGGGGTGCGACGTTGGATCCTCTCGGTCTTTCCCTACACGGGATGTGGGACTAGGATCAAGCAGCTCTACACATCAACCAGAAGGAGCTTCTTGCTCTTCTTCTGAGTTTCAGGCAGTGGATCCCTCACCTGTCGAATCGCCAGGTCCTTCTACTATCCGACAATTCGACAGTGGTTGCTTACATTCGGAACCAGGGCGGCACGCACTCGCTTCCGATGTACGAGTTAGCTCGGGATCTTTTACTGCTCGCTCAGGATGTTCACGCCGGAGTGGTTGTTCGTCACATTCCCGGTCGTCTGAACGTCCTAGCCGACTCCATGTCCCGACAGGGCAGGGTTATTTCCACCGAGTGGATGCTTCACAGGGCAGTGTTCCAGTCGCTTTCGATCTCTGGGGACTTCCCCACATCGACCTCTTTGCGACTCGTTGGAACCATCAGGTGAACACTTTCGTGTCCCCGTGTCCAGATCCTCTGGCTTTTGCCGTGGACGCTCTGTCACTCGATTGGAACGGTCTAGTTGGCTACGCCTTCCCGCTGGTTCCGATTCTTCCTCAGGTTCTCGCCAAAATTCGAACCTGCAGTTGTCGAATCATTCTGATCGCTCCCCTGTCGCCTCAGCGGGTGTGGATCAATCAACTCCGCTCTCTGATGGCGGCGGTTCCGGCACGTCTCCCGCTACGTCGCGACCTTCTTTGTCAAGGTCGCCCGAGGAGGTTTCACGTCGACCCGACTTCATTGTGCCTTCACGCATATCTTTTGTCAGGTCCTGTCTCCTCCGTAGAGGTTTTTCGAGACGAGCAGTGGAGTGCATTTCTTCTTCAAGGAGGCACTCCACTGGTTTAGCTTATGCAGCTAAATGGAAGGTCTTCTGTCGATGGTGTGCTGATCACTCTGTTGATTATGCCAATCCTTCGATTTCACAGATTGCGGAGTTTCTGGTATATCTGTTTGATTCTCGGGGTCTCCAGCCTGTTACCATCAAGGGTTACAGGTCTATGCTTTCAGAGACTTTTTCTTATGTGGGGAAGCGTTGTATCGGCACTAATCCTTACCTCTCCAAGCTTGTTCGGCACTTTTCTTTGAAAAGGCCTCGGACTTTGCAGCTCACTCCACGATGGAATCTTTCGTGGGTGCTGCTTTGCTTGGGGGTGGGGGGGGGGGGGGGGTGGGGGGGGGGGGAGGGGGGGGGTGCCGTTCGAACCTTTATCCCAGGTGGATATGCATTTTCTCACATATAAGACGGCTTTTCTGATGGCTTTTGCTTCGGCCAGACGGGTTAGTGAGCTTCACGCCCTCTCGGTTGACCCGGCCTTTTTTAGGAGCTCTCCCAACAGTGTTACTTTTACCACTGATTGCTCCTTTTTGGCTAAGAATCAGTTACCAGATACTACTCCTCCTCCTATCTGTATCAGGGCTCTTCTCTCTGTTGAGGGTACTCGCCCTTTGCTCTGTCCGGTCCGTGCTATTCGCATTTATCTTGATCGGACTCGCTTCATACGGAAGGGCAGAAAACGTTTTTTTCTGTCTCTCATTCCGGGTCGACAGAAGATCTCTCCTCAATCCATTTCTCGATGGATTTGTCTTGCTATTCGTACGGCTTATAGTCGTTTAGCAGCTGGCGATTGTATTACCAATCGTATTTTTGCCCACGAGGTGCGGGCACTGTCTGCCTCTTGGGCTTATTCTAACTCCGTCAAGTTGTCGGATGTTATGCAGGCAGCCTACTGGAGAAATGCTTCTACTTTCTCCACCTTTTATTTACGCCAGTTGCAGGAGCAGTCAGAGGACCTTTTTGTCCTGGGTCCTCTTTCTTCTGCTCAGGCTGTTGTCTGCCATAGCCATTAGGCTTCTTGAAGGTCAGTTTCAGCCTTGTGCTATTACTGCCCTTTTTCTGTCTGTGTGTCACACAGGCTCATATGTCTCTTTTCATTGTCCTTTACCAATGATTGCGACATTATGGTTGATAAGCCTTGGGACCTCTTCCTTCTACTTCACGGTTCCAGTGCACTAGGGTTATGTGGGGGTTGGTTATGCGATTCCCTCCAGCCTTTTGTCTATTCAGCCTGTAGTAAACAATTGTGAGTAGGTTGATAAGAAATCTAAATTTTATAGTAAATTTCCTTTCTTATTATACCTACCACAATTGTTTACATGGAGGCCCTCCCGTCTTCTTTACGGGTAAAGAATCTTTCCTCCCCGCTGATCACATAACTCTAACGTTTACGGATTCAAAAAGAATGAGTCTTTAGAGACGGTATATGCGCACTGGCAACGGAAGTCGTGGAGTTGTACTTGGGAGAGAGTGTCCCGTACTGGGTCTGCGCCGGTTGCACTCGACCCAGTTTTGGCTTATTTTTATTGGTGCTTTTGCACCACTTTTCTTTCCCAACTTGCTTGGGAAAGACAAAAATAGAGAGTATTTTATCCGAGTTAGGGACTTCCACTGTAGTGCAAGCCTGTAGTAAACAATTGTGGTAGGTATAATAAGAAAGGAAATTTACTATAAAATTTAGATTTCCTCTTCACCAATAATATCCATTTTCCATGGTTATCGTATTCAAAAGCTAAAAAATAATGTCAAACACAAATAAAATCTTAATTTCTTTACTTAAATCATTAAAGATATAATTAAATAAAAAATATAATCTTTTCATTACAATATTTCAACTAAAACGTAAAACAGGTAGTTGGATATACTTGATGCTTAGCAAACTTTGAGTAGTGTATAAGCCCTGATGTGAAAGTTTAAGAAGCACAAAAGGAGTCACAGCCAATTGAACCCTGTATGTCCATTGGCTGAAACTTTGCTTGTACAGTACTATGATCTCTCAAAATTGTGAACTGATCATGTCACATCTCCACCAGATGGCCAAGATTCTGTTAACTGGTAGAGTGCTGGAAGCCCATATTTGGGCTTTCTTCTGAAGTGCCGGTACCACAATTTAAAGGCTTCATATTCTGTTGATGTGTTTCATATTATCTTTGAAGTGATATTATTTTATTTGTTATGATTTGCCTTGTTACAATGTATGGGAGAGTGCCTGCAGGCACTCTCCCATAAATTGTAACAAGGCAAAGATGCTCAAAGATATTTTAAGGACCAAAAATAATTTAGCACTCTACCAGTTAATATAATTCTGCAAAATCAAGATTGCATCAAAAGAACAAATCATAGATAGCGTCTCAGATTCAATGTCCTCATATATCTTTTTCAACAAGTGAGATTTTATAGTGCTGCAGGGAGGTAAGGAGACAGAATTTTTATCAGATCACGGCCAAGTGATGAACCAATCAAAATACTCAGTCAACTTTTGTGATCACAATACTGTATTCCTCTTGCTTTTTCACAGAATATAAGAGTATTGTCTGGGTGGGATCTCTTCTCAATGGATGATTTAGTGATAATCTACTCTCCAAATATTGAATCTCTGAAAACTCTTTCTTACAGTAATCTTTTGTGCTTCAGCTTCAGTAAAATAGTGGCTTGATATTTATTTTTTAATCCTTAGGGCCTAATTCCGACTTGATTCTGATCACATTTTTTTTGCAACAGAACGAATGCCCTTACATGCCATGCAGTCTTTTGGATAACTCACAAGTTACATTATACACACCCTGGTAGTTGTTTTTAGGAAAGTCTATATAGGCAACCAAGACTTGTAAAAAAACAACAGCAAAGTCACAGGATGTAGACTGTCAAAGTATAGTAAAAGTACGAAAAATCTCTAGGCCCTTAAGGGTTAATGTAAAAGGCACTTATGAACTAGAACTAGTTATGTGGGAGGAGATTACTACTAAAATATGGTGGAGTAAAATTTCCGTCTTGACATTCAAAGCTTTTAAAGAGCAGCGCTCGATTTAACTGGAAATGAAAAATCATGTAAATTATAGAAAATGCTAATCCAAATTTATCCAAGTTAGAAAAAAATGTTATTGAATTTTTAAAATTTAAATCGACCCCTGTTAAAGAGACAATAAGCCGGTAATTTGAAAAAAATATCAAGTATCAAATTTTGCTTGTTTGTTAAAAAACCCACTTTATATAAAGTGTTAGATGTCAGAAGCCATACAAAATATACTGTTAAAAAAGAAGAAACGCAAAACGGATTTTCTGTGATGTGGAACGTTCCCGCATTATGGGATAATGAGATAGATAATGAAATCAATTCATAACCAAAGTTTTAATGGATGAATGAAGCACAAATGGAGATGTTTCAGACATTAACGTCACAAGTTGATGTCATCCAAACTCAGTACCAAGTGTAACCACCATCTGAGTCCAAAACTGCTTGGCACCTTCTGTTCACTGAAGCAATCAGATTCCGGATGGAAGTTTGAGGTCTGGTGCCCCACTCTTCCTGCAATTGTTGCACCTACTGCGGTAACATCTCAGGCTGTGGTTGACATTGTCGCACACATCGATTCAGTTGATTCCATAGATGTTCAGTCGGGTTCAAATCTGGCGGTTTGGAGGGCCAGGGCAGGACTTCGATGTTGTTATCCTGTAGATAAGCTGTCATGAGCCTTGCTGTATGCAGTTGGGCATTGACATGCTGGAAAAGGGCGTTGGCATTCTGCATAATGGGGAGCACATGTGGCTTCAAAATTTAATCTCTGTACCTCTGCGCCATCAAGTTATCCTCAACATGAACGTGGTCCATTCTACCAGTGTGTTAGATGGCTGCAAGTTCTGCCGAATCAGTCCGGTCCTCAAAACCCTTCATTGGCTCCCTATCCAGCAAAGGATAAAATATAAAATACTACTTATTACATACAAATGTATTAATGGCCTGGCTACTTATTACATACAAATGTATTAATGGCCTGGCTACTTATTACATACAAATGTTTTAATGGCCTGGCTCTGGAATATTTATTTACACTTGTTAAGGCCTTTACCCCAGTCAGGAATATCCGCTCCTCTGAATCCTATAATTTGGTGATACCAAAGTCTAAACTTGCAACAGCAGTAGACAGAGCTTTCATATGCGCCGCACCGGCTCTCTGGAACTCCATCCCAGCGCAACTAAAATCTCCATTCACCATAAAACAATCTAAGTCCGGTCTCAAAACCCATTTGTACAAACAGGCCTTTATCTGTTGCTTTTGTAATTCCTGATCATTACACATAGTTTTATGAGTATGCACGTGCGTGTGTGCGTGCGTGCGTGCGTGTGTGTGTCGGTTACTTTTGTAAAGCCATAGAGCACAATGTGGATTTAAGGCTTAAACATTATTATTATCCTAACTCGACCACCACCAAATCTGTCCACCTCACGAACATAGCTAGGCGCAAAAAGATCTCCATGACGTCTGTACACACGGCATCGTCCAACAACTTGGCGAAGAAGAAAACGTGACTCACCACTGAACCATACCATTCTTCATCTGATGAGGCCTTGCCCTGTGCATTTGACACCACTAAAGTCACTGTCGATAATGCTACGCCATCAAAATGACGTCACAAACTGAAGATGGTTGCGAATGGTCTGATCAGAAATTCTCTACCGACCTGGTAGTGTTGATGCTGTAGAGGTCACTGTGGTTGTTCTCTCCCGTGAATGACATAAACGGATGTTTATCCTGAGCTGGGGTAGTCACACAGGATCTCTCGGATCTTCGAAGGTCCTGCACTGTCCCCTGGATTTTGTAGTGGTTCCACAGGCATGTGATGGTGCTTGGTGAGACATTGAACTCTCTCGCTATATTCAAAGCTGATTCACCTGTTTCCAAGTGGCCAAAGGCCTTATTTCTCTGAACTTCGGTCAGGCACAGAATTTTGTATGAGCAAGATCCCTTTAACACTGTGTGAATTCAGACCAATTTCCATGTCGATTTACACCCTCACATGCTCAGCTCACATGCTCAGAGCATGCAACTTCATGATCAGGTATTCACTCAGTGGAAACTTTGTTTTGTTAATTTCCAATATTTTTGGGGTCACGGTGGCCGAACTTATGCCCCATTGTCCAAAGTGTTACTTAATGTTTAGACCACCACGGTATGTTGTTAACCATATATATAGCAACACTTCATCACTATATTCTCCAAAATTTGCCATGTTATCATGACTATACCCTTTTTGTGTTTCTTTTTTTTGAAGAGTATATACATGTATTACTTAAATCCGTGTATAACAAACTTTTATGCAGACAAATTTGCATAAGATATGACCTTGCAAAGAGATAAGTGTCTTTGCCTGAGGTTTTCAGAAGTAAACAAACTGTATGTTATAATTTCTGATACACATGGAAATAATTTAATACCTTTGCTGAATTTCTGACACAAACAACAACTGAGCATTATTAGTCGAGTTGTGACGAAGTCAAACTCGACTTATAGTTTGGTGAATGGCGGGCGGGCGGGCGGGCGGGAGGGTGGGCGGGCGGGCGTAAACAATTGGTTTCCGGATGATAACTTGATAGTGGTTCAACTCACATTCATTAAACTTCATACATAGGTTGGTCTTGGTGGGAGGAAGAACCCTATTGATTTTGGACATGCTATGTCGAAGGTCAAGGTCACAGTGACCTTGAACATAGTAAATCTTAAACAATTGGTTTCCGGATGATAACTTGATAATGGTTCAACTCACATTCATGAAACTTCATAGGTAGATTGGCCTTGGTGAGGGGAAGAACCCTATTGATTTTGGACTCGCTACGTCAAAGGTCAAGGTCACAGTGACCTTTAACATAGTATATCGCAACAATTGGTTTCCGGATGATAACTTGATAGTGGTTCAACCTAGAGTCATGAAACTTCATAGGTGTGTTGGCCTTGGTGCGAGGAAGAACCCTATTGATGTTGGACTCACCAGGTCAAAGGTCAAGGTCACAGTGACCTTGAACATAGTATATCACAACAATTGGTTTCCGGATGATAACTTGATAGTGGTTCAACCTAGAGTCATGAAACTTTATAGGTGTGTTGGCCTTGGTGCGAGGAAGAACCCTATTGATCTTGGACTCACCAGGTCAAAGGTCAAGGTCACAGTGACCTTGAACATAGTATATCGCAACAATTGGTTTCCGGATGATAACTTGATAGTGGTTCAACCTAGAGTCATGAAACTTTATAGGTGTGTTGGCCTTGGTGCGAGGAAGAACCCTATTGATCTTGGACTCACCAGGTCAAAGGTCAAGGTCACAGTGACCTTGAACATAGTATATCGCAACAATTGGTTTCCGGATGATAACTTGATAGTGGTTCAACTCACATTCATTAAACTTCATACATAGGTTGGTCTTGGTGGGAGGAAGAACCCTATTGATTTTGGACATGCTACGTCAAAGGTCAAGGTCACAGTGACCTTGAACATAGTATATCACAACAATTGGTTTCCGGATGATAACTTGATAGTGGTTCAACCTAGAGTCATGAAACTTTACAGACGTGTTGGCCTTGGTGCGAGGAAGAACCCTATTGATGTTGGACTCACCTGGTCAAAGGTCAAGGTCACAGTGACCTTGAACATAGTATATTGCAACAATTGGTTTCCGGATGAGAACTTGATAGTGGTTCAACCTAGAGTCATGAAACTTCATAGGTGTGTTGGCCTTGGTGCGAGGAAGAACCCTATTGACCTTGGACTCGCCAGGTCAAAGGTCAAGGTCACAACTCGACATTGGATCGGTGATCCTGAGCGGCATTTTTTTAGCAATAACTTGACATTATCAGATCAAAGTCTTTGTATTATTGCAAGTGGAGCTCAATTAAGCTTCCAATAAAACCTAGAGAACATGTATCAACAGCAACAATTCAAAATAGGTTGCATGGGTACTTACACTGTTAACTTTGTCTATCTGACAGAGCTAATTGTCACATGAAAAATGACATTGCCCTTAGTGCCGTCCTGAAAATTTCCGTGAGTGATCGGGTAATGAACGCATTCATACAAATGATATGAAACATAAGGATACTTTTGCATGATGAAAATTGTGATTTTGTCTCATGATCAACATATTTTTTTCAAATTCACAGCTTATTGTCCCTTTAAGAAAAACAAATGTAAATGTTTATGGAAATCTCTCTCAATTACTGTACCAAAAAAGTTAATGATTACTGAAACATTGAATAATCAGTTTCCATCTGACATCAAAGACAATTTCTGGCCTCACAAAACTCACAATGAAGAACCACCAAGCTTTCTGCTCACAGATAAAATTTGTTGGTCCATGAGGTGCACCTTTAAAAGAATTCTTTAACCAGAAGAGTCTTAGGTGGACCCTGGAGCCACCACCAGAAACTGCCGGCCATAAACATTCCAAGCCAGCCGCCAATTTCTCCCTTCTGGCTGTCATTGAATTTGTCGGCCGAAAAAATATCCTGCTGGTGATCCGTGAGAATATTTTAGAATTGAACAACTGATTGCAAGTCTCCCTTTGTGCATAACTTATGCCACCAAGTCACAGAGTATACGAAGAGACTCTCATGGTATGCATGCAGAGATGACCTTGATTTGTCTAGGGCTGCACGGTATATCGACAAACCGATATATACCAGTATTCAAACCAATATCGATTGAATACCGGTGTAATTACAAAAATATCGGTTTATCGTCATTATTTATTTACCCGCAGTTTAATTTTCAAGATGTTTTAAGTTTTTTATCTGTAGCCCCGAATGAATAATAATAATCCCCTTATCAAAGGAATTGTCTGCTTGCACCCTCGTAATATACAAAATCAGCAGTTGAAAAAATAAATTTCAAAAATTTTAACAAAACTATATCATGTGACCCCTTATTGGAACGAGCTTGTTCCAATGAGGGGTCACATGATATAATTTTGTTGAAATCTTTGGGAAAATCTGATAAACTAATTTTGAAAATAATAAATTTTGATACCGTCTGCGTTGGGTAAAGGTTTTTCGAACCGCATCATCAAGGCATGATAATTGGTTCCGACTGTGATGGCTCGAGTCTCGATTGTGGTACTTGTGTTCATATATCTGAACAGTTTTCGATATACCGGTATACCGCGGTATTTTTTTAAATACTGATACCGGTATTCAGTTTTGAATATCGTGCAGCCCTAGATTTGTCCTGACTGTGATGGCTCATATCCCAACTGAAAAAAATATTTCAACTGTAGTCGGAATACTCTGCAGTCAGGAATATAGTTCAAAACTAAGAGTTCTTGAAAACTAATTACACCCCACTTTTCTTTCAAAAATTGGGATATACTGGATTGCGCCTGTCCGAGCATCCGTGTGTCTGTGCACCCCATGCATCTGGGTGCACGTCTGTCCATCTGGACTCGTATGTCTGTTCGCATTATAATTTCAACATTACATATCTCAGGTTTGGGTTATTGGATCTCAATGAAATTTGGAATGAAAAGTGTTTATGGGAAAGGCTTTCAAATGAGTCTCAAATAATATTTCTTACTTTTCTCTATTTAGATTTATCCCCCTTTTTAACTTTGAAATCTTGCTGTTTGCCTCGTAGAGAGGCTTTACTAATCACTTTCTGTCCATCATCATCCGTCATCATTCGTCCGGCATAAACTTTGCATTATCGACTTCTCCTCACAAATTCCTGAACCAAATTGAACCAAATCTGGTGTGCATTTTCCTTATCATATGTCAATTCAAGCTTGTTCAAATAAAGTTGCCATGCCCACATGGGGCACCACAAGGGGCATAACTCTGATAGTACCCATATATTTGGGAAATTTTTTTTTTTAAATCTTATGCAGAACCATCAGTTAGAATCTTCTGATATTTGGTATACAACATCTTGGGTGGGGGTGGGGTGTGGGGGTGGGGGGGGGAGTGGAAGGGTGTCAGATTCAAGTTTGTTCAAATCAGGTCTGTGAGTTAATATTTGGGTTCCCTAGGGGAGCCCGAATATTGACTTTGTGCAATGTGAGGAAATTTCTTTAAAAATCTTCTTCTTCAGATCTACCAGTTAGAATCCTTTCATATTTGGTTGACTGCATCTGTAGGGGAATCAGATTCAAGTTTGTTGAAATCAGGTCCCTGGGTTAATATCTGGGCTCTCTATTGGAGCCTGAAATTTAACTTAGAGCAATATGAGGAAATTTCTTTAAAAATCTTCTTCTTTAGATCCTCCAGTCAAAATGCTTTCATATTTAGTATTTATCATCTCTATGGGGGTCAGATTCAAGTTTGTTCAAATCGAGTCCCTGAGTTAATATTTCGGCTCTCTGTGGGATTCCGAAGTTTACCTTAGTGCAATATGAGGATGTTTCTTTAAAAATCTTCTTCGGATCTACCAGTCAGAATCCTTTCATATTTGGTATACAACATCTCTAGGGGTGCCAGATTAAATTTTGTTTTCAAATCGAGTCCTTGAGTTAAATTTGGGCTCTCTGTGGGAACCTGAAGTTTTACTTAGTGCAATATGAGAATATTTCTTTAAAAATCTTCTTCGGATCCACCAGTCAGAATGCTTTCATATTTGGTATACAACTTCTCTAGAGGGATCAGATTCAAGATTGTTCAAATTGGGCCCCTGGGTTAATATTTGGGCTCTCTATTGGAGCCCGAAGTTTAACTTAGTGCAATATCAGGAAATGTTTTTAAAAATCTTCTTCAGATCCACAGGTCAGAATCTTTTCATATTAGGTATGCAACATCTTCAGGGTAGTCAGATTCTAGTCTGTTCAAATCGAGTCCCAGAGTTAATATTTGGGCTCCCTGTGGGACACTGAAGTTTACATTAGTGCAATATGAGGATATTTCTTTAAAAATCTTCTTCTTCAGATCCACCAGTCAGAGTCCTTTCATATTTTGTATACAACATTTGTAGGGGGCACGGGTGGGGTGTGGGGGGGGGGGGGTATGGTAGATTGATATTTGTTCAAATCGAGTCCCAGGCCTAATATTTGGACTCTCTATTGGAGGCTAAAGTTTAGCTTAGTTAGTGCAATGTGAGGAAATTTCTTTAAAAATCTTCTCCTTCAGATCCACCAGGCAGAATCCTTTTATATTTGGCATACAACATCTCTACATGGGTTGGCTTCAAGTTTGATCAAATCGAGTCCCTGAATTAATATTTGGGCTCCTTGTGTGAGCTCGAATTTTAACTTGGTGCAATATGAGGAATTTCTTCAAAAATGTTCTTCAGATCCACCCATCAGAATGTTTTCATATTTGGTAAACAACATCTCTAGGGGGCAGATTCAAATTAGGTCCCTGAGTTAATATTTTGTTTTTGTTTTAGCCCGAAGTTTAACTTGGTGCAATATGAGGAAATTCCTTTAAAAATCTTCTTCAGATCCACCGGTAATAATCCTTTCATATTTGATATGCAACATCTCTAGGGGGGTCAGATTCAAGTTTGTTCAAATCGTGTCTGTGGGTTAATATTTGGTCTCCCTATGAGGGCCCAAATTTTAACTTTGCGCAATATGAGGAAATATCTTTAAACATTTTCTTCTCCGGAATTGTCAGTCAGAATGCTTCCATATTTGTTATACTACACCTCTAAAGGTGAGGGTGGGGGTGGTGGTCAGATTGAAGTTTATTCCAAATGAGTCTCTGGGTTAATATTTGGGCTCTCTATTGGAGCCGGAAGTTTTATTTTAGTGCAACATTGAGGAGATTTCTTTAAAACCACCAGTCAGAATCCTTTCATACAGGTATTTGATATACAACATCTTTAGGAGGGATCAGGTTCAAGTTTGTTCACTTCAAGTCCATGGTTTAATATTTGCGCTCTCTGTGAGGTTGGGGGGGGTGGGGGGCAGGTTAGGTTCAAGGTTGTTCAAATCCATTCCCTCGTGTTTTACCATAAACTTTTTCTATTCAAACTCCAGTGCTTGTCTAAACAGTCAGAAAGACCTATGATAATAATCATCTGACATGGACACTAGAGTTAAGAATAATTTCATGTCTTCCTCTGTAGTGTTGATGAACCATGACTAACTGAATGTGATCCAAAATATTTCTTCTAACCACATTGTCAGGTGAGTGATTAAGGCCCCTCAGGGCGTCTTGTTATTTAATTAGCATGTATCCTACTCCACCTCCAAAACCCCTTCAGCACTGCCCCTGCTGGAAAATAAATATACGCTAGCCCTGCGATGGAAATACAAATTGCACAAAACCTGATCCAGTCGGCTCAGCTGCCATGAAAATAAGATGGCTATCCTGTCATTAATGTGATGGCTTAGTGAGCTCAGCCAGCTATCCAGCTACAATATAGCTGAGCCAGCCATGGATAGTAAATTTCATGGCTTCTGGGTCTAGTGCCTCATTATTATGATCACAGGGATTCTTTTGAGTATATACAGGGGCTGAAAGGTACCCTTTCCCATGACATTTGGTCATGATTTCTCCTAATTCTTAACCCCCAAATGTCCTATTCGCAGTTCCTACTCAAACATAAACTTAATGCACAACTTGTGTCCTGAACTGGCTGGCTATAAGGTTTCAGAAAGCCATTGGTTTTCCGAGGCCTTTTTGACCACCCATTTCAGGACACCCATTGTATATTAAATTTAAATTGCATGCGTAACAAAGTCTCTTTATTCAGAGTCAAATGACAAGCTTTTCTTTAATAGTATAAGAATTGTTTAATAGAGACTACAGAGACTGTGTGGAGTGATTCCATGTGACTGCTTGTTATAAAACTTACTGTACTTGTAGAATAATATAGTTGCTTAGGTATCAATCTTAATGTTCTCTGCTCAATTCAAATGTAAAATTTCTTCGTTTTTGTGTGTGTTTCCCCTCCAAAACACATTTCCACGATGCAGATTTTCACAATGGCACAGCCCCTGGACCCTTTCCCAAAGAGGGCAGAAGAATCCCTGGGTCACTGGAAATCATTCATATATCACTTGTTGGGTATTATGGGAAGAAATGGAGACTCAACTGAAATAAAACAAAAGTATGCTGATACCCATGAGCCATAAAGTGGAGCCTCTGGGTACTCAAAGGGGGAACTGATGGTGAGTATTGGAGTTCCCTATTCTGAAAGGTGACACCAAGCTGCTTAGTGTTGGAGAGTATCTATTTATTTATAGGGGTTTTAGGGACATTTTTGATAGCCGGGACACCTTGACAATGTTGGACAGTTTTATGTGTGGAGGAAGCCATGGCACCTGGATAAAACCACTGAGCAGCTGCTAGCAACTGTTAGACTCCCCAACATAATAACTCTGCACAAGCAGTGTTAGCTGAAGGCAAGTGCATCATTGATGTACAGCTCCACCATGCCCAGACATGAGCAATTAGGATTAAGTGTCCAAGGATCGAACTGCTGATCTTTTGGTTTGAAGTTTCGTGCCCTGACTTCAGAGTCATAGTTTGGAGGGGTATAATAAAATAACATTTTCTTAATTAGTGATTTTTAGCTCACCTTACTGAAAGTCAGGGTGAGCTTTTCTTATCACTCTTCGTCCGTCATCCGTCGTCTGTCATCCTGCATGAAGGTGGTGTTTCAGCCTCTTTCTCCTAAACCACTGGCCACATTTTAATTAAATTTCATGTAAGTAGTGGTTATACAGGGGCATTTTGATTTTTATCCAAAATAGCTTCCAGCTCATATTGAGCAGAGGTGTGGGGGGAAAAATGGCCAAATTTTTTGAAAATCTTCTTCTAATGAACCACCAGTAGCAGAGACTTGATATGTGGTATACAGAATCCTTTTGAGGTTTAGAATCAAGTTTGTTCAAGAGAAGTTTGTCGGGCATTATTTGCCTTCGTTATGGGAGGGGCAAAAATTTGGGCCACGCCTAAAATTTCTATTTTCAGAACCGTGAGGTCGATTTGATCCAAATTTTGTATGAGATAATAATGGGTCATAAGTAGTTGATTGATGTAAAAAAAAATTTTCTCATTGCCCCGTGGGAACCTCGGGAGATAAAAATAGGAAAAACCTTAAAACTGCCATATCTCCAAAACTACACGGCACAGAGAATTCTTATTTTGCATAAAGCTTACTTTTATCCAGTAGAATAGAATGGTTAAAAAAATTCCTATCGGTTTGATCACAAGGTACTTTTTTCAGGACTTTGAAAAAGTGCTGAGTCAGCACTTTTTAACACTGTAGGCAATGGGGAAAAGATTAAAAAATCTTCTTCTCCAGATCCAGCAGGCAGAATCTTTTGATATTTGGTATGCAACATTGTAGGGTGGATCTGATTCAAGTTGTTCAAATCGGCCCCCTGGGTTCATATTTGGGCTCAGTATAGGAGCCCAATTTCGAACTTCGTGCATTTCAGGCAAATTTCTTAAAAAATCTTCTTCTCCAGATCCAGCAGGCAGAATCTTTTGATATTGGTATGTAACATTGTGGGGTGGATCTGATGGAAGTTTGTTGAAATCGGCTCCCTGGATTCATATTTGGGCTCACTGTAGAAATCCGAATTCGAACTTAGTGCATTTCAGGCAAATTTCTTAAAAAATCTTCTTCTCCAGATCGAGCAGGCAGAATCTTTTGATATTTGGCATGCAACATTGTGGGGTGGATCTGATTCAAGTTTGTTCAAATCGCCCCCCCCCCCCCCCCCACCCCCCCCCCTGGGTTTATATTTGGGCTCAGTATAGAAGCCCGAATTCGAACTTAGTGCATTTCAGGCAAATTTCTTCAAAAATCTTCTTCTCCAGATCCAGAAGGCAGAATCTTTTGATATTTGGTATGCAACATTGTGGGGTGGATTTGATTCAAGTTTGTTCAAATCGGCCCCCTGGGTTTATATTTGGGCTCAGTATAGAAGCTCGAATTCGAACTTAGTGCATTTCAGGCAAATTTCTTAAAAATCTTCTTCTCCAGATCCAGCAGGCAGAATCTTTTCATATTTTGGTATGCAACATTGAGGGGTGGATCTGATTCAGGTTTGTTCAAATCGGCTCCCTGGATTCATATTTGGGCTTACTGTAGAAGCCCGAATTCGAACTTAGTGCATTTCAAGCAAATTTCTTAAAAAATCTTCTTCTCCAGATTCAGCAGGCAGAATCTTTTGATATTTAGTATGCAACATTGTGGGGTGGATCTGATTCATGTTTGTTCAAATCGGCTCCCTAGATTCATATTTGGGCTCACTATAGAAGCTCAAATTCGAACTTAGTGCATTTCAGGCAAATTTCTTTGAAAATTTTCTTCTCAAGATCCAGCAGGCAGAAACTTTTGATATTGGGTATGCACCATGCTTAGGGGGGTGAGATTCAAGTTTGTTCAAGCCAAGTCCCTGGGTTCATATTTGGGCTCACTGTGGAAGCCCGAATTATAACTTAGTTCAAAATGAGGAATTTTCTTTAAAAATCTTCTTCAGATCCAGCAGTTGGAATGTTTTTATATTTGATATGCAGCATCCTTAGGGGGGTGAGATTCAAGTTTGTTCAAGCCATGTCCCTAGGTCCATATTTGGACTCACTGTGGGAGCTTCAATTGTAACTTAGTTCAAAATGAGGAATTTTCTTTAAAAATCTTCTTCTTCAGATCCAGCAGTCGGAATGTTTTGATATTTGGTGTGCAGCATCCTTAGGGGGGGGGGGGGGGGGGGGGAGATTTAAGTTTGTTAAAGCCAAGTCCCTGGGTTCATACTTGGGCTCACTGTGGGAGCCCGATTGATAACTTAGTTCAAAATGAGGAATTTTCTTTAAAAATCTTCTCTTTTTTTAGATCCACTGGTCAGATTGTTTGGATATTTGGTATAAGATTTTCTTAGGAGGAGCAGATGCAACTTGTTAAAATCAATTCTCTGGGTTGATAATTAGGCTACCATGTCAGGTGAGCGACCTCAGGCCCCTTGGGGCCTCTTGTTTTTCAAAGTGGACTTTACCTCACACCCCATTGTTAGCTAGATAACACGATGTATAGGGGTTAATAATGACATATTTTTCTTTTCTTTTTTTCAGACTTGATCTTGCCAATTGTAATTTACAGAATGTCACAGATCTTTTTGTGAATATGTCAACCTTGAATGTTCTGTAAGTTGATTACTTGAAAGTTTAGAAGATATCAGAACGTTAATTTATTAAATGACACTTCCAACAATAAGGATCACATCATGTCAGCCATTTTACAGGCAGAGGAAGACGGAGTACCAGAGAGAACCACTGAGAAGTAGCAAGCAACTTTCATACTCTTCAACTTATCAACCTGACACAAGCAGAGTTGGCAATGGTTGAAGGCAGTTTCATCAATGACATTCAGTATGTGTTTGCACACAGCACCACTGTGCTTCAACATGGGTATTTGTTATTAAGTGTTTTGCCAAAGGACATATTCTTGTTTCCTGGGCTCATGCTTGGGGGGCTGAAATTTTTGGCCCTGCCCCAAATTTCCCTTGTCCAAACCAGTTTGAACGAAATTTGGTTTTCATTAGTATTAGAACAAGAGAATAGTTATTTGGTATGAAGCATCCTTAAGAAGAGTAAAATCCAATGGGCCAAAATAGTTGCAATTGTTTGTATCATGGGGTACAACATGGAGTAGTGAACACACACTGAGTCTGTAGTTTTCAGAATTAAAACCATTTTCTTTTCCAGAACTACAAAACAAATTCTTTTCATATTTGGTATGCATGTACAACATTCTTAGGGGGATGTGATTCATGTCTGTTCAAATCAAGTTTCTGGATTCTCATTTGGAGCCCAAATTTTAACTTAGTGCAGTATGAGGAAAACTGTTTAAAAATCTTCACCTTCAGATACACCTGTCAAAATCATTTGATTTTTGGAATCCTTAGTTTTTTAACTCTTTACCCAACACAAAGGGAAGACAACACTTGCAAACAAAATTCTTGAATAACAAATTTAAAAAATTTCTTGCATCAAAAACATAACTTATGACCCCTCATTGGAACGAGCTCAATGACCTCGTTTCAAAGAAGGGTCATAAGTTACATTTTTTAGTCAAAAAATGAAAAAAATAATGAAAATTTAATGGTGATTTTTAGCTTAACTTGACAAAGTCAAAATAAGCTACTGCCACCATGCATGCAGAAGTCTGTGAGTCCATCAGCCTGTTTGCATTTTCCTTTAGCACAGGCTACACCTAGGACCAAAATTCCTTTAACAAAGTCTACAAGTTATATTTATGAAGGGATTCCATTGTAACTTGATAGAATGACTCGTTTTGGAATAATTTTACTGTAACTTGGTAAATTTGGTTCATATACATTAACTGTGATGGCCACATTAACCCACCCCTCAGTTCTTTAGTACAGTCTCCACCTCAAATTATTTTTATTGAAAACATAGCATACTGGGAACAGAAATTAACATATTCTCAATTATCACAATTCTTTTCGTATTTTATAATCCTTTCAAAAACATTGAACATTATCCTTTTCATCAAACACAACACAGTCCAGTTAAGCTACAGTGTCATTGTGAATAGCTCTGGCCAGTTTTGGCCATTACATTGGGTAAAGGGTTAAAATAAAGGTTCTGGGTTTATATTTGTGCCCCCAGTGGGATCCCGGATTTTAACTCAGTGAAGTATGAGGAATATTCTTTAAAAAATATTCTTATTCAGATCCACCAATCAGAATCTTCTGATATTTGGTTTACAGTATCCTTAGTGAAGGCAGATTCAAGTTTGTTCAAACCAAGTCCCTGTGATCATCTTTGGGCTCCCTATAGGAGCCCTAATTTTAACTTAGTGCAATATAAGTAATATTCTTTAAAATCTTCTTCAGATCAACCAGTCATAATCTTTTCTTTTGGTGTTTTGTTAGAAAACAAATTTTATTTCAGATGATGGTTCTATTTCTTATCAATCTACCCACAATTGTTTACTACAGGCTTGCACTACAGTGGAAGTCCCTAACTCGGATAATATACTCTCTATTTTTGTCTTTCCCAAGCAATTTGGGAGAGAAAAGTGGTGCAAAAGCACCAAGAGAAAATAAGCCAAAACTGGTTCGAGTGCAACCGGCGCAGACCCAGTATGGGACGCTCTCTTCCAAGTACAACTCCATGACTTCCGTTGCCAGTGTGCATATGCGTCGCTAATGACTCATTCTTTTTTATCCGAGACACGTGAAGGATGTGTCTCTGCCATATGCATTATGAAACAGTGATAATTCAACTCGTTGATAATGGTTTTCCTGTGACTGGAATTATGGATCTGAAGATCATATAATAAGAGGACTTTGTTTTATATATTCTCGTTAATATTTTCAACCACATTCTCATTGTATATTATTTACTATTCCGTTTTCGCGAATGTTTTGTTTTCGACATCGTGTCAACACGTTTCGACAATGAATTTTTCGGTTGATAAATTTAATTGTTATTGGAGTAAGGTGTCAATCAGGGACTGTCTGGACAGGATTTCTTCACTCTGTTGAGGGCTGAATTTCTGGGGGTTTTTGGTCCCTGTCGGCCGTCTGGGTTCTGTCGTATACCCACCGGTTTTTAGCTCATCTTGACAAAGTCAAGCTGAGCTAATCTCATTGCTCCCCGTCCGTCGTCCGACGTCCGTCGTCCATCAACACAATGTTTTGGTCTTCTCCTCCAAAGCCACTGGGCCAATTCAAGTGAAAGTTTGTGTGAGTGATGGTCCCAAAGGGGCATTTCATTTTTAGCTCAACTTTGGCGAAGCCAAATTTGAGCTTTTGTCATGGCCTGTCGTCCGTCGTCCGTCTGTCCGTCTGTCCATCTGTCCGTCTGTCCGTACGTCAACAGTTGGATACGGCTCAGGCTAGAGGCAGTATTTATGAACCGATCTTTACGAAACTTCTTGGGTACCTTTGTTATGACCGTGGGACGAGAACGAGTGTTTTTGGGTGCGGTCCGAAATTCAAGATGGCTGCCAGCCGCCATTTTGTACCGACGATGCAGAAATCTGTTTTTTGTACAGAACTTCCATATGAAAGCTCTGATTTGAATAATTTTTTGTATGAATGTTTTGTACCATGGGATACATCACATATAATATGGGTTTTTTTCTCGTGCATAAATTGTGCAAATTAGACTAATTTTGATGTTTTTGGGGGTTACTTTCAGCACTGTAAGTGCAAATGTCAATACGGCTCGGGCTAGAGGCCGTATTTATGAACCGATCTTACGAAACTTCTTGGGTACCTTTGGTATCACCGTGGGACGAGAACGAGTGTTTTTGGGTCCGGTCCGAAATTCAAGATGGCTGATGGCAGCCATTTTGTACAAAATTAGGTGCAATCAGATTTTTGCACAGAACTTCCATATGAAAGCTCTGATTTGAATAATTTTTTGTGTGAATGTTTAGTACCATGAGATACATCACATATAATACGGGTTTTTTTCTCGTGCAGAAATTATGCAAATTAGATGAACTTTGATTTTTTCACTGCGACTTACACACAGTAAGTACACATGTCAATACGGCTCAGACTAGAGTCTGTATTTATGAACTGATCTTCACGAAATGTCTTGGGTACCTTTGTTATCACCTTGGGACGAGAACGAGTGTTTCTGGGTGCGGTCTAAAATTCAAGATGGCTGCCAGTGGCCATTTTGTACCGAAATTAGGTCTAATGAGTTTTTTGTACACAACTTCTATACAGCTCAGACTAGAGGTCATATTTATGAACCAATCTTTACGAAACTTCTTGGGTACCTTTGTTATCACCGTGGGATGAGAGCGAGTGTTTTTGGGTGTTGTCCGAAATTCAAGATGGCCACCAGCAGCCATTTTGTACCAAAATTAGTGCAGTCAGTCTTTTGTACAGAACTTCTGTATGAAAGGGGGTCGTCCCACTTAGCCGGTTGCTATTGTTTCGGAATAAGGTGTGAATTACTTTGGGATCAAGGAGTTGCCGACTATAGTCTTTATCTTATAAAGTACAGAATTCACTTGCCAAATTGGCAAATTTATTGATTGATTGTAACTTTTATACCATTCTGAAATTGACAAATTTAATGATTGATTAACAAAAAAATAATTAATAATAATAATAAATATGACTGATTTCCTTATATACATTTTAAATAACTATTAATATTAACATCTTTTATAAAAATATAAACACTTTCAATATCCTGTAAGATGGGTAACAGAGTCTAAATAGCCTAAAAGTCCCATGTCACCACTCAAAAACTTTCTTCTAAAGTTATCAATAGAACTGTCAATTTTCCTATACTTCTTTCTAGGTTGAATTCTCCCACCAGCATCCAATTGTAGTATTGTTGCTTCCTGGTAAGCTTGTTCTTTTTTGATAAAGTCAATCATCCTATACAAATTTGGGTGGGAGCCAGCAATAAAAAGACTAAGTTTTCAATGCCATCCTTCAATATGGTTGGTGGTACGGGGTGCAACCGTGTCAAAATGATTCCACATGTAATGTCCGTGGTCACCTTCGACCCAGTATGTAGTTACATAGTCTGTAAATTGCTCAATGTTTGTACCCTCAGGAGCTTCTTCCAAAAAAGACCACCACACATCACTAACACATTCCACTGGAACAAGTGGTAACGCAATAGCCCACCTCACTAGAGATTTAACTTCCTCATTGTTCTGGTAAAGTGTCTTTAAGCCACATTTTTGGGCATTTCTCCACACAGCCTGCCCATAATGGAAAAAACATCCCTTAAGCTCTACACTTGGAAATATCCTTTGAATAGCATTTTGTGCCGCTTTCTCATAGTCTGTAAAAAATTGTCTTGGCACTAGATTTATCCCCAACATCCTGGAATTATCCACAAGAAGACGAAAAAAACGTTCATATGTAGCCTGAGATTTGTTGGGCAACAAGCCAAAAACTAATGGGCACATCTTGTTACCGACGAAAGCATGCACAGTATATAGCTGGTAGAAAACTTCTGGACACTTGTTAAACGTACCGTCACAAAAATAAATTTCTGCACATGAAAGATGCCTTAGGTTGTTCACAGTAGCTAAAATAATAAGTTTGTCATTTTCTCCATCACATGCTAATAAGAAATCCTCTCCTGCTGTCGTCTTTTTATATATTTCAGGCAGGTCAATATCTGATCTGTGTCGCGGTAATGATGGTCGGGTCTTGACTCGGGAGCGGTAAAGTGAAGATTTTACACTGTAGAAAGTCGGTATCTTTGCAATAAATTCCGGGTCAGTTTCAGTCATTCTGAGACCTTTAAATACAAGAAAATAAGATATATTACTTGTTGACATAAAAAATACAAATCGTAGATAAAGAGAGAGTGAGAGAGAGAAAGAGAGAGAGAGAGAGAAAGAAAGAGAGAGAAAGAAAGAGAGAGAGAGAAAGAGAGAGGGTGTGTGAGAGAGAGAGAAAGAGGAAGAGAGAAAGAAAGAGAGAGAGAGAAAGAAAGAGAGATAGTGAGAGAGAGAGAGAAAGAGAGAGAGAGAGAGATGGGGGAGTTATGATCAATTTAAACTTGATTGTCGATAATAAAATAGTTTGGTACTTATTTCCTTATTCCTCCTGATATATAGCTGTGGCTGTCTTCGATTCTTCTTTAACAATTTCTTTCATTTTGGCAAGAAACGCATCAACGGCTATTTTTTCAATGTCTGCTGGGTGGTTGTGACGGTTGTTGAATGATGTAACAATGTCATTCAGTGTATTGATGGTTCCAGGGCAACCACTACTATGCTGAGAGCACCGCCAATGTACTCGCTCATTACTTCTCGACTTAATGCTGTACTTATACCCATCAAATATGAGGTAACGACCCCCACGGTTATTTGGAATAAATTCAATGTTCACTTGAGCACTGGCCATGTTTGAGTGCCAACCTTACCTTAGAATTTACATTTATACCATTGAGAGAGAGAGTGAGCATATCTCACATTAAATTAAGTTTGTAGCAAACCTTCAAACTAACAAAATATGCTAAGAATATTAAAAAATAATTATTGCAGAATAAAAGTACCGACTCAAACATTAATGATTAATTATCATTAAATCAATCCAAACAGGCTGAGTGAGAACAAATCAGTGATACGGACTATAGCAAGTTTACTTACCCATGTTTGGTGTTAATTACTTTCGCGCAACCGGCTAAATGGGAATAACCCTATGAAAGTTCTGATTTAAATAAATTTTTGTATGAATGTTTACTAACATGGAATACATCACATATTGTAAGGGGTTTTTTTTCGTGCAGAAATTATGCAAATTAGATGAACTTTGATTTATTCAGTGCTACTTACACAGTGTAAGCACACATGTCAATACGGCTCAGGATAGAGGCTGTATTTATGAACCGATCTTCACAAAACTTCTTGGGTACCTTTGTTATCACCTTGGGATGAGAATGAGTGTTTCTGGGTACGTTCCAAAATTCAAGATGGCTGCCAGTGGCCATTTTGTACCGAAATTAGGTCCAATCAGTTTTTTGTCACAAGTTCTATACAGCTCGTATTTATGAACTGATCCTCACAAAACTTCTTGGGTACTTTTGTTTTCACCTTGGGACAGGAACGAGTGTGTTTTGGGGTGCCTTTGTTATCACTGTGCTATGAGAACAAATATTTTGGGGTTCAGTCAGAGCCACTCTGGGACTCAAAGATTTTTTTCTAGTTTAGCATCTGACTGTCACCCACCTTTACAATACTTTACCTATACATTTGTTACAGGCAACGGTCAGTATTTATGTACAGACCGTTACAATACTTTATATGTACCTTTGTTATCAGGTCATTACCTAGATGTTTATCATTGCTGTGTCACATACTATACATGTACATATCTTTGTCTTGACAAGCTGACCTACAGTATCATTGACACTTTCATTTTTCAACTCAACATGCCCAGCCTCATAGGGAGGGAGTGGGGGAAAATGCTCCAAAATATTTTTAAAATCTTCTTCTCAAGAACCAGTGTGTACAATGACTTGATATTTGCTATGGAGCTTCCATATGAGGTGTAGAATCAAGTTTGTTCAAACGAAGTTCGTGAAGTAATATTTGGCTTTGTAATAGGAGGGGTAAGATTTTTGGCCCCGCCCAAAATTTCTATTTTCTGGACCGATGGTCCGGTATGAACCAAATTTGGTTTGTGGTAGTATTGGGTCATAAGTACTTGACCCATGCAAAGAGAATCTTCCTGCATCCCCATGGGAACCCTGGGAGCTAAAAATAGAAATATTTTCAAACGCCCATATTTCCCAAACCCCACGGAACAGAGAGCTGTTATTTGGTATGAAGTATCCTTTGGACCAGTAGAATTGATTGGTAAAAAAAATTGCCATCAGTTATGTTAGGGTGTTCTGTAATGGGCATCGAAAAAATGCTGAGTCAGCATATTTGTAAAAAATTTTAAAAATCTTTTCTCCAGAACCAATCATCAGAATCTTTTAATATTTGGTATACAGCATTCCTGGGGGGGGGGGGGGGGGCAGATAAAAATTTGTTGAAATAAAGCTCATTGGATCATATTTGGGCTTTCTACAGGAGCCCGAAGTTTTAACATAGGGTAATATGGGGAATATTCTTTAAAAATCTTCTTCAGAACCACCAGTCAGAATCTTTTAATGTTTGGTATACATCATTGTTATGAGGGTCAGTTTCTAGATAGTTCAAACCAAATCCCTAGGTTAATATTTGGGCTTCCTACGGAAGGCAAAATTTTATCTTTGTTCAATATGGAGAGGAATTTAAAAAAATCTTCTTCTTCAGATCCACCAGTCAGAATGCTTTGATATTTGGTATGCAACATCTCTGTGGGGGTCAGATTCAAGTTTGTTCAAATCAGATCCCTAGGTATATATATGGGCTCACTATGGTAGACCAAATTTTTACTTAGTGCAATATGAGGAAATTTCTTTAAAAATCTTCTTCTTCAGATCCACCAGTCGGAATGCTTTTATATTTGGTATACAACATCTCTAGGGGGGGGGTCAGATTCCAGGTTGTTCAATTCGCATGCCTAGGTTAATATTTGGGCTCCATATAGGTTTGACGATGTAGAGACTCCTTTGCGTGTGCTGTACAAGGCACTCATGCATCTTACTCACACGCATGTCTGTGACACGGCTATTTTGGAACTAGTTCGAAGGGACTCTGTGCTGGACACAGGCCGATCCCTTCCTGGGGGCAGTGTGCTGCTCTTCGATCTGCTTCTTTGGCAGGTCTTCTACTGTTCCATGGGTTCCGTGTCAGTGGTCTGGGATGACATCCTAAGTCATTCCAAAGATCAGCTGCTGCTTCATCAGCTTGATCAGCCTTCTAGGAGAGGCAGGGACCATTCAAAGCCTAACAAGTACCCTTCTGCTTCCCCTGCGAAGCAAAGGGCTGATCTTTCTGCCACCGCTTCAACTTCTTACTCATGGGGTAAGGGTAAGCGCCGGCAAGCTAGAGGGAAGTCTCAGGATTCTTCATTCAGTAGAGGAGGTGGTTTCTCCTCTCGTGGGTCCCTTCGGGGCTCAAACTGAAGGTTCTCACCTCGATTCGTCCAAGTTGGAGGAAGGATAGCAGAGTTCGCAGACCGTTGGGCCACCATCACATCCAATCCTTGGGTGTTGGATGTTGTTCGGTCCGGGCTGCGAATATCCTTCTGAAGGCACCCCACTCTGTCCAGAGTGCCTCTTCCAACCACAGTTCCTTCAGACATTTTACGTCGGGAGCTTTTGTCCATGGAGATAGACAATCTCCTGGCCAAGGGGGCGATCGAGGTCGTCAAGAACTTTCAGTCAGTGGGGTTTTATTCCCACCTGTTCTTGGTGCCGAAGGAGGGCGGCCGACTCCGACCGGTTATCGATCTGAGTATCCTGAATCAGTCTATCATTGCTCCCACGTTCAGCATGGAGACTTTCAGGTCGGTCTGCTGTTCCATTCACCAGGGAGTTTTTGCTTCCAGCATCGACCTGTGAGACAATTACTTTCACGTTCCGATTCATCGGGTGGCGTGAAGTATCTCAGGTTCGCTTTTCTGGGGCGAGTTTAACAGTTGAAGGCCATGCCTTTTGGCCTCAACCTGGCTCCTTGGGCCTTCACCCGACTGATGTTGCATGTGATAGCCTTCCATTGCACACAGTCCAGGGCGACTACTTCGGCATATCTAGATGATATCCTTCAGAGGCATTCCAGTGCTGCCTTACTGGAGTTGGATGTCGACACTCTATTGAACTTGCTCATGTCGCTAGGATTCAGAGTCAATGAGGAGAAGTCGGATCTGGTCCCTTCTCAGTCGTTTTGTCATCTGGGGATGGCCTTCCGCACTCAGTTCAATACGGTGGCGGTTCCCCAGGCCAGGGCTGTGATTCTCTCAGCTTTTGTTCTAACTCTGTTCCCAGTCCACATCCGCGACAGCACGGGGTATTCTCCGGCTGCTCGGTCTCTGCGGTTCGGTGACAGATCTCATTCCTCTAGGTCGGCTGCATGTCAGACCTCTCCAACACTTTCTGCTCAGTCGTTGGAGGCCAAATGTTGATTCTCTGGATCTGGTGCTTCAGTTACCAGAATCTTTTATCCTCACCTTCTCCACTGGACGGATGTTCAGTGGATCACGCAGGGTGTCCCATTGGACTACGTCCGATCACGTTCTGACGGCAGATGTCAGCGATCTTGGATGGGGTGTGATGTTGGATCCTCTAGGTCTTTCCCTTCACAGGATGTGGGACCAGGACCGGGCATCTCTACACATCAACCAGAAGGAGATTCTTGCTCTTCTTCTGAGTTTCAGGCAGTGGCTCCCTCACCTGTCGAATTGTCAGGTCCTTCTGTTGTTCGACAATTCGACAGTGGTTGCTTACATTCGGAACCAGGGTGGCACACACTCGGTTCCAATGTACGAATTGGCTCGGGATCTTCTACTGCTCGCTCAGGATGTCAACACCAGGGTGGTTCCGGTCGTCGGAACGTCCTAGCCGACTCCCTGTTTCGATGGGGCAGGTTCTTTTCCACCGAATTGATGCTCCACATGGCGGTGTTCCATCGATCTCTTTGCGACTCGCTGGAACCATCAGGTGGACACTTTCGTGTCCCCGTGTCCAGATGCTCTGGCTTTCGCCATGGACACTCTGGCCCTCCTTTGGGAGGTCTTGTCGGCTACGCCTTCCTGCAGGTTCCGATTCCGCCTCAGGTTTTCGCCCAGATATGAAACTGCAGTCGTAGAATCCTTTCGATCACACCCCTGTCGCCTCGGTGGGTGTGGATCAACCTGCTCCGCTCTCTGTTAGCGGCGGTTCCGGCATGTCTCCCTCTACATCGCGACTTTCTTTGCCAAAGATGCCCGAGGAGGTTTCAGGTTGACCTGACTTCATTGTGCCTTTGCACATGTCTTTTATCGGGTCCTGTCTCCTCCGAAGTGGTTTTTCGAGACAAGGAGTGGAGTTGCTTTTCTTCTTCAAGGGGGTACTCCACTGGTTTAGCCTCTGTGGCTAAGTGGAAGGTTCTTCTGTCGATGGTGTGTGATCACTCTGTTGCTTCTGTCACTCCTTCGCTCACACCGCTTGCAGAGTTTCTGGTATATGTTTATTTCTGGGGGTCTCCAGCAATGGGTTCCATTCTTTGGAGACCTTTTTCATATGTGGTATCGCATTGTTTCGACACTCATCCTTGCCTCTCCAAGCTTGTTCAGCTCTTTTCCTTGAAAAGGCCTAGGACTTTGCAGTTTACTCCAAGATGGACACTTTCTTGGGTGCTGCTCTGCTTGGGGGTGGGGGGCATTTGCTCCTTTATCCTGGATGGATATGCATTTTCTCACATGCCAGATCTCTCCTGCATCCATTTCTGGATGGATTTGTCTTGCTATTCGTGCAGCTTCCGCTCATCTAACTACTGGTGATTGTATTACCAATTGTTTTTTCTGCCACGAGGTGCATGCATTGTCTTCCTCTCGGGGCTTTTACTAACTCCGTCATGTTGTCAGATGTTATACTGGCAGCCTACTGGAGAAATGCTACCTTCTCCATTTATCTGCGACAGTTGCAAGAGCCAACAGAGGACCTTTGTCCTAGGGGGCCCTCTTTTTTTGCCTCAGTCTGTTGTCTATTTCAGCCATTCAGCTTTTTACAGGGTCGGTTCCAGCTCCGTGCTGTTACTGCCCTTTCTGTCTGTGCATCGCACAGAACCATACGCCTCATCTTTCATTGTCTTTTACTAATGTTTGTGATGCTATATTTGATAAGCCTCGAGACCTCTTCCATCTGTTCACGGTTCTAGTGCACTTGAGTTATGTGTAGGGTTGGTTATGCGATTCCCTCCAGCCTATTGTCTATTCAGCCTGTAGTAAACAATTGTTGGTAGGTTGGTAAGAAATTTAAATTTTACAGTAAATTTCCTTTCTTATTATACCTACCACAATTGTTTACATGGAGGCCTTCCCGTCTTCTTATACGGGTAAGAATCCTTCCTCCCTGCTGATCACATAACTCTAACGTTGGTGGATTCAAAAGAATGAGTTATTAGCGATGCATATGCGCACTGGCAACAAAAGTCATGGAGTTGTACTTGGAAGAGAGCGTCCTATACTGGGTCTGCGCCGGTTGCACTTGACCCAGTTTTGGCTTATTTTTTCTTGGTGCTTTTGCACCACTTTTCTTTCCCAAATTGCTTGGGAAAGACAAAAATAGAGAGTATATTATCCGAGTTAGGGACTTCCACTGTAGTGCAAGCCTGTAGTAAACAATTGTGGTAGGTTTAATAAGAAAGGAAATTTACTATAAAATTTAAATTTTCATTAATGATTCCATCTGTTTGTGAGTGTGTAAGAACGCACAACCAGAAAGACCTAATTTGTTAAAAAATCTGTCTCAGATATGTCTTTGTTGACTGCCATATATGACTCCATTTCTTCACACAACTGATGATTTCCAGTAGCACTAAATATTTCACCCAGTTTCAATCCAAATGTTGAACCAACCAAGGAGGTCTTCTTAGAGGGAAGCTCCTTTGTCATATTTTGACGTAATTTTAAGCCTAATGTAGGATATGTTGCAGCAGTTGCAAAGAAGAGTTGAAAAACAGACATCCTTTTCCAGAGCATTTTTAGCTCACCAACTTTAGTTGTGTGAGCTTATGGCGTGGCTTGATCAGTCGGCATCAGCGTACATGTCCAATAATTTTAAAGTTTCTGTTTAGGTCACTTGCTCACCCTATTTCCATATCAGACCTGGACGTAAGAAAAATGAAGGTGAGCAACTAGGAGCTCTCCTAAAATAAGCTCTGGGCGAGTAACGAGCAGCTCTCCTAAATTAACTCAAGGCGAGCAATTTGAAGACTCACAAATAACATTGAGAAATTGACAGAAAGAGTATGAGCACTGTGCATATAACACAGCCTTATGGACAGGAACAGAATTCAGAGAATTTCAAGGATCTTTCCCGGAATGGAGGAAACTTTGATCCCGGTAACCTCAACTCAGTTCACTTAACTTTGGTGTGATGGTATTGAGCCAGAACACCAGATCAAACTAAGATGAGGGGACCTAGGATACAGTTACTGTATCCTAGGTCCCCTCATCTTAGTTTGATCTGGTGTTATATCCACGTCTGAGATCTTTACCCCTCAGTCAACTCAGTTTAATAAACTTCTGATGTCCTCATTTCACCCTGATGGTCTGTTCTGAACAGACCATCAGGGTGAAATGAGGACATCAGAAGTTTAGTAAACTGAGTTGACTGAGGGGTAAACTTAGATCAAAGGTCTAAGGATAAAAAATAAAATTATATCTTGGGATGAGCTCCTCACAGTGAAATTAAGTACAGGCAGCTTGCCTGGAATATTTCAGGTAAAACTGCATGTGGGATCCCAGATGTACATGTAGTTCCACTTGAGACATAACATTCAGTCAGTTTCAGGCTGTTTGCACTATACTATTATGTCTATACATGTACCAAATTTCAATACATTGCAGTATACTGTAACTTACAAAACAGGACACATACATACATGTATGTAAAAATCATCAGAGTCTTTACATATGCAGTAACACGACGAGACTTTGACTTCAATTATTATTGTTACTCCTTACAGACTCAGATCAGATCTCTACAAGCCAACAACCCCCAAAGTTGAACCAATGTTACTAAGTACCAAGTCCAACTGAAGAAAAACAAAACTAAGGTCTAAAGGGTATTACCCAAGATATCTTTTAATGACAATCTTTTTCCACATTATTGAGTATTGCACCACGTTGTCAAATAAGCCAAGGAATGAAGACTTGGGCTGCAAAGCAGCAGTGACTTGGTGTGATTCAGTAAGCTAAAGAAAAATATTCACTGAATTTGAAAGCATTATCAGTAATTTTAAAACACCTGAGAGAAACACAAACAGTGTTGCTTTCCACTGCACTCTGAAGAGTCTTTTTCAAAATAAATTACCGTTTGTTTTAAAAACTTTAGTCAAGTCTTCCAAAACGCTGAACAAAAATAGTAACTAAACAGTTAACACCCATATCTTGGGTGGTTGGTAACAGTTAACTATTTACCTATTAACGTAATGGCCAATGTAATTCACACAATTGCCTTTCAAATGTCACAATTTCTAATTCTTCAATTTTTTGTAAGTTCAGCTTATGACCGGACCCTCTCATTGGAACAAGCTCATTTGGCTAATTCCAATGAGAGGTAGACAAAGAGTAGGTTACATATATTTTGGTGCAAATAAAAAAAAAGAAATTTGAATGGTGATTTTTGTGAATAGGCGATTAGGGCCAGGTGCTTTTTGCAGCTATCATATCGTTTGAATGAGTAACATGATTACTATAAATCAAACCCATGTATTCTGCAAATTAATACTAAACAATTTACAAGTAATAAAAAAAGATTATAAACTTTGTTTTGTAACTTGGAAGATCAAATTACAAAATAAAGTTTCTAATCTTCCTCTCGTTCGGCATTATTCATCTCACCATCTGCCAAAAGTTCTTCCTCAGAAATCTCGACAGAATTGTCTGAATAACTTTCATCAGTATCACAAGAAGGGCAATAGTCGGAATCATCAAGATCAGAATCAAAATTAACATCCGAGTCACTGTCCGCTTCAACTGCTGCTGCCAAATGAGCATTGTCAGTTTTAATTTTTTTTAATGGTATGCTGTCATCATCACAACAACCCAACTTGGTTTTAGTTGCTGCTCTTATTCTGCGACACTTAGATAAGTACTTGTCAACAGCCTTTTCAAGAATATAGTATTTCTTATCATTCGACCAATTGTTCTGGTTATTTCTGACAATGACATATGATTCAAGATTGCGGTATTTTAGTGACAACCTCCTGTTACTAAGGGTGTGAGTTAAGTAGCTAAAACCACGCTCGACTGTGCAGTTTGATGCAGACACAGCCAACACAACTTCTGCGAGAATACACAGATTTGGAAAAACATTCTTTTTAAAGTTAAAGATGTATGACCAGACTCCTTCACATGAATTCTTTGGGTGTTTTGGAAATTTGGCTTTAATTTCAATTTTAAAATTACTCCACTCTTTCTTGATGCATTTGCTGTCATAACCACTTTGTGATAAAATAGCACTGAATTTATCCTCAAGATAAGCAATTGACTCCAGCCCATATGATTTATTTGTGATGTCCCAGTTTTGAGGATCAAAACATAACATTGCTTCAAATATTTCATTTTCGAATGACTCGAATCGTTGCACATATGATGTTAAGAGCTTTGTTATAACTGTATCTTTTATTTTCTGTGCGGTTTCTGTTGCTTTCTCAACATTTTTCATTTCTGTTTCTAAGCAAGTGTACTCTCTATTTGCTTTTTTCTTTCTCTCATGCCCAGCTTTAGGGTATTTCATTTCAAGCATATAACACTGATCTTTGTCCACACGTAACCTGTTAAAGTGATCCATATTAAGCTCATCAAGAGATGTTAAATCATCTTGTAGTTTTTTAAGTTTTTCCTTAGTTTTAATGAGTTCAGTTCTAACATTAAATGCAGCTATATTTTCTTTTTCAAACTCTATACACAGTAATGCAAGTGCTTCTAGGATATCCCTATACACACAAACTGATGTCAAGAATGTATAATCAGATAGTTTTTTGATAAAACCTTGAAGTTTAGCTTGAACATCACCTTTACATCCTCCAGAACAAACAGAATTTTCATAAGTAACTTTTAGGGGGAACCACATTTTTATCAGTCGATCTAAACCCCTTCTACGATGATGTTGAAAACGCGTACCGTGAATTTTGGGAAGTGGATAAAATGTTATACCACTGGCACTACATGCCGCTTTTACACAAGAACAAACTTTCCCTGACCGTTTCAGAAAATTGTAGTTTGCTATGTAAAACTCTTCCACATTTCTCAAGTGCGTAGATCTCAAAAAAGCATCATGTGCTACAAGTTCGGCCCTATGAGCGATACAGTGTATACTTATTGAACTTGGTCGCAATTCTGTCATTCTCGTGAAAAGGCCAGAATAAATCCCAGTGTTTACAGAGGCGCCGTCTGCTGTGGCAGAAACAAGCTTTTTGACATAATCATCACCATCTATTTTTAATTTATTAAGAAACACGTCGTCAATAGCTGACTTAATAGATGCTGCATCTGATCCACCGAAGTGACTCATATCTTGCATGCCTACACAATAATATTTAGGAACACCTGTTTCAACAATTCGTATATAAATGAGTTCGATTTCTGAGCCGTTTTTTTTGGGTTGACTTCCATCCGATAAAATAGAGAAAGCAACTTTGGAATTTATAATTTTTGTAATTTCTTCTCGTATAACGCTTGCCAATACCCTTGTCATTTCTGAACAAACATGATTAGATTGTTTACCTTTCAGTAGGTTAACACCATTTTGTTTTTGAATGAGAACAACATGTTCAAAGTCTTTGAACGATTTTCCATGTATGACAAGGTTGTAGACTGTGTTGAACAGTTTCACATAAGCATCTTTAGACGCTTTCTGAAGTGTTTCGGTTATTCTAGGCTGTCTTGCAACCGACGACGATTCGAAGTCAGAGGGAGACCCCACCACTGTTTCGTCAATTTGAGGAGCACTAGCTAATGCAATGCGATGTGCTTTGCCACTAATATGTCTAATTAAATTGAATTTTGAGATGTAATCAGTTCCAGTTACGTAGTTTAGCATATCTTTTTTGGCTTTGCCTGTGCAGCTCCCATGCGATTTTATCGCGTCGGCGTTCTGGAAGCAAATCCTGCACTGAATATGAGTGACATATGAGCGTTGTTTTCGTTGGTCATACGACTCTTTGATTGTAAATACTTTAGTCAACTCTGAGTCCCATTTAAGGTACGTGCTCAGTTCAACTTGGTGCCCCACGTTAGTCATTGCCGTAACTATTTTTTGTAGAACAGGCAAATGTGAAAACAAGACGATTGTCTGACATGTCACTTGAGAAGTTTGCGTCTCTCACAAAGTAGACTGTCAATATTTATATTGGAGAACGACGTCCCGCTTTTTTCCGATTGTCGTTCAGCGTTTCAAACTGGTTGGGTTACAACAGCCTAAATATTCTTCATATCGTTTTCCACGAAAATCATCGGGGCGAGTGGCAAGGAGCTCGCCAGAAAATAGAATCAGGCGCGAAATAGGCGCGCGCGAGTAATTGCTCGCCTCTTATATCCACGTCTGCATATCGAGGCCTTTACAATGCTGCGATATGATGATTATTATCATTCTAACATGATTTAACCCCACATACTCTGCATTTTAAACATTTTTCTTGACATTTTTAGTTGCGTTTAGGTTTCTGTTTAGCTCAGAATTTTGTGTTTAACTTAGTGTTTAGCTCACCTGCTTCTTTTCCCATGGTCATCATACATCTTCTTTATTATCATTCTACCATGGTTTAACCCTTGTCCAGTGAATTTCTTAAAATTTTTCTTCCAATTTTGAACGTTTAGTTTTCTGTTTAGCTCACACTTTGACATTTTCAGTAGGTTAAATTTTTTGTTTACATTGACTGCTGACACCCTTTTCATCCCATGGCCTTTATAATGCTTCCATATGGTGCTTATTATCATTCTACCACTATTTAACTCTCACCCAGTGTGTTTTAAACGTTTCTCTTAACATTATTTAATTATGTTTACTTTTCTGTTTAGCTCAGAATTTCATGTTTAACTTAGTGTTTAGGTCAACTGCTGTGCTCCTTCTCTTCCCATGGCACTTATATTCATCATACATGTTCCTCAGTATCATTGTTCTATGATTTAACTCTTCTCCAGTGAATTTCTTTTAATTTTTTCTCAAATTTCGAACGTTAACTCTTCTTTTTACCTCACACTTGCACATCATTTCCCGTATAAGCCCATTGGGCTTAGAGGGTTAAATAGCATTCATGTCCCGTGCAAACCGAGTAGTCTTGCTTTTAAAGAAGTCGAGAATTGAACTGTGGTAGGCCTATATAAACCCGAACCACACACTGTGAACCATCTTTTTGTCTTCGAGCAAACCAAAGAGCTGTATTATTAGTATTTTACCTTCACCATGTCTGATTCAGACGAGTCATTGGGGTCATGTACTTCTAGTTCAGAAAGTGAAAGCGAAGCTGCACATTGCAGTGATAAATCCATTAATGGCCTTTGCCAAAACAATGATAAATCTGCAGCTGCTGGCTCGGAGAAGAATTTGGACTGTTTGTCCATTTTCAATTCTGACGAGGATGAATCGTCCTTCTCGGGATTTGGCAGACCGTTGCATTCATCTCAAGCCCCAGTAGCCTCAACTTCTTCAGCTCAAAACAACAGTACGAAATGTAAGAGATCACGAAGTGACTCACCAGGCTTTTGGTTTAAATAAGAAAGGTGGCGCAACCACACAATTTATGACCCCATAAACTCTACCCAGTTTGGGTAAATCGAAGGTTCCTCAGCCTCAGGCTCACAACAGGGTTGAACCTAGGCTGGCTGTGGCATCTCACAGACAAGTCTCTTGATCCGGCAGTCTTAGCTGCCATTGTTGAGGTTGTTAAGGCATCCTTGAATACTTCAGGTGATGGTGACTCCACTCCTCAATCACCACATACAGTTGCACAATGTGGGCCCTCCGCCGGGGATTTTTCCACTGTTTGACGCAGTGAGTTCTGCTTCGATTCTGACGATAATCGCTCACCACTGTGAATAGATTCTGCTGACAAATCTACTGCCATGGAAGACGAGATTTCTCTTCCTGATGTCTTCACCGATAACGGTGATTTTGGGAATCTGTTCCCACTAGTCTTGGTGACTATGCAAATAAGATATTTACCAACAAATTGACATTTCTGATTTTTCCTCAAAATTTCGTGTACCCACAAAAGCTAGGCTCATTAAGCCATCTAGGGTGAATCCTTAGCCCTGGTCTCACTTGGATGCATGTTCCAGAACACAGGATGTGCTCATGCAGGATATTCAGAAGGGTTCCGCAATTTCTTCCATTCCCTATTTTGGGATCTTTGATAAACTTTGGAAATTACCAAAAATCAATCTTGCTCAGTGTCAACTGTTAGGTAGTTCCTCGACCGATTCTAAAATGCAGGATTTAAATGGCCAATTCAGTGACGAGATGAAAGGTTTGAAAACCTTGGTTGTTGATGGGTTGTCTTTAGCTGGCGCAGCCAGTTATAACATGTCTATAAGCAAACGTTTTGTCCTCAAGCCTCAATTTTCAGCAAGATTTAAATCTCTGTGCTCTGCAGAACAGCCTATTACGGACCTTCTCTTTGGGGATGATGTTGAGAAGTCCCTAAAGAAATGCTTTGACCCTTCTCGTATTACCACTGTCACCAATATATTTCAGACCAGAAGCAGAGGCTTTCAGGACGTGGTCGCACCAACTTATCGTGGCAATGGGGGGTTTAGACCCTGTCCTGGTCAGTCTGGTTGTTACAGCTCTCTTTTTTGGGCAGGTGCCAGCTTCACCGGGGCTGAGCATGCTTCAGCAGCCGCTTGTACAGATCAGACCGGGACAACTGGAATTAGCTTCACAAGTAAGTGGTATATTTTGGGCTGGTTCTACTGCTCTTCACATTCCTAACTGGAAGAAGCTCACTCAGTCAAAATGGATCCTTGATGCTATCAAAGGGATCAAACTTCAGTGGACATCTTTTCCCATCCAATCTGTTACACCTTCAGTGTCTCGGTTCTCAAAAGATAAATTTGCAGCCATTAATAAGGAGATTCAAAGTCTCCTCTCCAAAAAGGCAATTGTTCCTTTTGGTCACCAGTTGGGCCAGTTTATTTCCAACATTTTGATGGGCGGTCTGCACACCATTATTGATCTGCATCTCAGTTAAATTCTTTCATCACATATTCTCACTTCAAAATGGAGAGCGTTTCTTGGGTAGGCAGGCTCCTTAAACGAAATGATTTTCTAGCCTCTGTTGATTTAAGCGATGCCTACTTCACCATTCCGATCCACAAATCCCACAGGAAATTTTTTAAGTTTATCTGGTCCGACCAGTTGTACGAATTTACTTGTCTTCCTTTTGGTTTGGCCTCCGCACCTCAAACGTTCACGAAAATCATGAAGCCTATCTTTGCCAGCCTGGGCCATGTTGGCATCCACTGTTCTTATTACATTGACGATTCCCTTTTGGTGAATCAGTCTTCCTCCACCTGTCAACTTCAGGCTCATAAACTTTGTGAGCTTCTTCAAGGTCTGGGTTTTCAGATTAACATGGCGCAATCTGCCGTTACATCTTCTCAACAGATAAAATATCTAGGATTTATTTTTGATACCAGTCAATTTACCATCTCTTTACCAAGATTGCTACCATTTTGTCAGCCTATAGATCTATACTGGACTCTGCACACCCGACCATTTGCCAGGTTTTCCATCTTTAGGGCCTGTTTACATCGGCCTTTGAGACTGTTAAGATGTGCAAATTTTACTTCCGACAACTGGAACGAGATAAATGTATGGCACTCAAATTCAAGTCTTACGATGATACAATTATGGCTGCACAGTATTCGGATTTGAGTACCGGGGATGGTATTGAAAACAATACCGCAGTATACCGGTATACTGTGAAACAGTTCAGATTGACAGCAACATAAAACTGAAATACCTGACTTTTCCGTAAGCACCTGACAAATGCAATGTACACAGTCCCACCATCCCAGATGAAAAAACAACTCATGAAATTCGGTACATTCAGAGTGTTGAGTTTACTTTTGATGTAAAAGAATTTCGATGTTCATTAATTCGTTGTTTATCAACAATGTGACAACAATTGTTTTAAATTATGCAGATTGCGAAATTTGCAACAATTTCTGTCAAATTGCTGACAGCCATCACTGCTGTTTCATTGGGAAAACATTGTCAACTAGTGATTGACACCAGTCTGTCATGAAACTGAATGGTGATCACGTCTTGGGGGCGTGCTTAATATCAACAAACTGACTGACCTGACATGTGGCAGCTGACATTTGTCATGTTTGGAAGTTTACTGCTGGAAGATAGGGGAAGGGGAGGAGCTACTATGGGCAAGTTGAACTGGCACTCAAGTTGACTCTACATTGGTTGATTCGTATCGAAGATTGGACAATTCGTTCCTAGTAATTTTAGTACCTGGTCAAGTAATAATCACAGAAGACGGGTATAATTCAGTCAATATTTATTTATTTCTAATTAGAACAGCAAGACAAATAAATGATAAATGTATAACAATGAATAAAAAAATATCTACAATGAGCACACTTGTTATCAAAGACGAGAATCATCTTTTCAGTCAAAAGCACAGAATAGCAAATACAAACAAAATGCACTATTGAATTTTCCGCAATGTTTTGTTCATATTGCGATTTGCGAATATCATTAGATAAAATATTTACTGGAAGCACTGAACACTAAAAACATTTTATGTGAAGCTCTGAAAGCACAAAAATGCACGAATAAATTTCCTGCAACGTTGTGTTCCTATTGCGAGTATCATTAGATACAAATATCTAATGGTACTTGTAATAGGAACAAAATATTGGTGAAAATTATTACTGGAAGCACTGAACACTAAAAACATTTTACTTGAAGCACTTAAAACACAAAAATGCACTAATAAATTTTCCGCAATGTTTTGTTCCTATTGCGAGAATCATTAGATACGAATATCTAATGGTACTTGTAATAGGAACAAAACATTGGTGAAAATTAATATTGGAAGCATTGAACACTAAAAACCTTTTACTTGAAGCACTTAAAAGTTAAAACACAAAAATGCACTAATAAATTTTCCGCAACGTTTTGTTCCTATTGCGAGTATCATTAGATACGAATATCTAATGGTACTTGTAATAGGAACAAAATGTTGCGCAAAATTTTTACTGGAAGCACTGAACACTAAAAACATTTTACTTGAAACACTGAAAATGCAAAAATGCACTAATAAATTTTCCGCAACATTTTGTTCCTATTGTGAGTATCATTAGATATATACTGTTTAATAGCTTGGTTGTTTGTGTAACTGGGCCCTTACAATTCTGCAATTGGACAGATGTTGTTTTAATAAAAAAAAGTAAGTGTCAATATATTATTGTTTTGTTTGCCACTGTTTTTTATAAAGCCACACACACGCAATTGACAGAGTGTTGGTAACAGTACCCTGGCTGAATAATTAAACAGAGGTCGACCATGTTTTTATAGAAGTTAAACTGACTAAGACTAATTTACTTGTATCCGAGTTTCTATCAGATGAAAGCGAGTAAACCAACTAAAAAAATTATGGCTTACTTTCGTAACAATAGTTTCAATAACTTTGCAGACATGGATTAGTCTTCCATTGAATCCATTCAGACCACTCATTTCCCCAAGACAGTAATTAATACTTCTATCTATAACTCAAAAAATATCTTCTTTTTTTATGATATCCCTTGCATTTAATATGTGTTTTCCCTATTTTCGCGCATTATATGTATTTTTATTTCAAGAAAACGTGAATTTCAAATCATAATACCGAGCCCAAAAATTGTATACCGTTGCTCACGGTATACCGGTATTCATTTTTGATGGTCGGTTTTTAACCAGTGATGATTTCAATACCGGTACCAACTGGTATACCGTAATACCGTGCTGCCCTAGATACAATGCAACTTTCTGATGCTTCACAATCTCAAATCATTTGGTGGTTAGATTCCATTGCCCCATTTCCAACTCTCAGGTCAATCTTTGTATTTATACAGATGCCTCCTTGGAGGCTGGGGGGCAGTTTCTGCCGATGCATCCGCCAGTTGGTTGTGGAATGTCATAGAACAGGATCATCATATCAACTTTTTAGAGTTACTGGCCATTCAGAAAGGTCTGGACACTTTGATTTTCAAAGAAAGAAACTGCCACATTTGCATCAAATCTGACAATTCCATTGCAGTTGCCTAAATTAATAACATGGGCGGTAAGGACCACAATCTCTGTGATCTGGCTAAAGCTATTTGGGAATGGGCTTTCTTGTGTGACATTCATCTTCCCGCGACTCATATCCCAGGAACGTCTAACTGCATCGCCAATACATTATCCCATCTGGAATCTTCCCGTTCCGAATGGAGGTTACATCCTACAGTTTTTTTCTACTATTTGCACTGTTTTCTTTTTGCCAGATATTGATTTATTTGCTTCTTTTCGCAACAAGCAATTGGAGAGATATTGCTCCTACTTTCCTGATTCACTTGCTTATGCTATTGATGCATTTACTTTCTGTTGGCATGATCTCTTACCTTATGCTTTTCCTCCTTTCAGCACCATCGACAGAGTACTTCAGAAGATACGGGGGGAGGACAATGTACAGAAAGCACTTCTTGTCATTCCTTTATGGCCAGGTCAAAATCTGGTTTGCAGATGCCCTGGGCATCATGGTCAACCATCCTGTTCGGCTACCCAGATTCAAACAACTTCTGACGAACACTTCATCTACTCAGACAAAGCATCTCGACACTCAGCTGATAGGCTGTTGTGTATCAGGTCTCACTTGTGAAGTGATGGCCTTTCAAAAGCAGCTACTAAAATTGTCTCCAAGTCTTGGAGGAATTCTACCAACAAGCAGTATGAATACGCTTGGAGAAAATGGCACTTGTGGTGTTGTGAACTGGGTCATAATCCCCTTCAAGCCTCTGAGGGGTTAATTATCAACTATCTCACTGAATTAGTTAAGCAAGGGAAATCTTACAGTGTCATAAATTGTCACAAGTGTGCCATAGCTCAAACCCTATTTTCACTTGATTCCAGCAGTTCGTCAGATTCTGTAACCCTCCGCAGGTTCTCGAAAGGGTTATCCAATTTGTTGCCTCCTCTCCTGAGATATTGAGGTACTTGGGATGTTTCTATGCTTCTCGATACCATGGGTAATCTTTTCCCTCTTCATACTTTATCGTTAGAGCTGCTGACAAAAAAGCTTGCTGCCCTCATGGCTCTTGTGTCCGCTCAGAGATGCCATACATTGGTTCATCTTTCTCTTGATACTATGATCAAGAATGATAAAAGTATTGTTTTTACTACACGTGAGACTCATAAAATTTCCACTAGGAGCAAATTTACACATACCATCAAACTTTTCAAAATGCCTCATAACCACAATTGTGTTTATTCGGTGCTCCTTGAGTATTTAAACAAGACAACTTCCATTCGTAAATCCAACCGCCTTTTCATTTCTTTTAAAACCAAAAAGTCTATCAGTACGAGCACTTTCTCTCGATGTGTTAGTGACATGATGGCCAACGCTGGCGTAGACACCAATACATTTAAGGCTCATTCGGTACGGGGTGCCACTTCTGCTACTGCATATATTAGAGGCATTGCTTTAGATACAATTCTAAAAACTGCCAACTGGCGCTCTTGTGACACTTTCTTTAAATTCTATTTCAGAAAATCTACTGATTCATCCACCCGATGCAGGTTTACGAGAGGTGTGATGAGGAGCTGATGAAAGGATTTTTGCTTGCCTCATTGTCTGTGCAGTGTCTACGAACCTTTGTGTTTTCGTTATTATGTGTGGTCAGCAACTTCGGGACTTATGAACAGTTTTGTTACGGTACTCTGTTGTGATATCACTGATCTATGTCTATGGATATTACAGTTTCATATCTATATTTGTGTTCTTTTTCCTACGGTTCTGCCTGAAAGGATTTCTGCTTTAAACATGCTATTTAACCCTATAAGCCCGATGGGCTTATACAAAAAATAATCCCCCCTCATGCCAGCATCCATAGGATGTGCAGCTATGAGAGGGATTATGTGAGTTCTAAGCCCGAGGGCTTAGAGAGTGTATTCCCTTCCCATGGTTTTGGACATCGGGAGGTTCATCCACCCTGTGGAAGTGTGCTGTTCCTGTTCATCCTTTCCAGCGTCTGTCTTTAAAGGATGGTTCACATTGTGTGGCTCGGGTTTATATAGGCCTACCACAGTTCAATTCTCGACTTTTTTGAAAGCGAGACTACTCAGTTTGCACGGGACATGAATGCTATTTAACCCTCTAAGCCCCCGGGTTTAGAACTCAAATAATCCCTCTCATAGCTGTGCATCCTACGGATGCTGGCATGAGGGAGGATTTTCATTGTGTTACAGTTTCTGTTTAGGTCAGCTGTCGACACCCTTTTCATCCCATGGCCTTTATATTGCTTCTGTGTTGTGCTTATTATCAATCTACCATTATTTAACCCTCGTCTAGTGTGTTTCAAACCTTTTTCTTACCATTTTTAGTTACGTTTTCTGTTTACTTCAGAATTTCATGTTTAAGTTTGTGCTTAGGTCAGCTGCTGTTTTCCTTCTCTTCCCATGGTGCTTATATTTCATCATACATGTTTCCCATTATCTGTGAGTCTGTTAGTCTGTGAGTCTGTTAGTCTGTGAGTCTGTTCACATTTTCCTTTAGCACGGGCTACACCCCGCAGTTCTTGTCTGATCGTCACGAAATTTCATATGCAGGTTTGGGGTCATGTCTGGATGAGAAAGTCCCCTTTTGGTCACAATTGGTCAACTGGTATGGCTGCCCGAGCCCAAAAACCCGAAAACCATTAGCACAGTCTACAGGTCGCATTTATGAAGGGATTTCATTGTAACTTGGTAGGATGCCTCTGTATAATGCCAAGATGAGAACGTCCCCTTTTGGGCATGATCTGTCAACCGTGATGGCTGCCCAACCTCGAAACCCAAAAACTTTTAGCACAGTCTGCAGGTCATATTTATAAAGGGATCTCAGTGTAACTTCGTAGGATCACTCCAGATGATGCCCAGATGAGATTGTTCACTTTGGTTGCAATCATTCAACCATGATGGCTGCCCAAGCCCAAAGCCCGAAAACCTTTAGCACAGTCTACAGGTCATATTTATGAAGGGATTTCATTGTAACTTGGTAGGTTGACTTCATATAATGTCTAGATGAGAACGTCAACTGTGATGGCTACATGTGCCCGAAGCCCGAAAACCTTGAGCACAGTTTACAGGTCATATTCATAAAGGGATCTCAGTGTAACTTCGCAGGATCACTCCAGATGATGCCCAGATGAGATTGTTCACTTTGGTTGCGATCATTCAACCATGATGGCTGCCCAAGCCCAAAGCCCGAAAACCTTTAGCACAGTCTACAGGTCATATTTATGAAGGGGATTTCATTGTAACTTGGTAGGCTGACTTCATATAATGTCTAGATGAGAACGTCCCCTTTTGGACACGATTGGGCAACTGTGACAGCTACAGGGGCCCAAAGCCCGAAAACCTTGAGCATAGTCTACAGGTCATATTTATGAAGGGATCACTCCAGATGATGCCCAGATGAGAATGTCCCCTTTTGGTTGCGATCATTCAACCATGATGGCTGCCCAAGCCCAAAGCCTGAGACCCTTTAGCACAGTCTTCAGTTCATATTTATGAAGGGATTTCATTGTAACTTGGTAGGTTGACTTCATATAATGTCTAGATGAGAACATCCCCTTTTGGACACCATTCGGCAACCGTGACGGCTACAGGGAGTGCCTGAAGCCCAAAAACCTTTAGCACAGTCTACAGGTGATATTTATGAAGGGATTTCATTGTACCTTGGTAGGATGACTCCAGATAATGTCTAGATGAGAACGACCTCTTTTGGTCACGATCTTTCAGCCTTGGTGGCTGCCCGAGCTCCAAGCCCCAAAACCTTTAGCATAGGCAAAAGGTCATATTTATGGAAGGATTTCATTGTAACCTGTTAGTTTGACTCCATATAATGCCAGATGATGACAACCCCTTTTGGCCGTGATTGGTCAACTGTGACGCCTTCAGGGGCTCGAAGCCTGAAAACCTTGAGCACAGTCTACAGGTCATATTTATGAAGGGATTTCATTGTAACTTCGTAGGATTACTCCAGATGATGCCCAGATGAGAATGTCCCCTTTTGGTTGCGATCATTCAACCATGATGGCTGCCCAAGCCCAAAGCCCCAAAACCTTTAGCACAGTCTACAGGTCATATTTAGGAAGGGATTTCATTGTAACTTGGTAGGTTGACTTCATATAATGTCTAGATGAGAACATCACCTTTGGATGCAATTGGGAAACTGATGGCTACAGGGACCCGAATTCCAAAAACCTTTAGCACAGTCTACAGGCCATATTTATGAAGGGATTTCAATGTAACTTGATAGTATGACTCGTTTTGGAATAATTTCACTGTAACTTGGTAACTTTCGTTGATATACATTAACTGTGAGGGCCACATACATTAACTGTGAGGTCATATTAACCCACCCCTCAGCTCTTGAGTACAGTGTACACCTCATATTATTTTTATAAAAAACATAGCATACAGGGAATAGAAATGAACATATTCCCAATTATCACAATTCTTGTCTTATTTCATAATCCTTTCATAAACATTGAACATTATCCTTTTCATCAAACACAACACCCAAGTTAAGCTACAGTGTCATTGACACTTTCATTGTTTAGGTCAGCTGCCGAAACCCCTTTCATCCCATGGCCTTTATATTGCTTCCATATGGTACTTATTATCATTCTACCATTATTTCATTCTCACCCAGTGTATTTTAAATCTTTTTCTTAACATTTTTTAGTTACGTTTACTTTTCTGTTTAGCTCAGACTTTCATGTTTAACTTAGCGTTTAGGTCACCTGCTATGTTCCTTCACTTCCCATGGTGCTTATATTCCTCATATATGTTCTTCATTATCATTGTACCATGGTTTCATCCTTGTCCACAGAATTTCAATTCAAATTTCTCTTCAACTTTTGAAAGTTGAGTTTTCTGTTTAGCTCACACTTAGACATTTTCAGTGAGTTAACGTTTCTATTCAGGGCAGCTGCCGACACCCTTTTCATCCCATGGCCTTTATATTGCTTTTGTATGGTGCTTATTATCATTCTACCACTATTTAACCCTCACTCTATGTGTATTAAACCGTTCTCTTCACTTTTTATACGGCCATCAATTTTTGATGGATGTATTATGTTATGACGTTGTGCATCTGTCTGTCTGTCCGTAAACAATTTTTGTGTCGCCTACTCCTCCAAAAGTTTACATGCTACATTGTTCAAACTTTTCATACATGTTGATCAGTAATTGCCATTGTGCATGTGACAAGTGCAGGTAACTCCATTTTGTACTTCCAGAGTTATGCCCCCTTTTAGTACTTAAAACATTACAGTATTGTGTCACCTACTCCTTCAACATTTTACATGCTATATTGTTCAAACTTTGCACACATGGTGATCACCTTTGTGCATGTGACAAGTGCAGGTAACTCCATTTTGTATTTCCAGAGTTATGCCCCATTTTGTACTTAAAAAATTACCATTTTACATGCTATATTGTTCAAACTTTCCACACATGTTGATCATCAATTGCCGTTGTGCATGTGACAAGAGCAGGTAACTCCATTTTGTATTTCCAGAGTTATGCCCCTTTTAGTACTTAAAACATTACAGTATTGTGTCACCTTCTCCTTCAACATTTTACATGCTATATTGTTCAAACTTTGCACACATGTTGATCACCAATTGCCGTTGTGCATGTGACAAGAGCAGATAACTCCATTTTGTATTTCCAGAGTTATGCCCCTTTTAATACTTTAAACATTACAGTATTGCATTGCCAACCACTTCAACATTTTGCATGCTATATTGTTCAAACTTTGCACACATGGTAATGGCCATTTGCGGTTGTGCATGTGACAGGATCAGATAACTCCATCTTGTATTTCCAGAGTTATGCCCCTTTAGTATTTAAAACATGACAGTATTGTGTCGCCTTCTCCTTCAACATTTTACATGCCATATTGTTCAAACTTTGCACACATGCTGATCACCAATTGCCATTGTGCATGTGACAAGAGCAGGTAACTCTGTTTTATATTTCCAGAGTTATGCCCCATTTTAGTACTTGAAACATTACACTATTGTGTCACCTAGTTCCAACATTTTACTTGCTTTATTGTTCAAACTTTGCACCCATGTTGATCATCAATTGTCATTGTGCATGTGACAGGAGCAAATAATACCATTTTATTTTTAAATGATGAGAATCCTCGCCGTTTATAGCTATTATGATCTTCAAAATGTCTTTTTGGCTTTTTCTTTGCATCACCTATCATCAATCGTTATCAGTGAAGTTGACCTGTCAATGAATGGATGCTACCATGGTAAATGGCAAGGAGAATCTTCTACAGCAGCCTTGTTTTTATTTTGTGAAGACCTCAGATCGATCAATATGAAAATGTGAAAACAGGTGAATTACCCTTTACCCCAGACAGGGCAGGAGAATGGGCAATGATTGGAGAGGGGACACACATAGTCGAGTCAACAAAAATTTCCAACTTTACCCCAGAGAAACTTGTGCATGTTCCAATTTTGAAGGGCGTATGTTGCCCCGCTTGGCGGTGCTCTTGTTTATTTATTTTTTATTTACATTTAGTTTTCTGTTTAGCTCAGAATTTTGATGCAGTTCTTGTGTTTGCCAAAGTTATTATCAAAGAGGAATGTTGGTGAGCTATAGGGCTTTGGCGTCCTTCTTGTTGGCAATAGTCACTGCAATGTGCTCACATGTACAAGGTGACACTTCCATTTTGCTTCTTTCTTTCTGATCCCTTAACCCTTAAGGGCCTGGAGATTTTTATATATTTTTGCTACACTTTGACAGTCTACATCCTGTTGCTTTGTAGTTGTTTTTATGCAAGACTTGTCTAAAAATAACTTCCAGGGTACTTAGAATGTAATTTGTGAGTTAACCCTGATACTGCATGGTGGAGCACATGATCCATTGCAGTAAAAGTGATCAAATTCGGAATTAGGTCTATAAGGGTTAACGCTAATACCCGTATTTTCCTCTTGCTTTCTCCTTCTAACCCACTTTTATTTCCTCTAGATAGTTTGATCCAGATAAGCGTTTTAGGTGCACCTGAGTCTCAGGCTGATAATTTAGAAACCCCACTCATTTTCTTGGGAAGTGTTTGACTTTGAGAAGAGCTTCCCAAGAAATGATGTGGTGGCTACAATTATTGAAAATGGGAAAATAAGATGAACTGTTTCTTGTGGCTATACTACAGCTTATTTCAGATGGTGTTGTAAATGAATTTGAAATGTATTTTACTTTTTTAGTTGCAGATGGTATACATTCTTGGGATATTTTATTTAGCCGATTCATTTGCTTTGCATTTCAGAATTTTGAATGATAATCCCCTAAAGCATGTAAGTGGATTGGACCTGAGAGGTGCCATAAATCTTCAAAATTTGTAAGTACTCGTATACACTTCTAGTTGATGAATAAATGTACTCAAAGTACTTTTGTGTGAACTACATTTAAAGTTTTGCATGTACACAAAGCATCCTGAACATTTTCTTCCAGATCTGTTGTTGTCTGCATATGAACTTTCTTTGTTAAGAACTCAACAGACAGGGTCTATTCTAGGAGTTTACTGTTGTAAACAAGCTCTCCTTTACTGGTAAAATAGGGTGGAAGTCCTCTAAAATGGGTAACGTGGGTATAAATGATTGGCTGGACTTGACTTTATATCCATGTTTCAATTACTTTTTGCCATTGTGCAGAATATGTGACCATAAACACCAATAAATAAATAAATAAATAAATAAATAAATAAATAAATAAATTGTTTGTGCTTTTAATGAGGTTCATATTTTTTCTTTATTAAAAAATAAAATGTCTCTCACTTCAGTACGGCCGTCATGGTCTGGTCACTTTCCACAGGTGGTCAATATTTCCACGAATGCAATAATATTAGATTCCAAACACTAATTGTAGGAATAATCATCAAAAATTTACTTAATGAAGCACCTTCATTCATTAAAATTTTGCTGCTGCTGATTTTAATTATCAGGTAAAGGCATGCGTGGACATCACTGCTCACTCATGGATTAGGACCAGTCCACAGCGACTAATGTACACTAACTTCTTTGTTTTTTATGGACCTCATTTCTGAAACTGTCAATTCCAGAAGGTAGCTGTTTAAGTCATGTTAGTAACTGTCTAAATCATGCCCACAATGAAAATCGCCTCATTGGTTAACATTTTTTTCATCCCTGGACATTTCCAGCAGACTATGAAAATAAATTTGTAAACACGACCACGTGATGAATTTGTTATCTCCCTCAATGTACAGTACACCAGTTTGACTTACTGCTGTTTCCATTTCAGACTTGTACTGTGCTGGTATCACTCCACCATAATCAATGCTTGGTGTATAAGTCCTCTCAAGTGGACGACAGCAGTTTGCAAGATTGGACAAATTTGACCTTGTACATGTACTGCAGTCGTGATATAGCCATAAAGCAGAAATTAACTAGTGTTCCAGAATAGAATTGCCAATCAAAAATTTATTTTTATGCATTGTTCACACGAATCTACCAAGATTCCTGTACTTGGAGATTTGGGCAAATATTTATCTGAATTGATTCGCAGATTCACATCAAAATTTTTCTACTGCTGATGTTCCAGTTGTGAACTGAAAATGTTTCTTGCCCTACAAATTAAATATTGATTCAGGTCTAAAAATTTATCCTGATTAACGATAATTGGTTTGGATTCTTGCGCGAACTCCCTTTGTGAGTGCAACCAGTACATATACCATGGATAAAACATATCTCATATTCATATATTTACTTGAGTTTAACTCTTTGAATCCCGGTGGTATCTTCCATGTCAGTTCAATGGCAGCAATTGGAAGAGTCCATATTTATATTTGGGGTTAGACCAATTAATATTTTCAACGTGCAGCCTTAGGGCTGAACGTTGAAAATATTGATTGGTCTACTCACACATTTAACTTGTAGCCATCCCACTTACTGTCATTATGAGGTAGCTTGTGACCAGGCCGGATAAACGCCTCTGGGGTTCAAAGGGTTAACCCTCAATTGTCTAGTTCTAGTTTTAGAGTGTTTCTTGTCTCCCATGTACATGTTGAACACATGTTCCAACATGCAAGCTTGTGGTGGTCTTGCTAATGGAATTTACAGTACCTTGGCAGTGGTTTCTATTGAAGTCTTGGCTGCCTGTATCAACAGCCAAGATATCACTACACCACTGCTAAATCAAAGTATTGCCATATTATGAGTTCTTGAACATACCAACATGAGGAAGTCCTGCCGACAATACACATTACCTAGGCAGTGGTTTCTAGTCATCTTGGTTACTGAACAGCAGCCAAGACTTAACTAGAAATTACTGCTCAGTCACTGGACATGTAAAGCCTGTGATCAGGTGTGAATTCAGGACAATTGTCCAGGCCCTTAAAGGTTAGTGACACATTCAGAATCTATGACAACAATCAAATGAGCATTTTGCTGGAATCAAAGTTTATTCTCGTTGTTTTCTTTGCGAGAATTATTGGAGAGAAACAATCCTTCAGTTCTTACCAGATACAGGGTTATTGCAAACGTGTGCAGAGCATGTCAGCTCCCTGTGGGTACCCTGGGAAGTGAAGCAGTACTTGTTTATGCTTGTTTACTCTGTTAAACAAGATCAGTTTTTCTTGTAAAATAGGACCTGGTCACCAATAAATAAATAATTGAGAATCAGCTGGAATTTGACTTGTTTCCTGATCCACTCAAAATTTTCTGTCTACTTCTCTGTCCACAACAATAGGGGGTTTGACCATCCCCTACTAGGCGGGTCCTCAGGTGGCGGATAGAGGACAGCCTGCTCAGTTGGGCAGGTTTGCTGGTTTTAAATTAGCAGGTTTGCTCAATTGAGCTGGTCTGCTGCGGAATATAGAAATATGCAGCCCTGGACCAAAATGTTCAATCCTGCTAATACCATCTTGCAGGCACCTTGTTCTCCCGAGAGGTGCATTCCGAAGGCCCCGGGGAAAGGAATCCTTGCAGTTGAGGGCTAGTGGCCCCGTTAGGGCAATCTCCAGGATGGAGATCAGGTCGTAAACAATGCTTTGGCCATGATATCCATTTTGGAGATAATGTCCAACACACTGCTTTGGCCCCAACTTCGGGAGTAGAAGGATGGTCGCATGGCCCGTTCTGGCCAATCGGGAGTCCCCACCCCCAAAAATACAGGGTGTCACATCGGGGGGCATTTGGTGGTATTCAATCAGTCATTTCTTTTAATCACAAACCATAATTGCAATTGTGTACTGTTTTTAAACACATATTTTTAACAAATATTTAGTTTTGCTGCACTGTTTCTTTCAGTTCTACGTGGCAACATTAATTACAGTGTTCTGTAAAGTGATTGGTTGAATGGCCGCCACTGAAGACCTGGCACTTCCACACACAGGTCAATCAGTCAGTGGTATGCTTCGGCATCAACATTGACTGAGTATATTGCCCTAGAATAAGTATGTGGGAATACTGTCAGCCTTGTGGGTTCACTGCTTGGCAGTATCTCAACCCCTTGTTGAACTCCGCGGTGGGTGGGAGCCGGGGCAAATGAACAACTTATAAACAAACCATGGATACATCCAATACAAAAAAACTAATACGAGGTTGAGATTCATTTTCAGATGCTTCTGATTCTGACTCAGATATAAACGTTTCAACTACATTGCCTAAGTGACCAAATATGCAGCAGTTGAAGATAAGAAGGCAACTGACATTAACCCTTTACCTAACATGAAAAGCAGACGACACGTGCCAAAAAAATTCTTGAATAACTAATTTTTTTCATTTTTTGTCTCAAAAACATAGGTTATGACCCCTCGTTGGAACGAGCTCGATGAGCTCGTTCCAATGAGGGGTCATAATCTATGTTTTTGAGACAAAAAATGAAAATATTTTGAAAATTAATTGGCGATTTTTGAGAAAAGCGCTGGCCGTTTTTTCCCGTTACGTTGGGTAAAGGGTTAACCCCTGTGCCTTAGAAAAAGCTGTTAAGGGAATTGCTGGCAGTGTCAAACATGTTAAAAATTTGAGAACAGGAGCAATATTAATAGAATTTAATAAGGAAGTCCAGGCCAAAAACTTACTGAATATTGACAAACTAGCAGATATGGAGGTGAATGTTTTTCCACATACAACATTAAATAGCAGCAGAGGAGTAGTTAGAACAAGAGAATTAGCAGGAATTGATGTACTCGAAAAATAGAAAGAACTCGAATCACAAGGTGTAACAGCAGTTAAAAATATAGCATTTAAGAAAGGTGGATCAATCATAAAAACAAATACTTATATTTTATCTTTTGATTTTTCTCAACCACCAAAATCAATCAAAATTGGTTATATGAACATCAAAGTGGATTTGTATATACCAAATCCACTTCGATGCTTCAAGTGCCAGAAATATGGCCATGGGCAAAACAACTACAGGGGTCAAACAACATGCTACAAATGCGGCCAACAACTCCAAGAGCCATGCACCAATTCCATTAAATGTGTAAACTCTCAGGGCAATCATATGTCATCATCCAAAGATTGCCCTGTCTGAAAAAAGAAAAAACTATACAGAAAATAAAATGTGAAAATATATCATCACCTTCATATGCTGCAAAATTATCACAGAAATTTCCATCAGTAGCAGTAGGTTGTCAAACTCAATATACTTGGATAAACGGCACATTACCATCTCTAATGGAAGCTTTTACAATAGATCAGTCTAACAAAACTGAACCAAAATCCACCCAAACACCATCAACTACTCACACAACAATAGAAAATAAATCGACGCCAAATCCGAAGAAAGAACAGGAAAAACTAAAACTAGAAGAAAAAAAAGTAAAGGAAGCAAGATCAGAACAAAAAAAAAGACCAAACAAACCAAAACCACACAATCAAAATCTTAGTCAGAATCAGAGAAAGAATCAAGCCAAAAACAACAAAAAGAATATAGAAATGCAAAAACAGTCAGACAGAATTCCCAAGGCTCTAAAAGACCCTGTTACTCCTAATAGGTTTGAAGGCCTTGAATCGATGGAAGTTGGTGAATGCATCGACGAAACGTTTGGGCCCTTATGCCCTAACGCCTCTCAGAATATGTCCCCAAAACACGAATCGCCTAAGAAAGCTATTGGGACTATTTCACCCATCCATCCACCAGATAAATCTTCAACCAAATATGGATAGTACACACGACAATATTATAATACAGTGAAATTGCCGAGGTTTTAGAATGAATTTATAACTGGGTCTTCCAGGCCAAAAGTATATATCTGCCACTTTTTGCCTGTAGGAAACTCTTTTAAAGAAACCTGAATCGCAAGATCATTCAGCTTTTAAGCATTATACTTCGTATAATGCCTGGGCAGATGATAATGACCTTCATATCTATGGAACATCTGTTTTAGTTAGAGACAATATCATTCACAGATCTGTACCTTTGAATACAAATTTACAGGCTGTGGCGGTACGCCTAACATTAGACAAAACTGTTACACTATGTTCGATTTACGTTTCACCAAGTAAAATCCTACAACTGAATGATCTTGAGAGGCTGGTCCATCAGCTCCCAACTTCATACATTTTGTTGGGTGATTTTAACGCACATAATCCCATTTGGGGTAATTCCTGCAGTCAGGAAGGTGTAAAGGGTAAACCTGTGGAAGAGTTTATTTTAAAATATGACTTGTGTTTGTTTAATGATGGTTCAGACACTTTACAGCACCCCACATCTGGTTCGTATACAGCAATTGATCTTACAATTGCTTGCCCTTCTATCTTGCTTGATTTTTCTTGGAAGGTAGATGACTTGTGCGGGAGTGGCCACTTTCCAATTGTGTTGGAGAGTGTAGTTCTGGCAGACGATGAGAGGGTGCCCCAGTGGAACTTTAAAAAAAGCTGATTGGGACACTTTCTCATCACTTTGTTCTAAACGCCTCACACGGGAGAAATTTCAGGATAGGGCTAACCAAATAGAACATTTTATAAACGAGTTACTTGACATTGCAAACACAATCATCCCTAAAACCTCGGCAAATCCAAAACATTTCACCAAACCATTATTTGGTAATGAATGTAAACAGGCTATAAAGGATCACAAGAAGATTGAACAGGAATTTAACAAGTCCTCAACCACACATAATTTAGATAAATTACGTATAAATCGGGCAAAAGCAAGACGATTTATAAAACAAAAATAGAAAAGTTCTTGGGGAAACTTATGTTCCAAACTTAACCGAAACACCCCTATCAACAAAATTTGGAAAATGATAAGAAAAATTAAAGGAAAAGAATCAAAATCAACTGTACAACACCTGGAAGATAGCAACTCATTGCTTACATCTAAAAAAGAAATTTCAAACAAATTGGCTTCCACATTTTCAAAACATTCGTCGTCTGAAAATTGTAATCCAGAATTTATCAAAATTAAAAAACACCAGGAAAAACAAAAGATTAAATTTACTTCTAATAATTCAGAGGATTACAATGAGCCTTACTCTGTGGAAAAGCTACGTAACTCTTTTGCATAGAGCAAAGGATACTGCCACTGGTCCCGATGAAAAACATTACAAAATGTTTAAAAATCTGCCTCAATCCTCACTTGAACTGTTATTGTCAATTTTTAGCTCAACTTTGGCGAAGTCAAATTTGAGCTTATGCCATGGCCCGCCGTCCGTCGTCCGTCTGTCCGTCAACAATTGGATATGACTCAGGCTAGAGGCCGTATTTATGAACCGATCTTTACGAAACTTCTTGGGTACCTTTGTTATGACCGTGGGACGAGAATGAGTGTTTTTGGGTGCGGTCCGAAATTCAAGATGGCTGCCAGCCACCATTTTGTACTGACGATGCAGAAATCTGTTTTTTGTACAGAACTTCCATATGAAAGCTCTGATTTGAATAATGTTTTGTATGAATGTTTAGTACCATGGGATACATCACATATAATACGGGTTTTTTCTGGTGCGTAAATTAGGCAAATTAGACTAACTTTGATGTTTTTTGGTGTTACTTTCAGCACTGTAAGTGCAAATGCCAATACGGCTCGGGCTAGAGGCCGCATTTATGAACCGATCTTTACGAAACTCCTTGGGTACCTTTGTTATCACCGTGGGACGAGAACGAGTGTTTTGGGGTCCGGTCCGAAATTCAAGATGGCCGATGGCAGCCAATTTGTACAAAATTTGGTGCAATCAGATTTTTGCACAGAACTTCCATATGAAAGCGCTGATTTGAATAATTTTTTGTGTTAATGTTTAGTACCATGAGATACATCACATATAATACAGGTTTTTTTCTCGTGCAGAAATTATGCAAATTAGATGAACTTTGATTTTTTCAGTGCTACTGACACACGGTAAGTACACATGTCAATACGGCTCGGGCTAGAGTCTGTATTTATGAACCGATCTTCACGAAATGTCTTGAGTACCTTTGTTATCACCTTGGGATGAGAACGAGTGTTTCTGGGTGCGGTCCAAAATTCAAGATGGCTGCCAGTGGCCATTTTGTACTGAAATTAGGTCTAATCAGTTTTTTGTACACAACTTCTATACGGCTCAGGCTAGAGGCCGTATTTATGAACCGATCTTTACGAAACTTCTTGGGTACCTTTGTTATCACCGTGGGATGAGAACGAGTGTTTTTGGGTGTGGTCCGAAATTCAAGATGGCCACCAGCAGCCATTTTGTACCAAAATTAGTGCAATCAGTCTTTTGTACAGAACTTCTGTATGAAAGTTCTGATTTGAATAAATTTTTGTATGAATGTTTAGTAACATGGAATACATCACATATAGTACGGGTTTTTTTCTCGTGCAGAAATTATGCAAATTAGATGAACTTTCATTTATTCAGTGCTACTTATACACTGTACGTGCACATGTCAATACGGCTCGGGCTAGAGGCTGTATTTATGAACCGATCTTCACAAAACTTCTTGGGTACCTTTGTTATCACCTTGGGACGAGAACGAGTGTTTCTGGGTGTGGTCCAAAATTCAAGATGGCTGCCAGTAGCCATTTTGTACCGAAATTAGGTTCAATCAGTTTTTTGTCACAACTTCTACACAGCTCATATTTGTGAACTGATCTTCACAAAACTTCTTGGGTACCTTTGTTTTCACCTTGGGACAGGAATGAGTGTGTTTTGGGATGCCTTTGTTATCACTGTGCTATGAGAACAAATATTTTGGGGTTCAGTAGACCCACTCTGGGACTCAAAGATTTTTTTCTAATTTAGCATCTGACTGTCACCCACCTTTACAATACTTTACCTATACATTTGTTACAGACAATGGTCAGTATTTATGTACAGACCGTTACAATACTTTATATGTACCTTTGTTATCAGGTCATTACCTAGATGTTTGTCATTGCTGTGTCACATACTATACATGTACATGTCTTTGTCTTGACAAGTTGAGCTACAGTGTCATTGACACTTTCATTAACGATATCTGGGTGACTGACCAGTTTCCATCTTCCTGGTGAAAAGCAACAGTTATTCCTATTCCAAAGCCTGATAAAAATCACAGCAACGCAAGTAATTACAGGCCAATCGCCTTAACAAATTACCTATGTAAAACCATGGAAAGGATGATCAATGATCGACTTGTCTGGTTGCTGGAATCGAACAATCTACTTACGAATGTTCACTGTGGTTTCAGAGGCCAGAGAAGTACTGTGGATCATTTGGTCAGACTTGAAACGTTTATGAGAAATGCTTTCACTAGAAAAGAACATGTGGTCACCATATTCTTTGATCTAGAAAAGGCATATGATACTGCATGGACGTATGGGATTTTAAAAGATCATTTAACATGGGGTTGAGAGGGCGTATGCCTCTTTTTATTGAAAACTTTTTAAAGGACCGCCAATTTCAGATTTGTGTCGGGTCAACGTTATCTGATCGTCACAAGCAGTAATTGGAGTTCCTCAGGGTAGTATTTTATCCGTTACCCTCTTTTCAATTAAGATCAGTAGTATCATCGTTGCAATTGAGAATATGGTAGATTTTTCATTGTATGTTGATGATTTTTTAATCTGTTATAGCAGTAAAAATATGAATGCTATCGAGTGCAAACTTTGGCTGTGTTTAAGGGGTCGTCCAACCTAACTTTGGTCAATTTGTTGACATTTTTCCCAATGTCTCAGAAACAGATAAGAGAAGTAAGGAAAGGCAAATTATATATCAAAATAATGATTAAAGTGCATAGAAAAGGTACATATAATTTTTTTCAGGAAAAAATGTGAATTTTATGTTTTTGAAGAAGATTAATTTGCCAATGGCATAAGTAACGAACTGGTAAAACCACAAAATAATCGGTAATTCGAAAGCCTACAGTGACACATACATCTTAAAATTGGGAGACACTCTTTTGTCCTTCCATACTTCTTCTGGTGGACTCCTTCAAGTTGACCTTTGTTGAACTCCCCAAATCAAAACATAAACAAAAGAAAATGTCTGCCTTCAATCAGTGAGCACTCCACTTATAACATTTGGTCTCAATCTTTATTACTTTCATGAATTAGGAAAAGATTTCTTCGAGTATGTACTTCAATGTTTATAGAATACAGCTGTTATTTTATTTTGAGGTATTTTATTGTAAAAATTTTGTTCTCTTACTTATGCCATAGCAGACTCTCAGGTGGTGCTTTAGACTTGAAAGAAAATAGCATGAAATTTGACCAAAGATAGGTTGGGCGTCCCCTTAAATAGAATCCTGAAATGGGATACAGAAAACGGTTTCAAGTTTTCAAAGACCAAAACTAATTGTGTTCATTTCTGTAAGCTCCGGAAGCATCATCTTGATCCGGAGTTGAAAATGGATGGAAGTGCCGTTAAAGTTGTAAAAGAAGTGAAATTCTTAGGTTTGTTGTTTGACAGCAAACTGAATTTCACTTCTCACATAAAACAACTAAAGATAAAATGTAAAGGAGCTCTGAACCTTCTGAAGGTAGTTGGTAGTACCCGATTGGGGTGCTGACCAAAAAACATTACTCCATCTGTATAGATCATTTGTTAGATCAAAATTAGATTATGGTTGGTTTACGGTTCTGCAAGGAAGTCATATCTCAAACCACTTGATGCAATTCATAATAGTGGTATTAGAATTAGTCTAGGTGCTTTTCGAATATCACCCATAGATTCAATGCTTGTTGAAGTGGAGGAGCCTTCTCTGGAGAAGTGCAAAATTAAACTTTCACTCCAATATGTTTCTAAACTTCTTTCTGATCCATCAAACCCTGCTGATAACTGTGTCTCAGAACCTCAAAATACCGAATTTTTTTAACCGTCATCCGAAACATATCCCTCCATTAGGAATTCGAATTCAACCTCAAATAGAGTCTGCCAAAATTTAACCAGATACGATAAAAGAAAGATGTAAACCTCGAACTCCTCTTTGACAACTTAAAAACCCAACAGTTATTTTGGACCTAGCTTCTACCAAAAAGTCTGAAACAAATTCTCTGCAGTTTAAGCAAAAATATGCCAAAATTTAGTCAAAATACAGTGAATATACAAGGATCTATACAGATGGATTTGAAGATGTTGAAAAAATATCAGCCGTTGTCACTGGTGATCACATCACCTCAACCAGAATACCGAATCAAAGTTCTATTTTCACAGCTGAAGTTAAAGCTTTACAACTCACGCTTGAACACATCGAGACTGTACAGGAAAAGAAGTCGATTATTTTTTCCGACTCTCTTTCCTCTTTACTTGCTTTACTCAACCCCAAGTTGAAGAACCCTCTCATTTTGGAACTTCGTGAGAAGTTAACATTTCTGATGTCTGACCACTGTGATATTGTGTTTTGTTGGTTACCCAGACATGTAGGTATCGCTGGTAACACCAGAGCAGACATGCAGCAAAACAGGCTTTAACCAAGCCTCTCACTGATTTTAACATCCCTTTCAGTGACTTCAAACCACATATCAGCAACTACATAACATCTGTATGGCAGGTGGATTGGGATGGAGCGACAGACAAATAACAAGCTACGTTGCTTCCAACCAAATATTTTTTATCACTACCTATCCAGTAACCTTTGTAGAAAGGATCATGTAATACTTACACGATGTCATGTTGGTCACACACAATTTACACACAATTTTTGTTAGAGGGTAATATGTGACCTGAGTGTGTTTCCCGCCAGCAGGTGCTGTCAGTGGAACACATTCCTTTACATTGTACTGATTTTAATCATGTTAGAGGGCAATATTTTACAGTTGGATCTTGAGAGATTTATTTTATCTTACGACCCCGCAAAAAGTCATCTCATTTTTGAAAGTAATCAACCTTTTTAATAAATTTTAAATTGTTTTTACCTTTTTAAATTTCATCTATCCGTATTTATTTCATAGGTTGATTCACACAGCATTTTTTGTACAACTGGTCTCTCCTTCTCATTGCGGTTCACACTCCTTAGTTATATTTCTCTCATTCCTCTCAACGACTTTTTAGTCCCCCACCGGCATCGCTGGAGGGGACTATAGGTTTGCACTCTGTCCATCCATCAGTCTACTATAGGTTTGCACTCTGTCCACATTATTTTTCCGGAGTTTTTTGGAAACGCTTCAACGGAATGATTTCAGTTTTTGGTAAACTACTATAGAACGATGACTTACAGATGAAGTTTGAGTTTCATGCTGATTACATTATTCTTGTGTGAGTTATGGCCCTTGGAAATATGGAAAAGTAACAAAATATCACTTTTCTGGAGTTTTTTTGGAAACGCTTCAACGGAATGATTTCATTTTTGGTAAACTACTATAGAACGATGACTTACAGATCAAGTTTTAGTTTCGTGCGGATTGCATTATTCTTGTGTGAGTTATGGCCCTTGGAAATATGGAAAAGTGCCAAAATATCAGTATTTTTATACTGTACCAATGACCCAGACTTAGCTGGTGCTAACTCTAACAAAACCAGGGCCAAACACAAATTTTGCCCCCCAATCCCCAAAATTTGCATCCAAAATAAAAAGAAATCATGTCCTAAAGGACCTCCATACTACGCCTCTACTGCGCATGCGCAGTGACGCAGACGTCCCGAAATTGGCGCCAATTATCATTCTCTGTTTGGCCCTTCATCAGTCAACATCTCACTGATCTTTGTGCTTGTAAATCTCAGTTTAAAGGATGCCAGACACGTAATTTTTGGAGAAATGGTGATTCTAAGGAGGATATAGAAGGAGGAGAGGAAAAAGAAGTGACAAAAAATAATCAGGGCTGTACTTAAAATTTTTTGATGAAATTATGTTAAGTTGCGTATTTTCGAGGCATGGGCCTCTTGTTGTCATTCTTGCTAAATGTTGCACTGCTTATTCAATGTTTCCTCTCCCCTAGCCTTCTAAAGTCCCCCCTTGCAATTCTCCCATGCTTTTGGCATATTTTTGAGAAAGTTCATTTCTAAAATTTCCCTGGGAGAGTTGCTTGGATACAGAATGTTTTCTGTTATTTTCCCCATAGTTGCGTTTTCACCCATGGGTGTATAAACGTTGTGTTCTGCATCTTCCATCTGATGTTCTGCAGATTCTCCCCTGGGAGTCTCTGTCTTGCATCAGATAGAGTGTAATTTGGATGACTGATTTCGGGCCAGTTTTTTCAGTGCCTGGAGTCATGTTTTCTGGTATTTTACACTGTTTGTTTACATTGGCAACAGCCTTTTTTGAGGGGGGCTGTTTGCCTTTGGTGTAGTTTATCTCACTATTAGATACATTTATATTTTCCGTAAGTGTCTCATTAATTATTTAATATAAATTTTAAATTTTTGACCACACTTTGCCATCGGATCCATTGGGGCTCAACGTTACTTTTCAGCAACTTGGGCTTCACTGAAAAAATATTTTTTCAAAATTATTTTGATTTGCAATTGTTTTTTTCATTTATTAATGGATCATGTTATTATGTATCTTTGTGTCAGGGGTTTGTGCGAGTAACTAGGACTTGTTGTTGTCCTTTCACAATGAAGGGACATTGTTCAAATTGTAATGGGAAGAAATCTTCCTCTGACTTTCATGATCATTGTATTAATTGTAGTCAGTGTTCTCGCTTTAATCCCTGTCCTATATGTGAATATTGGGATGAGAAACATTGGAAACGTGTGTCACGATATGTTGTTTCTGGAGAAAGGGCTATGCCGGCTCTTTCTCCGCAAGGTCACTCTACTCTCTCAGTTTCTATTTCAGAGGTACAAGAACAGGGTGATGTTTCCATGTTATCTTCTACAAGTGTGCGTCCGTCGTCACAAATGAATTCAGTGCTAGCGGCAAAAGTGCTCATGGAGATTAGACAAATGTCGTCCGCTAGCTCGCCCGGTGTAGCGTCCATTCACCGAATGGTTCGGCAGCCGGGTTCGTCCGATGCGGTCCAGGAGGAAATTTTGGGTGGTGCGAGCACTATAAACATAATAGATGCACACCCAGTGACGGCGGATAGTAAGCGAGAACGGAGGAAGCCTTTGAGTCCGGTTCCTAGCTCGTCCAGGTCCAGCCGGGCCGCGAGCGAGAGAGGCCTACCGCAAAAGCTTCCTCCACGGGAGGATCTTCTTTCGCAGGGGAAATCGCGCCAACTTCATCACAACCCGCAAGGTCTCAACCTTCACGTTTTTCCGTTGTGCGGTCCTTCTTGCATGGCAAGCACTTTACAGGACGAGCAGTGGACGCGATTTCTAACTGTAGGAGGACCTCCTCTTCGCTAAACTATGCGGCTAAGTGGAAGGTTTTTCGTCGTTGGTGTAGGGATCATTCTGTAGATGTATTCGATCCCTCTATACCAGACATTGCAAACTTTCTAGTATACTTGTTTGACGAAATCAAACTGCAGCCTGTTACTATTAAGGGTTATAGGTCTATGTTATCTGATACCTATGCACATCATGATAGTTTACAAATTGGATCTAATGTCTCTTTATCTAAGTTAGTTAGAAACTTCTCGATAAATAGACCCAGAACTCTTAGATTAATTCCTAAATGGAATTTAGCTTGGGTTCTTCTTAAATTGAAGGAAAAGCCATTTGAACCTCTTGGGACAGTAGATTTCAAATTCTTATCTTATAAGACAGCTTTTCTCTTAGCTTTCTCTTCTGCTAGAAGAGTCAGTGAGCTTCATGCACTGTCGGTGGATGATTCTCACTATCGTAGTGTCGGGAACACTATCACCTTCACTACTAATGTGGGTTTTTTAGCCAAGAATCAGGCTCCTAATAAATATCCGGAACCTATTGTTATTAAGGCTCTTCCGTCTTCAGACGGGCGTAGGCCTTTACTCTGTCCTGTTAGAGCGTTACGTATCTATAAACAGAGATCTCAGTTCATCAGAAAGGGACGAAAACGTTTCTTTCTGTCTTTGATGCCTAATAGAAAGGACATTTCGGTCCATTCTATTGCTAGATGGATTCAATTAACTATCCGTACTGCTTATGAGAGTTTATCTTCTTCTCAGCAGTCTGTGCTTAAGATTTCCACTCATGAAGTAAGAGCTCTTGCTACTTCTTGGGCTTATGCTAATAGTGTTGCTATTACAGATTTAATGAAGGCTGCTTATTGGTCTCAGCCATCCACATTCACGAATTTTTATCTCAGAAATATTGAGTCCATTTCTGGAGACCTGCATTGTTTAGGTCCGTTATCTGTTGCTCAGAATGTTGTCCACTAAACAGTTGCAACTATAGTTATGCAGGCTTTCTGTTCCGGCAGTGACTCAGTCCGGCTGCCCTCTTCGCTCTGGGCTATTTGACCCAGGGCAAGGGGAAAGGGGGGGGGGGGGGGGGGGGTGTTCCCTTAGGTCACCTGCTTTATAGTGAAAAGCAAGGGAATGCCTCCTCCAAGTCAGTATTTCTGAGTCGCTTCCGGGATGGTTTTAAAGTGTAATATTAATATTAAAATTCATTCATGTCTTATTGTTAAAGTGTAGCTCGGTGTGAAGCATTTGTATATGTCAAGTGTCAAACCGGCTTTAATATACAATACTCGGACACTTTTAAATGACTATTAAGAGTCTCAGTTCTCTGGACTACTTTATTTATTGGCTTACTTTAAATATAATTAGTATAAGGGATATACTGGATGTTAACAGAGAACATGAATATTATGGTGCTCAATTATTAAGGGTATTGTATCTTTCTAATTTAATATTAAATAAGAAAGATACATGTAAAGCCTAATACTCCTTTTCTCCTTAAGGGGTTATCTCTTTATTATATAGTTGAGCTTATTGGATTTTCCTCTATGTCCTAGGCCCTCCAGCCTGTTTTCTATTCAGCTAAGTCTGGGTCATTGGTACAGTATAAAAATGTTAAAAAATTTATAGTAATTTATATATTTTTTATACTTACCAATGACCCAGACGGGGATGGCCCTCCCAGGAGTTGGGAACTCTTGCCTCCCCGCTGAGTACATAGCGCTGACCAGGCACTGCCAGTAAGAATGATAATTGGCGCCAATTTCGGGACGTCTGCGTCACTGCACATGCGCAGTAGAGGTGTAGTATGGAGGTCCTTTAGGACATGATTTCTTTTTGTTTTGGATGCAAATTTTGGGGATTGGGGGGCAAAATTTGTGTTTGGCCCTGGTTTTGTTAGAGTTAGCTCCAGCTAAGTCTGGGTCATTGGTAAGTATAAAAAATATATAAATTACTATAAATTTTTTAACTTTCTGGAGTTTTTTTGGAAACGCTTCAACGGAATGATTTCATTTTTGGTAACCTACTATAGAACGATGACTTACAGATCACATTTTTGAGTTTTATGCTGATTTCCTTAGTCTTGTTTGAGTTATGGCCCTTGGAAATATGGAAAAGCTCCAAAATATCAGTTTTCCGGACTTTTTTTGGAAACCCTTCAACGGAATGATTTCATTTTTGGTAACCTACTTTAGAACGATGACTTACAGATCAATTTTCATTTACACTGTCCATCCATCCGTCAGTCTGTCAGTCAGTCTGTCAGTCATACTTTAGTTTTCCGGACTTTTTTGGGAAATGCTTCAACCGAATGATTTCATTCTTGGTAATCTGCTATAGAACGATGATTTACAGATCAAGTTTGAGTTTGATGCTGATTGCATTATTCTTGTGTGAGTTATGGCCCTTGGAAATATGGAAAAGCGCCAAAATATCAGTTTTCTGGACTTTTTTTGGAAACGCTTCAACAGAATTCATGCTGATCACATCTAGGTTATAACATTGTATAATTATTAATGCTTATTAGTCCGGTTGGGGACATTGTATTGCTTTAGCGATACGTGCGCTCTTGTTTAGATTATTTCATTGTGGATAATGATCTTTTTAAGATACATATTTTCATCGCCTAAGCTGCTGATGTGGCGTAAAGCACCAATAAATAAATAACAACACTAGAAAATTACCTGTCAGAAAAGAAATGTGAAAACACTGCATCTCGGATGTAATTTTTGTTTTTTACTTCTTGATTCAACCTTGATATAATATTTTATGTATGAAATCTCAGTCCACCACTATAAATAAAATGGATAATGTTCCCGTCATGATCCAATTAGGAAGACACCACTTTTGTGATTACAATAAATAGCAGTTGTGAAACAAATCAAATTAGGCCAAATAAAGTAGATCTTGTTTCTCAAGCCATTTTTTATAAAATTGCACGTGGGCGGATGTTTGTTTTGTTTATTTTTTATTAGCTCAGTTGGACAAAGTCAAACTGAGCTAATTTCATCGCTCTCCGTCCATCATCCATCCGTCTGTCTGTCTGTCATCTGTCAACACTATGTTTTGGTCTTCTCCTCTAAAACTACTGGGCCAATTCAAATGAAAGTTTGTGTGAGTGAAAATGCTCCAAAAATTTTTTAAAATCTTCTTCTCATGAACCAGTGGGTACAGTGACTTGATATTTATTATGGAGCTTCCTTTTGAGGTGCAGAATCAAGTTTGTTCAAACGAAGTTCGTGAAGCAGTACTTGGCTTTGTAATGGGAGGGGTAAGATTTTTGGCTCTGCCCAAAATTTATATTTTCGGAACCGATGGTCCGATTTGAACCAAATTTGGTATGTGGTATTATTGGGTCATAAGTACTTGACTCGTGCAAAAAAAAATTCCCGCATCCCCATGGGAACCCCAGGAGCTAAAAATAGAAATATTTTCAAATGCCCATATTTCCCAAACCACACAGAACAGAGAACTGTTATTTGGTATGAAGCATCCTTAGAACCAGTAGAATTGAGTGGTAAAAAAAATTGCCATTGGTTATGTTGGGGTGTTCTGTAGAGGGCATCGAAAAAATGCTGAATCAGCATATTTGCAAAAATTAAAAAAAAATCTTTTCTTCAGAACCAGTGGTCAGAATCTTTCGATGTTTGGTATACAGCATTCATAGGGGGGTCAGACACAAGTATGTTAAAATAAAGCCCATTGGTTCATATTTGGGCTCAATACAGGAGCCTGAATTTTTAACTTAGGGCAATATGGGGAATATTCTTAATACTCTTCTTCACAACTGCCAGTCAGAATCTTTTAATGTTTGGTCCTCAGCCCAAATTTTAACTTGCTTCAATATGGGGGGATAATTTTTAAAAATCTTCAGATCCACCAGTCAGAGTGCTTTCATATCTGGTATACAACATCTCTAGGGCGGTCAGATTCAAGTTTATTCAAATCAGGTCCCTAGATATATATTCTTCTTCTTCAGTTCCAACAGTCAGAATGCTTTCATATTTGGTGTACAACATTGCTAGGGAGGTCAGATTCAACTTTGTTCAAAACAAGAGCCTGGGTTAATATTTGGGCTTCCTTTGGGAACCGGATTGGCCATGTAGCTTATGAATTAGAAATTTTGTATTCAGTAGCCTCTAGAGGTGTGTAACAAAGATTAATCCGCATAGGTTGTATCAAGGTGCTTCATTGGTGATCTCCACATATTACTTATCAACTGAAGAAAAGGCATGATGCTCGGATGATTTTTGTCACTCCTGAGTGGCTCAAGGATTGACAATGTATCCTATGGAGATGGATTGCTTAATGTAGACTCATTCTTGCACTCTGTTTATATCATGTTCTGTTCAAGGTGAGCACTTTAGGCCCCATGGGGCTTCTTGTTTTTCTAATTATTTCTTTGCCATCAAAATTTAATGTTCTTGGTTTGTTTTATGTTTTAGGCCTCATAAACTACAGAATAGGATGGGTAGTGGTGTATTTGGTCTTTTGAGTGCAAGAAGGATTTGCAGTGCTGAAGCACTGGAAAGCCTTGTTGCACTCAAGGGACAAATTTATCAGCTTTAAACTTGGTTAAAGTATCAGACATAAACCATATGAATTTAATTTTTAGCTCAACTTTGATGAAGTCAAATTTGAGCTATTGTCATGGCCCGTCGTCCGTCCGTCCGTCCGTCCGTCCGTCCGTCTGTCCGTACGTCAACAATTGGCTATGGCTCGGGCTAGAGGTCGTATTTATGAACCGATCTTTACAAAACTTCTTGTGCACCTTTGTTATGACCCTGGGACGGGAACGAGTGTTTTTGGGTGCGGTCCGAAATTCAAGATGGCTGCCAGCCACCATTTTGTACCGACGATGCAGAAATCTGTTTTTTGTACAGAACTTCCATATAAAAGCTCTGATTTGAATAATTTTTTGTATGAATGTTTAGTACCATGGGATACATCACATATAATACGGGGTTTTTTCTCGTGCGTAAATTGTGCAAATTAGACTAATTTTGATGTTTTTTGGGGTTACTTTCAGCACTGTAAGTGCAAATGCCAATACGGCTCGGGCTAGAGGCCGTATTCATGAACCGATCTTTACGAAACTTCTTGGGTACCTTTGGTATCACAGTGGGACGAGAACGAGTGTTTTTGGGTCCGGTCCGAAATTCAAGATGGCCGATGGCAGCCATTTTGTACAAAATTAGGTGCAATCAGATTTTTGCACAGAACTTCCATATGAAAGCGCTGATTTGAATAATTTTTTGTGTGAATGTTTAGTACCATGGGATACATCACATATAATACGGGTTTTTTTCTCGTGCAGAAATTATGCAAATTAGATGAACTTTGATTTTTTCAGTGCGACTTACACACAGTAAGTACACATGTCAATATGGCTCAGACTAGAGTCTGTATTTATGAAGTGATCTTCACGAAATGTCTTGGGTACCTTTGTTATCACCTTGGGACGAGAACGAGTGTTTCTGGGTGCGGTCTAAAATTCAAGATGGCTGCCAGTGGCCATTTTGAACCGAAATTAGATCTAATCAGTTTTTTGTACACAACTTCTACACAGCTCAGACTAGAGGCCATATTTATCTTTACGAAACTTCTTGGGTACCTTTGTTATCACTGTGGGATGAGAGCAAGTGTTTTTGGGTGTGGTCCGAAATTCAAGATGGCCACCAGCAGCCATTTTGTACCAAAATTAGTGCAATCAGTCTTTTGTACAGAACTTTGTATGAAAGTTCTGATTTGAATAAATTTTTGTATGAATGTTTAGTAACATGGAATACATCACATATTGTAAGGGGTTTTTTTTTCGTGCAGAAATTATGCAAATTAGATGAACTTTGATTTATTCAGTGCTACTTACACAATGTAAGCACACATGTCAATACGGCTCAGGGTAGAGGCTGTATTTATGAACCGATCTTCACAAAACTTCTTGGATACCTTTGTTACCTTGGGATGAGAATGAGTGTTTCTGGGTACGGTCCAAAATTCAAGATGGCTGCCAGTGGCCATTTTGTACCGAAATTAGGTCCAATCAGTTTTTTGTCACAAGTTCTATACAGCTCGTATTTATGAACTGATCTTCACAAAACTTCTTGGGTACTTTTGTTTTCAACTTGGGACAGGAACGAGTGTGTTTTGGGGTGCCTTTGTTATCACTGTGCTATAAGAACAAATATTTTGGGGTTCAGTCAGACCCACTCTGGGACTCAAAGATTTTTTTCTAGTTGAGCATCTGACTGTCACCCACCTTTACAATACTTTACCTATACATTTGTTACAGGCAACGGTCAGTATTTATGTACTTTATATGTACCTTTGTTATCAGGTCATTACCTAGATGTTTGTCATTGCTGTGTCACATATACTATACATGTACGTGTCTTGACAAGTTGAGCTACAGTGTCATTGACACTTTCATTTAAGTTTACATTGGTTATACAAAGACAGCATGTGGCAGCCAAAAGAACCATGTGGGAGGGCCTGAGAAACAGATTTTTAACTTTTTTAGGCCTTACTTAATTTTTTAGGTCTATTCCTTTTCAACTGGATTGTCCTGGAGGGCTATCTGCATGGAAAAGCCAAAAAAATCTTACAGATAGTAAATGGTGCTATGAAGAGGTTGATACATGTTTGTCTATAGAAAGTACATGTAAGTAGAAAGTGAAAAATTATAATTGCCGACTTGGAGTAGGTAACAATGTTTTTTTCCGGTGCCCTGTGATCTACTTTTTCAAAACTTAATAAATGTAAACTTATTAAACAAAGTGAACAATTTGTTAATGCAGAATTTAGAATGATCCCCAAGAAAACAAATTTTAATAATTTGGTAACATTCTGTTTAAAAACTAGATATCCTTTTTGTCTTGCCTGCTTTTGCAGAGACTAAACATAGACACTTGCACTGGGTTGTAGGCTTTGGACAATCAAAGAGATTTCTGTGAAAATTATATGGTTATACCCCATCATGAGCTGATATGTCAGAACCAAAACCATGCCACCAGGTTCAAGATCAAAGTTACTGTTACTTAAAATGGAATTTCTTGACAATTCTTTTCAATCTATAAATTTTTACCCATTGAAGATAATTACATGAAATGTCCCAGGTTTATTGAGAACCATGAGGTGATATGTCGAAATCAAACCTATGCCAATCGTTTTTTTTAAATCTATAAATTTTTACCCATTGAAGATAATTACATGAAATGTCCTAGGTTTATTTAACACCATGAGGTGATATGTCGAAATCAATCTATGCCAATTGGTTCAATTTCAAAGTCGCTGTTAATAAAAATAGAATTTTTCTTGAGGGTCAGGTTTTTCAATTGGCTATAACTATTTAACCATTGAAGATAATTCTATGAAACTTAATAGGGTTTATACAACACCTTAAAGTGATACATGTATGTCACAATCAATACCATACCACTAGGTTCAAGGTCATTGTTACTGTTACTATAAATAGAATTCTACTTCAAGGTTCAGTTTTCTAGTTATGTTTTTCAGTTGGATCCTACTTTGTAACCATCGAAGATAATTATATGAAATTTTATGAAGTTTTCTGTTCATCACTCTGTTTTGTCGAATGTTCCACTGTCCATCCATCTGTCTAAATCCATCCATCTGTCTGTCCTACTCCATTTCATCCAAACAATAACCTTTGTATCATTGATTGCACAAATTTCTTACTAAATACATAGGTTGTCCACAACAGGGTGTCGATTGGGATTGCATTTTGTGTCAGTAGGTCAATGGTCAAGGTCGCTGTTACTATAAATAGATTTTTGTTTTCTGTGCAATAACTTGAGTTTCCTTTTACACGCAGAACTACAACTTCATACACTGATTGCATGTAATGAGTTGGTTATTGGGATTGTGTTCGGGGTCAAAAGTCAAGGTGACAGCTACTTATAAATAGATATTTACTTTCTTATCAACCTACCTCACAATTGTTTACAACAAGCTTGCATTACAGTGGAAGTATACTCTCTATTTTTGTACTTTCCCAAGCGATTTGGGAAAGAGAAGTGGTGCAAAAGCACTAAGAATTGAAAAAAACAGGAGATATTAAATTCAGGGTGTCCTTCCGTCCTTCCATCCTTCTGTGTTTTTCGTTTCTAGACTCTAACTTTCCTTACAGTGACTGGATTTCGATGAAATTTGGGTAGTAGATCACTTTCATCAATTGTGGGTCCAAGTTCAAACATGGGCATTTTCTGTGCATATTTAATTAGGTTGCTTAAATTTGCTTGGCTGATGGTTTCCAGACTCTAACTTTCCTTAGAGTCAACCGATTTCAGTGAAATTTTATATATGGATTACTTTTATCAATACCTAGGTCAAGTTCAAAGGTGGGAAATTTTGTACCAAAAATCTGTCCGTCTGCCTGTCTGTCTGCCCATGCATCAACGCACCTCGGATTAAAAGCCGTATTTATGAACCGATCTTCACGAAACTTCTTGTGTATCTTTGTTATCATTGTGAGACCAGAATATGTCTTCATCATCACTTCTTTTGCAACTCTACAAAGTCAGACTTTCCCAGTACCATATACAGACCACCATATTATCTGGACATCACTTCCAAGTTTCATTAACTTCCAATCACAAGCTTTACAGGTTGGTTAACACTTTTCACATCAGTTTAATGTAATATGTCTTATCATACAGTCTTAATTTTTAGTGATTCTCACAGTTATACTCCACGTCACTTTACGTGCTTTGACAGTGACCTCCGTGAAAATAAATCTGATAACCACTGTCTGAAGCACTGTCTGTTCTGTCTCTTCCAAATAACTTCCACATGCAACTCAACTATATTCCACTTGATGCATTAATTCCCCTTGAAACTGCTGCCCAGTGGGAGATATGAATTCACTGAATTTACTTGTTTATGTTGGGTTCACCTTACCTTCTACGCCTCTCACCTCTGCTATGCCCTGGACAGTTCCTTGTGGGCAATGCCTTTTGCCAAAGCTTGTGGAGGATTCTCAAGCTTCATGTTCCACATGTAATGGGTGTTCTTCTGATCGACCCTGTGGGGTTTGTGGGTCTTGGTCGTCCACCTTTTGGGTTTCCGTGAACCATGTGGTGCATTCTTGTGGCTGTTCCTTCTGTGCCCGTGGAAAGGGGAACACTGTCGTTCTGGGCCTCCTGACATGACTACACCTGGTGAGAGTTCTAACCCCTCCATGGGGTATTTGCAGTCTTTTCTTGCAGTGGATACTGCGGGAGCTGTTGAAATATCCGGTGAAGAGATGCCTGGTTCCAGGAATGCTGTCCCCCTCCAGTCGACATTAGTGCTGAAATGGTTGGCTCATTTTTGTAACTGGCTAACCGTCAGGCATAAGTGGATTTCAACCGGATATCCGTTAAATTCAACCACAAGTTTTATTGTATTGTCTACGATGCAAAATCAGTAAGGAATGGCGAGAAAACAGTTCAAAACACTGCCACCTGACTTCTGCAAAAAGTAAACAAACAAAAACCATGATTAACCATCGAGTGCCAACATAATTCGTCGATGTGGAAACGATCATTAACACATCGTAACTGTGGTCACCCTGCATTGTCCCGTCAAAAAAACAGGCCTTGCCATTTGAAAGTCACAGGCATGTGACATGCCACACACCTGAAACAGAGTTTGCATGTGCTATTTGTTCCCACATGCGTGCATTTGAAGTGAGGGATGATTGTCATTCATATTACTTAAGAATTTTCCAACCAGTTTCTAAATTGTAGTTAGGCATAATTAACTGTACATGTATTAGCAAAGAGCCTCTTACCTCAAGTGGCTTGAATCTGATGTTATCATATCATCATAGAGTGAATATGTACTCCTAATTTTTTTAGTATCTTTTTCTGTTCTCTGCTAAGACAAATGTTACAAACAGTTACACGTTTACATCAACTTATTCCTCGCAATGAAATTCTGGTGGGAATATGTTGCGAGTCATGAAAGGGGTGTGTTAAGAAATTATTATATGTTCCATTGTCCGAAAGGGGAGCTGGACGTTTCGTGCATGGGCGTTTCAGAACGTTTCAAACCATTTAGGACATATCGTACACAAGCTAGGATGTGTCGTACACTAGGTTATGACTGTCTTGAGCCAAGTAAAGATAACAACCCATGAGTAAAAATAACAAATTTATTGCACTGACATATTTATATCAATACATGAACAAAACATACTGGAATGATACAAATATAAAGTTCTACAAAGATAAGTCTGACTTTGTGCTGTACATGTATACAAATAGAACATACTGGAAAATATTTATTATAATTATAATAGGCCTATGCTAAGGATGGGGCTTAGGACTTTGAATTCCCAAGTCACCTCCTTAGCATGGATCGTGTCATCCTTACATGACATCTCAGTAAGTTGTCTTACTTAAACTAGGGGTAAGGTGAGGTGGGGGGGTGGGGGGGGGGGGGGGTGGAGGTAGGGTCCCTCCATGATGATATACTAGGTATTTAACATTGCAGTAATAAAAAAGTGTTTTACATGTACTGAAAATTAATCATTTTAATGTGTTCATGTGCTAATTATGACTCCAGTGTAATAACAATACTGTGATCACATATCATAAGAACTGATCAAAGCTGATTAATCTTCACTGAACTCACATCATAATGTTTTGATTTTTCATCAAAGAAAGATGTTTTTACAATCTGAGGTTCATTTTATTTGCTAACAATATTTTCAAATGTACGACATGTTGTGGTGGTGTTGGGCGTATTAAATTCTGTTCCGTAATATTTCAAACATGGATTTTTTTATATTGGATTATAATACCTTACAAAAGTAAATAGTCTATCATTTCATATAAAAAATACATAAAAACCCTATAGAATTTGCCTGTGTACGAAACGTCCTTTGATATATGTATGAAACGTCTTTGTTTGTATACAAAACAGTCAGTGTACACAAAACGCCTGTGTATGAAATGACAATAATCCATCCGAGAGCCCCTCATTGTCTGACATTCATCATTGAAAAACAAATTTTAAAATGCAAGATTTTAAAATAGGTTTTTTATGACATACATTCATACTTTTAAACAGTTCAATAAAATCAAAACATGGTTTTTCTGAAACACGTTGGTGAAGAACCAAACAGTCAATTTATTGGGGGATTTTTTCAGCATTATAATATGCAATTAACAACACCTCATCAAAGAGAAAAATGTCAAATTTGTCTGTAGAAGACTCTGTTACATTGACAGGCACATGCTCACTACTGCCCACGCAGAAAACAACCTGCAGTGCACTCAATTGTTGGCAGTTTGCTACAAACATTTATCCGCTGCCTGACAGCCCAAGCGACCGAAATAACTGTTCATTGAACATTCTAACACCTTAACCCTTTCATGTTATATCGAGTACGCATCGTTGTAAATCAACAATTGTTTGGCAACTTTGACAATGCTTGCGTCAGCAAAAGAATTCTAATGTATCACAGTCAGATACTATCTATTTTCCGGACGCTATCCCATAAACTATAGGTATAGTGGTTATCCGGTTGACAGCTTTTCCAACCGGTTATGCCAATAATCAGTTGCAAACCGGTTATCCGGCTAACCATTTCAGCACTAGTTGACATCTGAGGCTGTCACTAGGGTTGTGACTCCTCCCTTGGAGCCGAGCTCGGTTGCTCTCTCCGCCTTTCCACTGGTTTCAACTTCTTCTGACGTATCATCTGCTACTGCTGTTCCGGCTGCTATGTCTACGGTCACCATTTCAGCCGACCTTGGCTTATCCCTGCAGGGATGTCTGCTAATTTAGACGTAGGATATCGGCCTCAGCCCTCCCTGTGTTCAGCTCGGCGAAGTCGGATAGGGGCTGCCGGTCGAATCCTCTGCTGTGGTCTCTCAGCCCTCAAGCCGAGCAAGTTTTGCCTTGGATTCAGAGGTCCATGGTGGGGTCACCATGGATTCTGTTGCGCTTCCATCCATGCACTCTGGTCCGTCGGCCAGTCTTGCGGGACCGGCACATTCTGTGCAACCTGGACCGTCTGTCCCTCCGAGGTCTGTAGCAACTCTCCTGAGTTCCTGCACTTCAGATCCTTGGGGTATTTCATACCCCTGTAAGTAGTTCAGCGATCCGAACGTAGTGGCTACCCCTCTACGTTCAGATTCTTCCCATTCAATCCTATAGAAACAGTTCCCATCAAGTTTTTATGGGAACTCAAAACTCGAAATTAGGAATATATATCAAGCTTTCACCCTTATTACTGCCTGCAATCGATAGTACACATATTTCCTTACATTTGAGCAGAGTTTATCGATCCAAACTATGTTTTATCCTTTAATTGTCGTCATTTGAAGACTGGCGAGGCGTCAACGGAAATTTCGATATCGGCCATGTTTTTGTATAAATATAAAATGATAAAAACAATAACCTGGTAATGGCACCGAAACGAATAGACCTTTTCATAAATGAGGAATCAGAAATTTGATCGCATTTGCGCAGAGGGGGCTGATAATCTGCTCTGTGCGAATGCAACCGAGTTTGATGACCTCCTCTGTGCGAATGAGATCGAAATTCCGATTCTGCATCGATGAAAAGGTCTATTCGTTTCGGCGCCATTTCTGGGTTATTGTTTTTACTGTTTTATATTTATACAAAAACATGGCCGATTTCGAAATTTCCATTGACGCCGACTTGTTGGAAGAAGGATATCACAGTTTGCAGATCGTTGGGCCATGATCACATCCAATCCTTGGGTGTTAGATGTTGTTCGGTCCGGTCTGCAGATATCCTTTCGAAGGCACCCAACTCTGTCGAGGGTGCCTCTTCCAACCCAAGTTCCTTCAGACGTTTCATGTCGGGAACTTTTGATCACGGAGATAGACAATCTCCTGTCAAAGGGAGTGACTGAGGTCATCAAGAACATTCATCCAGTGGGGAGAAGGACGGCCGACTTCAACCGGTTATCGATCTGAGTATCTTGAACCAGTCTATCATTGCTCCCAAGTTCAGCATGGAGACGTTCAGGTTTGTTCGCCACTCCACCTGCGAGATGTTTACTTTCACTTCCAATTCATCGGACATTAGGTCTCAGGTTCGCTTTTCTAGGGCGAATTGACCAGTTCAAGGCCATGCCTTTCGGCCTCAACCTGGCTTCTTAGGCCTTCACCCGACTGTTGAGCCTGCTCATGTTGCTAGGGTTCAGAGTCAAAAAGAAGAAGTCGGACCCAGTCCCTTCTCAGTCTTTCTGTCATCTGGGATTTTACTTCCATACTCAGCTAAATATAGTGGCGGTTTCCCGAGCGAGGGCAGTGATTTTCTCAGCTTTTGCCCTGACTCTGACCCAGTCCACGTCTGCGACAGCTTGAGTACTCTCCTATTGCTCGATCTCTGCAGTTCGGGGATGGACCTCATTCCTTTAGGTTGGCTGCATGTCAGACCTCTCCAGCACTTTCTGCTCAGTCATTGGAAACCGAAAGTCAATCCTCTGGATCTTGTGCTTCAGTTATCAGCATATCTCAGGCATCACCTTCTCCCCTGGGTGGATGTTCAGTGGATTATGCAGGGAGTTCCATTGGACTTGCCCATGTCTGATCATGTTCTGATGGCAGATGTCAGTGATCTCGGATGGGGCGCGATATTGGATCCTCTAGGTCTTTCCCTTCAAGGTGTTTGGGACCAGGATCAGGCAGCTCTTCACATCAACCAGAAGGAGCTTCTTGGTCTTCTGAGTTTCAGGCAGTGGATCCCCCACCTTTCGAATCATCAGGTCCTTCTGTTTCCGACAATTCGACAGTGGTCACTTACATTTGGAACCACGGCGGCACACACTCGGTTCCCATGTTCAAATTGGTCTGGGATCCTCTACTGCTTGCTCAGGTTGTCAATGCTGGGACGGTGGTTCATCACATTCCTGGTCATCTGAACGTCCTAGCCGACTCCTTGTCCCAATGGGCTAGGGCCATTTCCACTGAGTGCATGCTTCACAGGGCAGTGTTCCAGTCACTTTACGATCTCTGGGGTCGTCCCCACATCAATCTTTTTGTGACCCGTTGGAAACATCAGGTGGACACTTTCGTGTCCCTGTATCCAGATCATCTGGCTTTCACCATGGATGCTCTGTCACTCGATTGCAAAGGTCTAGTCAGTTACTCCTTCCCACCGGTTCTGATTCTGCCTCAGGTTCTAGCAAAGATAAGAACCTGCAATTGTCAAATCATTCTGATTGCTCCCCTGTTGCCTCAGCGGGTGTGGATCAATCAGCTCCACTCTCTGTTGGCAGTGGTTCCGGCATGTCTCCCTCTATGTCACAACCTTCTGTGTGAAGGTCAACTGAGGAGGTTTCACGTCGACCCAACTTCATTGTGCCTTCACGCATATCTTTTGTCCGGTCCTGTCTCTTCCGTAGAGGTTTTGCGAGACGAGCAGTGGAGTGCATTTCTTCTTCAAGGCTGGTTTAACCTATGCGGCTAAGTGGAAGGTCTTGTGTCAATGGTGTGCTGATCACTCTATTGATTATGCCGATCATTCGATCACACAGATTGTGGAGTTTCTGATGTGTTTGATTCTCAGGGTCTCCAACCTGTTACCATCAAGGGGTACAGGTCTTTGCTTTTGGAGACCTTTTCATATATGGGAAAGCATTGTATCAACACTAATCCATACCTCTCCTCTCTCTAGCATATGAAAATATGAATTCATACACAGATTACCTTGTAGGTGTCAATGATTAGAATTTTGTTCGGGTTCAGTAGACCAAAGGTCAAGTTCACTGTTACCCAAATAAATTTGGGGTTTCTGTTCATAATCTTATGTTTCCTTTAAGGTGGGAAACTGTAACCTAATCCTCAGATTGTCTATAAGGTGTTGATGATTGGAGATGAGTTTGGGGCCAAAAAGTCAAAGTTCAAGGTCATTTACTATGGATTGTGTCCAGCATTGCTCTTATTCAAATTCTTACTCTTCAGAACTTATTTAGGCCATTGTATCCAGATTGGCTATTACCTTCAATAGGTGGTCAGTCTTATGCAGATGCTTAAGGTAGGAGAGACCCCGCTAAGGTTGTTGCCTTGTTGTATCAAATTGTGCCTTTTGTGTGATAATTTTTTTTTCAAATTTGGATTTGCTTATTCACCTCTGGTAACCAAGATGGCCAACAGCGTTTTTTTTTAATACAACCTACTTTTGTAACTGGAAGGGTGCTAAATTATTTTTGGTCATCAAAATTTGTTCACCTGTGACTGCCTTGTTACAGTTTATGGGAGAGTGCCCCCCCCCCCCCCCCCCCCCTCTAACAGGCACTCTCTCGTAAATTGTAATTAGGCACATCCATACAGGCAAAATAAATTCACTCACAGATAATATGAAGCACTACATAGAATATGAGGCCCTTAAGATGCAGTACCTGCACTTCAGAATAAAACTCAAATCTGGACTTCCTACACTCAACAAGTTAATCTGCTGATGTCTTGTTATACGAGTAAGTGCATTGATGGCATTGCAGTAACCGGTTCTTGTCAGATCATCGAAGTTAAGCAACATCGAGCGCGGTTAGTGGTTGGATGGGTGACCATTTCAGTGACTGATTCATGCTCCCACGCCTACATGGGCGATTGCCTACATGGGGGAATGATGACACTGTGTACTAAGGCGTACTGCACGTCGATGGTGCGCATGTCTTCAACCAATCCAACCCTGCCTGTGCCGCGGTGCAGAGTTCTGATATTGGAGGGCTGGCAGCTGCTCGGTGCTTCTCTCCGGGTACTCTGGCTTCCTCCACCCGTAAAACTGTCACCGACATGATGTGACCCTGGCTGTTAATGTGTCGTTAAACCCTAATAAAAAAAATTTTCAAAAAGGCATTGATGTTTTGGAATTAACTTAAATCCTCAGTCATTTCAAACAAAAATTATGGCAAGTGTAATCTGTTAGGTGAAGTATTGATGAGCCTCTTTTGAGTGGCGGTGGAAGGTACAAGAAATTATATGGACTGTAGGACACTTAACACACCATGGTTCAGCCCAGTAGGAGAAAAGTTTAAAAATTGGTGTCAAAAGAAGCAAAATCCTCTTGGAGTCTTTATTACAAAACCAAATACCACTTATTTTCCTTTCAGTAATTGGGATTGCATCAGTTGACAATATATTTACTGGCAAATGGGCAGTTAATTGGTGGATGGTGTGATAACTGAATACACAAACAATTCTTAATTATTTATTGACAGACAGATAGATGGGGCCCCAATGAGTTGATGGGACCCCATTCCCAATGGGGCCCCATGGCTTTTGGCCACCCAGGCCAATAGGACGACACCACTACTTCAGGCCATTTTCAGCATCTTCATTCTTTTCCTTGATTTTGATCTTGACATGCGATGCTTTCTGTTTGTTATAACTTGGTAGCAAATAAATGGAGAATATCTGTTCTGAATTCTGATAATAAAAAAACACATGCATGCTTTAGATTACACTAAACACAAAGATGATTTCCTTTGAAGTTTTATTTTTGGTACAAAATCACAGTGCTTATCCCATCATTGGAATGATCTCGGAGCTAATTCCAGTGAAGGGTCAGGCTGAAAGCTATGTATTTTAGGCAAAACATGAATTAATGTTTTAGTTATTTAACCCTTTGACTGCTTGTGGTATATTCCCTGTCAATTAAATGGAAGCAATTGGAAGAGTCCATATTTATTGTTTGGTGGTAGACCAATTAATATTTTCAACATGCAGTCTTGGGGCTGCTCCAAGCCTGGAAATAAGCAATCTGTCATTTTCAGAATGAGGTCCCCAGAAGATGAATTTACTCGTACTTTCCCATACAGTGAGTCAGTTTATCCTCTAGGTACCTCTTTCTGTTTAGGCTTGAGACCTTTATTCAGATTGAGGTTCACATCGGGTAAATTTAGTGTTGTGCAGGGTGCAACCACCAAATTCACTGTCTGGGAATCTCATTCTGCAGATGACAGTCTGCTTATTTCCAGGCTTGGGCTGTACGTTGAAAATATTGATTTGTGTACCTCATACTTTAACCTAACAGCCATCCTACTTAACTGAAGTATGACGAATTATGTTCCCAGGTTGGAAAAGTAGCCTCTCTGTTTCAAAGGGTTGAGAAACATTTTGTGATGGTCTCCTAGTCATGATAGATCAAGGTTAATTTATCATTGTAACAGCTAATGCAGAATGATTATATAAATTCTTTCTCACAATTTTTTTTTTCAGACTGTCCAGAAAATGTTTCAAATTGCGTACATGTAGCACCAGGCTCTTATGAATGTTGGTGTGTAACTGATCACCATGGCTACAAATGTCTACGGCAGGTATGTTTAATAACAGCTTGTGGTACACTATTGTTGTAGAAAGTTTATCTTTAATTTGATCTCTTCATCAGTATATTCCCTTTTAACATTAAAGTCCTGGAGATTTTTATACATTTTTGCTACATTTTGACAATTGACATCCAGTGGCTTTTCAGTTGTTTCTCGACAAGTCTTGGCTTCCTATAATGGTAGCCAAGACTTGCCTAGAAAGCACTAGTACAGTACTTAGAATGTAAGTCATGGTGAAGGCTGTAAGCCGAGAGGTCCTCGGTTCGAATCCCACCTGCAGCAACCTTGTTGTGTCCTTGGGCAATATACTTCAGCCCCATTGCCCATGTGGGGGGCACGGTGGCATTGTGTACTAAGACGTACTGCACGTCGATGGTGCACCTGTCTTTAACCAATGTTAATCCTGTTTGTGTAGAGTTAGTATGTTGGGGAGCAGACAGTTGCTCGCCTTTGCTCGGTGGTTCTCTCCGGGTACTCTGGCTTCCTCCACCCATAAAACTGTTGTGGTCGTGATTAACCATTGTGCAGAAATATGTGACTTTAAAGTTAAACACAAATAAATAAATAAATAGAATGTAAGTCACAAGTTACTCAAACACTGCCAGTTAGGGCACATATTTTGTTGCAATTAAAAGTGATCAAAGTCAGAATTTGGCAGGCAGGCTGTGGTAATATACTTCTCATTGCATATCCATTGCCAGTAGTGCTGTGCGGTATTGAAATTTCAGGTTCAGTATTGGTATCGGTATTTTTCAAATATATACTCAGTTTTAGTATGGTATTATTCGGACTGTGAACAGAACACTGAAAGTGATCTCCAACTGACACAATTCGAAAGGAATGGTTTCGCGTGCCAAAGGCGCACAGGGACGGTATGGGGGACAAGCCCCTTTCGACCCTCAGTGACTGTAGATCATTATTTTTCACATGTCTAGGCGTGTCGAAGGAGGAACGGCTTCAGGTACTCGGCAGGTGTCACCAGTTGCATTGTGATGGTCTCTTGGCTGATGTTGGTTAGTGTGAGAGGTTGGGTCCTCTCACAAAGGTACTACCTCTCCCCAAGGGTGCAGTCGATCTGGATTATCGGGCAAGTATAGTCTGCCACTTCGAGGATGATTTCGAGTGATGGCCATCACTGGCAAGTATAATCTGCCTCAGGCTGTTCTGTTTGGTTGGACTCTTTGAAGGAAAACAACAATGACCCCTTTCGGGGACCACCAAGAAGAAGAAGACCCGAACTTCCCTGGTTCGGGTGCAGGCCTGCATTTGTAATCCTATTGGGTTGGGACAAAAAGATGCGCAATGCGCTTACAAAAAGGTGCAGAGGTGGGACGCAGGACCAATGCTCACCTCCCCTAAAGTGGTCGACCACTTTAAGGGATGGCGCGGAGGATGTACAGGAACCATGGGGTTTACCGTTTCTGTAACGGTTGGACTGTCCGTAGCGGTTATTGGGGTGCTGGTCAAAAAGCATCTTCTGTGTACCTGCTTAAAAGAAGAAGGCAGAATTAGTTTTCATTAGAATAAGAGATAAAAGTAGCACATTATGTTTTAATTATGATCACAGTTAAGCTGCTGATCAGCCTGTTAGATCACCTTCATAGGGTGATAGTGAGTTTGTAGCGGGAGGGTAACAGGTTTAGACACTAAACCACACCCGAGGGTGTTTCTGTCATGCCCTTCGTTGGTTTCGACCATATTTAAATTAAATTGAGTTTATTTAGGGTCATGAGTTTGGGCAGGGTAGTTTGGTTCCGCGCATTGTACCATGCCTGGAGCAGGACATGTCGTACGGTGGGGTCACAGTAGGTTCACTTGACAGTGGCTTGGCCTACCTACCCTTTCCCTATGTAGATTTGCTGAGATTGTGGGGGCAGGGTGGTTTGGTTCCGCACATTGTAGCATGCCTGGAGAAGGACATGTCGTAATGTGGGGTCGCAGTAGATTTACTGACAGTGGCTTGGCCTACCTACCCTTCCCCTTTGTTCCCCGTGTTGTTTATGCGCGCTGACTGTTTTTCGAGCGGTCTTAGTTTTGATTGCAATTTTTGGGCTTTTGTCGGCTTTCGCAAATGGTTCCAAGTTCGGAGATTAGTTCGCTGTCGGCTAACCGGTAATGATTTTTCGCGGCCAGGGTGGCTAGGCGGTCTTTAATGGTGGGGATATCGGCCCTGTCGTGGAATGTTTTGATGGGCGTGTCCCATGGGGCTCAGAGGGCAACTCTAAGCACGTGATTTTGAACCTTCTGGAGTTTTCCCATATTAGTTTGGTTGAGGTCAGTTAGTATGATTGCACCGTATTCTAGTACTGGGTGCACAAAGGCTTTGTACAGTTTGAGTAGGGTGGACTGGTTGGCCCCCCCATGAAGTTCCCTTAAGCATTTTCAGTAAGTTAATGTGTTTGGTAGCTTTTTTCGCCATGTCGTCGGTATGTTTGTTGAAGGACAGTTTTTGATCAATGGTGATGCCCAGGAATTTCGCTTCTTTGCATTCCGGGAGGGTGTTATCCATAAGTTTTAAGTCAAAATCCTGTTTAGTTATCTTGCGAGTAAAGGTGATTCGTTGGGTTTTATTGGCGTTTAGCTTAATTCTCCATTTGGCACACCATTGTTCAAGCTCGTCGAGAGCGCGTTGCAGGGGTTTTTGGAGCAGATTGGCCGTATTGTTAGAGTCCCAGAGGCCCTTATCATCCGCGAATTGGGAAACTTGAACGCGATCTTCGGAGAAGCTAAGGTCATTTACGAAGAAGATATACAGGAGGGGGCTTAGGACGGAACCTTGGGGGGACACAATTTCCCAACATTCAACCATATATAACTTAATAGGTTCAGTGCTGACATCTCATGAACTTGACAAGTTAATTCAACAGTGATAACTAATTAGTTTAACAAGTAATTTAATGAATCAATTGATTCAGTGTGAATCATCACACTGAATCAAATGATTCAATGAATAACTTGCCAAGTTAATCAGTTATCACTGTTAAATTAACTTGTTAATTTGTGTGATGCAACTGATGAGGCTTATCACTGCAGTGCTGTAGTTGTGAAACATTGTTCAATCATTGCCAATCATGCAATGAAAGAGTTACCCACTTTTCATTGTTTGGGCTCATCCTTGATAAACAAGTAAAATAACATTATTTTATGACATTCATCCAGTTGAAATTATAGAGTATTTTGAGTGGAAGCACACTATCAGTGTTCACTTATGGTCCTGGCTTCATACACATTTCTGAAAATTCTAGAGAATTCACGATTGTCCATGATAAATTAGGATAAATTTTCCTTTTTCACGAAAAAAAATGTACAAATCGATGATTTACTAATAGCAGCAAATCATTTTCAAAGCATTTGCTGACCTTGATCGATCAAATGAACTTTGAGAATGCTAAATCTGATGTCGCCTGTTGGCTTCCACACATTGTTTTTTAACGTTGCTTGAAAGCTCAACCTCATCTTTCCAGTGTGCACTGTTGTGCGGTACAAATTATTTATTCAAAGGAATACAATGCAGATGATCAGGTATTAAAATTTGGAGGCTTGTATTTTAATAAAATGATAAGTTGTTTAAAAGTATTTGCTACTTGAAATAGTAATGCTGAACTGAAAGAAATGTTATAAAAAAATCGCCGTTAACCACAGGCAGTATTACCATTTATACGTCAAGTTGTCAGCGTATTGAATTGTCAATGCTGCTGGATTATTTCCAATCAATTGTCAACCAGTCAACCCCCTTCCCCGATCCCTAATGTCCCCTGTCAATAAACCGCACAGTAATTCCCAGAAAATATATTGAATCAGCCTGAATGTTATTGATTACACACAAATGTAGGAACACTGGAATCAGGACGTTTTTCTGCTGTCGCTTTTTTTCTTCCTTTCTCTGTTTCTACAAATTCTTTTCTATGGTGACTGTGGATATGGAATTTCAAATTAGATGTATTTGCTGTCTCTGCTGATACAGGGTTCCCACAGGTCCTTGAAAACGCTGGAATTTGAAAATCGAAATTCAAGTCTTGGAAAATCCTTGAATTTGCCCCTGACCCCATTAAAATCCTGGAATGTCCTTGAATTTTATTATGAGAGTGTTCCTGAAAACGTATTTGTGATCACTCAAATGTTTGAGGCAATAGGAAAATCAGTTACTTGTTTAGAAACAGACTGTGAAAAGAGAAATGGGAACTGACATCAGTGCACTGCATGTCAAGAAACGGCTGTTTTGATTGGTCAATTGCAAGCCATAATGAGCCTTCTACTGTATTTGAACCAATGGCAATTGCAGATTAATTTCCGTGTCTTCATCTGTTTTGATTTTTCTGTGCAGACACTGTCTTCAACCAATGCTAAGCAGGAGTGGGTGGTGGGGGTTGTCAAGAAAAAATTTTTTTCGGACACTAGGCACAAAAAGTGTTTATTTTTATACTGTACCAATGACCCAGACATAGCTGGTGCTAACTCTTAAAATATAGGGCCAAACACAAATTTTGCCCCCCAATCCCCAAAATTTGCATCTAAAACTAAAGAAAACATGTCCTGAGAGGCCCTCCACACTTCGCCCCTACTGCGCATGCGCAGTGTCAAGGACGTTCCGAAATTGGCGCCATTTATCATTCTAAGTTTGGCCCTTCATCAGTTAACATCTGACTGATCTTTGTGCTTTTAAATCTCAGTTTAAATGATGCCAGACACATAAATATTAGTGAAATGGTGATTCTAAGGAGGATAGAAAAGGAGGAGAGGAAAAGAATGTGTGACAGAATATTATCAGGGCTGTAACTTAAAATTTTTTAATGAAATTATGTTAAGTTACCTATTTTCAAGGCAGCAGCCATTTTGTTGTCATTCTGATTATTTAGTTACACTGTTTTTACAAGTGTTTTTCCTCTCTCCCTGTCCTTTAAGTTCCCCCTTGCTATTCTCCCATGCTTTTGGCATAATTTCTGTAATTATTATTACTAAAATTTCTTGGGAGTTTAGCTGAATAACAGAATGTATTCTGTTCTTTCCCCATGTTTACGTCTTCACCTAGGGGTGGTTAGGCGTTGTGTTCTGCATCTACCATCTGATGTTCTGCAGTTTCTTCCCTGGAAGTCTCTGTTTTGCATCAGATGGTGTATTTTTGGTAACTGATTTCGGGCCTGGGTGCCTGGAGTCTTATTTTAGTGTTTTTACACTCATTGTTTACATTTACAACAGCCCTCTGTGTGAGGGGGGGATTTCTAAATAATAATATCTTTATGTTATTTCAATCATAACTAGATACATTATTATTGTTCGTAAGTGTTGAATAAATTGTTTAAAATATTTTTAAAATTTTTGTCCACACTTAGGCTTGGGATCCATTGGGGCTCAACGTTACTTTTCAGAAACTTGGGCTGTTCTGAAAAAATATTTTTTCAAAATATTTTGATTTCAATTATTTTTTCTATATTAATGGATCATATTATTATTATGTATTTTGATTGCCAGGGGTTAGTGCGAGTACCAGGACTTGTTTTCTTTTCACATTGAAAGGATATTGATCAATTGTTTTAAGAGGAAGTCTTCCTCTGACCTTATTATCATTCTATATGTGGTCAGTGTACTCGCATTAACTCCGGTTCTGTATCGTATGATTTTGATGACAATATGGGAAGCGTATGTCACGGTATGTTGTTGGGGATTTGGACACTCCGGTCCTTTCCCCGCAGGGTCACTCTACTTTATCAATTTCTATTTCAGACGATCAAGATTAGGGTGATGTATCTGTGATGTCTTCCAACAGTGTGCCTCCGTCGTCACAATTAATGAAGGGCTAGCGGAAAAGTGCTCATGTAATACGCCAATTGCCTAAGAGGACCCTAGTAGGTTCGACGGCCTTTGACGTCCGCTAGCTCGCCCGGTGTAGCGTCCATTCACCGAATGGTTCGGCAGCCGGGTTCGTCCGTTGCGGTCTAGAAGGAATTTTGGGGTGATGCGAGCACTATAAAATTAACTTAATGCACACCCAGTGACGGCGGATCGGAGGGAGAACGGAGGAAGCCTTTTAGTTCGGTTCATAGCTCGTTCCGGTCCATCCGGACGGCAAGCGAGAGAGGCCCCTCTCTCGTTCAACAACATCTGGCCCCAGATGTTGTGGTACAAATGTGTCGTTAGCAGAGCATACGTCCGTCGCTCGGGACGCTCCGTTGTATAGGCAGTCCGCTGAGACTGCTAAGGCTTCCTCTTCTCGTCAGCGCACACGACCGCACCTTGGCTGCGTGACCGCCGATATATTACCAGCTTCGCCGATCAAGGATTCTTCGGCGACCAGGTCACACCATCCGGCAGCCAGGGATTCGAGACCGATGGACTCCGGACGTTCGCATAGGAAAAGTATGCGGGAGCCATCTGATGCGGAGCTGCCCTCGGCGAAGCAGCGATAGACTGCGCCTCCGCAGGTCTCGACGCCGGACATTCTTGTGCACATAGCACAGCTCATCGCAGCATCCCGGCAGCCGACAGAAACGATGTCGGATCGAGAATTATCCGACAGCGCTGGGTCGGTAGCCGGGGACTCGAGGCCTGCAGACTCCGGACGTTCGCATAGGAAGTATGCGGGAGTCAACGTACACGGAGCTTCCAGCGGCAATGCATCGTAAGTCCGCTACTGCACAGGCCTCGGGAACGGACGTGCTTTCCTTAATAGCACAGTTTATCGCAGCATCCCAGCATCAACTGAATCTGTCGCATATATTTTATCCGACGATGCTGGGTTGGGACGCTCCGCGGAAGCGGGTACGGACGTCCGAAAGTTTCATCCGGTCCGACGGGATACCGAAAGGGATTCGGTGGATTTCAAGCTTTCCCTTTCGGAACAACATATGCTGCGATGCCGGATAAGAAACTGATAGCGTCGGTGGACTTAGAAATTTTTGGTTCGGTTCAGGGACATCGTCCCTCAGTTCCGACATAGTCCAGTAATGTCACACAAACTTTCGAATTATTGAACGACGCTATATATATTATTATTTTATGCTTGCTATCCAAGCATTTCTGGTTTCTTGTTCGAAGAGTTATGGAGATGTCTTTCAAAAGTGTGCCTCTGTCGTCATAGTTAATGAAGAGTTAGCGGCATTAAGTGCTCATGGAATATGTCTATCGCTTACGGAGTGACATTCGCTAGCTCACCCGGTGTAGCGTACATTCATCGAATGGTTCGGCTGCCGGGTTCGTCCGTTGCGGTCTAGGAAGGAGATTTGGGTGATGCGAGCACTTTAATTACTTTAGTACTCACCCAGTGACGGCAGATTGAGGACAGATCGGAGGAAGCCAACAACATAGGGGACCGCATGTTGTGGTTCAGATATTTTACATTCGGAGCATATGTCCGTTGCTCGGGACGCTCCGTTATATTGACAGTCCGAGAGACTGTCTTTAATGCTTCCTCATCCTCACAGCAGGGCACACGACCGCACATTGGCTACGTGACCTCGAGTATCCGATCAGTTTCGGCATTCAGTGATTCCACAGCGAATAGGTCGCGCCATCCGGTAGCCAAGGGACACGAGGCCTATACACTCCGTTCGCTCGCATATTGGAAGTATGCACTGGGTAACGATCTCGGAGCTTCCTGCGGCAATGCATCGTAAGACCGCTGCTCCTCAGGCCTCAGTGACGGACGTGCTATCCGAGTTAGCACAGTTGTTTCGCAGCATCCCAGCAATTGACGGTTTCTCGGTCGAATCAGGAATTATCCGACGGCGCTGGGTCGGTGCGGTCCGCGGTTGCATCAAGCTACGGACGACCGAACGCTTTATAGGGTCCGACAGGATGGCGAAAGGGATTCGAAAGATTTCGAGTTGTCCCTTTAGTAGTATCGGAAGATGCCTTTCATATCTTCTGGCATTTCTTCCAGTGATTATTTTTCGGACTTCATTGCTGCGATCTTGGATAAGAGACTTATAGCGTCATTGGACTCGGATTTTTCGATCGGTACAGGGACTTTGTCCCTGACTTACCGACGCAGTCCAATATTGTCATTACAACATGTGTTTTATTTTTCGACGCTATATATTTATATATATATACAAGACGGCTACTAAGCATGATAGTTTAGTTTCTTGTCCGCGTGGCTCATTTCTGCCATTTTATCTTTTTTTTACATATAGTTTATTTTGGCAGAGCAGGGCATACCGAGAGTTCATATGCGTCTAGACGGTGTGATTAAAGACTGCATATATTCTTTTTCACCGTTTATGTCTTTTCCAATTTCAATGTTGGGAACGACATTATGTATATTAGACTTAACTTAGACGCTTTATTATACGTAATCCGCCTTACTGAGGCGTTATCATTACGTCTTCAAGAAAAGATTTACGGGATATTATTCTCAATGTAATTTCTTTTGAGGGCAGTAGTTTGTTCACGTATAACTCCGCCCTTCAGTGGCTGATTGGAGTTGGTTAGACGTGATGCAGCCCTAGCTACATCCACGCGTGGATAGTAGGTTAAGAACTCTCTCAGAGTCGCTTCGTTCTCGGAGGAGCTTCTCTTCGACGGCAACTTTCCGGCAATCCATGAATTGCTTGATTTATACATTCTCTTGTCTATCTAGTGTTACAAGAGATTCAGACTGGGGCAAACATTCGGTGGTTGACTCAGAGAGTGCCGCCGCAGTTGCCGGACCCGAGTGTGGCTGTTATGACGGTTGCCAGTCAAACAGATTGGGATATATACTGATCCCTACGGATTCGAAGTGCCAGGGTCTTTGGGTTCCGCAGTCTTTTAGCTATCAGTTAACTTCCGCGGAATAATGTTTTTTAGGCTTGCTTTATGTCATTGCATGAACATTATTCAGAAACGCATGCCCAAATTCCTGTCCTTTAATTCGACAGTAGTGGCGTATCTCCGGAACCAGGGAGGCACTCTTTCGTTTCCGTTATTCAATTTAATGGAAAGAATCCGTCTGTTGGTTATAGTACACCAAGTTCAGTTTTGGTCCGTCATATTCTGGGTCGTCTGATTGTTTTATCGCACTCCCGTTCTCTTACGGGTCACTTGTTGCTGTCAGAATGGACTCTCAACAAACAAGTATTCAATCAGATTTGCTATCTATGGGAGCGCCCAATGATGTTTTATTTATGACACAGCTGGCTAATCAATTGCAGACATATGTGTTGGCTTGTCCAGATCTCTGAGCTAATACTGTTAACGCTCTATTGATCTATAGGACAGAATGATAGGATACGCGTATCCTCCGGCGCTGTTGTTTTTAGCAGGTATTGCTAAGATAAACAACCACAATACATTTCTGTTGATAGCATCTCTATCTTCACAGAGATCATGAGTAATTTACTCTCTTGTCTACTGTGGATCTTAACGTGAAATCTTCCTCTATGTGAGGATCTTTTTTCACTGGGTAAATCGTGTCATCTTTATCACAACCAGCAAGGTCGCAACCTTCATGTATTCCGTTGTGTGGTCCGTATTGCATTGTAAGCACTGTACTGGACGAGCTTTGGACGCGATTTCTTACTATAGGAGATCCTCTTCTTCGCTATTCTATGCGACTAAAGTGGAGGCTCTTCTGTCGTAGTGTAGGGATCATTATGTTCATATGGTTGATCCCTCCATACTACTCATTGCTATTTTTTAGTATACTTGTTTCACAAGATCTACTGCAGCCTGTTGTTATTTAGGTTATAGGTTTATGTTACCTCATACCTATGCACTCTACGATAGTTTACAATTGAGTCTTTTGTCTCTTTATCTAAGTCAGTTAGTAACTTTTTGATAAATAGACTTAGAATCTTTAGATTAAATTCCTATACGGATTTTAACTTCAGGTTCTTATTTAGCTAAGTAATCATTTGAGCCTCTGGAAACAGTAGTTTTCAAATTCTGACCTTTTAGACAGCAATTCTGTTGGTTTCTCTTTTACTGTAGGGTCAGTGAGTTTCATGCACTATCGATGGATGATTTTCACTTTCATAGTTTCGGAATCTATACTTCCGTTACTATTTAGGTTGGATTGTTCCATAAGAGTTAGGCTCCTATTATCCGGAACCTATTATTTTAAGGTCCTTCCGTCTTCGTATGGGCATAGGCCTTTACTCTCTCCGGGTACAGTTTATGTATTTATAAACAGATATCTGTTTATTACAAGGGCGTGAGCTTCTTCTGTCTTTGATGTCTAGTAGAAGGACGTTACGCTCCATTTTATTGTTAATGGATTCTATTAACTAGCGTACTGCTTATGGTATTTCATTGGCTTAGCAGTTGTGCTTAAGATTTCGGCTCATGAAGTAAGAGTTCTTCTACTTCTTGGGCTTACATTAATAGTGTTCTATTATAGATTTTTGAAGGCTGCTCATTGCGCTCAGCCATCCATTCATGAATTTTATCTCAGAAATATCGAGTCCATTTCTGGAGGCCTCTATTGTTAGGTCTATTATCTACTGCTCAGAATGTCATTCACTTAACAGTTGCTACTATAGCTAGGTAGGCTGTCTGTTTCGGCAGTGTCTCCGTTCGGCTGCCCTCTTCGCTCTGGGCTATTTGACCCAGGGCAAGAAAAAGGGGGGGGGGGAGGGTGTTCCCTTGGGTCACCTGTTTTTACTATGAAAACAAGGGGATACCTCCTCCGGAGTTAGTAATTCTGAGCTGTTATTGGGATGGTTGTTTAGTGAGAAGTTTAAGTTTATAAAATTCATTCAAGTCTTAGTTTTTAAAGTATAGCTTTTGAATATTGCATATGTCAACGGACATGATTATGCAATTCTCACACACTTTTAGGAGTATAAGAGTCTCTATTCTCTAGACTTACTTTATTATTGGCTTACTTTAAAAATTATTAGTATAAGGATTATTGGATATTAATAGAGTACATGGATGTATGAAGCTCAATTTTTGGAAGGTGTTGTATCTTTCTAATTTATCATAAATAAGAAAGATACATATAAGGCCTATTACTTCTTTTCCCTACAGGGGATGACTCTATTTTATTTTATTGAGCGTATTCCATTTTGCTCTATGTCCTTGGCCCTCCAGCCTTTTTACTATTCAGCTATGTCTGGGTCATTGGTACAGTATAAAAATGTTAAAAAATTTATAGTAATTTATATATTTTTTATACTTACCAATGACCCAGACGGGGATGGCCCTCCCAGGAGTTGGGAACTCTTGCCTCCCCGCTGAGTACATAGCGCTTACCAGGCACTGGTTATTAGAATGATAAATGGCGCCAATTTCGGAACGTCCTTGACACTGCGCATGCGCAGTAGGGGCGAAGTGTGGAGGGCCTCTCAGGACATGTTTTCTTTAGTTTTAGATGCAAATTTTGGGGATTGGGGGGCAAAATTTGTGTTTGGCCCTATATTTTAAGAGTTAGCACCAGCTATGTCTGGGTCATTGGTAAGTATAAAAAATATATAAATTACTATAAATTTTTTAACTTTCTACCCTTGGGCACCCACCCACCCCATTTTTGAAGGAAAAATGTTTTTTTTTCTGTTTTTGAATTTGGTACCCACCCCTCAAAATTAGAGTAAATCGTACATAAACTACTTTGATTGGCAATTTCAGTGGATGGGTATTTTTGCTGGAACATGGTTTGCATTGTTCCAGTAACCATTCCCTTCATTTAATCTACCCACAATCAGCTAATGAACATTGGTCAGAATTTGGCCCCATTTCTTGGCAACTTTATGAAGTGATTCAAACTTTCTCCAGACACTGACAGTCAGTGTATACATGGGTAATCAGGAGAGTATATATCATATACGGGCATTCTACCTGAACAGTATTAGGTGTGAAATATGTTGAACATTGTAATGTTTTACCTGGTTTTCACCACTGTATTTGCTGCTATTTCTTCTACTTCTTTCTGTTTCTACCCATTTCTACACTCACTTTTAGTTTCATCAGCCTAATATGAATTTATTAAGCATTATCAAGTGCACAATTTGTAGAGGCAGTTAGCTCAATGTTGTATTGAACCTGCTGTCAATAGTCAATATGATGAGACGTGATTCTTTGGCATCGAAAATCCACTCATAAACTGCACTGTTGCACCTTGGATGAATTGAGTAGTGCATCATATGGTGGAGCGGTTAGTAAGCTTTGGTTGATTCATCTTATAAGTCAGATGAGAAAGTGCAAAAGAAATGGTGATCACATTGAGTTGAAAAGGTCTACCATATCTCTCCAAATTAGGTCAGGATGCATTATGGAAATTTGGGGGCTCTGATGTGTCGAGTGATGCCCCTGTGATTTATATATATTACCTTTTATATAATGAATGTTAGTGTTATCCTACAATATATTGGAGGCTGTTCATTCAGCTCAGAGGCTTGAAACCTATTTGCACATAATATGGTACAGGACCAGTGACACGACAGTAACTTTCCAAGTGGTGGTTACAATATTCAGCTTGATCTCACTGAAACATAATACACGTCTATCCTTTCTGACTCAGATGATCCCAACACACTTTATTCTATGATTTAATTTTATTCTTTGTTATAGCAGATTGCTATAGTTTATTTTAAAGAAAGTTAATTTTATTTCTATTATAAGATAACCCAACCAGGTGTCTTATATGTGTTTGCAAAGTTTTCAGATCCCATACTCCAGGCTTCTCTGCAGACATGCAGTATTTTTACACAACAACCAATGGCCCAGACTTAGCTGGTGCTAACTCCAGAATATCGAGGGCCAAACACAAATTTTGCCCCCCCAATCCCAAAAATTTGAATGCAAAACCGAAAATTAGAAGTCCTATCTGGTCCTCCATACATTTACTCTCCACGCATTCGCAGACGCCCGGAAGTGACCGGAATTGGTGCCAACATCATTCTTTGTTTGGCCCTCTGTCAGATAACAACAAACTGACTTCTGTGCTTCTCAGTTTTTAATGATGCCAGACACAAATCAATGGTTAATTTGGTGGATCCAAGGACACAGCTGGATGAAGGAAGGAAGAAATAGTGGTTTGAAATGTTCAGGGCTGTAATTTTATAATATTTATAAAAATTAGTTCATGTTCCCCAATTTTGGGACATGGGCCTGACGTCATCATTGTTGATAATGATTTTTCCACTGTTTGTTAAGTATTCCTTCCCTACCCCCCTCCCCAGTTAAACTCCCAAGCTTTTTGGCTTGTTTTATTGAAATTTTTTATAAACTTTCTTGGGAGTTTGTGTTACACAAGAAAGTTTATTCTGTGTATCCTCTGGGTTACGTCCCCACCCTTAGGTGTTTAGGCATTTTGGTCATGCATCATACATCCAAAGTATCGTTTTTCTTCTGATGAAGTTCTTGCCTTACATCGGATAGTTCAAAAATCTGTTACTGACTTCGGGCCATGTTGCCTGGGGTCTCGTTTCCGGTTTTCATTCTGACGTTGTTTATATTAACAACGCTCCTTTTATATACGTAGTTTCCTATTTATTATATGGTAGGTCTGTTGTAAGATACATTAAATATTCCGGTAGTGTAGCAGTTATTTTTTGGATAGAAAAATAATTTTTGTCCACACTAGGGCTCTATCGGGATACATTTGGGCACTTCGTTCCCTTTGGGAACTTGGTCTCTTGTCGAAATTTTTCAAAAGTTTTTTTGTGTAAATTATTTTTCGATTTATATTTTGAATGTTTTTTTTTATGTATCTTTTTATAATATTTAATGTGGAGTTGGTGGGAGTACGATCGACTTTGTTTGCTTCATTATGAAAGCATATTGCTCAATAAGCAAGGCGAGGAAGTCTTTCCTCTGATTTACATGTTGGTTGCCTTGCTTGTTGTCGATGTACTTCCACTAATTCTTGCTCAACATGTGTCGCATGGGATGACAAACGTTGGAGACGGGTGTCACGGTACGTTGTTAGCGAGGGGCCACTGCCGGTCCTCTCGCGATGAGAGGCTGCCACCAGTCCTCTCACCAAAAAGTCGCTCTAGTTTTTTTAGTCTTGAGGAACAAGAACATGGTGATGTTTACGTGATACCGTCAGAGAGTTTGCTTCCATCGTCGCATTTAGATAGTCAATCAGAGCTAGCGGCTAAAGTGCTCATGAATATTAGACAGGGCAGTAAACCACAGCGTGGTTTCAGCTCCCTGTCGCCGGCTAGCTCGACCGGTGAAGCGGTTACACCGTCTAAGGGTACCGTGATGCCGGGTGTGTCCATTGTGGTCGAGGAGACTAGAAAGGGTAGAGCAAGCACTATAAAATAATAACAGGCTCACCCTGCGACGACGGAGAGGAAGAAGCCGGCAAGTTCATAAGGAAGCTCGGCGAGGTCTGAAGGACTGCGAGCGAGAGAGTCCCCCCCCCCCCCCCCCTCTCTCTTTCTTAACAACATCTGGGGCCAGATGTTGTGGTTCAAGACTTGAGTCAGTTGGAGCATACGTCCATGCCTCCTGTCCGGGATGCTCTGTTGTTCACAGCTGGGGTTGGCTATAGTTACGACTTCTTCTTCAGTGTCTATCAAGCACACACAGCCGCACCTTGGCTACATGACTTCTGATATCCAGCCTGCATTGCCGAGAAGGTCCACTCTTCGTCAGAGAAGTCACAAAATACAGTAGCCAAGGAGACGAGGCCACATTCATCGGGAGTCTGCAGAAAAGAGCCATCTCGGACACACTGTCCCAGTAGCAGCCGACGGCCAAGCAACAGAAGACCGCTGCTCCTCAGGCCCCCTAACAGACTTGCTGTCGCAGATTGCGCAGCTCATTGCAGCATCCCAGCAAGTGCAGAAGCGGTCGACTGCAGTCTCAGAACCTGAGCTGTCGGATGGTGCTGGGTCGGTCGAGTCATCTGCGCGTTCAGATGCCGATGACCGTGAGTATAATCTGATTCAGTCGGATGGTGAAAGGGATTTGGAGGAGAATTACCCTTCCCTTTTGGAACAACACAGGGTGGCGATGGAGCTAATGCATCAATACTTCCCTGAGTTCGTTCCTGAGAATCAGAATGCTGCGACCGCTCGAAAGTAGCACTATTCAGTAGCTAAGAGACAAGGCCCCCATATATCGGGACGTCTGGAGAAAAGAGCCGTCTCGGAATACTGTCCCGGGAGCAGCCAGCGGCCAGAATACAAGACTGCTGCTCCTCAGGCCTCGGTAACGGATTTGCTGTTACAGATTGCACAGCTCATTGCAGCATCCCAGCAAGTGCAGAAGCAGCCGACGGCAGTCTCAGAACCTAAGCTGTCGGATGGTGCTGGGTTGGTCCAGTCATCTGTGTGTTCAGATGCTACTGACCTTGATTTTCAACTGATTCAGATGAATGATGAAAGTGATATGGAGGGGGATTACCCTTCCCTTTCGGAACAACACATGGTTCCGATGGATTTAATCCATCAAAACTACCCTGAATTGTTCCAGAGAATCAGAATGCTGCGACTACTTGCAAGAAACCGCTACACTGTTAGATGCTGACTTCATCCAGAAAAAGAGGAGGAAATGTCTTTTCCGGTTAAGTATAGACAGGTGTCGCAGGCCTTTGGCCTTTTAGATGATGCCATATTCAACTTTCCAGTGGAAAGAAGTAAGGCGGTTTCTTGTCATCATCTTCCATAATTTTACCGATTAACAGAAAGCGGGTAAGATGTATTGAGAGTTCCTCTGCATTTGAATGAGCAGGCTAAGGACCTAGTTATGGCCTTACCTTCGTCATTCACTATTCGCTCGGACACAATTGAGACGGCATTTCTTCATTCAGAGCGAATTTAGACTCACTGTCTTACGCAGATCATCTTTAAGAACTGTGATGCAACGTCTCTATGGAAAGGAATTTGAGGACGTTCGTACCTCATTTAGAGTCCTTTCTCGGGCTATTATATTTGTCATGTATAACTCTGTCTTAACAGTTGCTAATTTGGAGTTAATCAGACATGACAGAGCCCTTGCATCGTCATCCTTAATTGATGACAAGGTGAAAAATTCTCTTCTGGTCACTCCGGTTTCCGCACACTAAGTTTTTGACAATAACCTTTCATTGGTTTATGACCAAGCTACAAAGAAAGCATCAATACTCTGCTCCTTAAGTCGGCGTCTAATCGACCCACAATAGCAGAACGGAGTAAGGGAAGACGTCCTAGACAGTAAGTCGTCTAAAAAGGACTCCTCGCGAGGGTATAGGTAACCCTCCTATAATTACTCTAGGGATCGTTATACAGTGACTTGGATGGGGGCTTAGGTCTGATCGAGGCTACTGGTCAGACACCCCTAAGCCGTTGGCTCGAAGCTCTTCACGAAGGAGATGTAATTTCCCCTTCCAATGGCCTCTCAGGTACTACAGGTGAGGGTTAGGACCTCTATTGCTTAGCAGTTGACGGATGGTTATCAAGATTCGCATCAAACTTGCTAACTATTACCAGTTGGCGAGAAGTGTGGTCTCGGACAGCCTACGGCTATCTTTCCGAGAGAACCACAACTAACTTAATGTCTGTCATGGACAATGCTTCCATCAGATCCCTACATAAGAGTCTGTCCAATCGGAGGTAAAAGTTCTCTTGACAATGAAAGTAATTGATGTTGTTGAGAATCAAGATTCTCTAGGATTCTGTCGTCACCTATTACTCGTACCGAAGCCATAGAGCTTGTTGCGACCTATAATAGACTGGAGCTGGATAACAAGTTTATCATAGCTCTAAAGTTTGTTTATGACTATCATTTAGTCGGTAAAAACGAGTGTTCGAGTGATCGCCTATGCTACAATCATAGATCTAAGGATCCGTTCTCTCATGTCCTGGTATATCCGGCATTCAGAAAGTACCTACGGTTCGTTGTCCAAGAGATAGTATTTCAGTTCCGAGTGATGTGCTTCAGTCTGAAGATAGCACCCTGGACTGTCACTCAAATAATGAACTCGCTAATGTCTCACAACAATCTGGTTCATCTGCTGTTATCTAGAGCGAAATTAGTCAGTTATTATGCTCGCTTTTGTCTACTCTCAGACGCATTAACAGTGAGGAACTTTCTGTGACTGATGGGGTTGTGCGGAGCAGCTACGCATCTTATTCAGATGGGTCGCTTACGCACACGTCCCCTCCAGTTATTCTTCAACCAGAACTGGAGTGTGAAGACACATTCGCTCACGACCAGTATTGTTTTAACGTATCTAGTAACAAAAGGTCCATATTGGGGCAGATATTCAGTGGTTAACTCAAGAGTTATGCTGCAACTGCCAGATCCGGCTTTCACAATGATGACGGGTGTGAGTCAATAGTTTGGGGCATGACCCTGAGTCTGACAGACTAGAAATGCAGGGGTCTTGGGATCCTCAGTTGTTTGAGAAACACATAAACATCAAGAATGATGTCAATATTGTTAGTGCTACATCAATAGATTCACATTATTTGCGGACACATATGTTCAGATATTGTTGGACAACTCGATAGTAGTAGCGTACATCAGGAACCGGGGCGGCACCCATTCATTCCATTATAACTAATGGAGAAGATTTTTCTATTTCATGTTCATATCTCTATCCGACATATACCGGGTCGTCTGAACGTACTAGCAGACTTGCTTCTCGGAAAGGACGCCTGTTTCATTTGCATTGGAGGCTCAACAAGCGAGTATTTGGACAGTTTTGCTACCAGTGGGATCGCCCCATGATAGTTTAGTTTGCGATGCACCAGAACAATTTGTTACCTCATTTGTGTTGCCATGCCCAAACCATTGAGTGCATGCAGTAGACGCTCTGCAGAATTCATGGGGATGAATAATAGGATACGCACATCCTCCAATTCATTTGATTCAATAGATTACGTTTAAGATTAAACAGTCTCGTTGTGAATCCTACTAGTAGCACCTCTGTTCTTACAGAAACCTTGGATCAGTATTCTCAAGTGTCTGTTGAGGGACGCTCCCCAAAAGCTTCCTCCATGAGATGGCCTTCTTTCAGGGGAAGTTTTATTCTTCACGTCCTTCTCTGCCAATAGTGGCATAATGGTGTCGGTTAGACGTGAAGGAACCATCACGGTTCCCATATTATTTGATAACTGGCACATGAACGATTAAATAATGCAGGTGAGGAGATTTCGATATGACTTCAAATTCCTCCCCCCCCCCCCCCCACCCCACCCACAAACACACACACACACTGCCTATGTGTTTAGAAGCAATTACCGGGCAAGACATAGTTTTCTTCCCCCAAGCCTCATATAATTTAATACATACATACTATGCATTTGGGTCGTGTTCTATGGCGACCTCATGGGCACATCCGCTTTTTAGTTGAATTAGTTTCCTATGATTATTTGTTGATTTGTTATATACTAATACTAGCACTTAATTAAAAATCATCACAATTGAATTGCTACTCTTGAGTACCTTGCAGGCTGTGTAACCAGTTAACTGGCATTCAGATGATTACATGCTAAATATAAATGCTCTCATGCATTATATCATTAGGCTAACACTTTATTGTATTTTGGGGACCTTGAAATCATAATCTATTTCGGGGGCGGTCCGTGTCGGAGCATGTTAATCATGCCTACTTTCATTTCTAGATCTAGGTTTCTATTATGTCAGTACTCATTTCGCATATCCCCATGTGTTTTTATGATCGTAGATATCAGATAGTACACGTTGGAGAGTGTTGTTACTGGAATTTATTGTACAGAGGCCGTCTGCAGATTACCTAGGAAGTGTGTTTTCTCTTCAGGAATCGTTCAGTGTGGCTCGATTGGACATGTGTATGTTATATTTTATATCACCGGTTTTCGATGTATCTGTGTACGGCATCTGTGGTGTTCGTTTATATAGCGGGCAATATTAATTACCAGGATCGTCGCTTTAGCCTTACCTTCTGAAGTGGCATTAAGCACCATTTATTAATCATGAATTCATACGTGAGTGCCTGTTTGACGATTATTTATATTGTGTTTTGGTACCGCTCTTATTGATTCCAGAGCTCTCCCCTCTTTCTTTTGAAGATTTCTTACTTCAGCTGAAGTGTTATTGTATGGCTTTTGTTTGTGGGGGATTTTCACTCATTCTCAGATACGCCATCCTAATTTTGGGGGCTTAGTCCGAACTAGCTTTAAAAATTGGGAACTTGTTACATCCTATGTAGCATTGTCATCATGCTTACAATAAGGAATTACTTAAATTGGGCTCCTTATTTAGAATATGTCTCCTCTATTATTGTATAGAGAGACATACATGTAATTCCTAATTAGTTTAATTTCCTTTCATCATGGATTGCAGGATTGGAACTATTTCGGAAGTCCTAGGCCCTCCACCTTTTTACTATTCAGCTAAGTCTGGGCCATTGGTTGTTGTGTAAAAATATGATAAATTTATAGTAATTTGTATATTTTTATACTTCCCTGATCAATATGCATCACTTATTTGAAAGATAAAAGCTTATATGCAAAGAATTTCAAGGTTTGGAAAAAAAGTGTTTTCAAAGCCTCTAACCTGCCCACCCACCCCACCTTGTATCTGGAAAAAAATTGACGAACAACCCACCCTTCCCCCCCCCCCCCCCAACCCACCACCCCTGAACTGAGGTGAAAATTTATAACAGTGCCCCCTAAATCACAATGCAAATTTCAAGATACTTCATTGGATAATGGCCAATACAAATCATGGATCAAACGAAGTACAAATCCACGTGATGCTCACTGTGATCGGTGTAAAAAGGATTTTTCTGTTGGAAATATGGGAGAAGCAGCATTGCATTCACACATGAGGAGTGAAAAACACTGCAAGGCAATGAAAGGCAAAGTGCAGTCTTCTTCAATTGAAAATTTCTTTGGACAATCGGGAACACAAATATGTTCCGCAAGTAAGACAAACATTAATACAAGTTCATCGGGGGGCGCAGTGGCTCAGTTGGTAGAGGTGCAGGCTGCAAGCCGAGAGGTCCTCGGTTCGAATCCCACCTGCGGCAACCGCGTTGTGTCCTTGGGCAAGACACTTCACCCCGATTGCCTACATGGGGGCACGATGACACTGTGTACTGAGGCGTGCTGCACGTCGATGGTGCGCTGTCTTCAACCAATCTAACCCTGCCTGTGCTGCGGTGCAGAGTTCAGAGTTACGATGTTGGAGAGCTGACAGCTGCTCGTCATTGCTCGGTGGTTCTCTCCGGCTTCCTCCACCCGTAAAACTGTCATGGTCACGATTGGCCATTGTGCATAAGTATGTGACCTTAAACACCAATAAATAATAAATAAATACAAGTTCATCAAAATGCAGTGACAACAGTTTGTCAGAATTTTTAACCAGAAAGAATCACTGCCAGCTGAAATCATGTGGGCCCTGAAGTGTGTGGTTTCCCACTACAGCTACAATAGCTGTTCAGACATTTCCACACTATTTTCAAAGATGTTTCCTGACAGCAAATTAGCAGCAGCATTCACTTGTGGTGAAAACAAGTGCAGCTACCTGGTGAATTTTGGAATTAAACCATACTCATTACTGTGACAGTCTTTTGATAGAACTGATAAACAATGACATTGATAATTTTGTTGTAATGTTTGATGAAAGTCACAATATGAAACTTCAGAAGAAACAACTTGACGTGCATATCAGATTCTGGGGTAAGAATTTGAACCAAGTAATTTGATGTACTTTAAGCTCAGTCAGAAAGTAGGCCTTGAAAATCAGGGAATTCCATATAGAATTGTATGCGTAATCATTGAATATGGGTTAAATATGTCCTTGAAAGTCCTTGAAAACCCTTGAATTTCATTTTGTAAAATGTGCAGGAACCCTGTTCTACCTATCACTTACAGAGTTTACATTTGCATGTTTCCTTATCAATTCGTTCAAAATATGCTGCCCACAGGCTTTTAGATTTACGATCTGCCATGAACAGTTGACTTTCTATCAATTTCGCAGAACAATTTAAATACCGGAAATAATCGATATTGAGATTTGTTTTCAGTATGGTTTTTGCTACATGTATCCCCATAATACCAAAACCATATCGAAAAAAAGGTATAACGCACAGCACTAATTGCCAGCATTTGTTCCCATTTTGTCAACAATCTATAAAATTCTCATCAGAAAATAATGAATTTTCTTAGATTTTTAGATGAGTTCTGAAAACTGAACAAATGGGTTTCTTGAAGTTGGGAGACAGACAGGCATTTGGGCTTTCAAACATTGTTAGAAAGATAATTCAGACATACAACACATTTTGAATTTTTATCAAATTTAAAAACTAGGTCCGTCTGATTTTTTTTCTTACCAGAGTTATGGCCTTTAGTTTGTTGATTTATGGTGATTTTTGGTCGAGTTGTGTTAACAACCGAGACCTGTGGTTTGGCAGTGGATGGTGTGCCCAGGCAGGTTTCCGTGCATTCTCACCCTGTTAGCACAATAACTTGAACAAACATTCTCCGATTTGACTAATATTTGCTATACAGGTCTTTTGCAATAATATCTCAATCAGGTTCGAAAACTGGCCAATCCTGATTTTTCGTTACAGAGGCCTTAATTCGTCAATTGTTTTGAATTTTGAGCTCGTTAGCGCAATAACTTGAACAAAAGTTCTCTGATTTGACTACTGTTTGCCGTACAGGTCTCTTGCAATAATATCTCAATCATGTTTGAAAACAGGCCCTGCCTGATTTTTCGTAGAGTTGTGGGCCTTAATTCATCAATTTTTACGAATTTTGAGCTCGTTAGAACAATAACTTGAACAAACATTCTCTGATTTGACTAATATTTGCCATACAGGTCATTACAATAATATCTCAATCAAGTTTGAAAACTGTTTAGGCCCAATTTTTAGCTCAACTTTGGCGAAGCAAAATTTGAACTTCTGCCATGGCCAGTCGTCCATCTGTCCGTCAACAATTCAATACAGCTCGGGCTAGAGGCCGTATTTATGAACCAATCTTTACAAAACTTCTTGAGTACCTTTGTTATGACCGTGGGATGAGAACAAGTGTTTTTGGGTCCGATCCGAAATTCAAGTTGGCCGCTGGTGGCCATTTTGTACAGACTTAGGTGCAATCAGATTTTTGCGCAGAACTTCCATATGAAAGTGCTGATTTGAATAATTTTTTGTATGAATGTTTAGTACCATGGGATACATCACATATAATACTTTTTTTTCTCGTACGTAAATTATGCAAATTAAACTAACTTTGATGTATTTAGTGTTACTTTCAGCACTGTAAGTGCAAATGCCAATACGGCTCGGGCTAGAGGCCGTATTTATAAACCGATCTTTACGAAACTTCTTGGGTACCTTTGGTTTCACCATGGGACGAGAACGAGTGTTTTTGGGTGTGGTCCGAAATTCAAGATGGCCGATGGCAGCCATTTTGTACAAAATTAGGTACAGTCAGATTTTTGCACAGAACTTCCATATGAAAGTGCTGATTTAAAAAAAAATTTTTGTGTGAATGTTTAGTACCATGGGATACATCACATATAATACGGGGTTTTTTTCTCGTTCAGAAATTATGCAAATTAGATGAACTTTGATTTTTTCAGTGCTACTTACACACGGTAAGTACACATGTCAATACGGCTCTGGCTAGAGGCTGTATTTATCAACTGATCTTCACGAAACTGCTTGGGTACCTCTTGTTATCACCTTGGGATGAGAACGAGTGTTTCTGAGTGCGGGCCACAATTCAAGATGGCTGCCAGTGGCCATTTTGTACCGAAATTAAGTCTAATCAGTTTTTTGTACACAACTTCTATACGGCTCAGGCTAGAGGCCATATTTATGAACCGATCTTTACGAAACTAAACTTCTTGGGTACCTTTGTTATAACCGTGGGATGAGAAGGAGTGTTTTTGGGTGTGGTCCGAAATTCAAGATGGCCAGCAGCAGCCATTTTGTACCAAAATTAGTGCAATCAGTTTTTTTGTACAGAACTTCTGTATGAAAGTTCTGATTTGAATAACTTTTTGTATGAATGTTTAGTAACATGGAATACATCACATATAGTATAGTACAGGTTTTTTTCTCGTGCAGAAATTATGCAAATTAGATGAACTTTGATTTATTCAGTGCTGCTTGTACACAGTAAGTGCACATGTCAGTATGGCTCGGGCTAGAACAAATATTTTGGGACCCACTCTGGGACTCAAAAGATTTCTTTTCTAGTTTAACATCTGACTGTCACCCACCTTTACAATACTTTACCTATACATTTGTTACAGGCTACGGTCAGTATTTATGTACAGACGTTACAATACTTTATATGTACCTTTGTTATCAGGTCATTACCTAGATGTTTGTCATTGCTGTGTCACATACTATACATGTACATGTCTTAACAAGTTGAGCTACATTGTCATTGACACTTTCATGGTATTTGGTATTAAATAATTCCATAATCCATTACGATTATTTGTTTGTGTATGGGGCAAAAATGTGGCAAATGTGGATGGGTATCAAAATCACAAGCTTATCACTGGGCTAGCATACCTATGACTTTTTTGTTGTGTCTGTGTGTCGTGGATGCATTGAGAAGTTTGTAGTTAATCTTCATGTGGCTTAGTGACTATGGGATTGAACTTCAAACCGAAAGGTCCATGATTCGATGCCCACCAGGGGTAACTTCATTGTGTCCTTGGGCAAGGCACTGAAACCCAATTGCCTATATGGGGGAACGGTGGCGTTGTGTACTAAGGCATACAGTACGTCAATGATGCACTTGTCTTCAACCAATGCTAACCCAGTTTTTGTGGAGTTGGTACGATTGGATGTCTGACAGTTGCTGGCAATTTGCTGCCACTGCTCGGTGGTTCTCTCTGGGCACTCCGGCTTCCTCCAGCCATAAAACTCTCTGACAGGAGATGACCCTAGCTGTCAAAAGTGTCATTTAAACCCCAATAAATAAATCGGCTTCCTGTGACCCCTGACGGATGAAGTTTGAATCACCATACTCCAGAGTACCACAGAAAAATGTGTGTATTTCTCACCATTCTGACGACAGATACATGATAAAATAAGTAATTCTTTCGAACCCAATCATCTTGAACATTTTACCGGTATGTTCTCCCCACACATTATGCATTATGGATAAAACATTTGATTTGGGAGAAAAACATTCTCCAATGTTGTAGAACCATGTGTCTGATATGTGCGACTTGACTTGGATGCACGTTGACTCATAGCTGACAACCAGTACTAGCATTCAAGCCTGGAAATAAGCAGACTGGCATCTGCAGAATGAAGTCCCCAGAGGGTGAATTTGGTGATGCTGCCCTGCATAGCAGGGTAGCGTCACTAAATTAATGTTTATGAACCTCAATCTGAATCATGGTCGCAGGCCTAAAGAGTAAGAGGTACTCAAAGGATAAATTGGCCCAATGCATGAGATACTATCAGCAAATTCGCCCTTTCAGGACCTTATTCTGCAAATGACAGAATGCTTATTTCCAGGCATGCTAGTATTTGATTAGAATGGTTCTTCAACTCACACAAAACACAAATATCTTGCTTTATATTGGGGAAAGGCTTTGTGCATGTTTTATTTATTAAACGGATAGAGTGTTTACAATCCTGTATATTCTTGCAAAGGAACAAGAATGGGAAACATTAAAGGAAGCATATGCACATGTCCAGTGGTTGTTCTTGGTCAATAGAACTGCTTCATTTCTTATTACAGAAAATGAGCACAGAATTTCCTCTTCTTTTTGTTGATTGAAGCATTTGATTAGTTCTATTTATGAGCTTTGGGACATCAGAATGATAAAACATAAGAGTCAAATAATCTGGTCCCAATCGTCCATGGGCTAATTAGTCCATCATTCTTCACAAACAAAATGCAATCACACAGTTTATAAACCTAAAAGTTATTAAAAGCCATTATGTTACCGCTCAGTAGGTATGCTTAAATACTGCAATCACACAAAATGACATACAATCACACAAAATCATGTGCAATAACACAAAATATCATGTATGGAGTTGAACAAATGTGATGAGACTGGAATGTGCGACTGTTATTAAGTCTGTGTCATAAACATATTTTTTTTCTCTCTTTATATTTCTCTCAGCTTTTTCAAGTTATTTACATGTGAGAAAAGTATATAATGGAGCAAATGTGCAGAAGCTCATTATTCATACTTCTTCTGGCCCATTTCTCCCGCTTTTCAGCTGACTTCTCCCTCAATTTTCCTCCTAGTCTGGTCTCTGACTCCCCCCCCCCCCCACCCTCGTCCATCCCATCAAAGTCAGTAATTGAATATAACAGTAACATGATTTTGGAGGGCATTATGGTTCATTAGCAGCCCTGCAGCAATGATGAACAGCCCAAGGGTTTATTAAAGGCCCGAGACGCCCAAGGGCTGTTCATCATTGCTGCATGGCCGCTAATGAATCATGATGCCTGACAACAATCAAGTTATTACTATTATTACCACTCCCTGTTACAGCTAACCGCATGAGGGAATTGCTGGAACAAATAATCACTAAAGTCGGTTTGATATTTCTGTTTCGATCGTGTGTTCGACTTCAGTTCAAAAATACAAAGGGACTTCATCCGAATGGGAGTAATTCATTAGACCATGGAATCTAACAATAGCCAGGCCATGGGCCGCTAATGGCTATTTATACAATTATCGCCTGTGGCCCGGCTCCGTCAAATGATGTCACTGAAATTATGGAGTTTTAACGGGCATCCAAACTTATGTTAATCAACTAGTAACTTATAGATTGAGTGGTAATAATAAAGGCATAAAATGTCTTGTCCATTATCTGGTAGAGCATTAGCTTAACTTTTACTGTTATAATTTCTTCACCAATAAATATTTTGTTTGACCCTTTATGCTGAAATACCACCTTTCCAGTTCAGGAACATGATACGACATAATTTCATTAAGTAGGATGGCTGCTAAGTGAAGGTGTGGAGGAGACCAATTAATATTTTTAGCTTGCAGCGCCAAGGTTGCATGTTGAAAATATTAATTGGTCTACCCTCCAAATAATGAATATGGACTCTTCCAATAGCTGCCACTGACCTGACATGGAAGATCCTACCAGGGTTCAAAGGATTCAGTCTATTGGAGAGTGCTCAAGGACACTCTCCAATAAAATGTTAACACAACCCATTTCAATAAAATATTAAAAATTTTGCTTTTTAATTTTTTGCACGTATATATTAACCTAAAATATGGGCTACTAGCACTTGAGAAGTTAATTAACACATAGTCATAAGCCAAACTGATCTCCAGGGATAGACTATTGAATGGATAAGGTTGGGAAGGATTCATAAGATTTGTCCATTTTTGTGTTTTTTTAAAACTGTTTCTGCTGAATCAAGAAACCAGATAAGTAGTTTGAATTTAACCAATTATATCATGATAGTTGTGTGTGTTCAACATGACACAATAAAATACTAGTATTGAAAAATGTGTTAGGAAAAATGGAATATGGCCTATAGCATGTAAGAATGGATCATGCTGGTCATTTTGCATCAGTGAGTATTCCCATTGATGATGCAGGGGTTCGCATGAGCCAATGCAGAGACCAACAGACTTGGGCGAAGAGGTCACGTTGGATTGGCAACTTTGGTCTGCCTTATGACAGTTGACTCGATTTAGAAATTAAGTGAATTTTGACCCCAATTTAAAAAAAAAAAAATAACTACCTAAAAGACATTTTGTGGGAAGTATAAAGTGATGTTTGAGCGAATATTCATAGTAGCTAAAAATAAAATCAACAGAAAAAAAAACTTGAGTGATCTATCAGTCAAACCAGACATGTCTATGCTTATAGTGAAAATAGGAGATAACCATAAAAAGATATGTGATTTTGTTTTCGATTATTGTTTCAAAACAATTTTTTTTTAAATCCCTTATAGAGGGCATTAAGGTGTACTCTGTTAATTTCAAAGAGTACTTGCTTGCTCCAGTAAGAGTAGGGCCCTGCATAGCTTCGATTCTATTTCAAATCTAAAGTTGCTATTCAAATTGATTGAAATTGGTTGCCCTATTCATTTACTTTCGAATCTTTTCACAGGAATATAGCATGGCATCAGTCATCTGCGTCATCTCAAAAAATGTATAATTTATATGAAGAAATTGTACATAAATAATGCTGAAAATAAAGACTGAGTGTGATTTTTAGCTCAAATTTGACGTAGTCATATTTGAGGTTATGCCATGGCCCATCGTCCATCTGTCAACAATTCAATACAGCTCGGGCTAGAGGCCGTTTTTATGAACCGATCTTTACGAAACTTCTTGGGTACCTTTGTTATCACCGTGGGACACGAACGAGTGTTTTGGGGTGCAGTCCAAAATTTGTGATGGCCACCAGCAGCCATTTTGTACTGAAATTAGTGCAATCAGATTTTTGTATAGAACTTCTGTGTGAAAGTTCTGATTCGAATGAATTTTTGTATGAATGTTTAGTAACATGGAATACATCACATATAATACAGGTTTTTTCTTGTGCAGAAATTATGTAAATTAGATGAACTTTGATTTATTCAGTGCTACTTATATACAGTAAGTACACATGTCAATACGGCTCGGGCTAGGGGCTTATTTATGAACCGATCTTCACGAAACTTCTTGGGTACCTTTGTTATCACGTTGGGACGAGAACAAGTGTTTTGGGGTGTGGTCCAAAATTAAAGATGGCTGCCGTCTCCATTTTGTACCGAAATTAGGTAAAAGCACTATTTTTATACTGTAACCAATGACCCAGACTTACCTGGTGCTAACCCAAAAATATCTAGGGCCAAACACAAATTTTGCCCCCCAATCCCCAAAATTTGCATGCAAAACTGAAAATTAGAAGTCCTAACTGGCCCTCCATACATTTTACCCTCAGCATATGCGCAGATGCCAGGACGTCACCGAATCTGGCGCCAATAAAATCATTCTTTGTTTGGCCCTTGTCAGATAACAACAAACTGATATTTGTGCTTTTAAATCTCATTTAATAATGATGCCAGACACAAATCAATGGTTAAATTGGTGGATCTGAGGACAGAACTGGATGAAGGAAGGAAGAAACGGTGGTTTGAAACGTTCAGGGCTGTAATTTTATATTATTTATTAAAATTAGTTCATGTTCCCTAATTTTGGGACATGAGCCTGACGTTATCACTGATTGATTATGATCTATCCACTGTTTATTTAGTATTCCTTCCCTGCCTTCTCTTGATCCCCCAGTTAAGCTCCCAAGCTTTTTGGCTTGTTTTAATAAAAAATTTTTAGAAATTTATTGGGAGTTTAACGTTTTATGCAGATGATTATTCTGTACATCCCCAGGGTTACGTCCTCATCCTTAGGGTGTTCGGGCATTTTGGTCATGCATCTTACATCCAATGTATCGTTTTTTCTTCTGAGGAAGATCTTGCTTTACATCGGATAGTCTTGCTTCTGTTACTGACTTCGGGCCATGTTGCCTGGGGTCTTCATACCGGTGTTTTGTTTACATTACATTACAGTAGGTAGTTTCCTATTGTTGTTTAGGAACAACAGTTGTAAGTAACATTAAATATTCTGATAGTGTGGTAGTTAATTTTACACAGTTTTTATAATTTTGTCCACACTTAGGCTTTTTGGGGCTCATCGTTCTCTTTGGGAACTTGGGCTCTTATATTAGGAAAAATTTTTCAAAAATTTTTTTATTTTATTTTTGAAAGAGTTTTTCTTTTGGATATATTTATTTCATTGATTATATTTAATGTTATCTTATATTATATGTAGATTTGGTGGTGGTACAATGACATATATTAGTTTTTAGGTAATTATTTTTATCTAATAGTATGGCAAATAAAGGAAACCTTTCCTTTATTTACTTGGTCGTTGTAATGAGTTTACCTGATGTACTACCACTAATTCTGCTCCATGTATCAAATTTGATAATCTGAATGATGGGCGTCATGGTTAGTGTTAGACGAGTGGACTCTATTGGTCCTATCGCGGCGAGGGGACTCGGCTGGTCCTCTCGTCAAAAGGGTCACTATAGTTTTTTAGTTTCTATTTACAGAGGAACAAGAACATGAGGTGGCTTCATGACGCCGTCAAGGAGTGTGCTGTCGTTGTCACAAATCAATGAAGAGCTAGCGGCAAAAGTGCTCAGGTATTAGACAAGTGCCTAGATCCTTAGTAGGATTGACGACCTTGTCGCCAGCTAGCTCGACCGGCAGATCTAACTCGTATGTGAGGGACGTGATGCTGGGTATGTCCGTTGGAGTTGAGAAGAGGAATAAGGGTGTAGCGAGCACTATAAACATACGAACATGCTCACCCTGCGACGACGGAAAGGAGGAAGCACAGGAAGGAGGAAGTAGACAAGTTCTGAGGTATGCTCATCCAGGTCTTTTGTGATCGCGAGCAAGAGAGAGGTCCTCTCTCTTATAGCAACATCTGGGGCCAGAGGTTGTTAGAACTTGTGTCGGTCTGACAAGTTCTGAGGTATGCTCGTTCAGGTCTTCCGTGATTGTGAGCAAGAGAGAGGTCCCTCTCTCTTATAACAATGTCTGGGGCCAGAGGTTGTTGGTAGGAACTTGTGTCGGTCTGACAAGTTCTGAGGTATGCTCGTCCAGGTCTTCGGTGATTGCGAGCAAGAGAGAGGTCCCTCTCTCTTATAACAACATCTGGGGCCAGAGGTTGTTGGTCGGAACTTGTGTCGGTCTGACAAGTTCTGAGGTATTCTCGTCCAGGTTGTCCGTGATTGCGAGCAAGAGAGAGGTCCCTCTCTCTTATAACAACTTCTGGGGCCAGAGGTTGTTGGTATGAACTTGTGTCAGTTGAAACTTACGTCCACGGGACGCTCCTTGTATGGACTGCCAGGGCTGGCCAGTCTTATAGCTTTCTCTATTTTTGAAAAGCACACACGACCGCACAGGTCCATTGTCGCTAGTTAGCTCGAACGGTGAAGTAGTTACTCAGGTCCCTGAGAACTATGACGTCGGGTGTAGACGATCCGGGCTAGAAAAAGAGAGATCATATAGGGTGGAGCGAACGATATGATATGCAATTATGCTCACCCAGTGACGACGGAAGGAGGAAACCGATAAGGTCCGGGGCCGGCTAGTCTTATGGTTTCCTCTACATAACGGATAAAGTGATCTTTATATTGCACAGGGCTATAAAACCCAATGAGTGGTGTCAGTTCCCTGTCGCCGGTGAAACAGTTAAGATTGGATACTTGGACCGTGACTCCGGATGTGTCGCATATGCATTGTATTTAGAGCTAGTGGGAGAGTGCTCAATGATTTTAAAAAGACAAGGGCTAGGTTTCACGGAGGCTTACATCCCTTGTGTAAAAACAGCTAGCTCAACCGGCAGATCTCACTCGTATGTGGGTGATGTGATGCCGGGTATGTCTGTGGCGGTCGAGAGAGAATAAGGGTGTAGCGAGCACTGTTGATCGAATCCATGCTCGCCTAGTGTTGATGAAAGGAAGAAGACAGTAAGTTCTGCTATGGCAAGCAAGAGGGAGCCCCTCTCTCTCTTTCAACAACATCAGGAACCGGGTGTTGTTGGTAGGAACTTGTGTCAATCAGAGCTCATGTACATAGCTATTGTCTGGTACGCTTAGTTCAATTCTTAGCCGGGACGGCTACAGTTTTGCTACCAAGCACACACCTTGGCTAAGTGACTCAAGATTTCCAGTCTGCATCGTCAAAGGTCCATCTTTAGTGAAGAAAGTCACACCATCTAGTAGCCAAGGAGATGAGGCTTCTTTCATTGGGTCATCCGCAGTAATAACTATATTGGACTCCCTGTCCTAGGAGCAGCCGTCGAAGAGGCTATTCATGACCGCTGCTCCTCAGGCCTCTGTAATGGACTTGCTGTCGCAGTTGCACAGCTAATCGCATTATTCCTACTAAGGCAGAAGCACTCAATGTCAATCTCAAATCTTGAGCTGTTGCATAGTGCTTATTTGGTCCAATCACCTGCCTGTTTAGATACTGGTGACTGTGATTCTAACTGATTTGAACATATGATGGATAGGATAACTTTTCCTTCCGGAACAACTCTTGGATGATATAGATACCATACATTATCATTTCCTTGATCTTGTTCCAGTGATTCAAAATGCTGCGAGCAATTATGAGAAACCGCTAGCGTAGTTCAACGCTGACTTCATCCGGGTAAAGAGCAGGGTAATAAGATCTCTTTCCGGTTAAGTCTACACGGGTGTCACAGGTCTTCAATTCTGTAGATGACACCATATTTATCTTCCGGCAGAAAAAATAATTTGGTTTCTTATCTTCTTCCTCTGTATTTTCAATCGTTTGTGATGGTTCACATAGTTTTAAAAACAACAGGGGAATATGTGGAGTGTTCCTAAGCAATGATTGAGCAGGCTAAGATCCTAGTTTTAGCCTTACCTTCATCATTTAGCTGTTCGCTCGGGCGCAATTGAGAAGATAATTTCTTAGTCAGAGCGAATTTAGTCTCATGGTCTTATGTACTTTAATTTTAAGTACTGTGACGCATCGTCTATATGCAAGGAATTTTATGGTCGTTTGTACCTTTAAAATTCTTTCCAGACCTAGTATTTATTTCTCAGTCTTAACTAATGTTAAGTGAGAGTTATTCTGATGCAACGAAGCCTTGTGTCTTCATCTTTGCATTTGACTAGGTGGAAAACTTGCCATAGGTCGCTTTAGTCTTCCAACTCTAGTTTTTATGATAGAATCAATTCACGTCTCTTTAAGCTGGGGTCTAATGTACCATCACCAGCAGAAAGAGTACGTGAAGTTGTCCTAGACTTAAATTGTCTATAAGGACTCATAGCAAGCTATAGGTATATCTAAGTCTTTGATGGTAAGCTTTCATTATTGTAGGATTAAACTACAAGAAAGCATCTATTCTCGACTCTTTAAGTTGGGGTCTAATCGACCACAGCCAACAGAAGAGTAGGAGAGTTTGTCCTAGACTCATTTCGCTTATAAGGCTTATAGCAAAGGTATAGGTATCTCTCCTATATATAATTCTTTAGGTTTGTCTATACAGCCACTTGGATAGGGGTTTCTCGTCAGACTGAGTTACTGATCAGACTCCCCTGAGCCGGTGGTTCTAGGCTCTTATAGAACTCGGTCCGGCCGATTTTGACTGGAAGTGGATAATTAGGTTATTTATTATTATCTTTCAGTCGATAAGAGAATGTTCGGCAATTGTAGCGAGTATAGTTCTTTAGATCACTTGTTTTGTGAACTAGACAATGTCTCATGGGATTTATGATAGGATTCATGTATCCCACTATTCATTTGGCTGGTTCATCTCTTTCACCGAGCGAATTAACCAGCTGCTCCGCTCGCTTTTATCTGTTATCTGACACATTAACAGCGATAGTTTTGTGCACCGGATGGAGTTGTGTGGAGCGGCTTGGAATGTTATTTTGATGGGTCGCTTACACACATGTCTACTCCAGTTATTAACTGGAGTGGTAGACGTTTTTCCCTCTTGACCTGTTTTGTTTTAGAGAAACTTTTAACATAAGGTCAAGTTTGGGCATATATTACGGTTTTCTCAATTATTTCGGACGTGAGTTCATATATTGCGTTACAATCCTGAGTCCGACGGTCTCTCTATGCACATCAGAGTTTATCAGAAGAGAAGTTACGCTTTTGTTGTCATTATTTTTCAACAGAAGGGATGTTATGTTCATTCTGTTGTTTAATAAGTCAGTTAGCTATTCGTACTGCTTGGGTTATTTTTCTTCCTATTAGCAGTCAATGCTTAAGATTTCAGTGCATAAGTAAGCGCTGGCTATATCTTGCGCTTATTCTAACTGTTTGGCTTTTATATGATCTTATGTGGGATCTCTCCAGGATAGTTAAGTTTTGCGGCTCATGGGAATAATAGTTTCCATTATTTGTGTCGCTAGTATAGGCTTTTGAGCGCATACATTGAAGCTCAGCCGTTTTTATGGGAATGAATGATAGGATACGTGTATCCTTCAATTCATTTGTTTCTATTGATTTCATTGAGGTTATGGGGTCTGCTATTTAGCATTCGCCAGAAGCTTCCCCATTAGAGGGTTTTCTGTAAGGGAAGTTTTATTCTTCATGTCATTCTCCGCTCTCAGTGACATTACGGAGTATTCAGACATGAAAGAGCTTTATGATCACTATATTATTGCTGTCTGCACCAGCAATGATTAAGTAATGTGGGTGAGGAGGTTTCGACATATATTTGAATTCCCCTCTCCCCCCCCCCCCACGACCCCCCCCCCCCCCCCCCCCCCACACACACACACACACTCACGCTGTCGCATATATGTTTTTTAATACATACAGACTTTGCGTCTGGGTCATGTTGGATGGCACCATCATACGCATATATGCTGTTCTGTTGCATTTGTTTCCAGTATTTATTTTCTGATTTTGGAGCCGGTTTATCATACCTACCTCCATTTCTAGATCCTGGTCTCTATTCTGTCGGTTCTCAAATCACATTTTCTCACATGTTTATAGTTGTAGATACCAAATAGTACACGTTAGAGAGTGTTTTTTACTGGATTTAATATTACAGAGGCCTCCTGTGAATGATCTTGAAGCGTGTTTTCTCTGTAGAGATTGTTCATCTTATCCCGCGTTTGTTTGTATATGTTATAATTAATTTCTCACTGATTTCATCGTACCTGTATACGGCATCTGCAGTGCATATTTAAAGTGGATAATGTTATTTACCAAAATCATCGCTATAGCCTTGGCTTGTGAAGTGGCATTAAGCACCATTATTATTCATGAATTAATTTGTTGAGTGCCTGATCGATATTTATTTATATCGTTTCCGGGTTCTGCTTATTAATTCCAGAGCTCTCCTCTCTTTCTTTTGAAGTTATGTTCAAAAAAAAGGGAGGGGGGTCATTTTGTCCACTTCTCTGCCTTATGGGGTATGTAACTATTGAGGAAGCTGTCTTGTCCGTACTATGTTCGGCGATCACCTGCAGTATTATTGTGTGGCATAGGTTTGTGGGAATTTTTTTCTCATTCTCAGCATGCCATAATAATTTTTAGGGCCTAGTCCAGACTAGTCTCTAAAATTGTTTAATTGTTACATCCTAATTAACATGAATTTATGCTTAGATTTAGGATTTACATTATTGGGATCCATATTAGGTTATGTCTCTTCTATTATGGTATTAAGAGACATTCATGTAAATTCTAATTCTTCAACATGGATTGAAGGATTTGATCTATGTTGATCTAATATTTCGGAAGTTCTAAGCCCTCTGCCTTTTTACGATTCAGCTAAGTCTGGGTCATTGGTTACAGTATAAAAATATGAAAAAAATTATAGTAATTTATATATTTTTTATACTTATCAATAACTCAGACGGGAATGGCCCTCCCATGAGTGGGCAGTACTGGGCACTCATACCTCCCTGCTGAATTATTATAATCTTTTTTCTACAAAGAATGATTTTATTGGCGCCAGATTCGGTGACTTCCTGGCGCCTGCACATGTGCGGAGGGTAAAATGTATGGAGGGCCAGTTAGGACTTCTAATTTTCGGTTTTGCATGCAAATTTTAGGGATTGGGGGGCAAAATTTGTGTTTGGCCCTAGATATTTTTGGGTTAGCACCAGCTAAGTCTGGGTCATTGGTAAGTATAAAAAATATATAAATTACTATAAATTTTTTCATTTTTTGTACAGAACATCTATATGAAGGTTCTGATTTGGATAAATTTTTGAATGAATGTTTAGTAACATAGAATACATCACATATAATACAATGTTTTTTCTCATGCAGAAATTATGCAAATTAGATGAACTTTGATTTATTCAGTACTATTTATACACAGTAAGTGCACATGTCAATACGGCTTGGGCTAGAGGCTGTATTTATGAACCAGTCTTCACGAAACTTCTTGGGTACCTTTCTTATCACCTTAGGACGAGAACAAGTGTTTTTGGGTGCTGTTCGAAATTCAAGTTGGCTGCCGGCGGCCATTTCATACCAAAATTAGGTGCAATCAGTTTTTTGTACAGAACTTCTAGGACTATGTTTGTTATCATCATGGGATAGTAACATGTGCTTTTGGGCTCGGGCAAAAGTTCAAAATGCCTGTCGGCAGTCATATTCACAGGAATTGTGTGTATTACATTTTTTGTACAGAACCTGTAAAGAAGATTTTTTATGTCAGTAATATTTGCTATAAATTTATTGGGTGCCTTTGTTATCACTGTGGTATGACAACAAATATTTTGGGGTTCAGTCAGACCCACTCGGGGACTCAAAAAGGAAGATAATTAAAAATCTTTTCGAAAAACACCAAACAAAATAATGTTTCTTGAATTCAGAATCTCTAGTATGTGTATATTCAATTGTGTTGAAGCCAAGTTTCTGTGTTAATATTTGATGTTGTTTGCGGAGGGTAAACATTATTAGCACAGCCTGATTTTCTATTTGCAACGAGAAAAATAAAACCTTCTTACCCGTGGGAACCCTATGAGCAAAAGATAAAAAATTCAAATACCTATATATTAAGAAGGACTGGACAAATATTTATTAATTAGTATGAATCAACCTTAGAAGGGTTTGAATCAAACAGGCCAAAAGAGTTGCTAACATTTGGCTTATGGTGCACCATACAAGGATCCCCAATTTAACATTAACCCCATGGAGATTTCTTTTCTAGTTTAGCATCTAACTGTCACCCACCTTTACAATACTTTACCTGTAGATTTGTTACATGCTATGGTCAGTATTTATGTACAGACCTTTACAATACTTTACATGTACCTTTGTTATCAGGTCATTACCTAGATGTGTGTCATTGCTGTGTCACATACTATACATGTACATGTCTTACACAAGTTGAGCTACAGTGTCATTGACACTCTCATTTTTCATTTGTTATATTAACATAAATAGCTTTTGCACCCATGCCACCACTCATGCTAATTTCAGTCTCACTTGTCACTACATGTACCACTGTTGATAGAAAAATAGTGTCGGTGATGCTCTGCAGCTATCAGCAAGCTCTGGACAGTGCCTGGTACTGGTAATTCTCACACTCATTCCTGTTTCTGGGTAATATTTCAACTACATCATCAAGACATGCCTTCGACGATGATGTAATCTGAATATTTTATCAGTCAGGTCAGGCACCATCATAGTCAGAACAAATAAGGTTTACAATCCCCATCCCATACAGGTCATCTTCGATTCATTTAGAAGGTTCAATTCAATTTTGAAATAATCAACCCAATTCGATTTGAGATTCAATTGGATTTAAAAATGTGCATTTCACAAATTCACAGAGCCATAGTAAAGAATTAAATTAACATTAATCCTCCTCACTCTGATGTCAAAATACCAAAGTTTTCAGCATCAAATCTTCCTCACAATGCAACTGAGAATTTAAAAAAATTAAATTTTATTTGACAGAGCTCATTGTGCTCTGTCAAGCAAGTTATAATTTGTTAAATTTTTCATGCTGCATGGGCAAAATGGAACCATTGACAAAAAAAATTTGAAATACTACCAGAGTTCTAGGAGTTAATGAAACCCAACTGGCTTGTGGAATTTGTATAATATTAGCTATATTTATCACCACACCTACTACATTTCTGGTATATCATTTATTATTTACTCATTTCAGGGGAATTTTCCTACAGACATATTTTTAGGATCAGTTGGAGGGGCAACAGTTGTCCTTGCAGTATTTTTATGGTTCACCGGAAGACGATTTGTCAAGAAAAATGTATGACACTACCTCAAGTGATCTGTTGTGTGTAATTATCACGTTTTTGTCGAGAACTATGTTAAAAATTTCAAAACAAGACTGTTATTTATAAATTGTGAATATTTTGATTCCAAAAAAATATTTTTGATATGGGCCGAAGAAAAACATTATCTTCGTTATCTTTTATAGTTAATGAGAATTTTGTGATGAAAGAATGGTGCTTTACCAAATTGTTTGGCCAAATCCACTCAGCACTGTGTTTAATCCATTAACCATCCTGAATCGCAGACACTTGCAAAAAATTCTTCAATAAGCTGCAATAAGTAAACTTTTCAGTTTTGTCTCAAAAACAGCTTGTAACCAAAATGATGATAAACCCATTCAAGGTGGGGATCGTAAATTAGGATTTGGATGGAGAAAATTAAATTTTTTAAGTTTTTGGTTGTACTTTTAAATGTAAATTTTGTTAGAGGAAGGGTTAAACGATTTCCAAATCCTTTATCCAACAAATTAATCATACTTATACAGTGTTATATGCAGAAATATAACAATTTGTTCATAACTAAACTGAAAATTTTCCTAAAAAACATAGCTTATGACTCCTCATTGAAACGATCTTGTTGAGCTAATTCCATGATGAGCTTGTTCAATTGTCGAGTCAAAAGCTATGTTTAGGGGAAATTCTTACATATCCACCTGTTGCTGACAGTCAGAAATTGAGTGGCCACAGATAAAAATAAACATACCTGTCAAATGCCACAGATCATTTAGTAGTTGGTGAAGGATTTGACTATTCCAAAATCAAAGCAACAAAACGATGAAAAGTTTATTTTAATCCTCCAATGGAAATAATCAAAACACCTGGTGTCACAACAAAAATATCATGCACATCCATTTCTGTTTCAACTTGATATACTACCAGGCCTCACCCTGTGCGCTAGCTATTACTATCAAGTCTGGAATTAAGCAGACTGTCCCCAGAGGGTGAATTTGGACATGCTACCCTGCACAGTAGGGTAGCATTACTAAATTTACCCTCTGTGAACTTCAATCTGAATCAAGAGCTTTGGCCTAAACAGAAAGAGGTACCCAGAAGATTAATTGGGGGATTCTAGTCCACTATATGGGATAGCATCAGCAAATCCACCACCACCACCCCCCCTCCCCTCCCCCGTCCTCCCGAGGACCTCATTCAGCAAATGGCAGATTGTTTATTTCCAGGCTTGATTACTATACACATCAGTGCATGTGAATTAATTAATACATTTTTTCACAGTTGTCCATGACAAGCACCATAGAAAATTGTTTTGTAGTGATCATGGTTAATAAACATGATAATCGCCGAGACTGACTTCAAAAACAATACTTAATTAATGTTATTGCCCAGTCATGATATAGCCAAATATGCTGAAAGTGACCTTCAAAACCAATAAATAAATAAATAAATAATGTTATTGCCCCCACATTACTATGTATTTACATGTTGCAATTAACAATTTTGGGAGTGCATTTTCTTTCACTATGATCATTCTTCCCATCAGTCTTTCGATTTTGAAAATGGTAGGTGCACCGTATAGGCCTACTGCTCACTACCATTTGAAGTGAAATGTGATATTGTTGAGTCCTGGTATCGGGAAAATGTTTTAAAAAAACATCAACAGACATCTGCATACTATTCACTCCACCGGTGCACAGAAAGTTGGGATTCCAAAAATATCACTTGATTTTTAGCTCCCCAACGAAGTTGTGTGAGCTTATGTTATGACCCAAGGTGCGTCTGCATCAGCGTCGGAGTCAACACTTGTGGTAAAGTTATTGTACGAGTCCAGTTTGACTCTCCCACCTGGACATTTTTTGCAGATTTGTAATAAGCCTAGGTTTATTGCATGCCATCCATGCATTGGTGAGCTAATGGGGATGGACACCCCCTCTCTTGTTTGAATATGCTTTTCACAGCAATAATCAAATATATTTGAGTTTGGTATAATACATGAAATTCAACTTCAGTGGAGAAAGTTGTAAGTCAATTAGATGATTCTCCATGGAATGCATGAGCACTAAGACATTGAGTTACATTACTGGCCTTTGAAGTTTGTCGAATTATGTTGTTCACTAACCAATCCCCAGAAAGTGAAGTTTGATTTTTTTAAAGTCTTTGAATGCTTCTGCTTATAATTCATGGTGTATCGTTCACATTTTCATAGACACACTGTATTATTTGACCTATTTCCCCACAAACAGATTTAACCCTTTACAGAAAACACATCATATCAAAATTTGTTGTTTTAATTTTTTTTTACCCCAATTCTTAAAAATTTTTTCAACAAAACCATATATATCATTAGAGTAAAGTTTTGATAATGGAATAAAAATTGTAGTAATCTGTTGGCAAATTTATACAGATGAACACCAAATTTCTGTGCATTGGAAATATTTTTGTATTTTATGTCGCAGCATCAAATGTGAAGATTGAATTGATTTATATTGTTTGACAGAGTTCTGTGAACTCTGTCAAACAATTTATAATGAAATAAATACTCACCGGAGTGCAAGGAATAGGCTAAATTCTGGTAAATTGAATATTCCTGTTAATTGAATATTTTTTATCTCTTTACCTAATATGCCATATCCAACAAGAGTTATTTTAAAAAAATGGTATTCAACTGTTAATATTTTATCAGTTTTTGAGGAAAAAAATGAAAATATTTAGTTATTTATTTTTTTATTTACTGGGGTTTAATGACACTTTCAACAGCCAGAGTCACCTAGTGGTGGACAGTTTTACGGATGGAGGAAACTGGAATACCTGGAGAGAACCACGAGTAACGATGAGCAACTGTGACTCCCCAGCATACTAACTCCACACAAGCAGGGTTAGCATTGGTTGAAGACAAGTGTACCATTGACATGCAGTATGCCTTAGTACACAGTGCCACTGTGCCCCCACGTGAGCAATCGGGAGAAAAATTTTAGTTGTTCAAGAAAAAAATATGCAAATCAGGCATGAGAATTTTCAGGCAATTGCCCGAATTCAGGCAATCAAAGGACATGTCATGAGAATTAGATTTTATTAAAATGGAAACAATAGGAACTGAAAAGGCTGTTTTCCTGTAAATTTATTCCAGAAAATATGTACTGAACCAATAAGTATACTAAAAAAGGCAATCTGCTTGTCTTTAGTCTCTTTTTTTTTAACTATTCAGATTATGATATTTGGACTTATTCAATTTTCAGGCATTTTCACTTTATGCCACTCACATCTCTGGCAAATGTTGTCCTCTAACTGTGTCAGTTAAAGGTTAGTATTATGAATTAAAAGAATTCTTCTGTATTCCAAGTAGTGTTCAGTATAAGAGAATGAATTACTACAGGGGAGCTCACTTAATGAGGTATCTTTTAATTGAATAACTCTGTTAATTGAATATAACTTCCAACACCAAACCATTTGCCATATCTTCAGTAAAATGTTGAACTGTTAGTCACATATAGATTATATTATAAATTGTTAATTGAATAGGAAATCTTGCAGTCCATCAAAGAATCACCCTGAAAACCATATTTGGGAACAACCCTAGGAGTTGAAGCATGCTTGTTTACTGTGGTAAATGAAAACTCTGTTTTACTGGTAAAAAAGGATCCGGTAACCAATGCCTGGGGTGGAAATCCTCTAAAATAGGCAACAAGGGTATAAACGATTGGCTGGACTCAATTTTTTTCCATGCTGTGGTCATGATTAGCCATTGTGCAGAAATATGTGACCTTAAACACCAATAAATAAATAAGACCTATTTGGCCTCAATACATCCAATGTAAGCATTTACTCTATTATATCAGGTTTGACAGAGCTCCATGAGCTCTGTCAAACAAGATATAGTAGAATAAATGCTGAGTTTATCACTAGAATCCCATGTGGGAACCCTTAGAAGTGAAGCACTGCTTGCTTACTGTGGTAAACAGGCTCTGTTTTACTGGTAAAATAGGACCCAGTCAAAAATTCTTGGGTGGAAGTACCGGTACTCTAAAATGGGCAATATGGGAATAAATGATTGACTAAACTTGATTTTATCTCCATGTTGTGGTCACGATTAGCCATTGTGCAGAAATGTGTGACCTTAAACACCAATAAATAAATAAATATCACTTGAGTATAAAAAAATGACCAAATTCCTCTTAAATAATCCTGTTAATTTGATGCGAAAAGTACTATACAATTAACAGGGTTACATGGGAGTAAAATATTCCTGGATGAAGTTTTTAGCTGACAGTCATTCCCAGTTTCCAAAAAAAAACTAAAGAAGCTCCAGCAGTCTTCCAGGTAATGGGCAACCAATTGCATGTCAGTGGTCTAAGAGCTGGAGATTTGCAAGTTTTTCTGAGACTGCATCTAAAGAATTGTAAAATTATTCAAACATGTATTCTGTTGTGAAGGTTGGGAATTTGGTATGGAAAACATTATCTTCAGAATATAATTTTGTGTTTTGACCATTTTAGTTTCCTAAATGTTAATTGGATAATCAGTGTTAAGTTAATCCTTCTGCATACGACGGGGCCTTAAAACAGGCACTCAGAATATAATGAAGAGGAAGTGGTCTTCCTGACAACAAATTATCTCAAATAGTGGTTTCTCGTGAAGACTAGACAGCCCATATAGGCGGCCAAGACATGCCTCTAATCCATTATTATTTTAATTATTGTTTTTTCAAATTTTTAAAAAAATATAAATAAGACCATATCATGTGACCCCCCTCACTGAAACAAGCTCGTCCCAGTAAGGGTTCACATCATATGGTTTTGTTTAAATTTTTGGAAAAATATATTTTTTCAATTGCTTAAATTATATATTACGTAGGCAGATGCAGCTGATTCATTATGTAAAGGGATAAATCAGAACCAATCCACAAGGCTTACAAAAGATAATCAATTGAAAACACTGAAAAACTGTTTAAGTTCTTACAGGTTCACCTTTTGCTAACACAACTAGAAGATACTTGCAAAAACATTTTTAAATAACACAATATTTATTCATCCCCAAAACATAGCTTATGACCCCATTTTGGAATGTGCTTGATTTTGCTCATTCCAATGAGTGATCATAAGGTACATTTTGGAAGAAAATTATTAAGTTTTATTGTTGATTTTTGTGAAAAGCAGTCTGAATACAGCAGTTTGGGTATTTGAAGGGTTAAAGATGGCTAGTAAATATTTTTCGCATTTATGTTTTAATATACGATCATTGTTGTCGTTCATCTTATTACATTCCCTAAACATTCATTTGATGAACATATTTGCATGTTTTCATAGTCTATTTTCACTACATTTTTATCAATAAATAAAATGGAAAAACCGACCAAAAATTATGAAATGCCTTTGTTAATATGTTCACCTTTGCAGAACCTTTTTTTCACATAATAATTGTTTCTTTTTCTTTCAAAATAGTCATTACATAAAATATTTTATTATGTGTGTTATAAGGATGACAGGATTCTTTTGGATGCCTACAGGGGCCAAATATGAGAACCTTTCCCAATAGCATTTGAGTATGATTTTATCCAATTCAAACTCAAAATTTGCCAATCAAACAGAAATTTTACTAACAGCTGCTGTCCCGAACTGTGCAGTCATCAGCCCTGAAAAAAGCAATAATTGCCAACCTAACAGAAGCATAGAAAGTGTCTGGATTCAAGGGCATACAACAGGTTCTTCATTAATCCCCAAAAGCCCAATGCCATCTTTGATCACTTTTTATTGCAACAAAACAGGTGTCCCAGCATGCAGTCTTTAAATACACTTGTATGTTATTTTCTAAGAACTTTGTTGGTTGTTTTTAGGCAATTCTTGGCTGCCCGGATGGGTTCAAGTATTGCCTGGACACAACTGCAAAGCCACAAAATGTAGACTGTCAAAGTGTAGCAAAAATGCATAAAAACCTCCAGCCCTTTAAGAGTTAATTGTGCAAGAGCAGTTTAATTGAGATTACAGAGAGTGGATTGATCATTATTAGTTCAACCTGACTGCAAGTCAATGGGAGCTATTGGCATCACTTTTATCTGGCATCCGTTAACTTTTTGCAAACTTGACATCTTCTCCACAACCACTAGGCCAAATTCAAACATGTATTGCACAGACCATCTATGGAGTATACCCTTTCTATTTGTTTAAATGAAGCAGCTGCCATATTCGGGCTCTGGTTTATGCCCCAAAAGCTTAAAAACCTTTAAAAATATTCTTTTCATGAACCACCCGAGGAAATGCCCTGATATTTGGTATGGAACATCCTTTGGTATAGAAGATTAAAGTTTGTTCAAGGGAAGTTGATACCTCAATATCTGGGCTCTCTGTGGGGGCATATCCATTTTGGGTCTGCCCAAATTTCTATTTCAAGAACCGGTGGGCCAACTTCAACCAAATTTGGCATGTAGTTTAAATGGGCCCTAAGTAATTTGATTGATGCCTAAATAGAAAGTTTTCACAGCCCTGTGTCAACCCCCAGTGCTACAAACAGAAAAAATTCAAAAGCCCATATATCCCAAACCACAAGGAACAGAGAACTGTTATTTGGTATGAAGCATCCTTAGGACCGGAAGAAGGGATTTGCTAAAAAAATTGCCTCCAGTTCATTCAGGATGTCCAGTAGAGAGTATTGAAAAAATAATGAGTCAGCAGTTTTGCAGTAGTTTATCCTGGAGGAAAATAATGTTCATTCACAGATCTTGATTGACATATTGTTCTTACAATAACAGAGTTACTGCTATGAACATTGTTATCTTGTTATTTTAATCAGAAAATTGTTAAAATTTGTGTCTTAGTTTGTTTTCCAAAGATTTTATTTTATGTTGAATTATGAACTCTTTAAATGCTGGAACCATTTATCTGATTCCTGCATGCGTGTCTTTAATTTAACCCTCTCAAGATTGCAGTGTGGGTTCCAAAGCTTTTATTGATGCCATGATCAAACAAACCCCTTGGATGCTGTATATGCTTTTTAGGGGTTTCTTGGAAAAACAATTGATCTGATTCCTGTATGAATATCTTTAAATTAACCCTCTCATGACTTCAGTGTGTTTTTCCAAAGATTTTATTTATGATGAACTCTTAACTGCTGCACATATATGTTTTTTCTGGTTTCTTGGAAACATCTGATTCATGTATGCATATCTTTAATTTAACCCTCTCAAGACTGCAATGTGAATTCCAAAAATTTATTGATGCCATGATCAAACACTTTCAGTTCTACGCACATGCATGTTTTTTCTGGTTCCTTGGAAAAAAAATTGATCTGATTCCTGTATGAATATTTTGAATTTAACCTTCTCATGACTTCAGTGTTTTTTCTAAAAATTTTATTTTATGCTGAACCCTTTCAATACTGTGCAAATATATATATTTTTCTGGTTTCTTGGAAACATTTATCTGATTCCTGTATATAAGCTGCACATATATGTTTTTTCTGGTTTCTTGGAAACATCTGATTCATGTATGCATATCTTTAATTTAACCCTCTCAAGACTGCAATGTGAATTCCAAAAATTTATTGATGCCATGATCAAACACTTTCAGTTCTACGCACGTGCATGTTTTTTTCTGGTTCCTTGGAAAAAAAATTGATCTGATTCCTGTATGAATATCTTGAATTTAACCTTCTCATGACTTCAGTGTTTTTTCTAAAAATTTTATTTTATGCTGAACCCTTTCAATACTGTGCAAATATATATATTTTTCTGGTTTCTTGGAAACATTTATCTGATTCCTGTATATAGGATGTCTTCAACCCTCTCATGACTTCAGTATGGCTTTCAAAGATTTTATTGATGCCTTGATCAAACCTTTTTCAATGCTCTGCACATATATGTTTTTCTGGTTTCTTGGAAAAAATATCTCTAATTCCTATATGAATATCTTTCATTTAACCCTCTCAAGGCTTCAATGTGGTTTCCAAAGATTTTATTTCGTTTAATACTGTTAATGAAAACCTATTTCTGATTTCTTTAAAAAAAATTTATCCTCCAAAATAAGCCTCCATAATTTCTCTTTCTGTTTTGTTTGTTTTTGATGCATTAACCATTTTCACACAGACTGGTGGCAGTAAAAGTCTGTTTCTCTAGTTTTGAATCTTTCTTATTCTTTAAAACCACTGGGCCGAATTCATTCATTTATGGCACAGGCCATCTTTGGAGTAAACCTTTTCTCCTTTGTTCAAATGAAGCTGCTGCCATCTTCAGGCTGGTGGAATTTACTCCAAATTACTATATCCTTTATGGTGGGGTTAATGCTCCATAAGCCTAATATGCTTTTAAAATCTTCTTTTTATAAGCCACTTGCAATAATGCTTAGATTTCTTGTTTGGAAGTTACTTTAGTGATGCAGATTCACTTTTTTTTCAAATAAACACAGAAAGTCAAAATTAGGGCTCCCAAATTTTGGGCTACACTCAATATTTCTATTTTCAGATGGGCAGTTGTGAACCATATTTGTCATGTAGCATATAACTGGGTCATAAGTATTTCATTTATGCCAGAATTTTTGTTTTTTTTTGTTTTTGTTTTGGGGGGGGGGGGGGGGGGGTAGGTAGAGAGAACCACAGTAGTTGAAAAATAAAAAATCACAGAACAGCGCTTTCTAGATAGCTTTTCTGGACCAGCAGAAATGAATGGCAAAAGAAGTTGACTTTGGTAGTGTATAGCAAATCAAAAAATTGCTCTTGCTGCTGATCATTTACTGATACACTCATTTCTTTTGACTCTTTGAGCCAGGTGAGCATTTGGTCTCACTTGAGCCTCTGGTTTCATGTGACTTTTTGTAATAAAACTTACAACATGTAGTATACATGTCCATGGAGGAGCTTCTATCATAATATTCTTTGTTCAATTTTAAGGTAATATTTCTGATTCTTTGTGTGTTTCTTCTTCTCCAAATCAAATTCTCATTTGGAGCCTTCATGATGTGAATTTTCCCAGTTGCATGGGCCCCAGACCCTATTCCAAAGAGGGCAGAAGAATCCCTGAATGAGCAGTCCTATATTGAACTTGTGCCTTATATATCACTGCTAAATGGGAACTCATTGGAAATCCTCCATATCATTTGGCAATTGGCAAATCATGTTTACAGATACTCCAGGATTAGAATCAGATAACAAATTGTTGATGTTGATCAACCCAATGTACACTGATGGCAAAATACCAAAATTTCAAGCAGCAAATCTTTCCCAAAATGCAGCTTTGAATTGAACCAATTCTATCTTGTTTGACAGAACTTAATGAGCTCGGTCAATCAAAATTGAATTGTTTAAATTCCTAGAAGCATTATGGGAAACACTGCTTCTTGTACATTTTTTATTTTTACAGCAGTGTCCAGAGGCTTAATCTAATTTTTCAAGAACCAAAATACTGTATAAATTTACATCTAGAACAGTAGATACCACTTAATTGTATGTGTCTTAATTAAAAACCCTGTTAAATTAATATAATGTCCAAACTTCAAACCATTTACCATACCTTCAGTTCAAATTTGCCCTGTTATTTGCATATAGGTTATAAAGTAAACTGTTAATTGAATAAAAAAATTGTAATATACAATTCAAAAAAAGTAGGGGATATCCAAACTGATGTTGATATTTTCAGAAAATGGTATTCGATACACTTTATTGGACATGTCAATATGTTACCACGTTTAGTGTGGATCATGAATGTCACCAGCCCACGAAAACTTTGTGCAGGTTTTTCGCACAAGCGCCGGGTTAATGTCTGTGGGTACGTTTGGAAATTTTCATTTGTACTGGGCGGGCTTTTCCTGAGGTCTCATAATTCTTTTCTTGGTATAAACTCGTTCATCAATAGTTTCTGGTCGAAACGTGACTTTTGAGGTATGCGAAGACTGACACGTGACAAACGTTTTCTTGCCGTTGGCATGTTGGAAGCTAACAACAGACAAGACTGCAGTACCTCAAATTCTCAACAGTACTCAATCGGTGATTAGCAGGTTGTGGTCACGCTACAGACAGACAGGCAATGTTGATGACAGACGTTCGTCATGTCGTACAAGGGCGTCAACTGCTAACCAGGAATCCAGGATCGTTTCATCCGAACCACAGCAATACATAACGGCAATCAAAGTGCCCCAGAAATTGGACAGCAGCTGCACCGAGTGACAGATGTGAGAGTCAGTGGTCAGACTATCCGAAATCGCCTGCACAGTTGGATTTTTCCGAAATCGCCTGCACAGCTGGAATGTGCCGAAATCGACAACACAGATGGAATTTGTATGCTCGACGACCTCGATTAATTCCGCGTTTGACTGAACGTCATATCGCAGCAAGGCGTACTAATTGGTGTGGAACACGACAGCGCTGGGATAATCGTCGGTGGAGCAACGCCATGTTTTCCGATGAATTGAGGTTCACTCTCGACTTTTACGACAGGCGAAGCAGAGTGAGGCGGCGGCGGCGGAACGAACGATACCATGATTTAACCGTTGGGCAGCAGCACCAACTTTTTTGGTGGTGGATCGGTTATGGTGTGGGGAGGCATAACCATGACAAACAGAACAGCATTACATGCCATCCAAGGGCATGTCACAGGGCAGCACTACCGTGACAACATGTCAGCAGCTCATATGGTGCCATTTGCGCGATGTCACAGCGGTCGATTGATTTTCCAAGATGAGAATGTAAGAGCACATGGGGACCGTGTCGCTACAGAGTTCCTCCAGGAGCAGAACATCACTACACTGCCATAGCCAGCACTAAGTCCAGACCTTTCACTAATCGAGCACGCCTGGAATATGCTTGATATGATTGGAAGGCGCCTACGACAACGCCAACAGCCCCATACCAATGTCCAGGAACTCTCCGCTGCACAGCAGGAAGAATGGAATAACATCAGTCAAGCTGATATTGGACGTTTGATGAGGAGTATGCCACGTCGGATCCGCGCTTGTCTCGAAAACCGAGGGGGATTTAACAAGGTATTGAGGTCTTGGATTGGATGTGGTAAATTCTCTGACCATCCATGCCGTCTACAGCTCAGTGTGTGAAATATGTGCTTGTCAGACACCCAACTGTCGCTGAAATCATTAACAGATGGCTTTTTGATGAAAATATAAATATTTTTCTTCATCTATCTCACTTTTATCAAATATCCCCTAATTTTTTTTTAATAGTACATGTCAAGAAATTACCCTGAAAATCGCCATCCACCTGTCGAGTCGTCTAGCTTACCTTACCTTATGTTACCTTATGTTGTAACTGAGCGCAGGCTTTTTCGGCTTCTATGTTCAGATCTGTATCTTCATTTAACAGTCGAGTTGTACTGTTGCCCTTTCCTCCGGTCCGACAGTATAGGTTTTCATTATAGTCACATTTTTTGGTTCGGTCATTCCAGTGTTTATCTAGCCTCTTTTCAAATTCTAGGAGGTTTTTTGCTGATACTACTGCTTCTGGTAGGCTATTCCATATGTCGATGACTCTATTTGTGAAAAAGTTTTTCCTGACGTCCAATCTGCATCTATGCTTTGTCAACTTCCAATTATGTCCTCTCGTTTGGGTGTATCCTTTATGTACTGAGAATAAATCTTTTGTTGTTTTGGGGTCATATATGCCATTCACGATCTTAAACGTCTCAATCATATCACCACGTAATCTTCTGAACCCTAACGTTGGTAGGTTAATTTTCTTCAGTCTATCCGGGTAGCTTAGGTTCCTTAGTGATGGTACTAATTTGTTGCTCTACATTGTACATTTTCTATGCAGTCAACGTCTTTTTTGTGTAGGGTGACCAAAAACAGTTAGCATACTCCAAGTGGGGTCTTACAAGAGCTTTGTACAGTAGTGTGAAGGTCTTTTGATTTAAATCAGTAAAGGATCGTCGAATTAGCCCGGTTAGTTTGGTTGCCTTGTTGACTTGTGATTGGATATGTTCTTCAAAGTTAATGTTTTTTTCAATTATGACCCCTATATCTTTTTCACTAATTACTACTTCTAGTGTTGTAGTTGTTCCATTTTCTCGTGTCATTGTATATGATGGACTGTCAGGGTGTTTCTGTTTATTATAGACTTGGAGCACTTTACATTTGTCTGGATGGAACTTCATTAGCCATTCTACCAGGCTATTTAGGTCGGTTTGCATAATCTTGTCGTCTTGGGTGGAGTTTATTTCTTTAAATATTTTAGTATCGTCAGCAAACATATAGACATTTGATCTGACTATATCTGGGAGATCATTTATGTAGATAACGAACAGAACTGGTCCAAGAACTGTGCCCTGGGGTATTCCGCTTGTGACATTGTGCCATTCTCGGAAGGTTCAGTTTACTTGTACCCGTTGTTTTCTGTCCTGGGAAAATTTTGGACCCATGTGCATATATGATCGTTTAAATTGTAGCTCTTCATTTTAGTGATTAATCTTTTGTGTGGAACTTTATCAAAAGCTTTCATGAAGTCCATGTAAATTGCATTTAGGTGTCCTCCTGTATCTAGGATTTCTGTCCATTTGTTTAATACATTTATAAGTTGAAGTGTTGTTGACCTTCCTCCAAGGAATCCAACTTGTTTATTGCTGAGTAGATTATTCTCTGTCATATGATCTAGTATTTGTTTGCGGATTTCTTTTTCCATGATCTTGCAGATAATGCTTGTTAGACTTACTGGTCTGTAGTTTGAGACCAGTTTTTTATTTTCTTTCTTAAAGATTGCTGTAATCTGTCCCATTCTCCACTCCTGATTTTAGTGAGCTGTTAAAATTTTTTGCCAAAGGAATGTGTATTATGTTGGCCAGTTCTTTTAAAATTTTAGGATGAATTCTGTTTGGGTCTGGTGACTTTGGAGGGATCAAGTTTCTTAAGATGGGATATTACCATTTCAGGTGTGATTTCTATGAAGGTTGAGCTATGGCATTGTGCTTTGCCTAATGTTGGAATAGTATCATCTGGTTCGATTGTAAAAAACACTTGAGAAGAATTTGACAAGGCAGTCTGCTTTCTCTTTGTCACTCTTTGCTTCTATAGTTTTACCTTCTTCTGATGTTTCCAATTCCGATATCCCTGATTTGTTCTTTCTTTTGAGTTTATGTACTTCCAAAGATTTTGTTATTCGTTTTTGCAGATTCTGTTATTCTAAGTTCGTTTTTCTTCCTTTCCCTTTTTATTAATTTCTTCACTTTGTTCCTAGTTTTACAGTATTCAAGTTATTTTAGTTCATCTTGGGTTTCAAGGCATCTGGTCCATAGGCGGTGCTTTCTCTTGATAAGTTTCTGTGTTTCTTTGTCTGTTGGAAATTTGATCTGTTTTCTCTTGTTTAGTAGTTCTGGTACATTTTCTTCTATAGTTTTAGTCATTTTGTACATAAATATATTAGTCATGTTAAGCATTCGTGATCCTTCAATGGTGTATTCCAGTCCAGGTTTAGGTCTATTTTAATATTCTTCATGTTAGCTTTTGCGTAATTCAGGTGTTTGCAGTTTTATTTTCCCCATATTGCCAGTAGCACTAGTAGTTGAATTGCAGGACACTGTGGTCGCTGGAGCCGAGTGGGCTATGTATATTAATTTCTGGTATGGCATTTTCATCTATTATGAGATCGAGTAGCCTACTGGTGGATTTTGAGTTCCCCTTGACCTTGTTGGATGGTTAACCAGTTGTGTGAAGTAGCAACTTCTTAGACATTTCAGAAAGAGGTAGTTTTCTTTGTCGTTGTCCAGTCAATCCTTGGCATGTTAAAATCTCCCATGATAAACATATGGCTATATATTTTTTCTTGTTTACTCATTGTTGTAAAGAGATCCCTTAGTGCCTCGGTGTTTTCGCTATTAGATGATGGGCTATGGCAGATATGGCCTTTTAGTTTGATTTTCAGCCATGTGTGTTCTTTAAAAGATGATTTTACTTCGATTTCTTGAGCTAAAAGATCATTTCTAATATAAGTAATAGTGCCTCTTCCTACTATCGAAGGATTCTGGATAAAGGGTAAATCCTTCTAGTGTCAGCTGTGCTTTGTTGATGGGGTATCTATTGTTTTTAGGGTTTACCTCGTTGATTGCAATGATATGCGGTTTTTCATGAAGATCTCACTTTGAGTTCATTCAGTTTGTTTAATAAGCTCAGCATTTGTAAATATACAGTTCAATTTTTCAAAACTGCCATCTGAATTTTTCAACTTATTTGAATTATTTACATTTGTCGTGTTTTTCTTGTCTTTAGCTAATCTTCTTTTGTTGGTTTGTTTGGTATCCTTGTTATTTTCCTGTCCCAAGGTGGTCCTCTGACTTTGTATTTCCAAAAACCCGAGCTTTTTTCTGTTTTCTCGCTTGCAAGCTCCTGCAAATTTCTTTGATTCCTGTCACTCTAACCTTGTCATGTGCCAGTCCCATATCTTTGTATGGCGAGTCAGCCTCTGTTAGGTTGTTCAAGTTTCCAAATATTTGTCTTTTTAAGTTTTTGTCTTTCAAAATTATTTTCGATGGTCGTGGATTAACATCTTTTTTACCTAGTCTTACTGTCTTTAGTATTTCCTCGTCCTTTATTGCTGCGTAACAAATATCATTAAATATGTATAATACCAGATTCTTGTCATGTTCTATTCTTTGATCTCTGACGTTGAGTTCTGGTTCTGGTGCATTAAATATTAGTAAGTTTGGTTCTTTTATTTTTCTATCTGATATTTCTTTCACTGTTGTTTCAACGTTTGTTTCCTGGGTGCCGTTGTTTGTATTTTGTTTCCATCTCCTTGTGTTGATTTAGATAATGTGTTTTCAAGTTTTTCTAGTCTTCTTGTGCAATCTTCTGGAATATTTTGAGTATTTTTGGCGATTTCAGATTCTGCCTTTATTAGTCTTGTTTCTAGCTTGTCTTGTTTGTTTTTCAATTCAGAAAATGCTTTTATGACTTTCTTTCTGCCTGGCATGGCGTGTGCACAATGGTAGAAGTTCCAGGATAGGTTGTTACTTGGTGTTTGTACTAGGGCGTCGTAAATTGCTACTGTCATTTTGGAGCACTTTAGGCAGTACCAGTTATCGCACCAATCACACTGTAGCGATTTTGGTGTATTGTTTAATGTATCTTTGCATTCAATGCAAATGTGTTTCTTTATCATTTTCAGCTTGGCTGGGTGATGTGTTTCTACTCCGGCTGGGTCTAGCTCCTTTCTTTGCATTAGTTGTGCTCATTTTGATATTTTCTCAGATATACTTGATTATCTTGTCTTGTTTTATCTGTATTGGTGATGACTGATGGAAGACGGGACAATCCCTTTATCCAAGAGGTCACCAGTAATTTGTCGAAATTATTGAGTCTGCTTACAAGTCTATAATCCTTGATAATATACCTGATTTTCTTGTTTTGTTAGGGCCCCGCCGTGAGGCGGACGCCCTATAGTGATCGCTCTGTCTGTGCGTCCGTCCGTGCGTCCGTCCGGGCCAACATTGGGGGTTTAGGGGATATTATTATTAGGGGCTACCTCCAAATTAAGGTAGTGTTAGGGTTAGGAGTGGGATAGGGTTGGGGGTAGCCCCAGAGTAAGGCTTAAGGTTGAGGAGGGCTAGGTCCCGGGGGGTTAGGGTTGGGGTTTTAGTTTTAGTAGCCCCTAAACCGAAAAATAGCTCCTAATCCTATTGGTTTGGCTAGGGTGGGGTTGGGTCAGGGGTGGGGTTAGGATTAGGGGTAGCCCCAGAGTAGGGCTTGAGGTTGGGGGGGTTAGGTCCCGGGGGTGGGTGGAGGTTAGAGTCTGGGGTGGGCTTTTAGGGTCAGGGTGGGGTAGGGTTAGGGTGTGTTTTTTGGGTGGAGGGGTGGGTTAGGGTTAAATATAAGTTCTAGGGTGGAGGGGTGGGGTTTTGGGTAAAATAAGGTTTTGGACATACAAAATGTTTTTTTGGTAGCCCATAAACCCGAAATGTTGGAGCGTCCTTCCGTCCGTAACAAAACTTGTCCGGGCTGTAATCTTTCTCTCTTAATAGATAAGGTTTTGATATTTGACATGTGGGTATATTATCTCAAGACGATGTGTCACGTACCAAGGTTGCCATGCTTTGACCTCAAGGTCAAATTATTCCATTTTCGGGGTTATTTTCTGACAAGTTTGTGTTCGGGCTGTAACTTTTTTCCCTTAATAGATAGGGTTTTGATATTTGGTATGTGGGTAGATTATCTCAAGACAATGTGTCGCGTACCAAGGTCGCCATGCTTTGACCTTGAAGTTTGACTTCAAGGTCAAATTATTCAGATTTTTTTTTTCTGACAAGTTCGTGTTCGGGCTGTAACTTTTTTCCCTTAATAGATAGGGTTTTGATATTTAGTATGTGGGTAGATTATCTCAAGACGATGTGTCGCGTACCACGGTTGCCATGCTTTGACCTTGAACTTTGACCTCAAGGTCAAATTATTCCGAATTCTGGGGTTTTTTTCTGACAAATTCGTGTCCGGGCTGTAACTTTTTTCCCTTAATAGATAGGGTTTTGATATTTGGTATGTGGATAGATTATCTCAAGACGACGTGTCGTGTACTAAGGTTGCCATGCTTATGCTTTGACCTTGAAATTTGACTTCAAGGTCAAATTATTCAGATTTTTTTTTTTTTTTGACAAGTTCGTGTCCGGGCTGTAACTTTTTTCCCTTAATAGATAGGGTTTTGATATTTGGTATGTGGGTAGATTATCTCAAGACGACGTGTCGCGTACCAAGGTTGCCATGCTTTGACTTGAAGTTTGACCTCAAGGTCACATTATTCAGAATTTGGGGTTTTTTCTGACAAGTTCGTGTCCGGGAAGGGATTTTAATCAGATTTTACCTATTGCTTGAAATATTTTAGTATTACGGTTCACATCAGTTTATACCTAACATCGGTTAGTTGCTGCGGGGCCCGCAGAACAGGGCAATCCCTTTATCCAAGGTCACTAATAATTTGTTGATATTATTGAAGTTGGTTGATGATACTGTTTGGTCTTGGTTTATCTTTGAGAGTGGATCTTCATTCAGGCTGTTTAAATTGATGTTTAGCTGTGAGATAGCAGATTTTAGTTTTTCATCTTGGTCTTTAAATTGATTTGGATGTCTGTGGCCTTTGGAGCAGTTCCATTCAACAACTGAGAAATCTGGACATTCAAAGGAACAGTACTTCTGCTTTTTTCGTTTACCTTTTCGATTTTCTGTTGGATCTTTATAAGATTTTCAATTATGTTGTCAATTTTCCCCTCGATGTTATTGTGAATTTCGATAAATTTGCCTTCTTTTTTGTGAGGTCACAGGTTCCAAGCCAAATTATAACAAGTGGTTTTGTGGATCTAGAAACATTATAAATGTTTTTTCAAATAAATTTATATGTTTTGGGTTGGTGTTGATTGTTGTTGCTCCAGATGTGTGGATGAACTTTAGTGTTATCGGGTCATTCTCGTGCAGTTCATTTTCAAGGTATCGGAGTTTGCTATCACAACAGATAAATACCTGTTTTGTCTGTTGGACTTCAAGTGTGCTGACGGTTTGTTGTGGTAAGTAGTTATGTTGTTATGAAACACTGGCACTCCAGAGAACACTATTTTCTCTTCAATATAAATAATAATATGGAAAATCTTTCTAGATTATATATTGTTGGGCTTTTGTAAACATTTTTTGCTAGTTAATTTTTATAGATGACCAGTTTAAATAAAGAAATAATCGGATTTTATCAGTAGTTTTTTCAGGAGCCAAAAATTTCCATCCTTCTCGGACCGGAAGTTACGCGATACTCCCTAGCTGTCAGTCCATCTTTCCATATGGCAATGTCATGATAATTGGAACAAAACGTTCCACTTTTTACCAGATTTGGTCTGAGTTCTACTCGAAAATGTCTTGGATGAGTCCGACAACCAGTCTTGCCCGATTTTTTTCTTTTCTGGAGTTGGGTGTGCCTCGATAACTTATCACGACGAACATCAGAGCTTTGCAGTTTGCGTTCCAAACGCCCCGCGCAGTGCACGGGTATTACTGGATGGAAACTAGAAAGAGGCCTTTAAGACCGTCTGGCTAGCGCGATTCCTGGGTCTCAGGGTAAATTTGTTTGTTTTTAGAGAGGAGGGACACGGATTCAATTCCTCACCGAGGTATGTAACTAAAACTAGAAAGGCTACTTTACCAAATCAATCCTACACCTATTGAAACCCACGTTACACCCCCCCCCACCCCCCCACCCCCACCACCACACACACACACAGTGCTTTATAATAAAATATAAAATTAAGATAAAATAAATATAAGTCCATCAAGCTCCACAATGGCATCACCATTATGTATTAATTTTATTTTATTTATTTATTTGGCACTGAAAATCAAACTCGTCCATTGAAATAATAAAGTTTTACACTAAAGTCTTTATTTTGAGTTAGTTCATTTTGAAAGAGATTTAACGACTGGATGTTAAATAATACAAAGCATCAAATGTTTTACTCCAGATTTCATTTTCAGTCTTGACGCAGAGTTGAGATCTGATAACAGTCGTGTCCACAGTGGTAACGTAGTCGTTTTCAGATATGAAGATTGAGAGTTGGAATCGTGCTTTGTGGAATTTACGTTTTGGTGAACAACATTACCAGCGGAACAGAAAATGAAATCTGGAGTAAAACATTGTTGCTTTTTAAATGAAATGTTCTTTGAATGATATAATTTGAAGTTTGGTACACAGTATATAAACAAACATCAGAGTATTATTTAACACTCAGTCGTTGAGATGATTCCTTTGTCTACGGGTAAATTAGCTTTGGTTTCAAAGATGAAGGCATTTAACTTAAAGGGGAAATACATGGCCAAAATCAGTCAAATAACTTTTGAATCTCTTGCTGCACTCCAGAAAAAAATAAATTAAATAGAAAATAAAATAAACAAAAACAAAACCTACTTCATAATGGTTTGAACAAAGTCTTTCTGAAACCCAGATGTGCCCAACAAAGAAAAGAAAATGATCCGAATAACATCCACGTCTCCTAACAAAGTCTGAAAACCTGAACATTTCCATTAAGTTGCACAATGTCATCATATCTTATTATTTTATTTTATATGTTTATTTTTGCACATAAAATCAAATACGCCCATTGGGCTGAGAAAATGTCACATCAAAATTATTATACTGGGTTAGTCCATTTCAAAAGAGGTGTTTTGACTAGCTGGCATAACTGGAAGCATTTTATCATTTACCGCCTCGATCTGGTGTAATAATCTGGATAAATTAAATTATGTTAAATAATACACAGATGTTTGCTAATATACGGTGTACTAAACTTGAAATTGCATCGTTCAAAGATCTTTTAACTGATAAAGCAACAGCAGTTTTAATCCAGCATTTACTTTATGTCCGGTTGATTCATTTCCAATAATCACGTAAAGTGTATTGTTCGTCAAAACGCTAACAAGAACAGAATTCTCAGTCTCAACTCTCATAAGATTTGCGTGTATAGGTGTATTATAAAAGGACTTTATATTGAGGCATGACAGGTTATTCAATTGCTGATGATGCAGTATCAGATGTTCTAAATTATAGTTTATTATTCGTGTATTAATATACGTGTAATATGCCCCAGTGCGGGTGATTTATTGCAATAAAATTTTGTTCTATTCCAACACGAAGCCAATGCGCTACGACTACTCTATTCGGTCAACGATAATAACTATCGGCTGTTAACACGCCTTTAAGTTTGACCAACACATAAGAAGCAATCACGATCGGCGCAAAACTGAACAGTTTAATTCAAATTTTCTAACTCTCTCATCTATAATCCGGGAAATGAAACCTTTCGTCCAGGTGATACGGAGTTTCCGATTAAAAGCAGATTAAATAGGTAGATTATAATCTACTTTGTTTTCGGGTGGTCGGGGAAGGGGAAATACAAGTTGTTCCTCAAAATAGCGCTAGTAGTATATGATGCAGAGATCTGCCCTTTTTACCAGGACCCCGGGGTACGACCTCGACCTCGGGGTCATTGACCCCGACGCCCAAATCCATTAGGCCTCCCCGTCCCCACTCCCCTCCCCTCTCCACACTAGGCATAGGTTATTTTTAGGCGCCCTCACCCACCCGCTCTGTATGTACCCTATTTTTTAGGCTATCCTTCCCCAAAGCCCATTTTGTGACCCGGGCTATGTATAACCTATTTAGGCTTCCCCCACATTGTTTTGGCCTTTCCTGTATGTGGGCTCCCCCTTCCAAAAGCCCACTCCCTCCCCACCAAAGCCCTGGACTGTTTCTCCTCTTCCAAAGGTTAGCCCAAAGCTGGGGACATTCAAAGTGAGGTGTCCAATGAGTACTAACAAAAGGGTGCCACCATCCCCTATCCCCTCCCTGCCCCTCCCATAACTTTATTTCTTGGTAAATATCTCTAAGGTAAATGTTGTCAAGGACATGTACACGTAACTACAAAGATTAATTTGAAGATTACCTGGTTTGTTTAGACATGTCATAAAGGAATTATGATAGAGAACACCTGGTCTTTGTCAATGCATAGATAACGGTGATTAAGATAGAGAGAATCTTTGTTTATAAGAAGTTATGATAGTGTCACGTTGTATAGTTATGCAAATAGATAAGGGACAACTGGTATGTTTGATTATGTCATAGATAAAGGTATTATGATAAAGGGCTCCTTTGTTTATAAGAAGCTTAATATGATAAAGACCATGTACACTGTTTGATTACGTTATAGATAAGGTGGTGTCACGTCGCAGGTGTTTGATAACCTAGTAAGATCGCGGCGGTGTCTGATTGGTCATACAGTTGTCGTATCAGATCATTCCACACGGCGGTATGTTCCATAGGACCAATAGATAAGCGTGTTGTAAAATTATCCCACGTAGGCGTTCTCTGATTGCTCAAACAACTGTCCAATCAGATCGTGCCATGCAGTATTTTCTGTGTGGCGAATAGATGAGTGATCCGGGGTGTTGTAGTAAACTACTACAGCATGCTCAACTCATAGGTAAGCTGAAAAGGAATGAACAACTCTAAATTATCTCTCTATTAAATTTTATTTTCACATAAAATCAGCTTGTACCAAGAAATAAAGTTATGGGAGGGGCAGGGAGGGATAGGGGATGGTGGCACCCTTTTGTTAGTACTCATTGGACACCTCAGTTTGAATGTCCCCAGCTTTGGGCTAGCCTTTGGAAGGGGAGGAACAGTCCAGGGCTTTGGTGGGGAGGGAGTGGGCTTTTGGAAGGGGAAGCCCACATACAGGAAAGGCCAAAACAATGTGGGGAAAGCCTAAATAGGTTATATATGGCCCGGGTCTCAAAATGGGCTTTGGGGAAGGATAGCCTAAAAAACAGGGTACATACAGGGCGGGTAGGGTTAGGGGGCGCCTAAAAATAACCTAGGCCTAGTGTGGAGAGGGAGGGGGAGGGGACGGGGAGGCCTAATGGATTTGAGCGTCGGGGTCAATGACACCGCGGTCGAGGTCTTACCCCGGGGACCTGGTAAAAAGGGCAGATTTCTGCATCCTATACTACTAGCGCCATTTTGGGTACATTTCCCTAAATTTCTCCGTGGGTGAGCCCAGCCCGGAGCCTCCGGGGGTATTTTTGAAAAAAATTGTGCTTCCACCAGCCCCACCAATGCTAGAGAGACACCGCCTTGATACCTTTCCCTAGCTCATAAATCGATATTCATTATATGCGTCTGGAATACAAATGATGGACCCCCCTCCCCCCCCCCCCCCCCCCCATACACACACACACATATGGATACCTAGCTACACGCGTGTCAGGAACTCCATCAACAAACCTTCGAGTTGTGAAAGAATGCTTTATTGCTCCAGTGTGCTAACAACCCGTCCCTGAACCCATTTTAGTGGAAGCATCGGGCGAGAGAGAGGGGGGTCGAGAGAGCGAGAGGGGGGGGGGTGGAGAACATGTATAAATTGTAAATATCCACCACGGACATGTAACATAAACTCATGTATATTGAAATATTATTCATTTGTGCTTTACTCCACGTGAATGGAAAAAAAGTAATGAAATAAAAAATCAAAAAAAATCATTCCAATCCTTGGTCTGCTAAGGAGGGCGGGGTGTCTTTTGGTTGTCAGAAAAAATAACCAAAAGCTAATCGGCTCTTCTTGTGCTTCCCGAAGACGGCCAACTGTGGGTGGTGTTACCGTCCCTATTATAATATTAGAATTGCTATGGCTTGGTTAATTATTATACACAGTTAATATTTTCTAAGGCCATTTTTTATATCTAGAATAAGCAGACTCTGGCTTGTGTGATCACTTATTTGCTCTGAGTGACTTTTGAATGTACCTGTCAACATGTTTACATATACTGTTACACAGAATCTATTTCTAGCTCTCTGATTGTTCAATTGAGTCACACTTATTTACTTGAAATTAGACAGAATCATCTAGAGGCTTAATGAGGTGACTTTATTCAACCAATCAGTAATTGGTAGATAAAAAAGTACTGGAGAAATTTCTTATTCTGGAACATTCTATCTGAAGACTATAAATAACCCCTGTCAACAGAATTCAAGCATTCTTTTCATATAGACAGCAACGACGAGTGAAATTATTTGTTCACGCATTCAGCATTCATTGAACACTGGAGATTATTATTACAGGACAGAGCATTAATATAGTCAGCAGCTGGGAATTTATTATATATTCTATGGAACATTTTTTAGATCTGTCCATTTTTGTGTATTGGAAAAGTGTTTCCAAAATTTGAAGAGAATTTATTCTTGTGAACCAGAGATTACTCTTGTGAAAAACCAGAATTCTGCTGGATTTTTTTAAAACTACTGGTGGAGCCAATATTTATTGGATATTAATTCCATTTGAATTTCTCTGGGTGCTTTATTGGTATTTATTGGAGACTGCAAAGTTTTAAGCAAACATTTTGTTAGTTCATTGGATACTGTTTCTGAAGACACATTTTTGGACATCACAATACGAGCTGGAAAGTTTCTTCATCACTGGATTCTGTTGAACTTTATTTTGGACTAAGTGATAAGAATTTCTGTTTAATTATCTGTAAAACGAATGGTGTAAACGATTTTGTATCATTTTCGTCTCAAATTATTTTTCTTATTAAATTTTAGTATAGTTAAATTCCAGTTATTGTTGTTGATTCTCAGATTCTTTTTGTTACCATTATTGTTGTATTTTCACACCGTAACAGTAAGTCTGATTTGTCCCAACTGTAATGGCTCATGCAGACTGATAAAATATTACAGTTATATCAGTAAGGCATGCCTTTCTCGAAGACATGCCTTGGTGGTGTAGATGGAATAATAGTCGTGATTATAGTTCAAAACTTAGGAGCTCTTGTTAATTTATTTGTGGGTGAATACATGTAGACTGGGCAAATATAAAAGCTCAGGATTTTGCATATCAAACCATACAGGTAGTGAGAAAGTGACATTGCAAGTTAGTTACTCTGCCTCAAACTCCCACATTTCCACCAGTTTTATCATGAATCCATGAACCAAAAACGGCTATGTATCCGAGTCAAATTAACGTCCAAACACACCTTTATCCTTTGAACACGCGATACCACTTTCCCGAGCTTGGTTAACAACGCCTAATTTCATAAGGTAAATGACTGCTCAGAGAATGAGTTCGGTGTAAACCAATCAATATTTTGTATGTGCAGCCTTAGGGCTGAACATTGAAAATATTACTTGGTCCACCCCCAAATAATGAATATGGACTCTTTCAACTGAAGCAATTGACACGAAAGTTGTGATCAGCTAATGTCTAAAGGCAATAATTTGTCCTTACACTGTTGAACGTACTCCATCTAATAAAAAATGATTGGTGGAAATTAGGGTGCTATATAAGGAAGGGGAATTTGTTTACTTTGAAATTTTCACCGCTGTTATTCCATAAATTCAAATTAAATATACACAAATTATACATCAAAATGAAAGTTGTGATGTATAGAACACGGAAAATACATGCAATCAACTCACAGAGTTGACAGCAGGCACCAACGGTTCCGAGGAGTCTGCTACCGCATTCGTACCAGAACTGATAATAAAATATTTCCGGAAAACAACTCATGGCCAAATGTGTTTCAGATATCCAAGAACAAATTTAGGTATTCAAAACACTTTAGGATGCAGCGATAGGACTGCATTTCGAAAAAGGACAGCACTGTCTATATTTTTTTTATTGAAGATGGGTCCCATGACCGACGGACATGCGCATATCAAGCGGTACCACGAATCTAAACAAACGGGCAGTGTAAACAAAGCCTAGAGTTTTGGAATTTACCGTCACGCAGCCCTGTCGCTGCGTTTTGAAGAATTTTGATATCCTAACTTTGTTCTCGGATATCTGAAGCACATTTGGCCACGAATTATTTGCCTGAAATATTATTTTTTTTATCAGTTCTGGTACGAATGCGGTGGCAGTCTTCCAGGAACCATTGGTGCTTGCTGTCAACTATGTGAGTCGATTGCATGTATTTTCCGTGTTCTATACAACCTTCATTTTGATGCATAATTTGTGTATATTTAATTTGAATTTATGGAATAACAGAGGTGAGAATTTCAAAGTAAACAAATTTCCCTAACTTATCATGAAGAGTCTGTGTTTCACGCAGACTAACTACAACGAATCGCTGGAAACACTGCATAATCCACAGACTTCTGTTTATTTTATTTTATCAAGACCTGTGGAGTGATGCAGCTCTATTTACCTTGTGTTATTGTGTTTTGTTTCTTTGCGGGGCTTCATTCGAATAACTGCAGAAAATCGTCGTCAGTAAATGGCCGACATATTTCACTCCAAGAAGACTACCTTATGACCCCACGTTGTTGCAAGCTCGCCCTGAGATGGGTTATAGATATGTTTTTGAGGCAAGAATTGAAAAGCAAATAATAAGGTTTGAATTGAGAGTCTTGTGAAAAAACCCAGCCAATTTTTTGGCAGTTGCGTTAAAGAAATGGCGTAGGCCTAAATGGTTAAAAAAATATGTGAGTATAAGGGCTCCGTAGACTAAGGTCATTTGTGTGTTGGGCTGTGTTGGGACAGAATAAAAACTTACGTTTGTTGAGTAGGTGACAACCGGTTAATAACGAATGTCGAGTAAGGAACTGGGAATAAGTAACTTTGAATATGTTTGTTTACAGAGGCAAACTCGGGTTACGAACACATTGTATATCACATAGCTCACACTTTGTTGGTGGTGGCATTCTTGTTTGACAAAATGTATTAAGTTCTAAATTTATTCTAGACAGTCAGATATTTGATTTGTGAGACGTTTATTGAAGTATTATCTTAAACATGATCGGCAAAGATATTCTAAGGAAACTGTCTATCTACTGTTCTCTTGTTATTTTGACCGTGGCTCTTCTTTTACGGTTGCTGATTGCATACATTGTTCCGAGTAAACGTAAGGCTTTCAACAGGTATTTAGCTGAAGTGACGGGCTGGGATGGATCCAGAAATACAGACTGTGAGAATACAATGTTCTCGTTCAGCTTCATCAAACAGTGCATCAGGTCTAGAAGACTTGATCTACTACACGAGGCACGATTGGGATGTGTGGCGCCGAATCCAGAGGTCTTTGCTCTAACCGACAGAATAAAGAAGAAGCTGCTGGAATATCAGAACATTCACAGACCCCTCGTTTTAAATTTTGGAAGCTGTTCTTGACCTCCATTTCAACAAAAGCTGAAAGAGTTTAATGAGGCCATAACCCGATTTTCTGGTTTTGCCGATTTTCTGATAGTGTACACAGAAGAGGCTCATCCATCTGATGGCTGGAGCTTTAAGAATAACTTTGACATTCCGCAACATCGTACGATGTCGGAGCGATTTGCAGCAGCAGAAATTTTGGCAAGCATGAAAACATTGTGCCCCATTGTAGTTGATACCATGTCAAACAACGCGAACTATCGATATGGCGGTCTATTCGAACGCCTGTACATTGTATTGGATAGTATTGTTGTCTATGAAGGGGCGCGAGGTCCTGTTGGGTATAACCTGGAGGAAGTAGAAGCCTGGCTAGAAAGGCACACGGACGAAAGAAAACAAATGATGACATAACTGCGCTAGAACAACTAGGTAACACAGAACTTTCGAACAACTTTATTTTGGGTATATTCACTTTTGTGACAGACTGACAGGGATATGTTCATCCTTCGATATATACAGGTACAAAGCAATACGCTGGGATCTTAAGTGGAAACGACATCTTCTGCAAATTTAAAGTAACGCGCGTCGCTTGGATGGGGTGGGGGGCTGTAAATCCTCAATATGTTTTCTAGTCGGGGCATCATTACAGTAAATCTAAAGCAAGGGGCGTAGTGAAGGGGGTCGGGGTGGCTTCCCCAATAATGTTTCCAGTCTGGAGATTTTAGTGATGCGGACGGGACAGCTTGGACCGGTCCAGGATCGGACAGGTCTGTTCACCGGACCGCCGACAATGGACCGGTCCACCCACCCCGGTCCGATATTTTCCGGTCGGTCCACTTCTCTACATACAAATTCGACAATGTAGCAAGAACGGTTGTAGAACACTGATTTAAAACGCTTGTCACCATCACACTTGTGACAAGGTGCATCTAATGTGCGCAAAATCTAGCGCCAGTGTCGCCAGATCACGAGCCGGCATGTCATTTGAGTCTTTGTGAATTTATATACCATGCAGACTACATTCAGTCTACATTCCACATTGTAAAAAATTACCGTAATTCTACGGTTAACTACAGGCATATTACTGTCAAATACAATGGTCTCGAGGCCGTAAATTAATTTTAACGGTGTTGCCGTAGAAAACCTGCGAATTTGATCCAATGAAAGTCTTTCTCCCGTCACGCTGTCCAATTACGTCGCACGGCGGTTAAAATGGTGAATTGTGGGATCGGCCTTTCCATAATAATGCCACAGGTACTCGGCACAAGCTGGGAAATCGAAAGAAAAATGATATTTGATACCATTTTTGAATCGAGGCTGATGTATCCTTATAATGGTATATACGGTACGCGGTACTTCATTACTAGTAATTACATTTTTGATGATTATTTCTATTAGTGTTTGGAATCTAATATAATTGCATCCGTGGTAATATTGCCCACCCTTGGAAATTGACCAGTACATCGCGGCCGTACTGTAATACTGTGAAGCTTTAGTCCCGGCCAAATTCATTATCGAGATTGCTTTCTATTTCTTCTGACCAGCATCTACGTCTCCAACATTCTCTTCGCGTTGGTTGGTCTTCTGAATTGATCAAAATGCGCTCCTCGTGAGTTGATGGCAAAACGCATATAACGTTTCAATTTATTTCAGGCTCTTCTGTATAAAACCGGTCTGCTATTAATAGGGGTTGGAGGGGGGTGGTGGTGTTTGTTTCACGTACTTAGCTCATTTTGAGCGTAAAATGAAAAGCAGTATTTGTACTGAATGTGAACATCTTTTTTCGAAACACGTGTGAATTGGCTACATTTCAATTTTTTATAGCTGTTGTGAGCTCTAAAGGTTAGTCCACTCGGAAAATCAGAATTTTGGTTAGCTATTTCGAAAATCTCTCATTGATGAAACTTTCAGAAATAATAGGTTTTTAAAAGGATATAAGTTGTCAAATTTTCATTCAATTAAAATATCCGAGTTTCAGGTTCATTTTGAACAAGATATAACAGCTATAAACATAAGAAGCTGAATAACATTTTAATCAATTTTGGTCGGCCCATACCGCTGTACAGGACCGTTAGGGACTGGAATATACCGGACTGGACCGCTTGATCAGTGGACCGGACCACTCTACGCGGGCCGATCCGGTCCGCATCGCTAGAGATTTTGTCAGAATTGGCGGCTTTGATAGTCACGACACCTGTGGGGATTTGTATTCAAGGAACGGTCTTGAATTTGACTGAGGGTCAGTGGGTCATTCAATGCCTTGAGATCCTGGAAAATTGGTAATTTCATTTTTACACCTCTGTGAACAAAGCTTTAAACGCTTGAAGAATGTATGTAGTCAGCGCTAGCTGTGACACTTTCCTTTACACCTCTTCACTTACCAGTTCTCGGGATACTTGCTAAACAAATATTAAAGATAAGTGTCCATATTCCCCGAGCACTGAGGTAATATGGACAGAGGGTCCATATTGCCCCGATGTTTGGGTTAAATGGACACACTTCCATATTCGTGAGACATACAGATCACTTTTTTCTTAGATTTATTGAACTTTATTAACTCTGTAACGAAAAACGAAACACCATTAAAACATATATGTGGCTCTTATCAGTGTTTCTCGGAAACACCAAGTTAACTGAGACAAATGTCACACTTGAAGCTCACAGCATTTTTTTACACCCCACTACAATTTACATGGGCTCACTTAGCACAAGCCTGGCACTAGATCGAAGGTTCTCTGGATTCTGAGTACAGTCCATTGTAAAAAAGGCATTCTGTGTCTTCTTCACTTATCTGAAGTTTTCTTTGCTTTGGTTTTGCTTTCTCATACACTCTTTTGGCCGGCTCTGATACACACGTTGGCGATGGTCTTGCTTTGTCTTGCATCTTGGCCATGGGCTTGCTTTTGTCGATTTTTTGTTTACTCTAACTTGACTTGCTATTGCAACTTTAATTTATTCCCGTTTGCCTTGTCTTTCAACGGTTCAGCTCTGTATGGGGAAGATGTAACCAGGGTTGCATGCCAAACATTTCTCTTCCGGGCTGCGCGTGTGGTACTGCATTTGTGTTTTACTAATTTCAAGAGATCACCGAATTTGGTTACTTTTGGAATACTCCCCTCTCCATCGGAGGAAGATAGTGAAATAGCCTGCTCTAACTCCATGCTATCTTGCGTTCTGCTGCTTCCCGTCTCAGAGATGTTAACACTTGGAGAACTTACAGTAACAGGGTGATTCACTTTCGAGTGCCCTGCAATAGCACCGTGAGCATCTGTCTCTACTGGTGACTCGGATCTGCTTGTGGCTTTTTTCTGGTGGACAGTGGGAACTTTCTGCTGAAGCTAAAACATTGCTAGAAACCACATCTGCATTTTGGGCAGTTATATGGGATTGAACTTGCCTTTCTGTAGAACTGCCAATACTCACACTCTTTGTACCCGAACTCTGCGTTTTGTCTGTTTTATCGACTGTCTGCGAAGTTATCTTAGACGAAGCAAAGTCTTCGTCAGTGAAAACATTCTTGTTAAAGTGTACAATCCTTGAGACACGAAAACCGGTTATTGCCTTTTCAATGGTAGCTGCTTTAGAATAAGCGTGTGCAAAAAGTTCCGCTATTTGATATTCTGTTGCCACTCCCGTACTATGAGTACGTGCACAGCCACGTCTGAACTTCTTGGTCGTAATAAGTACTCACGCTCTTGAAGAATGACATGTCCAAAGGTTGTATTTTGTGTGAGGAATGGGACGGAATGGATGGTAAGATGATATTATTTTCCAGAGCCTTTTCAACGACATTCAAATTTTTTGTATGCGTTGCGTGTCCATCCAGTAACAACAGAGTTGCAGAACATCTTGCGTGGGCTGAACAAAGCTGATGAAGTAATCAAACCACTCATTCCTCGAAAAGATCCTCCTTTACCCAGCCGGTCTTGCTGACACCGCCGATGGACCCCGGCGGCGCCCGATCTAGCAGTTCAGGCTTCATCCTTACTCTAGGAAATATGAACATCGGTGGAATGTATGTTCCAGCTGCACTGGTTGCACACAATACCGTAACAGTTTTTCCTTTTTCTGCACTTGTCAAACTACCCACAGCATGTTTCCCTTTCTTTTCTAATATTTTAGAGGGCTTGTGACAAATGGTAAGCCCTGACTCATCCACATTATAAATGTTTGTTTCCGGAATTATTTGTCTGTCGGTCTCGTCGAACATGATTGATTTTAGAATATTAAAGAACTTTTCTACATTTGCCTTATTAAATCCTGCGGCTCGTTGCATGGATGTTGTCTCGGGCTTTCTCGCCGAAAGGAAAGATTGTCTACGCAAAAAACCCTGGAACCAACCTTGCCCAGCCTATTGTGAATCCGAGTTGAATGGGTGCTTTATATGTTTAGCTCACAGTATTTGTACACCAAACAGCGGACGTCAATAGCTGTCAAACCAAACAATTTATTTTCCATATCCAGGATCAGGGCAGCTAGTTCATCCTCCTGGTCAAATATTACGATTGGATTTCGCCGCAGCTTCTTCTTAACATGCAGATTTTCAGACATGAATATTGCTAAATGCCTTCTTAAAGTATTGCGTGGAACGCCGTTCTCTCTGGCAAACGTCGTCAGTGGATTTTTTCTCTGCAATTAGTGCATCGACTGCCTCCTGCATTGCCGCTTCTTCCCACATTGTCCACAGTGCCCTTTCTCTGATATTTTCGAACCATATCCTGAAATGAGAACAGAAATCAACTTTAGTGACATGTTACTATACCCTGTAGTGGGCAATCTAACTGCAGGGGAGGATGGGACAGTAGTATGTAATGTGGTTTTGGGGCATGGTTGGCAGGACCCCGGTGCAGGATCCCGGAAGTGACGTCATGTCACACGACCCAGTGGTGCCACGGTGTTGTCATGGTAACCCGCGTGAGCGGCCATGTTATGACGTCATCTCCTTGATGATACGTGGTGTGAGTGCGCATACGCAGCGCGTGATGTTAGGGTGATACGTGTTTCCGTCGTCCATTTTGTATACTGGAGGCCGCCATCTTGGTTTCTATGGTAGCACGTGGTTGCTATGTGACCCAAAGGCTTACAAGAAGGCAGGGGTATATTCGGAGGGTGTGTTCGATTGAATCGAAGTAAATCTAATTACCACAAACAACCCGACAAGTTTTACTATTTCGAATTCTTTCAGAATTCTCTGCTTCTATCTATATATGCAATAGTTTTCGTCTCCCGGACCACGTTCCTTTGTCCTGGGGTATACTTCAGTACAGTAGAAGAGCCTATCAGTTGGAACAGTTTACCTTATTATTACTATATATAGCTTTTCAGGTCTATTCTTATTAGTTCTGACCCTATTCCGAGTACTCTTTTAGTTTCCTTTATCTAGATCCTTTATATAGATTATAACCAACCAATCAGATTGCTTGATTTCCCATAATCTGTATGCAGAGTTATCTCCCCTTATAACAATGAAGTCCTGTCCGAGTCTCATCACCTCTATATCCAATGGCCACGTCCCATGGAATCCCATTTTTGGGAAACACCCGTGGCTATGGAATCCCTTTTTAGTCGTATGAGGCCATGAGGGTTATGTAAAAACCCTCAATGAGGCCTAATTTACTATCCCTCATAGCCTCATTTTCTTTTGAGGTCATGAGAGACATGAAAAATCCCTCAATGAGGTATAATTTACTACGACTCTTAGCTTCATTTCAATATTTGAGGATACCTATAGCCTGGTATTGTATTATTTGAGGATACCTATCGATTATACCTTCTGGAGAATTCCTTTTAGCTCAACTTTGACGAAGCCAAATTTGAGCTTATGCCATGGCCAGTCGTCCGCCTGGCCGCCTGTATGTCTGTCCGTCTGTCCGGGCTTAGCAGAGGTACATTGTGGGGTTTACAATTTAGGGTCAGTGGTTGTTATGGGGTTGGGTTAGTACAGTGGGGTTATTTTTTCTGCACTGTGGGGTTAATTTTTAGACCTTGTGGGGTTAGGGTTTAACATGGGAAAAACCCCACAAGTAAGAACGTGTAAGAACGTCCGTCTGTCCGTCAACAATTCAATACGGCTCGGGCTAGAGACCGTATTTATGAACCGATCTTTACGACACTTCTTGGGTACCTTTGTCATGTCCGTGGGACGAGAACGAGTGTTTTTGGGTCCGATCCGAAATTCAAGTTGGCCTCTGGCAGCTATTTTGTACAAAATTAGGTGCAATCAGATTTTTGCGCAGAACTTCCATATGAAAGAGCTGACTTGAATAATTTGTTGTATGAATGTTTAGTACCATGGGATACATCACATATAATACGGGTTTTTTTCTCGTGCGTAAATTATGCAAATTAGACTAACTTTGATGTATTTAGTGTTACTTTCAGCACTGTAAGTGCAAATGCCAATACGGCTCGGGCTGGAGGCTGTATTTATGAACCGATCTTTACGAAACTTCTTGGGTACCTTTGGTATCACCGTGGGACGAGAACGAGTGTTTTTGGATCCGGTCCGAAATTCAAGATGTCCGATGGCAGCCATTTTGTACAAAATTAGGCGCAATCAGATTTTTGCACAGAACTTCCATATGAAAGCGCTGATTTGAATAATTTTTTGTGTGAATGTTTAGTACCATGTTTAGTACCATGGGATATATCACATATAATATGGGTTTTTTCTCGTGCAGAAATTATGCAAATTAGATGAACTTTGATTTTTTAGTGCTACTTACACACAGTAAGTTCATCTAATCGATACGTATCCTCAAATAATACAATACCAGGCCATAGGTATCCTCAAATATTGAAATGAGGCTAAGAGTCGTAGTAAATTATACCTCATTGAGGGATGTTTCATGTCCCTCATGACCTCAAAAGAAAATGAGGCTATGAGGGATGGTAAATTAGGCCTCATTGAGGGCTTTTACATAGCCTCATGGCCTCATACGACAAAAAGGGATTCTCCAGAAGGTATAATCGATAGGTATCCTCAAATAATACAATACCAGGCCATAGGTATCCTCAAATATTGAAATGAGGCTAAGAGTCGTAGTAAATTATACCCCATTGAGAGATTTTTCATGGTCCTCATGACCTCAAAAGAAAATGAGGCTACGAGGGATAGTAAATTAGGCCTCATTGAGGGCTTTTACATAGCCCTCGTGGCCTCATACGACTAAAAAGGGATTCCATAGCCACGGGTGTTTCCCAAAAATGGGATTCCCTGGGACGTGGCCATTGGATATAGAGGTGATGAGACTCGAACAGGACTTCATTGTTATAAGGGGAGATAACTCTGCATACAGATTATGGGAAATCAAGCAATCTGATTGGTTGGTTAAAATCTATATAAAGGATCTAGATAAAGCAAACAACAAGAATACTCAGAATAGGGTCAGAACTAATAAGAATAGACCTGAAAAGCTAAATATAGTAATAATAAGGTAAACTCTTCCAACTGATAGGCTCTTCTACTGTACTGGAGTATACCCTAGGGCAAAGGAACATGGTCATGTAGACGAAAACTATTGCATATATAGATAGAAGCAGAGAATTCTGAAAGAATTTGAAATAGTAAAACTTGTCGGGTTGTTTGTGGTAATTAGCTTTACTCCGATTCAATCGAACGCACCCTCCGAATATACCCCTGTCTTCTTGTAAGCCTTTGGGTCACATAGCAACCACGCGCTACCATAGAAACCAAGATGGCGGCCTCCAGTATACAAAATGGACGACGAAAACACGTATCACCCTAACATCACGCGCTGCGCATGCGCACTCACACCACGTATCACTATGGAGATGACGTCACAACATGGCCGCTCACGCGGATTACCATGACAACACAACGTGGCGCCACTCGGTCACATGACATGACGTCACTTCCGGGGTCCTGCACCGGAGTCCTGCCAACCATGCCCCAAAACCACATTACATACTACTTGGAACACTCTACTGCTGTAACCCCCAATACAGAAGCTATGGTTGTAGGAAACATGTGGTGAATTCTCCCCCTGCCCCCCCCCCTACCCCCCCCCCCCCCCCCCCCCCCGCGGTCATGTCTGTCGGAACTTTCGGCATCTGTTACAAGATTTCGGACCCCGTTTTCATACAAACTGAAGTTATTTTGGTCATTTTCCCAATATTTTCGGAAATTTGTCAGGAGATTCTCAAAAGTGGACCCCACTATAGTCGGTCGCCGAGAACAGTCTCGCTTCGGGCCTGACCCAACGACCCCCACCTCCCCACCCCACACACAGACAAACCACATATCTATGTTTTATTTAGAGGAGATATGTGCGATAAACTTCTGTTCTTGTGAAATATATCCTTCGTTCTAAATGCACGGGCTCTTTTAATTCTTAATGGCCAGCTACCAGAAAATTTTACAGTTCAGTATACTTTTATCACGTTCTGTTTCTTTGTGGCAACAGGGACACGTGATCGATACATGAGAGAGAGAGAGAGTGAGAGAGAGGCGCGCGGGCGACCACAAAACTTAAAATAAAAATTAAACAGGGAGCATTAAATTGTAAATACAACTTTCGCATGTGGTTGGGGTAATATGGAGACCTGTCCATATTTGTAGGAGCATAAGTGTCCATATTACCCCTTACTACCATATCCCCAAACCGCTGTCACATCAATTTTGAAACGTCATACACTGTTCTATTTTTAGACGTGCGCTGTGAAGTGAAATTCAATTGAGAAAATGTAATGTTAGAGGGCAACACAACTGACATATACGTTGACATATACAGCATCTTTTTTTCAGAAACATCAATAAAAACACTTACCTACGGCAACGTAGAAGCGCCACGTGTTGTGATAGTAATCTGTTTAAACAGATTAGTAATCTGTTTAAACAGATTAGTAATCCGTTTAAAGAGATTAGTAATCCGATTAAACAGATAACATAATCCGTTTAAACAGATTAGTAATCCGTTTAAACAGATTAGTAATCCGTTTAAACAGATTATCAATCCGTTTAAACAGATAAGTAATCCGTTTAAACAGATTAGCAATCCGTTTAAACAGACTAGTAATCCGTTTAAACAGATTAGTAATCCGTTTAAACGGATTACTTAGTCCGTTTAAACAGATTAACTTCATGGAATTGATTGGTTGATTGTCATGTGATCTGTTATGGCAATATAGCATTGGATCACTGCTGATCAATTCCCCCAGATGTGAATATAGTGGCTATGAGTTGAGGCCTCATAGCCACGAGGGCTGTGCGCTGAGACCTCATTGAGGCCTCTCCTGAAGGATATCCTATACTCAGTCGCACCCTACCCTTCTTCCAGACCCCCCACCCCCGGCCCTAAACTTCCCCCACTCTAATGGTTGTTGATCAGTGATCCGTAATTGCGGTACACCTAATGGTGAGCATTATAATTTAGATGAATCGAAGAGTCGTTCAGGGAGTCACTCGCTGGAGTCACAACTCGATTACTCACCAGCTCGATGGCGTCGAGTCGTTCGAAGAGTCCCTTCTCGAGCATCTTCATGTTTACTCATTTGTAAAAGTCGTTCGAGGAGTCTTTTCCCCAGGGTAATGCTTTACAACTTTTAATGCTAACTAAGCGATCACAGGGTGTCCCACAATCACGGATCAGAGATGACCAATCGCCAGGACTGTGAGTGGAGACCTCATTGAGGCCTTTTCGATCGGCATTTATACTCATATGATATTCTGCAATGCCCACAATCCCATATTTTACCCCAGACCCTTCTCAAACGGCCCGAGCAAGGAGAATGACGCTTCGAACACCCTTTTACCCATCTGGGTTATAATATCACTAAGCGATCACCGGGTGTCCCGCGATTATGGATCACTGATCACCGATCACCAAGTACCTAACGATCAGTGATTCTCATTGACCCCAGTGATCATCAGTGGCTGACCTGTTGAGCGACGCTTCAAGCTTGGGGAGCCCACAGCTTCTAGAAGAAAACAATTGACCCTATTGCCCTTGATCAGGATGCTGGCGAAGATGGTGTGAAAGGCTTCTGGAAGTGGGTTACTAGCGCAGTAGGGGATACTAAAGCTTCTGGGATAAGATCGTCGGGTCATTGATTGGGTGAGAAAGTTGGGTATAGTGGGTTAAGATTAGGGTCAGAGAGAGGTTCTGGAAGACGGGTAATGACGGCGACGCGGCTCTTAAAATGGATGGTGAGAGAAGGAAAGCAAGGGCTTCTGAGATAGGATAGCCGCCATAAAAGGACCCCATAAGTGTATAAGAGGCCCATCAGAACGGAAAGGCATGTAGGGGACGCCAGGACTTCCGGGAAAAGTCACCGGATCACTGATGGATTGAAGGGCTGGCTGGAGTTGGGAGGAATCGGGCTGTGAAAGGCTTCTGAAAGAAGAGGAAAGGCGACAGTGTCGCTCTTGATAAGGCTACTGAGGCAGGGAATACTGGACGTCCCCCTTGAAATGGAGGGGAGGGAGAGAACGCAAGGGCTTCTAAGATGGGGTTGCCGGCATCGCAGAATATCACATGAGTATAAAGGCACATCAAAAAATAGGCCTCAATGAGGACTCCACTCACAGCACTGGCGATTGGGCATCACTGATCCGTGATTGTGGGACACTCCGTGATTAGTAACCCGTTTGAACAGCTTAGTAATCGTTTCAGACGGATTAGTAATCCGTTTAAACAGATTATCTACACGGATTTGATTGGTTAATTGTCACGTGGTATATTATGACGATATAGTGTGTGGCGAAGTGAGGTCTCACCGCACAGTCCACATGGCTTTGGGGGTTATGGGCTATGAGATGAGGCCTCGGCGTAAAGCCCTCCAGTCGCAAAATGTTGTCATTTCGACAACTGCGGTTAGATGGTTAATCTTGTAAACAGTCATGAACATCAGGTTTTGCCAATTTGAGGGAAACACTTTTGTCTATTTACATACATGTAAGTAAATGTACCGGAATATGGATCTGTAAAGTACATTAGCGCATGATAAACTTTGTTCTCTAATTTGTTTGATAATCTATTCTGCTATATATAGCTATCGTGGCCTTTTCACCAACATGTAATATATTTGTAATATTTGCATATTGTAATATGCATGAATTATTTAGCTTTCGCAGTAGTGATATTTCTTTTTGAATGTACATAGTGGCGGCGTCATATTTCGGGGATTCCTGTGGGTATGTCATTTGGGCATCATGTTTCCCAATTCTTAATCCAAAATGTCCAAATCTCCGTTCCACTGAAGCAAAAATTTAATGAACAACTGGTGCCCTGAACTGGGTAGCCAAAAGGCCTCAGAAAACCATCGGTTTCTGAGGCCTTATGACCACCCAGTTCAGGACACCAGTTGTACATTAAATTTAAATTGCTTGCCTAACGAAGTCACTTAATTCAAAGGCAAATGGCAATTCTTTTTTAATAATATAAGAACAGTTTAATAGAGACTAGAGAGACTTACTTCACCCCGATTGCCTACATGGGGGCACGATGACGCTGTGTACTGAGGCGTACTGCACGTCGATGGTGCGCATGTCTTCAACCAATCTAACCCTGCCTTTGCTGCGGTGCAGAGTTCAGAGTTACGATGTTGGAGAGCTGACAGCTGCTCGTCGTTGCTCGGTGGTTCTCTCCGGGTACTCCGGCTTCCTCCACCCGCAAAACTGTCACGGTCACGATTAGCCATTGTGCTTAAGTATGTGACCTTAAACACCAATAAATAAATAAATAAATAATTAGAGAGACTTGTGAACATGATTCCATGTGACTGTTTGTTATAAAACTTACTTGTAGTATACATGCAGTTGCTTAGGTATCTGTCTTAATTTTCACTGCTTAATTCGCATGTAAAATTTCTTAGTCTTTGTATGTTTTTCCCCCTCCAAAACAAATTCCCAATTGAAGCCACCTTGAAGCAAATTTTCGCAATGACGTGGGCCCCTTTCCCAAATAGGGCAGAGGATTTTTTGTATTCTTTCAGACGGAGGGTGGGGGGACCGAACGGTTCAGGGTTCGATCCTGCCAGGGGTAGCTGCGTTGTGTCCTTGGGCAAGACACTTAATCCCGATTGCCTCCGTGGGGGGCACGGTGGCTCTGTGTACTAACGCGTACTGCACGTCGACGGTGCACTTGTCATCAGCCAATGCTAACCTTGCTTGTGCGGTGTCAATACGTTGGGGAGTATGACAGCTGCACGCCGTTGTTCTGTTGTTCTTTCCGGGTACTCCGGCTTCCTCCACCCGTAAAACTGTTCGACACCAGGTGACCCTGGCTCTCAAAAGTATCGTTAAACCCTCCAAAATAAATAAATTACAACCCTCCCCACAATACAAATAGAAGAAGGCGACACTTTGCAAAAAAAACAAAACAAAAACAATCGTGAATAACTGAAGATGTTCATTGTTTACTTTATCATAACTTACGATCCATCATTGGAAAGAGTTGAACATACTAGCTATGTTCTCGGGGCAAATAAATTAGAGTTAAAGTCAATTACAATAATCATATGGACTTAGAGGGGGCAAGTGGGTGACAAAGCCCGAAAGGTAAAAGCCCTCATAACCCCACAACCACCCACCCCAACCACCCAACACCATAGCGCCGCCACCGAATGCACAACGAAAATATGTGGGATGCAGCTGTGAACATGTAAACGTCATTAATGATGAGTATTGTCCAAATTTTTGATGAGACTTTGATTGCTGTGGACGTTTTTGTTTGACCCAGCTGCGTTGCACATAAATAAATAAACTATGCAACTAGTTTCTTACTTCTTTTGTCAGTGAACCGAGAGTTGAACAACTCATGGGATTATTAATCAAAAAGGCAGAATGTATTTTTAGCTCAACTAGACAACGTAAGTATGAGCTATTGGGTTGGGTTGGGTTGGGTTGGGTTGTGTGCGAACTCCCGTACGCCTGTCCACCCACAATTCCTTTAACATACTCTACGGGCCGCATCTCTCACCCGATCAGTTTCAAATTTCACATGTGGTTTTGGAGGTATGAGGTCTAGATAGGAAATATCGAATTTCGTTGAAAAACATGGCCGTCAGCGGCCATCTTGGATTTGGCATACAAATTTTCAACAATTCCATTAGCACACCCACAGGCCGCATCCCTCACCCGATCTTTCTCAGATTTCATACGTAACTTTGATGTGATGTCTAGAATTGAGCTATCGATTTTTAGCTTACCTGACTTTCAGTCAGGAGAGCTATAGTGATCACTCACCGTCCGTCGTCCGACGTCCGTGAACATGGTGTTTGCGTCTTCTCCTCCCAAACCGCTGAACCAATTCAATTGATATTTGAGATAATAGTTTGTTATGACATCGCAATTTGATTTTGTTCAAATCACGTTGCCTCGCCCCTCGGTAGGGCCACGCCCAAAAAGTGTGCTTAAATCTTAAAAAATCTTCTTCTCACGAACCAGCAGTAGCACAGACTTGATATTTGGTGTGTAGCTTCCTTTTGAGATGTAGACTCTGATTTGTTCAAGAGAAGTTCGGTTCGAGGAGCTAAATTTGCCTTCGTTATGGGAGGGACAAGAATTTTCGCCCCGTCCAAAATTTCTATTTTCCAAACCGAGAGGCAGATTTGAACCAAATTTGATATGAGGGCTTATTGGGTCATAAGTACTTAATTTATGCCCAAATATTTCTCCCGTCGCCCCATGGGAACCGCAGGAGCTAAAAATAGAAAAACATTAAAACGCCCATATCTCCAAAACTACACGGCACTGAACTGAGAATTCTTATTTGGTGTGAAGCTTCCTTAGGACCAATAGAATGGAATGGTAAAAAAAAAATGCTATCGGTTTTATTATGGGAAACTTTTTGGGGACTTTGAAAAAGTGCTGCGTCAGCATTTTTTAACACTGTGGGTATTGGGTTTTCCCAAGCATCCTTTTTGAGATTCAAGTTTGTTCAAGCCAAGTCCCTGGGTTGATATTTGGGCTCCCTATGGGAGCCTGAATTATAACTTAGTTCAATATGAGGAATTTTCTTCAAAAATCTTCTTGACATCCACCAGACAGAATCTTTTGATATTTGGAAAACAGCATCCCACTGGAGGTGAGATTCAAGTTTGTTGTATTTGGGCTGCCTGTGGGAGCCCAAATTATAACTTAGTTCAATATGAGGAATATTCAAAAAATCTTCTTCACATCCACCATTCAGAATATTTTAATATTTGGTATACAGCATCCCACTGGAGGTGACATTCAAGTTTGTTCAAGCCAAGTCCCTGGGTCCATATTTGGGCTCCCTGTGGGAGCCCGAATTATTTCTTAGTTCAATATGAGGAATATTCTTTAAAAATCTTTTTTTAGATCCACTGGTCAGAATATTTGGATATTTGGTATAAGTTTTTCTTAGGAGGGGCAGATGCAACTTGTTGAAATCAGTTCTCTGGCTTGATATTTAGGCTACCATGTCAGGTGAGCGCCCTCATGCTCCTTGGGGCCTCTTGTTTCGAATTTTGTTTGAAAATCGTGGCCACCAGCATCCATCTTGGATTTGGCATATAAATTGTCATCTCCTTTAGCACACACACACCCTATGGGGTGCATCTCCCACTTTGTCCTTTTTACTCTCTTATGCGGCTTTAGGATGATGTCCAGATTTGAGCTATCATGTATTTTTAGCCCACCTGACTGGAAATCGTCGTCCGTCGTCCATTAACTTTTGAAACTTGTCTTCTTCAAAACCACGGGGCCTAATTCAAACATATATGGCACAAACCATCTTTGGAGTATATGTTCTACTTTGTTTAAATGAAGCTGCTGCCATCTTCGGGCTGGAGATAATACCCAGAAAGCCTAAAATATTTTAAAATCTTCTCATGGACCACCAGAGAGAATGCTTTGATATTTGGTTGGGAACTTCCTTCGGTGGTGAAGATTATAGTTTGTTCAAGGCAAGTTGGTAGGTCAATATTTGGGCTCTCTGCGGGAGCATGCCTATTTTGGTCTCCATCCAAACTTTGTATTTCATGTACCGATGGGCTGATTTGAACCAAATTTGGCATGTAGTATTATTGGTTTATAAGTACTTGTTTGACGTCCGAAAACATGTATGACAACCGCGTGGGCACCCGAGGAGCTTAAAATAGGAAACAATTCAAACGCTCATATTTCAAAAACTCAACGGACCAGAATATTGGGTTTTTTATATGCAGCTTCCTTAGGACGAATTGAATCAGATGGACTCTAAAAAAAAATGCTATCGGTTTTGTCATGGGTGCTGTATTGGGATGCCCATTTTAACACTGTGGGCAATGGGAAAATGCGGAGTCATCATCTTTATTGTGCTCCATCAACTAATTTGAAGCTTGTCTTCTTTAAAACCACTTGGTCCAATTCATACATATATGGCACAGACCATCTTTGGAGTATACCCTTTCTACCTTGCTCAAATGAAACTGCTGCCATTTTCGGGCTGGGTTAATGCCCCAAAAGCCTAAAACTCTTTAAAAGTCTTCTTCTCATGAACATATCAAAGAGAATACTTTGAGAGGTGGAATGGGACACCCTTTGGTGGTGAAGATTAAAGTTTGTTCAAGGCATGTTGGTGGTCAATATTTGAGCTTTCTGTGGGAGCATGCCTATTTTAGGCTCCATTCAAAATTTCTGTTTCAAGAACCGATGAGCTAATTTGAACCAAATTTGACATGAAGTTTAATTGGGTCATAAGTACTTGATTAATGCTAGAAAATGTTTTTTGCAGCTCCGCGAATAGAAAAAAATTGAAATGCCCATATTTCAAAAAACTGCCCGGACCTGAATTTTGCTTGGGTTTTGTGTGTGTGTGTGTGGAGGGAGGGGGGTGCGGGGGGGGGGGGGGGGGGTATGCAGCTTCTTTAGGATCAGTGGAAACAGATGGTCCAAAAAAAATTGCTGTCGGTTCTGTCAATTGTCATGGGGTGCCGTATGGTATAACCATTTTAACACCGTTGGCAATGGGAAAATGCCGAATTGTCATCTTTCTTGTGCTCCATCAACTAAGTTTTCTTCGGAACCTTTGGGCGAAATTTAAACTAATTTGGTACAAAGGATCTTGGTGGGGTATACTTTTCTGAGTGTTTTTCCCCAAAAATTGCTTCTTCCCTTGGGGCTGGGGTTAATGCCCCAAAAGTCTAAAATGCTTTAAAATCACCTTCTCGTAAACCACTCGCTATAATGTCTATATTTCTAGTGAGGGGCTGTCTTTAGTGGTGCAGGTTCAAATTTGTTCAAAGGGACAGAAATAAGTAGGCATAATGCCCAGCCGTGCGCTGGGATAAATACTAACCCACTTGATTGGTGGAAGTTACATAAAGATACGCTTCCATATATGTCTGAATTGGTGAAAAAGTTGGTGTGCGTAGTTGCTACTAGTATGCCAAGTGAGTGCTTGTTCCGTGTTACAGGAGACATTATTATTTCAATACGAAATCGTCTGTTACCCGATACAGTAGACAAGTTATCGTTTTTGCATGACAATGTTGGGAAGTGCCACCTTGACCAATACACACAGATGCGTAGTTTGTGCAACCTCGGGAATTCCAAGCGTCTCGTCCAAGAACAAGAATTTGAAAACCTATGAAATGCCTGTGTTTTGTGTTTACTGTTTATGTGACTCCCGTGTTACAATCAACATGATGCAACAAGTTAACAATTGCAAGTGTTTTGGAATTATGTTTCTGTCTATAACTGCACATTGGCAAGTGACCAGTTTACAATATTTATACATTGCAGATTACACAAATATGAGACAATAGTTATAGTTTTATTCTGGCTGGGGCAAATGGGCAAGCGACGATGTAGTCTACTATATACATTATCGATTACAATAAGCCGTTTTATAAAATCAGACATTGCCGCTTTAAAGGTCAGATGTTAAGTTGGACATTTTCTAAAACGCGTTTCATACAGCCATCTTCTCTATCTTGAAAGCTTGCATCCAGGGCAAAAACAACGATCCTTGATGAAACGAATGAACGTTTTACAAAAAATATCCTCTTTAACCTTTGATCTCTGAAATGACAATGTGTGAAATTACGAAACCGCTTGTACAGTCACCATGTTCTCGACATTTGGGCATATATCTGAACACATTGGGTAATTTGGGTAATACCCAATGTGTCAGTTATAGGAAAACTGTCGAGAACATGGTAGTTGTATAAGTGGTTTCGTAATTCCAATGGGTAATGGTATGCATATTGCTAGTGACAATGACTGATGTCAGACAAGACAGCGAATTAGGAGTTACCATGTCAAGTTGTCAACTAACCCTCATAGGCTCATATACATTTCAATGTACTGAAGATCGCGATATAGCCTATAGTTGGCAATATCTAACTCCAAGTCATTGCATCCAATCCCGAATACAGGTGCGCATACCTGCATGTCGGAAATTGACCAATCTACATGTATCTGGAATATGTCAGGTGTCAGTGCTAAGAACAAAACGTTTTTGTGCTGAAAGACTTCGAGCATTTGCGCTATCTATTTTTAAGTTCTTAACCCAATCATCTAATATATAAATGCGAATGTCTGTATGTCTCTATTTCTCTATCTATCTGTCTCTCTATCTATCTATCTCTCTATCTTTGTTCCAGGTGAACTCCTCCGTTTTTCCACTGATCGATCTCAAATTTTGTACACGGGGTAATTCGTCCCTGCGAGTAACATGGGATGGGTGCCGTGCCCATGCTGGGTGACCTTGACCTTTTATTTCGTAAACGGGTGGGCCGATCGGGCTAAAATTTCATATATGCTGGTATATTGACCCATCGATCACTTTGCCTTTATCGGGATGCCCGTCTGGGACGAACTTCACCTTGAAATTGGTGACCTTGACCTTTTTATTTCGAAAACGGCTGGGCCGATCGGGCTAAAATTTCATATGTGCAGGTACATTGACCCATCGATCATTTTGGCTTTATCGGGGTGCCCATGCGGGGTGACCATGACCTTGAAATTGGTGACCATGACCTTCTATTTTGAAAACGGCTGAGCCGATCATATCTGAGGGTATATTGATTTAACCATCTTCTCCCGGGCAACGCCGGGTAACACCCGCCAGTATACTATATGATTGGGTTAAGAACTTAAAGATAGATAAGGCAAATGCTCCAAGTCTTTCAGAAGACTTGGAGCATTTGCACTATCTATCTTTTAAGTTCTTAAGTCAATCATATACTATATGCTATATAGTATTTGATTGGGTTAAGAACGTAAAGATAGATAGTGCAAATGCTCCAAGTCTTTCAGCACTAATAACAATAAGTCTGTAGTTCACGTTTCCGCTAAACTCGACATTCTATATGACATATAGCATGTGCAGGATAGCAGGAAACGTAAACGACAGACTCCACAGTGAGTCACAGTGACAAGTTGTAAGCACGTTTATTCGCTCTCCAACTTTTCTATAATGATGGTAATGAGAAAATATTTCAAACTACACTACACATTTCCACAATGTGACCGATCCAAAACTGTCCCGACAAGAAAATCGAACCACCTAGTGTTGGACCGGACCGGATCGGACCGGACTGGACCACCACTCCTTTGGACCGGACCACCACTGGTGGTCCGATCCGGTCCTCAATCATAGCTTCCAGGTAACAAGGTCTTTTCAAGCCTTACTACTGATCTTCCGATACCCTACGAGGATAAGAGACTTATGGAGAAAGTCCTCCTTGAGACCTAAATGCATAGCCCTCATGTCCGTATCTGGGTATTTTTTAAGAGATAGCCCATAATCTGAGTGTTAAGATTCGAGGTTCCCATCAATATGAGTAGAGCCTCAATTCCATGTGTTATGGTTCCAGAACCAATGCTATACGAGCATAACAATGCCTATGAGTTGAGGCGTTATGGAGGACCAGTGGCAAAAAGTAACGATGGTTCTTAGTGGCGAAAAGTAACGATGGTTCTTTTTTTCATTGGAATGAGCTCGATGAGCTTTTTTTTTTATTCACATTACAAAACAATGTACAAAAGGTATACAATTTGAATACAATATGTAGTAAATACATTTCTAGTTTGTTACTATATTTAGTCCATTTTTTATAATTTTTTTTAAAATGGGCAGGTTGATTTGTGAGAGTGGGGTGTGGTGGGGGAAGGTTGAATGTTGGCAAATTAGTTGCACAGACGTTAAGTTCCTGGCACTTGTCTGGGGCTACAGTAGCCAACGAAAGGCTTCACTGGATGCATACAGAACCTTTGTACAGTAAATAGCAGTAATAATAATAATAATAATAATAATAATAATAATAATAATAATAATAATATTAATAATAACTATCTGAATATGGTTGCATATGGAATTTTACTCTTTTATCAAATTTATTAGACTTTCCCACCGTTTTTCAAATTTTTTGTACTGACACAAAAGGTAATTTGCTGATCTCTCTACATTGTAATAATTCAGTATTTCTTTTTTTAGTAAACTAATATCTAACTTTTCATTTTTCATTCTAGTTCTATAAATAAAATGTTTTACAAAAATGAGTAAAAGGCGAAAAATGGGTGGTAACATGCCGGAATTTGGGTTGCTAAATAAAATAACTTGTTTTGATAGATTTATATAATATCCTGTATTTGTGAAAATTCAGTTGACGAAACCATTCCAAAAGGATAAAACAAGTGGACATTCACAAAACAGGTGAATCAAGGTTTCTTTTTCCCTTTTGCAAAAGGAACACGTGTCATCTTCAGTTATATTCATCCTCTTTAAAAGAATGTTGGTTCCTAAAATGCGAGTATTAATACGAAACTGAAACCATTTATATTTGACGTCGACTGTACATTTAAAGGGGATTAGTAACGTTTTTGCCCACCATTGTTCACTGAGTTCGATGCCTAACTTGGATTCCCATTTGGATACGAGATTTTTATCTTTTGTGCCCATAATCAGTGTCTTATAAGTTATTTTATTCCTGGAGAGTAATGTTTCTATACGGTGGGGGAGTATGGGATTTTGTATTCTGTTCAGCTCAGTTGCATCCCCAAGTGGTCTCATGAAACATTTTATTGCATTTTGTATTCCCCTGTATGTCAAGAAGTCTATTTGTATATCAAAGTGAGTTTTAAATTGCTCATGAGACAACAGTTTTCCGTTTGATCCTAAAAAATCATTTACAAAAAATATACCTTTCGATTTCAACAGAGTGCTTCTCGCGGTCTATTTCTTACTTTAATATGTTCGTTATTAAAAATGTATGTACCTAAAAAATCTTTAGGCTCCCGTGGGGGAGTTTTTTTGCTGAAAGTCGACCAAGCATTAATTACGTCTTTCCAGAACGGATTATTAACATTTTTGGAATAGTTATCCAATATGTTAGGGCTGGCTAGATACCAATCACTGTTTAAAAGGGGAAAAGAGTTTACGAAAATTTCTTTCCAACATGAATGATTTCTTATAAAGCGACTAACCCATGATATCTTTAAAGAATTAATAAAGGCGTTCAGCTGAATCATTTTACATCCGCCCTGATCGTAATCTTGGATAACATGAATTCGCTTTATTTTGTCAGGCCCATTTCCCCAAACGAATTTAAAAAGTGCCCTATTTAGTTCGTCCATGGTTTCTTTGGGGGGATTTGGAAGAGCGATAAAAAGATAAACCAGTTTTGCGACGACTAAAGACTTTACTACCGTTATTTTTCCTAGCACCGAGAGATTACGTTTTGACCACTGCAGTAGAGTTTTTCTCACCTCCCTTAGTTTCTTATTATAATTTATGTGGACAGTTTTATCAAAACTTTTAGTGAACTCGATACCTAATACGCTAAATGTTTCCTCGTTCCAGTTAATTTTCCACCTATCGCAAATTTTTTCTGTACAATCCTTTTTTACTACCGATCCAAACTGCCTGGGTTTTATTATAATTTATTTTTAAACCCGAAATATGTTTGAAAGCATCCAGTGTGTTCATCGCTGCCTCCAGTGACTGGGGTGATCCATCCAAGAAAAGCGATGTATCGTCAGCATATTGTGATATCTTAACATCAATATTTCCTACTCTTATACCCTTTATTGCTTTGGTTGACCTAATCATAATTGCTAAAATTTCTGCACATATTAAGAATATATACGGTGACAATGGGTCCCCTTGCCTGCAGCCTCTGCCTAATGGAAAAAAAATGTGAAATCTGAGAATTTACATTAATGCAGGATGAGATATCATTATAGAGCGTATGTATGTAAGATTTAAAGCATTGGCCAAAATTAAAAAATTCCAAAGCCTTATCGATAAATGACCATGATATGGAATCAAATGCCTTTCAAAATCAATCAAGAGGAGAAGCCCTGCAATATTGTCTTTTTCTGTCTGAAAAAGAACATCAGAAATTAATCTAATATTTTCCCCTATGTAGCGCCCTTTTAAAAAACCTGTTTGATCATTATGTATTATTAGTGCCAGCAGATCTTTTAGCCTATTTGCTGAAATACCGGACAAAATTTTATAAGATGTGTTCAGTAGCGATATTGGCCTCCAATTTTTAATTAGATGACGTGGTTTGTTTGGTTTCGGTAACAACGTTATTACACCTTGGCGTTGGGTAATCGACAGCTTTCCTTGTGAAAGTCCAAAATTTAAGGATCTGACTAGGAAACTTCCTATATCAAGCCAGAAGAATTTAAAGAATTCTGCCGAAAAACCGTCAGATCCCGGACTTTTATTATTTTTTCATATTTTTGAGAAAATAAAGTGCTTCAGAGTATGTTATTGGCTTTTCAAGTTTTTCCGATTGTTCTGAATTTAATTTAGGAACATCACTATTTCTATTTAAATTATCGTTATTGTATATTAGTGAATCAATATCTATCGTTTTATTTAATGAGTCATTAGATTTATAGAGATTTTTATAAAATGAACATATTTCATCAATAATGTGATTTTGATCTGTGTATACTACCCCGTCCTCCGATTCGATTTTGGTGATCGTTTTATTAACGAAATTTCTCCTTTCTAAATTAAAAAAATATTTACTTGGCTTTTCCCCATTACTCAGCCAGTTTGCTCTTGACCTGATTAGGGGCCCCTCCATTTTCGTTTTTCTAAAATTTTCAAGTTCCTTTTTACCGTTCTCTATTTCATTCAACATAGTTTCATTCAATCCGTCCGAATCTTCTAGTTTAGCAATTTGTTCTTTCAATATTTGTTCTTCTTTTGACCTTGTACGTTTAAGTTGGGATGAAAATTGTATTGTTCCCCCCCCCCCCCCCCCCGGATTTCCATAAGTAAGGTTTCAAAAAATAGTTGATCGTCTATAAGTAAAGGCCATGAGATATCGGTTTCATTTTGAAGTAATTTTGCTTCATCAGTGTACTGTTCTTTTACACGCTTGACTGTGTTTTTTACTATATTTATATATTCTCGGTTCGTTAAAAGGGAATTATTGAACTTCCAGAAACCCCGCCCTCGTTTAAACTCTGAAGTTTTTAGCGTTATATATACCAAAGAATGGTCAGATCTATATCCTGATTCTATGACCGAATTTTCTATAATAGTTACTAATTCTTCTGAAACTAAAAAGTAATCAAGGCGGGACTGTTTTAGTGGGTTTTTACGTCGCCAGGTAAATCTCTTCCTATTTTGGGTTATTCATTCGCCATATGTCAGTTAGGTTTAAATTATCCATCATGCCCAGGATTTGTTTCTGAGAATTGGGGTTGTTTAGATGCAAATAATTATCAGTATCTATAATTTGATTTAGAACTACGTTAAACTCACCACATAGTACACAATTTGCTTCAGATGTTAACTGTAAATATTCTTCTAGCTTTTTAAAAAACCCTGGGTTATCGTTATTGGGGCCGTAAATATTTCCTAGAATTATTGTTGTGTCATTAACTTCTATTTTAATCAATAAGAGGTTGCCCACTGTGTCCTTTTCTATTTGCAAAATTTTGTATTCGAATGTATTATTTAGTAAAATGGCGACTCCTCTGGAGGATTTCGAGTAAGAATTGAAAAGGCATTCATAACCCCATTCTGCCTTAATTTGACGCTCCTCCGACTCTATAAAGTGTACATCCTGTAGACAATAAATATCACATTTCTTGGCCCGAAGAAAGTTAAAGACGTCTCTTCTCTTTTTCGGATCACCCAGTCCCTGGCAATTTAAAGACATAATTGTGATAGACATTTGGTTTGATATAGGGTTCGATTGAAGGGACTGCATCCACCACACAAATGCCACATTACCGTCACGTCTTTATATGCAATGCCACCAATAGCCAACGAGTTCACGACAAAGGGGCGCCTTGAGGGGGTAAGTTTGTTGGAAATTTGTAAATGTGAAATGGGTTTCAAAGGGTCACAAAGGCAAATATATAAAATTGATAACCTTTGTAGCCCGCAAGAGATAGATAAGAGGGGAGGGAAAATGAAGAGGACATGAAACCAATAGAATTTTTTTCCTGTACTGGTATATACCATTTTTCTGTTCTTGTTTCTCTTTTTGCTGAAAAAAGTCTTTATGTATAGCAGACAGACAGACAGACAGACAGACAGACAGACAGACTGACAGGCGCACAATATATGTCACCTGACCATCAAGTTGAAACAAGAAGTCCTGACACAATTGACGCAGAGAATGCTCAAATACGCACTTTACTGTAGAATAATGAATTAGTCTGAAATACACAAGAGCCTTTCTATTCACAATATAATGCGCGACGAGCGAAGTTGGTAGTGAAATCGCGAACTGAACCTGTCAAGTGGACAAAAAAAATATGGAAACGCAGTGCGCAGATGGCCGATTACGAGTTATTCGCCGTGGGATTAATTTTTCTCTTGGTAAATATTTACCATTTCTGAGGACAAAAACACAAGAAGCCTCTGCAAGTCTCCATCACATGGAACATCGGATTGCACCGGTGGTCCATGTGATGGCGGCTTGCAAGTGTCTTTGGCTATTCTTTTTCTTCCTGTGCAATGCTTTGACCATACCAAAACGCAACAGGGCATTTCTTTACTTTATAATAGACTCATGCCAATCTATTTTCACAACTAAACATGTATACGCTCACAGACATAACACTGCCTCAATCTACCGGAGAATGACAGCAGGCATTCCCCAATAAACTAAAACATTATCATATCCAAGAACGGACAACAGTTAACAAACACGTGCATTTCTAATGTATTCAGCAGAGTTTATTAATATGGCTCACTATGTTGCGACACTCGCCAAAAAAAATAGAATATACGATGTGATAGGATATCGATATCATATCCTCATTAATTTCGAGATTCGATTCGACCAGAAAATATCCGGTTCACAGGACCCTACAGTGTACATATGGATCTGTCCTGCGAATACAGCTAAATCGTGTACACAATCGGGGGCAAACATACACTAAAAACACAGGGAATATAATTAATATTCACCAATTTACACATACGATATGCTACGAATACATCAAACTCATTTAAAAACAGACCGGTAGACAGACAACCTAACAGCCACGACATGTGTTACATATGCATAAATGAACAGACAGTGATTAACATATGCATAAATGACGTTCACGGTTCTACACATGTTCGCGTGTTAAAGTTTCGAAGACCTCTAAAACACACGGATGGACAGACAGACAGACAGACAGACAGACATTTTATTTTACATAGCTGGTAAACTTGTTTCTTATTTTAGTGGTTTGTTTGCTTTAATAACATCGTCTATGTTTTGAAGAATATCAAACTTCAGTCGTTCACCCGTTTTTAGCTTGCCCCATACGAAACCGTTCCGCTGGTACGCCATTTCTATTTTGCTGTGCTTGTACAGGCAACCTATCAAATTCAAATTTTGTTTTGTTAAGTCATCTTTTACTTTGACTGTTTTCATGTTATTGTCTTTTCCTAAATAACGGTAGTATTTTCTATACTGAAAAACACTGTTGCGCGTCTCGGCCCTAGCAAATTTTATAAGGCATGGTCTCGGTGCGTCCTTATTCCGTGAAGGCAGACGGTGAGCTGCAACAATGTCGTTTGGGGAGATGTGTATGTCCTGACCACTATTATTTACTATTTCACATATTCTTTCAGCGATTTTCTCTTTCTCTTTCTCTTCTAAGTCTAATAACCTTATGTTAACTTTTCTCGATAATAACCTAATGTTAACTTTTCTCGAACGGCGGTTCTTAGTTTTTCTTTTCAGAACTTTAGCAGGTAAAATATGCGTTTTTCGAGGAATTCGTGCAGGTTGTAAAGGAGAGCGCATCAACACATATTCTTCTCTGGAGTATAGGCTACAGATGGCGGACTGTTACGCAAAGCTTTGCGAAGCAAGCATATGCAGTGAAATCTTTCAGTGGCTTTTTTGCGTAACTCGACGAATATCTGATCGACGATTTTCCAAATTATCTACATGTGAAATTCTCATTCGCCAAAGTCTGACCTTCTTTTCCTCTTCCAAAATAAATCATAAAAGGTGATTTGTAGCCCAGCACCTCCCGTGGCTCTGAATTGCTAGCAGAGGGAATTTCACTGAGTCCCTTCACCCAACTATAACATTTCTTACCAAATTATTTCTATCAAACCTTAGTTTCCTTCTCAAAGTTCAATTCACTCTTTCGCAAACACCTTGCGACTGTGGGTGGTATAGTTTTCCATGAATTATCTTGGCTTTTTTGTTTTTAAATAGCATTTTAACATGAGATTTAAGCTCTCTGCCATTGTCTATTTGGGCAATTTTGGGATATCCATGTTCCCGAACGATTAATTTCAGTGCTTTACACACAGTAATGCTTTTTTTGTGTTAAAAGTTTCCGAAATACAAAGCGAGAAAATATATCGATTACTGTAAGAATATACTGATACTTTTTGTTGTCATGGACAGCTTTTTCCTTTTTCATATCAATTAAATCGAGTTGTACCCTATCAAACACCTCTGGAGATATGAATGGTCTCAAAACGGCTTTGTTCGTGAACTTCGTTTTTAATTTGTGATGTGTTTTCCTCTTTCAAAATGTTTCTGACAGATCTCTCTGTGCAACCTTCAAAAGATGACTTCAAGAAACATGTGATTTTTCGTGCTCCTGATCCTTTCGATTTCCTAATCTGGTGCCGAGTCTTTTTGCCCACTTCCGAATATTTTAATACTTCTTTGTCAGAGTTAAATAGTTTTTCACAATCACCAAGCCTTTTCTGATTAAGACCTCTCGATCGTCTCCAAAACAGTGCGACATCACATTTTTGGCACCGGTACTTTCGTTCTTTCCGTTTAAGGGGACATGGAATGTCTTTCTCCATAACAACGCGAACATCTCCTACGTTTCGTCATCCAAGGTACCTAGGCCTCTTTGCTCTGTTTTTGACATTATTCAGGAAAGATTTTTTTTATCAATTTAGACGCTCTGAAATTATATTTGGGTAGGCAGCGATTTGATCCGGCAGTAGTTACCGCGCCACAAAAAGTGATAGTATCCCTTGCATTATTCGTTTATTCTAAAGAAAGATAATTGTTCCGTTTTCAGTTTCGTTGCGCTTTTGTATGGCAGCATAACGACTATAGCTATTGTTTATATAAATGAATAACCCATGGAATTATTTTTACCACTGCCATTTGTTATTTGAGAGAAATAGCTTGTCCCGCTTTACAACACAAATTGAAAATGGCTTAATCCATTCTGGCAAATCATTAAATCAACAGAGCAGTTGTAATCTGATTCGGTAATTGTACATTTTCACAGACAGTACAAAGGAATATCTGACCAAAAACTCATGTTTTCCTAAACAAATACAATTGCCAATTTTTCACCAGACAATTGGTTTCCACACTGAATGAGGATAAATTCACATTCTGTGGTTCTTTTCTCGTGTATTGTATCAACGATGTTACACAAACATTCAATTTAAATTAATTGCTTTGAGATGATTTCACCTTCAACTGAACATCACAGTGTACCTATCTTCTGATGACGCTAGTTAGGGTCATGGAAAAAAGTGGAATCGAATCTCTTGTTCTTGCCTCATAAGAAATTGGAACCAGACTGTCCGCCATGCGGATTATAACATAAAAAGGATGTTTAATTTAACAATTGATTCAGTTTTGGAGTCAGTCAATCGGTCAGCCGGTCATACCAATGTGATAGCGCGATTATACGGGTAAGTTCAGTTTAATTATAACGTGAAATGTTTGATTCTCTGACAAAAATTACCCTAAAAGTGATATTGACACAGGGATACTGTGGGTGTTTCTTTGGAGTTAAAAAATGCGTTCTCTCTCTACGACAATCTACTGCATTTAGTGTTGAGACGCAAGGCGCATTCCAACTCTAAATGTAATAAATTTATTACATTTAGTTTTGATTTTCAATGTGCATTCCAACCCTAAATGTAATAAATTGATTACATTTAGTGATTAGGTCCAAGATTCATTCTGTCCTTATATATACTACTCAAAGTTTGCTAAACACCAAATATTTAGCACATCGTTGTAAAATTTGCTTGTGACATATTTGCAATATATTTGGTGGATATGATTGAGGAATGTATTGAGATGGTCCCCAGTGTTTACATTAGCTCTCTTGACAGGCAGACTTTTCGTGACAGTCATGGAAAGCATGTACCCCTTGATTTTCATGATGTTTTCTTGTACTGTCTACATGTACATGACATGTGTAGGGTATTCAATCTTCATTTCAACACAAACCCTTGTGATTTAATAATTGAATATGGCAAAAGCAAATGTAAGAAGACATTTGTCTGAAGCAGATATGTGGCAGACAGACTTTTCTTGACAGTCATGGAAAGCATGTACTCCTTGATTGTCATGATGTTTTCGTGTACTGTCTACATGGAACAACATTCTTGGACACTTCTTGGCTGACACTTCTTTTCGTGAAAGAAGTGCCATGCTGCTCCAAGAATGGAACAACATCCAACAAAGGACCATCTGGAACCTGATTGGGAGCACGAGAAGACGTTGTCAAGCTGTAATTAACAGTAATAGGTCCCATACTCGATATTGAACCCATATCAGTTCGCTGCGTCAACTTTTTGGCATATAGAAAAATTATGATTATCGTATTCGAAAGCTTAAAACTAATGTCAAACACAAACACAATCTTAATTTTTGTACTTAAATCATTAAAGATATAATTAAATAAAAAATATATACACTTTTCATTACAATATTTCAACTAAAACGTAAAACAGGTAGTTGTAAGTAAGTAATTTTAAACGTTAAAGCAAAAGTAGTTGAGCCCCCCTTGAGCCCCATCCTTACACATCTGAGAAAAAAATGTTTTCGTTAACTTTGATCGAGTCTCTGTTTCTAACTTAAATTGAACGAATATTGTGCGTTTAGTCCACCTAGTTGATACCACAGGAGTTATAAAACGCCTCCTACCCTGAGGTCCGTTTAAAGGTTGTTAGTAGACTACAGTGTGTATTAGTTTCACTGTCAGCTGTAGACACAAAAACTGAAGAACAAAATCAAAGCAAACGTGGAATGAAAACAGACATGATGCGCCCGATTAAAAAATCAATCATCAGTCAGTATTGCTATCAATTTGTCAGAATGAATAGTTGAATCAAGCAATCAATGAATCCATTTGGAAAACCTGTGCTCCTCTACCTCGCTGCGCTGTCCAATTGCTGAATCACCGCTTGCATAAACTGATGAAAAGGATTGAATACGATGTCCTAATATATCGACTTCAAGAAGCTATTACTTTATAACTTTATTACATTTAGCGTTACAAGGGGTAGCAAGAACTGCCCATAGTTGTAAAGAATTTAAAAACGTTAAACCCAAGGTAAACACAGCCGACCCCAAAAAGAAAGATGAAAGAAATTATTCTGTATCAGCATATTGGGTGTATTAACCGGTGTGTAGAGTGTAACCAAACCCAACAGGAGCTAGACAATAGACCGTTACTCTGAACAAAGTATTCTTAACGCTGAAAGTTTAATTACACAGGGTTTAATATATGCTAAATATTTACACTTCATGAAAAGAAATTAATAATGAAAAGAATTGTTTGAATGGCTTGTGTTGCTGAAGGGTGGGTTGATTAATCAACCTTAGCAATTTAAGTGGACTTAGATAAAACATCTAGGCTGGGAAGAAAAACCAAAGATCACAGAACCGACAAAAAGCAATAACCACCCTGTTTTGTCTCCACCTAGCCAGTCAGTCCACACCAACATAACAACCGCTAACCATTCTAATGACTCCCCACCAACCCCGGAACCTGCCACCTGACCCAGGTCTTTATGCTCCTGACACAATCCCAAGATGACTAACCACCATTGATAGGACCACCCCCTCTCAAGCCCCAGCCACCTATCTTCGAGCGAATGTGTATGACTAGTGTGGGAATGACCGATTTTCTCGTGCGCGCGCAAGATGGCGAATGCAACTAACAACCACACCTTCAATCTTTGTCTTATGCTGTCCACTCCCCTCGTGGCACACCCGGCCCTTCGCTCGGAGACGCTACAAGTCACAACATAACGCAACGTTCTAAGATCGAGACAACATACAAGTGACGCGGAGTGAAAGGGTGGGGGACAAGACAATGTCCCAGTCAAGAAAGCTTTCATCACAGAGGCACCCGGTAGAGGACTGAAAAAAAATGAATCATGCAGGGTGGGAGGAGGAAAGAAAGATCAGAAATCACAGTACCAACAATAGTAACCATCCTGCCGTGGCTTAACCGCCCAGTCTGTCCATCAAAAATACCAACCACTAACCAACCCGATGACCTAACCATCCTCGAACTTGTCACCCAACGCAGGGCTTCATGACCCTGACACAAACCCAGCATATGTAACAATCCTGATAGGGTCGGCAACCTTCTTCACTAGTACCATCCTTCTCAGTCTGTCTGTGAGTGATTGTGGTGAACGAAAATGCGAGACTACGACGCGTGTGCAAGTGTTCGGCCGCATCACCACCACTAGGGATTGATCGAAACCCTCTCAAATGCCTTGATTGGGCCCTTAACCTCTAGGAGGGGGCCGGAGGGGTCTCAGGTTCTAGGGCCTTGGCACTGGTGGACCGTTGTGTAAATTGTGGTTTGTTAAATTTAACAGCCGAATCTGTACGCGGTTTGCATTGGTGTACTGGTACACTAGTATATTGGTGAACTTGCAAACTGATTATATGGTATATTGTTTCTCTGGTCTAGGCAAAAAAACGACAACAGAGATCTCCGAACTTACCTTATTTGCCGAACTAACCAGTCACTAGCACCAACCTTGGCAGCCCAAGAGGGCCCCTTCTAGCACAGTTCTGCTGGGTCTAGACGGTACACCATTGGAATGCCATGGGAGTGTGCAGTGACATAATAACAGTAGGAACAAGTTACAAGGGGGCTTGCTCCATGTGTTCCATGCGCGTCTTCGGCGCGCGAAACGTCAGTTTCATTCATTTGTGCTCCTTGTGATGTATATGGTCACTTCTAATATCTCAGTCTATTACTTTGTTACAGTTTGTGAACAACTTCAATAGTCAAAGTGTTTATGACGCCATAAATAAACCCACAGTTCTGCTGTCCAGGATTGAAATTTGCAAGCTGAAGTTCTGTTTGTACTCTGTCTCATCATATATATCTTTGATTAACGTTTACTTACTAATTTGGTTGCACAGTGACACAGGTGCATGTTATGCATAATTTCTTTGCCACATCTCGAATTGTACTCGATTATGCTCAATCCGGACACAGGAATATATTATGACACATCTCGAATTATTATTCGTGAAATTATTCAATGTCATTTTTTCAACACTAGCCTGATTATCCCACTGAACGGAGTGAGTCTGTGCTTAGCTTGATACATAGAAGAGGATCAAGAGATGAATCGAATAATTATCGCGTTATTGCATTGAGTTCCACGGTGGGCAAACTCTTCAATAAAATGATTAACCAAAGGATAGTTGCAGTTTTAGAAAGTAATGGTATAATTAGCCAGAATCAATTTGTATTCAGTAGCAGAAAACGCACGATTGACAGTGCTCTTGTACTTGACACAATTATTCGGAAATATAAATGCTTAGGTAAGCCGTTATACGCTGGTTTTATCGATTTCCGAAAAGCGTTCGATTCTGTTGATAGATCAATATTGTTTAGAAAAATGGAAGCTATTGGAATGAAGGGTAAACTGTTCGAGATTATTAAATCCCTATATGAATCAAGTTACTATGTCACAAAAACAAGCAAAGGTTTTGGGTCGCTACGTTATCAACAATAGGTGTTCGCCAGGGTTGTATTTTATCACCCAACTTATTTAAATTATTCATAGATGATATCGAACGTTTCTTCGATGCAACTTGTGATCCAGTTAAAATAGGTGTCGTGTCTGTTGATCACATCATGTTTGCAGATGACCTTGTATTATCTCGAATAGTCCTGACGGTCTTCAACGATGTTTGGAGAAGTTACAAAATTTTACCCATATTATGCATTATCTATTAATACGAATAAGACAAAATGCATGGTATTTAGGGCACAAGCAGCAAAACGAGACCCCACATTTTCCATAAATAACAATCTCCTAGAAAATGTTGATTCATAATAAATTATAATTATCTTGGAATAATGTTAAAAAATTCAGAAACGTTCACTCATGCAATTTCTGAACAGAGTGCGAAAGATCTGAGAACAATGTTTTCCTTACTTAGCGCTGGTCATAGAACTGCCTCGCTTCCTGTCGGAACTTCTCTGAAAATGTTTCATAAATTAATAAAGCCCGTTGCCTTATATGGTTGTGAGTTATGGGGTATGAAAATAACTGAGAAGAATACTAATCGTCTTGACTGTGAACAACTACCCATTAAATTTTGTAAACAATTATTATGAGTTGGAAAACATGCATGCAATAATGCTGTTAGGGCTGAACTGGGTAGTTACCCATTATATATTGATATTCTTTGTCGTATGGCATCTTACCTTAAAATCAACAAAAGCCGCGTACATTGGTTTCGTCTCTTCTTTATATTTATTTGCCAACGTGCGCAAAATGAATGCACTATCAGTTGTTCCATATTTCCTGAATACAAATTGGTTATCGCTTATAAAATCGTTGAGTTCTAAATGCTCATTCAGCCTCGAGTGTATTACTTTATTAAATAATTTTCGGAAATTTCTGATCAGCGCAATCGGTCTGTAATTGTTAGGACCATGTCGTTCGCCTTTCTTATAGAGAGTTTTTATTATAGACTCATTCCAACATACAGGGTAATGAGCTGATTATAATATTTGATTAAATAGCTTGACAACATCATTTATAATAATTGGAACAATAAGTTTTAATAATTCATTCGGAATGTTATGTACAGACGATGACTTTTTGTTTTGGAGCTGCGAACACCTTTTCATTAAAAGACTAATTTGTGACAGGGTTAACTCTATGCTTATATGTAATAAAGCTTTGAATCTTCGCAAATCGTTTTCCATATATTTGAAATTGTGTTAAGAGCTTTTACTTCTCGACATTTCCAACAACCATACAAGCGATGCGAATTTATCAACTTTTTTATAAAGTTCTTATTTTCAACCATATTCTTACGTTCGTGCTTTCGAAAATTTGGAAATATATTCCGCAACAAAAACCATATCTGAAAAAGTGTTGCCGTCCTACCAAATTCCCAAACATTATGGCCGAACTCTGAGGTGACGCCATCGGGTCATAAGGTCAAATGAAAGTGTCAGTTCACTGCAGCTTAACTTGACCAAGAAAGGACTGAACTAAATAGAAAGTTCCAGTAATGCCAAGTGATTCAATCTAATTTCTGTAGAAAACAACCCAGCCCAATAGCTCATACCTGAAATTGTCAAGTGGAGCAAGAAGTGAAATAAGTTCAGTCCATCCTCACCGATTTAAAAAAAGAAATTGCCTGGGAATCACTTAATAAACTCTCAGTGTCCTCTCAATATTTTTTGCATCAGTAACATTGTATTCTAAGCAAACTTTTTAAAAAATAATGCATGGTTCAAGGAAAAGTTGAGTATCGCTATATAACATGGACAAAACATTCTATGCATTCATGCATCAACATTGGAGAGTTATGTAGAAAAATCATTAGTCGTCACTTAGCACGGTGCTTGTGTGTGTATGTGCATGTGTGTGTTTCGAAGGATACTATCATGTTTAGAGGAATGTAGAATGGTTATTTATGACCCCCTGCCGGGAGTCGAACCCACAGCAACCCCGTCTGGTAATCAGCAGTTCAACACCAACACCGCTAGACCATTGCACACCGCTAAAAAACGGTGGCTGCAATCAAGCTTTTTAGATGAAGTTTTCATTATTACTTGGTTCATCTTCCTTTCGGTAGTAACATGAAGGAGTGGAACGCGCTGGGTACAGTACGACGAAAGAACTGCGGTTGGCACCAAATGAAGACTGGCACGAGCCTGTGTGTGTTTTTCGAAGGACACAATCATGTTTTAGAAGAATGTAGAATGTTTATTTCTGCCCCCCTCCCGGCAGTCGAACCCTCGACAATCCCGACAGGCAATCAGGCGATGACTGGAATCTAGCTTTTTAGATGAAGTTCTCATAATTACTTAGTTCGCCTTCCGTTCGACCGCAGCATGGAAGTGAGGGGCGCGAAAGTTCTGTGATTGGCTTCAGGCGAAGACTGCTGTGGAAGTGTGTGTGTTTTTCGAAGGGCACAATCATTTTTTGGAGGAATTTAGGATGTTGATTTCTTACCCCCTGTCGGGAGTCGAACCTCAGTAATCCCGCCTGGCAATCAGGAGTCCACACCTAAACCACCAGACCAGTTGAATTGTTGACAATTTATATGCTAAATCCAAGATGGCCACTGGCGGCCATGTTTTTCAACGAAATTCCGAGAAATTTGACAGCTTCCGTCAAGACATCACACCAAAGGTAAATATAAAATTTGAAAAAGTTCGGATGAGAGGTGCGGCCCGTAGGGTGTGCTAATGTAATTTTTGACACTTTATATGCAAATCCTGGATGGCCACTGCCGGACATGTTTTTCAACGAAATTGAAAAAGCTTCGATAGCTCCTATCTCGACATCACACTAGAGCTACATATGGTATTTGAAAAAGATTGGGTGGAAGGTACGGACTGTAGGGTGTGTTAATGGAATTGTTGAAAATTTATATGCCAAATCCAAGGTGACTGCCCGCTGACATGCTTTTCAACGATATTCGGAAAAATTCAGTTGCTCCCACCGAGACATGACTATAAAGCCACGTATGAATTTGAAACTGATCAGCTGAGAGATGTGGCCTGCAGGGTGTGCTAAAGGAATCGTGGACGGACAGGGGCACGGACGGACGACGGATCGCAGCCCATCGCAAAAGCTCATGCTTGACTTTGTCAAATTGAGCTATAAATGAAATGCGTCGGATTTTGTTGCAATCACAGTGTTTAGTATAGAGCTAGAAAAGTAGGGGATAGCTGGTTTTAGTTTTTCGATTCAGTGTCATTATTGACATTTTTATTTCCTTGAACTTCAGACTATTACATGTGTGGACTCTTTATATTAAAAAGGCTAATTTGATGACAACCGTAGCTCCGCATTTATAAGGAACACAGCTTTGAAATTTCAAACATCATTTTCAACTAATTTAATATTGTGTGAAGAACTTCAACATTTTAAAATTTACGCAAAAACATATCTAAAAAAACTCTTGCCGTCCTAACAAATTCCCAAACGTTGTGGACGAATTCTGAGGTGACGTCATGGAAATCATGAAGGCAAAAACTACAACGACTCTGATTTTGTTGAAATTTTAGTGTTTTGTTCAGATCAGAAAGTTACGAGATAGCTGTTTTTTAGTTTTAGATTTATCACCATGCTTGACGTTCAATATTTATTTAGTAATAAATGTACCTTAATAGCATACAATAAATTTGAAAGCATATGCGAGTTACAAATAGTGATAAAAATTATAAACAATATGTATTGATTATGTGGTACAAAAATTACAAGGAGAGGGCATAGCCAGATTGGCTGTCTACCTGCCATCTCCTTAATACAAGTCGGATTTATCTCTTGGAGATCTGCAGATCACAAACAAATAATTTGTCTCTTTTTGTAAATATTACTACTTGTTCAATGAAATGTGGAATTGGCCAAATAAATTTACAATGTTCTGAGTATCCATCACTTTCTGTTTAGTTAATTTAAGGGGAAAAAGAGTCAGAAGGCCTCATCTCACAGGAGACAACCAGAATTCGGCGGGAGGCGCAGCAGGGTGACAACCAAAGATTCGTCAAAAATACTGAACGACAATACAGAGACTGGCATGGCGAGTGAGACACCAAATCATCAGACACAGATCTGTCCCATCATCGTGTATCTTCTGAAAAAATTTTTTCGGAAGATACGGAAGATGTGTCGGGTGAGCCAATGTCTCACTGCTAAGTTTTCTTGACTCAATTGAAGTATTCAGAGAGTGACTGAAAAACGCTAATTGTTACATCACCATATCGCGCGCAATGTCCACTCTTCACGATAAATTGCCTTCAAGCGATGGAGAAATAAGCTATTGACCGACAAAGTTATTGGTCGACAATGTTATTGGTCGACAAAGTGATGAGATTCAGAGTCAAGCGAGTATTTAATCAAACGTTACAATCTTGGCAATAAGGATTTGAACAGGAGACAGAAGTGAGATAGGAGCCTGTTAGTAAGTTGGTTAAGGTCAGTTTAAAAACATTTCTATCGTGTATATTCCGTATTTCATTGTCTAATTTGTTCCATAATGCCGGAAAGTGGTTCGCTGGTAGCCATTCAACAAATTTGGTTCTAGGCGTGTTTGTTTTTAATAATCCTGATTGTCTAGTCACAACTCCATCTTGGTTTGTAATAGAGGTGAAGTAATTATTAAAGGTGGTAGGCAATGCATTGTTATGCCAGTCATGTACCAGTAACAATGCATGTAGTGTATAAAGGTCTTGAATTTTAAGTATTTTAGCTTTTAGAAATAGGGGATCTGTGTGACAGTTATAAGCTTTGTTGTTTATTATTCGGATTGCTCTTTTTTTGTAAGAGATAGAGTTTGTTTATATGTTTGGAGTGACCCCATATTTGGATACCAAACAGGAAGTGACTATGAATTAACGCATAATACAGGGTGACTAACGCTCTATGTGGTAGGATTTTTTAACTCTATTTATTGCCCAAACTGCTCTTGCTACTTTTGTGCACAACATTGAAATGTGGGTGGAGTAACTCAACTTATCGTCGAGATGAACTCCTAAAAAAATTGACAGAGGATTCTGTTTCTTTAATACCCACCCTGATTATGGGATTATTATCGATGCTAATTATATTATTATTATTTTTAAGTTTGATATGTGACGAGCTGATTATGACATATTTCGATTTTTTCGCGTTTAGGAGTAGGTTATTGGCTCTGCACCACATATTTAATTTTTCTAGTTCAGTGTTGACAGACTGGTATAAGATTTCTTGATTATGATGTGATGTATAGCCCGTTGTGTCATCAGCGAACGAAAGGAGATTCAAGTTAGTACTATTTGGTATGTCATTAATGTAAATTAAGGGGGGGGGGGGGGGCGCGGTGGCTCAGTTGGTAGAGGTGCAGGCTGCAAGCCGAGAGGTCCTCGGTTCGAATCCCACCTGCGGCAACCGCGTTGTGTCCTTGGGCAAGACACTTCACCCCGATTGCCTATATGGGGGCACGATGACGCTATGTACTGAGGCGTACTGCACGTCGATGGTGCGCATGTCTTCAACCAATCTAACCCTGCCTGTGCTGCGGTGCAGAGTTCAGAGTTACGATGCTGGAGAGCTGACAGCTGCTCGTCGTTGCTCGGTGGTTCTCTCCGGGTACTCCGGCTTCCTCCACCCGTAAAACTGTCACGGTCACGATTAGCCATTGTGCGTAAGTATGTGACCTTAAACACCAATAAATAAATACTAAATAATGTAAATTAAAAATAAAACATGCCCTAAAATTGAACCCTGTGGAACTCCGTAGATTATTGTGGTGTGTGATGATTTTTTGTTCAGATACTCAACATATTGCTTTCTATCACTGAGATAACTCTGAAACCATTTGTTTACAACACCACTGAAACCATAAAACTCTAACTTTTTGAGGAGAATATCATGGTTTATTGTGTCGAAGGCTTTTGACAGGTCTAAAAAGACAGAGATTGTACTATCTTTGGTGGGTTTGTTATTTTGAGTTCCTATATGGTCCAAAAGATGTAGTATCGGGTGCACAGTTGAATGTCCTTTTCTAAATCCGTATTGGTGTTGGTAAAGGATGTTATTATTCACTAGGAATGTGTCAAGGCGAACCTGCATTATCTTTTCTAAGAGTTTGGATAAAATAGGGAGTATACTAATTGGTCGATAATTACTGAGAACACTCGCGTCACCTGATTTAAATACTGGAATTACTTTAGCTAATTTCATCTTCTCGGGTACTATGCCAGTTTCGAAAGATAGGTTTATTATATGTGATAGGGGGGTCGATATAGAATTAATAATTTCCTTGATGAGTCTAGAGGTAATTCGTTACAATCTTTGCTTGTTTTAGTTTTCATTTTCTTAGTTATGTTGACAACTTTGTCAGGGGTTGTGGGCTCAATGAAGAAGCTGCTCGGGTGACCGCTCCCTTGAAGGTAACTCGAGAAATGTTTATTCGAAGCCGCTATCTGTGCGGACGTAGATTCTCCCACACCAGTGAAAAAGTTACTAAATTCTCGCGCGATCTCAATTCCATTGGAGATTTCTCTATCATTAACTTTGAAACTTGCTGATAATTTAATTTTTGAATGGGGTTTTTGGATTGCTTCATTTAATATTTGCCATGTTTTCTTTAGGTTATATTGATTTTCTTTGAGTATAGAGTTATAATAAGAGACTTTACTTTTCCGTTTTGTTTTGTTGAAGACTTGGCAAAACTATTTATAAGCACCTTTATTTTCATCGGTAGGGCTTTTCAGTTGTTTTTGGTAGAGTTTAAGTTAGTTTACTGAGGAGGTTATTAAGCCATTGGTCATCCAAGGTTGTTTTTTGACATACCGATTTTTTGCTGTCTTTCTTTTAAGGGGAAACTCTCATTGAAGACCTGTAGGAATATATTTATGAAGATGTTATATGCTTCGTCGGGACAGTGAGTGTTTAATACATTATTGAAGTCAAGTTCTAAAAGTTTCCTATAGAAAGTGTTAATATTTTCCTGGGATATATTTCTTGTGTTTATTGTTTCTCTGTCAATATTTGTTTTTAAACTTGTTTTTAAGTAGAACGTTCCAAAGTGATCGGCAAGGTCTGTAATAACAATTCCAGATATGGAGCTTCTGACCTTGTTAACAAAAATGTTGTCTATCAGGGTTGCTGAGTGTTTTGTCACTCTGGTCGGCTTTGTCACGGTGAGTAGAAATCCCAGGCAAAACATATTATCGATGAAATCGTCTGTTTGTTTATGTTCAGAGATCTTGAGTAAATCAATATTGAAGTCATCAAGTAAGACGCATTTTTTATTTTCTGAGTTAATTAGGCCAGATATTGAGTTGACTTGAGTTAGGAAAAGGTTTAGGTCAGCCCTAGGCTGAGAATTTGGCCGGTATATTACACCGATTATAGTCGGTGGAATCTTTCTACCTATGAAAGCCAACACCTCCCCTGCCATCATCAGTTCGCACATTAGTTAAGATGTTTTGGAAACCCGCTAGATTATAAGATATGTTTTCGGGACATTTGAATATCTCTGTCAATCCGTTGATGTCAAACGAATTGGCGTCAGTTTGCAAAGTGTATAGTAAGTTATTCAAGGCATCCCAGTGGGCGTTAAGACTTCTGCAATTAAGGTTAAATATGCTTAGAGACGTCTTGATGCCAGATACGTTTCGTCGAAATTCCGCGGGCATATAGTATTTACAAGTGTCGTGGTGGTCGGCAAGTTGTGATTCATTTTCATCTTCCTCGGAGAGGTTCTGGATTTTATCATTGAATTTTCTGAAAATATTATACTCGTCGCTTGTCTGAATCTCATCTAGTGTTATGCTACCCGCCATTGAATATTTAACATCACTTCAAAGTCTTAGCTACTTTGGACATATTTTATTCAAAAGGAGCAACGGTGTAGGCGTTCTCTGGCGGCTTGGCACGTTAAAAGACGACACCTTCTCCTCGTTGGTAGGTACAGCGGCTTATTAGCGCCACGTAATTTTCCGTTATTAAACTGCAGCTGCAATGTAGTAAATTGTAGGTGAAATTTATCTAACTTGCAGGTACAATTTAATAACTAAAAATTACGTGGCGCTAATAATTCGCCGTACAACTGTATATATTGCCAGTCTCCACTTAAGTAGGCTACTGTCTGCACCAGTCGTGTATTGAGGGGGCGGGCGGGGGGGATCATGACCCCTAAAAATTACAGTTCACCCCCTATGGGAAAATTAAAGCACATAGGGCCCCAGATTCACTCTCAGGGCATTGGATTTTCAAAATTTTCTTCGGGACCCCCCGTACCTCCACCAATGGTACGGGGTGCCTTAGCCCTGAGGTGGGGTGGGTATGGCCTTCGCATTGGTGGAGGTTGGGGGAGCCCCCCGAACGCCCACCAATGGGAGGCCATATTCACCACACCTCAGGCCTACGGCCTTCGGCTATGCCTGTGACATACATCGACCTGGCAACCCCCTAGAAGTTACGGACCCCCTCAATAGAAAATCCTAGCTACACCCCTGTACTGTACTCAACGGCATCTTGTCTGTTTTGGCAAGTCAATCAAAAAGTGAAATATTCTGAAAGGCGCCAATGGCACAATTAGTGCCCCCCCCCCCCACCCACCTCCCCTCCCCCACACAAGGTGACGTTATCGTCAATGTTACGAAATACACGATTACACGGTTCGACGACGGAACGTTTTGCGAGTAAACAAACCGAGTTGAGTGTGTTTCACGTCACGGAAACCTTAAAGAAAACAACACAAATGACACTTGAATAAATCATTAAATTAATAAATTGCAGCCTGCATATTTTTTCATTCAAACCTAAGCTACGCAATTGATCTCACTGATTGGCTTGTTTCAGTTTTTATTTAATGTATTATTTGTGAATACTCGATGTAATAGTGCCAGCACCTATGCAAGGTTTTTACACATATTGTGAACTCATAGGGGCTCCTTATAACGATACATTCACTAATTGGTATGATACTTTCAGGTATCAAAAGTTACTTACATCGTTTGGAATGCCCAGGGTTTTATAAACAAAATTTCGAATGTTGATATTGTTCAGTTATTAACAAAAGAGATTTCATCACGATAAAAGAGGCGTGGCATCGGACTAAGCATGAAATCATACTACCGAGTTATACTTGCCTTGATATGAGCCGCGGCGTCTCCCAACGTAAAAAAGGGAAGGCGTTGCGTTCTACTATCTTGACAAATATAAAGCGTTCTTTCAGCAATCATTCTGTGTCGATGAATTGTCGCCATAGGTACGATTCGATGGCAAAATGTTCAATATGCATACCCGGTTGTTTTTGTTTCTGTGTATATTTCCCCTAGGAATTCTTCTCACTGGAATACGATCAAACTCGAAAATTCTATATTCGCAAATAAAAACTGGGGGAGTGTGGGTGTGGCGATCTAATTCTACTAGGGGGTGATTTCAACGCCCGAACAGGAGAAATGCTTGATTGCATTACGGATGATACCACACTGCACATCCCCTTTCCCGATTCCTACACCGTTGCCTCTTGCTCTAAGTATTTTAGCTCATGGAAAATGACTAATATTTAAAGAAGAGAGCTTCTGACCCTATGTCAAGCAGCAAAACCGAGAATAGTCATTGGGAGGAGTAAGGGAGATGCAATGGGTACCTTTACCAGCTTCCAATATAATGGAGCTTGTGTCGTAGATTATATAATAGTATCAGATAAATATTTGTCCGATGTAGATTATTTTTGTGTTAAAGACCCAGCTGAGCATTCTGACCACTACCAACTGGCGCAACACTTAAAAATCAATGTCATAATCTTCCGACCAAAAACACTCCAAAATACAGTTATACCCAATCTAAGTATACCCTAAAATGGACCAAAGATAGTCCAATGAGAGGTTCAGAGGCATTTATGCGGCAAGACATTCAATTTAAAAATCGGCAGTTTATAATGAAAAATTACACTAATGACGATTCTGGTACAGAAGAAGCAATAACTGAGTTGACTGTTATACTGACCGACATAAACAACCTGGCATCCATGAAAATTCTGCGTGCCCCTAAAAGGAAATGGTTTGATGACGAATGCAAACATCTAAAATACGCCATGCAAAATTCACTTAAGACTCTTCAGCAAACCCCCCAGGATACATCTCTGTTACAAAGTTTTTTTCATTGTAAGAACATGTATAAAAGAGCAACAAAGAAAAAGTCCAAAATGTACTTCAAAAACATATGGGAAAACCTCGAAAAATTATCATCTTCAGATTCAAAAACCTATTGGCAGACAATTAAGTCCCTTCGAACAAACAATGTTGAGATCAATCCTCTAGACCCCGACAGGTCTGTTGATTTCTTTAAAACGCTTTTGTATCGACCACGAATCCACGAAAATACACCCGATGTTATAAACACAGAAGTGAACATACAACACCCATTGAATAATGACCAAATCTCGGCTACCGAAGTAATGCATTCTATGAGAAATCTAAAAAACAATAAATCGACCGGGTGTGATAACATTTCCACTCTTAAAAATAATAGTCCCGTATATGATTGATCATGTAATTAAATTATTTAATCAGCTATTTGAAGCACATTATTATCCCCCTTCACAGGGGGGGGGGGGGGGGGGGGTTGGAAAAAATTGCAAAACACTGATGCCGGGGTGGGTGGGTGGTCAAGGAGGACAAAAATTTTTTTTTTTTTTCTGATGCTTGCAAATTTTTTCCTCAGACACTTTTGGGCAAAATTGTATACCATATTCAGTGAAGTATCATTCAAGAACCAATAAAAAGACACTCAAGTTATCAGGGGGTACCTACCATGGGTTATATACGATTATAAAACTGTTATTGCGGCTGAGCTATGATTCGGCTTATAGTGATACAATGTATGACATATTGAATAATGCAAGTTAAAATGCATCACTAATTGCAATTATTAAACACTGCACTCTAAGGATAAGTTATCTTGAGGGTGTTCCGTTTGATTAAATTTCTAATATGTTCACCCTGGTGAGATAGGCTGGCTTAGATGAGGAGCAAAGACAATTATGTGAAGTCAGGAACAGTTACAGATTTCAGCTGCAGGAACAATTCTGTACAACGATGTATACAGACCTATTACGAAAACACCAATGACTCTTATTGCCATTGTAGGAAGTATGTCACACAAAAACTACTAAACATTGAACCTGATTGAACTGCTAATTTATTTTAAACACATCTGAGAACACAGGTGTCAACAAAATCATGTACCAGAGCTGGACTTAAAATAAGTAATAAATCTCCTCCCCAACCCAGCCATGCCCCACCCAAACCTCCGTCAAAAAAATAAACAAATACAGAAATGACTAAACTCATTGCTTTTTGCATACACATACCGTGGAACCTCTCTTGAGAGACCAACATTTTTGCCAGACGAAAGGGATCTTTCAGACAGGTGGTCTGTCAAGACCACCTGTCTTGAAAGACCACTTTTGTCTGGCCGAAATGGTATGTTGTCCTGTGTTGTCCACATAAAACACACTCTAGCACAAAAGAGGTGGTTCCTCAAAAAGGTGGTCTCTCAAGAGAAGTTCCACTGTATATATGAATGGAGAACGCAATGGGTTCTGATGAGTTGAGTAATTTATGATATTTAACCCTTTACCTAACATTTTTTCTAAAATACAAAAAAAATAAAAATTCTCATATTACCATTACTGTTCAATAAGGTTACTTGAAATAAACAGATGTATGGCTAACATTAGAACTGGCTCGAAGAATCAGTTCTAATGTTATCCATATTTGTGTGGCTTTATTGTGGGATATATTTGGATATATAATCCACTTTGAATATTGGTGGTTTATTAGCCTTAAGAGACCACTTTGGTCTGATAAAACAGATGTTCTTTCAAGACCTGTCCTACTGTACAAGGTCAATCACTCAATACTGTATGATAAAATTGGTTATGGTGCAGTATGGTGGGAAGGATGATGCAGAAGCATGTATTTAGTGGGGGGTGGGTGGTTCAGATAACCCCGGAAAAAAATTGTAAAACTGGAAAAAAATTACATGGGGTGGGTGGGTGGGTCCACCGACTGGTCAAAAACCAAAAAACGGCATCGGTGTCTGCAAATTTTTTACTAACCCCCCCCCCCCCCCCCCCCCCGCCCTTCATGGAGTAAATCTGTTCTCACCGCATTATATAACAAGTGTTTGACCACCGAGGTCGTATTAGTCCCCTACGGCGCTTTTGTGACATAAGGTGTTTTTGTCACAGAAGACACTAGAGTATATAGGCATCTTGGATTTTGAAAAAAAATATTGAGCGTGCATAATCCCCTCACAACCCTTTATCCATGTACCTTATATGAAAGGCGTAGCTTGAACCATGTTGGAGGGAGGGGTGGTAACATAAAATAGAGAAACAAACTTAAAAAACACAACAAAAATGGCCGCCATTCTGCCATCTTGGATTTTGAAAAATAAATATTGACTGTGCACCATCCCATCAGAACCATTTATCCATGTACCAAAGATGAAAGGTGTAGCTTGAAGCATATTAGAGGGAGAGGTGGTAACATAAAAACAGACAGACAGACAGACAGACAGACAGACAGACAGACAGACAGACAGACAGACAGACAGACAGACAGACAGACAGATGTTAGATTTTTTTTTTAAATATTGAGCGTGCAACATCCCATTACAAACCTCTATCCATGTGCCAGATATAAAAAGTGTAGCTTGAACCATGTTGGAGTGAGGGGTGGTAACATAAAATAGAGAAAAAAGCTTAAAAAAACACAACAAAAATGGCCGCCATTCTGCCATCTTGGATTTTGAAAAATAAATATTGACTGTGCATCATCCCCTCAGAACCATTTATCCATGTTCCAAAGATGAAAGGTGTAGTTTGAAGCATATTAGAGGGAGAGGTGGTAACATAAAAACAGACAGACAGACAGACAGACAGACGGACAGACAGACAGATGTTAGATTTTGAAAAAAAAATATTGAGCGTGCAACATCCCATTACAACCTTCTATCCATGTGCCAGATATAAAAAGTGTAGCTTGAACCATGTTGGACTGAGGGGTGGTAACATAAAATAGAGAAAAAAGCTTAAAAAAAAACACAACAAAAATGACCGCCATGGCGCCATCTTGAATTTTGTAAAAAAAATATTGAACATGCAACATCCCATTACAACCCTCTATCCATGTGCCAGATATAGAAAGTGTAGCTTGAACCATGTTGGAGTGAGGGGTGGTAACATAAAATAGAGAAAAAAGCTTAAAAAACACAACAAAAATGGCCGCCATGCCGCCATCTTGGATTTTGAAAAAAAAATATTGAACGTGCATCATCCCATCCCAACCCTCTATCCATGTGCCAAATATGCAAAGTGTAGCTTTAACCCTGTTGGTGGGAGGGGTGGTAACATGAAAATAGAGAAAAAACGCTTTAAAAACACAACAAAAATGGCCGCCATTCCGCCATCTTGGATTTTGAAAAAAAAATTTTGAGCGTGCATCATCCCCTCAGAACCATTTATCCATGTACCAAATATGAAAGGTGTAGCTTAAAGCATGTTGGCGGGAGAGGTGCTAACATAAAAAAAACAGACGGACGGACGGACGGACGGACGGACGGACGGACGGACGGACGGACGGACGGAGTGCAATCCTATAGTCCCCTTACGGTTCCCGTAGGGGACTAAAAAGGGTGATCGAAACGATCCCAATAATTATGAAGCTGTTGCCGTAAGCGGTGCTCTGGGTAAGCTATTCAACAGAGCGATCAACGAGAGGATTAATACCTATCTTGAAGATAATTCCTTGATTAGTGATAATCAATTCGGGTTCAGAAAACACCGTAATACTATTGACAGCGCCTTTATTCTTAAAACAACTATAAACAAATATAAAAAACTTAAACAACCGTTATATGCTACTTTTGTTGATTTTAGAAAAGCATTTGATACAGTTGATCGAAACATTCTTTTTGATAAACTACACCGTCTAGGGATACAGGATAATGCATTTAAAATTTTGAAATCCCTATATAGCTCAAGTTACTGTCAAGCAAAAACTTCGCAAGGATTAAGCCCACCCTTAATGTCAACAGTTGGTGTCAGACAAGGTTGTGTGATCTCACCGACGCTTTTCAAAATCTTTATCGATGACATTGTCTTAATCTTTGATGAAAATTGTGATCCCGTCCGTTTACATACCATGCAATCTAAGTCACTTGCTATTTGCCGACAATTTAGCGATCATCTCAAACTCGTCTCGGGATTACAGAGAGCATTGGATAACCTGGATGCCTACTGCACTATTTATTTATTTATTTATTTATTTATTTATTTATTTAATTATTTACTTATGCTTAAAGTCACATACTTATGCGCAATGGCAAATCATGACCGTGACAGTTGTACGGGTGGAGGAAGCCGGAGTACCTGGAGAGAACCACCGAGCAACACTGAGCAGCTGCCAGCTCCCCAACATCGTAACTCCGCACTGCAGCACAGGCAGGGTTAGATTGGTTGAAGACATGTGCACCATCGACGTGCAGTACGCCTTAGTACACGGCGTCATCGTGCCCCCATGTAGACAATCGGGGTTAAGTGCCTCGCACAAGGACACAACGCGGGAGTCCGAATCGATTGCTCAGATGGTCACCCATCCGAGGACTAACCGGGCTCGACGTTGCTTAACTTCAGTGATCTGACGAGAACCGGTTACCGCAACGCCACCGCGCCACCTACCCCCACTGCACTAAAAACACACTTAGCGTAAATGTTGACAAAACTAAAGTCATGATTTTTCAATCGCAAAAGAATAGGAAGCCCCAAGGTTTTCATATTGGGAACAATGAGCTCATGCACACCCATCAGTACACATATCTGGGACTTTCGTTTACATCCAACGGTAAACTACATAATGCGCAACAAGATCTCAAACTGAAAGGTTTAAGAGCCCTCTTCAGTCTGAACAACAACTTTAAAAGAAAGTGCATTCCGCCTGTTTCGGTTTACCTAAAACTGTTTAACATCCTGATAAAACCCATCCTCTTATACACCATCCTCTTATACAGCAGTGAATTATGGGCCACGGAATCAACGATGGTAATATTGATAAATCGCCATGTGAAACCGCTCATATTCAGTTCTGTAAGTTAGTCCTGGGTGTGAACAATAAATCCTCGAACCATGCAGTGAAAGCTGAACTTGGACAGTACCCACTGCACATAGATGCTAAAATCCAGTTGGCTAAGTTTGTATCAAAATTATATGATCTCCAAACCCCTTCCTTACTATCAGAGGCTAGAACTAAATCCGAGAATTACATAATGCCGGACTCAATATTGGTTAAAGATCAGCAGCTTATAGCCAATTATAATCCTGAAAGTATATCTGAACAGAAAATCCCGTTTCAGTCTGTGAAATGCATAAAAATAAGAGAAAATCTGGAAGAGACCCATTTAAATAGTTTTTATAATGTTGTATTTGACGATAAACAGGAAAAATGGAAACAAATAAACTGAGAACTTATCGAGAGTTTGAGAACAAATATCACCTGGAGCCTTATTTAATTTATACAACACCCCCCCCCCCTCCCACCCCCCACCCCCAAGGCGAGAACATATTTACTCGTTTGCGTATAAGTAACCACAAACTAATGATAGAAAAGGGGAGGCATATGCAACCACCCATCCCTGTAAGTGAACGCTTATGCGCGGTGTGGGGCTCAGGTGCAGTAAAACAGAATGGCACTTAGTTATGGAGTACGGTGAATACGCATCTCTCAGAGAACGTGCATTTAACAAATTTGAACGTGAATACCAAGAGTTTGTTGAGATGGACACATCCGAGAGATTCACATTCCCGATGAGAAACAATGTGCCACAGCTGTGCGGTACCATTTGTAATATGATCCAGCAATTCTTGGAACAACGAGAACAAGTTTTGTCAATCTAACACCAAAAAGTGACATTAAAATATTATATTACAACCACTATAAGCCTTAATATTTACGTTTGTCATTCGGAATTAGTATTGTTTTATGTTTCTATTTATGTTGATTTTGCATATACAAAGCAATCTGCCTTTGTTCTGGTGTATTTGCTTAATAAATCTTATCTTATCTTATCTTATCTTAGGATCGTCACTGACTCAGTGGGAATGACGTGCGTTATTATAAAAAGCAAACCGTATAGTCAGGTATTCGTCCATGTTAACATCACTTAATATTTTTCCACAGGCGACCATTATAATATGGTATGGAGCCCGACACGTGACATGGTCATTTTTTTGTAACCCGTGCGCACGGATTAGTAATACGTTCGCACGGATTAGTATTCCGTTCGCACGGATTAGTAATCCGTTCGCACGGATTAGTAAGCCGTGCGCACGGATTACAAAAATAATTGACCATGTCATCTCTCGGGCTCCATAGGAAGGAAACTACCGATCAGGAGCATATCTTTTTCGGGGAATTCCCAACAAAACCATTCCAACAGTCAATTGTATTTTTAGACCCCAAAATTCATCAAATCACCCATATTTTTTCTTTGTAATATTCAGCAATGATGCAAGATTTCAGTACAATGCTTCAAAGGTTTTTAAATCAATATTTTCCTCAATGCTGCTAAGTTTCAGAGCTTACACCATTTCAGAGTGCAACTTTTCTAGGCGGGTAACTCTAATTCAAACATTTCGCACTGTCATACCACTAACCTCGTTCTCCAGGGAGAATGGATGGCGCCCTTTGTGGTTTAAGCCTGATTCTCTCACTTTCTGAATTTCACACCTACTAATTAGTGTAGACCGTTTTCCCGGTTTTTCCACTTTAGCTTATGCAAATAAGTTTTAGTCTCTTTGAGATTTTGACCAGTGTTAACTGGGTTATATATGATTGGTAGTTATCTTGTTGCTTGTTTGGTTTTTCTTCTTTAGTTTAGTACAGTATTGCGATTGTGTTAACTAGGATTGTAAAGGATAGGAAGTCGTGTTGTTTGTTTGTTTTTCCTTTTACTTCATAGTAAATTTGATTATATATGACTGGTGGTCATGCTGTTTGTTTGTCCTTTAACTTTATAATGAATTTTGATCAGGTACAGAGTATATATTTCAATGCGATATCAAGCGTTCCATATTACATTTCCATGCCACAAAGAAGATGGCTAACGCACAAGTAGAAGTTCAGTATGTTCAGAACAAACACGATGGAGAAAGTTTAGTTTTTAATAACCACCGCTACCAAGTGAAAAATCGAAGAAGCGACAGAGTCTATTGGAGATGTGCAGTCCAAAGCTGCCCTGCAACCATTCGTACTCATAACTAAATCCCTTTTGGTTTCAATCACGTACACAATCATTATGCAAATTCTGTGGATGTTAAAGTTGAGAATATCATGAACAATATTAAGAAACGATGTGGAGAAAAGACGACTCCGGTTCTTCAATTGTATAGACAGGAATGCGCAAAACTATGCATAGAAACACATCAAGTCATTGAGAGCTTACCGACATTCCAGTCATGTCATAGTATTTTGTACCGACAGAGATCGCAATTTATACTAAAGTTACCCAAGACAGCTGCCGAATTAAACTTAGTTCGTGAATGGACAGAAACGACCACAGGAGAATGATTTTTACTCTCAGATAATGACGAATCAGGAAACCGAATGCTAGTTTTTGCAACAGATCGAAATCTTCAACAGTTAGCAGACAATCATACTGTGTATGATGATGGAACGTTCAACATCTGTCCATCACCAGTTGGACAATTCTATACATTACACAGTTATCTGAATGGTCAGATATACGCTCTAGTGTATGCTCTTATTCCTGGAAAAAGTGAGAGTGTGTATAGAACATTTTTTTAACTAAACTCAGAAATTCCTGTTCAGATGGTGACCCGGGGGACATTCTTTGTGAACAATAAAGTGGCTGTGCATAAAGCTGCTAGGTATGTCTTCCCTGGAATCAATATTAAAGGATGCTTCTCCCACTAAACACAGTGTATTTGGCATAAGTTCAAAATTCTGGTCTACAGTGTGCATACAAAGAAAATAATGCTATCCGCACTCTAGTGCGTGGTGCTGCAGTTTTACCACTTATCCCCGAAGGCGAGGTGGATGATGTGTGGTTTAATACACTTGATGAGTTTGTAATTTCAGATTCAAATAATGATGCCACGCCATTCAATGACTACGTTACATCAAACTGGGTGAACACGGATCGTTGTATCTGCAATCACTTTAATACCGAGTCCGAAAACAAGGATGGCATAGTAAGCTAAAGAAACAAAAAATAAGTGCACATCCCAGTATATTCAACCTCCTCAAACATTAAGGAAATTCAATCATTTAAAGAGGTTCAGCAAATACAACTGCAAGCAGAGGAGCTTCCTCCCGCGAAAATACAAAAATGTGGATAAAAGATTAAACATTCTGAAACAGAGACTATTGAGTGCTGAAACTGACACCTTGACCTATAGTGATTCTGCATCCGAATTGCTCCACCTTGAATAACATATAATTAAATATTATGTTAATATGTATAATGTATTCAATATATGTGGTCATACGGTTAATAGTGAGGCTGCAATTTCAAAACGCGTACGGATACGTGTAGGTGTTGGTAACTTTCTGTGTTCAACGTCGCAATATTTTAGCAGTTTTTGCAGGTTTTTGCCAAAAAAAAAACCTGCACGAAAACTGTGACGTAACTCACAGAAACTTACCTACACGTGCACATACTCGTACGCGTAGTGAAATCGAAACCCACCTCTTGTTAGAATTATGTTAGAATGTCATATTAAACAACTATATTATGAGTCAAATCACCATGTTTTTAATATTATGTTATAATGTCTTCAATACATTGCAAAATCATATTAATATTTAAAATTTATTATGTTACAATGTCATTTTATTGATAATACCATGTTGAAGAATCAAATCAAATATATATGAAAAATATACTGCCTTGTAATTATTAACCTGACCCTAGAATCATTCATTGGGCATTTCTTTTCCACAACTTTCCTGAAATGAGCTATATTTAAAATCCTTTGAACAAGCCGCACAGCAATAAAGTCACACCTCTCGATTCCCCAACTCTGTTTTACATCGTAAATTGAGAAAGCGAGAGAATCAGGATGTCACCCCTTTGTTGACGTTTAGTGATTACGTCATAAGTGACAGCACTAACCAGGAGGGTGGAACCGCGTATATTCCGCCTTTGGGGTGTGTATTAATATATTTCCTCATATATTGTTACATGCTCTTCAAAGTGAAATACGCTATCATTCTGCTTAGCAAGTTTAGGTAAAATTTCTCTTTGTTGAACAAATTGTGCTGATTGCACGTTCTATTGTGTGCACTGTTCACAATGCAAATGGACGATTCTGGTTGAAACATTGAACAACACATATCAGCCTTCAATGTGATTAATTTTGAGGAAACACTGCAAAGCATTTTGGGGGTTTTTTTGGAGGGCGGGGGGGGGGGGGGGGGGGGTGAGGGAGGGAGGGGGATTGTTTTTTTGTTGCTGAAGCAAATGGGTGATATATGCAGAGCACTTATATATCTTAATTTGGCCTGTTTGTGGAGCATTTGAAGAAAGTTTACACAGTTTCCATGAATGTTTTCCTAAATGTAATTTATTCTAATCGCATCACCAGAGGCGCGGTGGCTCAGTAGATAGAGGTGCAGGGTGCAAGCCGAGACGTCCTCGGTTCGAATCCCACCTGCGGCAACCGGGTTGTGTCATTTGGCAAGACACTTCATCCCCATCGCCCACGTGGGGGCACGGTGGCGCCGCGTGCTAACACGTTTTAATATTATGTTAATTGTACGTCGATGGTGCACTTGTCTTCAACCAATGCTAACCTTGCTTGTGTGGAGTTACTATGTTGGGGAGCTGACATTTGCTCGCCGTTGCTCGGTGGTTCTCTCCGGGTACTCCGGCTTCCTCCATACATAAAACTGTCATGGTCTTGTGCAGAAATATGTGACCTTAAGCACCACTAAATAAATAAATAAATAATTGCGCCATCAATCATCTTGACATTTGCCACAATCTCACTTGTTATTAGCTGCCAATGGGAGTAACCTGAACTTGTGCCCCTCCCCATCCCCATCCTTATTCTGGTTGGTGCCATCGTGACCTGAACCTTAAAGTGTTGTGTATTTCATGCGAGTAACCACGTCGCTCGTGTGATATCTGAACTTGCATTAAATTTATCACTCTGCAGTTAATGCACGACTTATTTGACAAACATCAATAAAGTTCCCTTCTAGATGATAAACTTTGCAGATAACTCGTTTTTATCTACTGCTCAGCATGTGTTGACGTGTGAAAGGCTGACAAAACCTAAAGTAGAACAGTCAAAGTTATCTGAAGATATTCGGTGCAGAGAGAATTCCGTTGCTATTTGAAAGGTGACAAATGTGGTGTGGCATTTCTTGTGACAGGTTATTGTGGCGTTATTGGAAAAGATGGTAGGCCGACACAACTTTAGTTTTCAACAAGAAGTAAGTGTTGAATACGCACTCAAACAGCCCTGTTTAACCGCCTTTGTGGGGACTTGTCTAATTGTTTTCTTCGCGAGGACATTGGGAAAGCAAAGGAAATCCTCGTGGGGACACAAATACCAGTGTCTGGCCCACATCATCGACAAAACAGACCCATGCATACACACACAGTTGTTTAACTCCCTTTGTGGGGGACACGTTGTTTTTTCCTTTGTTCCCGGTGACAAACAACGACAAACAAGTCTCCAAAAAATCGGAAAGACAAACCCTAACACATTGTTTTCTCCGTGAGGACTCGGAGCAAACAAAGGGGTCTAGGTCCCCACAAAATCAGGTACACAGACCAACACGCGCTCATACCCAGACTCACGCACACTCCAATATCACAAACGCAGCTGCTTTATCAGAGTTTCTCGGCGTTGTGAAAATTCTGCTCCTACAATTTTCAATGTAACCTTTTTAAATTTTCATTCAAATTTAAGATTACCCACCACTCCCAACGCTATTCAGCCGATGTTCGCCTAGATTCATATACTCAGGGAAATCCGCGCTAAATTTGGTTCCATGTAGAAACAAAACCCGTAGACGAACCCAAACAAATGAATCTTCGTGAACGAGAACCAGGCAATTTCATATAGAGTTGTCTTCTTGTTTACATAAAAAAATGTTTGGCAACTTAACTCATGCGTGATGGAACAATTCAAAATTGAATACTTGTTTCTGGCATTGCTTCGTCGCCATTTTAAAACTTCAAATGGGCGCTGTTTTATAAACTTTACAATTTATACGATGTCCAGAGGCCTTGACCGTTCCGTTCGTGTGAAAGACCGAAGAATCAAAACGTGTTTGTTTGGTTCCATCTAAGGAAAATTGGCTCCCCAACCATCGCAAAATGAAGAACCAGTTTGGGTTCTTGGAGGAACCAAAATGTCTCTATCTTTACAATGATCAATCACAGGGGTGGAAAATGGACGTCTGTGGTTTCATCAAACGGTCCTTTGTAGACATTTCCGCTACTGTCGTGCTCTTTTTGTTTTAGACGCGAAAGCTCTTTTGAAAAGAGGGTGATGTATAACATTTATTATCTTTTGGAAGTGGCGCAGATTTGACAATGTGAGGCACCCCTCTCCCAAAAAAGACCATTGAGATCCCACAAAGTCAAACTGCTACGTATGATTTCCAACCTTCTCCTTCCCTATCACCACAGGGAATGAGCAGGCAGTCGGCTAAAATGGAAATTGTGAGCTGTTCAGCGAGACTCAACTAACTGAAACGTGGGAGATTGAAAAATTACATGCGGGTTACCGGTCATTTTTGTGAGATTGTGTTCATTTAGTGGATGTACCTAGAAAATCCAGCCTATACGCAGTTAGTATAATTGTTTACTGTTATTTCTAAAACAAACCGAGGTCCGATTCTGTGTGGATTTGTCTTTAAACGTAGAATTTGATGACTTGACTCACGGCAATATTTGTAATTTTTGCGAACGAGAATGTGATAAATGATATATATACCGAAACACAAGACCACTGGTTTTAAATACATTTTACTCTCTTACTTCATAGACAATAGCAATACATATTTCATCAACAGTTCTACTGGAATCATGGAGAATCCGGTAGTGCCTATTTGCCAATGTGAACTTGTTCTGTTATACCGAAACGTACACGTGTACAATACGACCGACAGTAAGCGGAATAGGATACAAATTTACGAAGAAAGGGTTAAATAGATAACAATAATTTATTAACACCTGTTCTTGATATGTACTCAGAGTTGATCAGTAAGTAGCGATGCAGCAATAGGTCAATGAGTATTACATGCAATGGGTTACTTTGTAGAATGATGACGCATATAGGCTACCATAACACCCTCTCTCAATAAAATAACCCTATTGTTGTTCTCCGATACCGAGAGCTTAACCCCGAACAATGAATTTCTGAGCCATAGTTGCAGTCACGTAACAGTAAAAGGATTAAGGTTCTGAATTCTTGTCACGAAGCAGTCTGTCTCTAATCACTAACGTTCAGGTATAATGTAATAATGACAGGTTAGTACTTCGTGTCTTGGAACCTGTAAAGTTGAATGTCTACTTTTCTTGTCCCCGGCCCTGCCAGTACTTCATTATACGGTATAGGTTGCTTGACGTCGTCAGCATATGTATAAAATGGCAGTGCAAGTCTTTGTTATATATAAATAACTGTGTTCAAGTACCTTCACATGTTTAATTGCTATTCTGATTTGACGTTTGTTTACAATGTTGGAGCTTATTCGCTGACGTCTGTAGCGTACTGTTGTTAACGAACGGAATACCCCGACCAGTGCGACCAATGGTAAAAAACGACCAATGAGAAGGAAGGGTTACGACCAAAGACTACCAAAGCGAATGACGTAAGAGCGATTGGTCGAATTGGTCGGCCGTACATTACCAATACCCGTCACTTCCATTACCGTCTATTGTTATGAAAAACTTTCTGAACCTCGGCGGCTGGCGTCAAAATAGTAAAGTTCAGCTTGTGTCATACCTTTATGTAACAATAAACTATCCCTGGCGTAACACGTTGGCGACCCGTGATAATAATTAGTCCCCTACCGGCATCGCCGGAGGGGACTATAGGTTTGCACTCCGTCCATCCGTCAGTCAGTCTGTCTGTCTGTCTGTCTGTCTGTCTGTCTGTCTGTCTGTCTGTCTGTCAGTCTGTCATTCTGTCAGTCACACTTTAGTTTTCCGGAGTTCTGTCAGTCTGTCAGTCTGTCTGTCAGTCAGTCTGTCTGTCAGTCTGTCTGTCAGTCTGTCAGTCTGTCAGTCACACTTTAGTTATCCGGAGTTTTTTTTTGGAAACGCTTCAACGGAATGATTTCATTTTTGGTAAACTACTATAGAACGATGACTTGCAGATCAAGTTTGAGTTTCATGCTGATTGCATTATTCTTGTGTGAGTTACGGCCCTTAGAAATATGGGAAAAAGCATCAAAATATCAGTTTTCCGGAGTTTTTTTGGAAACGCTTCAACGGAATGATTTCATTTTTGGTAAACTACTATAGAACGATGACTTACAGATCAAGTTTGAGTTTCATGCTGATTGCATTATTCTTGTGTGAGTTATGGCCCTTGGAAATATGGAAAAGCGCCAAAATATCAGTTTTCCGGACTTTTTCTGGAAACGCTTCAACGGAATGATTTCATTTTTGGGAACCTACTATAGAACGATAACTTACAGATCAAGTTTGAGTTTCATGCTGATTGCCTTATTCTTGTGTGAGTTATTGCCCTTGGAAATATGGAAAAGTGCCAAAATATCAGTTTTCCGGACTTTTTCTGGAAACGCTTCAACGGAATAATTTCATTTTTGGTAACCTACTATAGAACGATGACTTACAGATCACATTTCATTTACACTTTGTCCATCCATCCGTCAGTCTCTCAGTCAGTCTGTCGGTCATACTTTAGTTTTCCGGACTTTTTTTTGGAAACGCTTCAACGGAATGATTTCATTTTTGCTAACCTACTATAGAACGATGACTTACAGATCAAGTTTCATTTGTACTCTGTCCATCCGTCAGTCTATCAGTCAGTCTGTTGGTCATACTTTAGTTTTCCGGACTTTTTTGGGAAATGCTTCAACCGAATGATTTCATTCTTGGTAACCTACTATAGCACGATGACTTACAGATCATGTTTGAGTTTCATGCTGATTGCATTATTCTTGTGTGAGTTATGGCCCTTGGAAATATGGAAAAACGCCAAAATATCAGTTTTCTAGGCTTTTTTTTTTTTTGGAAATGCTTCAACGGAATTCATGCTAATCACATCTAGGTTATAACATTTGTATAATTATTAATGCTCATTAGTCCGGTAGGGGACATTGTCTTGCTTCAGCGATACGTGCGCTCTTGTTAATAATTAGTAATTAACTAATAATAATAATAATTATGTACAGGCAGCCTGCTAAAGACTGCACTGTTCCAATGTGAGAGTTAGAGAGAAGGGTAATCTTGCATCAGTTACAGTTACCGATGCCGTTCGCGATACGTAGCTGTTAACCATGGGGTTGGGGATCTGATAACCCAGCGCATCCTTATCCTGGTCATGTGATTTACTGGTTTACCCTAGCTCCCCTGTGGGACCTCCCTGAAGTGCCTTGCCCCTTCCTGAATCTGGAATGTACTACTTGTTCGTGACATCCCAACTCATGATAACATACTGCAAATTATTAAAATGCATTTTGCTTGATTCCTATCCTGTGCGTTCCGTGAATATCCGAGTGCGACCACTCCCAGCCATCCTTCCACCAGCACGAAGCAGCTCTCTGCATGGCTTCTCCCAGAAAGACCCAGATTAGAGAATCAATGGTTTTAGCGCGCCGAAGGCGCTCAGTGACGGTGTGTGGGAAAGCCCCTTTCGACCCTCAGCAATGACTGTATTTAAATGTCTTCGTACGGATGAGTTCTAGACGCGTCAGGTATTTCTTTCCTGTGCATGTCTTCCCAGATTTCAGCGATCTCAGCTCTATAAGATTCTGGAACTGTGTCAGTTAGTGTCCGTATTTGTTTGTACATGTCCTCCTGTCTCTGTTTGCTTCCCTCCATTTTTTCCTCAAAGGTCAAAGCTGCCTCTTCCAGATGTTCTGTCTCCAGAGAAGCCCTCTGAATAGGAAAGACGGCTCAGGAGGAGTTGGAGGCATCCGAGGGACATCGTCAGGGACCACATCCTGCACCAAGGAAAGGTCCCCCTCGCCATCTCATTTTACGAGGAAACATGAGTTGACTGGAGATTGACCCTGTTTCTGGTGGCCCGGTGCTCCCCGAGTGCCCCATGAGAGAACTGTGTCGGGCTGGACGTGGGCCGTTCAGGGGTGCAAGGTATGACCCTTCTGTAATCTCTCTCTACATCCTTCTCTTCCTTCTCTGACTTCTTCCTTTCCAGAAATTCCGCCAGGGCATTACGGCGTCCGGCAACTGGTCCTTTCTTCTCTTTCTCTTCAGTGGCTTTTAGATTCCGGCGGGCCGATCTTCACCCAGCAAGTCTGAGTCACTTGGAGGGTGACCAGTGCGGGGGAAAATCATCTCACGAAAGGTACTACACCTCTCCAAGGACGTCGGTTCGGCTTCTTCTTTACCCTGAGCACCAGGATACTCCAAATGGTATCAAGATTAGCCTTCACTCTGACCAGTGTTTCTTGGATAACAAGCGGGAGCACCATTGTTCAAATGTTTGCACCTCCGAGTCCAAAGCGTGAACGCATTCATGACGGATTCAGATTCAAAGTAACAAAGACAAATGGTTGAAAGCGCGAGGGGACCGTGTGGAACAAGCCCTTTCGACCCTTAATAGCAGTATATTAGTTTTTTCTTTAGATTCTCGGTGGCGCCTGTTCCTTTTGTACTTTTTCTTCGTTGCAGGAGGTGACTCTAAGGGACAGGTCGTGGCAGTTTTATGGTACTGGTGTGTTTCTGCTGTTTTCCGTTGCAACCATTTATGGTTGCAACCATTTATGGAAGAAGCGGTTGCGGACCTTGGATTCTTCCAAGTGCCCGGGTTTAAGAAGGACGTTGAGTTTTCCTTCAGCCTATCCTTTCTGTGTTTTAAGTACGCCAGATAGTCCTCCGTGGTTCCGTTGAAGTCCAACTTGAAATCGTTGAAGCGCGCCATGGCGAATTTGTCTAGGCGTTCTGTGTAGGTCATGTCTTCAGCCTTCACACTTTCATACGTGGAGTCCGAGGTCGAACTGGGTTTGTTGTCCGATTGGTGGGGGTTGATAGGAGATTCAGGTTCGGTTCGGACTATTTCCATCTCATCCTCCACTTCCCGCTTCTCCTCTCCCCCCAACCTCTTTGGTGTAGAGGTATGGTTCGGAGTTGGAGATGCAGGTCTTGGAGGTGAGTCGTCAGTTGTCACCCTCTCCGCCTTCTGTTTCCCGGTATCAGCCCTTTTCTTCTCTATCCACGCCTCCATTCACCTGGCGTCCCGGCATTTGGTGGATGGTGGCTTCTTCCTCTTTATCTTCTTGTCTTCCACAGGTGTTTTATGGTCTCGGTGGCAGTCTTCTTTCCCTTCCGCTGGTGTGGACCAGTGCGGGCTGGGCCGCGAAAGGTGCCACCACTCCCAGAGGTGGGTTTCATCTTGTACTTGACGGTAAGCTGGACGCAACCACTCTCAACATGGACATCCTAGTTGAGAAGTGAGCTGACGTCCAACGCCAGCAAAGTGTCTCCGAAATTCCCAGGCAGGTAATCCATGGCTAATTAGCTGTTCGGTCTCTGATGTCAGAAGTGTGAATCTGGCCCCTGATTATGAATAATGGTTTTTGCACGCCGAAGGCGCGTATGAACGGAGAAGGGCAAGCCCCTTTCGACCTTCGGTGACAGTATAATTTCACTTTGTCTGAAAGCGACAAAGGAGGAGAGGGTCAAGGTACTTAGCGGCTCCTGTGTTTCTTTTTGTGTTTTTTGGTGGTGGTGAGCTGGCTGCTTTTTCTTCTTCCTTCATTTTCATCCATTTGTGGAAGCCAAGATTGCGGATTTTGAAGGCCTCTATTCTACCCGGAGCGAGTGCATTGAAGGCTTTGAAGATTGATTCCGAATAACCCCGTGTTATGGATGAAGTCGATGTATTCTTCGTTGGTGCCCGCGAAGTCCAGCTGGAGTTTGCCATATTGACGGATGCAGAGGTTGTCTATCCGTTCGATAAAGTCCCTTAGTGGTTCCTTGTGCCATGGTGTTTTTGCTTTTGGTTCTAGATCCCGACTGTCAGAATACATGGAGTTGTGGTCCAGGTCTAGACTTTCGGAAACCGAGGAGAGAGGCGAATGGGGATTGTGAAGAGGCGAGAGAGCAACTCCCGATTCCACCTCTGTCTCAATAGGACGTTCCATATCCATCAGTTCCAGCTGGGGAACCGGTAGATGAATAGGTGTGTCTGTGGGATTGGAAGAGGAAGTGGCGGCTGCTACTGACTCTTTCTTTTCCTCGACTTTCCCTTTCTTTTCCCCAGGAAATCTTCCGAGCGACGGGCATCCCTTCGCTTGGTGGACGGGTTCTTCTTATTTTTTTTTTTTCTCTCGTCTCTTCTCAGGGCCTCTTGGCCAACTCAGGTAAAGACCAATGTGAGAGGGGGTCCTCCCACCAAAGAGGGGGGGGGGGGGGTGGTATTGCGGTGTCAGAACTAAACTCCTAGGTCAGATAGATGTTCTTGCCCTTCTCCTGGGCAGTCCAGCCGATGGGACAAGAGACGCCCAGAGCTGAAATGGTGTTCTTAAGTGTTGTCGGTAATTCCAGATTCATCTTGGCTGTCCAGTTCACACTCTAAAGTCAAAAGTGAGAATGAGAATGCCACATGAAACCGACCCAGATTAACAACAAACAAAAACAAATGAAATGGTTTCACGCGCCGAAGGCGCGCAGGGACAGCGTGGGACAGGCCCCTTTCGACCATCTTTAACGGTTGAATTTTCTCACAGCATGTTTGGGCGCGTCAGAGGAGGAGAAGTTTGGGTACTCAACAGGTGTCCGGGATCATGGTGTTCTTAGTTGGCTGTTGGTCAAGCAGATGTGGTGTTTTTGTGTTGAGTTTTGGTGTTATCCCTCGGGCGAGGACCAGGTGTGAAAAGGGGACCTCTCAACAAAGGTGCTTCCTCTCCCCGAGGTTGACGTGCCGGTCTTTTCAGGCAAGTATAGTCTGCCACTCCGTAACGTAGTCTGGTTAGGGGTTGGCCATCACTGGCAAGTATAGTTTCCCTCGAGCAAGTGTTGGAGGTTGAGCTGGCTTCTGCGTGGAGACTTTAACAGGATTAGGCCGGATCGAGCAAACAAACAACGATCCCTTTCGGGGACCACCCAAAGAAAAACCAGAGCTTCCTTCGTTCGAGGTCAGGCCTGCAAGTTAACCTATTTGATCGGGGTTTGAATGCGAACTAGGTGTGTTGACAAAAAAGGGCCAGAAGAAGTGGGACGCAGGACCAACGCTCGCCTCTCCGACGGTGGGTTACCACCTCTGGGGATGGAGTGGAGGATGATCAGAATCTGAATATCCATAGCGGTTACAATAAGTCCGTGACGGTTATTTAGGAAAAAGAAAAAGTCTGTGTGTACCTGCTTAAATAGAAGAGAATTGAATTAGTATGATGTAGATAGGTCAGAAATAAAAGAATAAAAGAAATAATAAAAAATAAATAAATAAAAAAGAGGATGGGTGACCTCTGGTGTAGTTGCATTTTCTACCTGGAGACCTTTTAGATCTTTTGGAGTAGTTCCTCAAAGACAGACGCTCCCATCATGTATCATGACTAACCATGACGTTTTTATCTTTGGCTAGTTTCGCCTTTGGTGGAGGCCAGAGGTGGGGGAGGGATGAGTCGAATCGGACTAACCATGACGTTTTACCAGTGGTTAGTTTTTTAGTCGAATCGGACTAACCATCAACCATGACGTTTTTACCTATGGTTAGTTTCGCGGTTGGTGGAGGCCAGGTGAACCTGAATCGAATCGGATTAATTAATTTTGCCCACAGACACTCTCCAATGATTTGTAATAAATAGAGATTATTACCATTATGTGGATGTACAAAAAATGTATCCGAGTCGAGCTCTGGGTTCTAAGGGCAGATCACGACGCGTCGAAGACGAGTCGTGATCTACCCTTAGAACCCGGAGCGAGACTCGGATACATATTTTGTGCATCCACATAATGGTAATAATCATTTTATCTTACAATATATTGGAGATAAGTCAAGAATGTAGACGAATATATAACGAGCTATTTATTCGTACGGATGAACAAAAAGAAAAAAAATGGAACTCGCGCGAAAGGAACGTGCTTGTATCCGACCCCCCGATACAAACATCTGTATCAGGGGTTCGGATACACGATAGTTGCGGAGTTAATACAGACAAAATACATGTTGATTGTAAGATAATATAGATTTATATGAACAAAATATTATTTTTGCTTGATTGATTACGAAATAGAAGCAAGGAAAATGTTGTCTCATCTAAACTGCTCGTGTAGCTGCTGCATCGATTATTAACTGGTTGAGGGCTAGACTGTTTTTGGTGGTCTGAATTCGCTATTCAAAATTTGTTTTATTATAGATTGTTGAAGATGCCCACAGACACTCTCCATTAATTTGTAATGAAATGGATTAAAATGAACAAAATATTATTTGTGTTTCACTGAATACGAAATAGGAGAATGAAAAAAGTTGCCTCAGCTAAACTGACCCTGCAGCTACTGCATCGATTATTAACTGGTAGAGTGCTAGAAGCCACTATCAGGGCTTTAATATGAAGAGCAGGTACCCCAGCCCAAAGATGTCATATTCTGTGGATGTGCTTCATATTATCTTAGAAGTGAAATTAATTAGTCTTCATGGGTTTGCCTTGTTACAATTTATGGGAGAGTGCCTGGCACTCTCCCATAAATTGTAACAAGGCAAAGACATGTGAACAAATTTTGATGACCAAAATAACTTAGCACTCTACCAGTTAACTGTTTTTGGAGATTCGAATTTGCTATTCAAAATTCACAGGCACTCTCTTTTAATTTGTAGTGAAATGGGTTAAAATGAACAAAATATTGTTTGTGTTTGACTGAATACGAAATAGGAGCAAAGAAAATGTTGTCTTGGCTAAACTGCTCGTGCAGCTGCTGCATCGATTATTGACTGGTTGAGGGCAAGATTAAATTTGGTGGTCTGAACTTGCTATTCAAAATATGTTTTGTTTTTGATTATTTGAGAGTGTCCGCGAGTGCTCTCCAATAATTTTGTAATAGAATAGATTTATACGAACAAAATATTATTTGTGTTTGACTGAATACGAAACGGGAGCAAGGAAAATGTTGGATATTGCTCTGATACCTCTTTTTTGAAAGCTCTGATAGTGGCTTCCAGCATTCACCCAGTTGAATCTACCACCTCCTGCTGCTAATACACTACTCAAAGTTTGCTAAGCACCAAATATTTGACACATCATTGTGAAATTTGCTGGTGACATATTTGCGATATTTTTGGTGGATATGATTGAGGAATGTATTGAGATGGTCCCTAGTGTTTACATTAGCTCCTTTGACCGGCAGATTTTTCGTGACAGTCATGGGAGCAAGTACCCCTTGATTTTCACGATGTTTCCGTGTACTGTCTACATATAGATGACATGTGTAGGGTATTCAATCTTCATTTCAACACAAACCCCCTGTGATTTAATGATTGAATATGGCAAATGCAAATGTAAGAAGACATTTGTCTGAAGCGGAAATGTGGCGGGCTGTAGGGATGGTGGAGCAAGGGGCTACCCATCGTCAGGTTGGTGAAGCCAACGTGTGCACCATGCGGTGATAACCAGAGCCTGGGCAAGATCTCGGCAGTATGTCACACCAGTAAGACGGCATGGTTGTGGCAGAGACAGGGCAACATCTGCGGCTGAAGACCGGTTTTTGATCATTCAGACCCGTAGGAACCGCTTTGCCACAGCAACCCAGCTTCGCAGTGACCTTCAGACTGCATCCGGGGTAAATGTTTCCACGCAGACTATCCGGGCAAGGTTGCACGAAGGTGGTCCCCAATCGTGAAGACCATGTATTCGCATTCCGCTGTCCCAGAACCAGCACCAGGCACGATATGAATGGGCCATGGACCACGTTGGATGGGCCAGTGAAGATTGGCGACCTATCTTTTGTACAGATAAGTCAAGGTACTGCTTAGACCACACAGATAGGCGTTCTAGGGTATGGAGAAGACCAGGGGAGCGATTCCATGCAGCCAACATTGCTGGGCATGACCGCTGTGGTGGAGGGTTAAACATGGTCTGGGGCGGCATCAGCTGGGATGGACGTACAGAGCACTGTGTCCTTGAACGAAGATATTGACTGCAGAACGGTATATTGATGCGATCCTGGATGTCCACGTCACATTGTATGCAGGTGCAGTTGGTGATAGATTCATTCTGATGGACGATAATGCCCGTCCTCAGGTTGCCCATGCTGTCGGGGAGTACCGACAGAGGGAGGGGATTGAGCGTATGGACTGGCCTGCAAGATCCCCTGACCTTAATCCAATCGAACATGTTTGAAATGAGTTGCAGCTTGCAATTTCAGCCCATCCAGTCCAGCCACGAAATGTCCAGGAGCTCGGTGTCAGGATGGTCCAAGAATGGAACAACATTCCACAAAGGACCACCAGGAACCTGACTGGGAGCGTGAAAAGGCGTTGTCAAGCTGTAATTAACAGTAATGGGTCTCATACTCGATATTGAACCCATACCACTTCGCTCCGTCAACCTTTTGGCAAATTTCAAAAATTCCTCTTTTACCAATAATATCCATTTTTCATGGTTGTCGTATTCAAAAGTTTAAAAATAATGTCAAACACAAATAAAATCTTAATTTATGTACTTAATTCATTAAAGATATAATTAAGTGAAAAATATATACACTTTTCATTACAATATTTCAACTAAAACGTAAAACAGGTAGTTGGATATACTTGGTGCTAAGCAAGTAGTATACTACTGGTAATATTAATTGCGATGTCGCTGATAAAGATAATGACCACGAAGACGACGAGATGATGGTGATGATGATGATGATGATAACACACTCACTGATAACTTGTTTTCGTAGCACCCATTTGTGACTTAACCTATACCCAATATAGAATGAATACATATGTATTCTTTTCATACTTTTTATTCTTATCTTTTCGTTTCAACTCAGTTACTCTAAATGTTTATGTTTCCTACCTTTGTATATACTTCTGATGTCTCTCAGTTTGTCCTCTAACAGTGCCACTCAACAAAAAAAATGCAGGCCATTTTGTGCATGATGAAAATGAGTCACTGGGGCGTGGAGGTGATAATATGTGGTTGTCGCCTATCCTATTCCATGGGTATGACACCCTAGATTCCAATCATGTATGATATAGTAATGTATCGTGAAAGGATACCCTGTTTCAACCTCCACGTTCAGGCAAGCCAACGACGAAACTGTAGTTCGCCTCTGTTGTCTGTTGAAATTGTTTTGTATCTCATACATAGACTACGCGGGGTCTTTCTGTCCATAGCATTTATTTCTATTGTGTCTTTTTCTTTCCTAAAAAATTGAGTCATTGAAACCCACCATTATACCCAACATCGCTATCCTAAAATGTGGCTATACATCTCCCAATAACGAAGAAGGTTTTTAGTTTAACTTGACGAAGTCAAGATAAGCTATTGCCGTCGCACATGCGGAAGTCTGTTGGTCTGTGAGTCTGTTCACATTTCCCTTTAGCACAGGCTACACCCCGTAGTTCCTGTCCGATCGTCACGAAATTTCACATGCAGGTTTGAGGTCATGTCTGGATGAGAACTTCTCCTTTTCTTCGCGATGGGTCAACCGTGAAGGCTGCCCAAGCCCAAACCCCGAAAACTTTTAGCACAGTCACCATGTCGTATTTATGAAGGGATTTCATTGTGACTTGTTAGGATGTCTCTGTATGATATCTAGATGAGAACGTCCCCGTTTGGTCATGATCTGTCAATCATGGCGGCTGCCCAAGCCCCAAACACAAAAACTTTCAACACAGTCTACGGCCCGTATTTAATATGGTGGAATTCCATTGTAACTCGGTAGGATGACTCCGTATGATGTCAAGATGAGAACTTCCCCATTTGGTCGCGATCTGTCAACCGTGACGACTGCCCCAAGCCTAAAACCCAAAAACCTTTAGTACAGTCTACAGGTCGTATTTGTTGGAGGGGTTTCATTGTAACTTGGTAGGTTGACTCCATATAATGTCTAGATGAGAACATCCTCTTTTGGTCGCGATCATTCAGCCGTGATAGCTATCCGAGCCCCAAACTCAAAAACCTTTAGCATCGCCTACATGTCGTATTTATGGAGGGATATCATTGTAACTTGGTAGGTTGACTCCATACAATGTTTAGATGATAACGTACCTTTTGGTCGCGATCATTCAACCATGACGGCTGTCCGAAACCTGAAAACCTTTAGCACAGACTACAGGTCGTATTTTATGAAAGGATGTAATTGTAACTTGGTAGGATAACTCAGTATAATATCTAGATGAGGCCGTCCTCTTTTGTTTGCAATCGGTCAGCTGTGATTGGTCAGCTGTGACGACTACAGGGGTCCGAAGCCCGAAAACCTTTAGTACAGTCTACAAGTCCTATTTATGAAGGGATTTCATTGTAACTTGGTAGGATGACTCCAGATAATGTCTAGATGAGAACGTCCCTATTTGGTCGCGATCATTCTACCATGACAGCTGCCCGAAACCCGAAAACCTTTAGCACAGACTACAGGTCGTATTTATGAAGGGATTTCATTGTAACTTGGTAAGATGACTCAGTAGAATGTCTAGATGAGGACGCCCTCTTTTTGCGATCGGTCAACCGTGATGGCTACACAGGTCCAAAGCCCGAAAACCTTTAGCACAGTCTACAGGCCGTATTTATGAAGGGATTTCATTGTAACTTGATAGGATGACTCGTTTTGGAATAATTTCACCGTAACTTGATAACTTCCGTTGACATACATTAACTGTGAGGGCCACATACATTATCTGTGAGGGCTAGATTAACACACCCCTCAATTCTTTAGTACAGTCGACACCTACTATTATTTTTATTGAAAACAGTACACAGGGAACAGAAATTAACATACCTAATTATGACAATTCTTGTCTTGTTTCATAATCTTTTCATAAACATTGAACATTATCCTTCCTTTTCATCAAACACAACACACAGACAAGTTAAGCTATAGTATCATTGACACTTTCATTTACCGTCATCCTCAGTATTTCTTCAATCACACCGCGCGTATAAATTCCTAATAATAACATCATGAAATGCACTTGAATGTACAGAGTATCTATGTCAAGTTAGACACACTACAAACCGAAATGCCTTCGTTTGACATCTGTGTATTCACTGAAACGTGAAACGTTGCTAGACAACGGTATTGATTCTGGTCTTATCGGAATTCCAGGATTCCAAAAATCCTTTCGGAAAGACAGGGTCCGCCGGATGGGGATATAGCCATTTATGTGAAGCACGATCTATGGTACGCTGCTAGGTATGACCTAATATGTCGTGATACGGGAAGTATCTGTCTTGAACTCTCCAATGGACTCACACTCCATTTGAGAGTAGATCAAGCCGCCTATACTAATTCGTTTACCCACCGTATCTGTAAGTACAATATGGGCGATAATACAGGTATGAGCAATGAGTTTTGCAGAATTGGTTGGAAAAAAATGTGTGACTCAACCAAGACAGGTCAACCGAGACAAAGAATGTGTAACTCAACCCAGGCAAGTCAACTCTGTACTGAACTTGAAAAACAAATGAACGCAATATCGTATAAATACATACTTAACAATACTATCGTGCTCCGACCCCATGAGCCTAGACGGATGAATGGAAAAACTAGACTCCTTATTAGACAGCGTCGTCGCCTGCATACGGAAGCTACAAAACGTAATACGTCATTTGCTTGGACTCTCTACAGGATAAATCGGAACGAAGTCGTCAGCGCAACGGAATGCGTAACTACCTGCATTCACCTTCGAACTTACGGTTGGTGGATCGGGGGGGGGGGGGGGGTTGTTAGTTATGGAAGTGGAGTGTTTATCAGCAGATTCATACCGATCGGGGGCCTGTTACAACCGATAATGTTACAACGCCGCATAATGTTACACCAACGCATAATGTTACAAAAAATGTAGTAAACAACCGATAATGTTATAAACACCGCATAATGTTATAACTTTTTTCAACCCGTTATGTTATAAAAATTGACGCATAATGTTATAACTTTTTTCAACCCGTTATGTTACAACAAATTAACCGATAATGTTATAACTTCTGTATACTAATTCTAGTTACAGCTATTGTAGATGGACTTTACCACTTACCATTTATTGCCGCTTAAAGGTATGTAATAATTATACTAGAGGTTTTTGCTCTGCTTAAGGCGATGAGACACCACCCCCCCCCCAACTCCCGGGGATTTATCATAGAATTACCTAGTCAGGTTACATAGACGCGGATTATCCTGGTAACCCAATCGTGTGACGTTATTACCATGATCGTGCAGTGCCCAACATGGTGAAGGCGGGGTGGTGGGGGAGGGGTGCTATTTTATCCGGTTGGAACGTTTACCAACATGCGTAGTCTCCGCTTCCAGAAATGTAGTGTACCATAGTCCCCTGTCGCCTTTGGGGATGGGCAAATGCCTTTGTTTCTGCTTGATTTGGGTATCTAAAACTCATTTGTCGCATATTTCTTAGTCATAAGAACGTCTTATTGTTCATTAATTTGACATTTTAACAACTAACAGTGAACAAACATGAGGTGGAGTTAAAAGAGGTCAAACAGTTGGATAGAGCGAGGTACCTAAGGTGGATGTGGCAGGTTGGTAGTGTCGCACGGAAGCCGAAGAATAAGATGCGAGACTGGGTAGGAAGAGGAATGGGGTTTAGGAGGATTGAAAGAGGTGGGCAGGGATTAGGCTGAGAAAGAGAGGAGGTCATGGATTAGTACATCAGGGTGATTGTGCAGAGAAAAGGCGGAATCACTAGAACAGGCAGTATAGGGAGAAGGAGGAGATTGTGGAGGAGGAGTTGTGTTGGTGTTGGTGTTGTGGCGGTGTTGGTGATGGTATTGAGTAGTTTGTATATTGAAAATGAGCCATTTTGTAGGACCAGGGGCAGCACCCCGGAAGTGACGTCATATCACGTGATTGGGCGGCCATGTTGGGTTGTCATGATAGTGCACGTGGGTGGTCATGTTGTGATGTCATTATCTTGATAATAGGTGGTAGGAGTGCGTATGCGCAGCGCGTGTTGTTATGGGGACACGTGCTCCGTCTCACCCCTAACAACCCGACAATAGATATCGAATTAATCCAAACAATCCGAAAACACTCCCAAATAAAGGTAGGATAGTATCCTTGATGAGGGCATGCAGACGTATGAAGAGGTAATCATTGCGCTCATTTTCATAGCTTTCATTTTGAGACGTATGATTTTGCGCGCATCGTGCTCATTTTCATAGCATTCATTGCTTCATACGACGAAAAGGGGGATTCCGTGGGTTTAGTATCCTTAAAATATAGGATAAAATATAGGATAGTATCGTTACCTAATGTCCGACCATATAATGTAATTTATCACAGAAATGGGTTAATAACAATAATGGTTGGTTTATTACAATAGTGTTTTTTTAACTGAGAGATAAACTGGAAGGAGGAGGCGCCGTCCCTGTCCCCGGAGCCCTACTGCCCCTTGCCCCTTGAGCTCCTGAAGTCCCGGTCCCTCGAGTTTCTGGCGAGTTACTAAATCGGTACTGGTAGGATTCGGGAGTGTTTTAGGGAATGTTTTGGACAGTTTCCTGAAGATTGTCGGGTTGTTTGGATTAATTCGATATCTATTGTCGTATCCCTATAACAACACGCGCTGTGCATACGCACTCCTACCACCTTTTTCATGATAATGACATCACAACATGGCCACCCACGTGCACTATCATGAGAACCCAACATGACCGCCCAGTCACGTGACATGGCGTCACTTCCGGGGTCCTGCCAAGGGGTCCTACAAAATGGCTCATTTTCAACATACATAACTACTCAATACCATCACCAATACCACCACAACATCAACATCAATACAACCCCTCCTCCACAATCTCCTCCTTTTCCCTATACTGGATGTTCTAGTGATTCCGCCTTTTCCAGAACCTGTAATCCCAAATTCATCACTTCCACTTCTTCCAACATCTCCACCATCTATATTATCATACCGTCTAGCACTACTCTCTTACAGTATATTCAGATAGTTTTCTCTGCACAATCACCCTGATGTACTAATCCATGACCTCCTCTCTTTCTCAGCCTAATCCCTGCCCACCCCTTTAAATCCTCCTAAACCCCATTCCACTTCCTACCCAGCCTCGCATCTTATTCTTCGGCTTCCGTGCGACACTACCAACCCGCCACATCCACCATATGTACCTCGCTCCATTCAACTTTTTGACCTCTTTTAACTCCACCTCATTTTTGTTCACTGTTAGTTGTTAAAATGTCAAATTAATGAACAATAAGATATTCTTATGACTAAGAAATATGCGACAAATGAGTTTTAGATGCCCAAAACAAGCAGAAACAGAGGCATTTGCCCATCCACAAAGGCGACAGGGGACTATGGTACACTACATTTCTGGAAGCGGAGATTACGCATGTTGGTAAACGTACCAACCGGATAAAATAGTACACCTCCTCCACTACCTCCGCCTTCACCATGCTGGGCACTGGATGATCATGGTAATGACGTCACACGATTGAGTTACCAGGATAATCCGCGTCTATGTAATGTGACTAGGTCATTCTATGATAAATCCCCGGGAGTTGGGGGGGGGGGGGGAAGTGTGGGGGGGGGGGGGGGTGTCTCCTCGCCTTAACCAGAGCAGAAACCTTTAGTATAAATATTACATACCTTTATGCGGCAATAAATGGTAAGTGGTAAAGTCCATCTGCAATAGCTGTAACTGGAATTAGTATTCAGAAGTTATAACATTATCGGTTATTTTGTTGTAACATAACGGGTTGAAAAAAGTTATAACATTATGCGTCGATTTTTATAACATAACGGGTTGAAAAAAGTTATAACATTATGCGGAGTTTATAACATTATCGGTTGTTTACTACATTTTTTTGTAACATTATGCGTTGGTGTAACATTATGCGGCGTTGTAACATTATCGGTTGTAACAGGGCCGGCCGGGAGCGTACGGGCTAGGCGTGTCTAAACCTGATTCGATTCAAGCCTCCATGATCCGTCCAGTCCAGGCCCGCTCCGACCGGACCGGTCCAGGAGACATTGAATTTGGTTTGAGCTGATAATTGTATCGCATTTTTTGTTTGTTTTTTGTCGGCTGGCACAGATGTCTTCTAGTTTGGATATAAGTTTACTGTCCTTGAGGCGCTCGGGGTTTTTGGTGGCAACGGAAGTTAATCGTTCTTCTGTAGTTGGAATGCCGGCCCGCTCGTGGAATAGTTTGATTGGGCTGACCCAGGAGCGCGGAGGGTAACCCTAAATGCGTGGTTTCTTATTCTTTGAATTGTACCCATGTTAGTTTTGTTTAATTCACAGAGGACGAGTGTCCCATACTCAAGTACGGGACGCACAAATGCTTTGTATAGTTTAGGTAGGACTGCCGCGTTGGCTCCCCAGGAGGTGTCGCGAAGCATTTTTTTTTTATGAGATTGATACGTTTAATTGCTTTTGTAGTGATCTTATTGGTATGATTACTGAATATCAAATTTTGCAAAATGGTGATACCGTGGAATTTTGCCTCAGTGGATTCAGCGAAGACTTTATCCAGTAGTTTGAGGTCAACGTTGCGTTTTTTTTCTTCTTACGGGTGAAGGTGATTTGGGGCGGGGGGGGGAGGGGGTGTTTGTGTTTAGCTTAATTCTCCACTTCGCACACCATAGCTCCAGATTTTTGGACTTGATTAGTAGTGTTATTAGATTCCCAGAGTCCCTTATCGTCCGCAAAAATCGTGAAATTTGAATGCGCTTGTCGGTGATTTTGAGGTCGGTGACATAGATGATATAAAGGTGGAGGCTGAGAACGGATCCTTGCAGGTTGCCTGCTTCTAGGGTGACACAGTCGGACATTTCATTGTTGACTCTGATTTTTATTTTGCGGTCGTTAAGAAAGGAGGAGAGTAGTCTTAACAGTTTCATTGGGAGTTTCATTTTTGACAGTTTGAGGCGTATTCCGTTGTGCTAACAGAATCGAACGCTTTTTCTACATCAAGTAGGATTGCTGCCCTTATTTGGTGATTATTAATGGCAGTTTTCATTTGTTCCACAAGGCGATAGACGTGCTTTATACTTCCCTTACGGTTCTTGTATGCCCTTTGCCAGTCGTCGAAGAAATCGGTATCTCCAGGTTGTTCCCTCAGTCGATTGGTAAGGACTCTTTCGAAGACCTTACCAATGCGACTGAGGAGGCTGATTGGACAGTAATTAGCTGGATTAAACAGGTCCTTATCCGGTTTAGGTACCATGACACCAATGGCTGATTTCCAACATTTTGGGCGAGATGTGCGTCGTAGAGGGTTAAGAGCCTAGTTATTGGAGAATTAGGACTTTGTTTCAGTATTTTGTAGCTAATCTCCTCCTCGTCGGGTGAGGAAGAGTTTCTTAACATTTTTCTTATGTTGGTGATCTCGTTCTTTGTGAAAGGGGACACGAGGTCGCTTTCGTCCCCGATTTCGTGGTCGGTGTCGAATTTAGGGTCACGGTAAACATCGGGGTGTTCATTAATGAATCTTCTGTCGCTTCTTTGACTGCGTCGTCGTACTCGGGACCTTCCTGTAGGTGGTGGGTTTTCCTGAGGAGGTCAGCAAAAGTGTCGGCCTTCTCCTTGTCATTGTCGGCGGTGGAGCCATCCTCTTTAGTAAAGGGCTTTGTTATTGTTTTGTTGCATTTACTTTTTTGGCCTGTTAACACTTGGAAGGGGTTCCAAAATTGTTTGGCCTCTCTAGCTCCATTGGGGTTGGCTGTGGCATTTTCCTAGTTAGCTTGTTGTTCGGCCTGGAGTGCTTTTTTTTACCTCGCCGTGAAGGCGGTTATAAGTTTTTTGGAGATCTGCATTTTTGTCAGGGTCACTTTCAGATTTTAGTACTCGGGGGGCTTTACGCTTAGTTTTTATTAATGAAAAGGTATCCTCTGCGATTGTTTTTCTCCAAGGGACGACCTTTTCTTTGGGACATGTTTCGTCTAGGGTCGTGTTGATTATTTTTCCTAGGCCAGCGCATTTGACTTCGGGTTCTGAGGCGTCTGATGGGGTGCTGTTGGCGAGTTTCACGTCAACGATTTCGCGGTAAAGATCTCAATTTAATTTTTTTTTAAATCGTGCGAATGGTGGGGGATACCTGAGGGGGCTGCTACCTAGTTTGATTGAGGCCTGGTCGCTGCCTAAGTCATCATCGCTGACCCGGTGGTCGTCGATGTGGTGTATAAGGGAATTGCTAGTTATTATTAGATCTGTAGAATATCGGATCGGATTAGCGGGTTACTTCTGATATGGGTTGCGATGTTGTCATTTGTGACCACATGAAGATTGAGTTTTTCTGTAATGTTGAATAGGGCATCATCGTTAAGACGAGTGGAATGGCAGCCGAAGAAATGTTGTTTAGAACTGAAATCTCCCAGAAAGACACAATGGTTGTATTTTCCTGTGAGGAATTCAAATACTTTCTCATTAACTATTTTGCTGCGGTCGTTGTAGTAACAAGCTATCGCGATTTTTTTTTATTATTGTCAGTTGTGATTTCGATTGCAACCACCTCGCAGGGACGAATTGGGGCAAACCCCTTTCGACCCCTAAAGAGGTAGTCTGTTTTTGATGGGTTTGAATTTAATCTTTTGCTTTATTAGAAGCGCAATTCCCCCACCTTTGTTCGACAGGCCGTCTCATCTAACAACATCGAATTCGCTTAGTGTGAAGTTTTTATTCTTTGATATCCACGACTCGCAAATGGCTATAACGTCGAAATCTTTGAAGTAGTGGCTCATTTGTACTTTTTTGTTATTAACGCTTCTGGAGTTCCGCACTGCTAATTGGAGCTTACCCATGATGGGTGCCAATTAGTAGTTGTGGTATTTGTTTTGATAATAATTATAACGTGCCAAATTGATCGCAGCTTTTAGTAATGTGTGGGAAATTTGAGAGTTAAATAAACTAGACCGTATATTGCTGACATCTTTGTAAATGCCAGTGGGATCAGCATTAACGTGTTTTTGTAAGACTTTGTGAAGTGTTCCCGCGATGAGGGAGCGTATGGCATGGGAGGAGGAGGCATTGGCTGTTTTTTTTCAGACCAAGTGATTTGAGTTGGATACTTTCCTTTACTTTTTTTAAAATGGGGCACCCTCGGTAGTTACTGGAGTGGGGTCCTTTGCAGTTGGGGTATGAGCTGGTGAGGAGGATTCCTCCACATCTCATGCAGGTCAGAGTTCCCCGGCATCCACTTGAGAGGTGACCAAACTTTTGGCACTTATGGCATTGGATGGGGGTAGTGTGTTTTTATAATTTTCAGTGAGGTGGTGTTTTCCTACGATAACAAAACCCTTTTTAATAAACTGAATTTAGAATCCCTAGTGGTACAAGTCACTTTTGTTTTCCACGTTTTATTACCAGTGGTGCTGGAGGTGAAACACTCCTACTGGCATCTTGGCGCATTTTCGATTTCGAAAGAGGGGATTTGCGGATTAACCTTGGTTACAACGACGAATGCGTTAACTTGTGGAGGAGGAGGCTTTCGAAGTTTGTTTATTTGGGTTGGAAAGGTTCGGATCCTTACATATACCCTTGGGGTCGTTAGGCCCGTGGCCTGCGGCCTCGTTTTCATTAGTGGATTAGGTTGGATTAGTGACTTCCCCTGCAATGCCGATATTACCGGATTCCGACAGAGCAGGTCGATTTAGTGACATTACTTCTGGGTGGGGGAGGGAGGGGGGGTTTATTAACGTCCATGGAAGAATGAATCTTGTTTGTGGCGGTTTTGTTTTTGTTTGAGCTTAAGGAAAGGGGGATGATTCCTGTTGTGTTTTCCCTGGAGTGAAGTCACTTTTCTTAATTTCTTGGTGCTTTCTGTTGTTTGCTAAGGCCCATCGGTTGGTATTGTTGGAACTGGGAATAAGTAACGGTTGTCACGTCCACGATATTTACCCGCAATGCGGTTTGTAATATGGCCAGTGTGAATATGCACTCATACAAAATACTAATCTGTATTTTCCGGGGAACAAACTCTTTTTCGAAACGAAACAAGTCTAAAGTATTCAATTCTTGGCCGCATTCCTGCTTTTGAAATGTGGTATCGTCCATATCGAAATTAATCATATCTTTGAAGTCATTTCTATGAGGGATTGACACTAAGCAGGATCGAACCTACAACCTTAGACACCCCAACCCCCCCCCCCCCCCAAAACCCCCCAAAACAATGATGTGGAAAACGTTAGAATACACAATGAGAAACTTGCAGTTTCTCTAGAAATTGGCATAGTAACATTTGATTAACTGCAGTCCTACTTTGTGTGAAGATATTCGTATTGCATAATAATTTGCGGGTGACTGGGGTGAATGTCATGTCATGGAAGCAGACAGATAAATATCATCCTGGAGATAAATGAAGCCACAGTTTCATCCCGTCGATTGGGAGCACCGAGAGTAAACAAAACTACTGTATCCCATGTCACCGTGACCAAACTATTCAAATATCGTGAATTTGTGTCTCGCATCTTCAAAAATTGCTGCGACATTTATTATCGTTATAGGGAATGAGACATGCGGCTTCCGCATTTATATGTGCAGATAACTCATACTCGATATTCAAATTGGAAAGTGTGATGAGGAAAGTCACGGATACCGTTTAGCAAATGTTGTTTTTTTTTTCTTTTTTCGCCAACGATATAAAATAGGGCTAGATTTGTCTATTATTGGCCAAACAGGACCTTTGAAGAACAGTGGTGGCCACAGGGCTTCGTGAATACCAACTATATATATCGTCCCCTGAGTTCCAATGTGTTCTATGTGCCTGCTGGCACATAGAACACATTTTAATTCAGGGGACGAAATGCAGGCCAGCGGTATTTCACACACATGGGCTACATTTCGTCTCCTAGTTCCAATGTGTTCTATGTGCCAGTAGACACATAGAACACATTGGAATTCAGGGGATGATTTGTTTGTAACTCGGGGATATTCAGGTGTTGATAATTCGATAGTCTATTTTCAAATTTTGAAATTGTTCATTGTCTTTCCGTCGACAACTTTAGTCTTCTCTCTTGCGATGTTCTTAGTCTGCTTTACGTTTAACGCTATAAGACCGTGAGGCGAGTATGCGCTTTCCACCGAATCCCCTTCGGTGGGATTTTTTACTGATCGTGTATCAACCGCTCGACCCAAATTTGGTTGTTTTCAACCAAGCAAACAAGGACAGTCTCAATGGAGGTAAAATAGTGATTACGTATTCCAAATGTACGGGTTATCATTATTCGTGTTCCTTCGGGTAGTTTCTTAATTCCTAATATGTTTGGAGAGAGGTGTTTGATTAAGTTAGGTTGTGTACTTTTATAATAGTTCACATAATATTTATACGGTATAGTTTGTCAAGTGCTCCCATTTACAACCTGGTGATTCTTGATAATTTCAGACATCTGGACCATTTTGTCCTGGGCCACCTGTTGCCAATACCCATCTTACAGGTAGCATAGGTCAGTGGAGTTAGCTTGACGTTAGGTGTTGGACATTTGTTTGAGATTCGATTCGCCTGAAGTTACCTTGACGTTGGACGTGTAACATTCGGTTGACATTTGCCTATAGTCAGTTAAACTGACTGCAGGCAAATATCAAGCGAATGTCAAACGACGAACATAAAACGTACTGACTACGGGCGAATGTAAAACGGATGTCAAATGCCGAACATCAAACTATTTTCAGGTGAATGTGAATCGAATGCCCAGCAACCAACTTCACAGATCTAGGCAATTTACTATGTTTGTTCATTTATTAGCTATCAAGGTCACGTCCAGCATCTTTGAATATATCACGACCACAGCAGAAGTACAAATTCAAGTTCAAATAAAGAATTTATAATTATACTTAGTACTTTAGATGACTCTTATGCTAAGCATCAGTTTCCAGGAGTCATTATACCAGTGAAGGAGAACTTGTCTACCAGTATGAACAAGCATAGAACACAGTAACACACGGTATTGATGAAGAGAGTGAACAATGAGCAAATGTTACACGTTCGCTGTTGTGATGCGGACCGTACCAGACTGCGTTGGTTGTCCGGTCCAAAAATAATGGTCCAGTACCCAGGTATGCGGGCCGTTTTTTTCTTCCGAGCTGGACCGATCCAAGGCGGTCCACTGCAGTATTTTTAGGTTTTAACCAGTATAGGGCATTTTGACGCCTTCCGTGTTTGCATTCGATGATGGAGGTGACTGCTGGTTTTCGTGGATATCAGACATGTTCAATAAACTCACAATAAAATGACAAATTCTATAAGACATTGTTCCTTTATGACAGCGAATTTTATGTCTTATCGTGCTAACATTGATATTAAAATCATTGTTATTTCGCAGGTGAAGTGGGAAGGTAAGGTCCATAAATGAGCGCTGTGCCTCGAATGAGCGATAATTTGACACATTACAATAACCCTCTAGACCGCCCCAGACGGGTCCGGCTCGTTTGTTTACCGTTACATAGGGAGTATATCAGTCCCAGACAGTGGTTCAGGTCTGAACTGGTGTTGGACCGATAGTTTACGGTCCAGTCCGATCAGCAACATTAACGTTCAGACTGTTTTTGTTGTGGTATGCAGCACGGGGACAGCTAAATCTACAACATTTCGTTCAATTACATACCATTTAGCCTAAACGTATTAGATTAAGTGACAGTTGAATGTGTTGACGATGTTCTATGGAATGATGTCCATCACCCCAGTCTATAAAAAAACATGCCCTGATTCAGAAGCTTCCCATCCATACTTAAGGTAAAGGAATAACTTGGTGTGGAACAAGAGACTGATTTTGATTCGCTGGTAATAGTTTCTGCAACTTTTTGCAATGTCGATGACAAAAATCCAAAAGTAGTGAGAGAAGTAGATGGCTGGAGAGATGGCCATTAATAGTGTCAGTATTTCTGGGAAAGAGTGGACCAACTATATATTCGATACTGGTCCCCAAAACAGTGGTCCCCTCTGGTCCCAGATACCATATTCTGTGAATGCATTGTTACATACAGCGCACACCTTAACTATGGCATTGGCAAAACTTGCCAGAAGCTAGGAGTAGTAACAGGGTTCTTCAATTTTGTAATAGCCAACAGTAGAATCAGTGTTTCTGATTTGCGTTGGGCAAGATATTTAATCCCAATTGCCCAAGTGGGGCACCCATCAAACTGCCTTACGGGACATAGCCCAGGCTATTGAAATATCATTAATAACCAGTAAATAAATGAATACAGAAGTTCGTAGGTATTGAACGGGTTGGACCGCCCCATCCAAGTCCAGTGAAAATGCAGTTCCGTACAGTACTACAAATGAACAGTGTGGAAAGGTCCGCAACACTTACCTTGGCATATTTATAATCGCTTGAGAAAGCCAGGTTATGTGCCTCACCAAATGGGCCAGTGACTTGAGTTAAATTTAAATCCACTAGCATCTTTATTCAATGATTACTACATGATATTTATTGTCTTTCACAGGCTGAGAATGAACACGTGCGCGCAGGTTCGTCATCTGGGGTAAGTTTTTACCATTTTAATTTTATGTCACGGTGTAGGCATTTCAGTTGTATGCGATCTCGTGTAGGAGACGGGTATAATTACTATTTAGCTCTCAAGCAACCAGTCAGGTTTTGCAAGGAATTCAGCGCTGTTATGGCCCGGACTCAGTCTAGCCCTTCAATGGTCCATCGCCTACTTTAGATTCACTTAGTCATCTGGAATATTTCATTTGGATGGAAAAGAGCGAACCTACGGTTCACTTTTCTGATCAACTGTAATCTCCCACGTGATTAAATCTAAAAATACCATAAAACATTCATTTCTTTGAATCGACGCAAGAACTGTTTCGCAATCGAAATTCGATTTGACTGAATCTTTAATGACTTTACCAATACCAGTACACACGATTTTTTTTTCTAAATATTTCTGAACCGAGACTCGTCACCTCTTTAGTTTTATTATAAAGCCGCGTAGTTCCTCAAATTGTATTAACATCTTTATGTTTTCTAGGCGAATTAAATACTAATTAATTGGAATGACTACAACTAAAACGCGATTGTACGAAAGAATATATGTATATCCTTATTAGTAAAGGGGCGTCACATTAAATCAACGGTAATCCGTGTGCAGACTCCACAAAAAGTTAATAAACAAACAGCCCAAAACAGCGTCGGATGCCTTACAGAATTTGACTGGTGGTCTGAGAGCTTGAATTAGTATGTACTGATGTGATTAACATTTCACATCATACTCAATTTAGTCTATACAACGCCACGATTCGTCGGATCAGACGTTGTGCTTTAAATTAGTGTACAGTACAGTCGCCGTGCACTGACCACTTTCCACGGGTGGGCAATATTTAAAAGTGCACAATAACATTAGATGTCAAACATTAATTATGGAAATATTTATCCAAACTTTAATTAATGAAGGACCAGGTATAACCCGGTGCTTCATTAATTAAAATTTTGCTGATGATCATTGTTATTACCTGGAAACGCATATGTGGACATCACTGACAACGTGTGGATTTCGTCCAGTCCACGGCGATTGTACTGTAAGCCCAGCTTATTATTTTGGGGACGATCAAAAGTGGTTTCTTGCCGCAGGTGGGATTCGAACCGATGACCCTCAGCTTGTAGCCTGCGCCAGTACCTACTGTGCCACAGCCAACCCCCACCCCTCTCCGCCTTGGTGTTATAGTCCGAAACTCCCAGCTTGTTACTTAATTTGTACATGTCCCACTCCACCCCATAAATCCTTTTAATGACGCCCTGCTGGAAAATAAAATAATATTCGCTGGCTTTGCGATGAAAATACGAATTGTACAAAACTTCATGCTGACCCAGCTGTCTCAGAAATAAGATTGCTGGCCAGTCATTCTGACTGTCATCGTCATGAAAATCGACTTTCGATAAAGTTATCTCCCTTGATATTATTGAATGAACTTGGAAGGTCCACTTCAGCTGCAAATAATTTTTAAGGAAACACACAGGACATCAGTTGAAAATGAAGCCACGTTCCCTTTTGTTAATTTCAACAAACGGAAACAACAGACAGCTCATGGAGCTGTCTGTTGTTTTTGTTTATTAAAAGTAACAAAAAATTACAATCTAAGAAGCGATATGGACGATTTTGAGACGTTAGTGGACTACCTACCACCGGTAGCCCACTGGTGTCCTAAAATCTCTCAGATCTGTCAGTTGACCTGCAGTGCCGGTATAATTTGACACGCTACTGGTGTTGTCAGTACTCTGACGTCGGCACCAACTCTAGAGCCTCGGATACTCGCCAACTCGAAAAGTAAATGCTTTGTACTCACCAATAATAATAATAATAATAATAATAATAATAATAATAATAATAATAATAATAATAATAATAATAATAATTCTTTGGCCTTCCGCTGATTTGTTGCGGTTCTCTAACGAGGAGGCCTACATTAACCCAATCCCCCGGGTTCCTCCTCCCCACTTTCCCCCTAATCTCCAAGCATTTAGTCAAGACTCTTTCATAACCTCCTCCCCAATTAGCGCTTTCTTCATCTCTCCAACTACAAATTTTACCCTTTCCCCTCATGCCATTCCTCGTCCACTTATCCTGCTTGTTTGCATTATCCAAGGAGTCTTGTTCTGAGCATATATTTGGTGCAGTCTAAAATTAAATGATCCAGGATATCAGTTACTTCTAAGATACACATATGGCTCACTCCTTCATTACCTTTCCCGCCCCCCCCCCCCCCACACACACCCAACTCCATAGACTTTTATCTCGCTTTGAACACCCCCCCCCCCAATAATCTATCTTGGTACCCCTCAAAAACTGGCGCACCATGTTTAGCTTAACTTGAAAGAGGCAAGATAAGCTATTGCCATCACGCGTGCGGAAGTCTGTGAATCTGTGAATCTGTAAGTCTGTAAGTCTGTTAGTCTGTTCACATTTTCTTTGGTACAGGCTACACCCCGTAATTCTTGTCCGCTCATCACGAAATTTCATGTGCAGATTCCAGGTGATGTCTAGATTAGAATGTCCCCTTGTCGTCGCGATCGGTCAACCATGACGGCTGCGAGAGCCCGAAACCCGAAAACCTTTAGCGTAGTCTACAGGTCGTCGTATTTATGAGGGGATTCCATTGTAACTTGGTAGGATGACTCCGAAAAATGTCTAGATGGGATAGCCCCCTTTCGGTCACGATCGGTCAACCGTGACGGCTGGGAGAGCCAGAAACCCGAAAACAGTTGGCACAGTCTGCAGGTTGTATTTATGAAGGATTTTCCTTGTAACTTGGTAGGATGACTCCGTATAATGTCTGGGTGGGAACATCCCATTTTGGTCACGATCGAGCAACCATGTCGGCTACCCAGGCCCAGAGCCCGAAACTTTTTAGCACAGTCTACAGGTCGTATTTATGAAGGGATTGTAACTCAGTCCTGGTAATTCATCCTTATTTCATCGGCAAAAACAAATTCCCGTTTTCCCCATTGGTCCTTTCTTTCCTTTGGCAAACAAAGATGACAAAAGATTATAATAAACAATGAAGTGTGTAGATACATCAGCTTGGATAATCATGCATGTGAGGGCTTGGAGACTCATTCGTTTACGATTTTCAGGTAGTTTTAACATTGTTAGCTATATGTATCTATTCTTAGATGGAATGGGTCATTTGCCGATCACTGTGGCTCTTGGCAACCATGACGGTTCTCGAGTGTCATTGAAACTTCTTTAAAATTCCATTACAAAGCACTTTTTAAAACCGTGAAATGGCTTTCCATTCTCAAACAATCACTGCTTTATTTGAAGATCTTCTAAAATTACAAGTTCATATTATAGATGCTTTATAACAGCACTTCAACAAAACCACTCACTTCGGAAACCTTTGGCAACTTTTATGGCTGTCTACTGTCGTACAAGACACCATTAGCATCAATAGTAGTAGAAGAGCAGGATTTTTTTGCGCCTCATTACCCATAGCTTTACCATTTCAAAGCCGGCGCATTGCCGGTGCAACCTTTGCTGGTGCAAAACCTCGACACCATTCACAATTGCAAACGGTAAATGGTATACGCGCTGCACATATTGTAAGGTATGCTGCACATATTGTAAGGTGTGGTGCAGTTATGTATGCTTGGCTTTGGGTGTATAATATTGGTAGGTGATAGAAAATTGATAGGGAATGTGAGTTTTGTTGGATGTTTTCTCCGCGAAACTGTTGATCTTGTTAATGACGCCGTGACGTCATGATGCGTACGCGATGCCATGGTAACGTTCACCGCTGTAAATGCCCACTGTACAATCCGAGATGACATTGTTCAGGTCAAGATGCATCTGGCTTTTCGTACTGGACGGATAAGAGGGTATGATAGTATAGTATGGGTGAGATATGCCATGTTGTTCTACCGTTAGCATTTGGTAATACTACCTACCGAATGACTTATTCCATCGTGTAGGTGCTATAGATAGTTTGTAATGCTAGGTAATGCAGTGTTGTGGGGGTTATATTTTATTGTTTTGCACGATAGTGCAGGCCACATACCCCTGTTGGTCTCCTGTTAGTTCTTAGAACAATTAACCTATTAAACAATGCCTTGTATTTCCATACGGTTGATGTGGATAGTGTGTAAGGCTAGGTCATACAGCATTGCGGGGCTATGCATGGTTGTTCAGTACGGCCGTATTTGATGAGCTGTTTCCCTGTTCGTCTAATATTAATGTTAAATGTACACCTTACTCATCTAATGTTTCGTACTATTCTGTTTGTGTTACGGAATGCTAGGCTATGTGGTTGTGCGGGGTGTTTGGTTTCTAGTATTGCAGTAGAATATGGGCGTCGAAGGTCTACTTTAAGACTTGGCCAAGAGTAGAGATCGAGAGCTGAGATAACTAACAAGCTTGTGGTATCGCTACAAATCAGTAGTAATGGTGGAGGGCTGTGCCGAAGGAGAGAAAACGAAAGGATGTAAGGGTGTAGAATTTTCTGACTACTGTACTGGGTGAATACAGCGGAAGCTGATCACAGGACAGATGGTGGTGACAATGGACAAGTCATCAGTAGTGGCCTTGGAGCTATGAAGCTTCAGAGATGATCTAGTAGCCATAACTCTCCTCAGATAGCTATTCACCGATAACTATCCTCCAAAGGGTATCCTCAAAAAACGTATCCTCCATTAGTACAGCAGCATGTCATAGGTATTCTCAAAAAGGTATCCTCCTTGTGTACATCGCCATGCCGTAGGCCCCAAATAGCCAGATGGGGATGTTAGGGATAACAGAATATACCCCATTGTGGATTTTCCCGTGGCTCCATGCGATGAAAGGGTGATTCTATCACCACAGACGTATTCTAGAAAGGGATTCCTGTCAGTGAGTGGGAATCTGTGTGTGGTATTCCATAAGTTGGAATCCTAATCGATACCGTGAACCTGCTTGTGGTGTTTGAGGGACCATCAATAGAAGAGACTAGTGATGTTAGTAGTGGTAGTAATGAGAGGCAAGCATCTGGGGTGACAGGCCCTTCGTAAGGATTATAGATTGCACTAAGAAGCTTAGCAAATAATAGGTTAGTATTAGAGTAGAAAGTGAAAGCAGAGGGAGGGATTGAAGACATGTAGTGAGGTAGAGAAAGTAGATGCAAAGGAAGAAGGCATGGGCTAGTATCTCCCTAGTTCAATAACATTAAATTCCAACTTTTCCAAACTAATTTATATTTGTGTTTTTAAAGATATTTGGCGCCGTCGGCATATTCGTCAACATCAAAAACATCCAAATTTCAATAAAGTTGGCGAAATTTGCAGTTTTGTGTCATTGAACTAGTATTCCCGGGAATTCCCCAGAAGGTATCCCCCGATAGCCCACAAACCACCACTGTCTTCATTCCCCAAATATACAGATGAAAATATGAAAGACTTGAGGTTAAACCTCATTGAGGGGTTTTCTCTTGGACCCATCGAGTTTACCATAGCTCGACCCAATGGTAGACAATTTTGATTTTTCAAACAGACATAACGCTGTTTCCTAGCATCTGAGCGATCAAATGCAGACTTGGCTGCTGGTATATCGAAATGTCTCTATGCACCAACATGTGTTGCGCTGCATCAATTTTGGGGCCTCAGAGGGACCCCAAAAGGGGGGGGGGGGCACCGGAAATTTTCCTGGTGGACCGTATGGTCAGTACACCTCTGTTATACATGAAAATAACAGCCCCATGGCATTCCTTCAACTTTCACCAAAGTGATCAGATTCTGAGTATCTCTTTGGCAATTGGGCTTGCACACGCAACATTCGAGCAGACGCATTTTGTGAGATGGAAATGGCCTTTTGCAGTTGCGTTTTGTCTGGATCGAACCACCGAACCAACGACATGTTTGTGCAATGATGCGAACATGAGCAGACGACGATTCGATGAGACTAACATCTTCAAATGTTTCCCCCAACTTTAAGAATTAATTTTTAGCACCCGCACGTCAGTGTTGAAACGGAATGCAACTTCCATCTGTTTGTGGTGACTATATTCGGACCCAGCAAATCCTTTTACCAGTATACTGTATTGCTATTGCTAATGTAATACTCTCTTGGAAAGGACTCGAAGACTGAGTGTTCTGCAACTTCTGGTTCTCGCCGTACCCAAGATTCAGCGGCGTGGCTCCTCTCAATGTACACTTTTCTGGAGTAAAAAATGTTAACAGTATACGGAAGCCAATTACGGTCATTAAATCAACACTGACTTTTTTTTTGCATAAAACGCAAAACTTTGCATTATAACGAAATAGTTTTGCGTTGTAGGCCTAAAGCAATTCTTTTGTAGTTTTGCGCTATTGACATGTACGCAAAATGTTTGCATCATGACGCAAAGCTGTTGCATTAAATCGTAAAACTTTTGCATTTATATAATGAAATAGTTTTGCATTATTAAGCAATACATTTGTGTTGTGCAAAATGTTTGCATTATTAGTAATATTACGCAAAATTATGATGCAAAACTTTTGCATTATAAAATATAACGCAATACTTCACAGGCTGCTTGTAATGGGATGATTGGAATTGCTTTGAGATCTGCAGGCCAAACGACAAGGTCACTGTTATTATAAATAGACTTGGTTTTTGGTCAATAACTTTAGTTTTCTTTTGTGTACAAAGCTATAACTTCATACTGTGATTGCATTTGAGGTGTCGATCGTTGGGATTGCATTTGGATTTTGGGGTCAATCTGTCAAAGGTCATGGTCACTTACTATAATTAGATTTTTGGTTTCTGTGCAATAACTTAGTTTTCATTTGTGTACGAAGCTATAACGTCATATTGTGGTTGCATTTGAGGTGTCAATCGTTGGGATTGCATTTGGGGTCAATAGGTCAAGGTCACTGTTACTGCAATTAGATTTTCGTTTCCGTCCAATAACTTCAGTTTTCTTTTGAGTACAAAGCTATAACTTCATATTGTGATTGTATTTCAGGTATCAATCATTGGGATTGCACTTGGGGCCAATAGTTCAAAGGTCAAGTTCACTGTTACCATAAATAGATTTTTGGTTTGCTTACAATAACTTTAGTTTTTTATGTACGATGCTCTAATGAGGAGTCTAAGCTTGTTTTTGAGACAAAAATTGAAAATATAATAAAATTTGAAACTGAATGGAGATTTTTGTATAATAATTGTGGCTGCCTTTGTCATTTTCATTGGATAAAGTTTTAATTGAATCACCTTCAGATGGCTGAACCGGAAATGGGGGGGGGGGGGGGGGGGGGGGGGGCGAAGGGTATTTCTTGTGAGCCCCTGCTCACTTTGCTTTTATTATACTGGATAATTAATGAGCCGGGGAATTATGTAGACAAAAACAAGATGGCGTGCTGGCACCTAAAACGGAAAATTATATTTAGTTGATTCAACGGGCATCAACCAAATACAGGCACATTCTTAGTGGGGAATAATGAAAGCTGATTAGTCAAAGTCACTTGCTGGCAAAATAAAATGGCATATTATTCAACTAGTCATCATAAGTTACATTGAATGGTAATGGTATTTATCTTATCAGCATGTCGTACATTGCATACACGTATGAACTAGTGTACGTTAGAGGGAAGGGTATTTTTAAAAACTATGATTTGTTTTTGTTTTATTCGTGCTATATCATTTAACGTTGCATTCGGGACCCAGGATACCAAGTAAATCGGAAAAGGCAAAAGCAATTGTCTTCATGAGATGATTACCCATAAACAGTTTTGGTTTTGCTAGTGCATAAATTCTCTATTTACCGGTAATCGAAATCAAGTTTGCTGGTCAATTTGTTTACTTATTGGGGACTAGGGTTTAACGACACTTTCAACAGCCAGGGTCATATTGTGTCGGACAGTTTTATGGGTGGAGGATGAGCAGAGAATCTGAAGAGAACCACCGAGCGGCAGCTCTCAAAACGTACTAACTCGGCAGAACCAGGGTTACAGTGGTTGAAGGCACATGCCCCATCAATGTGCAGTATGCCTTAATACACAATGCCACAGTGCCCCCACATGAGAAACGAGGATGGAGTGTCTTGCCAAAGGACGCAACGCGGTTGCCGCAGGTGGGATTAGTACTCCAGCAACTCTGCGGGCATCACCTTCTCTTCAGTTACTAACCTGATATATCATGTTATTTTCCTGATATATCAGGTTGGCATCCTGATATATCAGGTTATTTTCCTGACTATATCAGCTTGCATAACCTAATATTTCAATTTACATGACTTGATATATCAGGTTATCTACCTGATATATCAGGTTATTATCCTGATATATCAGGTTGCGTATTCCTGATATATCAGGTTATTATCCTGATAAATCAGGTTATTTTCTTGGTCAGCAAATAACCTGATAGTAGTATGTTATGTAGTTTCAGGCCCTTCTTTCGGGTTCTCATTATGATCTCATGTTATGTCACCTGTCGAGTGACGGGAAGGGGTGGGGTTGGGTAACCCACATAACATATGCTAATGTATACAGATAACAGTTTACTAACCCTTCACCCAGTGCTAACGGCCAAAACCGCCCAGCACTATTCACAAAAATTGCCATTCGATTTTCATTATTTTTTCCTTTTTTCCTTTTTTATTGCCTTAAAAACAGCATAAGACACTCTCATTGGAAAGACCTCATTGAGCTCATTTCAATGAGGGTTCAAAAATGGAAAAAAATAGATATTTTGATTATTTAGTTTACAAGTCTGCTTTTCATGTTAAGTAAAGGGTTAACAGATTGACCACGGTGCACTCCCATTCCTTCTCTACTTAAGTGACAACTAGTATTCCAAGGAGACAGGCAGCTTATCTTGCTGATTCTCACTTGGGAGAATGGGGGGGGGACTTGGCACAGGAGTCAAAACTTTGGGGACCCAGGCCTGACATAAGAATCATGGACTCCTGGGTCCCCAAAGGTCTGGGGTTAACTAACCACCCACCCTCTCCTCTGAGTGTGTGTGTGTGTGTGTGTGGTGGGGGGGGGGGGGGGTCAATTAGGCCAGAATCAATTTTTTTCCCAGAGTGCTTACAGGGGTTGGGAGGGGGTGGGGGAGTCACCAAAAATTTGCGAGACAACATGTGTGGGGTGGGTGGGTTTCATGGGATGCACTAAAAATATGCATTCTCAAATTATGCAATTTTTCATAATTTTCTGCAATATATCATTATTTTATGTTCCAAACCACTGATATAAACCTGTAAATCAACCCTAATAGGTTAACTGCAACACAGGGGGGCCTTTATAAGTGTTAATATAAGGTGAAGTCTGTGCAAATGTCACAAATAATATATGTTGTTGGAGGGGTGGATGTCTGGTTCTCAGTGTAGAAAATATGTCGGACAATTTTTGAGAAAAATACTTTATAATGCATCAGATACAACATGAATTAATGCAAAAATATGCTAGTATCAACTAATATTCTTTTCACTTCAAGGGTTTCACTTATTCATTCAAATGTTAAAAGGATATTTGAGAATATTTTCTGTTGTTTACTAGTTGTCATTGTTTCAGTATTGTGACGGAGAAGGAGTGCTTGTAAATTGATTGTGATAACTTCCCTGTTTCAAGTTGGTTAACAGTTTTCAAATTTCAAATATTGTTGCATGGCCCAGTCACATTATAATATCCAGTATAGCTTAACTTGCTATTATTGTGTATTAAGACTTTACCAAATGTATCATTGGTAACTTGAGATTTTGAAAAATTGACATTTTCAATTGATTTTTATTTGAGAATTAGGCAAAAAGAAACAAAAAATAAATACACCATACTAACAAGGTTAGCACTTCGAGTCACGTATGGAATCAAACATGCAGACTCCTGCCAGAATGAAGTTAAAAATAAATAAAAGGATCAGAATTGATTGAATTTTCTATCCTTTTTAGCTTATTCCTATGGTACAAATCAGGGGAATAATTTAAACATATTTTATTTCTGTCGAATCAGGGGAAAATGGGGTTGGGCATATCTTAGGCCATCATTCATACTTTCATGGACATTGAGCTGTTCTGGATGCGTTTTTTAAAGTTTTTGGAAGCCTCATTTTGCAAACTGGAAGTGAAACTAACCTTTCTGGGTAATAAAAAGTTGTAACAAGTACCTGGAATCACTAGTGGAATCAAACTAAGCAGCGAACTATTCTTCTTTCCATACCGATTATGATGTTTGTCAAAACAATTCGTAATTTCAATGAGAAAGTGGGGGTGGGTGTCTAAAAATGGCAGAAGAAAAATAGCACAAGGTGGTGGGTGGGTGTAAAAAAGGGCTAAACTGAAAAATGGGATGTGAAATGGGAAATACTGTATGGTATGGTTTTATTGAGAGATATCTAAGATACTTTTGGCTGTGGTTGGCTAATTTTGGTTAAATTTCTGACCGTTTCTGACCGCTATGTTAGATAACAGGTCAATACCTCTACCTGGGCTCTACATGAAACTGAATCTGACTGAATTGGAAAATGACTATAGGAAACCCTCAACCTAGAACACTCTTAAACTAAAATGACTCATCTCACTGCCTTCCACATTTGACTATGTAGAAGGTAGTAAGCCTGAGTCAGCTGAGTTATTTATGACATCTAATATCTCCACCAAGGCTCTATATTTTTGAAATGGAAAATAATTTGGAAACACTTGACCAGGAAATCTCAGAAACAAAAATGATTCACCTTATTGCCTTATGATTGGGATGGGAAGGCAGAATCATGTATTTAGTTGAGGGGCTGTGAGGTAAAATGGGGGGAAAAATGCACAGGCACAGTTGGGGTGGGTAGGTCCTCAGATGGGTTGAAAACAAAAAAATAGGTATCAGTGTCTGCAGTTTTGTCCAGACATCCCTCCTCCCTGCTCCTGCCCAAAATCCATGACATTGGTTGAGATTCAATGGTACACTAAATCATCCAAACTAAGACACATCAGCAGTTTTAATTATCACACACATCACCCTAAAGATAGGCTATCTTTAGTGTGTTCTGTTTGATTCAGTGTTTAATTATTGAAATTACTGATCAATGTGCTTTGTGGGTTCAGAGTTTTCTGGAGCAAAATTGAATCTGTGAACAGTTTCAGATGTGGATGTAATAACAAAATACTGACTTTTTCGTTTGCCTAGAGATATGCTTTGTACAATTCAGCAACAAGAGAATTTCTATCTAGTGATCTATCCAGATCTAGAATGAAAATATCAGGGAGTCTTCTTGTTCATTGCCATGGCACGAAGTATATAACACAAAAAAAAATATTAAAAAATAAATAATGGCTTTTACTTCAAGCACATGTGATACCAACAAAAACATTTACTGGTCCTACCAGGGCACTGCATGAATTTAAAATGAATAATGATTTTGAAAACCTCAGATAAAAAAAAAACTCTCAAAAACATAAAAGACTGAGCTTACTGCCTTCCACATATATCTATGTGGAAGGTAGTAAATTGAGTCATTCATCACATTGAACCCTTCACGTAACACATCTTTTTAAAAAAAATAAATGAAACAGTAGATTTAAAAAAAAATTATCATAATTTTTCAATAAAAACTATACAAATATAGATATCATTAGAAATGGCTTGATGAGCCGGTTTTGTTGATATCCATATCTTTATGGTTTTATTGAGAGATATCTAAGATACTTTGGACTGTGATCGGCTTATTTTGGTTAAATTTCTTGCCGTTTCTGACTGCTATGTTAGGTAAAGGGTTAATACTTCTACCTGGACTCAACATGAAACAGAATCTGACTGAGTTGGAAAATGTTTAAGAAACCCTCGACCTAGAAAACTCCTAAACTAAAATGACTCAGCTTACCGCCTTCCACATATGACAATGTAGAAGGCAGTAAGCCCGAGTAAGCTGAGTTATTTATGACATCTAACATCTCTACCAGGTCTCTACATGTTTGAAATGGAAAATAATTTGGAAATGCACAACCAGGAAATCTCAAAAAACAAAAATTATTCAGCTTATTGCCTTCAACATATGGCTAGCAAAAGATAGTCTCTGGTCTCTGGTCTCTTTAGAGTCTCTTGATCAAAATGTTAATTGCAAAATAGTTACTTTTACAGTACATGCAGATTTATTTGGTACTTGCACACCCTGCAGCTGGATACAGGCTCATATCATTCTTTACAGAACAGATTGAAAAAATCACTTACTACATATGTATATCCATCAGTTGATATCTAGGAAACATCTGGGATAATACTGTTTATGGTGGGGATGGGAAGGCAGAATCATACATTTAGGGGGTGGAGGGTCTGGATAACAGTGGAAAAAATTGGTAAAATAGGAAAAAATGCAAAATTGTGGTGGGTAGATCCTCAGATGGGTTGAAAACAAAAAAATAGGCATCAGTGTCTGCATTTTTTTTCCAGAACCCCCTCCCCCTCCCCACCCACACCCTGCTCCAAATCCTTGACACTGGTAAAGATAGTCTTGCTCTGTTATCTTTTTGGCCATTTTCTTATATTTATGTCCTAGGGTATGGAAACCTTTTAAAAGTACCCAGAGTTGAAAACTGGCGTTAAAGTTGAAGACATTTCACCTATGGAGGATAGACATTCTTAACTCTGCACATTGAGCAAAAGCTAAAATGAGGTGGCATTACTCAAAGTCAAACAATGGTGCAAAGGGGTGAAAATGTCTTATCACACCCATTAAGACAACTGAAATGATTGGTTTACCAACCAGTTATATAATATACTGGGCATACATTTTTTATGAATACTGCCATGTTTAATGTTGTGAACAATGCCTCAGATACAGAAGACTTGAAAAAGCAAGAAATACTAAGCAGTCCACTAAGAAAATGAAAGCAGGAAAATGCCATATGAATGGCATTGTAGCACATAGTGTCAATTTTTCTCACCAAACATTGTGAGAAACCATGAAGATATACACAGTTAAACTAAGTATTGCAAACATATAAACCAGTAAAGAATATACAGGATCCAGTGGCAGAGGGACTAATTCCTTTCCCTCTCTACCCTACTTTTCCTCCAGGTACAAGTAACTGTCTGTTTACTTGACTGTCAGGACTGTTTTTTGATCATTTATTTCACTCAGTAGTATATGGAAGCATATTAGTTCAGTCTCAGAAAGGAGTGTAGTGGTTTAGAGGTTATGGCATTGGACTTCACTGGGGGTAACTATGTTGCATCCTTCGGTAAAGCACTTAATCCTGATTGCTCATGTGGGTTATGGTGGTGCTGTGTACTAGGGCATACTGCACATTGATGGTGCACTTGTCTTCAACCACTGCTAACCCTGCTTGTGTGGAGTTAGTATATTGAGGAGTCTGGCAGTTGGTCACTGCTGCTTGGTGGTTCTCTCCAGGTACTCCAGCTTCCTCTACTCATAAAACTCTACGACACAGGGTGACCCTGACTGTTGAAAGTGTCATTAAGCCTCCAATAAATAATATCTCCCCAGAAATCAAAAGAGAACTCAATTCTGGGATATTTTTAGAGCCCAGGAATGAACACCCAGTATTATTTTTTAATTTAGTTTAATTATTTGTTTGTATTTTTTCATTTTTGGGGGAGGTGGAGATGGGGGGTGGGGGGGTGCTCTGGGATATGCAACCCAAAGACACAAACAAATTCAAATGTTTACAGCCATTTTTGGAAACCTTCTTTCACCTCCAAGCTTTATTGAAAGCGAGAAATGATTCTTCCCAGTGCATCAGTACAGCATATTTTCAATTACTCTCAAACCCTTTGCTTATTCTCAAAAAATGCCATTGAAATTGATCATTTTTGCAATTTTTGCCACAGAAAACATAGCTTATAACCTTTCAGTGGAACAAGATGTGTTTCTGAGGCAACAAAATGAAAAAAATGTTAGTTTTACAAGCAATTTTTTGCAACCTCAATTTGTTTTGGTTAAAGGGTTAATCACATATCTGTTGTTTATTTGCATATCATCACATAGATATTATAGCTTGCTACTCTGATTTCCAGACTTCATTCAATCAGTCAATATTACTTAAGGTATTTACTATGCTATGGCCATCCTTTTTTTTGTCCCATGAGAAGGGAAGATGGAGGGGAAGGTGTTGAATGAAAATCTCATAATCATCATTTTTGAAAACACAGGTAAAAATAATTATGAAAATCGCCCCGAGCTGATCCGAAAAATATTTTTTATTACTATATTTCAGGTACTATTTGGCTCTCCTAGATCAAGTATTAACAAACGGTTAATAATAATCATTTTACTGGTAAGTTTGATCAAATATTATTTGACATGTACCATCGCGCCAGGTATTATTTATTTATCCTAGTTTTTAATCCTGAACTTTTAGAGTGGTCTAATTTGGGGACATTGCAGACTTGACAAGTCAGTTGCTGTTCAACCCCATTCAACATTTTTTTTTGCAATACTGAATGTCTGAAATGCCATTTCCTGATTTCCCCAGGCTGTACTGGTGCCTCATAATATCTTACCAATAACCCAATGGGGCCTTATCCCAACTCGGATCATTTTCTACTGCAACAGAACAGGTGCCCCCAACATGCAGTCTCTGGGTAAAATTCAAACTTAAATTATAAGTACCTTGGCAGCTGTTACTAGGCAAATCTTGCCTAGAAACAACTGCAAAGCCTCAGGCTGCAGACTGTCAGCAAGTAGCAAAAATGTATACACATCCAGTCCTTTGCAGGTTAAAGCATTTGAACAAAAATGGACAAGAAAGCATAAAAAACAATCCATACTCTGTGTTATGCCCTAGACAGTACAGTCGCCATGGAGTAGGCATGGACTGGTCGTTGTCTATGCATGAGCAATTATGTCCATGCATGTGCTTCCCAGGTAATAAGAATCATCATAAGCAAAATTTTAATTAATGAAGCTCCGAGTTGTACCCAGTGCTTCATTAATTAAATTTTTGATGATTAGTACTATAATTAGTCATTGGGATATAATATTATTACATCCGTTGAAATATTGCCCAACTGTGGAAAATGACCAGTTCATGGCAGTGATACTATAATTTGGGAACATTCCTGTAATTTGGGGCCACCGGTTACTGGTGCGAGTTTGCTGGAATTTAAAGGCCTGTTAATCCATTCTACTTATAAGCTGGATTTTTAAGTCCAGTACCATAGTTAATGTGAAGTTTCTTGTAAACTATTAAAATGGCAATTGGAGGCTACAGAACTGTGATGGAGGGGAAGCACATGCTCCTTTGCCCCTGCTCCCCCACTTTTTTCCCACAGCGTGAAACATGATCGTGCAACGTGTTTAAAAATTTGAGAGGATGCAAATGTGTCATTCTATAGGCATTCCGGTATCATATTCTCAGCCCAAGGAAACAAATATGCTTGCATTTGGGCATTGAATTTCAACTTCAGCTTGTTCAATCTATTATATCCACTTCAATCATCTTTCAACCTTTGGGTTGAAAGATAGTCGAAGTAGATGAAGTAGTTCAAACCATGACCAGTCCACAAGAGTTACACATAAAATAAGAGTAACTATTTATATATTTCATGATACAAAATTAAAATATGTGACTTTGCATGAAGTACGTTATTGGCTGTTTTGAAGGTATTGTGTATTAATCCTTGCCTCCACTCACCCTTCCCCTTTCCCCATGAACACACTTTTTAACACGTTCCATTGCACTCATTAAGACCTGTGAATCAAGAAAGTGGCATATCTGTGGCTCCATTTTTCAATTTTTTATGCCCTGCAACGAGTTGTGGGGTGGGGATGTATACTGGAATCACCTCGTCCGTTCATGTGTCTGTCCATCCATCTAATTTTGGACATAATTTTGTCCGGAGATTTTCTCAGATATTTAAATACCAATCCATCAAAACTTGGTATGAATGTTTACCAGCATGGGAACCTGTGCACCTGCGATTATAGTTTTGGTGGGAATATTTTTGCCAGAATTATGCTCCTTTTCGACTTGAAAAAGCAGTCCTAGAGATTTTCCGGAGAGATTTCCTTTGAAACTTGGTATGGATATTTACTACCATGTGAACCTGTGGACCTGCGATTATAGTTTTGATCGGAATTTTTTTTGCCAGAGTTATACCCCTTTTCATCTTAGACTGTCTGAATTTTGTCCAGAAATTTTCTCAGATGTTTATGGTTCGATTCCTTTGAAAATTGGTATGGATGTTTACTACCATGGAATACTGTGTACCAGCTCATGTGATTTCAATAACATGTAACCAATTTTTTATGTGCCTCAGTTTCAGTCGTTTTCGACATCACTGGTAATTTCAGACACTCTGACAGCTCCCTTCACTTGTTGCTCGAATACCTCATCTGAAAGCCTCTAATTTAAAAAAAGGTTTACCATTTTAACCCTTTACCCAACACTCACTATTTTAATCATTGTTTTTCAATTTTAACCCCCCCCTCCCCCCTTCCCCCTACACCCCCCCCCCCCCCCCCCCCCCCCATTAGAACATGCTCTACAAGCACTTTCCAATGAGGAGGTCATATGATATTTTTTGTGGAAATTCTTTTGAGAAATATTTTTTTTCAACTACTTAATGTGTAAATTACATGTGAGGATACAGGTAATTTGTTAGGTATAGGGTTAAAAAAGTATATTGATTTAGGTTTCAAATTTGTATCAACGTTGAGCAACATGGAACACTGTCGGAAAATTTTAATTCTCGTACCACCATTTTGGAAAGTATTGAGATCCAAGCCTGAGTAGATGACCATGTCAGACTATAAACAGTTGAAAATGACACAACTTAAATATTGTTGGCTCAATTTTGTTGGGGTCATTCTTCCAGGCAGTAGTTGTTGTTGCAGTAAAAGTTGGTGTTGTTGATGGAGTGTCATTAAACAAAAAGAATGAGTCTGATGAATCAAAAACAGAAGAACAACTAGGGAAGATAACAAGTGCACCATCACACCCTGATTGGCTTGCAGCTCCATGTAAGTCTAGTCGTTCAGTGTCCTGTCCATGGAGGTAAGTGGTTAACAATATGTTCCAATATCATGGGGATACTGAAAAACTGAACCTAACCAATCATTGAATACCACAACTGTCTGAATTTTCAAATTTTCATACATTTGCTATTTATAAGACTTTGTTGAGGCTTGATAGCAGCTGAAGTGTGTTCATTTATATGAAAGAAGTGACTGCTTTTCTTCTTAGTTATGTTAACCCTCAGAGGCCCGGGCAATTGTCCTGAATTCTCACTAGAGTACAATCTGTACATGTCCAGCTGCTTAAAAGTGATTTCTAGCCAAGTCTTGGATGCCTTAACCCTTTACCTAACATGAAAAGCAGACGACACTTCCAAAAAAATTTTTGAATAACTAAATTTTTTCATTTTTTGTCTCAAAAACATAGGTTATGACCCCTCGTTGGAACGAGCTCGACGAGCTCGTTCCAACGAGGGGTCATAACCTATGTTTTTGAGACAAAAAAATGAAAATATTTTGAAAATTAATTGGCGATTTTTGAGAATAGCGCTGGCCGGTTTTGGCCGTTACGTTGGGTAAAGGGTTAAGAGGCAGCCAAGACTTTACTAGAAATCACTGCCCTGGTGATTTGTTTATTGTCAGCAGGACCTCCAGAACTTGGTATGATCAATCAGGGCACATGTTCTAAGATTGTAAAAGCCACAAATAGGCCTTTAATGATTAAGGTGCGTGCAGAAGAATTCGCAAACTGCAGATATGAATTGTGTTCATAAAAGAATACCACTGTTGAGCTCATTGGCAGTGGCATTTATGGGGCTGTAGTAGAATGATACAAGAACAACTTATTCTGTATTTTCCTGATGTGAATTCACCTTTGGTACTATCAGCAAATTTCAGTCAAGTCAGATACCAAATATCGAACTGATACCGAGGTATACCCCCTTAAAAATACCGAAACCGATACACTGAATTCAAAATTTCAATACCACCCATCTCCAGTTAACAGTAAAAGTAACAGAGTTTATTTACCTCCTTGAAAGTTCTGGAAGTTAAAAATTTATTTTTATGGCCTTAAAAGTGCTTGAAATTTGAACAAGATCCAACCGATTCTTTGAACTTCAGTTGAGATAAAATACAAATTGATGCTTTTGTTTGGCTTGTATAAAATGCATATAAATTTTTTTTTTTGATGACAGCATTGTGCTCTAACTTTCCATTCCAATCTGTCAAGAAAGTGGGTCAGGAAAAAAAATGCTAAAATCTGTTTACACTGATTGCAGCTTAAAATTATTCTGTGGGTTATTGGTCTGATGATAGGAAAAGTCTTGAAATTTTTCTGAAAGGTTCTTACAGATGGTCATGTCAACCCTTCACCCAATGCATATATCAGAATTTGTTATTTTAATTACATTTTTTGTAATATTTCAGAAAAATTCAACTAAACCATTTCATGTGACCCCATCATTGAAACGAGCCTAACAAGCTCGTTACAATAGGAGGTCACATGATATGGTTCTTTTGAAATTTTTTTAAAAATAACGTTTTTTTGAACTGGTCAATTTGTAAATTATGCAGCGTATGTGTGGTGGATTCAGTAGGTAAAGGATTAATATTTTTCCTCTTTTCCCTTTACCTAACATAATGTTAGTGCTCTTAACAAAAAACAGAAATCAAATTTTATTATCATTTTTCCCCCCAAAACATTGAATACATGAATACTCCTTTGTGGTTGTGTTTAGAATTGCTAGTGTCATCTCATAACCATGTTTGGTAAGGATAAACCTTCTATCTAGCATATTGGCCAAATCTACCAAACAACACATGAGAAACATCAATATTCCAGGCCTGGCAGTCTGGAAAATCAAGGAGTGTAAAACAGTTGCCCTTCTCAGACTGCGTGGGGGTGCAATTGCACCTGAAATTTAAAATGCATGTTATTGTATGCTATTTTGGTAAAATTCACTTCAAGGTATTACTGTTTTGACTGAAAAATTGTACTACATTCAGCTACATAGTGGGAAATTTGGCACACACATCTTCTCATTATTCAAAATGTTGCATTCAATTCTTATGTGACTGTCGTTTACACTCCAAATGTATCGAAATGCAACACAGAATGGGTCATGAATTATTGTGAATCAATGCAACATTGACAAATGATAATAGATTTAAAAGGCAGTCCCAAACAAATCTGGCATTCCAGAAAATCAAGGGAGTAGAAAAAATTGCCCTCCTCAATTTTTTCTAGGCGTGCAGCACTCCTGCACTCCTAAAGAATGCTAGGCCTGATATTCAGATTTTCTTTTAAATTGAGGGAACTTACTTGCTGGCTTAGTCATTGAACTTGTACCAATAAATGATCATAAGTTTTGCTTTGCCCCATTATTGGACCTCTCTCAGTGATTAGCAGCCCACCCCATTAGAGGCACTGTGCTCCAATATCGGACCTCCCTAACTGATGAGCACCCCCTGCAGCCATCAGAGGCATTGTGTTTCATTATTGGACCTCACTCAGTGATTAGCAGCTCCACAGCCATTAGAGGTATTATGCTGCATTATTGCACCTCCCTAAGTGATAGCAGCCCTGCAGCCTTTAGAGGCACTGTGCACCATTATTGAACTTCCCTCAATGATTAGCAAGCCTGCAGCCATTACAGGCATTATGCTCCATTATTGAATCTCCCTCAGTAATTAGCAGCCCTGTAGGGTGGCAGGTCACTGATGGAAGTTCGATAATGGAGTGAAACACCTGAGAAAATTGTGTTATTATTATTATCAAGGCCTGGTTACAGTAGTCCAAATTTCTACCTAAAGACCATACTACACCCAAACATTATATTACACTATTGGATCCTATGCAAATTAAGATGTTTATTCCATTAGGCAATTTCCAATTTAGTGAGGGTTCAGTGTATCTGTTGTATTTTGATGGGTGGCTGGGATCTTTTAACCCTTTACCCGATGCAAACGATATCAAAATTTATTATTTTAAATATCATTTTTTCATATTTTTCAAAAAATTTCAACAAAATCATATTATGTGACCTCTCGTTGGAACGAGCTCGACGTGCTTGTTCCAACGAGGGGTCACATGGTACTGTATGGTTTTGTTGAAATTTTTTGAAAAATAATTTTTTTTCAACTGCTGAATTTGCATATTACGCAGGCGAATGCGGCTGATTCGTTGGGTAAAGGGTTAATGAGCCAGTGTACTCCTAGTTCAAGAGCAGATGATAGGCCTTGAAGTCTTAGTTTATGCAAGTTTGGTTGAGGGTTTTTCCATTGTTGCGGTCTTTGTTCCTTGGAGATTGAATATATTTAAAAATGTCTGTGCTTTTGTTATTTTGAAGACAGGGTTCAATTAGGTCCTTTCCATTGGATAGACTTGCATCGTAAAAGACCAAATTTATTAACACCTAGAAGCCTGAAGAATAGTCCTGTCTCCTCTGATGGTGAATGGGCAAGTGCTCTACCATTGATGTTTTGTATAATAATGAGCTGCAAAAATTGTATAACCTGCACATTTGTTTCTAGTCAAGTGTCATCTGAAAAGGCAGACAACACTTGATGAGAAACAACTGCTACATCTCTATAATTATGATCTTTGTTTGGTTTGTGTGAATTAAGTTCCAAAATGGACTTTGTGCAGTATCCTCTGTGCTTTTTAGCTCATCTGAGCATAACTCAAGGGGAGCTTTAGTGATCATTTTCCACCTGCCATCTGTCCATCATCCCTTTGGCATGACCAGAGAAATTCACCGTTGTCTCTCAACTCTATGGATGAATGCTGAAATTCTGGAACATAGACACAACTGCCATCAACTGGAATACATCTGGAGGAAATTTCAAGATGTGTCCAACAGAAAACTATTCAAAGATCAGCACCCATGTCTTCTACTCACTGATCAAACAGTCACAAGTGGAGTACTATTATGCTCAAATCACATCAACTAATACTTCAAAAACGATTTTCACCACAATTGACAAACTTTTGGGGAACTCGAAATCTCCAGTGATTCCTGAAAACAATAGCTGCTGATCTTCCATATGTATTTAACTAATTTTTTGCCAACAAAATATCAAGAATTTGTGTTGTTCTTGATCAGCATGACTCCAGGGTGAGTTTCAATTCAAAGGGCTCGAGAAAGTGACACCAGAGGAAATCCAGAAGATGATACTATCTTCCCTACCAAACGCATGACATCCCGATCCACTCCCAACAAAGTTCTTGTTGCAGTTCATAAACATACTTTTTCAGCTAATAACAAATATGACAAACTATTGCTTAAGCACTGGACTTGTCCTAGCTGCTTCAAACAGGCAATCATCACTCAGCTCATCAAACAGAAAAGTCTCAATCACAATAAAATGAAAAACTATTGCCCTTTTTCTGCCCTTCCTTTTCTATCTAAAATCCTTGAAAAGTTGGTGATGAAGCAACTTATGGACATCGCAATTCAAATTCTCTCATGGAAAAATTCCAGTCTGCTTAGAGGCCACACCATAGCACCAGGACAGCACCAGTTGATCTTTTGAAAGCAAAAGATGAACGTTGCTTGTCGATCTTAACATTCCTTGATCTATCTCTAGCCTTTGATATGCTAGACCATGGCATAATCTTGGAACAGCTCTCCACAACATTTGGTATCATAGGCACGGCACAGAATTGGTTTTTATCTTATCCTAATGACTGCCATCAGATGGTTAAAATGGGAGATGTCCTCTTTGAGAAGAATCCCCACTTATTCAGTGTTCCTCAAGGGTCTGTGTTGGGGCCGGTGTTGGAATACACTCTTCACCTTCCCTCTCAGAGAAATAGTCAGATCGGTCAGCTTATCAGTCCATATGTATGCGGATGACATTCAAATTTATGGTTTAGTTCAATCCTTAGTATCCACACTAGGAACTTGTGTGGGAGCCATGAAAGACTGGATGTTGTCTAATTACTTCCAACAGAATGGCAGCAAAACTGAGGTTGTTGTTTGCTGTCCATTTACATTTAACATCTCTGACATCCAGGTCATCAATATTGGAGGATCAGCCAGTTCAGCCGAAACATCAATGAATAATTTAGGTGTTTTGCTTGACTAATTGCTGTAGATGAGTGTCCAAGTTAACCACATCAGCCATTCTGTTTGGATCAAACTCAGATGTCTCGCTTGATTCTGTCTTTCATCATCTGCTGCTTTGAAATTAGCTTCTTCTCTAAGCTTATCAAATTTGGACTACTGTAATGGTGTCTTAACAATGAACAGCTGTCAAGGTTGCAGCATTTACAAAACACAACAGCCCAGTTGGTTAAAAAATACACCAGAACTAAGCCAGTCTTCTGTGAACTATACCCCTCAGAGCCAGGATCAAGAATAAACTGTCGACCATGTATTTCTGCCATTTTCAATGTAGTGTACCTCCATACCTGACTGACCTACTTAAAAATTACAAACCAGGGTATACGGCTTGCAGTCGTCTAGCAAGATGTAGCTTGCACTACTGGAAACCAATTATAAGGCAATTCGACAGCCTTAGGAGGGTCATATTCAAGTTTGTTCAATCCAAGGCCCTGAGATGAGAGTACATTTGGACTCCTTGTGAGAGCCTGAATTTTAACCTACAATGTAGTGCAATATGAGAATAATTCTTTAAAAATCCTTTTCTTTTGACCCCACGGGCCAAATTTTTTGATACTTGGTATACAGCATTCTTATGAGGGTTAGATTCAAATCAGATTCAAATCAAAGTCCCTGGGGTTATATTTGGGTTCCTCATATGATTCTAAATATTAACTTTATGCAATATGAGAAATATTCTTTAAAAATCTTCTTTATTATATCCACCAGTCGAAATCTTTTGATATTTGGTATGCAGCATTCTTAGGAGAGTGAGATTCATATTTGGTCAAAGCAAGGCTCTGAGTCCACATTGGACTTGAATTTTAGCTTAGTGCAATATGTTAAATATTGTTTGAAAAACTTCATCTTTAGATCTGCCTGTCCGAATATTTTGCTATTTGGTATGCAGCATCCTTATGGAGATCAGATTCATATTTGTTCAAAACAAGTCCCTGGTCCATATTTGGACTCAGTATAAAGTCCAACAGATTCAAGATTGTTTAAATCAGTTGCCTGGGTTCATATTTCCATTCATAAACCAGGGTTATCAAAATTATTAATGTTTATCCATTAGGCTTCACAAAGTAGAACTTCTGTTACTCAGGCCATTTTTTGTAAAATTGCATGTTGGTGGGAATTTTATTTTATTTTTTATTTTTGAACTTATTTGTTTGCCATCAAAAGTTCATGTTTTTTGTTTTATGTTTTAGGCCTCATAATCCACAGAATAGCTTGGGTGGTGGTGTATTTCGTCCTTGTTTTACTCAAGGGACAAATTTATTAATTTTATTAACTTGGGTTAAATATCAGACATAAACCATTTAATTTTTATTTTTTTAAGTTTACATTGGTTATAAAAAGAGAGCATGCGGCATCTAAAAGGCCCATGCAGGAGGGCCTGAGAAACAGATTTTTAACTTTTCTACGCCTTTTAACTTTTTTATGCAGATGATATAGGCTGAAGCTTGGAATTTTTTTGCTACGGAAAAAATTTACAGTTTTTGTGACCAGCGGTTATCACAATACAGAAAAGGTCTTTTAAAGTAAACAGGGCTGGGGGCAGGTACTATGTCCCTACATATGAAACAAAAATATTGAATTGGAAATTTCAAGAAGACAGAGGGAACTATTGCAAAGAAAAGACTAAAAAGTATGGATGACAATTATTACAAATTCCGAGAGCAAAATCATAATTATTTTTCAAAATGGACTGACAATTTCATGTTTTGAAGGTCCAGAAATTCAAACTAAAGCAAGCATTTGCACTCAATATCAATATCTAACCAAACTGCAAATGACCTTACAAATATATTATCCTTCTTATCAACAAGAGGCTCCGTGAGGCCTGAGATGCTCACCTGACAAAGTTATTTAAAGAATGGTTTAACTAGCATCTATGGCCAGTTTACTCTACAGAGAATGAAAGTCAAGTAACTATTCATAACTCTCTTGTCCAGTAAGCTGATTTTTTTCTGGTATTAAGATGCCACCACACAAATAATGCCCAGATTTCTAGTAATAGAAAATAGGGAGCCCAAATATCAGCCTATGGACATAACTTGAACACACTTGAGCTGACTAAGCACCCCCCTCCAAACCATTCAGGATTCTGACCACTGGTTCTGATAGAGGAGGCAGATTTTCAAATATTATTTCTCATATTGGACAAAGTTAAGGAGCTGAAATATTAACCCAGGGACTTGATTTTTACAGACTTGTATCTGAATCTCATAAGGATGGTGTATATTATATATCAAAAGATTCCGATAGTGGGGTTTGTGAAAAGAAGATTTTTAAGGAATATTCCTCATATTGCACCATTTTAATATTTCAGTAATAACACAGGCTCTTGGTTTGAACAAACTTGGATCTGACTTCACTGAGGATGCTGTATACCAAATATCAAAAGATTTTGACCAGTGGTCTGAAGATTTGTAAAGATTTGTTATATTGCACTAAGTGAAAAGTCAGGCTCCTGTAGGGAACCCAAATATTAACTGAGAGTTCTTGATTTGAACAGACTTGAATTTGACCTAATGAGATTGTATACTAAATATCAACAGAGTTTGACTGATGGATCTGAGGAAGAAATTTTTAGCTCACCTGAGCGAAGCTCAAGGGGAGCTTTACTAATCACTTTCTGTCCGTCGTCGTCCGTCCGGCGTTAACTTTACATTATCGACTTCTCCTCCTAAACCACTAGCCCAATTTTATTCAAATGTTGGCTAAATGTTTATTACCTAATGCCAATTCAGATTTGTTCAAATGAAGTTGCCCCTCCTTCTGGGTGGTGCCACGCCCCCAAGGGGCACCAAAATCTTTGTAAATCTTCTTCTCATGAACCGGCAGTAGCAGAGACTTGATATTTGGTGTGCAGCTTCCTTTTGAGGTGTAGACTCAGATTTGTTCAAGAGAAGTTTGTGGGGCTATACTTGGCGTCGTTATGGGAGGGGCAAAATTTTTTGCCCCGCCCAAAATTTATATTTTCCAAACCGAGAGGCTGATTTGAACCAAATTTTATGTGAGGGCTTATTGGGTCATGAGTACTTGATTTATGCGAAAAAAAAATTTCCCGCAGCCCCGTGGGAACCGCAGGAGCTAAAAATAGAAAAAATTTAAAACGCCCATATCTCCAAAACTGCACGGCACTGAGAATTTTTATTTTGTGTGCAGCTTCCTTAGGACCAACAGAAAGGATTGGTAAAAAAAAATTGACATCGGTTTTATCATAGGGTACAGTTTCGGGACTTTGAAAAAGTGCTGAGTCAGCACTTTTTAAAACTGTAGGCAATGGGAAAAACATTAAAAAATCTTCTTCTTCAGATCCAGCTGGCAGAATCTTTTGATATTTGGTATGCAACATTGTAGGGTGGATCTGATTCAAGTTTGTTCAAATCTGCCCCCTGGGTTCATATTTGGGCTCAGTATAGGAGCCCGATTTCGAACTTAGTGCATTTCAGGCAAATTTCTTAAAAAATCTTCTTCTCCAGATCCAGCAGGCAGAATCTTTTGATATTTGGGATACAACATTGTGGGGCAGATCTGATTCAAGTTTGTTCAAATCGGCCCCCTCGATTCATATTTGGGCTCACTATAGAAGCCCGAATTCGAACTTAGTGCATTTCAGGCAAATTTCTTAAAAAATCTTCTTCTCCAGATCCAGCAGACAGAATCTTTTGATATTTGGTATGCAACATTGTGGGGTGGTTCTGATTAAAGTTTGTTCAAATCGGCTCCCTGGATTCATATTTGGGCTCACTATAGAAGCCCGAATTCAAACTTAGTGCATTTCAGGCAAATTTCTTCAAAAATCTTCTTCTCCAGATCCAGCAGGCAGAATCTTTTGATATTTGGGATACAACATTGTGGGGCAGATCTGATTCAAGTTTGTTCAAATCGGCCCCCTCGATTCATATTTGGGCTCACTATAGAAGCCCGAATTCGAACTTAGTGCATTTCAGGTAAATTTCTTCAAAAATCTTCTTCTCCAGATCGAGCAGGCAGAATCTTTTGATATTTGGCATGCAACATTGTGGGGTAGATCTGATTCAAGTTTGTTCAAATCAGCCCCCTGGGTTTATATTTGGGCTCAGTATAGAAGGTCGAATTCAAACTTAGTGCATTTCCGGCAAATTTCTTCAAAAATCTTCTTCTCCAGATCCAGCAGGCAGAATCTTTTGATATTTGGTATGCAACATTGTGGGGTGGATCTGATTCAAGTTTGTTCAAATCGGCCCCCTGGATTCATATTTGGGCTCACTATAGAAGCCCAAATTCGAACTTAATGCATTTCAGGCAAATTTCTTAAAAAATCTTCTCCAGATCCAGCAGGCAGAATCTTTTGATATTTGGTTTGCAACATTGTGGGGTGGATCTGATTCAAGTTTGTTCAAATCGGCCCCCTGGATTCATATTTGGGCTCACTATAGAAGCCCGAATTCGAACTTGGTGCATTTCAGGCAAATTTCTTAAAAAATCTTCTTCTCCAGATCCATCAGGCAGAATCTTTTGATATTTGGTATGCCACATTGTGGGGTGGATCTGATTCAAGTTTGTTCAAATCGGCCCCCTGGGTTTATATTTGGGCTCAATATAGAAGCTCGAATTCAAACTTAGTGCATTTCAGGCAAATTTCTTAAAAAATCTTCTTCTCCAGATCCAGCAGGCAGAATCTTTTGATATTTGGGATGCAACATTGTGGGGCGGATCTGATTCAAGTTTGTTCAAATCGGCCCCCTGGATTGATATTTGGGCTCACTATAGAAGCTCGAATTCAAACTTAGTGCATTTCAGGCAAATTTCTTAAAAAATCTTCTTCTCCAGATCCAGCAGGCAGAATCTTTTGATATTTGGTATGCAACATTGTGGGGTGGATCTGATTGAAGTTTGTTCAAATCGGCCCCCTGGGTTTACATTTGGGCTCAGTATAGCAGTTCGAATTCGAACTTAGTGCATTTCAGGCAAATTTCTTAAAAAATCTTCTTCTCCAGATCCAGCAGGCAGAATCTTTTGATATTTGGTATGCAACATTGAGAGGTGGATCTGATTCAAGTTTGTTCAAATCGGCTCCCTGGATTCATATTTGGGCTCTCTATAGAAGCCCGAATTCGAACTTAGTGCATTTCAGGCAAATTTTTAAAAAAAATCTTCTTCTCCAAATTCAGCAGGCAGAATCTTTTGATATTTGGTATGCAACATTGTGGGGTGGATCTGATTCAAGTTTGTTCAGATCGGCTCCCTAGATTCATATTTGGGCTCACTATAGAAGCCCGAATTCGAACTTAGTGCATTTCAGGCAAATTTTTAAAAAAAATCTTCTTCTCCAGATTCAGCAGGCAGAATCTTTTGATATTTGGTATGCAACATTGTGGGGTGGATCTGATTCAAGTTTGTTCAGATCGGCTTCCTAGATTCATATTTGGGCTCACTATAGAAGCTCGAATTCGAACTTAATGCATTTCAGGCAAATTTCTTAAAAAATCTTCTCCAGATTCAGCAGGCAGAATCTTTTGATATTTGGTATGCAACATTGTGGGGTGGATCTGATTCAAGTTTGTTCAAATCGGCCCCCTGGATTCATATTTGGGCTCACTATAGAAGCCTGAATTCGAACTAAGTGAATTTCAGGCAAATTTCTTAAAAAATCTTCTTCTCCAGATCCAGCAGGCAGAATCTTTTGATATTTGGTATGCAACATTGTGGGGTGGATCCGATTCAAGTTTGTTCAAATCGGCCCCCTGGGTTTATATTTGGGCTCACTATAGAAGCTCGAATTCGAACTTAGTGAATTTCAGGCAAATTTCTTAAAAAATCTTCTTCTCCAGATCCAGCAGGCAGAATCTTTTGATATTTGGTATGCAACATTGTGGGGTGGATCTGATTCAAGTTTGTTCAAATCGGCCCCCTGGATTCATATTTGGGCTCACTATAGAAGCCCAAATTCGAACTTAATGCATTTCAGGCAAATTTCTTAAAAAATCTTCTCCAGATCCAGCAGGCAAAATCTTTTGATATTTGGTTTGCAACATTGTGGGGTGGATCTGATTCAAGTTTGTTCAAATCGGCCCCCTGGATTCATATTTGGGCTCACTATAGAAGCCCGAATTCGAACTTGGTGCATTTCAGTCAAATTTCTTAAAAAATCTTCTTCTCCAGATCCAGCAGGCAGAATCTTTTGATATTTGGTATGCCACATTGTGGGGTGGATCTGATTCAAGTTTGTTCAAATCGGCCCCCTGGGTTTATATTTGGGCTCAATATAGAAGCTCGAATTCGAACTTAGTGCATTTCAGGCAAATTTCTTAAAAAATCTTCTTCTCCAGATCCAGCAGGCAGAATCTTTTGATATTTGGGATGCAACATTGTGGGGCGGATCTGATTCAAGTTTGTTCAAATCGGCCCCCTGGATTGATATTTGGGCTCACTATAGAAGCTCGAATTCAAACTTAGTGCATTTCAGGCAAATTTCTTAAAAAATCTTCTTCTCCAGATCCAGCAGGCAGAATCTTTTGATATTTGGTATGCAACATTGTGGGGTGGATCTGATTGAAGTTTGTTCAAATCGGCCCCCTGGGTTTACATTTGGGCTCAGTATAGCAGTTCGAATTCGAACTTAGTGCATTTCAGGCAAATTTCTTAAAAAATCTTCTTCTCCAGATCCAGCAGGCAGAATCTTTTGATATTTGGTATGCAACATTGAGAGGTGGATCTGATTCAAGTTTGTTCAAATCGGCTCCCTGGATTCATATTTGGGCTCTCTATAGAAGCCCGAATTCGAACTTAGTGCATTTCAGGCAAATTTTTAAAAAAAATCTTCTTCTCCAGATTCAGCAGGCAGAATCTTTTGATATTTGGTATGCAACATTGTGGGGTGGAGCTGATTCAAGTTTGTTCAGATCGGCTCCCTAGATTCATATTTGGGCTCACTATAGAAGCCCGAATTCGAACTTAGTGCATTTCAGGCAAATTTTTAAAAAAAATCTTCTTCTCCAGATTCAGCAGGCAGAATCTTTTGATATTTGGTATGCAACATTGTGGGGTGGATCTGATTCAAGTTTGTTCAGATCGGCTTCCTAGATTCATATTTGGGCTCACTATAGAAGCTCGAATTCGAACTTAATGCATTTCAGGCAAATTTCTTAAAAAATCTTCTCCAGATCCAGCAGGCAGAATCTTTTGATATTTGGTATGCAACATTGTGGGGTGGATCTGATTCAAGTTTGTTCAAATCGGCCCCCTGGATTCATATTTGGGCTCACTATAGAAGCCTGAATTCGAACTAAGTGAATTTCAGGCAAATTTCTTAAAAAATCTTCTTCTCCAGATCCAGCAGGCAGAATCTTTTGATATTTGGTATGCAACATTGTGGGGTGGATCCGATTCAAGTTTGTTCAAATCGGCCCCCCTGGGTTTATATTTGGGCTCACTATAGAAGCTCGAATTCGAACTTAGTGCATTTCAGGCAAATTTCTTCAAAAATCTTCTTCTCCAGATCCAGCAGGCAGAATCTTTTGATATTTGGTATGCAACATTGTGGGGTGGATCTGATTCAAGTTTGTTCAAATCGGCCCCCTGGATTCATATTTGGGCTCACTATAGAAGCCCAAATTCGAACTTAATGCATTTCAGGCAAATTTCTTAAAAAATCTTCTCCAGATCCAGCAGGCAGAATCTTTTGATATTTGGTTTGCAACATTGTGGGGTGGATCTGATTCAAGTTTGTTCAAATCGGCCCCCTGGATTCATATTTGGGCTCACTATAGAAGCCCGAATTCGAACTTGGTGCATTTCAGGCAAATTTCTTAAAAAATCTTCTTCTCCAGATCCAGCAGGCAGAATCTTTTGATATTTGGTATGAAACATTGTGGGGTGGATCTGATTCAAGTTTGTTCAAATCAGCCCGCTGGGTTTATATTTGGGCTCACTATAGAAGCTCGAATTTGAACTTAGTGCATTTCAGGCAAATTTCTTAAAAAATCTTCTTCTCCAGATCCAGCAGGCAGAATCTTTTGATATTTGGGATGCAACATTGTGGGGCGGATCTGATTCAAGTTTGTTCAAATCGGCCCCCTGGATTGATATTTGGGCTCACTATAGAAGCCCGAATTAGAACTTAGTGCATTTCAGGCAAATTTCTTAAAAAATCTTCTTCTCCAGATCCAGCAGGCAGAATCTTTTGATATTTGGGATGCAACATTGTGGGGTGGATCTGATTCAAGTTTGTTCAAATCGGCCCCCCTGGATTCATATTTGGGCTCACTATAGAAGCCCGAATTCGAACTTGGTGCATTTCAGGCAAATTTCTTAAAAAATCTTCTTCTCCAGATCCAGCAGGCAGAATCTTTTGATATTTGGTATGAAACATTGTGGGGTGGATCTGATTCAAGTTTGTTCAAATCAGCCCCCTGGGTTTATATTTGGGCTCACTATAGAAGCTCGAATTTGAACTTAGTGCATTTCAGGCAAATTTCTTAAAAAATCTTCTTCTCCAGATCCAGCAGGCAGAATCTTTTGATATTTGGGATGCAACATTGTGGGGCGGATCTGATTCAAGTTTGTTCAAATCGGCCCCCTGGATTGATATTTGGGCTCACTATAGAAGCCCGAATTAGAACTTAGTGCATTTCAGGCAAATTTCTTAAAAAATCTTCTTCTCCAGATCCAGCAGGCAGAATCTTTTGATATTTGGTATGCAACATTGTGGAGTGGATCTGATTGAAGTTTGTTCAAATCGGCCCCCTGGGTTTACATTTGGGCTCAGTATAGCAGTTCGAATTCGAACTTAGTGCATTTCAGGCAAATTTCTTAAAAAATCTTCTTCTCAAGATCCAGCAGACAGAATCTTTTGATATTTGGTATGCAACATTGAGGGGTGGATCTGATTCAAGTTTGTTCAAATCGGCTCCCTGGATTCATATTTGGGCTCTCTGTAGAAGCCTGAATTCGTACTTAGTGCATTTCAGGCAAATTTTAAAAAAAAATCTTCTTCTCCAGATTCAGCAGGCAGAATCTTTTGATATTTGGTATGCAACATTGTGGGGTGGATCTGATTCAAGTTTGTTCAGATCGGCTCCCTAGATTCATATTTGGGCTCACTATAGAAGCCCGAATTCGAACTTGGTGCATTTCAGGCAAATTTCTTAAAAAATCTTCTTCTCCAGATCCAGCAGGCAGAATCTTTTGATATTTGGTATGCAACATTGAGAGGTGGATCTGATTCAAGTTTGTTCAAATCGGCTCCCTGGATTCATATTTGGGCTCTCTATAGAAGCCCGAATTCGAACTTAGTGCATTTCAGGCAAATTTTTAAAAAAAATCTTCTTCTCCAAATTCAGCAGGCAGAATCTTTTGATATTTGGTATGCAACATTGTGGGGTGGATCTGATTCAAGTTTGTTCAGATCGGCTCCCTAGATTCATATTTGGGCTCACTATAGAAGCCCGAATTCGAACTTAGTGCATTTCAGGCAAATTTTTAAAAAAAATCTTCTTCTCCAGATTCAGCAGGCAGAATCTTTTGATATTTGGTATGCAACATTGTGGGGTGGATCTGATTCAAGTTTGTTCAGATCGGCTTCCTAGATTCATATTTGGGCTCACTATAGAAGCTCGAATTCGAACTTAATGCATTTCAGGCAAATTTCTTAAAAAATCTTCTCCAGATTCAGCAGGCAGAATCTTTTGATATTTGGTATGCAACATTGTGGGGTGGATCTGATTCAAGTTTGTTCAAATCGGCCCCCTGGATTCATATTTGGGCTCACTATAGAAGCCTGAATTCGAACTAAGTGAATTTCAGGCAAATTTCTTAAAAAATCTTCTTCTCCAGATCCAGCAGGCAGAATCTTTTGATATTTGGTATGCAACATTGTGGGGTGGATCCGATTCAAGTTTGTTCAAATCGGCCCCCTGGGTTTATATTTGGGCTCACTATAGAAGCTCGAATTCGAACTTAGTGAATTTCAGGCAAATTTCTTAAAAAATCTTCTTCTCCAGATCCAGCAGGCAGAATCTTTTGATATTTGGTATGCAACATTGTGGGGTGGATCTGATTCAAGTTTGTTCAAATCGGCCCCCTGGATTCATATTTGGGCTCACTATAGAAGCCCAAATTCGAACTTAATGCATTTCAGGCAAATTTCTTAAAAAATCTTCTCCAGATCCAGCAGGCAAAATCTTTTGATATTTGGTTTGCAACATTGTGGGGTGGATCTGATTCAAGTTTGTTCAAATCGGCCCCCTGGATTCATATTTGGGCTCACTATAGAAGCCCGAATTCGAACTTGGTGCATTTCAGTCAAATTTCTTAAAAAATCTTCTTCTCCAGATCCAGCAGGCAGAATCTTTTGATATTTGGTATGCCACATTGTGGGGTGGATCTGATTCAAGTTTGTTCAAATCGGCCCCCTGGGTTTATATTTGGGCTCAATATAGAAGCTCGAATTCGAACTTAGTGCATTTCAGGCAAATTTCTTAAAAAATCTTCTTCTCCAGATCCAGCAGGCAGAATCTTTTGATATTTGGGATGCAACATTGTGGGGCGGATCTGATTCAAGTTTGTTCAAATCGGCCCCCTGGATTGATATTTGGGCTCACTATAGAAGCTCGAATTCAAACTTAGTGCATTTCAGGCAAATTTCTTAAAAAATCTTCTTCTCCAGATCCAGCAGGCAGAATCTTTTGATATTTGGTATGCAACATTGTGGGGTGGATCTGATTGAAGTTTGTTCAAATCGGCCCCCTGGGTTTACATTTGGGCTCAGTATAGCAGTTCGAATTCGAACTTAGTGCATTTCAGGCAAATTTCTTAAAAAATCTTCTTCTCCAGATCCAGCAGGCAGAATCTTTTGATATTTGGTATGCAACATTGAGAGGTGGATCTGATTCAAGTTTGTTCAAATCGGCTCCCTGGATTCATATTTGGGCTCTCTATAGAAGCCCGAATTCGAACTTAGTGCATTTCAGGCAAATTTTTAAAAAAAATCTTCTTCTCCAGATTCAGCAGGCAGAATCTTTTGATATTTGGTATGCAACATTGTGGGGTGGAGCTGATTCAAGTTTGTTCAGATCGGCTCCCTAGATTCATATTTGGGCTCACTATAGAAGCCCGAATTCGAACTTAGTGCATTTCAGGCAAATTTTTAAAAAAAATCTTCTTCTCCAGATTCAGCAGGCAGAATCTTTTGATATTTGGTATGCAACATTGTGGGGTGGATCTGATTCAAGTTTGTTCAGATCGGCTTCCTAGATTCATATTTGGGCTCACTATAGAAGCTCGAATTCGAACTTAATGCATTTCAGGCAAATTTCTTAAAAAATCTTCTCCAGATCCAGCAGGCAGAATCTTTTGATATTTGGTATGCAACATTGTGGGGTGGATCTGATTCAAGTTTGTTCAAATCGGCCCCCTGGATTCATATTTGGGCTCACTATAGAAGCCTGAATTCGAACTAAGTGAATTTCAGGCAAATTTCTTAAAAAATCTTCTTCTCCAGATCCAGCAGGCAGAATCTTTTGATATTTGGTATGCAACATTGTGGGGTGGATCCGATTCAAGTTTGTTCAAATCGGCCCCCCTGGGTTTATATTTGGGCTCACTATAGAAGCTCGAATTCGAACTTAGTGCATTTCAGGCAAATTTCTTCAAAAATCTTCTTCTCCAGATCCAGCAGGCAGAATCTTTTGATATTTGGTATGCAACATTGTGGGGTGGATCTGATTCAAGTTTGTTCAAATCGGCCCCCTGGATTCATATTTGGGCTCACTATAGAAGCCCAAATTCGAACTTAATGCATTTCAGGCAAATTTCTTAAAAAATCTTCTCCAGATCCAGCAGGCAGAATCTTTTGATATTTGGTTTGCAACATTGTGGGGTGGATCTGATTCAAGTTTGTTCAAATCGGCCCCCTGGATTCATATTTGGGCTCACTATAGAAGCCCGAATTCGAACTTGGTGCATTTCAGGCAAATTTCTTAAAAAATCTTCTTCTCCAGATCCAGCAGGCAGAATCTTTTGATATTTGGTATGAAACATTGTGGGGTGGATCTGATTCAAGTTTGTTCAAATCAGCCCGCTGGGTTTATATTTGGGCTCACTATAGAAGCTCGAATTTGAACTTAGTGCATTTCAGGCAAATTTCTTAAAAAATCTTCTTCTCCAGATCCAGCAGGCAGAATCTTTTGATATTTGGGATGCAACATTGTGGGGCGGATCTGATTCAAGTTTGTTCAAATCGGCCCCCTGGATTGATATTTGGGCTCACTATAGAAGCCCGAATTAGAACTTAGTGCATTTCAGGCAAATTTCTTAAAAAATCTTCTTCTCCAGATCCAGCAGGCAGAATCTTTTGATATTTGGGATGCAACATTGTGGGGTGGATCTGATTCAAGTTTGTTCAAATCGGCCCCCCTGGATTCATATTTGGGCTCACTATAGAAGCCCGAATTCGAACTTGGTGCATTTCAGGCAAATTTCTTAAAAAATCTTCTTCTCCAGATCCAGCAGGCAGAATCTTTTGATATTTGGTATGAAACATTGTGGGGTGGATCTGATTCAAGTTTGTTCAAATCAGCCCCCTGGGTTTATATTTGGGCTCACTATAGAAGCTCGAATTTGAACTTAGTGCATTTCAGGCAAATTTCTTAAAAAATCTTCTTCTCCAGATCCAGCAGGCAGAATCTTTTGATATTTGGGATGCAACATTGTGGGGCGGATCTGATTCAAGTTTGTTCAAATCGGCCCCCTGGATTGATATTTGGGCTCACTATAGAAGCCCGAATTAGAACTTAGTGCATTTCAGGCAAATTTCTTAAAAAATCTTCTTCTCCAGATCCAGCAGGCAGAATCTTTTGATATTTGGTATGCAACATTGTGGAGTGGATCTGATTGAAGTTTGTTCAAATCGGCCCCCTGGGTTTACATTTGGGCTCAGTATAGCAGTTCGAATTCGAACTTAGTGCATTTCAGGCAAATTTCTTAAAAAATCTTCTTCTCAAGATCCAGCAGACAGAATCTTTTGATATTTGGTATGCAACATTGAGGGGTGGATCTGATTCAAGTTTGTTCAAATCGGCTCCCTGGATTCATATTTGGGCTCTCTGTAGAAGCCTGAATTCGTACTTAGTGCATTTCAGGCAAATTTTAAAAAAAAATCTTCTTCTCCAGATTCAGCAGGCAGAATCTTTTGATATTTGGTATGCAACATTGTGGGGTGGATCTGATTCAAGTTTGTTCAGATCGGCTCCCTAGATTCATATTTGGGCTCACTATAGAAGCCCGAATTCAAACTTAGTGCATTTCAGGTAAATTTCTTTGAAAATCTTCTTCTCAAGATCCAGCAGGCAGAATCTTTTGATATTGGGTATGTGCCATGCTTAGGGGGGTGAGATTCAAGTTTGTTCAAGCCAAGTCCCTGGGTTCATATTTGGGCTCACTGTGGTAGCCCGAAGTATAACTTAGTTCAAAATGAGGAATTTTCTTTAAAAATCTTCTTCAGATCCAGCAGTTGGAATGTTTTGATATTTGATATGCAGCATCCTTAGGGGGGTGAGATTCAAGTTTGTTCAAGCCATATCCCTAGGTCCATATTTGGACTCACTGTGGGAGCTTGAATTGTAACTTAGTTCAAAATGAGGAATTTTCTTTAAAAATCTTCTTCTTCAGATCCAGCAGTCGGAATGATTTGATATTTGGTGTGCAGCATCCTTAGAGGGGCGAGATTCAAGTTTGTTAAAGCCAAGTCCCTGGGTTCATATATGGGCTCCCTGTGGGAGCCCGAATTATAACTTAGTTCAATATGAGGAATATTCTTTTAAAATCTTCTTTTTTTTTAGATCCACTGGTCAGAATCTTTGGATATTTGGTATAAGCTTTTCTTAGGAGGAGCAAATGCAACTTGTTGAAATCAATTCTCTGGGTTGATATTTAGGCAACCATGTCAGGTGAGCGCCCTCAGGCCCCTTGGGGCCTCTTGTTTAAAGATTAGCCCCAATATTTCACAAAGTTAAAATTCAGGCTCCCATAGAAAGGCCAAATATTCACCGAGGGACTTGATTTCAAGAAATTTGAATTCAGTCTCTGAAAGGATGCTATATACCATTCTGACTAGTGGTTCTGGAAAAGAAGATTTTAAAAGATTATTCCTCATATTGGACTATGTTAAACTTCAGGATGTGCCTGCTCTGCAGAATTATTTATTAATTTATTTATTGGAGTTTAATGACACTTTTGACCATCAGGATCACCTCATGTCGGACAGATTTACAGGTGCAGAATGCTGAAGTTCCCTGAGAGAACCACCGAACAATGGCAAGCAACTGTCAGACTCCTCAGCGTACTAACTCCATGCAAGTAGAGGTAGCATTGGTTGAAGACAGGTGCACCATCGACGAGCAGTACACCTCAGTTCACAGCGCCACTGTGCCCTCATGTGGGCAGTCAGGATTAAGTGCCTTGCTCAAGGACCCAAGGCAATTACCCCTGGCTGGGGTCGAACCATGAACCTCTCGGTTTGAAGTTCAGTGCTGTAACCACTGAGCCACTGTACTACCGCACTGTAGAATAAATATGGGCTTCCAGCACTCTACCAGTTAATCTGATAGCCTTAATTTTGTTGCTATTTTTCAGTTCCCCTCCATTACTTCTTGTCTCTCTTGATGGCTTTAGAGCAGATTATTTACAGAGACATATCACACCAGCAATTGATAAATTAAAGGGATGTGGTGTGCATACACCATACATGAGAGCCACATATCCAACACTGACATACCCAAATCACTACACCATTGTAACGGTAAGTATATTTTTAATAATCAGAACAAAATTCTTCAAAGGAATACTGGGTAGTAACTTTCTGGACTGGGTGCCTGTGCATGAAAAGAATGCTTGGTTTAACTCTTAATCCAAGTTTTTTAAAAGTATTTTTCATCAGATGTAGTCATGGCTGCTTTGGAGCAGCCATGACTAGATTTCATGAAAAATTCAAGAAACTTTGAAACAAGAATTCACTGGTTAATAATGTTATAAAGCATATGGGGAAAATTTGTTTATTGTAATATCAATAGATTTCATGTCCTGGGCAGGAATATCTGCCAGTAGCATGCAAAGAGTTTGGAAAGATGCATTTTTTAATTAATGGCAGTCCACTTTAAGTGTCACTAAAATCTGTCTGGTTCAAGACAACTATTAGGCTCATGTGAATATTCAAATATGACCAAATCTAATATTACACACTATTCACGAATTGAATATCAAATTGAATACATAATAATCGTTTATTATTGATAGTTCTTCGACGGAAACGAATCACATTTAAATCCAATATCTACAGTTAAGTTAACCTGTCACAAACAATATAATCACCAGGTTGTCTTGTAAGTACAGGCAGACCAAAATCTGATAATGCAAGTTCTTTAATGGACAGATTCATGCAAACATTCTAGAGTTGGTGCCATATTTACTACACGCATAACCAAATATTCTCCATGCATCTCAGTAAGTCTGAGTTCATTTAAAATATGGAATGAACATCCTGATCCCAAAGGATGTCTGAAACGAAACTCAAGAATTTATTGTTTTTGCTATTGCTAAGGAATTCCATGTATATGCATCAACGTTGGTGAACTTCCAACGTATTACATATAGCATTCATTAGTAATTGATTCAATAACGAGAACTGAACACTGACTCCAACGCATGTTGGTATGAACCCAGTCTTTTCGATTAGTAGTAGACATTAGACAGGAAATAGCTTGGTATTGATTATTTAAGCATAGATTTATCTCGTTCCATTTCATATCCATTGCATTTGGACAACAAAAACATTGAAAGAAAATATTTAAGGTATTCAATAGATATTTGTGCCAATGGTCATATCGAACACAAATGGAATATTTTGATCAACTTGAATTGCATTTCGAATATCGAATATTCATAGGGGCATAAAAAAAAACTATGTCATGAATTCTCGGGCTCCCAAAAGTTCTGTGGTGCTTGACAAATAGTCATGCACCACAGATCTTTGGAGGAGCCTGGAATTGAGGTTCTCAAATCAACCCAGATAACTCACTCAATATTTAACCCTGTCAAAACATGTTCCATGGTAGTTTAGTGCTTACATAGCTTAAGCATATAATATGTGCAGGAATATGACTTGGTGCTGCTTGGATTGGATTTCTGATAGACAATAGTCCAAGGAAAACATGGATAGTTCAGCTGGGAATTTTACTGCCTACTTTATATTGGGTATGAGGCAGACACTCGACCCCCTAAAGGTCTTGTCTAATGTACAAACCGAAAGGCTGTATGTATGTTCATCATGTATAGTCTACTCATATCACAGAGATTTTCATATCATGTGTTTTTTTCACATTTTTGCTTCCAAAAATCAATTTATGGCTCCTTATTGAAATGAAGTAGATGATCTCTTTCTACTAAGGGATCATAAGCTATGTATTGTAAAAAAGAAATTAATTTATTTAATTATTTATGAAAACAAAAATGTTTGTGTCATCTGCATGTCATGTTATGCAAGGGTTTATTATGCCCTGCCCAAAGAAAGTTTGCCAACGGATATAGAAATGGGTCTCATGATACTCTCATCCATCTGTTCATCCATCCACATGCTTTGTGTATGCGATAACATGAACACATAAAATCACATTTTTAAAAAATGTGGTATATCCAAACATTGTGGGAAGATCTTGCATGAATTGGATATTCACTCAAATTCATTAATTTCTGTAGGAGTTGTGCCTCTTTTTGGTGAAAATTCAGAGTTTAATAATGGCTTTGATAATGTGATAACTTGAACAAATGTAATAAAATTTTGATAAAACTTGATCATACCTTGTGGAAGCTTTTCCTATGATTGGATAATCACCCAATTTCATTACTTTTTGTGGAAGTTATGCCCCTTTTTTATTGAAAATGTGGCGTTTGGCTGACGTTTGTGAATGCATAACTTTAACAAATGCAAACAGATTTTGATAAAACAAACTTTGACAGAGGTATAGATAGTGTTCTTATCTGTCCATTCGTGCATCTGTGTATGCACCCCAACATCCATCTGTCTGCACATTTGTTTTCAATATGAGGGCAAGAACAAATGTAATCAAATTTGATAAAACTTGGAATATGCATACCTTGTGGGAAGATCTCACCTAATTTCATTGATTTCTGTAGGAGTTATGTCCCTTTTTTGTTGAAAACTTGGTGTTTGTCTGATAATGATTTTCTGAGAGCAAATAACTTGAATAAATATACTCGGTATTTTACCCAATTGCTTCACTTGTTTCCCCGAAGATTTAGATTCACTTCTCTCTTTGCACCACAGGGGATTTTGCCATCTCATGCCATTTGCTTATTTAGTGTTGTTGTTGATATTAAATGTTGTTGATATTAAACTTTTAATAAGAGGATATATTGTATTAAGACCTTTGCTTTCACTGTTCAGATGCTGTTAAGTGACACATTGTTGGAATGTGATCTTGATACAAGTAACAGTATATCATCAGGCTTATTTTAAGAAACTTTACAATTTTTTTTTTTAACTTTTTCACAGGGATCTTGGTACTGGAACTATTGAATTAATGTTTAGGTGATTCTTTTGTTAGCTTGCATGATTGTAAGTCTGGGTGAGGTTTTGTGATCACTTTCCATCCATCATCTGTGAACATGGTGTTCGCGACTTCTCCAAAACCACTTAACTGATTTCATTGAAATTTTAGGTGATTGTTTGTTGGGGCATTGCATTTTGATTTTGTTCAAATCAAGTTGTCCTGCCCCTTAAGGAGGGGGTATGGGAAAATGCTCCCAAATTTAAAAAAAGTCTTCTCGTGAACCAATGGAAACAATGACTTGATATTTGGTATTGAGATTCCTTTTGAAGTGTAGAATAAGGTTTGTTCACGTAAAGTTTGTAGGGCTATATTTGTATTTGTAATGAGATGGGAAAGATTTTTGGCCCTGCCTGAAAGATTCAAGTTTGTCCAAATCATGTTCCTGAGTTAATATTTGGGAGCCTGAATTTTGACTTGGTCCAATAAGAAGAATAATCTTTACAATCTGCTTCAGACCCTCTGGTTAAAATCTATCGATGTTTAGTATACAGAATTCTTATGGAGGTCAAAATCAGATTTGTTCAGTTCAAGTTCCTTTGTTAATATGGGATCCCAAATTTTAACTTAGGACAATATGAGGAATATTTTGTAAAAATCATCTCTCAGGTATCACCTATCAGAATTTTTTGATATATGGTACACCATATCCTGGGGAGGGTTCAGATTCAAGTTTGTGAAAATAAAGACCTTGGTTTCATATTTGGGAGCTCATATTTTACTTTAGTCCAATATGAGGAGTAATCTTTCAATATCTTCTCCTCCAGAACTATCTGAATCACTTGATATTTTGTAAACAACTTCCTCAGGGGTGGCAGATTCAGATTTGTACAAATCGAGTCCATGGGTTAATATTTGGGCTCCATATGGGAGAAGTATGAGAAATACTCTTTAATAGATCCTTCTTTGAACAATGCGCTTTTGGCCCTTGGGCTCTCTTGTGTTTATTAACCTCTCCTGAAAAACGTTACAGTGATATAGCCAGTGGCTCTGTCTGTATGTCTGTCCACCTATCCGTCTGTCTGCCTGTAGATGGAGTTAGTTTTCACTCTCTAATTGAAGTTCTGCTCAGCCAATCAAAAGCATACTTGACATATGGGTTAGGAATGATGAGTGGAAGAATCTTATTTATTTTAGGATCTTTACGTCAAAGGTCAAGTTCAAAGTGACATTCAACATGCAAATATTCCGGGTTTCTGCTCTAATTAAAGTTCTGCCCTGCCCAAACGAAATTTGACATGTGGAATTGGGTATGATGAAAGGAAGAACCCTTTTTATTTTGGGGGTCATTGTGAAAAAGGTCAAGGGCACAGTGACCTTTTCCTGGTTTCATCTCTCATTTCTGTATCAGGCCATTTTTTTCATGGGGATTAGCCACCCCCAAGCAGCCAGCTCTAGTTATATGAGATCTTGTCATTTGTCTTTGGAAGTCTCTCTGAGAATGCTTTACAAGAAATGATATCAAAATTTGGTATTGCCTGTGACAGAAAAAGGATATACTGTTTGGTCAGATCTTTACCTGGTAGAGAGTTAAATTATTTTTTTGTTATCAAAGTTTGTTCTCAAGTCTTTGCCTTGTTACAATTTATGGGAGAGTGTCTGTAGACGCTTTCCCATAAACTGTAATAATGCATACATGTACAATGGAGCCCATTTAATTGGATACTATCTTTCAGTTGAATAACACTGTTAAATGAATATAACTTCCAAACACAAAACAATTTACCATTCCTTCAGTATAATTTTGACATATTAATTGCATATTAGTTGTAGAGTAAACTCCTGTTACTTGAATAAAAAAAATGCAGAATATGGAGAATATACCATGACACTTGCCAAATTCTCCGCCATTGACCAGTCCAGTTTCTTGACATTGAATATGTGTCTGTAACTTGATCATGAATTTGAAATTTTTCTTGACTTTACCAATACGGTATACCAAATTCTTTACTCGTTATTTATTGGAAAGCTCTCTGTAAGAGAGCCTTCCAATAAATGATATAAAGTAAAGATTAGTGTCAGATCTGCATATATAAGGATTATTTGGGGTGTCAGCATGAATATGGGACCCATTCCTAGTAGCATGTTGGCATGATTTTTCCCAATTCAGACCCCAAGTTTCCCAAACTCGGTCCTCATTCAAATAAAAATTTAATCCTTCTTTATCTCTTGAAGGCCTAATTTTGGATTTTCATCACTTTCTATTGCAACAAAACAGGTACCTCAACAGACAGTTTTAAGATACATTTGCAAGTTATATCCCAAGAACCTTGTCAGTGTATCTAGGCAAGTCTTGGCTGCTGAAGGCAGTTGACTGAATCCCTGTTACACATGTAATTGAAAACTCCTGTTACATGAATAATTTTTACTGACAAAGTGGCTATTCAGTAAACAGGGTTCAACTGTATATGGTATGGTGAGATTTGAAAGTTTGATGAGTAAAGGCTTCATAAATTCATTCTCAAGTAATGGGTTTATTTGTGTATTATACAGGGCTTGTATCCAGAATCTCATGGAATTGTTGGCAATAGTATGTATGATCCACACATCAACAAATTATTCACCCTATCCTCACAAGAGAAATCTGATCCAAAGTGGTGGAAAGGAGAGCCAGTAAGTAACATTCTCAACTTGTAAAATGCTTACCTGTTTAAAAACTTCTCGATATGTTTATTGGCTATATACCTATTCTTGTCAAAATGGGCGAGAGCAGACCTTCATTTCAATGGCGTGCGATCGCTCGTGCAATTACAATTTGCAGCAAACAATCAATCATGTGCGTGGAAAAACTGAAAGTAGTTACTTTTTAAATTTATGTCAATGATGTCAGAGTTTCACAAGCTGAATCTTTAAACACTACGGCTGCCACAACTATTCGATTAATTGACTAACCATCCGAAGGTACTATAGTTGACTATTATTTTTCATAGTCAACTATTTTTTTAGCCGTATACATCATGCCACTGAATGATAATATTGGTATGCGAGGGGCATGTAATGCTTTCTGGTACTTGTTATCCTTCGTATTCATTGTTTATATTAAGAATTAATACAATTTGTATTAATGGAAGTTTAAGTTGAGACAAGAATATCTTTCACTAATTAAACTGATCTTGTATGGTTTCCATGTATACTAGGCTTGGTACAAGTAGCTGAGTTGCTTGATACCATGTATAGCCTCAAGAGCTATTTCTATAAGTTTAACTAAGTTCTGTGCAGATATTTAAATGGTGATACTGGGCTTTCCTTGGTTGAGGAAATTCACCATTTGTTGCCTCCAAGCTGACTCAGTCTTGCAGACTGCAGAATGGTATTTTTCTGCAGACCTGAACAATCCATCCTTTGTCATGTGTTATTGGTGACATTCCAGAGTTGTTACATGGGTATTCCAGCTAAACATTTCCAGGAAAACTACAAGGAGGTATGACCAAATATGGAAATGAGAATTACAAAACTTACTTGTATAAACTAAGTCCCAGCTAGACCAAATCAGTCTCGCTCGTTTCTTTGAAATGCACAGACATCTGTTCAGTAATTCACATTTTCAATCTTTTAACGATTAAACAACAGTCTACACACACGTACTTTCAGTTTCACTCTGTTTACAATTGTGTGTGTGGTGTCGGTATCATCACCTGTTGACTATTTAAGCCACTATTCATTCTGTGGATATCACATGTAGGAGACGTTTTTCCATTCAAGTTTTGCTGGACTTTCAAGTTACAGTTACATTATGGGCCCGATAAAACAGCCCAAAACTAGAGAATGTCAGCTTGCATATACGGAGCTTGTGAAACGGTCACAAACAAAAGCATCAGACAGTACAAAAAATACAAACAGGAGTGTGTCAGAATCTATAAAAAGATGAACTACCTCACAAAATTGGGATAACGCAATTCCGGAAAATTGGACAACGACCGAATTACGAACACAATTGTTGAACCATGGCTTTGTGGTACCCGCAGGACTGGAGAAATTGCTTCTTATCCAGTTATGTTTGGATAACGTATATGGTAAGTCGATAACTGTTGAGCAGTTAATTCATTCCGTTACGGCATCCGGAAGTGCTGTTTCCACCGAAGTGTCAAGGTCAAGCAGCCACAACGAACTTCCATCACACACCTTCAGGAATCTTTGTCAAAATTACAGGAATCGGTTTCTTTTTCCAACAAGCCTTGAATTTGGAAAAAATGGCAGAAGTCTCTACTATTATTCTGGAAACGTGTGCCTCAACAAAACCGGCCTCTCAACCACCATTGTTATCTGCGGCCGCTTTTTGTGACACCTTCCTTGTGGACTTGGAATTTCCTGTTTCAAGTTCAACATCGACAGAAACCTCGACGCAAGTTTCTTCACTTCTGGATTCTCAAGGTGCGGATCCAAATTCTTTACAAAAAATAGACACTGTGTCCCCATCTTCACGTAGTCAAATTTTATCTGGAAAAAATGTTAATTTAGCTTGTTTGTTGATACCACATTACGTATTGAACAGCGTCTGGTCAACACAGGTGACGGACAAGTTAATTTATGTCCTGACCCTAGGTTGTCCAGACAACTCTCACTTGGCAGATTTATAACAGTGTTTACGACGTATAAATCTGTCATGTGTGAACATTACCCGACACAGCGTGTGGAGCTTGATGCATACGAAAATGAAATTGTCGAAATGGCTCAACAATTTTGGGATACACTTTCTTTACTCATATAATAAAGCTTTTGCAGCTCAGGCAGCCAATCAATTGCTATACCATAAAAAGAAAGTAGACTGGAGTGAGCGGGATACCAAGCTCTTTAGTACTATATTTGCTGGCCATCAAATGTTATGCTGTTGGATTTGCAACTTGGAAGACCATACCACTGAGTTTTGTCCCCGGGTTGATACATTTTATTTTAACAGGCCCTCCAGGTTAAATACTAGGAGGCTTTCCAAAAATACTTTGGATGCCCAGGGTCGACAGCGGGTGACACACAATGGAAAGAAAATTTGTAATAATTACTATGCATCAGAAGGATGTAGCCGATCATCGTGCAATTTGGTACATATATGTTTACAATGTAAAGGGGGACATTCTTCCGTAAACTGGTAATCAGAAATGACTACATGTACATGTACCACTCTCACAGGATAACTTGACCCTCCACTGTTCTCAATCTTGCAATACACTTATTGACAGGATGGCTACAGATGGGGTGCCAGGGTCCAGTGCTGGTGTGATATCTTCTCAATCTCTTTCCAACAGTTTGGATGCTATTCCGGTGTTGGGGACTTCACAACCATTGGCTTCTCAGCGTGACAGTTTTCATGTGCTAACCAATGTCTCCCCTTCACATCAATGTTCTAGCAACACTCCAGCTTTCTCACCTGTGGATTTCACTCGAGAAAATCCGGCATTGATCCCTCACAACTCCAAGCAAATGTTAAGCACAAATTTCAGTTCAGCAACTACTCCTATCAATATTGCACAACTTTCCCATGAATTGTGTATGCATCCAGATCAAAGGTTTGTACACTATCTCCTAGATGGATCCTCCAATACTTTCCAGACTGGACTTAGCAGTATCCCTTCCACTTCCTTCGAATGTCAGAATCTCAGATCTGCCCTCAACCTACCTTCCGTTGTCGATTCTCTTATTCAGACAGAACTAGAAAAGGGTTACCTCTTAGGCCCGTACAGCTCCCCTCCCTTTCCTACATCCATCGCCATAGCTGAAGGAAAATATTCTCAAAAAACGATTAATTGTTGACCTCTCAGTTCCTCATGATAATGCGACCACACCAAGCATGAATGACCTTATTGATAAACAGACTTTTTCCCTCTCCTATGTTCGGGTTGATGACGCCATTAAATTAATCTGCAAATTGGGTCCCAGATCTTGGATGTGCAAAATCGACATCACTGATGCTTTTAAATTGTTGCCTGTACTCCCATCCCTGTGGAATCTCTATGGGATACACTGGAAGGACCAGTATTATTTTTTTGTTCGTCTAGTTTTTGGAAGTCGTACAAGTCACAAACTCTTTGACCAACTATCTACTGCTATATGTTGGATTGTGCAACACAGTTACAATTTTCTGACCTTAAATCTCCCGGATGGTGAGCCTCTCAGGACTATGCCCTTGTTGACTATGATTTTTCGTCAAATCAATATTCCAATTGCTGGCCAAAAAACACTTGGTCCAGCCACCTCTCTGGAATTTCTCGGCATTATTCTTGACTCTGACAACATGGAGGCCGGTCTTCCTTTTGAGAAAATACAACACATTCAACAGATCATCTCTGACTTTATTGCATGGACAAAGTGCAAGAAGGTTCAATTGCTGAGTCTTCTTGATCATTGGAATTATTCTTGAAGAGTCATTATTCCAGGTTGGTCGTTCATAACTCATTTGTTAACGCTGTCTGTTAAAGCCAAGAAACTGCACCATTTTGTATACCTCAATTATAGCTGTCAACGTGAGCTGAATGCGTGGAGAGAATTTCTCACTGGATGGAATGGAGTTTCTTTATTTCTTGAGAATGCTTTCACCTATGCAACAGGCTTTCATCTGTATACAGATGCGGCATCCTCGGTGGGCTATGGTGGCTATTTCCAGGGCGTACCTCAATCAACGGAAATATAATTTCTTATCAATCTACCTTACAATTGTTTACTACAGGCTTGCACTACAGTGGAAGACCCTAACTCGGAAAATATACTCTTATACTGTCATCTGCAAAATGAGGTCCCCAGAGGGTGAATTTAGTGATGCTACCCTGCACAGCAGAGAAGCATCACTAAATTTACCCCCTGCGAACCTCAATCTGCATCAGGGTCTCAAATCTAAACAGAAAGAGGTACTCAGAGGATAAACTGGCCCACTGTAAGAGATAGCATCATCAAATTCACCCTCTGGGGACTTCAGTCTGCAAATGTCAGACCGCTTATTTTCAGGCCTGGTCCCAGGGATTGCAGGGGAGGTTGCATGACATTTTAACCTCTACATATCAATATATCCATATAAATATGGATGACACAAGAATTATAGTGATTTTGGTTCCAGACCATTTAAAATTGTATCACCGCACCAATCGATTTCAAATTTTATTTGCTTATTACTAATGTCAAAATACAGGTCAAGTTCGATTTGGAAGTTCACTCTGACCATTCTTGCAAGAGTTATGCCTCTTTTTGAATTAAAAAATCACAAATTTCCCAATTTCAGCTTTATTCTTACTGTCCACTGCCTATAGGAGAAGTGCTGCCTGATTTTTTTTTTTTTTCTACTATTTCTGTACTATTTCTGTACTGCCCAGTGCTTCCAGGGGAGGTTGCATGTCATTTTAGTCCACTATTTCTGTGCTGCCCAGTGCTTGGTGAGGAGGTTGCCTGTCATTTTAACCTACTACATATCTATATAACCATATAAATATGGATGCCAATTTCAGCTTTATTCTTACTGGCCATTTATTCTTATTGGGGAAGTGCTGCCCAATTTGTTTTTAGTCCACTGTCCCAATTTTTTCTAGTTCACTATTTCAGTACTGCCCAGTGTTTGCAGGGCAGGTTTGCATGTCATTTTAATCTACTACATGTTGATATATTCATATAAAATGGATGACACAAGAATCATAGTGTTTTTTAATTCCGTTCATTCGAAGTTGTTTGGATGAACCAATTCTCTTCAAACATTCAGAAGTTATTTATTTACATGTCCGACTTTGCTACCTCCGGGGGCATCAGCACACACGTTAGCGTTGCTTTTGTTATTGAAGTCAATGAGGGGCTGAATGGACAGGATTTCTCCTATCTGTTTAGGGCAGAATTTCTGTTTTTTGGTCCCTGTCGGCCATCTGGGTTTAGTTGTGTTCCCGCCATTCCTTTTTCTGCCACCTTTCTCTCGTAGTTTGGGGTGTTCTTCTACTTTCTACATCTGTTGAGTTCATCTTTTTCTTCTACTGCTCTCACCTCTGTTATGCCCAGGATTGTTCCTTGTGGGCAATGCCTTTTGCCCAAGTATGTGGTGTGTTTTCGTGGCCGTTACTCCAACACCCACAGGGATGGGGAACACTTTCATTCAGGGTCTCCCGTCACGACTATGTCTGGTGAGAGTTATACCCCCTCCGTGGGGGTTGGGCAGTCTGTTTTTTCTGTGGTGGATACTCCGGGAGCTGTTGAGTTTTCTGGTGAAGAGATGCCTGGTTCCGGGACTGTGGTCCCTCTCCAGTCAACATCTGAGGTTGTCACTAGGGTTGTGACTCCTCCTTTGCAGCCGAGCTGGGTTGCTCTCTCCCCTTTTCCACCAGTTTTAACAGCTCCCGTCGTATCTGCTGCTACTGATGTTCCGTCTGCAACGTCATCGGTCACTGTTTCAGCCAGCCTCGGCTTATCCCTGCGGGAGTCTGCAGAGATGCATCTCTGGTAGTGTGGATGTTGGGTATTGGCCTCAGCCTTCCCTGACTTCAACTTGGCGAAGTCGGAAGTGGATGCCGACCAAACCCTGTGCTGTGGACTCTCCGCCGTTGAGCACAGAAGTTTTATCCCTGTAGGGGTCTGTAGAGATGTCTGGTAGTGTAAACGTGGGTTTTTGGCCTCAGCCTTCCCTGACTTCAACTCGGCAAATTCAGAAGGGGCTGCCGACTGAACCCTCTGCTGTGGCCTCTCTGCCGTTGAGCACAGCAGTTTTCTCCCTGCAGGGGTCTGCTGAGATGTCTGGTTGTGTAGACTTGGGGTATCGGCCTCAGCCTTCCCTGACTTCAACTCGGCGAATTCTGAAGGGGACTGCTGGCTGAACCCTCTGCTGTGGTCTCTCAGCTGTCGAGCACCACAGTTTTCTCATTGGATTCGGATATTCATGGTGCGGCCACCATGAACTCTGGCATTTCTGTCCTCACTCTGGTCCCATGGCCAGTTTTGTGGGACGAACGCCTTTTGTGCAGCCTGGACCTTCTGTCCCTCAGAGGTTCGTGGCGACTCTCCTGAGTTTCCGCTCTGTAGATCTTTGGGGTATGTCATATCCCTATACACATCTGCCTTCAGATGTTTCGGCTGCCACCCATTGCCCCACGTCGGGTGTTTTGAGTATTGTAATGCTTCGCTGGATAAAAGGGTCAGGAGTGAAGCGACTTTGCCCACCCCTGCAGCGCCGCCTCCCGTGATCAGAATTAGGCCGCTTTCTGATCTCTCAGGTGTGCCTACACCATGGGAGGCATCGACTGGTTTGCCCATGATAAGCTATGTGTCTTCCGACTCCGAGGATAAGTCTGTCATACCTGACGTCGAGAGCCAACAGTCTTCTGACTTGGGGGCAGCTCTTGACTTTGTGTTTGGGTTCCTTCCAGATCTCAAACCGTCAAACCAGCCGACAGTGTCAGCCAGGCCGCGATCATTGCCTGTGGAGCAACCTGCTTCTGGGTGCCTTCGACCATCCCAGTCGGTAGACTTGGTATAGGTGGTTGAAGTGTTTTCAGCTTTGGACTCTAAGCCCGGCCGCGATCTTCGGTCACTTGCCTACAGCCTGTGGAGCAACCTGCTTCTGGGTGCCTTCGACTGTGCCTGTCGGTACAGGTGGTTGAAGCATTTACAGCTTTGGACTCTAAGCTGAATTCCAAGACTATGAAGATTTCGTTCTTAACCAGGGTTGACACTTTTTTGCCTCCAGTGCGTTGTCATTCCTACGATTCCACCAATCCGTCAGTCTGCCAGACTTTGACGGTCTTGGATCAGGACTCCAGCTTCCTTAGGCTTTCCAAGCCCCAGTCGGCCGTTATTCCTATGGCAACTCTGGGGTCCCTGTTGGGCTTATCGAGAGAGATGCTGGGCATGCTTTATCTCTCGGATCACGTCGTCTCTGCTTTAGCTGCTTATCTGCCTTCAGATAAGTTTGACCATGTACAGGCGCTCATGCACACGCATACCTGTAACATGGCTAACTTGGAATTAGTTAATGGACACACGCCGTTCCCTTCCTGAGGTGCAGCGCACTGCTCTTCGATCTGCTTCTTCAGCGGATCCGCAACTATTCTGTGGTTCCATGGCGACGGTCTGGGATGACATCATACATCATTCCATAGATCAGCTGCTGCTTCGTCAGCTTGATCAGCCTTCTGTTGGAGGCAGGGGCCGTCCAAAACCTAACAAGCGACCTTCTGCTTCCTCTGCGAAGCCAAGGGCTGATCCTCCTGCCGCTGCTCCTACTTACTCATAGGGTAAGGGTAGGCATCGGCAGTCGTTACCTCGATTCGTCCCAGGTTGAGGCTTCCAACTCTTTTGAGAGTGCCTCTTCCAACACAAGTTCCTTTATTTAGATGGTACACGTTGGGAACTTTCGATCACGGAGATAGGCAATCTTGTGTCAAAGGGGGCAATCGAGGTCGTCAAGAACATTCATTCAGTGGGATTTTAATCCCACCTGTTCTTGGTGCCGAAGAAGGATGACCGACTCCGACCTGTTATCCTTCTGAGTATCCTGAACCAGTCTATCATTGCTCCTAAGTTCAGCAGGGAGTTTACGCTTCCAGCATCGACCTGCAGGACGCTTACTTTCACGTTCCGATTCATCGGACATTGCGAAAGTATCTCAGGTTCGCTTTTCTAGGGCGAGTTTACCAGTTCAAGGCCATGCCCTACCGGCCCCTATGGCTTCAACCTGGCTCCTTGGGCCTTCACCTGACTGATGTCGCATGTGTTAGCCTTACATCGCACACACAGTAAATGGTGACTACTTCGGCACATCTAGACGATATCCTCCAGAGGCATTCCAATGCTACCTTTCTAGAGTCAGATGTCGACACTCTTTTGAGCCTGCTCACATCGCTAGGGTTCAGTGTCAACGAGGTGAAGAAGTCGGATCTGGTCTCTTCTCAGTCATTTTGTCATCTGGGGGATGGACTTCCATACTCAGCTGAATACGGTAGCAGTTCCCCGGGCAAGGGCTGTGATTCTCTCAGCTTTTGCTCTGACTCTATCCCAGTCCACGTCCGCGACAGCTTGTAGTCTTCTCCGGCTGCTCAATCTCTGCGGTTTGGTGATGGATCTCATTCCTCTAGGTCGGCTGCATGTCAGATCTCTCCAACACTTTCTGCTCAGTCGTTAGAGGCCGAATGTTGATCCTCTGGATCTGGTGCTTCAGTTACCGGAGTCTCTTCATCATCACCTTCTCCCCTGGACAGATGATCAGTGGATTATGCAGGGAGTTCCATTGGACTTACCCACGTCCGATCGTGTTCTAACGGCAGTCGCCAGCGATCTCGGATGGGGTGAGACATTGGATCCTCTAGGTCTTTCCCTTCATGGGCATGGGACCAGAATCAAGCAGCTCTTCACATCAACCAAAAGGAGCTTCTTGCTCTTCTTCTGAGTTTCCAGCAGTGGATCCCCCACCCTTCGAATTGCCAGGTCCTTCTGTTGTCCGACAATTCGACAGTGGTTGCATACATTTGGAACCAGGGCAGCACGCACTCTGTTCCCATGTACGAATTGGCTCGGGATCTTCTACTGCTCGCTCAGGATGTCAACGCCGGAGTGGTGGTTCGTCACATTCCCAGTCCTCTGAACGTCCAAGCCGACTCCCTGTCCCGACGGGGCAGGGTGATTTCCACCGATTGGATGCTCCACAGGACGGTGTTCCAGTTGCTTTGCGATATTTGGGGTTGTCCCCACATAGATCTCTTTGCGACTCATTGGAACCATCAGATGGACACTTTCGTGTCCCCATGTCCAGATCCTCAGGCATTTGCCATGGACATTCTGTCATTCGATTGGAATGGTCTTGTCAGCTATGCCTTCCTGCCGGTTCTGATTCTGCCTCAGGTTCTAACCAAGATACGAACCTGCAGTTGTCGACTCATTCTGATTGCTCCTCTGTTGCTTCAGTGCGTGTGGATCAATCAGCTCCGCTCTCTGTTGGCGGCGGTTCTGGCACGTCTCCCTCTACATCACAACTTTCTTTGACAAGGTCACCCGAGGGGGTTTCACATCGACCCGACTTCATTTTGCCTTCACACATATTTTTTGTCAGGTCCTGTCTCCTCCGTAGAGGTTTTTTTTCGAGACCAGCAGTGGAGTGCATTTCTTCTTCAAGGAGGCACTCCACTGGTCTCGCCTATGAGGCTAAGTGGAAGGTCTTTATCAATGCTGTGCCGATCACTCTGTTGATTATGCCAATCCTTCGATTTCACAGATTTTGGAGTTTTCTGGTATATCTGTTTGATTCTCAGGGTCTCCAGCCTGTTACCATCAAAGGGTACAGGTCGATGCTTTCGGAGACCTTTTCTTATGTGGGAAAGCGACGTATCAGCACTAATCCATAACTCTCCAAGCTTGTTTGGCACTTTTCCTTGAAAAGGCCTATGACTTTGCAGCTTATCCCAAGATGGAATCTTTCTTGGATGCTGCTTTGTTTGGGGGGGAGAGGGGGGTGGCATTCAAACCTTTATCCCAGGTGGATATGCATTTTCTCATATACAAGATAGCTTTTCTGTTTGCTTTTGTCTCAGCCAGATGGGTTAATGAGCTTCACGCCCTCTCGGTTGATTCTGCCTTTTTCAGGAGGTCTCCCAACATTGTTACCTTTACCACTGATTGCTCCTTTCTGCCCAAGAATCAGATACCAGAAACTACTCCACCTCCTATCTCTATCAGGGCTCTTCCTTCTGCTGGGGGTAACCACCCTTTGCTCTGTCCGGTTCCTTCAATTCACATTTATCGCAATTGGACGCAGTTCATTCGAAAAAGCAGGAAACGATTTTTTCTGTCTCTTATTCCTGGTCGACAGAAGATCTCTTCTCAATCCATTTCTCGATGGATTTGTCTTGCTATTCGCACGGCTTATGCTCGTCTAGCGACTGACGATTGTATTACCAATCGTATTTCTGCCCACGAGGTGTGTGCATTGTCTACCTCTTGGGCTTATACTAACTCTGTCATGTTGCCGGATGTTATGCTGGTAGCCTACTGGAGAAATGCTACTTTCTCCACCTATCTGCGTCGGTTGCAGGAGCAATCAGAGGACCTTTTTACTATGGGCCCTCTTTCTTCTGCTCAGGCTGTTGTCTTCCCCAGTCATTTGGCTTCTTACAAGGTCAGTTCCAGCTCTGTGCTGATACTGCCCTTTCTGTCTGTGTATCGCACAGAACCATATGCCTCATCTCTCATTATCTTTTACTAATGATTGTGATGCTATGGTTTGATAGGCCTAGGGACCTCTTCCTCTGTCCACGGTTGCAGAGCAATTGGGTTATGTGGGGGTTGGTTATGTGATTCCCTCCATCCTATTGTCTATTCATCCTGTAGTAAACAATTGTAGGGTAGGTTGATAAGAAATTTAAATTTTGTAGTAAATTTCCTTTCTTATTATACCTACCACAAGTGTTTACATGGAGGCCCTCTCTTCTTATTCAGGTAAGAATCCTTTCTCCCATCTGATCACATAATTCCATTGTTGGCGGATACAAAAGAATGATTCATTAGTTACTGCTTGTGCACTGGTTCCCGTAAGTGGGGGATTTGTACTAAGAGAAGAGCGACCCCTACTGGGTGTGCACTGATGGCGCTCAACCCAGTTTTGGCTTATTTTTTCTTGGTGCTTTTTCACCACTTTTCTTTCCCAAATCACCTGGGAAAGATCAAAATAGAGAGTATATTTTCCGAGTTAGGGTCTTCTACTGTAGTGCAAGCCTGTAGTAAACAATTGTGGTAGGTATAATAAGAAAGGAAATTTACTATAAAATTTAAATTTGCACATAATCAAAGCAATGCATTGATCATCACGTTCCCACCCAAATGGAAAACAACACTGTAAAAGGCTGACTGGCAATACAACAAGAAAGAACCAAGACGCTATAGACCCAGTGACAGAGAAACCTGTAAATGCTGTGCAATGTGGTCTTTAACATAACTGTCTTTGCAGACTCACTCTGCCATTTACCTCTGTCTTTTAAACAGATGATGCAGAATACCATTATTTGCAGCTGAAATCGCACCCCCGAACCTTAAACTGTGAAGTCCAAATTTCTTAATGTTATCAGCAAAATGAGCAAAGGCGGTACAAAATATTTCTCGAACACGTGAATATGACATAGGAGTATTCCTGGACATGAGTCGATAACCCAATTTATTTCGGGAGAGATTTCTAAAAATGAACTCAACTGACTGTTCACCAATGCCAGCCATTTCCAAATATTTCTCTAAAGCTGCCATTGGACCCAATTCCATAGCAGTTTTACCAATAACAACCCACTTGCAATCCCTAGAAATATCTGTTTTTGATGTTTCAGGAAACACTGATGTGTGAGTAGAGTGAAAAACTATGTCTGAGCGTTCATATGTATCACAATTCTTGATTTCACTGAAAACCGGCATCAACATTTTAACCATTTTACATCATTTGCTGTGGCATGAAATCATTGCCGAGGTTCCGAAATTTGCCTATCAAACAACTGTTCTAATTCACCCTTCGTATAGTCAAATTTTTGAAGAAGATTATCCAACTTGGCATTAATATCATCTGCACTAACCATTCGCCAAAGAAGAATTTTGAGGAATGAAATAAAGTGAAGGAAATGATTCTCGAAGATCAAAGAAAACAGTGTGCACATCTTGCTATATCGGCCCAAGATGACAAACACATCATATGTACCCATATATACAACACAATTGATCTCCCTTGATCACCATCAATCTCCCTCGCAGATTCAATACATTAACCCAGCCATTGAGATACTGCATACTTATGCTGAAAGTTTTTCAAACCCTGGGACTTTTATGGAAATAATCATCCAGAAAGTTAATTTAATTTCAATAAAGGCAATGTGCATCCATTCAATTTAGGCATTGAGCTAGTCTTGTACAAAGTCAACTGACTTTCAACATTTTATTGTCTCTTTGTTTCAGATATGGATTACTGCAAAGAAGCAGAACAAAAAAACAGCATCATATTTTTGGGTTGGTTCAGATGTGAACATTTCAGGTAGGCTATATGTATATATATATATCTTGTGTGAGCCGAAATCATTGGATATTCAAAATCAAGTAGTTCTAGAAACTTATTATCTGGCATCTTGTCATTTGGCATGACAAGTTAGGAGAATTCATCATATTTAGCAAACTTTTTAATTCTGTTTTTTCCATTTACTTTGTGTACTTATTTTATTATGCAAGGTCTGATCCAGCCAGGCATGCAGTATTGATACTATAAATTTTCAAGTGCATCAACAAAAGTACATATTTTTAAGTTCAGTCTGTGTTAGTTGTACATATAAATATTAATTTAGTAAATTTAATGAGGGTGGTCATAGTTTTCTCCTCGCTCCACTCATCAGAAGCATGGCTTCCATTTCGATGAGAATCCAAGAATCGATTCACACAAAGAGTCAAGTAACCTGACAGGTTTCAGGTGAAAAGACTTGAGTCAGTTTAACCCTTTACCTAACATGATGGCAGCAAATTAAACAATACATGGCAAACATGAACTGATATATCCTGACACTTTGTTAGTAAAATTGTACAAGTATGGCTGTCATTGGAGCCGGCTCAATGACCCAGTTCCAATGACCTCCATATTTGTAAGGTTTATTGGTAAATATTGTTTATTTTTTAAAAAAGTATCAAATTCAGTTTATGTTTTAAAAATTTAAAAGCTGTGTTTGGTAAAGGGTTAACATTTGTTATCAGAATACAGCAGGGGTTCAACCAAATTGGCCTCATGGGATCCTGGGACACTCATAGCAAATATGGATTCTCGCAAACATTTTTGCGAGAATCCATATGGATTCCCCTAAATTTAGATGAAATATAAGCACTGCAGAAAGGTCCCAAATTATTCCCTATATCAGCTCTCATTGTTCTTATGAAATTTGAAATATGTATTGTGTAGAAAAATTGAAATTAGTACAGCTTTGAAAAATTCTTTACAATTAGAAACATCAACAGACATGAATGTTTTGTTTCAGCAGTAATTTCAGTTTTTCTTAAAAATCCCCAACAAGGACTGTCAAGGAACATTTTGTTTGAGACGACTAACATAACATAAACTATTCAGCTTGATGTCGAATCCACAGATGTTGATTTTCTAAATATAGTTACCTGTACCTTTGTGTAATTTTCTATGTATGTAACATGTCTCTGTTTTATATTTACATGATTATTTTTTTATGCCCCCGACTTAAGTTGGGTGGCATATAGTGATTGAAGTGTGCATGTGTCAATCCATGTGTGTGTGTGTCCATGTGTCCATGTGTGTGTATGTCCGAGCCAATAACTCTTAGCTGTTAGGGCCACAGTCATCAAACTTCACACAATTATAAAGGACCATGGGAGGATGTGTCACACACCATAGCCGAGTTCTTACCTTCAAGGTCAAGGTCACATTTCAAGGTAACACTAAAAATCTGTCAATATTCGTGTCTCAGCCATAACTCAGAAACGAATCATAGTACAATTGTTAAATTTTTACAAATGCTAAGGACAGTCCAAAGGTGTGTCGCGATAATAATTATCACCGCATCTGCAAGGTGAAGGTCACAATTGACCTTCATATGTTCAGGTCACAAATCGTGTCTCAAGCATAACTCCAAAACTATTAGGGCTACAATCATCTAACTTCGCTCAATTATAAAGGACAATGGGTGGATGTGTCACACACCACAGCCAGGTCCATAAGGTCACATTTCAAGGTCACACTGAAAATCATCAATATTCGTGTCTCGACCATAACTCAGAAACGAACCAAAGTACAAATATTAAACTTTTTACAAATTTTTTTGTTTGATAGAAGTCAAGGTCACAGATCAAGGTCATTGCCACGTAGGGGGGCACAGTCACTTCTGAGTGAATCTCTTGTTTCTAAATAAAATATTATTTAAACTAAACTAAGAACATTTTTAAACTTTGAGGTTCAATATTTGTCTTTTATGGATTCAATTGTCTTTTCCAATGTTTATATTTGTAAAAGTGAAGAGTCTGGAAGTGCCATCTTGAACTCTTGTCTTTCATTATGTATCGAATATGTATCAGAATGAGGAGTTTGCAATTTCAGTTAAAGTTCTGTGTTTATTTTAGGTATTCAACCGGATATTTGGAGTCCATATGATGGGTGAATATAAAGATGTTTTTTGTTATATTTACTTCAGTCTTTACATAACTTCATATAACAATTGAAATAAAGTATCTGTCACTTTATCAGAGTGTATGTGTATGGTACTGTTATCATATCAGTCTCTTTCACAGTCTGGGAGCAGTTGGATAGTGGCCAGTGTTCATGCTGCCCTGGAATTGTTTGGTGCCAAGTGGAGTTTTTGTTTGGTACCAAATGAAAGATTTTAGCACCAAATGGAATCTCGTAAATAAGAAATTAACCACCTACCATCCTTTGAGTGCAACAAGATGCCATCTGCATTGCTAAAGCATTGCAGATACTGCCTTGTTACACTCCAATACAATGTTTTAATTTAGTATTACCGGGCTCTTTTGAGTATATTAATTGCAAAAAAACTCAGAAATGATAAAAATATAGATAGTAAAAAAGTATAAAGCTATTATTGACATTTACAAAATAATTTCATGATTATTATGACTTCAAATAAACTAGCAGCAAGACATACTGCATGTCGATTGTACGCCTGTCTTCGACCAATGCTAACCCTGCTAGTGTGGCGTTAGTATGTTGGGAAGCTGACAGTTACTTGTCATTACTTTGTGGTTCTCTCCAGATACTACAGCTTCCTCCACCTGTAAAATGGTTGTGGTCATGATTAGCCATTTTGCAGAAATATGTGACCTTAAACACCAGTAAAGAAATAAATAAATATAACTAGCAGCAAATAATTTATTATCTTCCTGAAGGATTATAAAAAGATGAAGCAAGATTAAAAAGATTAAGTAACAAAGAAATGTTTTGATAAGAATTAGATTTATTTATTTATTGGTGTTTAAGGTCACATATTTCTGCACAATGGCTAATCCTGACCACAACAGTTTTATGGGTGGAGGAAACTGGAGTACCCGGAGAGAACCAATGACCAATGGCGAGCAACTCTCAGCTCCCTAACATATTAACTCCACACAAGCAGGGTTAGCATTGGTTGAAGACAAGTGCACCATCGACATGCAGTACACCTTAGTACACAATGCCACCGTGCCCCCCATGTGGGCAATAGGGGTGAAGTGTCTTGCCCAAGGACACAATGCGGTTGCCACAAGTGGGATTCAAACCGAGGGCATCTCGGCTTGCAGCCTGCACCTCTACCTACTGAGGCACCGCACGCCTAAGAATGAGATTAAATGAATAAACCACTAAGTCAGTTTTCTAAAAAGAAGAAACCCATCATTATACCTGTTGCCTGTACATTATTTTATAGGCATGAATTCTGTCTCTCCGGTGTCGTCAAACAGCGATTTTATCGAAAATGACACACCAAAATAATAAACAAAAAATCCTTTGAGCCCTACCCAAAGTATATATTTGGTGCCAAATCTTTGTGCCAAATGCTGTATTCTAGGTACCAAATGAATTTTTTAAGTGCAATTGGCACCATTGGCACAGGGGAAACGTGAACACTGATCATGGCATGCTTACACCAGTAGTTAAAGATTCCTAATTAAGTATAAAAATACAAAATCCAGACTGCATCAACAAAAACATTAAAGTAGCATCTCAGTGTTCTCAATGTCTTGTCCATAAGGTAACAGTCTACAGTGTAGTGGTGAGGAAAATGTTCTGAACACTTCGAACAGACGCTATTGTGTCAGGATCCAATCAAAAATCTCCGTGAACTTTGTGATTACATGCAGTACCATATATGTGGGATGAGATTATTAGGCCAAAAAAAGTTAAAAATCTGTTTCTTATCAACCTACCTTACAATTGTTTACTACAGGCTTGCACTACAGAGAACTAACTTGGAAAATATACTCTCTATTTTGATCTATTCCAAGAGATTGGGAAAAGAAAAGTGGTGCAAAAGCACGACGAAAAAATAAGCCAAAACTGGGTCGAGCGCTCTTCTCTTGGTACAATTCCACGACTTCTGTAAACCAGTGCGCAAAGCAGTCACCAATGAATTTTTTTGTCCAGCCTGGTAGCAGGATGCCATTTTTCACATTCAGAAACAGTGATAATTCAACTCGTTGATAATGTTTTTTTGTGACTGGAATTATGGATCTGAGGATCATATAATAACAGTGTAAAAATTAAAAATACTTTCTGTTTATACCAAAGGGGTGCAATGTCCTAAGTCGGTATATCCAATTTATTTCATGTTCCCGTCTCCTAGTGGTGGACGAATTTGAATCAGGATTTGATTTGAGGATGAAAACAATGCGATAACTTAGATCATTGGTATTGTGATCTGGTTGGGTGAAGTGTAGAGCTACAGTCGTGTCTCTGCCATGTTTTATATCTGCTTGATGTTCTCGTAGGCGTATGCCAAAATGGCATTTGCTTTCACCAACGTATTGTTTTTTGCACAGTTTGCAAGTAAGCAGATAAATACAGTTTCTTGTTTGGCATGAGTATTTTTTGGGTCCACAAAATCTTTCTTTTGTTTGACTACTTTTGAACCATAAAGTGTTTTCCTTAAAGTGTTTGCAGATGCTACAGTTCGGGCGAGTGCACATAGTGGACTTGATTTTCGATGGGTGCCAGCTCTAAGGCACAACATTCTGTGTAGAAGTTAATTTGTAATTGTGTCTTCATTTGTTTAACTTGGCTGTTCCGAAATTTTCGGTATAGCGCTAGGTTCTCTGGTCTGATATTTATCCTTTTCAGTGTTTCCTGTTTCTCTTCCCAAAATCGGGACCCCAGTTTTCACCCAAAATAAATTTGTGACGCAAAATGTAACGATTTGGGATAAAAAAGTGACTATCCCATCCTTAAACTACCCCAAATATGGAAAAATATCAACCTACAGGCAAATAGATAAATACCCGACAGGTACATAAATAATGTACCTGTCGGGCATACAAAAAGTATACCCGACGGATACCTAAAAAATACCCGTCGGGTACATGTTAATATACCCGACGGGTATTAAATATATACCCGACGGGTACACCTATTGTGACGTCACTGACATAACAGTATAAATAAGGGTGCCTCAAACAGAGTAGCGCTGTCGCCTCTGATGAATCCCAATAGGGAAGAAACCGGTTAGGCTAAATATAAAGAAATTGTCCGTTTACTTCTTGGATTGTATTTTAAATTTTTAGTATCATATAATAACAAGATTGTGTTTTATATATTCTCGTTATTATTTTCAATCAAATTTTCATTGTATTTTATATATTTTACGTGTCGCGCGCGATTTTCGCATAACATGCGGTTCGTACATAAAATTTTTCAGATATTATTATTATTGGACTTAGGTGTCAATGGGGACTGTATGGACAGGATTTTTCTTCTCTGTTGAGGACAGAATTTCTGTTTTTTAGGTCCCTGTCTGCCATTTGGGTTCAGTTGTGTTCCCGCCAGTACTTTTTCTGCCACCTTTCTCTCGTAGTTGGGGGTGTTCTTCTACTGTCTATATTTGTTGAGTTCACCTTTTTCTTCTACTGCTCTCACCTCTGTTATGTCCAGTATGGTTCATTTTGGGCAATGCTTTTTGCCCTCGCTTTGGTGCGTTCTAGTGGCCATTCCTCCCACACCCTCAGGGGGGGGGGGGGGAGCACGCTGTCGTTTTGTGACCTCCTGACACGACCATGTCTCGTGAGAGTTACACCTCCTCCTGGGGGGGGGGGGGGGGGGTGCTGTTCCTCCCATTCCCATGGGGAGGGGGAATGCTGTCATTTTGGGGCCTCCCGACATGACCTTGTGTGGTGAGAATTATACCCCCTCCGTGGGGATGAGCAGTTTTTAATTCGTGGTGGATACTGCGGGAGCTGTTGAGTTGTCTGGTGAAGAGATACCTGGTTCCGGGACTATGGTCCCTCTCCAGTCGACATCTGAGGCTGTCACTAGGGTTGTGACTCCTCCTTTGGAGGCCGGGCTCAGTTGCTCTCTCCCCTTTTCCGCCTGTTTCAACAGCTCCCGTCGTATCTGCTGCTACTGCTGCTACTGCTGTTCCGTCTACAACGTCATCAGTCAGCGTTTCAGCCAGCCTCGGCTTATCCCTGCAGGGGTCTGCAGCGATGTATATAGTGTGGATGTGGGGAATCGGCCTCAGCCTTCCTTGACTTCAACTCGGCGAAGTCGGAAGTGGCTGCCGACCGAACCCTCTGCTGTGTCCTCTTAGCCATTGAACACAGCAGTTTTATCCCTGCAGGGGTCTGCAGAGATGTCTGGTAGTGTAGACGAGGGGTATCGGCCTCAGCCTTCCCTGACTTCAACTTGGCGAAGTCGGAAGGGGCTGCTGGCCGAACCCACCACTGTCGGCTCTCAGCCGTCGAGTACCACAGTTTTTCTCCTTGGATTTGGATGTTCATGGTGGGATCACCATGAGCTCTGTGGTGTTTCCGTTCCTGCACTCTGGTCCCATGGCCAGTTTTACGGTACCAACGCTTTTTGTGCAGACTGGACCTTCTGTCCCGCAGAGGTCTGCGGTGACTCTCCTGAGTTTCCACTCTAGATCCTTGGGGTATGTCATACCCCAATACACATCTGCCTTCAGATGTTTCGGCTGCAGCCCATCACCCCACATCGTTCATTTTTGAGGATCGTGACCCTTTGCTGGTTAAATGGGTCAGGAGTGAAGCCACTTTGTCGGTTCGTTCCCACGTCGAGCCGGCCGACACAGTAGTGAGCTTAAGGAGACCCTCTCCTTGCTCACTTTGATTTTGTCCAAGAGCCTTTTCCGTTGCTTCCAGCGAGGCTACGAGTGGTTTCCAGGCACCCCCTGTGGCGCTGCCTCCTGAGATTGGAAACAGGCCGCTTTCTGATCCCCCTGGTGTGCCTACACCATGGGAGGCATCGGCTGGTTTGCCCATGATGAGATATGTGTCTTCTGACTCATGGGATGAGTCCAACATATTTGACGTCGAGAGCCAACAGTCTTCTGACTTGGGGGCAGCTCTTGACTTTGTGCTTGGGTTTCTTCCAGATCTCAAACCATCAAATCAGCCAACAGTGTCAGCCTGACCAAGATATTCGGTCGCGCGCCTACAGCCTGTGGAGCAATCTGCTTCTAGGCACCATTGACCATGCCTGTCGGTACAGATGGTTGGAGCATTTACAGCTTTGGTCTCTAAGCTGAGTTCCAAGGCTGTGAAGACACTTTTTTGCCTCGGTGCGTTATCATTTATACAATTCCGCCAATCCGTCGGTCTGCCAGACTTTGACAGTCCTGGATCAGGACTCCAACTCCCAAGCCAGCCATTTTTCATATGGAGACTCTGGAGTCTGTGTTGGACTTATCGAGAGAGATGCTGGAATATTTTCTCTCTCTGATCATGTCGTCTCTGTTTTACTGTTTATCTGCCTTCAGATAAGTTTGATGACGTACAGGCTCTTTTGTGTGTGCTGTCCAAGGTGCTCATGCATCTTCTCACATGCATACCTGTAACACGGATAACTTGGAATTAGTTTACAGGGACGCTGTGCTGGACACCGCCATTCCCTTCTTGGGAGGGGGGGGGGGGCAATGCGCTGCTCTTCGATCTGCTTCTTCGACATGTCCGCAACTATTCCATGGTTCCGTGGCGAAGGTCCGGTTTGACTCCCTATGTCATTCCATAGGTCAGCTGCTGCTTGGTCAGCCTTCTGTTGGAGACAGGGACCGTCCAATGCCTAACAAGTACCCTTCTGCTTCCTCTGAGAAGCCAAGGGCTGATCCTCCTGCCGCTGCTTCTGCTTACTCACAGGGTAAGGGTAGGCGTCAGCAGTAGTCACCTTGATTCGTCCCAGGTTGAGGCATCAAACTCAGTCGAGAGTGCCTCTTCCAACACAGGTCCCTTTCAGCCTTCAGTGTTGGGAACTTTTGATCATGGCGATAGGCAATCTCCGGTCAAAGGGGGCGATCGAGGACACCAGGAACATTCATTCATTGGGATTTTATTCCCTCCTGTTCTTGGTGCCGAAGAAGGACGACCGACTCCGACAGGTTATCGATCTGAATATCCTGACCCAGTCTATCATTGCTCCTAAGTTCAGTATGAAGGCTTTCAGGTCGGTCTGTCGCTCCATTCACCCAGGAGTTTTCCAGTTCAAGCCCATGCCATTCAGCCTCAACCTGGATCCTTGGGCCTTCACCTGCCTGATGTCGCATGTGTTAGTCTTACATCACACACAGTTTAGGGTGTCTTCTTCGGTATATCTAGTCGATATCCTCCAGAGGCATTCCAATGCTGCCTTTCTGGAGTTGGATGTCGACACACTGTTGAGCCTGCTCACGTCACTAGGGTTCAGAGTCAACAAGGAGAGGTCGGACCTGGTCCCTTCTCCGTTGTTTTGTCATCTAGGGATGGGCTTCCGTACTCAGCTGGATACGTTGGCAGTTTTCCCGGGCAAGGACTGTGATTTTCTCAGCCTTTTGCCCTGACTCTGTCCCGGGCCACGTCCGCAACAGCGCGGAGTATTCCCCGGCTGCTTGGTCTCTGCGGTTCGGTGACGGATCTCATTCCTCTAGGTCGGCTGCATGTCAGACCTCTCCAACACTTTCTGCTCAGTTGTTGGAGGCCGAATGTTGACTCTGGATCTGGTGCTTCAGTTACCGGAGTATCTTCCTCGTTACCGTTTCCCCTGACCGATGTTCAGTGGATTATGCAGGGAGTTCGGTTGGACTTCCCCACGTCTGATCGTGTTCTGACGGCAGTCGCCAGTGATCTCGAGTGAGGAGTGACGTTGAATCCTCTCTGTCTTTTCCTTCACGGGTCATGGGACAAGGATCCAGCAGTTCTTCACGTCAACCAGAAGAAGCTTCTTGCTCTTTTTCTGAGTTTCCAGCAGTGGACCCCCCACCTTTCGAATTGTCAGGTCCTTCTGTTGTCCAACAATTGGACAGTGGTTGCTTACATTCGGAACCAGGGCAGCACGCACTCGGTTCCCATGTACGAATTGGTTCGGGATCTTATACTGCTCGCTCAGGATATCAATGCCGGAGTGGTGGTTCATCACATTCCTGATCGTCTAAACGTCCTAGCCGGCTCCCTGTCCCTACAGGGCAGGTTCTTTTCCACCGAGTGGATGCTACACATGGCGGTAATCCAGTCGCTTTGCGATCTCTGGGGTCATCCCCACATCGATCTCTTTACAACTCTTTGGAACCATCAGGTGGACCCTTTCGTGTCCCTGCACCCAGATGCTCTGGCTTTCGCCGTGGACGCTCTGTCCCTCCTTTGGAACGGTCTTGTCGGCTACGCCTTCCTGTCGGTTCCGATTCTGCCTCAGGTCTAGCTAAGATACGAACCTACAGTTGTCGAATCATTTCGATCGCACCCCTGTCGCCTCAGTGAGTGTGGATCAATCTGCTCCTCTCTCTGTTGTCGGCAGTTCCGGCACATCTCCCTCTATGTCATGACCTTCTTTGCCAAGGGCGCCTGAGGAGGTTTCACGTCAACCCGACTTCATTGTGCCTTAGCGCATATATTTTGTCAGGTCCTGTCTCCTCCATAGCATTTTTTTCGAGACGAGCAATGGAGTTGCTTTTCTTCTTCAAGGAGGCACTCCACTGGTTTAGCCTATGCGGCTAAGTGGAAGGTCTTCTGTCGATGGTGTGTGGATTCTGTCACTCCTTCGATCACACAGATTGCAGAGTTTCTGGTATATGTTTGCTTCTGGGGGTCTCCAGCCTGTTAACATCAAAGGGTACAGGTCCATGCTTCAGAGACCTTTTCGTATGTGTGACAGCGTCATATTGGCACTAATCCATATCTCTCCAAGCTTGTTTAGCAGTTTTCCTTGAAAAGGCCTAGGACTTTGCAGCTTACCCCAAGATGGAATCTTTCTTGGGTGCTGATCTGCTTGGGGGGTGCCGTTCGAGCCTTTATCCCAGGTGGATATGCGTTTTCTCACATACATGACGGCTTTTCTGATGGATTTTGCCTCAGCCAGACGGGTTAGTGAGCTTCATGCTCTTTTGGTTGCCCGGCCTTTTTTTGGAGCTCTCCCACCAGTGTTATGTTTACCAGTGATTGCTCCTTTCTGGCCAAGAATCAGATACCAGAAACTACTCCGCCTCCTCTCTGTATCGGGACTCTTCCTTCTGTTGAGGGTAAACACCCTTTGCTCTGTCCGGTTCGTGCAATTCGCTTTTATCTCGATCGGAAGCTGTTCATTAGGAAGGGTAGGAATGATTTTCTGTCTCTTATTCCTGGTCGATTCCTGGAAGATTTCTCCTGAATCCTTTTCTCGATGGATTTGTCTTGCTATTCGTGCAGCTTCCACTCATCTAGCAACTGGCGATTGTATTGCCATCGTATTTCTGCCTCGAGGTGCGTGCATTGTCTACCTCTTGGGGCTTATACTAACTCCGTCATGTTGTCGGATGTTATGCTGGCAGCCTACTGGAGAAATGCTGCTTTCTCCACTTATCTGCGACAGTTGCAGGAGCAGACAGAGGACCTTTGTACTACGGGCCCTCTTTCTTCTGCTCAGGCTGTTGACTACCTCAGCCATTCGGCTTCTTACAAGGTCAGTTCCAGCTCTGTGCTGTTACTGCCCTTTCTGTCTGTGTGTCGCACATCACCATACACCTCATCTCTCATTGTCTTTTACTAATGTTTGTGATGCTATGGTTTGATGCCTAGGAACCTCTTCCTCTGTCCACGGTTCCAGTGCAATTGGGTTATCTGATGTGATTCCCTCCATCCTCTTGTCTATTCAGCCTGTAGTAAACAATTGTAAGGTAGGTTGATAAGAAATTTAAATTTTATAGTAAATTTCCTTTCTTATTATACCTACAACAATTGTTTACATGGAAGCCCTCCTGTCTTCTTATTTGGGTACAAATCCTTCCTCTCCACTTATCACATAACTCCTATGTTGGCGGACTCAAAAGAATGATTTATTGGTGACTGCTTTGCGCACTGGTAAAGCACTTGTACTAAGAGAAGAGTGTTCCATACTGGATGTGCACCAATGGAGCTCGACCAGTTTCGGCTTATTTTTTCATGGTGCTTTTGCACCACTTTTCTTTTCTAAATCTCTTGGAAAAGATCAAAATAGAGAGTATATTTTCTGAGTTAGGGTCTTCCACTGTAGTGCAAGCCGGTAGTAAACAATTGCGGCAGGTATAATAAAAAAGGAAATTTAAATTTCTCAGACCCTCCAGCATGGCCATTTTGGCTACCACATGCTCTCTTTTTATAACCAATGCAGACTTAAAGAAATAAAAATTAAATGGTTTATGTCTCATATTTTACCCACGTTAATAAAATTGATAAATTTGTCCAATGAGTGCAACAAAGCTTTGCAAAGCCTTCTTGCACTCAAGGGATGAAATACACCACCACCACGCTGTTCTGTAGGTTATGAGGCCTAAAACATAAAACAAACCAAGAACATGAACTGCTCATGGAACAAAAATAATTACAAAAATAACATACAAAAACCGTCCGCCCACATGCAATTTTACAAAAAATGGCCTGAGAAACACAAGGTCTACTTTGTGGCCTCAACTGTTAAGCTGAATAAGGTATGTAGCACTTCACACAAACCTTAATACATCTCATCCAACATTCATACTCTGATAAAGTGACTGATAATTTCTTGTAAATTTTATAACTTTAACTGGAGAATTGTATTTGTTGGACAAATTACGGGCTTTCCCAACTTTCCAATGTAAAAATGCAGACTACATATAGCGAAGCAAAGTGCTTGAAATTATCCATTTCCAAAATGATAGACAAAAAGCATCCAAAGTTGGCTATTTTTGGCATTCTGTAACTCTTATTCTCACCCTCATTGTGCTTGGTGGTTAAATCTTGAGATTAAAAAGTAAGCAGTAACTTTCTTCTGCAGTCATTGTTTCATCTTTCCATACCAAAATAATTGCTACAACAGCCTTGCAATTAGAGGAAATCAGGATAGATGTTTGCAAAATTCACTGAAAATCAATTTTTGCCGGACTATACTTTTTTTTACGTGGCCAAAGCATATGTTGGGTTAAGCCCGAAAGCATAACTTACAGCAGCGGATTTGTTCATTAAACATCTCTACCTATAGCAAAACAAAGTGTTTAAAATTAACCCTTTCCAAAATGACAGGAAAATGTAACCGAAGTTAGCTAATTTTAGCATTTTTGAATGGAACTCTTATCCTCATTGTGCTTGAGAGTTAAAGATGAGATTAAAAACTAAGCAGTAACTTTCTTCTGCAAGCATTGTTGCATCTATGTGCACAAAAATAATTGTTTCAACAACATTGCAATTAGAGAAATTAGCGCTTGAAGTTAGTCAATCTCGAAGATAAAATGCTATATTCATATCATTTGTGGCCATAGGGGTTAATTTTAAAATATTTGTGTGGTGATTTTAGTGTATCATATTATGCTCTAAATGTGTGAACATCAATCACAGACTGAGTGTCTGATAAGAGACATGGAGGAATCTTGAATCTTGGTATTTGAATGAACATGTACAAGTTGAGGGTACTTCAAGTCAAGGCACGACAACTGGGTGAGGGTTAAAACTTGGAATAAAACAAATAACAGCAAAATTGTTCTTGGATGAAGGCCCTATCTTCTCATGGGAAACATTTTGAGAAAATATGGCTCCAGTGCTGAGAAATTGCATGTAAATTTTGGCGAAAATAACAATTATTCCGACAGTACCCTTATGGGAAGTCTCAAATCTTTCAAAGGTTAAACTTTTAATAACATTTAGAACAAAATTTGTCATACTTTGACTGCTGCATGCAGCTATAGAAAACATTCAGAGCTCAATCAATTAAAAATTTAGTAAATTGTCACCTAAACTTACCAAATTCTGAAAAAATTGGAGTTTTTTTTTTTTACTTTACCTACTTTTATGCAACCAGAAGGGGATAGGGTTAAACTTTACAACCAAACTTACAACATCAAATATGCTCGGTAGTCAATTGTGAATACGTACATGAAAAGTTTTTGAAATTAACCCTTTCCAAAATGATGGAAGAAGCAACTAAAGTTGGCTAATTTTGTCATTTTCAAATGGGACTCTTATTCTCGCCCTCATTGTGCTTGAGGGTTAAATCTGAGATTAAGAAGTAAACAGTAACTTTCTTCTGCAATCATTGTTGCATCTATCCATACCAAAATAATTGTTACAACAACCTTGCAATTAGAGAAATTTGCCCTTGAAGTTGGTAAATTTTGAAGAAAAAATCTATATTCATGTCATTTTTGGCCAATGAAGGTTAATGTTGAAAGATTTGAGTGGTGATTGTTGTGTGGTGTATCATATTATGCTCTAAATGTGTGGAAAATTTGAGCTAAATAACTGTAAACAGTTTTGAGACTTCCGAAATATGGTGAAATTTTGAAGGTTTTGGCAGAATATTTTGAAAATACGCGTTTTCACAGATATGATGATACCGCATTTCACTAGACTTTATGACATTACATAAGTATGCCAAATTTGGTTAAAATCGTACTGCTTGTTTTTGAGCAGTGCAACAGACAAAATTAAGGGAGGGAGAAAAAGAATAATTTGAAAAAAAAATTGTTTTGGAATTTAAGAAAAACAATAGTCTTTCCCAAACAAAGTAAAAAAAAAAAAAAGAGAAAAATTTTGAAAAAGAAGAATAACAAGAGTCTTTCCCAAACTTGGTTTGGGAAAGTCTAATTAAAACTAGTTAATTTCTCATAGTTCAACTAGGAGTTTAACCAATGGCTAATTCCATGTCAAATTACCCAATGGTGTTCAATTTCATTGAAACTTAGTATATATGTTGGGACAGTTGCAGATAGTATAAATACCAAGTTTCAATGAAAATGGACAAGCAGTTCCTAAGATATGGCCAGGCAAAATGTGACAATTCTGGCATTATTCTGCGAAAAAATGGTTATACCCATCATTTCAAATTGTCACATCTCAGTAACTGCCAAGCCAATCTTGATGTTTTTTGTGTCATTGGGAAGGCGATATTCTTATGGTTTCTTATTTTTCACACAATAAGATAAAATAATGGTAGACAAATACAAATAATGTCATGTTTGACATTCTGGAGATACCTCTTTTCCAATGGCACCAAGATCATCAAGATTGACTCAGTAGTTCCTGAGATATGACAGTTTGAAAATTATGGATCTTGCCATTTTTCGGTAAAACTACAAAATTTTGACAGGCCATACCTTGGGAACTGCTGATCTGATTTTATTAAAACTAGGAACTTTTACTATTTGCAACAGTCCAAATATGTACACAAAGTTTAATTGAAATTGGAGAGAAAAAATCCATTTTTGTTTGGTGATTTGACATGAAACTAAACCTGTTCACTCTTGTTTTACAGAGCTCAGTAACACCAAATTTGTTGAATTCATAGTCACATTATGGTACAAAATGTTTGCTTGAAATTTGACATCAGTATGCAGAGGAATAAATATCAATATAACTGTTTACCAATTGGGCTATTAAAAAAAGACATCTTGTTTCTCATGCACCTCCATTGTCAATGAAAACCTGCCTCATTACTTCATTTTTTTACCTGGAAATCTCATTGATGATACCATTTGACAATCTTTTAATTAAATAAATATATGCTGTCATTTATTTCAATTTCTCATTAGGCTTTAAAATGTGGGGTAGATAAATATATGTTCCAATAAGAGTAAAATCTTCACCCTCTGATTGGATGAGAGCTGGCATTGTTTCTTTTATGTTTACGGCTCCTGTAGCAGGCCTGGAAATAATTTTTTTTGGTGCACCGGTCATAATGACCAGTTCCATAATGATCGGATCGGTCATACAGTAACCCGGGTCGGTCATATTTTTTGGCTTCCAATTCAAACATTAACTAGGGCTAAACCCATGTAAATTATGTTGGGCTAATGTCGTAATGATGTACAAAATATTAGGGCCTACCTGCGTTCAATTTTATTGAAATGACACTTAACTTTTATAACATTAAACTGCATGACGAGGATGTCTTCAGTCCGCAAAGCACTTTTTTTTAGTTCAACTTTGGCGAAGACAAATTTGAGCTTATGCCATGGTCAGTTGTCCGTCGTTGTCTGACCATCTGTCAGTCTGTCTGTCTGTCCATCAACAATTCAAGGCTAGAGGCCGTATTTATGAACTGATCTTTACGGAACTTCTTGGGTACTTTTGCTATGACCGTGGGACAAGAACGAGTGTTTTGGGGTCCGATCCAAAATTCAAGTTGGCCACTGGCAGCCATTTTGTACAAAATTAGGTGCAATCAGATTTTTGCACAGAACTTTCATATGAAAGCGCTGATTTGAATAATTTTTTGTATGAATGTTTAGTACCAGGGGATACATCACATATAATACAGGTTTTTTCTTGTGCATAAATTTTGCAAATTAGACTAACTTTGATGTATTTAGGGTACTTTCAGCACTGTAAGTGCAAATGCCAGTACGGCTCGAGCTAGAGGCCGTATTTATGAACCGATCTTTAGAAAACTTCTTGGGTACCTTTGGTATCACCGTGGGACGCGAACGAATGTTTTTGGGACTGGTCCAAAATTGAAGATGGCCGATGGCAGCCATTTTATACAAAATTAGGTGCAATCAGATTTTTGCACAAAACTTCCATATGAAAGCGCTGATTTGAATAATTTTTTGTGTGAATGTTTAGTACCATGGGATACCATATAATACGGGTTTTTTCTCGTGCAGAAATTATGCAAATTAGATGAACTTTGATTTCTTTCAGTGCTACTTACACACAGTAAGTACACGTGTCAATACGGCTCGGGCTAGAGTCTGTATTTATGAACTGATCTTCACGAAATGTCTTGGTACCTTTGTAATCACCTTGGGATGAGAACGAGTGTTTCTAGGTGTGGTCCAAAATTCAAGATGGCTGCCAGTGGCCATTTTGTACCGAAATTAGATCTAATCAGTTTTTTGTATACAACTTCTATACGGCTCAGGCTAGAGGCCGTATTTATGAACCGATCTTTACGAAACTTCTTGGGTACGTTTGTTATCACCGTGGGATGAGAATGAGTGTTTTTGGGTGTGGTCCAAAATTCAAGATGGCCACCAGCAACCATTTTGTACCAAAATTAGTGCAATCAGGTTTTTGTACAGAACATCTGTATGAAAGTTCTGATTTGAATAAATTTTTGTAGGAATGTTTAGTAAAATGGAATACATCACATATAATACCTGGTTTTTTTCTCGTGCAGAAATTATGCAAATTAGATTAACTTTGATTTGTTTAGTGCTACTTATACTCAGTAAGTGCACATGTCAATACGGCTCAGGCTAGAGTCTGTATTTATGAACTGATCTTCACGAAACTTCTTGGGATACCTTTGTTATCATTGTGACAGGAACAAGTGTTTTGGGGTACCTTTGTTATCATTGAGCTATGAGAACAAATATTTTTTGGTTCAGTCAGGCCCACTCTGGGACTCAAAGATTTCTTTTCTAGTTTAGCATCTAACTGTCGCCCACCTTTGCGATACTTTACCCACACATTTGTTACAGGCTATGGTCAGCATTTATGTACAGACCGTTACAATACTTTACATATACCTTTGTTATCAGGTCATTATCTAGATGTTTGTCATTGCTGTGTCACATACTATACATGTACATGTCTTAACCCTTTACCCAATGTAACGGCCAAAACCGGCCAGCGCTATTCACGAAAATCGCCAATTAATTTTCATTATTTTTTCATTTTTTGTCTCAAAAACATAGGTTATGACTAGGGTCATAATCTATGTTTTTGAGACAAAAAAATGAAAAAAAATAGTCATTCAAGAATTTTTTTTGCAAGTGTCGTCTGCTTTTCATGTTAGGTAAAGGGTTAAACAAGTTGAGCTACAGTGTCATTGACACTTTCATTTTTTTTTTATTAATTTTATTATGCTATTTAGCACCAGATGAACCAGTCAGTTTCCAAGGCTTTAGTAATCTATATTATTCTAGGTATATCAGATTACATTGGGTAATGAAATAATTTTTAAAAATTATCATTTCAGAAGAGTATCATTTGAACATCGGGTTGACACAGTTCTACAGTGGTTGATGATGAACACATCAAGACCTGATTTTACCACCTTGTATTTCAATGAGCCAGATCACTCTGCCCATTCAGCTGGCCCAAACAGTTCTCTGGTAATGTACTAGAAGAGTATAAGTCAGTTTTACAAAAGTTCATTTACCTATTACCTAAAACAATTTAGCCATCTGCACACTGATGTCAAAATACAAAAATTTCAAGCAATAAATTTTTCTCATAATCAGACATGTTAACTCTCCCGGAATGCCCGGGATTCTCCCGGAATTAGCTATCCCCTCCCGCCCTCCCGCCCGGGAGTCAATTTGGGCCAAAATCTCCCGGAAAGTCGACATACCAGACAAAAACTGAATCCACCAGCTTTTGTTTACAAATACAAAAGCATGTGCTCTACTCTCAATGGCAAGGTCATTAAGTTTGTGTGAAACGTCACCACTTATGTAAGAACTGGTGACCAATCTCATTTCTGTCAATGGCCGTGTTGTGATTATTTGCAACACGTTTGACAGGCGGATTAAATGAATTTGAGATGCAGGATAATTGCTGAAATTGATTATATATTAAAGGCACACCTTTGCTTGTATACAGGTAGCAGTCAAATCGAAAAATAAGTTCCATACGCATAAATTTTGTCCAATCGAACATGTGCAAAAATACGCACAAATTTATTATTGTGCATTTTGGATTTCACTTTCACTTCAGATAATTATAGCCAATTTTGCAGACAAACGGCTCAAACATATGAGTTGCCGTAATTTTCAATATATTGGGAAAAATTTCCGATTCGCAATTTTCTAAAGCAGGCTGTGAAAAAAATTATGTTTTTGGTGAAAAAAATCTCTAAAAAGTTGCTAATTTACGGCACGTGGACGTTTTTTCATTCGTTGTGATAAATGGACAACAAAATAAATTAAATATCCCGGAGATGTTTCGTCCTGGGCTGGCTGTGGCATAATGTTCACGTTTCACTGAAAAATGATCACCCCATTCCAAATCCCCTTCGTAAATGACCAACTACTTCCAGTGAGTACCCGGTGTGGTTAGGTGGGGCGCTGGGCTTTGGCAGATCGAATTACCACAACAACCGGGCTCGGGGTGTGCCTAAACACCACAGATCGCCGCAGGTTACCGCAGGTTGCCGCAGGTCGCCGCAAGTACCCATAATTTCCCAAATAGATCCAAAACTTTCAACACAGCGTCAAAACTGATATAGTGCTGAAAAGGTCCAAAATATCTCCAAACATTTTGTACATAAAACCATTGAAATATGGATGTCATTGGAACAACTCAGATATTGGCACATGACCACATCCATATTTTTGATTTCTGTTTTTTTCTATATTTCTATGTTTTGGCTTTTGAAAGGACAAATTGTTCAAATAAAACACATTAGGGTGGAATGTTTAATGTATGTGTGTGTGGGGGGGAGGGGGGGGGGTGGTAACATGGAAATTATTGATGTGCTGCCCACGTGCAAAAATCTCACTGACAAGCATCCGAGTCTCACTGGGAACTCATCAAAATCTCACTGACAGTCACCTCGAGAGGTTAACTGGTCTGGGTCACTCACCACCGGTTAGTAGAACGTTGGCGTATGTTCCTTTGATGTATTGTTGTTGGACTGTTTCCTGTTATGTCTGTGTGTGTGGGGGTGGGGGGGGGGGGGGGGGGTATTTGGTATTAATTTGTATTTAAAATTGATCCACACGTGGCTTCTACGTGCAAAAAAAAATCTCCCTGAAAATCATGTCATCTCCCTGAAAATTTTCTTCAATCTCCCTGAAAAAAATTTTGGAAGGTTAACATGTCTGCTCATAATGCAATTAGAAATTTAACCAATTAGACTGTTCGGGAAATGGGGAATGGGCCAACATAAGAAATCAAGAAGTATTTTCTTAGAAAAGTTGGCATACCAACTTTTAAACATATTTTGAGTATACTGAATCCAATTCTGCCATATGCCACCTCATATTTTGGGTGTGAGACCTTCAAAAATTTAATTCAAGCTGACAACTGTTTCTGTGATTTCAGTTTTTGATTTTTTTTAATGAGCATTTTTTATGCGTGTCTATATATCATAATTTCAATACCATGTTTGATACAATGTTGTTACCAACCAATATTAGATTCACATATCAAATAACATCAGTAAAACTTGAATGCATGCCGCCACCATAGGTCAGAAGTTAACAGGGACACACCTGACTGATCGTATCGTATCTAAACGATCAAAATATTATTCTTGTGAACTAAATACTCTTTTGAAATAAATAAAACTATTTCATTCATACAAATGATATTTTGATCGCTGACACAATAAGTCACGAGTATCCCTCTTAATCTCTGACTTGATAATGGCGGCTTCCTCAAAATTCCCCTAAAAGCTTATGGCAATTCAAGATATAGATGGTGAAATGCCGACAGCTGCAAGGTACACACTATTCAATACTATTGAAACTTGCACCTGTTCAGTGTGTGATATACTGATAATCGTATTAATTTGTATCACATTAATTAGACATGCTTCTTGGCATATCACTAATTGACTAAGTACCTTTTTAGGATTATTATCAGAAGTTAGTTTGGTGTTTATTAATTACTTAATCCACAGCTACGTCACTTTTCCTTTGTTCTGTTGATGTTTTATCGTACAAATATATCGGCATAATGTACTGTAAAAGGTGATAAGCCCAGATATTTGTATCGTTTCAGATATTTGGATGGTACAAATATCTGGACAAAAGACTATTGTTTGTTGAGTTAAGTGAGATTGATTAACACAGAAAGACATTGTCGCGAGTGTTGCAAACATTGAAGAGAGGAAACTCTTCCAATCCTGTTTATATCGCTTTATCGTTAATTTTCACACATTCAGAAAATATTTGATTCGCTCGGTTATGGGAGTGTGCGTGTGGTGGGGGGGGGGGGGGGGGGGTGGGTGATGAGTGATTGTTTACAACAGGTGTGTAAGAAGCATTGTGCACTCGGAGGAACAGCCATAGAAGGGAACTAGCACACTGATATTTGTTATTGGTGGCCTACGAACCTCCGCATCTGACATGGTGCCCAAAGCTATTTTTCGAACTAAAACATTCTACTCTGAGAAAGAAAACGCATTGTTTGCTACTTTTCTGACCAAAATCACCAAACAGGTGAAGATTGTTTCGTCCCGGTGAAGAAACATGTTAACTCTTTACCCAACTTAACGGCAAACACCATACAGCGCTATATCCATTACATCTTCATTAAACTGTTATTATGTTTTGAATTGTTGTCTTAGAAATATAGATTATGGTCCATCATTCGAACGACCTTATTGAGCTCGTTCCAATGAGGGGCAATAAGTTATGTTTTTAAGACAAAATTTGAGAATTAGTTTAAACATCTTCTAACCACGTTGGGTAAAGGGTTAATTATTTTGTGAATTGTTTGCACTTTTTAGATAAATCATACGAGGTATCTTTGATCATACTTTAGGAGTAAACAGCATGTGTACCCCATTTCTTCCACTACCCAAGAGCATTGTAAGCCCGCCCCCTCCCACCCCTTCCACTCACAACCCTTAAATATTATTTTGGCATGGTATCTCTCTCTCTCTCTCTCTCTCTCTCTCTCATTCCCTCTGTCTCTGTGTGTGTCTCTCTCTCTTTTGTCGATCGATCAACAAAAGAATAGGGAGAGTAATGTTAAGCGAACCTGGTAAATAGATTATAGACAACACTCCAACCTCTCAATGTTTAAAAAAAGATAAAATACACAATAGACACTTGCATTTTGGACTATGAATTAACCATCTGCGATAATGGAATGTCTTTTAAATCTGGCAATTGTTGAACTTGTATTTGCGAAAGTTTTAAATCGTCTTATTTCATCGGTATGCCAAATTGTTTTGTTTTCAGCATCTTCTACTGCCTGACTCAATAAAAAATCTTCCCCGTCATCACCATTCCACATGATTCCACTCTTCAGATATCGAATATTTGTTAAAAATATGGGTTTAGAAATAGATACTTTAAAATTTGTTTGTACACAGTCGTTAACTCGCGAATATTGTTAAATTGGCAATTGGGATATCACATTGCTCACACAATCACTCGCACGGATGACGATGTGATGCGTGTTCAGTTTATATCAATCGTACTGTCACATTTACACTTAACATATCTATTGTATATTCAGTGGACGTTTCAGATAAGTAACAATGAGATATATCCATTTAATTTTGGGGGGCGATAAGTAATTGTAAAACGCATTTTGACCATATTTTCACTTAAAATAAATTAAGCCAATTTTTTTTGTTGACATTCCTTAATAGGAAAGGGCTGTGGATTAAAATAGATATACCACACTTTTTGTGATGTATGGCGAGATAATTGTACAGGCCGAGTCCAATAGCACAGGACTCCTGCAAACTGTACAATTATCTCGCCATACATCACAAAAAGTGTGGTATATCTATTACATCATTGCTCAGTGGTTCTCTCTGGGTCATTTTTGAAGGTGGTATACATCAGAATCATGATCAGCATTTCAACTTTATACAGAAAAGTGTATTCTTTTACTTTTCTCCAAAAATGCTTCCAGAAAAATGTTTTTCAGAAATTCCAACCAGTCTAAATTAAATCTTGTTTAACAAAGCTTAACTTTTAGCAGTCCTTTAGATTGCTTTATTTTCAGGGCTTTAGATGTTCCCAAATTACATAAAGGTTCCATTTTCAAGGGATATTATTGATTTTAAAAGCTGAAAAGTAACTTTACACACCATAAAAAAGAAGGAAAAACACTCTAACAGCTTAAAAAATTATAATACTGCTTAGTGAGACAAATCAAAGGCAATATTTTAACATGATTCCTATTTTGGGCACAGCTTTTACCTGCTTGAATTTGGAGTAATTTAAAGGCCTGACTGTTACCGTAAGTCCCCATACAGCCAGAACGGCTACTTTTATATTACTTTAAAAAAGTTGCTTCAAGTGTATCCTTCCTTTAAAACTCTACTGATAGGCTGCATTTATCTTAACATTGTTTTTTAATCATTGTTGGCTGCCTGTACAGGCAACCAACAATGAAGTAAAAACACTGTTAATTCATCTGTAGCTGTGTACAAGTATATATGGTAGTTATTATAGTAAAATTAATCTGAAGATATAAGGGTTAATGAGCTCTATCAAACAAGAGTGGATTGCATAGCTTACAGATGAAAATGCCAGTTAGTGAGGTATTTTGGAGCTCCATCTTTCATATCTTTTTGCTGTATTCTCATTGGTTAGAACCCTGTTCCAGACCCTGAACCTGATGATATAGCCAGCATTTTGAATTGGCTCTCTCATTCATTCATTTCAATATCTTGGACCAGTTTTCTTACAAATTAATATTTTAAGATGTGCACATACCCTGATCACAGGTAATTTTCTTTACAGTGACTAAGTTAACTGTATTTCACAATCTTTCGTCTTAATCTGGTATGCTTGAATTTTTGTGTACAGAATGACTTGGGAAACTGTTGATATCAAACATCATCAGGTACTTAGTATTGAGGTTGAAGCCTTAAATCAAAAATAATTTAATTAAACAGCTCTACATGGTTGTAGAATCAAGTTCTTATTGAACCCCTCTACAAATACAAAATTTTATGTAATACTCATATAGATTTTGGCCTGAAAACCACGAGAAACGGTACATATCACGTAATGTGTTCCAATTCCATATCATACAGACAACTCATTCTGATTCCGTATCATATAGACGACTCATTTCCTGTAACGCAACAGTGACAGTATGGGCGATTGGCTAAAAATTTAACAATAAATAGAAACTGCACAATTCAATATTACCTCTACCCGGTTCCTGAGGATGAGCCCATGTTCCACACTCATAAATTCAAGCAGATCATTGTACGATTTGACACTGAGAGAGAATAATTTGACAACAGCACTTTGAAAATTGCAGTGACCGCATTACTCATTAAAAATATAGTTCCATAAAATATGGGGTTTTTTCTCGCCCAACATTTTGTCCCAAAACTGTATTAACAATTTAAGATTTAATCTGTTTATATGACAGAATTGTTAGATAAATGAATTATCATTGATAATGTGCAGGTCCTGTGATTTGCATCAGATTCTCGGTGGTGTAAAAAAATGGGATCATAACTCACCGGCCCATTGAGATCCCATTCTGGACACCACCTCGAATCTGATACAAATCACAGGATATGCACATAATCATGATATTCTGTAAGATCATTTTATTGAATTTTTCTGTATCAGATGATGATATATAAGGTTGAGATTCTCATACATAAGGCGTAACATTCTGCTCAGTAAAATCAAGTTCTCACTGACCTTCACAAATGCAAAATGGATTTATGCATTTTTATGTTAATAATAATCTGTAGGTCTATACCAGGGGTGTGGGAAGCAAGGAGCATGGAGGGTAGGGCTCTGTGAAGCTCCAAGATTTGATTTGATTTTGAATCTTAAGTTGGTTTTCAGTTTGATTTGAAGTTGGCTGTCCAATTCATTTTCCATTGAATCTTTTCACTGAAATTTCACTTAGTCATCTTTGTCCTCTCACAAAAGGTATAGCTGTGATAGAAATTGTACATAAATAATGTTGAAAATGAAACCGGAGTGTAATGTCCATTATATTAACTGGTTGAGGGCTAGATTATTTTTGGTCGTCTGAATCTGTTATTCAAAATTTGTTTTGTTACAAATTATTGGATAATGCTTGCAGGTCCTCTCCAGTAATTTGTAATAGAACAAATTTATATCAACAAAATATTATTGGAATTTGACTGAATATAAAACATGAGCAAGGAAAACATGGGTTTTTGCTCTGGTACCATCATTTTTTGAAAGCCCAGATAGCACTCTACCAGTTATCATAAAAAGCATCTGTACCCATGCCACCATCCATGCTAATTCCATTTCACTAGTCACTACCACTGCTGAAAGGAAATTTAAAGTTCCCAAACAATATTGACGATGAGCTCATGGTTGCTAGAGGCTAGCCCCATGAAGTGCCCAGTACAGAATTCTCGCACCCGTTTTTGTTTTTAAACAAAAATCTTTAATGGATAATATTCCAACTACATCATCAAGGCATTTAAACCTTCAATCAAGGCATGCCTTGATAATGCCGTTGGAATATTTCATCAGTCAGGACTTCAAGATGCCTGTATACAATTCAGGTTCACTTCAATTTTTAATAATAATAATTTGCAGGGCCCTAATGGAGGGCTCTGATCTCCCACATCTAAACACAGGAAGGTCAGGATAACTTACCGCGAGGGAAAGTTCAACATCCTTTCATGGTTTAACAAAGAATTATGTGGTAAATTGATGCAGTATGTCAATGAAATGTATCTTTTCAGGTCCAAAATTTCAAATATTTTTTGGGGGTGGGTACCTGACATGCCACCAATAAGTGTGAACTCCACTCATGCCACCAATGAGAGTGAACTCCACTCATTCTGCCTTTGGCAATCAGTTATAGCCTCTGGTTAGCAAGGTTAGATTCAAGCCTATATCAGTGGATTATACAGTTCAAGATCACAGGTTTAACCCTTTGTACTTTGGTGTCAAAATGGCAAAATTTTCAACAACAAATATTTCTCATAATGAAGTTTGATGTAACCAGATATACCTTGTTTGACAGAGCTCAGTGAGCTCTGTCAAACAAGATATAATTGGTTAAATTCATAGTTAAACAAGAAAGAAACAGTGATTGGAGAAAATTCTGTTGCACTACCAGAGTGATAGGGGTTAAAAGATTCAAATATGTGTTCAACCTGAATGCATTGAGCTCTGTTCATAATTTCTTGATTGACAATCAAATAAAATATAATAGATTAAATATTTATATTGATTCTGCTGTGGCTAAATAGGTCTATGGACATGTGGTATGCAGTGGTTGTCAGAATAATTTTTTCATAGATCACAGAAGATTTTTTCATCCAATTAACAGCAGTTTAATCTCTAACCTATATTCAGTTACCAAGTCAAATTTGTACTAATGGTATGGTAACTGTTTTTAAGTTTTTTGCAATTAATGTGCTTATTCAATTAAGAAATATCGAATTGAGTGGGTTTTAGTTTCTGTAGGAAAATAAGTCACTCAGACACACCCCACCCCCATGGTATGAATTTATTCATGCCCAGGAATTGGAAAAGTGTGTATAAATTTTGTAATAAGGTCAAGAGGTTGCATAGATGTGGGAGCTTGAAAAATAGCCATCTGCTGAAAAATCTTCTGCTGGGCAGAACATTGTCCCCACTTAGATGGTAAGGCCATAGGTTTATTTTTGGTGTGGTATGTCCTTACAGATTGAATTAACCTATGGTCCTACCATCAAGTTTAAACTGGGCAGAACCTGATACTGCAAGTGGCAATGCCCAATACTTCTTGCCATTTGAGGCTTTCTATTGCCATGGTGCCCATAGAAGCGTCATTATTTGCCCAATTGTGGTCACTGTGTTGGCTCAATTTTTAGCTTAACTTGACAAAATCAAGATAAGCTATTGCCATCACATGTGCAGAATTCTGTGAGTCTGTTCGCATTTTCTTTAGTACAGGCTACACACTGTAGTTCTTGTCTGATCATCACAAAATTTCATTTGCTGATTCAAAGTCATGTCTGGATGAGAAAGTCCCATTTTGGTCATGATCGGTCAACCATGATAGCTGCACGGGCCCGAAACCGAAAAACCTTTAGCACAGTCTACAGGTCATATTTATGAAGGGATTTCATTGTAGCATTGTAGGATGACTCTGTATAATGTCAAGATGAGAATGTCCTAGTTTGGTCGGGTTCAGTCAACTGTGATGGCCACAGGGGCACATTACCTAGATTCCTTTAGCACAGTCTACAGGTAGAGTTTAGAAGGGATTTCATTGTAAACTGATAGGATGACTCAGTGTAATGTCTAGATGAGAACATCCTATTTTGTCTGTGATTGGTCAACCGTGTCGGCCGCATAGGCACATTGCCTAGATTTTCTTAGCACAGTCTACAGTTCATATTTATGAAGCCATTTCATTGTAAATTGGTAGGATAACAAGGTATGATGTCTAAATGAGACTGTCATATTTTGGTCACGATTGGTCAGCCATTATCGCCGATTGGGCATGTGACCTAGATTCCTTTAGCACTGTCTGCAGGTTGTTGTTATAAAGAGATTTCTTTGTAACTTGGTAGGATAGCTCGGTATATCTAGATGAGACTGTCCTATTTTAGTTTTGATCAGTCAACCATGACTGCCAGACCAGCACGTGTCCAAGATTCCTTTAGAAAAGTCTATGAGTCATATTTATGAAAGGATTTCACTGTAATTTGGTAGGATGACTCGTTTTGGAATGATTTTACTGTAACTTGGTAACTTTGGTTGACATATGTTAACTGTGAGAGCAACATCAACCCAGGCCTAATTTCTTTAGTAAAGTCTACACCTCAAATTATTCTCGTTGAAAACATTGTATGTAGTGAACAGAAATTAATATATTCTCAATTATCACAATTCTTGTCTTGTTTCATAATCCTTTCATAAACACTGAACATTATCCTTTTTATCAAACTCTACACACACTCAAGTTAAGCTGCAGTGTCATTGACACTTTCATTTAAAAAATAATAAGGCATCTGAAAAATTTGGTCACATAAAATTTCAGGAGAGCAAGTTTCCCCTTGAACCCCCCCCCCCCCCCCCCTCCCCTCTTCTTTTGAACATATGGTAAGTGATTCGGGTCTTGGTAAGATAAACAGTGATGCTCTGTTTTCCTACATTTATTCATGTGGAATTCATTATGTTTATATATTTCATAGGTTAATGACCAACTCAAAAAAGTAGATGGAATGGTTCACAGGTTAATGAATGGTTTATATCAGCAAGGACTAGACAATTGTGTTAATATTATCATTCTGGCTGATCACGGTAGGATTTAAGTGCATATATCTATTGCTCTATGAGTGCTAGCATTGAATGTTTTGTTGCTTCAGAATGTCGAGTTAAATATTCAAAACATACAAATTATTTTTGTTTCAGTTCTTGTTTTTCAGCCAGTTTTTCGTGACTTGTGAAGTTGGTTTGAAATGCATCTGAAATTTGAAATGTTCATCATCCTGGAAATCATTTTCCATCCTCCGTTTTTTCTAATGCCAATGTTTCAACCCTATTTATTGCACATAAAACATTTAATGGAATAGTGGATTTAGTCAGTGTAGATTTTGACTGGCTAAAAATTAACCAGGTAAAATACAGGGTTCCCCTGCATCTTGAAAATGTTTAAAAATCAGTAAATTTAAAATAAAAAATTCTAGTGGTGAAAATCTTTGAATTTTCAATGATTTTCGAAATGTCTTTATAAAAATCATTGATTTTGACCCATTTTGCTCTCCATAGTTCAACAGTTTTGACGGGAATTCAGAGCATTGTTGCCCTCTGCACTGCAGGTCAATTTTAACAACCAATCAGTATATGTGAATGATACCATGTGGGTTATTTGCATGCTGTTATGTAGATTACTGTACATCTGTGCTGCCATATCGAAAGCATCCCATTAAAATGAGTTTTATGGGGCAAGGTGTTTGCATTTAGCCAATAGAATAAATTGTTTTACCCCTGTATCTGGAGACTGAGCAGATGATTTGCAAATGTCTAGATGTTTATATTTATTATGCCCCCGACCTCCAAAGGCAGATTTGAGGTTATCTGGTGAAGCCCGCCGTACATCTGTCCATCTGTCCATCCAGTCATCTGTTCGTCCATCAGTCTGGTTAGTCTTGTCTGTCCGTTCAAACGTTTGGGATTGTAATTTTAAAGCTATTGGTCGGATTTGGATCACCTTTGGTATGCTGATAGACCCACATGGGAGAACAGATATCCAAAAGGAACGGGTTGTGTCCAACAATTTTCCCCAGGGTTATGACCCTTTTTCATTGTTTTTTTTTTTTTTTTTTAGGGTTTAACGACACATTAACAGCCAGGGTCATATCATGTCGGTGACAGTTTTACGGGTGGAGGAAGCCGGAGTACCCGGAGAGAACCACCGAGCAACGACGAGCAGCTGTCAGCTCTCCAACATCGTAACTCTGAACTCTGCACTGCGGCACAGGCAGGGTTAGATTGGTTGAAGACATGCGCACCATCGACATGCAGTATGCCTTAGTACACAGCGTCATCGTGCCCCCATGTAGGCAATCAGGGTTAAGTGCCTTGCCCAAGGACACAACGCTGGAGCATGGATCAATCTCTGAAATGGTCACCATCCATCTACTAACCACGCTCGACGTTGCTTAACTTCGGTGATCTGACAAGAACCGGTTACCGCTACGGCACCACTCCCCTCCTTTTTCATTCTTTTGACTTAGAACATTTTTTCTGTTTCCACTCTTTCGACTTAGAAAATTTTCTGTCCCACAGTACCTTAAAGGCTACTTCAAACATGCCTAAAGTTCAGGTGCAGTAGGCCACTCTGTGTTAGTTTCCATAATCATGCCTTGCTAGTTTCAAGATTCTAGGCACTAGGGTCCTGCAAATATTTGAGATTTGATTCGATGTTGATATCATTCCTTTGCTTCAAGATCGATCCCAAATCAGTATCAAGACTTGATTTTTTTAAATCTCTCGTACTTAGTGCAATTTGTTACATTTCCAATGAAAATTTGATAAAATTGACATTAGACAATTCATTCATGTAGGCTCCATTCGTATTTAATTGAGTAATTGACAATGTTTAATTGTTAGGTTAGTAGTATAGACGATAGAACATCCTCAGGTTGTGCATGACGTGCAGTTAATTTATCAGACCTACTTATCAATGAATAATGATCTTTGGTTAGGAAAGAGTTCAGAATATCCAGTTTGATACGACTAATTGCACATTTTTGTGATGATAGCAACACGTAAACACTGCAAACTATACAATCCTGTCTGCTAAAATAGACTCAAAATTAAAAGTCAGACAGTGCAATTGAGCATAATCAACAGTATTAACAAGGCGACTGTTGTGGACGTCTTACAAAGACCATCGCCTCACATGTCCGACTAATAGGGTATTGGGTCTTTTAATTCCTTTTCCAGTTCGTCCCCTGGGTCATTTCATTCCTTTACCATTTCGTACTGAGAGGCTTCGCACTGAGTCGTTTCTTACCCATGCAAACAGGCTGGAGTAAGAAAGTGATATGGAGATGGAGTGGATTCGTGTGCTGGTCTCTCATGCCAGAGGTCGGGGTTTGACCTCTGGTCTGGAGAGATTCCGAGATGACCGAACATTTTCTGGCAACATCAATTGTGGTATTGATGCTACTACAATGTACAGCCCTATCGTACTATAAATACAAACATTGGATATAATAAATAACAAAAGCAACAGTGCACAATTTAATATACAACCCCAAACGTACCCCCTCCTCCTGATGCGCCAAATGGAAGGTACAATATTGATTGATGCTAAGGAAGTAGAATTTTGCATGTCTGTGTGGCTCACAGTGTCCAGAAGCAGTTGATGTTGTCACAGATTGTGGTGAATAGTAACAAATTAAGCCTTCAAAAACTAAAACTTTGGACAATAGGTCTAGCTGTTTCAGTGAGGTGCTACAGAGAATATTTATTTATTGGTGTTTAAGGTGGTCAGTCTGTCTTGTAAGGGTCATCACATTGTTACATAACTTCTGTTTGGTGCAATATGAAATAACTTGTCTATTGAGATTCGATTTGAGATTCAATTCGATATAGATATCAGAGACAAGATTTGATTTGAGATTCTGTTAAAAAAAAAATTGTGATTTGCAGATCCCTACTTGGCTTGACAGATTCCGTTGGCTGGAGGAAGTAAACAATATTCATGAAGCATAATGTAAATTATGTAAAAAAAAACTTTCATCTGTCCATCCAGTCATCTGTCCGTCCATCAGTCTGGTTAGTCTTGTCTGTCCGTTCAAACGTTTGGGATTGTAATTTTAAAGCTATTGGTCGGATTTGGATCACCAATGGTATGCTGATAGACCCACATGGGAGAACAGATATCCAAAAGGAACGGGTTGTGTCCAACAATTTTCCCCAGGGTTATGACCCTTTTTCATTCTTTTTTTTTTTTTTTTTTAAGGTTTAACGACACATTAACAGCCAGGGTCATATCATGTCGGTGACAGTTTTACGGGTGGAGGAAGCCAGAGTACCCAGAGAGAACCACCGAGCAACGACGAGCAGCTGTCAGCTCTCCAACATCGTAACTCTGAACTCTGCACTGCGGCACAGGCAGGGTTAGATTGGTTGAAGACATGCGCACCATCGACATGCAGTATGCCTTAGTACACAGCGTCATCGTGCCCCCATGTAGGCAATCAGGGTTAAGTGCCTTGCCCAAGGACACAACGCTGGAGCACGGATCAATCTCTGAAATAGTCACCATCCATCTACTAACCACGCTCGACGTTGCTTAACTTCGGTGATCTGACAAGAACCGGTTACCGCTACGGCACCACTCCCCTCCTTTTTCATTCTTTTGACTTAGAACATTTTTTCTGTTTCCACTCTTTCGACTTAGAAAATTTTTCTGTCCCACAGTACCTTAAAGGCTACTTCAAACATGCCTAAAGTTCAGGTGCAGTAGGCCACTCTGTGTTAGTTTCCATAATCATGCCTTGCTAGTTTCAAGATTCTAGGCACTAGGGTCCTGCAAATATTTGAGATTTGATTCGATGTTGATATCATTCCTTTGCTTCAAGATCGATCCCAAATCAGTATCAAGACTTGATTTTTTTAAATCTCTCGTACTTAGTGCAATTTGTTACATTTCCAATGAAAATTTGATAAAATTGACATTAGACAATTCATTCATGTAGGCTCCATTCATATTTAATTGAGTAATTGACAATGTTTAATTGTTAGGTTAGTAGTATAGACGATAGAACATCCTCAGGTTGTGCATGACATGCAGTTAATTTATCAGACCTACTTATCAATGAATAATGATCTTTGGTTAGGAAAGAGTTCAGAATATCCAGTTTGATACGACTAATTGCACATTTTTGTGATGATAGCAACACGTAAACACTGCAAACTATACAATCCTGTCTGCTAAAATAGACTCAAAATTAAAAGTCAGACAGTGCAATCGACCATAATCAACAGTATTAACAAGGCGACTGTTGTGGACGTCTTACAAAGACCATCACCTCACATGTCCGACTAATAGGGTATTGGGTCTTTTAATTCCTTTTCCAGTTCGTCCCCTGGGTCATTTCGTTCCTTTACCATTTCGTACTGAGAGGCTTCGCACTGAGTTGTTTCTTACCCATACAAACAGGCTGGAGTAAGAAAGTGATATGGAGATGGAGTGGATTCGTGTGCTGGTCTCTCATGCCAGAGGTCGGGGTTTGACCTCTGGTCTGGAGAGATTCCGAGATGACCGAACATTTTCTGGCAACATCAATTGTGGTATTGATGCTACTACAATGTACAGCCCTATCATACTATAAATACAAACATTGGATATAATAAAGAACAAAAGCAACAGTGCACAATTTAATATACAACCCCAAACGTACTCCCTCCTCCTGATGCGCCAAATGGAAGGTACAATATTGATTGATGCTAAGGAAGTAGAATTTTGCATGTCTGTGTGGCTCACAGTGTCCAGAAGCAGTTGATGTTGTCACAGATTGTGGTGAATAGTAACAAATTAAGCCTTCAAAAACTAAAACTTTGGACAATAGGTCCAGCTGTTTCAGTAAGGTGCTACAGAGAATATTTATTTATTGGTGTTTAAGGTGGTCAGTCTGTCTTGTAAGGGTCATCACATTGTTACATAACTTCTGTTTGGTGCAATATGAAATAACTTGTCTATTGAGATTCGATTTGAGATTCAATTCGATATAGATATCAGAGACAAGATTTGATTTGAGATTCTGTTAAAAAAAAAATTGTGATTTGCAGATCCCTACTTGGCTTGACAGATTCCGTTGGCTGGAGGAAGTAAACAATATTCATGAAGCATAATGTAAATTATGTAAAAAAAAACTTTGTCTTCAAACTTATGGGTATCAGTGCATTAAAATTGCATAAAAAAAGTGCTAAGCACATGCGTCACTCCAAACAAAATGACAGCAATTATAGTTTACAGACTTTTCGAAAGAAAAGTGAATCTGCCTCAGAAGATGTACAGGTAAGTGTACAAGGTCAGGACAGTGAACTTTACTTGAAATTGGTGATAAAACATGGGGAAGTGAGTGTATAAGTGTTTGTGTGTGTGTGGTGGGGAGGGGAGAGGGGAAACAGTGTTCTAGTACATACACATTTCCACAAGATTTTTTGTGGTTTCCATTGTATTTTAAAGTACCTGTAATCTGTGAAAATCATTGATTTTTGTTCTCTAGTTTCCTGAAAAATCTTTGAATTTCACTGAAAACTGTCTTTGAAATCTTTGAATTTGATGATCAAAAATGTGCAGGAACCCAGAAATAAAATTGGGGAACAGAATTTTAATCACAGAGGAGTCCAAGAAACAAGATTTCTTTTGAATGGTCCTATGCTGTTAAAAACTGGACATTGGTTTAAACAAATGTGATATGTAGAGGATCTCAATGAGTTCCAGTTTAGTGTAAATTTTACGAAATGAGTTCAGTAAACTAGGTCTGAATCAAGTCTTTGGTGAGGTTGAGTCCTAATTTATTGGACAAGGTTCATCTATAAATTGGGGACACATTAAATATCATTAGTGGGCTTCCACAATATCGTATCACAAATTTTTCAACTTTTCAGGAGTGATAACCTGAATAACTCCAAATATGGGAAATACAGAACAGAGTCACTTTGGCTCCTCAAACAGAAAACCACATTCGTTGAATCAGATAACATTTAGTGTCTATTAAATGTGGTTTCTATGAGAAAAATTACTTTTAGGTGGTGAAACAACATTTTGAGAGTTAACATGCTGTAATATAACATTTGTAAATTGATTATATTTCTGTCATTCTGTGACCTTTACCATTCATGCTATGAGTGGTTAGTCAAGGTTTTCTGCCCATTTCATTTCCACCCATCAGAAACAAGCTGATTGCCTCCATTAACAAGACAGGAATTTTGAGATACAACATTTTAGAAGCAGCACTCCCTCATTCTTTTTGAAAATGCTTTGAAGATACAATATTTAAAAACAATTTGTGAACATGTCAGACAAAAAACCCTATAATTCGACCGAATCTATTTCTTCTGTTCTTGTACATCTTATGTAATCAGACCCATAGATTACGAATTTGTGAAAACGTGTTTTGTACCAAAACAGGAGACACAATCTTCTGGAAGCCCACTCACAATATTCTGTTTAGCACTTTATCTCAAATACGATAAAAGAAGCCATATGGATCAAGAAACAAACAGCACATCCTTTAACACTTTACCTAACACTAAAGGCAGACGACACGTGCAAACAAAATACTTGAATAACTCATTTTTATTCATTTGTGCATCAAAAACTTATGTTATGACCCCTCATTGGAACAAGTACAATGAGGGGTCACAATCTATGTTTTTGAGACAAAAAGTGAAAAAATAATGAAAATTGAATGGTTATATTTGCAAACAGCACTGGCCGGTTTTGGTCGTTATGTTTGGTAAAGGGTTAATTCTTTACCTGAAGCACAAGATGTCAAAGTTCGCAATTTTAATTTTTTTTTAATTTTTAAAAAAATTTCAACAAAGCCATATCATGTGAACCTTCATTGGAATAAGCTCATTCCAATGAGGAGGTCACATGACATAGTTTGTTGAAATATTTTGAAAAAATCTTTTTCAACAACCAGTACTCAGTTTGTAAATTACACAGGCAGATGTGGCTAGATCATTAGCTGAAGGGTTAAGACCATGTAATACATTTAAAAACAAAACATTGGTTGGCAAAGCCAGAAAGAATAGTATGTAATGATGTAGATATTTTGAAGTCTTCATTAATCCTTTACCTAACATGAAAGGCAGACGACATGTTCAAACAAACTTCTTGAATAACTATTTTTTTCATTTTTTGCATCAAAAACATAGCTTATTAAGCTCATTCCAAATCAGGTCATAACTATGTTTTTGACACAAAAAATGAAAAAATAATGAAAATTGAATGGTAATTTTTGTGAACAGCACTTTTGGCCATTATATTAGGTAAAGGGTTAACAGAATATTTTGAAACAACAGTTTGAAACTCATTAGCTCACCTACTGTGAAGTAAGGTGATGCATGCTATGACCCTTGATGCATAAGTGTCTATGGTAAAGGGTTAACAGTCTTGTAATTTGGAGTTCACAATAACAATAGAGGTCCAAGCTAATCATTTGTAAAACTGGACAAGATTACCAATGCTAGGAGTGTAGATATTTTAAGTACACAATGTGAATATAAGTTACTTGGAAAATTTTGGTCTTTGATATGTCATAGATATGAAAAATGAGAGACACCAAATCAGTGAATCTTTTTTAATAAATTTAGTTCTAATAATATAGTCATTGGTTTGATCCCGAGCTGAATCCCCTGCATTGTGCCATTGGGCAAGACAATTCCAAGAACCAACTAGATTATTTTGAAATCGCAAAGCAAATTTCAGAATTTATTGAACAAAACATGTCGATCATTGAATAGGTACCACTGCTAGGTGAAGGTATCTATTGCCTTTTAACATTCTAAGTGACTCAGTAAAGTGTCCACTGCTGCTCTCTGTTGCTTCAAAACAGTGTGCTTGTTAAATGAGAGTTAAAGTACCATCTGTTTAGAGTTCACTGTGGCAAAACTTCTGGGTTCAACTACTCCAAATTTTCAGTGTTTTTTTTTTTTTTTAGGAACTGCACCGAAAGTGGCCATTGTATTCTGAACTCCAGAAACAGCATGTAAGCCTTGTGGGAACCCCAGGCATTTTGCTCTGTTTCTCCTTTTCTGTTTTCTCATCTGTTGCAGTAGGAACTTGAAACTGATCGCTATGTATGCATGCATGTTTCCTACTCAATCATATTATATGCTATTGGGGTGCTCCAGTTTGAAGTGCATGTGGTAGTTTCACCATTTTTAAATAAACATGTAAAAATGGTCAAAGTTTGAAGTAACGTAAAAACATAATATAATGCCAATAAACTGAAAAACTAAAAAACAACTATCTGCTCATTTTTTTTAGTTCTACAAAATACAGAAACTTAATAGAAATCTGATGTCATTTAATTTTTCCAAACATTGACATTAATAATGTCTCCCTTAAATTTGGCCATGTCCATTGAGAATTTCCCAGGTGTGTATTTTGTTGGAGAATATATTCCCCAAATTTGAAGAAGGAGAACTCAGTAAATGAGTTAATATGAAAGAATTGCGAAAAAACCTTTGCTGCCATAATTGTTTTGGATAATAAAATAAACTGCGTGCACTAGCTCCATAACTCAAAAATAAGATTTTAAGGTTTCATAGCTGCGGGTTGAACAATGAGGAAGTTAAATGTGTCACCATTTTGAAATTTTGAGGTTTTAAACAGTGAAAAGTGCTAAAACCTCAGTTGACATAAAAAGTAGCAAAACCCTAAATTAGGCCTAACTCATTGAGAATTGTTCATGCCATTACCAATATTTTAGACAGGTTTTTTGTTGGAGAATATATTCCCAAAAATGAAAGGAGAGCTCAATAGATCAGTTGAAATTTAACCCTTTACCCAACGAATCGCCCACATCCTCCTGCGTAATATGCAAATTCAGCAGCTGAAAAAATATTATTTTTCAAAAAATTGAAACAAAACCATATCATGTGACCCCCTCTTTGGATTGAGCTCGTCAAGCTCATTCCAAAGAGGGGTCACATGATATGGTTTTGTTGAAATTTTTTTAAAAAATTAAAAAAATTATATTTAAAATAATAAATTTTGAAATCGTCTGCGTTGGGTAAAGGGTTAAAGAAGGAGGAAAAACATTAAAAGTGATGTTTTGAATAAAGGCTGAAATTTAAAAAAATCTAGATATGGCATGCACTAGATATGTTAGTCAACAAAAAGGTTGGTAAGTTTCACAGCTGTGAGTGGAGTAATGAGAGAGTTATCTGTATCACCATTTTGGCATTTTGAGGTTTTAGTTGTAAAGGCTGAAAAGTGCAAAAAACTCTGATTGTTGTAAAAATGTCAAAAATGGTAAAAAACTGAAAAACAGCTATCTGCTCATTTTTTAAGCTCTATACAAATTACAAAAAATTCATAAAACTGTGATGTCATTCACTTTCTCATGAGTTTGACATAATTGGAGGTCCCTGCTGGTTAGCCCAAGTTGGGCTAAGTCTCTTCTGCCACAGAGGATACGTTTGCTTCTGCCAGACGTGTCAGTGAGCTTCATGTACTTTCTGTTGATTCGGCTTTCTTCAGAAATGAGACTAACAGTGTTACCTTCACAACTGATTGCTCTTTTCTGGCCAAGAATCAACTTCCTGATTGTGTGCCTCCTCCCATCTGCATTCGGGCACTTTCTCCTGTCGATGGCCGGAGGCCTCTTCTTTGTCCTGTTCGTGTGATTAAGACTTATATTAATCGCACACAGTTCATTCAGAGTGGTCAGAAGAGATTCTTTCTGTCTCTCATTCCTTGGAGGCAATCTATCTCTTCCCATTCTATTTCCAGGTGGATTTGTCTCGCAATCAAGCTAGCTTATTTCAGTTGGACTGCTCCACATCTTGTTTTGAAATGGTTTAATGCTCATGAGGTTCATGCCATTTCTACATCCTGGGCATTCCCCAATTCTGTTTCGCTCAGGGATGTTATGAATGTGGCTTACTGGAGGAATACTACTTCTTTCTCCTCCTTTTATCTGCCATCTACAACAGCAATCTGAGGACTTTTTTTCTTTAGGCCCTCTAGTTGCTGCTTAGGCTATTGTACACCCAAGTTGATTTTGTATTTTTCAGGTTGTTTGTGCATTTTTTCACTGAACCTTGTTTTCAGGTGCTTCATGCAGCATCTTCTTTCTTTCAAGATGCTTTTCAACACTGTGGTGTTGTCTTTTAGCTTCTGTTCTTTTCAGTGGGTTCCCGTTCTTTCTCTTTTTACAGGTTTTGCTGTCGATTCCCTGCTGTGCTATTGATGGTATTGGTTATGTGATTCACCTCCTCCTATTGTTTATTATACCCCCCACAAACAAAGTTTGGGAGAGTATATAGGAATCACCCTGTCCGTCCATCTGTCCGTCTGTCTGTCGTTCTGTCTGTCTGTCCATCCTTATAAGTGCAACTCCCAACTCCTCCTAAACCGTTTGAAGAATTTTCATGAAACTTTACACAATGGAAGAACTCCATATGAAGATGTGCATGAAGCAATATAATTCCGTTCTGACATTTCCAAGGGGAGATAATCTAACTTATACATTTCAGGCACGGGGGGTATCACTTTGTGAGCTTGCTCACAGTACCTCTAGTTGTTAGCAGTTGTGAGTAGGTTGTAAAGAAATTAAAATTTTTGAGTAAATTTTGTTTCTTAACATACCTACCACAATTGTTTACTGGATACCCACCCACCTAGGGGATATCTTTGATATCTTTGCCTCATTGGCAGAAATTTGGAATTGACGTCACGGTAGTTGCACTTGCACTCAGTAATTCAAGAGGTGTGCAGGGAGAGCACCTGTAATTTCGAGCGCCGGTCTCGCTTGACCCTTTTGATCTCTTTATAGTGCTTTTGTACTCGTCTACTTTTCCAAATTCGTTTGGAAAAGTTATTAGCTTGAGTTAATAAAGTAGGGCTTGCACTTACTTTACAGCCAATTGTCAACAACTGTGGTAGGTATGTTAAGAAACAAAATTTACTAAAAAAATTTAATTTTTGTAGTGCCAGACTTTTAGCCAATCTGGGATATTTTGGTGCCAGATCAAAATGTTTGGCTAAATTAGTATCTGACAGCATGAAAACTGGTAAGAATCCTGTTGTAGAGTTAACAGAGGATGCTGAGTATTTTGTATACGTCAAATGGAATAGTCAAGATTGAAACCCTTAATGTGATGGATTCCTTAGGCACCAACAATCTAGTGATGCTGCACCACAACCTTGTAGACAACTGGCAGATCTAGAATTTATAAATGCAATTTTTCACAAAATACTCAGCATTCTTTCTTCACTCAAAAATTGCACAGTAAATTTGAAAAAGAGATGTTCTCACCGATTTTGAGTGAAGCCATCCAACGTAAACAACTGGATAGGGTGAACCGAGTGCTAGAAGCCCATTTGAACTTTATTAGTCCCCTTCCGGCATCCGGAGGGGACTATAATGTTTGCACTCTGTCCATCCGTCAGTCTGTCAGTCCGTCAGTCTGTCAGTCACACTTTAGTTTTCCGGACTTTTTTTGGAAATGCTTCAACTGAATGATTGTATTTTTGGTAACCTACAAAAGAACGATGACTTACAGATCAAGTTTGAGTTTCGTGCTGATTGCATTTTTCTTGTGTGAGTTACGGCCCTTTGAAATATGGAAAAGCCCCAAAATATCAGTTTTCCTGACTTTTTTTGGAAACGCTTCAACGGAATGATTTCATTTTTGGTAAACTACTATAGAACGATGACTTACAGATCAAGTTTGAGTTTCATGCTGATTGCATTCTTGTCTGAGTTATGGCCCTTGGAAATATGGAAAAGCGCCAAAATATCAGTTTTCCGGACTTTTTTGGAAACGCTTCAACGGAATGATTTCATTTTTGGTAACTTACTATAGAACGATGATTTACAGATCAAATTTCATTTGCACTCTGTCCATCCATCAGTCAGTCTGTCGGTCGCGCTTTAGTTTTCCGGATTTTTTTGTGGAAATGCTTCAACCAAATGATTTCATTCTTGGTAACCTACTATAGAACGATGATTTACAGATCAAGTTTGAGTTTCATGCTGATTGCATTATTCTTGTGTGAGTTATGGCCCTTAGAAATATGGAAAAGCGCCAAAATATCAGTTTTCCGGACTTTTTGGGGAAACGCTTCAACGGAATGATTTCATTTTTGGTAACCTACTATAGAACGAGAACTTACAGATCAAGTTTCATTTTCACTCTGTCCATCTGTCAGTCTGTCAGTCAGTCTGTCAGTCACACTTCAGTTTTCAGGATTTTTTTTTTGGAAATGCTTCAACCGAATGATTTCATTCTTGGTAACCTACTATAGAACGATGACTTACAGATCAAGTTTGAGTTTCATGCTGATTGCATTATTCTTGTGTGAGTTATGGCCATTGGAAATATGGAAAAGTGCCAGAATATCAGTTTTCCAGACTTTTGGAAATGCTTCAACGGAATTCATGCTGATCACATCTAGGTTATAACATTTGTATAATTATTAATGCTCATTAGTCCGGTAGGGGACATTGTATTGCTTCACCGATACGCAAGCTCTTGTTTCAATGCGCATGTACCACAACTTCCATGTTTCCTATTTTCTGGATGTGTATCATATTATCTTTGAAGTGGAATTATTTGTTAGTATGGATTTGCCTTATTACAATTACAAGAGAGTGCCCATAGGAACTCTCTCATAAATTGTGACAAGTCAAAGATGTGAACAAATTTTGAATAAACTAAAATAATTTAGCACTCTCAATGTTAAGTGATTCTAATTGTTCTGTGTCTGTGTGAAGCATCTTTGGTTAACTTGCATTCCCTTTTTAACCTTTTACCCAACGAATCGGCCACATCCGCCTGCATAATATGCAAATTAAACAGTTGAAAAAATATTATTCTTCAAAAAATTTCAACCAAACCATATCATGTGATCCCTCGTTGGAACGAGCGTGTCGAGCTCATTCCAATGAGGGGTCACATGATATGGTTTTGTTGAAATATTTTGAAAAATTTAAAAAAATGATATTTAAAATAATAAATTTTGATATCGTTTGCGTTGGGTAAAGGGTTAAGGTCTGCCCATGGTCTAAAGGGTTGTTATCTCATTTGTATTGTAGTTTTCTTTGGTGTTTTTTGAGGGATACAACCGTAACTAACCAAAATTTTGGGGGACGGAGGGGGTGTAGGATGCCAGTTGTCAACAGCTTGGTTATATTGCCCAACTATTTGGAGCACACCTAATTGCTTTTATCAAAGACTTACAAACTACAAGTAAATGTACTTTCCATTGATAAATTACATACCTGGCAGGGAATTTATGTTTTAGGACTGTGCTGTCAGTTACACGCTTAAGTAGTTAGAGGTGCCCAACCATCTGGGTGCTTTCAACAGGTAATGGTCATAAAAATCATTTGTTATTACTTTCTCTCTCTGGATGTGGAATTCTACTGGTATACTGAGTTAGGCATTTATTGCACTTTCTAATCTGTGTATATTTTTGGCAGGCAAACAAGTGATTTTGCCCAACTGTAATCAAAAGCGTGTGTATATTTCCATCATCCAACCAAGGATGTCTGCCCAACTTGGTTTTTCATAATTTCCTGCCTCTGCCTGACGAAACCCATAATCGGGAGATTTTTAGGGAGGTAGGGATGTCAACCACTCTCCCACTTTACCCTCTCCCCCCAACCCCTCTCCCAGAAGTTATGCCTCTGTGTGGGGGGAAACCATGAAATTCCTGTTTGAATTACAAAATAGTCATAACCCCACTTCATTTTGATCTAAAAAGCATAATTTCTTTGAGCAAACATTCTTTATAATTCTCTAGGGTGGATGGATGTAAAAAGAACTGACAAAACTAAGAATATTCAACAAATCTGACTGGCTGATCCCACTTATATCTGTTCTGCAGGTAGTTAGGAGTGGTTATAATTTGAACTTTGATATGCCTGTAAGTTGACTTATAATATTTTATTGTGGGTATTTGGTCAAATAATTATTTTTATTTCTACAACTGTTTAGGAATGACAGATACATCTTGTGACAGACAAGTAACTTTGAGTAAGTACAAAGTGAAGGACACAAAATCACTGATCTTTACTGGTTCGATGGGCCGTATATTCACCAAGTACAAGAAGCAGGGAAGTACAGTCATACCTGCAAAACCAGGTTAGTAGTATATCACTGTAGCTCCACATTACTATTGTATATTTTTCATGTTCTCATTTAGCCATTTTATTTTTCTTCAGTTTAACCCTTTACTCAATTCTGACCAGCACAATTTACAAAAAACACCCTCTAAACTCTAACGTTATTTCATTTTTCCCTCCAAAATACAGCTTTTGACCCCTCATTGGAATGAGCTCATCAAGGTTGATGAGGTATGTTTTTTTTTAAAAATTGAACTTTTCTTTTTTATACCCCCCGCAATGAGTTGTAAGAGGGGTGGGGGGGTGGGGGGTATTCTGTAATCACCTTGTCCATCTGTCCATCTATCTGTCTGTACATCTATCCGTTCATAGACATAATTTTGTCCAGATTTTCTTAAGACATTTACAGACCATTGTCATCGTAATTTGGTATGAATGTTCACCACCGTGGGAACCTGTGCACCTGTAATTATAGTTCGGACTATTTTTGCCAGTGGGGAGGGGGGGGGGGGGGTATTCTGTAATCACCTTGTCCATCTGTCCGTCTATCTGTCTGTACATCCATCTGTCCGTAGACATAATTTTGTCCAGAGATTTTCTTAAGACATTTACAGACCATTGTCATCGAAATTTGGTATGAATGTTCACCACCATGGGAACCTGTGCACCTGTGATTATAGTTCGGACTATTTTTGCCAGTGTTATGCCCCTTTTTCACCTGTCTTGGAATGCAAGAATTTTGTCAAGATATTTTCTAAGATGTTTGTGGGTCGATTCCTTTGAAACTTGGTATGGGTATTCAGTAGAATGGGAACCTGTGCACCAGCAATTATAGTTTTGATCAGAGTTATACCCCTTTTCATCTTAGAATGCCTGAATTTTGTCCAGAGATTTTCTCAGATGTTTATTGTTTGATTCCATTGAAACTTGGTATGGATATTCATTATCATGGGAACCTGTGCACCAGCAATTATAGTTTGATTGGGCTTGATTTGAGTTATGCCCCTCTTCATCTTAGAATAATTAATTTTTTACGGAGATTTTCTCGATTGCTTATGGGTCAATTCTTTTGAAACATGGTATGGATGTTCACCATCATAGAACCTGTGCACCAGCGATTATAATTTTCATCAAACTTTTTTTGCCAGAGTTACGCCCCTTTTTGCCTTAGAATGCCTGAATTTTGTCTGTTGATTTTCTCAGATGTTTATGAGCCGATTCCTTTGAAACTTGGTATGGATGTTCACTACCATGGGAACCTGTGCACCTGTGATTATAGTTTTGATCAGACTTTTTTTTACCAGAGTTGTGCCTCTTCGTCTTAGAATAATCATAGCTGTGAGGCCAGTATCATCTAGTCATGTTAGGTAAAGGGTTTAAAATAACCATCACTTGTGTATTTGTTTTGATTTTGAGAAGACTAATTCAGTGGTTTCTTTAAAATCCCTTTTGATTATTAGATTTCCTGATGATAGAAGACTTCAAAAGGAGACACTTGAGAGGATTTTGAAAACATCACAACGATTTAAAACTATAATATGAATCAGCGTGCTTGAGGTTGATTCAAATTGAATCATGAGGTTGATTTCATATCAGATTGAATTTAGAGGCCCTGCAGGGCCAAAAAATTTGGTATTATCATGCTATTCCCTCATACTTTTTTATAAGGGACGGTTCATACACGGGTCTGGAATCCTGGAAAAGGTGTGAAATTCAAAAACATAGTTTCTATGCCTGGAAAATAGCACCTTTTTCTGTCCTGGTATTTAAAAGATTTGGAAATTAGTAAACGACTGGTTAAGGGTCTGGAAAAGTCATGGAATTCGGTTCATTGAAATTAGTAAACGACTGGTTAAGGGTCTGGAAAAGTCATGGAATTCGGTTCATAACATCGAGTTGTTTTTTTTCAATTCAAACCTGCAGTTTGGGCAATTCCTGGGGCGAAACATACAGAGGATGAAATTTCTTCAGATTTTGTACAAAATCTGTTATCCATGTCCATGCACAATTTAGTTTGTGTGCAAGTTCTTGCTCCTGGTAATTTACCATAAATTGAATACGATCTTCAAACAGACGAAAATAATGGGTACGTTTCCGTGGGCCATTTGAGAATACTAGTGTTATTCTGGACATGCACAGATAAGGCAGAATGCCATTCATGTCGTTTTGTTCAAGTGGATGTATTCTGGAATACTATTCAGAATGCATTCTGTTAATCCACCTGATAAGGAGAAATAAACGTTATTCTAGACATGCACACTGCATTATAAGGTTTTGCAGACCACAAATCAAGAGGTCGAAATTTGTTTTCAATGCGAGCATATTAGTGCTAACCCGTCTCCTCCAATTATTTATCTGTTATAACAGATTAATAAATTTTTATAACAGTTCCTTAAATTGATTTAACAGATTAGTAATGTGTTATAACCAACTAATAATCTGTTTTAACAATTTTTATGCAGTTATAACCAACTAATAATCTGTTATAACAGATCATGTAATCTGTTTTAACCAATTAATGATCTGTTATAGTAATCTTTTAAAACCAACTAGTGGAGAGCACAATGGCTCATTGACTAGCGCTTCGGACTTGTGACCGACGGGTCGATGGTTAAAAAATAGTGCATGCCACTTGCGTTGTGACCCTGATGAAGTCACTTAATCCTAACTGCTCGCATAGGGGCACAGCTGCAAAGTGTGCTTAGGCATATAGCACGTTGATGACATGCGAGCATTCAACCAATGCTCGTCTGGCTTGTGTCAGGTTAATAAGTTGGAGCGACTAGCAGTTACTTGTCATTGCATGATGGTTCTCTCTGGGCACCCCAGCTTCCTTCAGCCGTAAAACTGCTTGGCACGATATAACCCTGGCCTTCGAAAGTGTTGTAACCCTCAATAAACCAACTAATGATCTGTTATAACAGTTCATTAATCTGATTGATTGCGTTTTTGTAGGAAAGAGGTGGGACCAAAAGATCCCTTCTTATACTGTCTTATATGGAATTGCTACTGCAGAAGTTATGTAATTGGGGGTGAAGGGTGGGGTAAGGGTCTCGTCAAAGAGCTCTTCTTAACCTGAAAATGCCCCAGCAGAAATTTTCAGAATGGTGTTCTTGTGGTCAGTTCAAGCCAGAATACTCCCCCACCCCAAAAAATAAATGCCTGGGTGCAAATAAAGGTGATTTGGGGGTGTTTTGCCCACCTTCTACCCACTTTGTGTTACATTTAGGATTTACAAGTTTCATCATCTGTGCAGCCGTTAACCTTTTGCACACAACTGTGTGCAAATAAAACCGTCATGGTTCATGACTATCAGATGTGGTATTAGAATTGGATTTCAAGGCTTATGTGACTGGGCACTACAGACCTTGTGTAGTAGTAGAGCTATATGTGTTGATACAGTATACGGCTAGAAGCGCATGCATATCCCTATGCCTATAATAAGTCTCTCTGAAGAAGGCCCATGACCACTTGAAAAGTTTTATGTATGCCAAGAAATCCGATGGATTTTCCAGGATATGGTCTATCAGTCAGCGCGGCCTTAACATTGCTTGGGCTATGCTTTTTCCGAGGCTATAGCACAATGCCTTTTTTCGAAATCTTGTTTTACCCTTTATAACATTCCCCCCCTCCGTTCCACACACACACACACACACACACACACACAGTCTTGTCTTCCCTACATACCGAGGTACCCCATTGTTTGTCTTTTGTGTGGACTAACGGTTTCTACCTCGTTTTGCCGGTACAGTTCTGGGAAAACAACCGAGGTAAAGGGTTTCTTTTGTCTTTTGTACCTCGGTAAGGCAAAACACGCAAACTCTTTTGTCTAGTTACCTCGTCAAGTTGGTAAGACAAACTCACACACACACACACACACACACACACACACACACACACACACACACACACACACACACACACACACACACACGGTCTTGTCTTCCCTACATACCGAGGTACCCCATTGTTTGTCCTTTGTGTGTACTAACGGTTTCTACCTCGTTTTGCCGGTACAGTTCTGGGAAAACAACCGAGGTAAAGGGTTTCTTTTGTCTTTTGTACCTCGGTAAGGCGAAACACGCAAACTCTTTTGTCTAGTTACCTCGTCAAGTTGGTAAGACAAACCCACACACACACACACACACACACACACAGTCTTGTCTACCGTACATACCGAGGTACCCCATTGTTTGCCCTTTGTGTGGACTAATGGTTTCTACCTCGTTTTGCCGGTACAGTTCTGGGAAAACAACCGAGGTAAAGGGTTTCTTTTGTCTTTTGTACCTCGGTAAGGCGAAACACGCAAATTCTTTTGTCTAGTTACCTCGTCAAGTTGGTAAGACAAACTCACACACACACACACACACACACACACACACACACACACACACACACACACACACACACACACACACACACACACACAGAGTCTTGTCTACCCTACATACCGAGGTACCCCATTGTCTGTCCTTTGTGTGGACTAATGGTTTCAACCTCGTTTTGCCGGTACAGTTCTGGGAAAACAACCGAGGTAAAGGGTATCTTTTGTCTTTTGTACCTCGGTAAGGCGAAACACGCAAACTCTTTTGTCTAGTTACCTCGTCAAGTTGGTAAGACAAACCCACACACACACACACACACACACACAGTCTTGTCTACCCTACATACCGAGGTACCCCATTGTTTGTCCTTTGTGTGGACTAACGGTTTCTACCTCGTTTTGCCGGAACAGTTCAGGGAAAACAACCGAGGTAAAGGGTTTCTTTTGTCTTTTGTACCTCGGTAAGGCAAAACACGCAAACTCTTTTGTCTAGTTACCTCGTCAAGTTGGTAAGACAAACCCACACACACACACACACACACACACACACACACACACACACACACACACACACACACACACACACACACACACACACACACACACACACACACACACACCATTCCATCTACAAATGACTGGAACAGTCTCAATGTACAGCCGTCCGCTTGTCCTGACATCGCTCATGCTCATGGCTCTTTTACGACGTCACTAGTATAATGCCTCTTTGACTCAACCATGACGATAGGATTGTGCACCACCCAAATGGGCCTTATCATGCTTTACCCCATGTAGCACTGTACTGCTACTGCCTATTCACTTTAATATGCGAGGACTCGGGACAAACCCCATGCATCTGTATCGACTTTATACACAGGGCCCAAATGTCTGATAGCCATCTGATCTTTCAGGCGTCTCAGTCGTCTTTTTGAGACCAGTGTCCAACACGCACCCCTACCTCTGCTTCTTGTTGCAACTTTTCCTGCTGTCACATACAGGAAACCGTTCACACTGTTAAACATGCCTTGTTCTATGGCACAACCCAGTCTAATACATAAAATTTTTATCTAGTAGTTGATTAAATTATGCTGCTTGCCATTTTGACCGGACACCCAACTCCCCTCCCCCATATGGACTTGGCACCACTGACCTTTTTAGAAGTAAGCCATAACCTGTGGCTCCTGTTGGCCCCACATATATACATGGTCCAAGTTTCTGTGAGCTGATGCCTTATCCTGGTACCTAAGTCTATACTTTGGCTCTCTAATTTCATATAAAAAAAATAATTTGAGACTATATAATTCCATGTCGGTGTTGAGACCAATTTGAATCAGCCACATCTCACTCTACTATAAAATAAAACACTGCTATTGCAAAGTTCAAAGTTACAAATGTTTTGCACATTGCAGTAGGCCCAAAATGAAGAGCCGAATGTACTTTCATTATCAACCACCAAATTACCAGGGAATAAGATGAATGAAACTTTATGACATTATGATGGCAATTTATTATTGTACCGTTTAATAATTTCACCTGAAATGCAAATATTGCACAAAATAATTCATGTTAGCTACCGATAACGCAACCATCCTTTCTGTGTCATTCTTTAATTCCTTGGCAAGAACAACATCAATTATTCTGAATAATTTGTGATGTCAATTGAATGTTTCCATGAGAATAAAATTCTGTAATTGCACTACGCATGACACGTTAGTCAGGGGAATTCTGAATATATTCTGACTGGCCCACGGAAACGTACCCATTATCTGATCTTGATTCGCCTGGTTGCTTTTTAAATAGAAGTATGCCTGGAAATTGTTTTTTTTTTTTGGCAATAAATGGGGGCACAGACACATGATTTGAAGTCTGGATTGCTCATGGAAAAGATAAATCAGAAGTGAAGTGCCGGCTTTGTAATGACATTTACATTAGGAACATAGGCGAGGCAGCCCTGGTAAGTCACATGGATTAAAAAAAAACATTTATTCTATATTTAACACTGACTATTAAAAATATCTCTGATATCTGGCCATTTCGATAAAGTTTCCCCATTAAAAACATGTGTAGTGCATAGCAGAGTATTTAGGGATTGGGAGAGCCAAGATATTACAGAATTTACCATCTGCAATCGTTACGAGATCATCACCATTTCCCAGCTGGTCAAAGTCACTGGCCTTCAGTGATGGTGCTGTACAACGTTGCATTTGGGTACATGTTTTAATAAATGTGTGCAGCCGGTAGTTTGTAGTACTTCATGATGCAAGCATCACAATACAATAAGAAATTAAAATTGGAGAAAAAACTTAAAAACACTCTTTTTTCAATGATTGATGATTGTTACACAACATGAAAGTCGCATGACTGCCACAAACATGTTTTCTGTTTGTCAAGTTCATTTTGTAATTCACTTACCTCCCTTGATGTTTCTTTCCAATGTTGATTGCAAATAATAAATGTGTGTGTATATGTAAACCAGGTGTCATACAATTTCACAACACATATTAACATCAAAGTTATTATTCATTTAAGACACAAAGTATGTGTACTCAGTATATTCCTGGTTAATACAGCCAAGTGTATTGTATTCTTACACAAAACTGTATAAACACTATTTACTAGAATAAACCACAATCTTTACAAGAGAACAATATAGGATATAATATAGGATCATTAATAACAATCTTTTCCCCAAACATCCAACCTCCAGAATTGCAAATATTATTTTGGCTAATATTGCCCAGTACTAAACATCCATATTCGGAGAACTTATGTGGTATTAAGCTTTCGTAATTGGTGATTTATCAACGAAATTCTCTACTATAATAGGTGCCAACAGATTTTCTTCTGTTTCCTATTCAACCATCGAAATCTGCATAATTGGCAGAGAAATAATCAGGAATCGGTTCATAGCAAGTTTTGATAATCGGTTCATCACTAATTTTATCTCTTATGTTCCCCACCTCATTTATGGTAGGGGTTTTTTATCATTAAATATGGATATTCTTTGAAGAAACAATGGTTTCCACCTGAGCTGGTTATTTATAGTGTTTGTATGTGACCTTTAACCCTTTACCTAACATGAAAAGCAGATGACACTTCCCCAAAAAATTTTGAATAACTAATTTTTTTCATTTTTTGTCTCGAAAACATAGGTCATGACCCCTCTTTGGAACGAGCTTATTCCAATGAGGGGTCATAACCTATGTTTTTGAGACAAAAAATGAAACAATAATGAAAATTTATTGATGATTTTTTGCTCACCGAAGGGAGCTAAACTTATCACTTGCTGTCCATTGTCCGGCGTCGTGAACATTTTTCAAACGACTTCTCCTCTGAAACCGCTGGGTCGATTTGCTCGAAACTTGGTACAGATGTTCATTACCATATGTCAATTCAAGTTTGTTCAAATGAAATGGACATGCCCACTTGGGGTTCCATAGGGGGTATAACTCTGATAGCACCCTATGTATATTAGAGAAATTACTAAAAAATCTTCTTCTCCAGCACAAGTGGGCAGAATCATTTGTTATTTGGTATACAGCATTATGGGGTGGATCTGATTCAAGTTTGTTCAAATCGGTCCCCTGGATTCATATTTGGGCTCACTATAGAAGCCCGAATTCGGACTTTGTGCATTTCAGGCAAATTTCTTAAAAAATCTTCTCCAGATCCAGCAGGCAGAATCTTTTGATATTTGGTATGCAACATTGTGGGGGTGGAGCATACTTAGGGGGATAAGATTCAAGTTTGTTCAAGCCATGTCCCCAGGTCTTTATTTGGGCTCACTGTGGGAACTCGAATTGTAACTTAGTTCAAAATGAGGAATTTTCTTAAAAAATCTTCTTCAGATCCAGCAGTCGGAATGTTTTGATATTTGGTATGTTGCATTTTTAGGGGGGTGAGATTCAAGTTTGTTCAAGCCATGTCCCTAGGTCTATATTTGGGCTCACTGTGGGAGCTCGAATTGTAACTTAGTTCAAAATGAGGAATTTTCTTAAAAAATCTTCTTCTTCAGATCCAGCAGTCAGAATGTTTTGATATTTGGTGTGTAGCATCCTTAGGGGGCTGAGATTCAAATTTGTTAAAGCCAAGTCCCTGGGTTCATATTTGGGCTCCCTGTGGAAACCCGAATGATAACTTAGTTCAAAATGAGGAATTTTTCTTTAAAATCTTCTTCAGATCCAGCAGTCAGAATGCTTTTGATATTTGGTATGCAACATCCTTGGGGGGGGGGGGGGGGGGGGGGGGGGGAGGGGAGGGGGTAAGATTCAAGTTTGTTCAAGCCATGTCCCTATGTCCATATTTGGGTTCACTGTGGGGGCTCGAATTGTAACTTAGTTCCAAATGAGGAATTTTCTTAAAAAATCTTCAGATCCAGCAATTAGAATGTTTTGATATTTGGTGTGCAGCAAAGGGGGAGGGGGGGGGGGGGGGGGGTGCAGATGCAAGTTTGTAAAAGCCAAGTTCAATATGAGGAATATTCTTTAAAAATCCTTTTTAGATCCACTGGTCAGAATCTTTGGATATTTGGTATAAGCTTTTCTTAGGAGGGGTAGATGCAACTTGTTGAAATCAATTCCCTGGGTTGATATTTAGTCTACCTTGTCAGGTGAGCTCCCTCAGGCCCCCTGGGGCCTCTTGTTTAGAATAGCGCTGGCCAGTTTTTATCCATTACATTGGGTAAAAGGTTAAACTTTAATGCTTTGAAGTAAGTTGGAATAGTAATCTCATGTAAAATAATATGTCAGTGTTACATCCTCAAGCCTACAGGCTTGTATTCAAAGAATCCCTCATCCTTCACATCCTATGGATGGCTTGGATGAGGTGGTGGAATATTTTTCAAAACTGCAGTCAGGTTTGGAAAAGTTATGGAATTTGTCAAATTGAAAGTCTTAGAAATTTTTTAAAAATGCTGGAAAAGGTCTGGAAAAGTCATGGAATTTTTCCTGTAAAGAGGTGTATGAACCTTGAAGGGAGATTACTCTTTGAATGCACAACATTCATCTTGGCACCCAAACCTGTCTTGGTGCAAGAACAGCTGACAAAAAAACATTTGTGGAAAAAATCAACAGTACTTAATGTATTAAGTCATTCCTTGTCTGGCCTTGGATGCTTTTACAGACTGTTAAGGTAGCTAGTACAGTGGAACCCACTTAATTGGATATTTCTTAACTGTATATCCCTGTTAATTGAATATAATTTCACAACACAAAACCATCTACCATACCTCCAGTACATATTTGACCTGTTAACTGAATGTAGGTTATAGAGTATACTCAAGTTAATTGAATAAAAAATCTTGTTACATGTTGAGAAATTACTCTGACTCTCCCCAGTTTTCCTTTGGTTATAGACCTATTTGGCCTCAGTACATCCAATATAGGCATTTAATCTATTACATCTTGTTTGACAGTGCTCATGGAGCTCTGTCCAATATGACACAATTGAATAATTGGTAAGTTTATCTCCAGAATACAGGAAAGTGAGACAATCCCCTTTAATTGAATACTCTTGTTAATTGAATAATTTTCATTGGCAAAGTAGCTATTCAGTTAACAGGGTTCCACTGTATTTGACTTTTATCCAAAAACTGTGTCTTCAGTAGTATCAAAAATGCTTTTCAGTTATTACATTCTAATAAAACAATAATTCAGTTTTAATGGAGATCACAAACTGTCAGTTGTATCTGTAAGTCATCCTGTATTGTGTATCTGAATTGTGTTGTTATCACCAAAAATATTTTTATTCTGAGAGAATAAGTTAGTATTTCATATTTGCAACTTTTGGATTGTATTTGTGAACTTGGGGTTGACATTCATGATTTTGATTTGAACATTGTGAAATGCATAAATAGTTATAAAAAGACCTATAGTACCAATAGTGCAGTATGATTTACAATGTATCATCTCTTTGGTATTAACCCTTTACCCTATGAAATAGCCAAAAACGGCCAGCACTATTCACAAAAATTGCCAATTAATTTTCAGTATTTTTTCACTTTTTGTCTCAAAAACATAGGTTATGACCTGATGAGGGGTCATAACCTATGTTTTTGAGACAAAAAATTACAAAAAATAGTTAATCAAGAATTTTGTTTTCAAGTGTTGTCTACTTTTCGTGTTAGGTAAAGGGTTAATTCAAATCCACTATCTGATGTCATATTTGGGTGTTAACATTCAGTAAAGTAAGAACATAGGCCAAATTCACAAAACCATGGTAGAAATCATTTTTTTTGTTAATATCTGTCGTCTTAGTGCTGATGGAATGCTGGATAAATTTTTAGCCTCTGCTAGGGAGGGAGATATGGGAATGGCATTCTTCCATCCATCAGTCCATACATCCTACCCCATTTCTTTTCATCACATTTTAGAGTAAACCTTTCAAAATGTTTTTCCTAAATTTAACATATAGAAGTGTGATAATATCATAAATAGGATTGCGGACCAGCTAATTCCTTGTATTTCTTTGAGACTTATTGCCCCTCTTTTGGACTTGGGATTTCTTGTTATTACATTACCATTTCTTGTCGTCACATCTAAAAGAAGACTATTTTTTTACCAATTTAATATATATCTTTTTGTGATAATATCATTGAAGATTATTGCAAGCCACATGTGTCCAAGTATTTCTTTGAGAGTCATTGCCCTTTTTGGAATTGGGGGGCAAGCAATTAGCCACCCATTGCATTGCACTTGTGGTTGTTAGAATTGGTTTATATGGTTGTGCCATGTAACAGTTGATTTAAAGAGTCCCTCTCCAATGAATTGTGACAAGATAAATACATATGAACAAAAATGTTACTTCTAAGAGAATATGAGGCACATTCATGGAAACAATCGCATTTTAATATGAGGCACATCCATGGAAACAGTGGCATTTTAACCATTTACATAACGAATCAGCCACATCCACCCATGTAATTTCCAAATTGAGTTGTCAAAAAAGGTTGTTTTTTTTTTTAAATTTCAACAAAACCATATCATGTGACCCCCTCATTGGAAGCTCATTCCAATGAAGTGTTACATGATATGGGTTTGTTGAATTTTTTTAAATTTGGAAAAATAATATTAAAAATAGTAAATTTTGATATCGACTGTATTGGTTAAGAGTTTGAGGCACTGGCTCTTTTCATTTGAGCTCAGTTAATGGCTTTTACCACTCAGCCATTTGAATAGTTTATGCTTCATACACTGTGAGATGAAGAACATTGAAAATATCCTCTGATATGGAACTTTCATTCTAGTGGCTGTTGTCAAGTTACATATTATTTCACCCCATTTGTAGCATGAAAGGGAAAGTGAAGCAGCCCGTCCTTACTTTAGTAGACAAGTTCTGTTTTACTAGAATGATGGGATCTGTTAACTATCTTGAGAGTTGGCATCCCCTACCAATCCCCTAAAATGAGCAACACAATTATAAATGATTGGCTAAACTTGACTTTATACTTCTTGTGCTGTGCCCCAATGTGCTGTCAGTGACATTAAGTCCCAATAATCTAACAAAAACCTCCATCATGACAAAACAGTTTCTTGCTTTCACAACATGAATGGTGTAATCACTTGAACCCTGACTTCTGGTCAAAGATGATGAATGAAATAAAAATACATCTAGTGCCAGTCACATTGTTTAATGAGCTTTGAACTGCTGTTTAATAATATTCTTTCACTGAATGCATCAAAATAATATTATGTATGTTATTTGGGACTGTGTTTTGGAGTGGATGTTCATTATTTTATCAACATAATGTGAGGCAGGGGTATTTCCAACTGCTATAATCCCCACCACTACTCCCCAGCCAAGAAACATCCAAATTTAGAGAAACCATTTGCACCCCACCCATGTGTGAGAATTTTCTAATACCTGTGTGTTTTCATCTGCTGAAGATTTTGGCCAGGTTTGGAAGAGTAAGACACCCCCTCCCCCCTCCTCCCCACTACCGCAGCTGCCAGTCTGAGCACTTTTCATGAAGCACTGTTTCTTTCTTGACCCAATTAAGCATCTTTTTATTCGGTTTTGAATGAAATGGATGTTATCTTCAACTCGCCCTCATTTATTATGAAATTAACAAAAGTCATCATGGTGTAACTAAGGGGAGTGTATGGGGAAGACACCCTGCAATAATGTTTTGAGTTGGGGGATTTTCTTCTGATTTGAAGTTTTACATATCGATTAGCTCTTGGTAGTAATCATGTACTTTCTCATGAGACTAGATTTGCTTCTTGGACTTATGTCACTTACACAGTTGGTTACACTGGAAGAGTGGAGGGGGGGGGGGGGGGGTGAAGGGCAGGCAGGAATTGTGATGCCATGCATCATATTCACTACATGTATTTATTTATCCACAAATAAATTTCCAAGAACTCTTGTATTTAACTATAATCCTGACTGAGAAATATTCCAACTAAATCATCAAGGTATGCCTTTAATAAAGGCATGCCTTGGTGTAGTTGGAATATTTTATCAGTCAGGGCCTTTGCCATCACAGTACAGACATATCAGTTTCAACCCCATCAACACCCAAATTGATCAGTTTCCCAACACCCCTGTTTTGACATCACCAAAGTCACAGTCCAGATCTGATTTACTGAACTTGTTTCATAACTCTTACAATAAACAGGGGTTGTAAATCTTCTATTTACATGTTAAAACTTTACCTAATGAATCGGGTGCATCCCCCATGTAATTTTCAGATTGAGCAGATGAAAAATATATATTTGAAAAGAAATATCAACAAAACCATATCATGTGACTCCTCACTTGAACGAGGCCAATGAGATTGTTCCAATGATGGGTCACATGATATGGTTTTGTTGAATTTTTCTAAAAATGTTAAAAAACAAAACTTCATATAATAAATTTTGATATCCTGTGTGTTGGGTAAATAGTTAACCATCAACTGCATATTTGTATTTACAGCTGTTACTGTGAAACAGATATTGGATGACTTGAAGTGCAAAAATATACATATCAACGCATTCACTAAGGATACTATCCCAAAACGTCACCATTTTAGTAACAGCGATAGAATTGGCGATGTTGTTATTGATGTGGACGACAGATGGCTTCTATCTGCAAAGTAAGAGATCTTCATTCTCATAGATTTTCACTTCATAGTCATGTAATACAATGGAAGCCTGTTAATTGAATAGCCACTTTGCCAATGGAAATTATTCGATTAACAGGAGTATTCAATTAACAGGGATTGTCCCACTTTCCTGTATTCTAGAGATAAACTTAGCATTTATTCTTTTATATCTTGTTTGACAGAGCTCCATGATTAAATGCCTGTATTGGATGTACTGAGGCCAAATAGGTCTATAAACAAAGGAAAACTGGTGAGAGTTGAGGTAATTGCTCGACAGGTTGTAAGATTTTTTTATTCAATTAACCCTTTACCCAACGTAACGGCCAAAATCGGCCACTGGTATTCACAAAAATCGCCAATTAATTTTCATTATTTTTAAAAATTTTTGTCTCAAAAATGTAGGTTATGACCCCTCTTTGGAATGAGCTTGTCGAGCTCATTCCAAAGAGGGGTCATAACCTATGTTTTTGACACAAAAAATGAAAAAAAAATTAGTTATTCAAGAATTTTGTTTGAAAGTGTTAGGTAAAGGGTTAACAAAAGTTAGGTAAAGGGTTAACAGAAGTTTACTCTATAACCTATAACCAATTAACTGGGCAAACTTGTACTGGAGGTATGGTAAATGGTTTTGTGTTGGGAAATTATATTCAGTTAACAGGGCTATTCAGTTAAGAGATATCCAATTAAGTGGGCTCCACTGCACAATTTACTTGAATGAAAAAGGGGGAAAAAACTTGGCTGGTTTGAAATGAAATTTTAATCTGTTTTTGTGGCCAATTTATTACATATGGCTGATTTTCTATTAAAAACTACATTTGATCACCATTTTTATGCTACATATGTTTACTTCATGAGTTCTTGTTTAAATAATCATGAGCAATTTTGATAAGTTTTGACTGATTTTTATATGCCCATTACCGCTGTCCTTCCGTCCATCATACCGTCCGTCTGTCTGGGCAGACATATGGGGTTTAGATGGCTATTTGTTGGTAGAAATGGGGGTTAGGTGACTACTGCAATTTATGTGACTAGTCACATAGTTAAATGTCATTATTCTAGGGTTGGGTTTAGAGTTGGGGTGGGGTGGGGTATGGTCAGTAAAGGGTAGGGTTATGGTTTTCTACCACCCCCAAAATTTTTCACCCAAAAAGTTGTTTTAATACAATGGACATGCATTTTAGTTAAAATCGACTAGGAATATATTGAATTTGCATTGGTCTAGGGTGGGGTTTAGAATTGGGGGTGGGGGGGGCGTAGGGTTAGGGTCAGTAAAGGGTAGGGTCAAGGTTTGCTACCACCCCTAAAATTTTCCCCAAAATCACTTGTTTTAATATAATGGACATGCATTTTATTGTAGTCCCATAAAAATAGCCACATAACTACCAATTGTTAGAACGTCCATCTGTCTGTCCGTCCACACATCGTACAATAACTCGAAAACGCTTTGAGCAATTTTTGTGATTTTTTCGTGAAAAGTATATGTTGATGGAAGGAAGCACCCTTTCGATTTGTGTCACTGTCCTATTTGTCATTCCAGAGTTATGGGACTTTATTCATGAAAATATAGGCAATTTTCCACATGTCGGACATTTTTTCTTGAAGTTATGATCTCTATAGACATAAGATATATACATGAAATTCAAATAATTTATTTCCAAATAGATAGATAGATAGATAGATAGATAGATAGTAGATAGATAGATAGATAGATAGATAGATAGATAGATAGATAGATAGATAGATAGATAGATAGATAGATAGATAGATAGATAGATAGATAGATAGATAGATAGATAGATATTTTTCAAAACAAAGAAGCACGGGCGCAGGTCGGTAAATCGATTTCTGTTGTAAATTATTTCTATGGAATTCAATGTTGTTTTAATATTTTTGAAGTTATATGACTTTATGACAAAATGAACTCATCTCAGAAGTGCTTTCACAAGAATGTTTCGAAGACTGGGATTTTTCTTATAAGCTATGATGCATCGTTTGTTAATGGCTTCTGGCAGTTTTGTGTTTAATTCCGTAAAGTTGTTTTTGAAAATTTTTGCAATTTCCACATTGCGTCGATTATAAACCAAAGGAAAACAAATAATTTTATTTGGCAACCCAGAGTACTCTCTATTGAGTCCGTATGGGAGATAGGTCCTGAGCTTACCAATCCAATAGTTTTCACGCTCAAGTCGTTTGTCTGTTGTGGTTTCATCATCGTCCAAAAACGGAATTTGCTCAATGGGTTGGAAACTAAAATGTGACTTAATGTCATGACCCGGGAGGTTAAAGTGGTCTGAGACTGCCTTTCCTGAATCTAAACGGATATTTGATAAATGGTTTTGCATTCTGACGCGCAGAGGGTTTTTCGTCTGGCCGACATATTGGATATGGCATAATTTACATGTGATTAAATAAATGATGTTTTCAGAATCACAGTTGAAGCTGTTTCTAACTTGGTAAAACATACGGGTTTGTTCGCTAAAGAATGTTTTACCGGTATTCATGTAGTTCATACGATGTATGTAACAAATTTTGCGTTGACATAGATTTACTGATCCATTTCCCAGAACAGGGCGGTTATGCCGAATTTTCGTGGGGTGCATTGGCTCAGAGTCCCGAATGGGTGTCTCTATCTCACGGATTGTATCAGATTTAATTTTTCGCAAAAGTCGTTTTGAGTAACCGCGTTTAACAAGTGTTTTGAAAAGAATTGAACATGCGTGATTGAGGTCGCTTCTGTTCGTGCAATTTCTATGGAATCGAATGATTTGAGATTTTACCAACCCATTGAATAGTTTGTGTGGGTGGTAAGAAGCTCTATGGAGAAGTTGGTGAGAATCGGTCGGTTTAAAAAAGACTTTTGTGTCTAGTAAGTTGCTATGCCGGAACTGAGGGCCCTTGAATACAGTCACATCCAGAAAATCAATGGTATTTTCTGAAATGCAGGGCTGTAATTTAATGGATTCATCGTGGTTGTTCAGGATTTCCAAGAATTCGTTGAAGTCATCACGGCCATGGGGCCATATGATGAAAATGTCGTCTTGGAACCTGTGATAACATAATGGCTGTTTTTTTGCTTTAGCAAGAGCACCTCTCTCCCATTCTGCAACAAAAATATTAGCAAAATTTGGACTGAATTTTTTACCCATACTACATCCACTTATTTGGAGGTAAAATTTATTGTTAAATTCAAAGTCGTTACCTTTCAATGATAATTCTAACAATTGCAGGATTTCTTCCGATGGCCTGTTTGGGTCACCGTACCTTTTGAATGATTTTTTTATTGCCTCTAGACCAGCGTCAATACCAATGTTAGTATACATACTTTCAATGTCTAGGGTAATGAGGAGACTGTCGGAAGGAACCTGCAGTTTGTTAATTTTCATTAAAAAGTCCTCAGTGTCTTTGAGGAAGCTCGGATGGCGGCAAGCAATTGGTTTTAAATAAAAATCAATATACTGTGAAATGTGGTAAGATTCCGAGCCACAGTCGCTGACAATAGGCCGACCAGGAGGGGTAAATTCGTCACTCCAACTGCTGAGTGGTTTATGTATTTTAGGCAAGAGGTAAAACTTACGATTGTTTGAATCCCTCTCTGCAATTAAATACTCGACATGTTTTTTCTCAATGAAGTCGTGGTCCAGCAAGCTTTTTAGAATTCCATTAAATTTTGAACAATTTTCTTGCCAAATTGGTGCTTCTAAAGGTTTGTAATATTTTGGGTTATTTAACTGGCGTTCAGCTTCTTTAATATAATTATCTTTTGACATCAGAACTGTAGCAGATCCTTTGTCACAAGGCTTGATGATAATTTGTTTGTTGTTTTTCAGCGTCTTCAGGGCGTTTCTTTCGATTTGGTTCAAATTTTGTTTGTCTTTCAAAAATGATTCTGGGATTTGGCTTACTTGTTCTTTAACTTTTTGAGAAATCTCATTAATTTCAGGTTTAACTTTCCGAGGTGATGGGCACCACCCGGTTGGATTGGCAAAGAGGTCTTTTGAGCCTGTTGAATTTCGAAATTTATCTGCCAATGCTGTTGCCCTAAAAAATTGTTGGCTTGCTGGACCACCGTTCATTTCGTTAATGTAACTGTAATCATCCATGACAACTGCACCTGTCCCAAAATCTACGGTTTTGGGCTTAGGTTTTAATGGGGCTGGGGCGGGAACGAAAGTTAAACCATACCTGAGTAGATCCTTCTCACCTTCAGTTAATTTTAGATCAGGAACCAAGTTGACTATTTCGGTTCCTAGTCCTACTTTCTCTCCATGGCTGATGCCTTCTTCTGTAATTAGTTTAAAGGCTGCTCTTTGATGTATGGTTCTATGCGTGGCAGCCATCCTTGGTAGATTTTATTCGCTGTTTCCGTCGACCAGTGGATGGGATCACCTGGGCAACATTTAAACTGGCTTGCTGGAATTGCCGGGATTATCTCCAAGTTCTTTGTTGACTTCGCAGCCTCGTTGATCACAGTCAAATTTTGTTGGTCCCTAGAACATAAACTAGAAGAAAAATTATGTTCCTGAAAAAGAAGTTTTGTATTAGGGTAACATTTGCGGAAATTGCTTATCATATTACCCAGTCTGCCTGTTGATGTGTGACCAATCTTTTTTCTGTTCTGCACGTCTATGCGCCAGTCTTCTCTATTGTTGACCCCAACGTTGAATAAAATTGCTTTGGGATGTTGTCGATCTTTCTCTTTTTCCATGTTCTTAGCCATCTGACGAATGTGATTTAAGGTTCCACCAGAGTATGATGCGATGAACGTGTTGGGTGGAGGGTTGGCATCAATCCTTGAGATGTTCGATGATCCGATGATCCAAACAGGTTTGTTTGGCTTGACTGGCAGGGTCCAGCTGTTCTTGTTTTCACCAGATTTCCAGAATCGGTAGAATGACGACTTGCCGTTTGTAGATGGCTTCTTTTGAGGTGGTGTTTTGACTATGCTGGCGTACGATGGCGATTCCGGTGTTGTGGAGCAACGTGCTGTAAATGATGGTTTTTTGGTCGCTGGTGCTGTTGGAGAGATGGTTTCTCGTCTTTTTCTTTTCGATGGAGTTTCTCTGGAAGTAGAAAATGAAATTTGCTGGCGGGCCACCGGCGATTTAGAACGAGCACGTTGATTGAAAGAGGTCTGGCTAATGACCGCTGGTTTTTTGAACTGGGACAGAAGTTGATCCGAAAGAGAATAAAATTTGTCAATAGTACTTTCTTGTAGTCGATTACCAAAATTCTTCTGTCCCCATTTAACTGCCGTATTCCGTGCTCGTGGAAAGTCCTGGGGTTTTAGAAAAGGAGCCGAAAGAACCAGGTCTTGTTTTTCTTTTAGAGTTTTTTTGTAATAATCTACCAAAGTTTGTATAACTTCAAAAGCCCATTTTTTGGTTAAATTGTTGAGCGCGTCCGAAATATAAATGGTTGGCAGAGCCGGCCGAAAGGTTTTATTGTGCTCGTCCACTGTTTTTTGGAATGATTTTGGGAGGACTTTCTGTGCCAAACAGTCCTCTAAAAATGCCAAATGGTGAAATAGTTGTAGAATGTGGTAAAGGGATTTTACCAATTGTGCATGAGCCGAATATGCCGGGTCTTTTTGCCGCTCTTGGCGGTTAACAGATTTAACATTTGTGGAGTTTTTAGCCATTTTCCCGGACTTAATTTAGGCTGAAATAAATAATTATTAGAACAAGTCAAAATGATGAAAAAGTGATGAAAAAATGAAGCAAGAATGAAAATGAACGAATAAATGAAATGTGAATACCTAATGAAAATGTTGATGAAATAAATAGAGCGCACTGTTGTTGCCTCGACATTTTGGGTTAAATGCCCTTCTTCAGGAAGCAGGTGAATTCGATTTTCCAATTATCCCAAAGCGTTTAAATACCTTTACTTCATCTGTTGATGAGGCCAAACTGGCCAATCACTGTGACTGAGATGGATTCACTCAGTGATTAGTGGAAAACAACCATTCAAATGTCATCAAACTTTAGCGGTATTTCTACTGTTAATGTTTGATGGCATTTGAATGACTTGTGTTCACTGGCTGAAGACTGTTGGAAATCAAACTCATGACAATGCGCAAAACTAATCGACAGATAATTAATGTTTTTATAATAGAAATAATTCAAAGGTCTGGCACTGGCGGATAGATATTTTTCAAAACAAAGAAGCACGGGCGCAGGTCAGTAAATCGATTTCTGTTGTAAATTATTTCTATGGAATTCAATGTTGTTTTAATATTTTTGAAGTTATATGACTTTATGACAAAATGAACTCATCTCAGAAGTGCTTTCACAAGAATGTTTCGAAGACTGGGATTTTTCTTATAAGCTATGATGCATCGTTTGTTAATGGCTTCTGGCAGTTTTGTGTTTAATTCCGTAAAGTTGTTTTTGAAAATTTTTGCAATTTCCACATTGCGTCGATTATAAACCAAAGGAAAACAAATAATTTTATTTGGCAACCCAGAGTACTCTCTATTGAGTCCGTATGGGAGATAGGTCCTGAGCTTACCAATCCAATAATTTTCACGCTCAAGTCGTTTGTCTGTTGTGGTTTCATCATCGTCCAAAAACGGAATTTGCTCAATGGGTTGGAAACTAAAATGTGACTTAATGTCATGACCCGGGAGGTTAAAGTGGTCTGAGACTGCCTTTCCTGAATCTAAACGGATATTTGATAAATGGTTTTGCATTCTGACGCGCAGAGGGTTTTTCGTCTGGCCGACATATTGGATATGGCATAATTTACATGTGATTAAATAAATGATGTTTTCAGAATCACAGTTGAAGCTGTTTCTAACTTGGTAAAACATACGGGTTTGTTCGCTAAAGAATGTTTTACCGGTATTCATGTAGTTCATACGATGTATGTAACAAATTTTGCGTTGACATAGATTTACTGATCCATTTCCCAGAACAGGGCGGTTATGCCGAATTTTCGTGGGGTGCGTTGGCTCAGAGTCCCGAATGGGTGTCTCTATCTCACGGATTGTATCAGATTTAATTTTTCGCAAAAGTCGTTTTGAGTAACCGCGTTTAACAAGTGTTTTGAAAAGAATTGAACATGCGTGATTGAGGTCGCTTCTGTTCGTGCAATTTCTATGGAATCGAATGATTTGAGATTTTACCAACCCATTGAATAGTTTGTGTGGGTGGTAAGAAGCTCTATGGAGAAGTTGGTGAGAATCGGTCGGTTTAAAAAAGACTTTTGTGTCTAGTAAGTTGCTATGCCAGAACTGAGGGCCCTTGAATACAGTCACATCCAGAAAATCAATGGTATTTTCTGAAATGCAGGGCTGTAATTTAATGGATTCATCGTGGTTGTTCAGGATTTCCAAGAATTCGTTGAAGTCATCACGGCCATGGGGCCATATGATGAAAATGTCGTCTTGGAACCTGTGATAACATAATGGCTGTTTTTTTGCTTTAGCAAGAGCACCTCTCTCCCATTCTGCAACAAAAATATTAGCAAAATTTGGACTGAATTTTTTACCCATGCTACATCCACTTATTTGGAGGTAAAATTTATTGTTAAATTCAAAGTCGTTACCTTTCAATGATAATTCTAACAATTGCAGGATTTCTTCCGATGGCCTGTTTGGGTCATCGTACCTTTTGAATGATTTTTTTATTGCCTCTAGACCAGCGTCAATACCAATGTTAGTATACATACTTTCAATGTCTAGGGTAATGAGGAGACTGTCGGAAGGAACCTGCAGTTTGTTAATTTTCATTAAAAAGTCCTCAGTGTCTTTGAGGAAGCTCGGATGGCGGCAAGCAATTGGTTTTAAATAAAAATCAATATACTGTGAAATGTGGTAAGATTCCGAGCCACAGTCGCTGACAATAGGCCGACCAGGAGGGGTAAATTCGTCACTCCAACTGCTGAGTGGTTTATGTATTTTAGGCAAGAGGTAAAACTTACGATTGTTTGAATCCCTCTCTGCAATTAAATACTCGACATGTTTTTTCTCAATGAAGTCGTGGTCCAGCAAGCTTTTTAGAATTCCATTAAATTTTGAACAATTTTATTGCCAAATTGGTGCTTCTAAAGGTTTGTAATATTTTGGGTTATTTAACTGGCGTTCAGCTTCTTTAATATAATTATCTTTTGACATCAGAACTGTAGCAGATCCTTTGTCACAAGGCTTGATGATAATTTGTTTGTTGTTTTTCAGCGTCTTCAGGGCGTTTCTTTCGATTTGGTTCAAATTTTGTTTGTCTTTCAAAAATGATTCCGGGATTTGGCTTACTTGTTCTTTAACTTTTTGAGAAATCTCATTAATTTCAGGTTTAACTTTCCGAGGTGATGGGCACCACCCGGTTGGATTGGCAAAGAGGTCTTTTGAGCCTGTTGAATTTCGAAATTTATCTGCCAATGCTGTTGCCCTAAAAAATTGTTGGCTTGCTGGACCACCGTTCATTTCGTTAATGTAACTGTAATCATCCATGACAACTGCACCTGTCCCAAAATCTACGGTTTTGGGCTTAGGTTTTAATGGGGCTGGGGCGGGAACGAAAGTTAAACCATACCTGAGTAGATCCTTCTCACCTTCAGTTAATTTTAGATCAGGAACCAAGTTGACTATTTCGGTTCCTAGTCCTACTTTCTCTCCATGGCTGATGCCTTCTTCTGTAATTAGTTTCAAGGCTGCTCTTTGATGTATGGTTCTATGCGTGGCAGCCATCCTTGGTAGATTTTATTCGCTGTTTCCGTCGACCAGTGGATGGGATCACCTGGGCAACATTTAAACTGGCTTGCTGGAATTGCCGGGATTATCTCCAAGTTCTTTGTTGACTTCGCAGCCTCGTTGATCACAGTCAAATTTTGTTGGTCCCTAGAACATAAACTAGAAGAAAAATTATGTTCCTGAAAAAGAAGTTTTGTATTAGGGTAACATTTGCGGAAATTGCTTATCATATTACCCAGTCTGCCTGTTGATGTGTGACCAATCTTTTTTCTGTTCTGCACGTCTATGCGCCAGTCTTCTCTATTGTTGACCCCAACGTTGAATAAAATTGCTTTGGGATGTTGTCGATCTTTCTCTTTTTCCATGTTCTTAGCCATCTGACGAATGTGATTTAAGGTTCCACCAGAGTATGATGCGATGAACGTGTTGGGTGGAGGGTTGGCATCAATCCTTGAGATGTTCGATGATCCGATGATCCAAACAGGTTTGTTTGGCTTGACTGGCAGGGTCCAGCTGTTCTTGTTTTCACCAGATTTCCAGAATCGGTAGAATGACGACTTGCCGTTTGTAGATGGCTTCTTTTGAGGTGGTGTTTTGACTATGCTGGCGTACGATGGCGATTCCGGTGTTGTGGAGCAACGTGCTGTAAATGATGGTTTTTTGGTCGCTGGTGCTGTTGGAGAGATGGTTTCTCGTCTTTTTCTTTTCGATGGAGTTTCTCTGGAAGTAGAAAATGAAATTTGCTGGCGGGCCACCGGCGATTTAGAACGAGCACGTTGATTGAAAGAGGTCTGGCTAATGACCGCTGGTTTTTTGAACTGGGACAGAAGTTGATCCGAAAGAGAATAAAATTTGTCAATAGTACTTTCTTGTAGTCGATTACCAAAATTCTTCTGTCCCCATTTAACTGCCGTATTCCGTGCTCGTGGAAAGTCCTGGGGTTTTAGAAAAGGAGCCGAAAGAACCAGGTCTTGTTTTTCTTTTAGAGTTTTTTTGTAATAATCTACCAAAGTTTGTATAACTTCAAAAGCCCATTTTTTGGTTAAATTGTTGAGCGCGTCCGAAATATAAATGGTTGGCAGAGCCGGCCGAAAGGTTTTATTGCGCTCGTCCACTGTTTTTTGGAATGATTTTGGGAGGACTTTCTGTGCCAAACAGTCCTCTAAAAATGCCAAATGGTGAAATAGTTGTAGAATGTGGTAAAGGGATTTTACCAATTGTGCATGAGCCGAATATGCCGGGTCTTTTTGCCGCTCTTGGCGGTTAACAGATTTAACATTTGTGGAGTTTTTAGCCATTTTCCCGGACTTAATTTAGGCTGAAATAAATAATTATTAGAACAAGTCAAAATGATGAAAAAGTGATGAAAAAATGAAGCAAAAATGAAAATGAACGAATAAATGAAATGTGAATACCTAATGAAAATGTTGATGAAATAAATAGAGCGCACTGTCGTTGCCTCGACGTTTCGGGTTAAATGCCCTTCTTCAGGAAGCAGGTGAATTCGATTTTCCAATTATCCCAAAGCGTTTAAATACCTTTACTTCATCTGTTGATGAGGCCAAACTGGCCAATCACTGTGACTGAGATGGATTCACTCAGTGATTAGTGGAAAACAACCATTCAAATGTCATCAAACTTTAGCGGTATTTCTACTGTTAATGTTTGATGGCATTTGAATGACTTGTGTTCACTGGCTGAAGACTGTTGGAAATCAAACTCATAACAATGCGCAAAACTAATCGACAGATAATTAATGTTTTTATAATAGAAATAATTCAAAGGTCTGGCACTGGCGGATAGATATTTTTCAAAACAAAGAAGCACGGGCGCAGGTCGGTAAATCGATTTCTGTTGTAAATTATTTCTATGGAATTCAATGTTGTTTTAATATTTTTGAAGTTATATGACTTTATGACAAAATGAACTCATCTCAGAAGTGCTTTCACAAGAATGTTTCGAAGACTGGGATTTTTCTTATAAGCTATGATGCATCGTTTGTTAATGGCTTCTGGCAGTTTTGTGTTTAATTCCGTAAAGTTGTTTTTGAAAATTTTTGCAATTTCCACATTGCGTCGATTATAAACCAAAGGAAAACAAATAATTTTATTTGGCAACCCAGAGTACTCTCTATTGAGTCCGTATGGGAGATAGGTCCTGAGCTTACCAATCCAATAGTTTTCACGCTCAAGTCGTTTGTCTGTTGTGGTTTCATCATCGTCCAAAAACGGAATTTGCTCAATGGGTTGGAAACTAAAATGTGACTTAATGTCATGACCCGGGAGGTTAAAGTGGTCTGAGACTGCCTTTCCTGAATCTAAACGGATATTTGATAAATGGTTTTGCATTCTGACGCGCAGAGGGTTTTTCGTCTGGCCGACATATTGGATATGGCATAATTTACATGTGATTAAATAAATGATGTTTTCAGAATCACAGTTGAAGCTGTTTCTAACTTGGTAAAACATACGGGTTTGTTCGCTAAAGAATGTTTTACCGGTATTCATGTAGTTCATACGATGTATGTAACAAATTTTGCGTTGACATAGATTTACTGATCCATTTCCCAGAACAGGGCGGTTATGCCGAATTTTCGTGGGGTGCGTTGGCTCAGAGTCCCGAATGGGTGTCTCTATCTCACGGATTGTATCAGATTTAATTTTTCGCAAAAGTCGTTTTGAGTAACCGCGTTTAACAAGTGTTTTGAAAAGAATTGAACATGCGTGATTGAGGTCGCTTCTGTTCGTGCAATTTCTATGGAATCGAATGATTTGAGATTTTACCAACCCATTGAATAGTTTGTGTGGGTGGTAAGAAGCTCTATGGAGAAGTTGGTGAGAATCGGTCGGTTTAAAAAAGACTTTTGTGTCTAGTAAGTTGCTATGCCGGAACTGAGGGCCCTTGAATACAGTCACATCCAGAAAATCAATGGTATTTTCTGAAATGCAGGGCTGTAATTTAATGGATTCATCGTGGTTGTTCAGGATTTCCAAGAATTCGTTGAAGTCATCACGGCCATGGGGCCATATGATGAAAATGTCGTCTTGGAACCCGTGATAACATAATGGCTGTTTTTTTGCTTTAGCAAGAGCACCTCTCTCCCATTCTGCAACAAAAATATTAGCAAAATTTGGACTGAATTTTTTACCCATACTACATCCACTTATTTGGAGGTAAAATTTATTGTTAAATTCAAAGTCGTTACCTTTCAATGATAATTCTAACAATTGCAGGATTTCTTCCGATGGCCTGTTTGGGTCATCGTACCTTTTGAATGATTTTTTTATTGCCTCTAGACCAGCGTCAATACCAATGTTAGTATACATACTTTCAATGTCTAGGGTAATGAGGAGACTGTCAGAAGGAACCTGCAGTTTGTTAATTTTCATTAAAAAGTCCTCAGTGTCTTTGAGGAAGCTCGGATGGCGGCAAGCAATTGGTTTTAAATAAAAATCAATATACTGTGAAATGTGGTAAGATTCCGAGCCACAGTCGCTGACAATAGGCCGACCAGGAGGGGTAAATTCGTCACTCCAACTGCTGAGTGGTTTTATGTATTTTAGGCAAGAGGTAAAACTTACGATTGTTTGAATCCCTCTCTGCAATTAAATACTCGACATGTTTTTTCTCAATGAAGTCGTGGTCCAGCAAGCTTTTTAGAATTCCATTAAATGTTGAACAATTTTCTTGCCAAATTGTTGCTTCTAAAGGTTTGTAATATTTTGGGTTATTTAACTGGCGTTCAGCTTCTTTAATATAATTATCTTTTGACATCAGAACTGTAGCAGATCCTTTGTCACAAGGCTTGATGATAATTTGTTTGTTGTTTTTCAGCGTCTTCAGGGCGTTTCTTTCGATTTGGTTCAAATTTTGTTTGTCTTTCAAAAATGATTCCGGGATTTGGCTTACTTGTTCTTTAACTTTTTGAGAAATCTCATTAATTTCAGGTTTAACTTTCCGAGGTGATGGGCACCACCCGGTTGGATTGGCAAAGAGGTCTTTTGAGCCTGTTGAATTTCGAAATTTATCTGCCAATGCTGTTGCCCTAAAAAATTGTTGGCTTGCTGGACCACCGTTCATTTCGTTAATGTAAGTGTAATCATCCATGACAACTGCACCTGTCCCAAAATCTACGGTTTTGGGCTTAGGTTTTAATGGGGCTGGGCGGGAACGAAAGTTAAACCATACCTGAGTAGATCCTTCTCACCTTCAGTTAATTTTAGATCAGGAACCAAGTTGACTATTTCGGTTCCTAGTCCTACTTTCTCTCCATGGCTGATGCCTTCTTCTGTAATTAGTTTAAAGGCTGCTCTTTGATGTATGGTTCTATGCGTGGCAGCCATCCTTGGTAGATTTTATTCGCTGTTTCCGTCGACCAGTGGATGGGATCACCTGGGCAACATTTAAACTGGCTTGCTGGAATTGCCGGGATTATCTCCAAGTTCTTTGTTGACTTCGCAGCCTCGTTGATCACAGTCAAATTTTGTTGGTCCCTAGAACATAAACTAGAAGAAAAATTATGTTCCTGAAAAAGAAGTTTTGTATTAGGTAACATTTGCGGAAATTGCTTATCATATTACCCAGTCTGCCTGTTGATGTGTGACCAATCTTTTTTCTGTTCTGCACGTCTATGCGCCAGTCTTCTCTATTGTTGACCCCAACGTTGAATAAAATTGCTTTGGGATGTTGTCGATCTTTCTCTTTTTCCATGTTCTTAGCCATCTGACGAATGTGATTTAAGGTTCCACCAGAGTATGATGCGATGAACGTGTTGGGTGGAGGGTTGGCATCAATCCTTGAGATGTTCGATGATCCGATGATCCAAACAGGTTTGTTTGGCTTGACTGGCAGGGTCCAGCTGTTCTTGTTTTCACCAGATTTCCAGAATCGGTAGAATGACGACTTGCCGTTTGTAGATGGCTTCTTTTGAGGTGGTGTTTTGACTATGCTGGCGTACGATGGCGATTCCGGTGTTGTGGAGCAACATGCTGTAAATGATGGTTTTTTGGTCGCTGGTGCTGTTGGAGAGATGGTTTCTCGTCTTTTTCTTTTCGATGGAGTTTCTCTGGAAGTAGAAAATGAAATTTGCTGGCGGGCCACCGGCGATTTAGAAACAGCACGTTGATTGAAAGAGGTCTGGCTAATGACCGCTGGTTTTTTGAACTGGGACAGAAGTTGATCCGAAAGAGAATAAAATTTGTCAATAGTACTTTCTTGTAGTCGATTACCAAAATTCTTCTGTCCCCATTTAACTGCCGTATTCCGTGCTCGTGGAAAGTCCTGGGGTTTTAGAAAAGGAGCCGAAAGAACCAGGTCTTGTTTTTCTTTTAGAGTTTTTTTGTAATAATCTACCAAAGTTTGTATAACTTCAAAAGCCCATTTTTTGGTTAAATTGTTGAGCGCGTCCGAAATATAAATGGTTGGCAGAGCCGGCCGAAAGGTTTTATTGCGCTCGTCCACTGTTTTTTGGAATGATTTTGGGAGGACTTTCTGTGCCAAACAGTCCTCTAAAAATGCCAAATGGTGAAATAGTTGTAGAATGTGGTAAAGGGATTTTACCAATTGTGCATGAGCCGAATATGCCGGGTCTTTTTGCCGCTCTTGGCGGTTAACAGATTTAACATTTGTGGAGTTTTTAGCCATTTTCCCGGACTTAATTTAGGCTGAAATAAATAATTATTAGAACAAGTCAAAATGATGAAAAAGTGATGAAAAAATGAAGCAAAAATGAAAATGAACGAATAAATGAAATGTGAATACCTAATGAAAATGTTGATGAAATAAATAGAGCGCACTGTCGTTGCCTCGACGTTTCGGGTTAAATGCCCTTCTTCAGGAAGCAGGTGAATTCGATTTTCCAATTATCCCAAAGCGTTTAAATACCTTTACTTCATCTGTTGATGAGGCCAAACTGATAGATAGATAGATTTAGATAGATAGATAGATATTTTAAGAAGCACGGGCGCAGGTCGGTAAATCGATTTCTGTTGTAAATTATTTCTATGGAATTCAATGTTGTTTTAATATTTTTGAAGTTATATGACTTTATGACAAAATGAACTCATCTCAGAAGTGCTTTCACAAGAATGTTTCGAAGACTGGGATTTTTCTTATAAGCTATGATGCATCGTTTGTTAATGGCTTCTGGCAGTTTTGTGTTTAATTCCGTAAAGTTGTTTTTGAAAATGTTTGCAATTTCCACATTGCGTCGATTATAAACCAAAGGAAAACAAATAATTTTATTTGGCAACCCAGAGTACTCTCTATTGAGTCCGTATGGGAGATAGGTCCTGAGCTTACCAATCCAATAGTTTTCACGCTCAAGTCGTTTGTCTGTTGTGGTTTCATCATCGTCCAAAAACGGAATTTGCTCAATGGGTTGGAAACTAAAATGTGACTTAATGTCATGACCCGGGAGGTTAAAGTGGTCTGAGACTGCCTTTCCTGAATCTAAACGGATATTTGATAAATGGTTTTGCATTCTGACGCGCAGAGGGTTTTTCGTCTGGCCGACATATTGGATATGGCATAATTTACATGTGATTAAATAAATGATGTTTTCAGAAACACAGTTGAAGCTGTTTCTAACTTGGTAAAACATATGGGTTTGTTCGCTAAAGAATGTTTTACCGGTATTCATGTAGTTCATACGATGTATGTAACAAATTTTGCGTTGACATAGATTTACTGATCCATTTCCCAGAACAGGGCGGTTATGCCGAATTTTCGTGGGGTGCGTTGGCTCAGAGTCCCGAATGGGTGTCTCTATCTCATGGATTGTATCAGATTTAATTTTTCGCAAAAGTCGTTTTGAGTAACCGCGTTTAACAAGTGTTTTGAAAAGAATTGAACATGCGTGATTGAGGTCGCTTCTGTTCGTGCAATTTCTATGGAATCGAATGATTTGAGATTTTACCAACCCATTGAATAGTTTGTGTGGGTGGTAAGAAGCTCTATGGAGAAGTTGGTGAGAATCGGTCGGTTTAAAAAAGACTTTTGTGTCTAGTAAGTTGCTATGCCGGAACTGAGGGCCCTTGAATACAGTCACATCCAGAAAATCAATGGTATTTTCTGAAATGCAGGGCTGTAATTTAATGGATTCATCGTGGTTGTTCAGGATTTCCAAGAATTCGTTGAAGTCATCACGGCCATGGGGCCATATGATGAAAATGTCGTCTTGGAACCTGTGATAACATAATGGCTGTTTTTTTGCTTTAGCAAGAGCACCTCTCTCCCATTCTGCAACAAAAATATTAGCAAAATTTGGACTGAATTTTTTACCCATACTACATCCACTTATTTGGAGGTAAAATTTATTGTTAAATTCAAAGTCGTTACCTTTCAATGATAATTCTAACAATTGCAGGATTTCTTCCGATGGCCTGTTTGGGTCATCGTACCTTTTGAATGATTTTTTTATTGCCTCTAGACCAGCGTCAATACCAATGTTAGTATACATACTTTCAATGTCTAGGGTAATGAGGAGACTGTCGGAAGGAACCTGCAGTTTGTTAATTTTCATTAAAAAGTCCTCAGTGTCTTTGAGGAAGCTCGGATGGCGGCAAGCAATTGGTTTTAAATAAAAATCAATATACTGTGAAATGTGGTAAGATTCCGAGCCACAGTCGCTGACAATAGGCCGACCAGGAGGGGTAAATTCGTCACTCCAACTGCTGAGTGGTTTATGTATTTTAGGCAAGAGGTAAAACTTACGATTGTTTGAATCCCTCTCTGCAATTAAATACTCGACATGTTTTTTCTCAATGAAGTCGTGGTCCAGCAAGCTTTTTAGAATTCCATTAAATTTTGAACAATTTTCTTGCCAAATTGGTGCTTCTAAAGGTTTGTAATATTTTGGGTTATTTAACTGGCGTTCAGCTTCTTTAATATAATTATCTTTTGACATCAGAACTGTAGCAGATCCTTTGTCACAAGGCTTGATGATAATTTGTTTGTTGTTTTTCAGCGTCTTCAGGGCGTTTCTTTCGATTTGGTTCAAATTTTGTTTGTCTTTCAAAAATGATTCCGGGATTTGGCTTACTTGTTCTTTAACTTTTTGAGAAATCTCATTAATTTCAGGTTTAACTTTCCGAGGTGATGGGCACCACCCGGTTGGATTGGCAAAGAGGTCTTTTGAGCCTGTTGAATTTCGAAATTTATCTGCCAATGCTGTTGCCCTAAAAAATTGTTGGCTTGCTGGACCACCGTTCATTTCGTTAATGTAACTGTAATCATCCATGACAACTGCACCTGTCCCAAAATCTACGGTTTTGGGCTTAGGTTTTAATGGGGCTGGGGCTGGGGCGGGAACGAAAGTTAAACCATACCTGAGTAGATCCTTCTCACCTTCAGTTAATTTTAGATCAGGAACCAAGTTGACTATTTCGGTTCCTAGTCCTACTTTCTCTCCATGGCTGATGCCTTCTTCTGTAATTAGTTTAAAGGCTGCTCTTTGATGTATGGTTCTATGCGTGGCAGCCATCCTTGGTAGATTTTATTCGCTGTTTCCGTCGACCAGTGGATGGGATCACCTGGGCAACATTTAAACTGGCTTGCTGGAATTGCCGGGATTATCTCCAAGTTCTTTGTTGACTTCGCAGCCTCGTTGATCACAGTCAAATTTTGTTGGTCCCTAGAACATAAACTAGAAGAAAAATTATGTTCCTGAAAAAGAAGTTTTGTATTAGGGTAACATTTGCGGAAATTGCTTATCATATTACCCAGTCTGCCTGTTGATGTGTGACCAATCTTTTTTCTGTTCTGCACGTCTATGCACCAGTCTTCTCTATTGTTGACCCCAACGTTGAATAAAATTGCTTTGGGATGTTGTCGATCTTTCTCTTTTTCCATGTTCTTAGCCATCTGACGAATGTGATTTAAGGTTCCACCAGAGTATGATGCGATGAACGTGTTGGGTGGAGGGTTGGCATCAATCCTTGAGATGTTCGATGATCCGCTGATCCAAACAGGTTTGTTTGACTTGACTGGCAGGGTCCAGCTGTTGCTGTTGGAGAGATGGTTTCTCGTCTTTTTCTTTTCGATGGAGTTTCTCTGGAAGTAGAAAATGAAATTTGCTGGCAGGCCACCGGCGATTTAGAACGAGCACGTTGATTGAAAGAGGTCTGGCTAATGACCGCTGGTTTTTTGAACTGGGACAGAAGTTGATCCGAAAGAGAATAAAATTTGTCAATAGTACTTTCTTGTAGTCGATTACCAAAATTCTTCTGTCCCCATTTAACTGCCGTATTCCGTGCTCGTGGAAAGTCCTGGGGTTTTAGAAAAGGAGCCGAAAGAACCAGGTCTTGTTTTTCTTTTAGAGTTTTTTTGTAATAATCTACCAAAGTTTGTATAACTTCAAAAGCCCATTTTTTGGTTAAATTGTTGAGCGCGTCCGAAATATAAATGGTTGGCAGAGCCGGCTGAAAGGTTTTATTGCGCTCGTCCACTGTTTTTTGGAATGATTTTGGGAGGACTTTCTGTGCCAAACAGTCCTCTAAAAATGCCAAATGGTGAAATAGTTGTAGAATGTGGTAAAGGGATTTTACCAATTGTGCATGAGCCGAATATGCCGGGTCTTTTTGCCGCTCTTGGCGGTTAACAGATTTAACATTTGTGGAGTTTTTAGCCATTTTCCCGGACTTAATTTAGGCTGAAATAAATAATTATTAGAACAAGTCAAAATGATGAAAAAGTGATGAAAAAATGAAGCAAAAATGAAAATGAACGAATAAATGAAATGTGAATACCTAATGAAAATGTTGATGAAATAAATAGAGCGCACTGTTGTTGCCTCGACGTTTCGGGTTAAATGCCCTTCTTCAGGAAGCAGGTGAATTCGATTTTCCAATTATCCCAAAGCGTTTAAATACCTTTACTTCATCTGTTGATGAGGCCAAACTGATAGATAGATAGATAGATAGATAGATAGATAGATAGATAGATAGATAGATAGATAGATAGATAGATAGATAGATGATAGATAGATAGAGATAGATAGATAGATAGATAGATAGATAGATAGATAGATAGATAGATAGATAGATAGATATTTTAAGAAGCACGGGCGCAGGTCGGTAAATCGATTTCTGTTGTAAATTATTTCTATGGAATTCAATGTTGTTTTAATATTTTTGAAGTTATATGACTTTATGACAAAATGAACTCATCTCAGAAGTGCTTTCACAAGAATGTTTCGAAGACTGGGATTTTTCTTATAAGCTATGATGCATCGTTTGTTAATGGCTTCTGGCAGTTTTGTGTTTAATTCCGTAAAGTTGTTTTTGAAAATGTTTGCAATTTCCACATTGCGTCGATTATAAACCAAAGGAAAACAAATAATTTTATTTGGCAACCCAGAGTACTCTCTATTGAGTCCGTATGGGAGATAGGTCCTGAGCTTACCAATCCAATAGTTTTCACGCTCAAGTCGTTTGTCTGTTGTGGTTTCATCATCGTCCAAAAACGGAATTTGCTCAATGGGTTGGAAACTAAAATGTGACTTAATGTCATGACCCGGGAGGTTAAAGTGGTCTGAGACTGCCTTTCCTGAATCTAAACGGATATTTGATAAATGGTTTTGCATTCTGACGCGCAGAGGGTTTTTCGTCTGGCCGACATATTGGATATGGCATAATTTACATGTGATTAAATAAATGATGTTTTCAGAATCACAGTTGAAGCTGTTTCTAACTTGGTAAAACATACGGGTTTGTTCGCTAAAGAATGTTTTACCGGTATTCATGTAGTTCATACGATGTATGTAACAAATTTTGCGTTGACATAGATTTACTGATCCATTTCCCAGAACAGGGCGGTTATGCCGAATTTTCGTGGGGTGCGTTGGCTCAGAGTCCCGAATGGGTGTCTCTATCTCACGGATTGTATCAGATTTAATTTTTCGCAAAAGTCGTTTTGAGTAACCGCGTTTAACAAGTGTTTTGAAAAGAATTGAACATGCGTGATTGAGGTCGCTTCTGTTCGTGCAATTTCTATGGAATCGAATGATTTGAGATTTGACCAACCCATTGAATAGTTTGTGTGGGTGGTAAGAAGCTCTATGGAGAAGTTGGTGAGAATCGGTCAGTTTAAAAAAGACTTTTGTGTCTAGTAAGTTGCTATGCCGGAACTGAGGGCCCTTGAATACAGTCACATCCAGAAAATCAATGGTATTTTCTGAAATGCAGGGCTGTAATTTAATGGATTCATCGTGGTTGTTCAGGATTTCCAAGAATTCGTTGAAGTCATCACGGCCATGGGGCCATATGATGAAAATGTCGTCTTGGAACCTGTGATAACATAATGGCTGTTTTTTTGCTTTAGCAAGAGCACCTCTCTCCCATTCTGCAACAAAAATATTAGCAAAATTTGGACTGAATTTTTTACCCATACTACATCCACTTATTTGGAGGTAAAATTTATTGTTAAATTCAAAGTCGTTACCTTTCAATGATAATTCTAACAATTGCAGGATTTCTTCCGATGGCCTGTTTGGGTCATCGTACCTTTTGAATGATTTCTGGCAGTTTTGTATTTAATTCTGTGAAGTTGTTTTTGAAAATTTTTGCAATTTCCACATTGCGTCGATTATAAACCAAAGGAAAACAAATAATTTTATTTGGCAACCCAGAGTACTCTCTATTGAGTCCGTATGGGAGATAGGTCCTGAGCTTACCAATCCAATAGTTTTCACACTCAAGTCGTTTGTCTGTTGTGGTTTCATCATCGTCCAAAAACGGAATTTGCTCAATGGGTTGGAAACTAAAATGTGACTTAATGTCATGACCCGGGAGGTTAAAGTGGTCTGAGACTGCCTTTCCTGAATCTAAACGGATAGATAGATAGATAGGTAGGTAGGTAGGTAGGTAGGTAGGTAGGTAGGTAGGTAGGTAGGTAGGTAGGTAGGTAGGTAGGTAGGTAGGTAGGTAGGTAGGTAGGTAGGTAGGTAGGTAGGTAGGCAGGTAGGCAGGCAGGTAGGTAGGTAGGTATTTCAACAGTATTAACAGAACCATTACAAGTATGATTCAAAGTTGTACAAACATCACTTTTCTGTTTACACCGTAGGGAGATTACATAACCAGATTGATTGTCTACCTGTAATCCCCCCAAATATACAATTCTACATCCAGCATCGCATGGTGTTTACAACTTGTATTGGTATTACCAATTAAGCCACAGAGTAGAGTTCACAACTTGGTGACCGAATCATATTTTCCCAATATGACGAGGGTACCAGAACAAAGTTATGTCAAACGTGTTTATAATATCACTACTTATTTTATCTAGGCCTATGGGTCCTAATATCATTGCGGCAGTCGGGACAGTAGGGATTGTCACACTGCACATCTTCATTATAATTAGTTAATAATTTGTCCGTTAAGGCCTTTTTAAACTGATTTCTATTGGTTATTTGCCTAATGGAATCATCCAGCTTATTCCAAATTTTTAGAATTTCTTATATAGGTAGCTTGTCCAAGGTTTTTATTCGAGACCTACTAACATGTAGCATGTCAGACTGTCTTGTTGTCATGTGTTGATGATCTGCGCGCACAGTAAAGAAATCAGCGAAAGATTCGGGAAGTAGGCCATTTTTCCAGTCGAAAACAAACAGACATGCGTGCAGCGTGAATAAGTCTGTGACTTTCAAAATCTTGTTCCCGGAAAATAATGGATCCGTATGAGAATTATATTTTTTATTGTTGATGATACGGATAGAGCGCTTCTGTACTTTCAGAAGTTTGTTAACCCCTCTAGAATTTCCCCATATGTGGATACCATAGAGGAGATGACACTGAACAAGTGCGTGATACAGAGTTTACAGTATGTTGTTGGTTATGATTATTGTACAAGAATATAAAAAAACCTAACAAGTACACGTGTATACTCATATTGTGTGCTTCCCTCTTGTAATTAAAGATGGGCGTATCATGTGCTCATGGCACAGCTGTTTATTTGTCCCTTGTCTTTCTATCAATATTGATCCAAAGAAAATGAAGTAGAGACACTTGTAACTGCTATCAATGCATAGCCAAATGTACTCTGTCAGAATATTATGCACCCTGATTATGATGGGGTACATAGGATGATGTACCCTGCCAGAAGATCAACTGAACTGTTAATTTAATCCTTTAATTAATAAGCATGGTTTAATGTCCTTTGTTTGAATTTATATCAACATTGATATTGGCATTCTGAAATGTTACCAAACTTCATTCTTCAACAGTGTTTCCTGTTTTTGAAGAAATATATTTTTCACAGACTTTCTCCCTGCAATTAAAGGCCTTGATATAAATAATCAGTGAAAGTTTATAATTCTAATTAGGCTTAAAAAAGTTCAAAATCTGTTTCTCCGGCCATCCTGCATGGTCTTTATGGCTGCCACATGCCCTCTTTTTATAACCAATGCAAACTAGAAAAAATGAAGATAAAATGGTAAATTGATAAACTTGTATCTGGAGTGCAACAAGGCTTGCAATGCTTTAGCATTCCAAAGCCTTCTTGTACTCAAGGGACGAAATACACCACCATCCATGCTGTTCTGTAGATTTATGAGGCCTAAAACATAAAACAAACCAAGAACATGAACTTTTTGATGGCAAAGAAATAATTACAAAAATAAAAAATAAAATAAAAAAACACCCACCATGCAATTTTACAAAAATTGGCCTTAGAAATAGCATGAAGATCTATTTTGTGGGGTCTTATGTCAAAATTTATTTCAAGAGTTTTTGTTCAAAATGAATGTGATCTCTCCCAAGTTATTTACAAGTAAAATATGTCACTTCTAAAATTCAACTTTTTAATTTTACAAACTATTATTCTCAGTGTATTTAATTTTCTTGATGTTTATTAATATAATTATATGTACTCTTAAATATTGAATCATGAATCACAGAATTTCACTTGTTTCAGATACCTACAACAATATTCTAGTGTTCCTGGGTATTTTATTGAAAAAATTATGCTTAAATTTGAATCAGAAACCTCCTAGTCAGCTTTTTTGATGCAAAAGTCTTACATATTTGTCATTTTTTATTCTTAGTGATTACAGTGGAGGATTTTGTCTTCGAGGAAACCATGGGTATGACAACATCTATAAAAGTATGCATGTACGTATTATACTTTTTTATTATATGCTGTTTACAGAAACTCAGTAAAATCTGTTTATTGAAAAGTCATATTCATAACAAATATATCATCCCTTGAAAGCATAAAGGTTCAAAATGCAATGCTCAATCAATATTTTCAATATTAAATTTAGAAAAATTTTCAAGTATATATTTCATTCGCCAAAGTTCAGACAGCAAACCAGTGACTCATTAGCAGAAATGTCTGTAAAAGTACCAGGGATAGTTTCTTATTTAGGAAGATTTCTAATTTCCCAATTTCTGTTGATATATTTACAATTTGATTCAATATCTTAATTGACAGAGGTTGTAGGGACCACTATCACCTAAAATATTATGAATTAAATGTTAATAACTCTTCAATTTTAATTCCGAATTGCACATTACTGCCAAATTTCACCCAATGCATAAAAAATATATTTGCTTTGAAATAAGTCCACATGAAGTAGATCTTCTGTTTCTCATTTCATTTTTATGCTCCTGATAGGGAGGCATCTTACACCCAGGTTGTCCATCTGTCATCCTCCATGCATGCATGCATGCATGCATGCATGCATCCATCCATCCATTCATCCATCCATCCATCCATCCATCCATCCATCCATCCATCCATCCATCCGTTCAGAGCCATAACTCTATAATGCTTTTGTAGATTTCCATGAAACTTTACACTAAGGTAAAGACCAATGGAAGGTCTTTTGCACAGCAACATAATGCACGAGTGACAAAGGTCAAGGTCACAGAATGGGAAAACTTAATTCTCTCATTGACTGTATTTGTCGGTCCGGGGCCATAATTCTGTAATGGCTGACAAAGTTGTCATCTGTTTACACATTTTCATCATTTACAAGCCCTTTGTGCAGGGTTTCATTGTTTAAAAGGTTAACCCTTTCGTGCCTCGTCAGTGCGTGCCATGTCGGCGGTAAACTGACAGTACAAACCTGTCAACACGCTACACGCCGATGGCATAGTAATGCATCTACTCTCACCACAGTCCATGTGTGCTATCTCTATCAGTTCACAGAAGTAATTTTTATGCCCGAATGAATTTAGAGTTACTTCCCTTAGTTGCTTGGCTACAGTCTTAGCACAAATTGCACCAGAATCACAGTAATTCCACGAAAGAATATCACTCTAATGATAACGACATGGAACAGGATTCTGCGGTACAGTCTGGCTCAAATCAAGCTGACACACATGACACTACTATGAGTGCTGGACGTTCAGATGATGTTGCCAGTAATAATCGAGAGAGAGAGAGAGTCCTTCAGTGCCTGGAATAGGACTGGCCAGTGGGAGGGAATGCAGCAGAAAAAGAAGTGCTGGTCAGGGACATGGCAGAGAAGCCTTTGTGGTTGAGGAATTGGTCCAATTTTTCAATTGGAAAAATGCACAGATTTTGTTCCACTACATATCCCATGTTCTAAAGCTGAGAAGATAAATCTGGACTTACCTGACAATCCAAATGAATGGAATTTTGTACACCTTTATCTAGCAGATGATATGATTCCGAAATTAACCACAATATCCCAAATCTGGAGGGGGGGGGGGGAGGGAGGGAGGGGGCGATTTGGCTGAGTCGCGAAAGGGTTAATGTATATCAGTTAACCCTTTATCCAAGAAAGTTTGTTTTTTTTTATAATAAACTGAATTCCACTCATGGGGGAAAAATTTTATCTCTATTGTCCAATAAAACCATTCAGATGTTACTGTTAAAAGAGCTTGCACATTACAGTACAAGTCGAAGTAAGTTGAAACATAACTGCAATAAACTAAGTATACTGCTGCTTGTGCATTGACAAGACCAGAATCTCACGTCATTTTGATGTTAGTTTCTGGTCTTATCAGTGTAGGAAGAGAAAGATACCTTACATAGTTTATGGAGAGAAAGATACCTTACATAGTTTATAGAGAGAAAGATACCTTACATAGTTTATAGAGAGAAAGATACCTTACATAGTTTATAGAGAGAAAGATACCTTACATAGTTTATAGAGAGAAAGATACCTTACATAGTTTATAGAGAGAAAGATACCTTACATAGTTTATGGAGAGAAAGATACCTTACATAGTTTATAGCAGTTATCCTACAACTTTATTTTTTGACTTGTACTGTATGCCAATTCAAGTGACATCCATATATGTATGGTTCTGTTGAGAAAGTTCCAGCATATTAGTGGCTGTATTGACCTTATGGAAATAAGATCGATACAGCTTTTAGCTGCTATATTAAGATATATTTTATTAAATTCGAAACCTTGTGGACTATTGTGTGAACAAAATTCAACACAAAACTTTTCTTTCCAGTATTATTGGCTGTTTGGCCATAGTTTGTGGGCATCCATGGCCAGGCAGTCACTGTTTGTCTTGTTTTAATGCATGTTGGTTGACAAATTTTTAATTTACACTCAGGACTATAGTCATGACTTTTGTCCATCCATCCATCCATCCATCCATCCATCCAGCCATCCATCCATCCATCCATCATCCATCCATCCATCCATCCATCCATCCATCGGTTAAAGTTTGTAGTTAAAGTTTTTTAGTGAAGGTTAAAGTTTTTTTTCAATTTAATTAATATTAATTACTATTGATTGTATCATTCTCATTATGTTTCATGTTATTTCGGGAAATATTTAACCCTTTTTTGCATTCAGTTCAACTTCGAACTTCCATTTAAAGTTTTTGGTTTACAAAGTTACACCTTTAATTCTTTAAACAATTTAGTGGAATGTCACTGTTTTTCATTTGGGACAATGTCTACTGTCTACTAAAGCCTACTATAGTGATTTTAATTAATATTGGCATGATTTTAACCCCTTTTAAACATTTTTTCACACTTACTTTTACCACATACTTTGTTACTTTAATTTTTGCATGGTCAGTACAACGTAATGATTGTATTTACATCAGTGATTTCTTTTATCCATTTTAGGAAATATTTTACCCTTTTTTAGCTCACCGAAGGGAGCTAAACTTATCACTCGCCGTCCGTCCAGCGTCGTGAACATTTTTCAAATGACTTCTTCTCTGAAACCGCTAGGTCGATTTGCTCGAAACTTGGTATGAATGTTCATTACCATATGTCAAATCAAGTTTGTTCAAATGAAATTGGCATGCCCACTTGGGGCTCTATAGGGGGTGTAACTCCGATAGCACTCTATGTATATTAGAGAAATTACTAAAAAATCTTCTTCTCCAGCACAAGTGGGCAGAATCATTTGATATTTGGTATACAGCATTATGGGGTGGATCTGATTCAAGTTTGTTCAAATTGGCCCCCTGGATGTATATTTGGGCTCACTATAGAAGCCTGAATTCAAACTTAGTGCATTTCAGGCAAATTTCTTAAAAAATCTTCTTCTCCAGACCCAGCAGGCAGAATCTTTTGATATTTGGTATGCAACATTGTGGGGTGGATCTGATTCAAGTTTGTTCAAATTGGCCCCGTGGGTTTATATTTGTGCTCAGTATAGGAGCCCGAATTTGAACTTAGTGCATTTCAGGCAAATTTCTTTAAAAATCTTCTTCTCAAGATCGAGCAGGTGGAATCTGTTGGTATTGTGTATGCAGCATTCTTAGGGGGGGAGGGGGGGGGGGGGTGAGATTCAGGTTTGTTCAAGCCAAGTCCCTGGGTTCATACTTGGGCTCACTGTGGGAGCCTGATTGATAACTTAGTTCAAAATGAGGAATTTTCTTTAAAAATCTTCTTCTTCAGATCCAGCAGTCAGAATGTTTTGATATTTGGTATGCAGCATCTTTAGGGGGGTTAGATTCAACTTTGTTCAAGCCATGTCCCAAGGTCAATATTTGGGCTCACTGTGGAAGCTTGAATTGTAACTTAGTTCAAAATGAGGAATTTTCTTAAAAACTCTTCTTCTTCAGATCCAGCAGTCGGAATGTTTTGATATTTGGTGTGCAGCATCCTTAGGGGGTGAGATTCAAGTTTGTTAAAGCTACGTCCCTGGGTTCATATTTGGGCTCCCTGTGGAAGCCCGAATTACAACTTAGTTCAATATGAGGAATTTTTCTTTAAACATCTTCTTCTTCCGATTCAGCAGTTGGAATGTTTTGATATTTGACATGCAGCATCCTTAGAGGGGTGAGATTCAAGTTTGTTCAAGCCAAGTCCCTGGCTTCATATTTGGGCTCACTGCGGCAGCCCGATTGATAACTTAGTTCAAAATGAGGAATTTTCTTTAAAAATCTTCTTCTTCAGATCCAGCAGTCAGAATGCTTTTGATATTTGGTATGCAGCATCCTGAGGGGACCCCATATGTTCAGCCTAAATATGAACCCAGGGACTCGGCTTGAACAAACTTGAATCTAAACCCCCTAAGGATGCTGCATACCAAATATCAAACGATTCTTATTGGCAGATCTGAAGAAGAAGATTTTTAAAGAATATTCCTCATACTGCACTAATTTAAACATTTGGGCTCCCATAGAGAGCCCAAATATGGACCCAGGGAATTGATTTCAATAAACATGTTGAACAATCTTCCAGCCTTACAATTGTTTACTACAGGCTGAATAGACAATAGGATGGAGGGAATCACATAACCAACCCACACATAACTCAGTTGTATTGGAACTGTGGACAGAGGAAGAGGTCCCCAGGCCTATCAAACCATAGCATCACAAACATTAGTAAAAGACAATGAAAGATGAGGCTTATGGTGATGTGCGACGTACAGACAGAAAGGGCAGTAACAGCACGGAGCTGGAACTGACCTTGTAAGAAGCTGAATGGCTGGGATAAACAACAGCCTGAGCAGAAGAAAGAGGGCCCGTAGAACAAAGGTCCTCTGCCTGCTCCTGCAACTGTCGCAGATGAATGGAGAAAGTAGCATTTCTCCAGTAGACTGCCAGCATAACATCCGACAACATGACGCACCTCGTGGCAGAAAAACGATTGGTAATACAATCGCCAGTCGCTAGATGAGCAGAAGCTGCACGAATAGCAAGACAGATCCATCGAGAAATGGATTCAGGAGAGATCTTCTGTCGGCCACGAACATGAGACAGAAAATCGATCCTACCCTTCCAAATGAACAGCGCAAAGGGTGTTAACCCTCAATAGAAGGAAGAGTCCTGACACAGAGAGAAGGCGGAGTAGTTTCCGGTACCTGATTCTTGGCCAGAAAGAAAGGAACAATCACTGGGAAACATAACACTCGTGGGAGAGCTCCAGAAAAAGGCCAGGTCAACCTAGAGGGAGTGAAGCTCACTAACCCGTCTGTTTGAGGCAAAAGCCATCAGAAAAACTGTCTTGCATGTGAGAAAATGCATATCCACCTGGGTTAAAGGCGTCAACGTCCCCCTCCCCCTCCCCCCCCCACCTACCCAAACAGAGCAACACCCAAGAAAGAGTCCATCTTGGAGTAAGCTGCAAAGTCCTAGGCCTTTTCAAGGAAAAGTGCAGAACAAGCTTGGAGAGGCAAGGATGAGAGCCGATACAACGCTGTCCCGCATACAAAAAAGGTCTCTGAAGCATGGACCTGAACCCATTGCTGGAGACCCCCAGAATCAAACATATACCAGAAACTCTGCAATCTGTGTGATCGAAGGAGTGACAGTAGCAACAGAGTGATCTGCACGTCATCGACAGAAGACCTTCCACTCAGCCACAGAGGCTAAGCCAGTGAAGTGAGTGCCTCCTTGAAGAAGAAAAGCAACTCCACTGCTCGTCTCGAAAAAACCACAACGGAGGAGACAGGACCTGACAAAAGATATGCGTGAAGGCACAAAGAAGTCGGGTCGATGTGAAACCTCGGGCGACCTTGGCAAAGAAAGTCGTGACGTAGAGGGAGACGTGCCGGATCCGCCGCTAACAGAGAGCAGAGCAGATTGATCCACACCCACTGAGGCGACGGGTGCGATCGAAAGGATTCGACAACTGCAGGTTCATATCTGGGCTAGAACCTGAGGCAAAATCGGAACTGGCAGGAAGGCGTAGCCGACAAGACCGTTCCAAAGGAGGGACAGAGCATCCACGGCGAAAGCCAGAGCATCTGGACACAGACACACGAAAGTGTCCACCTGATGGTTCCAACGAGTCACAAAGAGATCGATGTGGGGACGACCCCAGAGATCGCAAAGAGACTGGAACACCGCCATGTGGAGCATCCACTCGGTGAAAAAGAGTCGGAACAAGGAGTTGGCTTGGATGTTCAGACGACTGGAAAAGTGACGAACCACCACTCTGGCATTGACATCCTGAGCGAGAAGTGGAAGATCTTGAACCAATTCTTACATGGGAACATAGTGCGTGCCGCCCTGATTCCGAATGTAAACAACCACCGTCAAATTGCTGGACAACAGAAGGACCTGACAATTTGAAAGGCAGGGGATCCACTGCTGGAAACTCAGAAGAAGAGCAAGAAGCTCCTTCTGGTGGACGTGAAGAGCTGCTTGATCCTGGTCCTATGACCCATGAAGGATCCGACGTCACACTCCATCCGAGATCGCTGGCTACTGCTGTCGGAACACGATCGGACATGGGGAAGTCCAACGGAACTCCCTGCATAATCCACTGAACATCGGTCAGGGAAGGTGATGAGGAAGAGACTCTGGTAACTGAAGCACCAGAACCTGAGAATCAACATTCGGCCTCAACGCCTGAGCAGAAAGTGTTGGAGAGTCTGACATGCAGTCGACCTAGAGGAATGAGATCCGTCACCGAACTGCAGAGACCGGGGAAGACTCCGAGCTGTTGCGGACGTGGACTGGGACAGAGTCAGGGCAAAAGGCTGAGAAAACCACTGTCCTTGCCTGGGAAACTACCACCGTATCCAGCTGAGTACGGAAGTCCATCCCAGATGATAATACGACGGAGAAGGGACCAGGTCCGACTTATCCCCACTGACTCTGAACCCGAGTGACATGAGTAGGCTCAACAGTGTGACAACATCAGACTCCAGAAAGACAGTATTGGAATGCCTCTGGAGGATATCAACTAGATAAGCCTAAGAAGACACCCTGAACTGTGTGCGATGTAAGACACATGCGGCACCAGACAGGTGAAGGCCCAAGGATCCAGGTCAGGGCCAAAGGGCATGTCCTTGAACTGGAAAACATCCTGGGAAATGGAGCAGCGAACTGACCTGAAAACCTCCATGCTGAACTGAGGAGCAACGATAGACTGCGTCAGGATACTCAGATTGATAACCTGCCTGAGTCGGCTGTCCTTCTTCGGCACCAAGAACAGGCGGGAATAAAATCCCACTGAAAGAAAGTTCTTGACGACCTCAATCACCCCCTTTGACAGGAGATTGCCTATCTCCGTGATCAAAAGTTCCCAACATGTAACGTTGAAAGGGACTCATGTTGGAAGAGGCACTATCGTCTGAGTGGAATGCCTAAACCTGGGACAAAATCGAGGTGACTACTGCCGCCACCTACCCTTACCCTGTGAGTGAGTAGAAGTGGCGGCAGGAGGATCAGCCCTTAGCTTTGCAGAAGGAAACCACTCGTAGCCTCGCTGGAAGCAACGGAAAAGGCTCTTGGACAGAACCTAAGTGAGCAAGGAGAGGGCTTCTCTAAGCTCACTGACTGTGTCGGAACGGTACGACGTGGGGACGAATCGACAAAGTGGCTTCACTCCTGACCCATTTACCAGTGAAGGGTCATGATCCTCAAATACACGCGTCGATGGGGCGACAGGCTGCAGCCGAAAACTTTTGAAGGCAGATGCATATTGGGGTATCACATACCCCGAGGATCTCCAAAGCTGAAACTCAGGAGAGTCGCCGCGGACCTCTGCGGGACAGAAGATCCAGGCTGCACAAAAAGCGTTGGTCATGCAAAACTGGCCATGGGACCAGAGTGCGTGGACGGAAACGCCACAGAGCTCATGGTGACACCACCATGAACATCCGAATCCAAAGAGAAAAACTGAGGTACTTGACGGCTGAGAGACCACAGTACAGGGTTTGGCCGGCAGCCCCTTCCAACTTCGCCAAGTTGAAGTCAGGGAAGGCTGAGGCCAATACCCCACGTCTACACTACCAGACATCTCTGGAGACCCCTGCAGGGATAAAACTGCTGTGCTCAATGGCTGAGAGGACACAGCAGGGGTTTGGTCGGCAGCCACTTCCGACTTTGCCGAGTTGAAGTCAGGAAAGGCTGAGGCTGATACCCCACATCCACACAACAGACATCCCTGCAGACCCCTGCAGGGATAAGCCGAGGCCGGATAAAACGGTGACCGATGATGAGATGGAACGACAGTAGCAGCAGATACGACGGGAGCTGTTAAAACTGGCGGAAAAGGGGAGAGAGCAACCTAGCTTGGCCTCCAAAGGAGGAGTCACAACCCTAGTGACAGCCTTAGATGACGACTGGAGAGGGTGCATAGTCCCGGAACCAGACATCTCTTCACCAGACATCCAACAGATCCCGCAGTATCCACTGCGGTAAAAAAACTGCACATCCCCCATGGAGGGGGTATAACTCTCACCAGACTGGTCGAGTCGGGAGGTCCCCAAAATGACAGTGCCTGCCCGTTCGGGTGCGGGAGGAACAGCCACAAGAACGCATCAAAAGTGAGGGCAAAAGGCATTGTCCTAACGGAACCGAACTGGACATAACAGAGTTGAGAGCAGTAGAAGAAAAAGGTGAACTCAACAGATACAGAAAGTAGAAGAACACCCCCAACTACAAGAGAAAGGTGGCAGAAAAAAGAAGTGGTGGGTACACAACAGAACCTAGATGGCCGACACGCACCTAAAAAGCAGAAATTCAGCAATCAACAGAGTGAAGAAATCGGGTCCATACAGTCCCTCGTTGACACCTAACTCCAATAATAATAATAAAATTTATCAACCGAAAAATTTTATGTCCGAACCGCATGGAACGATTTCGAAAATCACTCGCGATAGCAAAAAATATATATACAATTTAATGAAAATGTGGTTGAAAATATTAACGAGAATATATAAAACACAGTCCTGTTATTATATGATCTTCAGATTCATAATTCCAGTCACAGGAAACCATTATCAACGAGTTGAATTATCACTGTTTTGTAATGCAAATGGCGACACGTCCTTCATGTGCAGTGGACAAAAAAAGAATGGCTTGATGACTGCCTTGCACTCTGGTTAACAGAAGTTGTGGAATTGTACTAAGAGAAGAGCGTCCCCTACTGGGTGTGCACCGATGGCGCTCGACAGCTTATTTTTTCGTGGTGTTTTTTACACCACTTTTCTTTCCCAAATCTCTTGGGAAAGATTAAAATAGAGAGTATTTTATCCAAGTTAGGGTCTTCCACTGTAGTGCAAACCTGTAGTAAACAATTGTAAGGTAAGATGATAAGAAATCCGGAAATGAGTTTTTTTTTTGTTTTTATGCATTTTGGTCAATTTTAAGACAAAAAATTTTTTTTTTTTTACACTGAAAATTTGGGGTCCAGGTGGGACATAAAAAATTTTGGACCAAAATCCGGAAATTAGTTTTTTGGTTTTTTATGCGTTTTGGTCAATTTTAAGAAGAAGAAAAAAATTTTAGTCTGAAAATATTATGTTTGGGACTTCGAAAATTTCCGAACAAAAATAAAGAAAAAATCTGTTTTTTATGCGTTTATCTCAATTTTGGGACGTAAAAGTGCAGAAACTGAAAATAGAAGGAAAATCCTGTTTATTGTTTGGGCACAATCACTTCATCCAGTTGGTATATGCTTTTCTTAGGAGGGGCGTATGTAGCTTATTCAAGTCAAGTCCCTGGTTTGATATTTAGACTACCATGTCAGGTGAGTGCCCTCAGGTCCCCTGGGGCCTCTTGTTTGCAGTCAATTTTACTTTGTATTTGCAATTTAAAGTTTTGGATTAAAGTTTTACTTTTCAAGGTTGTACCTTTCATTCTTTAAACAACACTGTGTTATAACGCCATTGTTTTTCATTCGGGACAAGATCTACTGAAGCTGTTTAGAGTGGTTTCAAATAATATTGGCATTAATTTAATTAACCCTTTTTATGTGTACCCATACTATGTATGGTACACATAACGCCGGCATCCGGGATGGCCATCTGTCGTTCGTCCATCCTTTGTCCATCCATCTGTCTGTCTGTCTGTCTGTCTGTCTGTCTGTCTGTCTGTCTGTCTGTCTGTCTGTCTGTCTGTCTGTCTGTCTGTCTGTCTGTCTGTCTGTCTGTCTGTCTGTCTGTCTGTCTGTCTGTCTGTCTGTCTGTCTGTCTGTCTGTCTGTCTGTCTGTCTGTCTGTCTGTCTGTCTGTCTGTCTGTCTGTCTGTCTGTCTGTCTGTCTGTCTGTCTGTCTGTCTGTCTGTCTGTCTGTCTGTCTGTCTGTCTGTCTGTCTGTCTGTCTGTCTGTCTGTCTGTCTGTCTGTCTGTCTGTCTGTCTGTCTGTCTGTCTGTCTGTCTGTCTGTCTGTCTGTCTGTCTGTCTGTCTGTCTGTCTGTCTGTCTGTCTGTCTGTCTGTCTGTCTGTCTGTCTGTCTGTCTGTCTGTCTGTCTGTCTGTCTGTCTGTCTGTCTGTCTGTCTGTCTGTCTGTCTGTCTGTCTGTCTGTCTGTCTGTCTGTCTGTCTGTCTGTCTGTCTGTCTGTCTGTCTGTCTGTCTGTCTGTCTGTCTGTCCGTCCATATCCATTTCTTTGGCATTCGATAACTTGAAAAATATTGCTTGGATTGTCAAGTTACTTTATATTTGTGTTCAGGTTACTGATGTGCCTAGCTGTATATAGTTTTTGGTGTAAATCTGATAATTTGATCCTGAGATATTAACTCTTTATCCTTCAAATTGAGAATTCTTCCAGTCCCTTTGGCATGAGTTAACTCAAAAAATATCAATCCAATTGTGATGTTACTTTATATATATCTTCAGGTTACTGATGTTCTGAGCTGTATAGTTTTTGTGAGCTGTATAGTTTTTGGTGTAAATCTGATAATTTGATCCTGAGATATTAACCCTTGATCCTTCAAATTGAAAATTCCTCCAATCTCTTTGGCATGAGATAACTTGAAAAATATTGCTTGGATTGTCAAGTTACTTTATATTTGTGTTCAGGTATCTGACTTACCGAGCTGTATAGTTTTTGATGTAAATCTGATGATTTGATCCCGAGATATGAACCCTTTATCCTTCAAATTGAAAATTCCTCCAAGCCCTTTGGCATTTGATAACTTGAAAAATATTGCTTGGATTGTCAAGTTACTTTATATTTGTGTTCAGGTTACTGATGTGCCGAGGTGTTTAGTTTTTGGTGTAAATCTGTTATTTTGATCCTGAGATATTAACCCTTCATTCTTCAAATTGAAAATTCCTCCAATCTCTTTGGCATTCGATAACTTGAAAAATATTGATTGGATTGTCAAGTTACTTTATATTTGTGTTCAAGTTACTGATGTGCCAAGCTGTATAGTTTTTGGTGTAAATCTGATAATTTAATTTTGAGATATTAACCCTTTATCCTTCAAATTGAAAATTCCTCCAATCCCTTTGGCATTCGATAACTTAAAAAATATTGCTTGGATTGTCAAGTTACTTTATATTTGTGTTCAGGTTACTGATGTACCGTGCTGTATAGTTTTTGGTTTAAACCTGTTATTTTGATCCTGAGATATTAACCCTTTATCCTTCAAATTGAAAATTCCACCAATCCCTTTGGCATTCGATAACTTGAAAAATATTGCTTGGATTGTCAAGTTACTTTATATTTGTGTTCAGGTTACTGATGTGCCGAGCTGTATAGTTTTTGGTGTAAATCTGATAATTTGTTCCAGAGATATTAGCCCTTTATCCTTCAAATTGAAAATTCCTCCAATCCCTTTGGCATGAGATAACTCAAAAAAATATCAATCCGATTGTCATGTTACTTTACATATGTATTCAGGTTACTGATGTGCTGTGCTGTATAGTTTTTTAGGTAAATCTGATAATTTGATCCGGAGATATTAACCCTTTATCCATCAAATTAGACACTCTTTCAGTCCATTTCTATATGTACCTATACCATGTATGGTGTACATAATGTCGGCATCCGTGGTGGCCCTCTGTCATACAGCTTTCTACTAGTTGCGCATATTGGTACACATCTGACGATTTCATCGGCCTATTTTTAAAACGTTTTTTTAAAATTTGAAATAATCTTCTACCACATACTTTGTTACTTTTTGTTCTTACATCCCAGCCTCACAGTTTGAAATATAAAGAAATGCCTTCTGCAGCATACTTCTGTTCTTTTACTAAAAGCAGTACAGATGGGAAGGAAATGGGAGTGAGGGACTTTGATGTTGTCTCATTTTTTTTTGTTTAATTTTTTTTCACCAAGATGAGTCCACCTAAGTGTTTTTTATTTTTTATGTATTGGAGTGAATCTCACAGTTTTCTGATAAAAAAGTTTTATACTGAATATCAAGCTCAAAATCTTTTAATGAAAAAATCCTCGTAATCTCAGACATATGAAGTATCTAATGTGCTTACTCAACTATTCCAAAGTCAAGTTTCTATCAAGGCTTTAGTATTTAATAGGTGAGTGTTTGGGATACATCACCACTGTGACTAGACCCTGTATTGTGGGGTTTTTTATTCAATTTCAATCAAATTTTTTGTAAAACTTAGTTTTTAGCTTAACTTGACGAAGTCAAGCTGAGGTATTGTCATCAGTTCTCATCCGATGGCATTAGTACGTTTGTATGGCAATGGCCTTTGAACTTAGTTTTGTTAGACATCAATATTTCCCTTTGGCACACTCTACAGGACACATTTATGATGGGATCACTTTGAAACCTGGTATGCTTATTTGGGGTGACCGCTAGATGGGACTATCGATTTTCTTCCATTTCTGTCAAACAACGTTGCCATTGGCAATGACCTTTGAACTTATTTTAGTCAGACATCAATATATTCCATTGCCATGACCTGTGGGGCACATTTAGTATTGGATCACTTTGAAAGTTGGTATGCTTATTTGGGATGACCTCTAGATGGGAGCTGTTGATTTTCTTACATTTCTGTCAAAAAACATTGCCGTTGGCAATGAGCTTTGATGAACTTAGTGCAGTTATGCATGAATATTTCACTTTGGTGCACCTTGCAGGGAATATTTATGATCGGATCACATTGAAACTTGGTTTGCTTGTTTGGGTTGACCTATAGATGGAAGCTATCAATTTTCTTCCATTATATATGGCAATGACCTTTGAACTTAGTTCAGTTAGACATTAATATTTCCCTTTGGCACACTCTACAGGGCACATTTATGATTGGATCGCTTTGAAACCTGGTATGCTTGTTTGGGGTGACTGCTAGATGGGACAATCAATTTTCTTCCATTTCTGTCAAACAACGTTGCCATTGTCAATGATCTTTGAACTTAGTTTAGTCAGACATCAATATATTCCATTGGCATGCCCTATGGGGCATATTTAGTATCGGATCACTTTGAAACTTGGTATGCTTATTTGGGGTGACCTCTAGATGGAAGCTATTGATTTTCTTACATTTCCGTTAACAACAACAACTTTTGTTGAACTTAGTGAAGTTATGCCTCAATACATCTGTTTCCCTTTTGCACATCCCACAGGGCACATTTATGATCAGATCACTTTGAAACTTGGTATGCTTGTTTGAGGTGACCTCTAGATGAGAGCTGTTGATTTTCTTCCATTTCTGTTATAAAAAGTTGCCATTGGCAACGACCTTTCATGAATGTAGTGCATTTATGCATCAATATTTCCCTTTGGCACACCCTGTAGGGCACATTTTGGATCGGATCGCTTTGAAACTTTGGGGTGACCTCAAAAAACGTTTTTGGCAATGACCTTTGGACTTAGTTTAGTTAGGCATCAATATTTCCCTTTGGCACACCTTACAGGGTGCCTTTATGATCGGATCGATTTGACACCTAATGTGTTTGTTTGGGGTGACCTCTAGATGGGAGCTCATAATTTCCTCCATTTCTAAAAAAAAATGTTGCCACTGACCTTGAACTTGGTTTAGTTAGGCATCTATATATTCCTTTGGCACACCCTACAGGGCACATTTATGATCGGATCACTTTGAAACTTGCCATCCTTGGAACCTTTGGAACACCCTGCAGGGCACATTTATGATCAGAACACTTTGATACCTGGTGTTTTTGTTTAGGTTTTTGTTTAGGGTGACCTCTAGATGAGAGTTGTTGATTTCCTTCCATTTCCATCAAAAAACGTCGTTGGCAATGACCTTTGAACTTATTTCAGTCAAGCATCAATATATTCCTTTGGCATGTCCCACAGGGCACATTTATGATCGGATTACTTTGAAACTTGCTATGCTTGTCTGTCCATGCATGCGTGCATGCGTGTGTCCGTCCGTCCGTCTGTCCATCCATCCATCCATCCTTCTGTCTGTCCATCCATCCACAATTCCTTTAGCACACCCTACAGACTGTAGCTCTCAGCCAGGGGGTTACAAATTTTATATGTGACTTCAGGGTATATGTCTACATGGGAGCTATCAGTTTTTTCGAATTTTGTTGAAAAACTTTGCCGCTATTGGCCATCTTAGATTTGGCAAATACATGGTCAACAATTCCACACCCTACAAACTGCATCTCTCTTACTTGATCAGTTTCAAGTATCAGCTATTGGGAGAAATTGTCATCTGCAGTCCGTCCGTATGTACATCATTCCCTCCATACATCTGTATATCCATCTGTCCATCCACAATTCCTTTAGCACACCCTACAGGCTGCAGTTCTCATCCAAGCAGTTCCAAATTTCATATGTGGTTTGGGGCAGTATCTAGATGGTTGCTATAATTTGGCATATACATTTTCAAACATTTCCATTAGCACATCCTACAGGCCGCATCTCTTACTTGATCAGTTTCAAATTATATATGTAGCTTTGATGTAAAGTCTAGATGGGAGCTATCAAATTTTTCTTAATTTTGTTGAAAAACATTACACCAACGACCATCTTAGATTTGGCATATAAATTGTCAGCAATTCCATTAGCACACCCTACAGGCTGCACCTCTTACCTGATCTTTTTCAAATTTCATTTGTAGCTTTGGTGTGATGTCTAGATGGGCGCAATCAAATTTTTCTGAATATTTTTGAAAAACTTGACTGCCAGCAGCCATCTTGGCTTTGGATATAAAGTGCTCAACAATTCCTTTAGCACACCTTACAGGCTGTGGCTCTCACCTGATCAGTCCCAAATTTCATAGGTGGCTTTGGGGCAGTGTCTAGATTGGAGCTATCAAATTTTTCCAAATTTTGTAAACATTTTTGGATTTGATGTCCAGACTTATCAGATATTTCTGCATTCCGTTGAAAAAGATGACCATCTTGGATTTGACATAAATTGTCAACAATTCCATTAGTACACCCAAGAGGCCCCATCCTGCACCCAATTATTTTCAAATATATAGCTTCTGAGTGATGTCTTTTCTGTAGAAACTTGAGTGAATGACTTGGCATTACTGGATCTTTCATTTTAGTTCAGTACCTTCTTGGACAAGATGAGCAGCAGTGTCATTGACACTTTCATCTTTTATTTTCATCAAAAAATGTTGTCGTTAGCACCAACCTTTGAACTTAGTGCATTTGTGCAGCAACTTATCCCTTTTGCACTCCCTACAGGGCTTATTTATGAATTTCCATCAAAAGAAAAAAAAACAAAACATAACCACTAGCAATGACCATCAAACTTAGTACATTTGTGCATTAACATCTTCCTTTTGAGGGCGCATTCATTATCAGTTGTTTTGAAACTTGATATGCTTATTCAGGGTGACCAAGATAGGAGCTATCAATTTTCTTTTCATTTCTGTCAAACTCTTGCTCTTAGCAACAACCTTTGAATTTAGTGCATTTGTGCTTCAACATTCTGTGATATGGCCTACAGGGACTACAGGGTGCATTTATCATAGGACTGTTTTTGAACTTGGTGTGCCCATGAGGTGAGACCTCTTGATAAAAGCCATTGATTAGCATTCATTTCTGTGAAAAAAGTTGCCATTTACAATGGCCTTTAACCCATAAGGGCCTAATTCCAGCTTTGATCACTTTTACTGCAACAGAACAGGTGCCTCAACATGCAGTATCAGGGTCAACTCACAAATTACATTCTAAATACCCTGGAAGTTATTTTTAGACAAGTCTTGGCATACATATAGGCAGCCAAGACTTGCCTAAAACAATTACAAAGCCACAGGGTATAGACTGTTGAAGTATAGGACAAATATATAAAAATCTCCAGGCCCTTAAGGATTAAACTTTCTGTATCAACATTCTTCCTTTAGCCAGCCCTGCAGTTTACATTTAAAAAATGCATGTCTTGCTCTGACATTGTGCACACACAATGCTGTTATGTTGAAGTTTCACCAAATTACATTGGAACCAATGATCTTCAATTTTGTCATTTCACTTATAGCTTACCAAGTTCAAGTTTGTCAAGTTGAGCTACAATGTCATTGACACTTTCATTTTAAATTGCAAGAATTTGTATTTATGTCTTACTGTAATCATGTTATGTTGCTTTAACAAACCTCTTTGGTGTTTATTTGTCTTCTATGACCTTCAGGAGCAACTAAAACCTCATTGCTACAAAATTAAGGAATATTTTTGTATTTTTTTTTATAAATTTTAATGTTTTTTGTACTTTGAAAATTTCACAGCCCTGTGTTGTAAGAGTTTGTGTTAAGGTAGTTGTCTGAAAGTCATGTACCTCTCAAGGCTTTAGTATTTAATACAAGGTTTCCACTTGGCTACTTTTAGGTCTAGTAACCAGACCCATTCCCCTCATCAGTCATGATTAAAAAACTGTTGAATTAAGCTTGGTTAGACACGGAATTAGTTAGTTTTTGTGGTGATATCACAGCCCAAAAAGTCAAATTTGTCCACATGTAAATGTATTGTTATGACATTTATTTTCAACATGTACCATCATCCCCACGATTACATCTCTTTGAAATCTTTATATGTTTGAACTACTGACACACTGGTTCATACAAGGACAAATAATCAGTCGAAGACACACATGGCACTTTCTTGCTTAAAGATCATGAACTGGAATCCCTGAATTTTAATGATGTCATTACTTTCTCTCCTTCTGAAGAATTCCCTAGGAAAGTTGACCAATTAGAATCATCCTGCTTGCAAATTCACACATGTCACAAAAGAAATTGCTACTTATGTCTTCTTTTACATGCCTTTTTAGCTTACATGACTGAAAGTTAGAGTGAGCTGTAGTGATCACTCACCGTCCATCGCCGGTGAACATGGTGTTTGCAACTTCTCCTCCAAAACTGCTGAACCAATTTAAGTGGAATTTGAGATGCTTGTTTGTTATGACAATGCAGTTTGATTTTGTTCAAATCAAGTTACCCCGACCCTGGGTAGAGCCATGCCCAAAAAGTGTGCCTAAATCTTAAAAAATCTTCTCATGAACCAGCAATAGCAGAGACTTGATATATGGTGTGCAGTTTCCTTTTGAGGTGAAGACTCAGATTTGTTCAAGAGAAGTTTGAGGGGCTATAGTTGCCGTTGTTATGGGAGGAGCAAGAATTTTGACCCTGCTCAAAATTTCTATTTCTTATCAACCTACCTTACAATTGTTTATAACTGGCTTGCATTACAGTGGAAGTCCCTAACTCGGAAAAAATACTCTCTATTTTCTTCTTTCCCAAGCGATTTGTAGTAGGAGTAGGAGACACTCTTCTCCTTGTACTAATTCATGGCTTCCAGAACCAGTGGACAGATGTATAATCCAACATGTCATTCTTTTTTCTTCTGCCATCTCATCAAGATGCGGGACGTTTTGCTCGACTCGATGTTGACGATGTTCCTGTTCTGAATTGTGGATTCATAGCTGTTTCTTCACTATCCAGATATACAGGGCTGTATTTTTATATATTCTCTCGACTATTCACTGTATTTTTCTTGATAAATCTCTATACTGATTTTGCATGTGATTTTTGCATACCGTGCTGTTTTGGTTTTTTGTTCATTAATGCTAACCCTTTGGGTCCTGCTTTTATCTGAGTTAGGTGTCAGCTGGGGGCTGTTGTGGCAGCTTTTCTCCCCTCTATTGAGGGTAGAATTTCTGATAGTTCCCTTTTTGGCTGTTGGGGTACTTTTCTGTTCCCATCGGGCCTTTGTTTCCTGCCACCTTACTCTGGTAGCCGGGGGATGTCCTGATTTATTTTTTCTTTGGGTTCACCTTCCGATCTACATTGCTCTCACCAGATATGTCTAGGACGATACCTTTCAGGCAATTTTTGTTGTCTTAGCATTTAGAAGTTTCCCATTATCCATGCTCCACATTATATGGGTATTCGGTTGAAAGACTCTGTGGGCAGTGTGGTCTTCCACCTTTTGGGATTCAGTCTATTGTGTAGTTCGGGCTTGAGCCATTTCCTCCCATGCCTTGGGAAGGGGAACACAGTCGTTTTGGGCCTCCCGAACAGACTCTGTCTGGAGAGAGTTCTACACCCTCAGTGGGGGTTTTGCAGTCTTTTTTGTGGCATGGTAGCTGCTGGCTTCTGGAGAAGAGATGCCTGGTTCTGGGACTACTGACTTCCTCCAGTCGACATCTGAGGCTGTCACTAGGGTTGTGACTCCTCATTTGGAGCGAAGCTCGGTTGCTCTCTCCACTTTTTCCACCTTTTGTCAACAGCTACTGATGTATCAGCTCCTGCTCCATCGGTGACAGGCGTGTGCAGGGATTTCTGCATCTTTGGACGTGGGATGTCGCCTCAACCTTCCCTGGCTTCAACTCGGCAAAGTCGGAAGTGGTTGCTGGCTGATCCCTATGCTGTGGTTTCTTAGTCGTCAAGCCCAGCAGGTTTTTTGGATTCAGATGCCCATGGTGGGGCCACCGTGGACTCTGTTGCACTTCTGTCCATACACTCTGGTCCTTTGGCTAGTTTTGCGAGACTGGTGCATTTTTTGCAGCCTAGACCTTCTGTCCCTCAGATCTCACACTTCAGATCTGGGTATTCCATACTCCTATAATCATCTGTATTCAGATGTTTTGCCCGCCACCCATCGGGTGTTCTAGAGGATCGTGACCCTTTGCTGGTTTAGAGGGTCAGATTCGAAGCCACTTTGCTGGGCCGTTCCCATGTCAAACTGGCAGATATGGGTCATGAGCTTAGGGAGGCCCTCTCCTTGCTCACGCAGGTTCTTGCCATGAGCCTTCCCATTGCCTCCAGTGAGGCTCCTAGTGGCTTCCTGGTGCCTTCTGCAGTGCTGGCTCCTGGGATTGGAAGCATGCCGCCTTCTGATCCCCCTGGTGTTTCTACACCATGTGAGGCATCGGCTAGTATGCCCGACATGGGCTATGTGTCTTCTGACTCAGGCGATCGGTCAGACACACCTGACGTTGAGAGCTATCAGTCTTCTGACTTGGAGGCGGCTCTTGATTTTGTGTTTAAGTTCCTTCAGGAACTCAAACCGTCGGACCAGCCAGAGGTTTCAGTCAGGCCGTGATCATTGGTTGCGCACCTACAGCCTGTGGAGCAACCTGTTTCTGGGCCCCTTTGACCATACCAGTCGGTACAAGTGGTCAAAGCTTTTGCAGCATTGGACTCAAAGCTGAGTTCAAAGGCTATGAAGACTTCGTTCTTCACTAGGCTGATACCTTTTTGCCTTCTGTGCATTATCATTCCTATGATTCCACCAGTCCGCCTGTCTGACAGACTTTGACGGTCTTGGATCAGGACTCCACCTCCCTCAGGCTTTCCAAGCCCAAGTCGGCCATTATTCCTGTGACGACTTTGGAGTCCATGTTGGGCTTATCCAGATAAGTTTGAGGACATACAGGCTCTTTTGCATGTGATCTCTAAGGCGCTCATGCATCTTACTCACACACATGCCTGTAACATGGCTAATTTGGAATTAGTTTGCCGGAACGCAGTGTTGGACAGAAGCCATTCCCTTCCTGAAGGGCAGCGCTCTGCTCTTTGATCCGCTTCTTTGGTGGGTCTGCGATTATGCCATGATTCCATGGTGACGGTCCGGGATGATGTCCTGCATCATTCCAAAGATCAGCTGCTGCTTTGCCAGCTTGATCTGCCTTCTTTTGGAGGCCGGGGCTGTTCCAAGCCTAACAGATGCCCTTCTGCTTTCTCTGTGATCCTCCTGCTTCCGCTTCTTCCTCTTACTCACGTGGTAAAGGTAAGCAGCGGCAGTCCAGAAGGAGGTCTCAGGATCCTTCATCTAGCAGGGGAGGTGGTTTCTCCTCCCACGGGCCTTGTTGGGACTCAAAATGAAGGTCCTCACCTCGTTTCGTCTCAGGTTGGAGGAAGGATATCATAGTTTGCAGAATGTTGGGCCCCAATCACATCTCATCCTTGGGTGTTAGATGATGTTTGGTCTGGTCTGTGGGTATCCTTTCGGAGGCACCCCTCTGTATCGAGAGTGCCTCTTCCAACCCAAGTTCCTTCAGATGTTTCACGTCGGGAACTTTTGATCATGGAGATAGACAATCTCCTGTCAAAGGGGGTGCTCAAGGTCATCAAGAACATTTATTTGGTAGGATTTTATTCCCGTCTGTTCTTGGTGCCGAAGAAGGACAGCCGACTCTGATTGGTTATCGATCTGAGTATCCTGAACCAGTCTATCATTGCTCCCAAGTTCAGCATGGAGACTTTCAGGCCAGTTCGCTGCTCCATTCACCAGGGAGATTTCGCTTCCAGCATCGACCTGCGAAATGCTTACTTTCACTTTCCGGTTTATCGGACATTGTGAAAGTGTTCCAGTTCGCTTTTCTCTGACAGGTTTACCAGTTCAAGGCCATGCCCTTTGGCCTCAACCTGGCTCCTTGGGCCTTCACCCGACTGATGTTGCAGGTGATAGCCTTCCATCGCACACAGTCCAGGGTCACTACTTTGGCATATCGGTCGATATCTGGTCGGAGTCGGCCGTCCTTCTTCGACACCAAGAACAGGCGGAAATAAAATCCCACTGAATGAATGTGCTTGACAACCTCGAGGGCCCCCTTTGAAGGAGATTGTCTATCTCCTTGATCAAAAATTCCCGACGTGTAATGTCTAAAGAAACTTGTGTTGGAAGAGGCTCGACAGAGTGGGGTGCCTGTGGAAGGATATCCGCAACCCCGACCAAACAACATCTAACACCCAAGGATCGGATGTGATTGTGGCCCAATGATCTGCAAACTCTGATATCCTTCCTCCAACCTGGGACGAATCGAGTTGAGGACTTTCATTTCGAGCCCCAACAGGGCCCGCGAGAAGAGAAACCGCCTCCTCTACTATATGAAGAATCCTGATTCCTCCCTCTAGCCTGCTGATGCTTACCCTTACCCTGTGAGTAAGAAGAAGAAGTGGTGGCAGGAGGATCAGCCCTTGGCTTCGCGGAGGAATCAGAAGGGTGCTAGTTAGGCTTTGGATGGCCCCTGCCTCCAACAGAAGGCTGATTGAGCTAACGAAGCAGCAGCTGATCTTTGGAATGACTTAGTACGTCATCCCGGATCGTCGCCACTGAACCATGGAATAGTCACGGACCCGCCAAAGAAGCAGATCGAAGAGCAGTGCGCTGCCCCTCAGGAAGGGAACGACTTGTGTCCAACACAGCGTCCCGGCGAACTAATTCCAAGTTAGCCGTGTCACAGGCATGCGTGTGAGTAAGAAGCACACGCAAAGGAGCCTGGATGTCAAACTTATCTGGAGGCAGCTAAAGCAGATCTGAGAGAGAAAACATGCCCAGGGTATTTTTTGTTTTTAAAAAGTTGATTAGCAGTTTCCATCTTGGTTTCAAAAAGTGATGATAAATAGTGAATATAAGGCCAATATGAAAGAAAAATGGTTAGCATTTGGCCATTTTTGACTAGCATTTTGCGATGCGAATCCAGTCATCAAATACCCTGATGCCCAGCATCTCTCTCGATAAGCCCAACAGGGACTCCAGAGTTGCCATAGGAATAACAGCCAACTTGAGCTTGGAAAGCCCGAGGGAGGTGGAGTCCTGTTCCAAGACCATCAAATTAAAGTCTGACAGATTGGCAGAATCGTAGGAACGATAACGCACTGGAGGTAAAAAAGTGTCAGCCCTGGTGAAGAACGATTTCCTCATAGCCTTGGAACTCAGCTTAGAGTCCAAAGCTGTTCAACCACCTATACCAACTGGCATGGTCGGAGGCAACTGGAAGCGGGTTGCTCCACAGGCTGTAGGCACATGACCAATGATTGTAGCCTGGCTGACACTGTTGGCTGGTCTGACGGTTTGAGATCTGGAAGGAACCCAAACACAAAGTCAAGAGCTGCGCCCAAGTCAGAAGACTGTTGGCCCTCAACCTCTGAGGTGTAGGCACACCTGAGGGATCAGAAAGCGGCCTGATTCCAATCCCAGGAGGCGGTGCCACGAGGAGTGCCTGGAAACCACTAGTAGCCTCGCTGGAGGCAATGAGAAGGCTCTTGGAAAGAACCTGAGTGAGTGAGGAGAGGGCCTCCCTAAGCTCACGGCCTGTGTCAGCCGGTTCGATGTGGGAACAAACCGGCAAAGTGGCTTTACTCCAGACCCTTTTAACCAGCGAAGCGTCGCGATTCTCAAATACACCCAGCGGGGGGCAGCGGGTGGCAGCCGAAACATCTGAAGGCAGATGCATATAAGGGTACGACATACCCCGAGGATCTACAGTGCGGGAACTCAGGAGAGTCACCACAGACCTTTGAGGGACAGAAGAGGGACAGAAGGTCCAGGCTGCACAAAAAGCATCGGCCCCGCAAAACTGGCCATGGGACCAGAGTGCATGGACGGAAACGCAACAGAGTCAATGGTGACCCCACCATGAACATTTGAATCCAATGGAAAACCTGCTGAGCTCAACAGCTGAGAGACCACAGCAGAAGAATCTCACCAAACATGGTCGTGTCGGGAGGCCCCAAAACGACAGCATTCTCCCCTCCCCATGGGTGCGGGAGGAATGGCCGCGAGAATGCGCCACATGCTTGGGCAAAAGGCATTGCCCTCAAGGAACAGTCCTGGGCATAACAGAGGTGAGAGCAGTAGAAGAAAAGGTGAACTCAACAGATGTAGAAGAACACTCCCAACTGCGAGAGAAAGGTGGCAGAAAATAAAGGACTGGCGGGAACGCAACTGAACCCAGACTGTCGACAGGGATCCAAAAAATAGAAATTCTGCCCTCAACAGAAATGAAAAATTCTGTCCATACAGCCCCCCATTGACACCTAACTCCAGTAATAATAATAATATCCAAAAAGATAACATAAATTTATCAACCGAAAAATTTTATGTCCAAACTGCACGGTATGCGAAAGTCACGTGCGAACACGGAGAATATATAAAATACAATGAAAATGTGATTGAAAATAATAACGAGAATATATTAAACACAGTCCTGTTATTATAAGATCCTCAGATCCATAATTCCAGTCACAGGTAACCATTATCAACTAGTTGAATTATTACTGTTTCTTAATGCAAATATGGATGTCTCGCCATGCGGACGGATGCAAAAAGAATGATTCATTAGTTACTGACTGTGCACTGGTTACCGGAAGCCATGGATCTATATTAGGAGAAGAGCATCTCCTACTGGGTGTGCGCCGGTAGCACTTGACCCAGTTTTGGCTTATTTTATTTTGGTGCTTTTGCACCACTTTTCTTTCCCAAATCCCTTGGGAAAGATCAAAATAGAGAGTATATTTTCCGAGTTAGGGACTTCCACTGTAGTGCAAACCTGTAGTAAACAATTGTAAGGTAGGTTGATAAGAATGCTTCTACTTTCTTCACCTATCCGTGTCAGTTGCAGGAGCAGTCTGAGGACCTTTTTTCTTGAGGCCCTCTTTCTTCTGCTCAGGCTGTCATCAACCCTAGCCATTAGGATTCTAGCAAGGTCAGTTCCAGCCCTGTTCTTGGTACTGTCCTTTCTGTCTGTGTGTCACACATGGCCATACACCTAATCTATCATTGTCTTTTACTAATGGTTGTGATGCTATGGTTTTATAGGCCTTGGGAACTCTTCTTCAGTCGACGGTTTTGCGCAGTTGGGTTATGTGGGGGTTGGTTTTGTGTTTGCCTTCTCCTCTTGTCTATTCAGCCTGTTGTAAACAGTTGTAAGGCAGGTTGATGAAATTTAAATTTTATTGTAAATTCCCTTTCTTATTATACCTACCATAATTGTTTACATGGATTTAGAAATCGATTAATTGTCACAAATAATCGATTAATCATACCTAGATGACTCCCCCTCTCTCCCTCTCTTTGAAGTCGTTAAAAATGAAGTTCAAGTCAGTTGACCTACCTCAAGTGAACAACGAAGATGATCCTCGTTTAGGTACATTCAAAGCTTTGATGCCCTGAACTTTTGAACCATCGCAAGTTCGCAACTGCCGACCAGTCTTGATTATTACATTGACGGTTCAAAAGTTCAGAACATCAAAGCTTTGAATGTACCTAAAAGACAAATGCTTCTAACGGCTTCTTGAGGTTTAACATCGACCTTTTACCTTCAGAAACAATAGTTTTTTCATCAAATTTTTTAAAAATTATTAAACGTCTAAAACAGGGAAAAATTTACCCATTCTTCGACAACGAAAAATACTAATCGATTTTGGCATGGCCAATCGACAGTTGATTAACTAATTAAGCGTGACAGCCTTAATGAGGGCTTATTGGGTCATAAGTACTTAATTTATGCCAAAAAAAAATTCCTGTCACTCCCCCTGGGAACCGCAGGACCTAAAATAGAAAAAATTTAAAATGCTCATAGGGTAACTTTCTGGGACTTGGAGTCATCATTTTTTAACACTGTGGGTAATGGGTAAAGCTTTAAAGAATCTTCTTCTCCCAAACCACTGCTTCAAAAGCTTTCATATTTCACATATAACATATTTGAAAGATTGATTTACATATTTGTTGAAATCAGTACCCTGGGTCCATATTTGGGAGCCCAAATGTTCAAATTAGAGCAATATGAGGAATATTCTTTAAAAATCTACTTCTTCCAATTCACCAATCAGAATCTTTTGATATTTAGTATGCAGCATCCTTAGGTAGTGAGATTCAAGTTTGTTTAAGCCAAATCTCGCGGCTCATATTTGGGCTCCCTGTGGGAGCTCGAATTATAACTTAGTTCAATATGAGGAATATTTTTTAAAAATATTTTTCTTCAGATCCAGTTTTGGTATTTGATATGCAGCATCCTTAGGCGGGTGAGATTCAAATGTGTCCAAGCCAAGTCCCTGGGGTCATATTTGGGCTCCCTGTTGGAGCCCGAATTATTACTTAGTCCAATATGAGGAATATTCTTTAAAAATATTTTTCTTCAGACCCAGTAGTAAAAATCTTTCGATATTTGGTATACAGCATCCTTAGGGAGGTGAGATTCAAGTTTGTTCAAGCCTAGCACCTGGTAGGGTTGGGCGGTATTGGGAAAAATAAATACCGCAGTAATCACAAAATATTACCGCGGTATACCGAAATACCGATTAAAATCAAAGGGGGGATCTTCTCCATAACAAAAAATGCAACTTCAACGTGTCAAAACTGTAAAATGTGAGCCTGAAGCTTTGCACAAGACGGCCGTCAAAAATCAAAAATTTTTCAAATATTTACTCACAAATGATTTTTGTTAAGCACAAAGTTCAGTTGGGCCAACTTGGGGTATATAACAAGGCACATTTGATGTTTATCGAAGGAAATTCAAAATAAAATCAATCCCAGAGATAATAATTCTTCGAATCAGAATCGTCCAGTGACATGAGATTGAGAAGTGAAGTATGCAACAAGTAACAACAGAAGGGCATGCGATTGCCACAGTTCATCACAATAATTTTCATGTTTGATTAAAATTAATAACCGTATTACACATCACCATTCAAATAAAAAGGTTGTATGGGGCGAATGCTGCTTGGTAGAAAATGTAAGTGAGTTGGGCTTTTTTATTTATTTGAAACAATGACAAGACTTTCGTTCTTTTTGTGTTGAATAATCCTACAAGCACATTTCTGAAGTCACGAGGCAGTAATGACGTAATGCGTGTCCTAGCAGCCAATCACTGTGAGTTTCGTTGGGAATCCCCTGATATTTCCCCCAAAGAAAATGTCCTATTTTTATTTAACCTAAGCAGACGGCAGTGCCATTTGCCGAAAGTGTCCAGGTGACTAACTACGCATGCTGAGTGCGTGCCTTCCACCTCAACTTGTTTCAAATTCGAGGTAAACAGAATTGCTTCAGTTCCAGCAGTCAGCTATTCATTAAATGCCTCCACAGAATATAAATGACCTGGCAGAAACCTGCAAACACACATATCTTGAACTTTACTATGATTCACACAGCAAGAAAGTAAATAGAATACAATAATTACCCAAATTTAAGCCAAGTGTATCGAGCCTGATTCACGTGAAACTATTCACGGCCAACAGCGATGGGCAATTTGAGAATTGCATATCGTGGTAAAACCGAGTTTCAAGTATACCGATTAAACAATTATTTGCCGGTATCAGTAATGGTATTGAAAATATTACCGAATATAATCGGTATACCGAAATACCGCCCAACCCTAGCCCCTAGATTCATATTTGGGCTCCCTGTGGAAATTGAATTATAATTTAGTTCAATATGAGGAATATTTTTTAAAAATCTTTTTTTTGGAGATCCACCAGTCAGAATCTTTTGATATTTGGTATGAGCTTTTTTTAGGAGGGGCAGATGCAACTTGCTCAAATCAATTCCCTGGTTTTATATTTAGGCTACAATGTCAGGTGAGCACCTTTAGATCCCCTGGGGTCTCTTGTTCTTTTGATTTTCTTGCATAATGGCATACTTGAAGCAGGCAAATTCAAGTGATATATGCTTCAAAAAAATCAAAACATATGTTTTGGGGACTCAGGATAGTTATTGCAAGTGATCGTGTATAAAATATACATCTTTTATTGATATAACATTAAGAGTGGTATTTGATGACGAACTACAGATGATAAATTATGTGTGTTGGAAGTGGGTTTAGTGAAAAACGCAAACCTCTCAACTTGCCTCAAAAATGGTTGAGTGATTTTGTCGAGCATCATTAAAATATTATTATACCATGCTCACCTATGATACTACCTGTGAAAAGCCTGCATGTAAAATTTTAGTTTTAATCCCACTACTGCTGTAAAGCTTCAACTGCGGTTAAAAAATTTACATCTATAGTTGGAAGTTTATCCAACTTGACCTTTTACAGGACTCCATTTGACAACTTCGATACATTCACACTTCACAATATTTTATTCAAACATACAACATTTTGTGGTACTATCTACTACATGTAAATGACTTCTGTTTAAAATACCTACAATTAAATATTTAAAAAAATAATTAAGAATTGTTAATAATAATTTGACTGAAAAAGCAAGGTAAATTCAATCAACTTTGACGATGTATCCAGCTGTCAATCAAGCATTCACGTACAGCCGGTAGTATTGCCCACCAGTGCATATGTAAACAAAACAAACCCATGTGTTTGCAATAGAAAGTGTTGTTTTTTCGTCCATTTTAAGTGACAAAGTTGATTATTTGTTAAGAGCATGGTATAAATAAAACAAACAGGTATTGGGGCTGGTAATGAGATTTAAACCACTCATAGAATAAGGGTTTTAACCATTTGGCAAGATGTATGAACCTGGACAACTGGGTGCAATATCCTACCAGACCCACTATTTTTTCCCTGGCAAGAACCTTTGTGAATGTTTGTTTCAATTTCCATAAAATTTTTCAGTAAAACTTAATTTTTAAAGTTGTAAGAATTTGCCTTTAGGTCATATTGTATGCATGTTATGTTGCTTTAACAAACCTCTTTGGTGTTTATTTGACTTCTTATGACCTTCAGAAGCAACTAAATTGAAGAAAATTTTTATGTTTTTTTTTTTTTTCAGAAATTTTAATATTTTTTGGACTTTGAACATTTTATAGTTCAGTGTTGTGAGAGTTTGTGTTATGGTTAGCTGTTATTTATATTTTTGCAGTCAACCTTTTCATTTTGATTTAAGGTCAGCATATATTTTTTGTACTTCTACGTAATTTCACAGAATAAGAGTTTTTCTCTAGATAAGACACTATGTAGATTTTGGCACCCTGTCTTCTGATTATCTATTTCACATTGTTCAGACTGTATCAAGCACAAATGTAGGTGAGCAGATGGGATTACTCATCACTCTTGTTTAAATTTGAAGAGGTAATAAAAGAAAGCAGCTAAATGACCACGCAGGTGAGCCTAAGAAACTTTTTTTTTTCATCCTCACAGGAATTTCTGTTGTGTTGAAATTGTATACAGAAGATCACATTTCTGTTGAAAATGTGATAAAAGAATTGGTGTAGAAAATATATAATTAATGAAGTATTAAGTTGTGTAAACTGTATTATTGCAAGCGATCGCTAGTTTTAAGCACTAGTCAAGAAATACTTTCTGCTCAAGCCATTACTGTAATAGAGGCTACTACTTGGTTAGTTTCATATGAGCAAAGATATCTGCTTGAAGTAACTTCACGTCAGTCTGAGACTGAAAGCTGATGTGAAGTTATTGAGGGCTGATATCTCGGGTGATACGAAACTCACTAATAATGATGTTCTCAGATCTGATACAGTTTTTTGACTGTGTTATTAGTCTGGCATCCAAATGACCTTTTTAGTTCAAACCTTGCAATGTCGGTAAGTAATAGGTTTTGGTTGTTACTTGGGTAACTATTTTTGAAGAATCTGAATCTGATTGATACCATTCTGTAAACCGTGGGCAACTCAAGATATTCAAGATGGCATTCATAATGGCCACCAGAAACTTCTAATATTTCACAACATGCCCCATAACCAAATTTGTACAGAAAATCAACCAAATTTCACTATCACATTCCTCAGTTATGTGGCTGTATTCTACTCCACACCTGTTATTAGCTGGCTCAAGATGGCTGCCAAAATTCAGCTCAACTATCCCCATTTGCTATTTCTGGTTTTATATCATTAGGGCCCCGCTGTGAGGTGGACGCCCTATAGGGATCGCTCTGTCCGTGTATGCATGCATCCGTCCGTCCGTTCGTCCGTAACAAAACTTGTCCAGGCTGTAATCTTTCTCTCTTAATAGATAAGGTTTTGATATTTAACATGTGGGTATATTATCTCAAGACGATGTGTCGCGTACCAAGGTTGCCATGATTTGACCTTGAACTTTGACCTCAAGGTCAAATTATTCCGTTTTCGGGGTTCTTTTCTGACAATTTCGTGTCCGGGCTGTAACTTTTTTCCCTTAATAGATAGGGTTTTGATATTTGGTATGTGGGTAGATTATCTCAAGACGATGTGTCGCGTACCAAGGTTGCCATGCTTTGACCTTGAACTTTGACCTCAAGGTCAAATTATTCTGAATTTGGGGTTCTTTTCTGACAAGTTCGAGTCCGGGCTGTAACTTTTTTTCCTTAATAAATAGGGTTTTGATATTTGGTATGTGGGTAGATTATCTCAAGACGATGTGTCGCGTACCACGGTTGCCATGCTTTGACCTTGAACTTTGACCTCAAGGTCAAATTATTCCGAATTCGGGGTTCTTTTCTGACAAGTTCGTGACCGGGTTGTAACTTTTTTCCCTTAATAGATAGGGTTTTGATATTTGGTATGTGGATAGATTATCTCAAGATGAAATGTCGCGTATCAAGGTTGCCATGCTTTGACCTTGAAGTTTGACCTCAAGGTCAAATTATTCAGAATTCGGGGTTCTTTTCTGACAAGTTCGTGTCCGGGCTGTAACTTTTTTCCCTGAATAGATAGGGTTTTGATATTTGGTATGTGGGTAGATTATCTCAAGACGATGTGTCGTGTACCACTGTTGCCATGCTTTGACCTTGAACTTTGACCTCAAGGTCAAATTATTCCGAATTCGGGGTTCTTTTCTGAGAAGTTCGTGTCCGGGCTGTAACATTTTTCCCTTAATAGATAGGGTTTTGATATTTGGTATGTGGATAGATTATCTCAAGACAACGTGTCGCGTACCAAGCTTGCCATGCTTTGATCTTGAAGTTTGACCTCAAGGTCAAATTATTCAGATTTTTTTTTTTTTTTCTGACAAGTTCGTGTCCGGGCTGTAACTTTTTTCCCTTAATAGATAGGGTTTTGATATTTGGTATGTGGGTAGATTATCTCAAGACGATGTGTCGCGTACCATGGTTGCCATGCTTTGACCTTGAACTTTGACCTCAAGGTCAAATTATTCCGAATTCGGGGTTCTTTTCTGACAAGTTCGTGTCCGGGCTGTAACTTTTTTCCCTTAATAGATAGGGTTTTGATATTTGGTATGTGGTTAGATTATCTCAAGATGACATGTCGCGTACCAAGGTTGCCATGCTTTGACCTTGAAGTTTGACCTCAAGGTCAAATTATTCAGAATTTGGGGTTCTTTTCTGACAAGTTTGTGTCCGGGCTGTAACTTTTTTCCCTTAATAGAAAGAGTTTTGATATTTGGTATGTGGGTAGATTATCTCAAGACGATGTGTCGTGTACCACGGTTGCCATGCTTTGACTTTGAACTTTGACCTCAAGGTCAAATTATTCCGAATTCAGGGTTCTTTTCTGAGAAGTTCGTGTCCGGGCTGTAACTTTTTTCCCTTAATAGATAGGGTTTTGATATTTGGCATGTGGATAGATTATCTCAAGACGACGTGTCACGTACCAAGGTTGCCATGCTTTGATCTTGAAGTTTGACCTCAAGGTCAAATTATTCATATTTTTTTTTTTTTTCTGACAAGTTCGTGTCCGGGCTGTAACTTTTTTCCCTTAATAGATAGGGTTTTGATATATGGTATGTGGGTAGATTATCTCAAGACGATGTGTCGCGTACCACGGTTGCCATGCTTTGACCATGAACTTTGACCTCAAGGTCAAATTATTCCGAATTCGGGGTTCTTTTTTTGAGAAGTTCGTGTCCGGGCTGTAACTTTTTTTCCTTAATCGATAGGGTTTTTGATATTTGGTATGTGGGTAGATTATCTCAAGACGACGTGTCACGTACCAAGGTTGCCATGCTTTGACCTTGAAGTTTTACCTCAAGGTCAAATTATTCAGAATTTGTTTTTTTTTTCTGACAAGTTCGTGTCCGGGAAGGGATTTTAATCAGATTTTACCTATTGCTTGAAATATTTTAGTATTACGGTTCACATCAGTTTATACTTAACATCGGTTAGTTGCTGCGGGCCCGCAGAGATGGATTCCATCTCCGTGATATCTAGTTTCATATATTGTGGCCTTTGCTGTTCTTTTTTTTTTATTCTTTGTCATTGTATTATTTTAGTTTGGAAACATAATGGGATTTCTGAGAGACCTGAATGCATTTTGGGAATCATTTCTGAGTGCAAATCAATGTCTGATTTGTCTAAACCAGGACAAAATCAAATTGAGTTCACAATAAGTTTTAGCAAACAGTGAGGTGACAATCTTCTCAACAAAATTGAAGATTTGAGTCCTGAAATTACATTTGGTGTTATAGGTCATGTATATCGATATACACTTCCATTGATCATCTAAACAGGTTCTGATCAAATAAGGCAGCTGCCCAAGAGGAGCCCTATGAAAAATGTTCTCGAAGGTTTGATATGATGCCATTTTCCTTTTGAGATGATTGATTTATTTGTGGTGATTTGTCCTTTAAAGCTTGTGAGTTTGAGCATTAAGATAGTTAGCAGCCATTCTCCAAAGTTCAAATGGTGAACAGGCCAAGCAGAGATTCATTTCAGGGTGTTGTCTTGCATGCCTGTGATAAGCAACAAGATACTTGGTCTAATGAGATACACTTGTGCTTGGCTGGCCTGACTTCTGATTTGCATACTGCAGATGTCTGATAATACATGTATCATGATTTCTATAATAAATTAGTGTTTCCCAGGGAGAAAATGTGACAATAAGAACACAACATAGATTAGATGAACTTTATTCATTTGTTACCCTAATTGGGCCCCCACTGTCTACAGTGGGTGCCCTTTAGTGATCAGCCTGTCTGTCCATTCTTCCATCCAGCGTTCTCAATATAACTGGATTCGCATAGCATTTCACTTGTCAATCTCCAAATTTTGTTATTCAATAAATATCAGTCCAAAATTAATTTTGCTCAACAGCTAATCAGTTTTCCCAAAGGAATAGAGAATCACTATTCAAAATTTTCAGATTAAATCGAGCCCTACTTCCGTCCATTAGTCTGTTTGTCCATTAGTCTTTCTGCTCATCCCATGTTTTCCACACTTTTCTCAGACCGATAGAAATATTGAAACAATTTTTATACCCCCACGATGAATAGTCGGGGGGCATATTGTTTTACCCCGACTGACCACTGTCCATCCATCTGTCCATCTGCTGTCCATCCACTGTCTGTCCTTTCACATCCAGGGTACATTGTTTGTTCGGCTAACTCCTCTCACAGTTTTCAAGAAAGGACTTTTTTATTTCATTGGATGTTTGTACATATACCAGAGGTGTGCATATTGTCTCAGGATTTTGATTTGCTTCAGTATTTCACAAAATTACAGGTTGTTGAACTTTGGCAATTTTTTGTAGAATTTCACACTTTGTGGGAGCATCACATGTGTCTTACAGACACAGCTCATGTACAAGTAACAAATCACAGTTTGCTCTTAAACCTCTTGTGTCCATGTGCTGTGCGGGGACATGCTTCAGTCTAGTTTTGTATGCAGCTTCCTGGTGGATACTTACAGATCAAGTTTCAATTCTTATCAACCTACCTCAATTGTTTACAACAGGCTTGCACTACAGTGGAAGAACCTAACTCGGATAAAATACTCTCTATTTTAATCTTTCCCAAGATTTGGGAAAGAAAAGTGGTGTAAAAACACCACGAAAAAAATAAGCCAAAACTGGGCTGAGCGCACCCCCAGTATGGGACGCTCTTCCATAGTACAAATCCATGACTTCCGTCACAGTGCGCAATGCATCAATTCGTCATTCTTTTTCTGTCCGAAGCACGAGCAGGATGTGTTTCCGCCATATGCATTATGAAACAGTGATAATTCAACTCGTGGATAATGATTTTCCTGTGACTGGAATTATGGATCTGAAGATCGTATCATAACAGGACTGTGTTTTATATATTCTCGTTAATATTTTCAACCACATTCTCATTGTTTATTAATTACTATTCCGTTTTCGCGAATGTTTTGCGACATCGTGTCATCTCGATTCGACAATGAATTTTTTCGGTTGATAAAAAATTTTATTGGAGTAGGTGTCCGCTGTCTGGGTTCTGCCACCTTCTCTCGTAGTTGAGGGTGTTCTTCTACTTTCTGTTTCTGTTGAGTTCACCTTTTTCTTCTACTGCTCTCACCTCTGTTCTTTCCAGTTCGGTTCCTTTAGGGCAATTCCTTTTGCCCTCGCCATTGGTGCGTTCTCGTGTCCGTTTCGTCCGCACACGCGGGTGGTGTGGAATGCAGTCGTTTCGGGAGCCTCCCGACTCGACCACGTCTGATGTGAGTTTACCCCCTCCGTGGGGGATGTGCAGCTCCTCCCACACCTGCGGGGGGGGGGGGGGGGGGGGGGGGGGCACTGTCATTTCGGGGCCCCCCGACTCGACCACATCTTATGTGGGTAGCTCCTCCCGCTCCCGTGGGGGGTGGTGAACACTTTCGTTTCGGGTCGCCCGATTCGACCACGTCTGATGAGAATTGCTCCTCCTCCGTGGGGGATGTGCAGCTCCTCCCGCACCAGTGGGGGGTGGGGGCCGCTTTCGTTTTGGGGCTTCCCGATTCGACTATGTCTGGTGAGAGTTATTCCCCTTCCCGTGGGGAATGTGCAGTGTTTTACCGTGGTGGATACTGCGGGAGCTGTTGGTTTTCTGGTGTAGAGATGCCTGGTTCCGGGACTATGCGCCCTCTCCAGTCGACATCTGAGGCTGTCACTAGGGTTGTGACTCCTCCTTTGGAGGCCGAGCTTGGTGGCTCTCTTCGCTTTTCCGCCAGTTCCAACAGCTCCCGTCGTATCTGCTGCTACTGCTGTTCCGTCTACAACGTCATTGGGCACCGTTTTTAGCCGGCCTCGGCTTCTCCCTGCCAGGGTTTGCAGGGATGTCTGTAGTGTGGTTGTGGGGTTTCGGCCTTAGCCTTCCCAGACTTCCACTCGGCGAAGTCAAATGGGGCTGCCGACTGAACCCCATACTGTGTCCTCTCAGCCATTGAGCACCGTAGTTTTATACCTGCAGTGGTCTGCTGCGGTGTCTGGTTGTGTAGACGTGGGGGTATCGGCCTCAGCCTTCCCTGACTTCAACTCGGCGAAGTTGGAAGTGGCTGCCGGCCGGACCCTCTCCTGTGGTCTCTGCGCCGTCGAGCACCACAGTTGTCATTGGATTTGGTTGTTCTTAGTGGGACACTATGAACTCCGTGGCGTTTCCGTCCCTCATTCTGGCCACACGACCAGTTTTGGAGGTCCAACGTCTTTTGTGCAGCCTGGACCTTCTGCCCTGCAGAGGTCAGCGGTGACTCTCATGAGTTCCTGCTATGTTGATCCTCGGGGTGTGTCACACCCCTATACACATCTGGCTTCAGACGTTTTTGGCTGCCGCCCGTCGTCCCATGTCGGGTCTTTTGGAGGATCGTGACCCTTCGCTGGTTCAGAGGGTCAGCGGTGAAGCCACTTTGCCGGTTCGTTCCCCTGTCGAACCGGCCAGTACGGGCAGTGAGCTTAGGGAGGCCCTCTCCTTACTCACTCAGGTTCTGTCAACGAGCCTTCCTGTTGCTTCCAGCGAGGCAGCGAGTGGTTTCCAGGCACCTCCTATGGCGCCACCTCCCGGGATTAGAAACAGGCCGCTTTCTGATCCCCTGGTGTTCCGACACCATGGGAGGCGTCGGCTGGTTTGCCCACGATGGGCTATGTGTCTTCCGACTCAGGGGAAGAGTCAGACATGCTTGATGTCGAGAGCCAGCAGTCTTCGGACTTGGGGGCAGCTCTTGATTTCGTGTTTGGGTTCCTTCCAGATCTCAAACCATTTAACCAGTCGACAGTGTCAGCCAGGCCGCGATCATCGGTCGCGCGCCAACAGTCTATGGAGCAACCTGCTTCTGGGCGTCTTCGACCATGCCCTTCGGTACAGTTGGTTGAAGCATTTTCAGCCTTGGACTCCAAGCTAAGTTCCAAGGCTATGAAGGCTCCGTTCTTCACCAGGGTTGACACCTTTTTGCCTCCGGCGCGTTATCGTTCCTACGATTCCGCCAATCCGTCGGTCTACCAGACTTTGACGGTTTTGGATCAGGACTCCAATTCCCTCGGGCTTTCCAAGTCCAAGTCTGCCGTCATTCCGATGACGACTCTGGAGTCCACATTGGGCTTATCGAGAGAGATGCTTGGTATGCTTTCTCTCTCCGATCACGTCGTCTCAGCTTTTGCTGCTTATCTGCCTTCAGATAAGATTGACGAGGTACAGGCTCCTTTGCGTGTGCTGTCCAAGGCGCTCCTGCATCTTACTCACGCGCATGCCTGTAACACGGCTAATCTGGAATTAGTTCGAAGGGACTCTGTGCTGGGCACAGGCCGATCCCTTCCTGAGGAGCAGTACGCTGCTCTTCGATCTACTTTTTTGACAGGTCCGCAACTTTTCCATGATTCTGTGTTGACGGTCCGGGATGACGTCCTACGTCATTCCAACGATCAGCTGCTGTTTCTTCAGCTTGATCAGCCTTCTAGGGTAGGCACGGGCCGTTCCAATCCTAACAAGTATCCTCTGCTTCCTCTGCGAAGCAAAAGGGGCTGATCCTTCTGCCACCGCTTCTACTTCTTACTCAAGGGGTAAGGGTAAGCGTCGGCAGTCTTGAGGGAAATCCCAGGATTCTTCATTCAATAGAGGTGTTTTCTCCTCTCGCGAGCCTCGTCGGGGTTCACAATGAAGGTCCTCACCTCGACTCGTCCCAGGTTGGAGGAAGGATAGCAGAGTTCGCAGACCGTGAGCCACCTTCGTATCCGATCCTTGGATGTTAGATGTTGTTTGGTCCGGGCTGCGCATATCCTTCCGATGGCACTCCACTCTGTCTGGGGTGCCTTTTCCAACCACAGTTCCTTCAGACATTTTACGTCTGGAACTTTTGTCCACGAAGATAGACAATCTCCTGACAAAGGGGGCGATTGAGGTCATCAAGAACATTAGGTCAGTGGGTTTCTATTCCCGCCTGTTCTTGGTGCCGAAGAAGGATGGCCGACTCCGACCGGTTCTCGATCTGAGTTTCCTGAACCAGTCCATCATTGCTCCCAAGTTCAGCATGGAGACTTTCAGGTCGGTCCTCCGTTCAATTCACCAGGGAGATTTCGCTTCCAGCTTCGACCTGCGAGACGCTTACTTTCACGTTCCGATTCATTGGGCATTCCGGAAGTATCTCAGGTTCATTTTTCTGGGGCAAGTTTACCAATTCAAGGCCATGCCTTTCGGCCTCATCCTGGTTCCTTGGTCCTTCACCAGACTGATGTCGCATGTGATAGCTTTCCTTCGCACCTCTTCCAGGGTGACTACTTCGGCATATCTGGACGATATCCTCCAGGGGCATTCCAATGCTGCCTTCCTGGAGTCGGATGTCGGCACTCTGTTGAGCTTGCTCACGTCGCTAGGTTTCAGAGTCAACGAGGAGAAGTCGGACCTGGTCCCTTCTCAGTCGTTTTATCATCTGGGGATGGCTTTCCGCACACAATTCATTTTGGTGGCGGCTCCCCAGGCCAAGGCTGTGATTCTCTCAGCTTTTGCTCCGACTCTGTCCCAGTCCACATCCGTGACGGCTCGGAGTTTTCTCCGGCTAATCGGTCTCTGCTGTTTGGTGACGGATCTCATTCCTCTAGGTCGGCTGCGTGTCAGACCTCTCCAACACTTTCTGCTCAGTCGTTGGAGGCTGAATGTAGATTTTCTGGATCTGGTGCTTCAGTTTCCAGACTATCTTTATCCTCACCTTCTCCTCTGGGCGGATGTCCAGTGGCTTTCGCAGGGTGTTCCGTTGGACTTCCCCACGTCCGATCGCGTTCTGACAGCAGATGCCAGCGATCTCGGATGGGGTGCGACGTTGGATCCTCTAGGTCTTTCCATTCACGGGATGGTGGACCAGGATCATGCAGCTCTACACATCAACCAGAAGGAGCTTCTTGCTCTTCTTCTGCATTTCAGGCAGTGGATCCCTCACCTGTCGAATCGCCAGGTCCTTCTGTTGTCCGACCATTCGACGGTGGTTGCTTACATTCGGAACCAGGGCGGCACGCACTCTGTTCCAATGTACGAATTGGCTTGGGATCTTATACTGCTCACTCAGGATGTCCACGCTGGGGTGGCTGTTCGTCACATTCCCGGTCGCCTGAACGTCCTAGCCGACTCCCTGTCCCATCGGGGCAGGGTCATTTTCACCAGGTGAATGCTCCACATGGCGGGTTCCATCGATCTCTTGTGACTAGTTGGAACCATCAGGTGGACACTTTCGTGTCCCCGTGTCCAGATGCTCTGGCTTTCGCCGTGGACGCTCTGGCCCTCCTTTGGGATGGTCTTGTCGGCTACACCTTCCTACCGGTTCCGATTCCGCCTCAGGTTCTCACCCAGATATGAACCTGCAGTCGTCGAATCCTTTCGATCACACCCGTCGCTTCGGTGGGTGTGGATCAATCTGCTCCGCTCTCTGTTAGCTGCGGTTCCGGCATGTCTCCCTGTACCTCGCGACTTTCTTTGCCAAAGTCGCCCGGGAGGTTTTCAAGTTGACCCGACATCATTGTGCCTTCGCACATGTCTTTTATCGGGTCCTGTCTTCTCCGTAGTGGTTTTTCGAGACACGCAGTGGAGTTGCTTTTCTTCAAGGAGGCACTCACTCCACTGGTTTAGCCTCTGTGGCTAAGTGGAAGGTTCTTCTGTTGATGGTGTGTGATCACTCTGTTGCTTCTGTCACTCCTTCGATCACACTGCTTGCGGAGTTTTCTGGTATATGTTTGTTTCTGGGGGTCTCCAGCAATGTGTACTTGTCCATGCTTCGGAGACATTTTTTCCTATGTGATACCGCATTGTTTCGTCACTCATCCTTGCCTCTCCAAGCTTGTTCAGCTCTTTTCCTTGAAAAGGCCTAGGACTTTGCAGTTTACTCCAAGATGGTCACTTTCTTGGGCGCTGCTCTGCTTGGGGGTGGGGGGCGTTCACGCCTTTATCCTGGATGAATATGCGTTTTCCCACATGCCAGATCTCTCCTGCATCCATTTCTTGATGGACTTGTCTTGCTATTCGTGCAGCTTCCGCTCGTCTAGCTACTGGTGATTGTATTACCAATTGTTTTTTCTGCCACGAGGTGCGTGCATTGTCTTCCTCTTTTAATAACTCTGTCATGTTGTCGGATGACTGATGTTATACTGGCAGCCTTCCGGTGAAATGCTACATTCTCCTTTTCTCTGCGACAGTTGCAGGAGCCGACAGAGACCCTTGGGGCCCTCTTTCTTCGGCTCAGGATGTTGTCTATCCAAGCTTTTCAGCTTTTTTCAGGGTCGGTTCCAGCTTTGTGCTGTTACTGCCCTTTCTGTCTGTGAGTCGCACTTCACCATACGCCTCATCTTTCATTGGCTTTTCTAATGTTTGTGATGCTATGGTTTGATAGGCCTAGGGATCTCTTCCTCTGTCCATGGTCCCAGTGCTATTGAGTTATGTGTGGGTTGGTTATGTGATTCCCTCCAGCCTTTTGTCTATTCAGTCTGTTGTAAACAATTGAGGTAGGTTGATAAGAAGTATAAATTTTATAGTAAATTTCCTTTCTTATTATACCTACCGAAATTGTTTACATGGAGGCCCTCCCGTCTTCTTATTCGGGTAAGAATCCTTCCTCCCCGCTGTTCACATAACTCCTTTGTTGTTCGGAATCAAAAGAATGACGAATTGATGCATTGCGCACTGTGACGGAAGTCATGGATTTGTACTATGGAAGAGCGTCCCATACTGGGTGTGCGCCAATGGCTCTCGGCCCAGTTTTGGCTTATTTTTTTCGTGGTGTTTTTACACCACTTTTCTTTCCCAAATCTTGGGAAAGATTAAAATAGAGAGTATTTTATCTGAGTTAGGTTCTTCCACTGTAGTGCAAGCCTGTTGTAAACAATTGAGGTAGGTATAATAAGAAAGGAAATTTACTATAAAATTTATACTTCCATTCCACTAAGTTTTTTTTATTACAGAGTTATTGCCCTTGAACTTAGAGATTTGACAGTAAAAACAGGTTTTCAACACCTTTTTCAGCTGTCAATAGAAATATTGAAATGATTTTTAGCTCAATTTGATAAAGTCAAGCTGAGCTATTGCCATCACTTCTCGTCCATTGGCGTACGTTGCTATGTACGTATGTACTAACGTACGTACATACGTCTACAATTTTCTTTGGCACACCTCACAGGTCGCATTTATGATCAGATCGCTTTGAAACTTGGTATGCTTGTTTGGGGTGACCTCTAGATGGGAACTATCGATTTTTTTCCATTTCCGTCAAAAAATGTTGCCGCGGCCAATGTTCTTAGAACTTTGTTTAGTCAGACCTCAATATTTCCCTTTGGCACACCCCACAGGGCACATTTATGATTAGATTGCTTTGAAACCTGGCATGCTTGTTTGGGGTGACATGTAGATTGGAGCTATCAATTTTCTTCCATTTACGGCAAAAAATGTTGCCACGGCCAGCGTTCTTAGAACTTAGTTTAGTCAGACCTCAATATTTCCCTTTGGCACACCCTACAGGGCACATTTATGATTGGATTGCCTTGAAACCTGGCATGGTTGTTTGGGGAGACCTCTAGATGGGAGCTATCGATTTTCTTTCATTTCCGTCAAAAAATGTTGCCGCGGCCAACGTTCTTAGAACTTAGTTAGTCAGACCTCAATATTTCCCTTTGGCACACCCTACAGGGCACATTTATGATCGGATTGCTTTAAAATCTGGCATGCTTGTTTGGGGTGACCTCTAGATGGGAGCTATCGATTTTCTTCCTTTTCCGTCCGTCAAAAAATGTTGCCACTGGCAACGATCTTTGAACTTAGTTTAGTCAGGCATCAATATATTCCTTTGGCATGCCCTGCAGGGCACATTTATGATCAGATCAGTTTGAAACTTTGTATGCTTGTTTGGGGTTACCTATAGATGGGAGCTATCGATTTTCTTCTATTTCCGTCAAAAAATGTTACCACTGGCAATGACCTTCGATGAACTTAGTAAAAACTTAGTGCAGTTAAGCATCAATATTTCCCTTTGGCACACCCTGCAGGGCACATTTATGGTTGGATTGCTTGCAAACTTGATGTGCTTGTATGGGGTGACATCTATATGGGAGCTGTCGATTTTCTTCCATTTCTGTCAAAAATGTTGCCTCTGACCTTTGAACTTAGTTTAGTCAGACCTCAATATTTCCCTTTAACACACCCTTCAGGGCACATTTATGATTGAATCACTTTAAAACTTGGTATGTGTGTTCGGGGTGACCTCTAGATGTGAGCTATTGCTTTTTTTCATTTCCATAAAAAATTATTGTCGTTATCACCAGCCTTTGAACTTACTGCATTTGGGCATCAACTTATCCCTTTTGCACTCTCTGCAGGGTATATTTATGAATTTCCATAACCCCGCCCCCCCCCCCCCCCCCCCCAAAAAAAAAAACAAAACAAAACAAAAAACCATTGCCACTAGCAATGGCCTTCTACTTAGTGCATTTGTGCATTAACATCTTCCTTTGTCATGCCTCAGAGGGCACATTCATTATCAGGTTGTTTTGAAACTTTGTATGCTTATGCATTGTGACAAAGATAGAAGCTATTGATCTTTCTTTTCATTTCCATCAAAACTGTTGCTATTTATATTTAAAAATGCATGGATTACTCTGACGTTGTACACACACAATGCTGTTATGTTGAAATTTCATCAAATAACATTGGTACCAATGATCTTTAATTTTGCCATTTCATTTATAACTTACCAAGTTCAAGTTTATCAAGTTGAGCTACAGTGTCATTGACACTTTCATTTGTATACAGCTTGTGGTTACTTACAGATCAAATTTCAATTCCATATTGTTCAGTTGGTTTTTTACAGAGTTATTGCCCTAATCTAAACTTAGGAATTTGAAAGTGAAAACAGGTTTTCCACACTTTTTCGGTTTTGAAACCTGGCATGGTTGTTTGGGGAGACCTCTAGATGGGAGCTATGGATTTTCTTTCATTTCCATCTAAAAATGTTGCCACGGCCAACGTTCTTAGAACTTAGTTTAGTCAGACCTCAATATTTCCCTTTGGCACACCCAACAGGGCACATTTATGATCAGATTGCTTTGAAACCTGGCATGCTTGTTTAGGGAGACCTCTATATGGGAGCTATCGATTTTCTTCCATTTCTGTCCATCAAAAAATGTTGCCACTGGCAGCAATCTTTGAACTTAGTTTAGTCAGGCATCAATATATTCCTTTGGCATGACCTCCAGGGCACATTTATGATCAAATCGGTTTGGAACTTTGTATGCTTGTTTGGAGTTACCTATAGATGGGAGCTATCGATTTTCTTCTATTTCCGTCAAAAAATGTTACCACTGGCAATGACCTTTGATAAACTTAGTAAAAACTTATTGCAGTTAAGCATCAATATTTCCCTTTGACACACCCTGCAGGGCTCATTTATGATTGGATCGCTTGCAAACTTGGTGTACTTGTTTGGGGTGACATCTATATGGGAGTTGTCGATTTTCTTCCATTTCTGTCAAAAAATGTTGCCGCTTACCTTTGAACTTAATTTAGTCAGACCTCAGTATTTCCCTTTAACACACCCTTCAGGGCACATTTATGATTGGATCACTTTTGAAACTTGGTATGTGTGTTCGGGGTGACCTCTAGATGTGAACTATTGCTTTTTTCATTTCCATACAAAATTATTGTCGTTATCACCATCCTTTAAACTTGCTTTATTTGGGCATCAACTTATCCCTTTTGCACTCTCTGCAGGGTATATTTATTAACCCCCCCAAAAAACCCATTTCCACAAGCAATGACCTTCTCCCTAGGCATTTGTGCATTAACATCTTCCTTTGGCATGCTCAGAGGGCACATTCATTATCAGGTTGTTTTGAAACTTTGTATGCTTATGCATTGTGACAAAGATAGAAGCTATTGATCTTTCTTTTCATTTCCATCAAAACTGTTGCTATTTATATTTAAAAATGCATGGAATACTCTGACGTTGTACACACACAATGCTGTTATGTTGAAATTTCATCAAATAACATTGGTACCAATGATCTTTAATTTTGCCATTTCATTTATAACTTACCAAGTTCAAGTTTATCAAGTTGAGCTACAGTGTCATTGACACTTTCATTTGTATACAGCTTGTGGTTACTTACAGATCAAATTTCAATTCCATATTGTTCAGTTGTTTTTTACAGAGTTATTGCCCTAATCTAAACTTAGGAATTTGAAAGTGAAAACAGGGTTTTCCACACTTTTTCGGTTTTGAAACCTGGCAGGGTTGTTTGGGGAGACCTCTAGATGGGAGCTATGGATTTTCTTTCATTTCCATCTAAAAATGTTTGCCACGGCCAACGTTCTTAGAACTTAGTTTAGTCAGACCTCAATATTTCCCTTTGGCACACCCAACAGGGCACATTTATGATCGGATTGCTTTGAAACCTGGCATGCTTGTTTAGGGAAGACCTCTATATGGGAGCTATCGATTTTCTTCCATTTCTGTCCATCAAAAAATGTTGCCACTGGCAGCAATCTTTGAACTTAGTTTAGTCAGGCATCAATATATTCCTTTGGCATGACCTCCAGGGCACATTTATGATCAAATCGGTTTGGAACTTTGTATGCTTGTTTGGAGTTACCTATAGATGGGAGCTATCGATTTTCTTCTATTTCCGTCAAAAAATGTTACCACTGGCAATGACCTTTGATAAACTTAGTAAAAACTTATTGCAGTTAAGCATCAATATTTCCCTTTGACACACCCTGCAGGGCTCATTTATGATTGGATCGCTTGCAAACTTGGGTGTACTTGTTTGGGGTGACATCTATATGGGGGAGTTGTCGATTTTCTTCCATTTCTGTCAAAAAATGTTGCCGCTTACCTTTGAACTTAATTTAGTCAGACCTCAGTATTTCCCTTTAACACACCCTTCAGTGCACATTTATGATTGGATCACTTTTGAAACTTGGTATGTGTGTTCGGGGTGACCTCTAGATGTGAACTATTGCTTTTTTCATTTCCATACAAAATTATTGTCGTTATCACCATCCTTTAAACTTGCTTTATTTGGGCATCAACCTTATCCCTTTTGCACTCTCTGCAGGGTATATTTATGATTTTCCATAAAAACCCCCCCAAAAAACCCATTTCCACAAGCAATGACCTTCTCCCTAGTGCATTTGTGCATTAACATCTTCCTTTGGCATGCCTCAGAGGGCACATTCATTATCAGGTTGTTTTGAAACTTTGTATGCTTATGCAGGGTGACAAAGATAGGAGCTATTGATTTTCTTTTCATTTCCATCATAAACTGTTGCTGATAGCAACAATCTTTGAATTTATTGCATTTGTGCATCAACATTCTTTGACATGGCCTACAGGCCAATTTATCATACAATTGTTATTGTTTGTGAACTCCGAGTGCTCATTAGGCAAGAACTTTACATAAGAGCTATTGATTAGCATTCATTTCTGTGAAAAAAGTTGCCATTTACAATAACCTCTGAACATACTGCATTTGTGTATCAACATTCTTCCTTTAGCCAGTCATACAGTTTACATTTAAAAATGAATGGATTACTCTTATGTTGTGCACACACAATGCTGTTATGTTGAAATTTCATCAAATAACATTGGTACCAATGATCTTCAATTTTGCCATTTCATTTATAACTTACCAGGTTCAAGTTTGTCAAGTTGAGCTACAGTGTCATTGACACTTTCATTTATATGTATTTTCTTGGTGGATATTGAAATGATTTTTTTAATGTAGCGTGTGGGTACTTACAGATCAAGTTTCAATTCCATTTCGCTCAGTTGGTTTATTACAGAGTTATTGCCCTTGCACTAAGGAATCCAACAGTCAAAACAGGTTTTCCATCCTCTTTTCAGCTGTTGATTGAAATATTGAAATGATTTTTAGCTCAACTTTGGTAAAGCCTAATTTGAGCTTATGCCATGGCCACTCAATCATCTGTCCGACAACAATTCAATACGGCTCGGGCTAGAGGCTGTATTTATGAACTGATCTTTATGAAACTTCTTGGGTACCTTTGTTATGACCTTGGGACGAGAACGAGTGTTTTTGGGTGCGATCCGAAATTCAAGTTGGCTGCTGGCAGCCATTTTGTACAAAATTAGGTGCAATCAGATTTTTGTGCAGAACTTCCATAGGAAAGCACTGATTTGAATAATTTTTTGTTTGAATGTTTAGTACCATGGGATACATCACATATAATACGGGGTTTTTTCTCGTGCATAAATTATGCAAATTGGACTAACTTTGATGTATTTAGTGTTACTTTCAGCACTGTAAGTGCAATTGCAAATACACCTCGGGCTAGAGGCTGTATTTATGAACCGATCTTTACAAAACTTCTTGGGTACCTTTGGTATCACCGTAGGGCGAGAACAAGTGTTTTTGGGTCTGGTCCAAAATGCAAGATGGCCGATGGCAGCCATTTTGTACAAAATTATGTACAACAAATATTTTGGGGTTCAGTCAGACCCACTCTGGGACTCAAAGATTTTTTTTCTAGTTTAGCATCTGACTGCCACCCACCTTTACAATACTTTACCTATACATTTGTTACAGGCTACGGTCAGTATTTATGTACAGACTGTTACAGTACTTTATATGTACCTTTGTTATCAGGTCATTACCTAGATGTTTGTCATTGCTGTGTCACATACTATACATGTACATGTCTTAACAAGTTGAGCTACAGTGGCATTGACACTTTCATTTGTATGTAGCTTGCAGGTACTTACAAATCAAGTTTCAATTCCATTTCTCTCAACTGGTTTATTACTGAGTTATTGCCCTTGAACTTGAAAATTCTACGGTTATAAAAGGTTTTCCATACTTTTTTTGGCTATGGTTGGAAATATTGAAATGATTTTTGTATGTACCTTCCTGATGGAGGCTTACAGATCAATTTTCAATTCCATTCTACTTGTATGGTCTTTTACAGAGTTATTGATGTTGAACTTACAAATTTGACAGTTATAACAGACTTTCTGCACTTTTCTTCACTAATACAGATACATGAATGATGTTTGGTATGTAGCTTCCCAGAGGCAAATTACAAATGTTACAGAGTTCTGTTTTTACTCCATTCAGTTTTTCATGCAGTTACAGAGTTATTGCCCTTGAACTTGAAAATTTGATAGTTATAACAGGTTTTCTCCACTTTTTTCAGTTATGAATGGAAATATTGAAATAAGTTTTTTATGTAGTGATGGGTACCTCTACATCAAGTTTTAATTTCATTCTGATTCTTTTGTTTATCGAAGAGTGATTGTCCTTGGACTGGAAATTTCAGATATTAGCTGCACTTACTGTTCCTCATCTATCATACAGACTGCTGTTGTTGGAAATTTGACTGGAAAACAAGATTTTCATTATAAATATCTCTTTTATATAATAATATAATAATGATATGAATACCCTGGGCTTTGGAACCCAAAACAGCTATTTGGTACATTGTTTCACTGGCCTCTCAAAACAGGTGATATCTCAAGGAAGGTTTTACTGTTCTGTATACTATTCGAATTGCAAACCATTTAAAATGCAAGGCCCACAGTGGTGGCTTCCATCACATATCTAGCTTATGTCTTTTTCTGACTCAGTAGGTTTAGCAACTGGTTCTCTAGAACCCTTAAGAATAATTAAGGGGAAATTAGACTGAACCCAATGATAATAATTTCAGAAAGGGCTTTTTGTGGTGAGTGGTGTCATACAAACTATTACAGTTTATTTTCAAGTCAAGGAGTCTGAAGTGTTGTTTACTATATTTTCTTAACACATAGAAACTCTGAACCAAAATCAAGGTTTTTCATGAAACTAAACCGAAACTTAATCTGAAAAATCAAAACCTCTCAGTTCTAGTTTTGACCATTTCATTTGGAAAGAGGATAAGTCACTCGCCCCCAAAATGGGAATTTTATGTGGATACACAAAAAACCAACATCTAAAACAAAGTGTCAGTTTATTGAAAATATCAATGTAAATGAAATAATTTCAATTAACTCTTGAAGCCTGGGCAGATTTTCAGAATTTCAACTGGACTAGAATCTGTATTGCTAGCAGTTTGGTGGGGATTTTTAACCAGTTGAGTGCTAGAAGCCACTGTCATGACTCTGTTGAAAAGTGTGAAAGCCAATTTAGGGGTCTTAAACAATATGCATTAGCTTATTCTTTGACAGGAAGAAGCAAGTAGAATGGTTATATATTGTTTTGTTATAATTTATTGGAGAGTGCCATGGGCACTCTCCAATAAATTGTTACAGACCAATTATTTATGAACAAAATGTTGTTAAACTAAGACTCCACTTGTTGGTGGCATAGGATCTTTGAAAAATAAAATACTCATGTTAAAAACCCCCTTTAAATAATAATTTCGCACTCTACCAGTTAATCAAGGCATGTGTTGCCAGGAAACCACTGCCAGGATAATTGACAATTGATTGAAAAATTTCTCCTTGGTTGCATGTTGAGCATTTGTTTTGAAGAAGTGAGTTTGCCAAAGTTGTATTTTAGGCTTTAGAGTTTAATTCCTTGTATGCTGCTGGTGGATATTCCCGCCCAGGATATAAAACCACTTGTTACTGAAATAAGTATAAATTAGGCACATTTAAGCAACATCCTCTCCCGTAAATTGAATAGACTTTTTGACCAATGATTTATTTGGTTAAATTTAGGTGAATTTTTTATCAAATATAGTCATGGCTGCTGTGACGCTGCCATGACGAGATTTGATGAAAAATATTTTTAAAATACTCAGCGGATTAAGAGTTGAAATATGCAGATTACTCGGACTGTTGACAAAATTTCCAACAAATACACATTCACTTCACCTGTAGCTAAATCATAAACCAACTTTTCTTATTTTTTCTTACAGAATCTAATGAAGTGTATTGGGAGCGCAGTAGCTCAGTGGTAGTCTGTTGGACTTCCATGCTAGAGGTCCCGAGTTTCCTCCCCGCCCGGGCCGACCCGTGTTGTGTCCCTGGGCAGGGCACTTTATCCCGGTTGTCTACATAGGGGCACGATGATGCCGTGTACTAATGTGCACTGCATGTCAGTGGTGCACGTCTTCAACCACTGTAACCCTGCTTGAGTAGAGCTTGAACAGAGTTAAAATTTTAAGGAGCTGACAGTTGCTCGTTGATGCTTGGTGGTTCTCTCTGGGTACTCCGGCTTCCTCCACCCGTAAAACTGTCATGGTCACAATTAGCCTTTGTGCATAAGTATGTGTCCTTAAACACCAATAAATAAATAAATAAATAACTGAGTGAAGATATCTCATGTCTCCTATACAGTCATTTCAAACTTGCTATTTCATCTGCAATATTTCTCACCTTAAACTATTAGCAATCTTCCAATAAGACTAAAATCTTCACCCTCTGATTGGATGAGAGCTTGCTTAGTTTTTTTCTATGTTCACAGCTCCAGTGGCATATATTACTGTCTGACATCACCATGTGAAATATTTGAAAAGATGATTACAGTGGTAGGAGATTTAAAGTGCATACCTATAAAATCATATTTTTGGAGGCCAATGATCATTCTATTTATATGTTCATAATTTGAGTAACCTCAAGTATTGATTTTTTGTTGTCTAGTGAGATTGCTGGCTACAAGAGAGGTTTATTTACTAAATTTTTTATCGTTGCATTGTTGATTTCACGATGTGTGTTATGGGCTATGGATAGGGTCTTATTGGAACATAAACTTTGTGTCTCAATTGAACATAAGCTCCTAGCCACAAACCTCAGACCATGTTACATTCAGTTCATCACAATTACTGATATTTGTCATGGTTACATCTCTTTGTGAGAAGTCAGACATCTTGAACAACATATCATTGGCTATCTTTTTCATGATACTTTGCTAAACAGAGCTGCCCTTGAGTGAAGAAGTTTACTGATGAGTTCAAGGAGTTGGAAAGAAGCAAGTACTACAACCCCTAAATGTGTGATAATACTTATACATTTTTGCTACACTTCAGCAGCGTGTGTTCTGTGGCTTTGCAGCTGTTTCCAGGCTCATGTTGGCTGCTTATATAGGAAGCCAAAATATGTCTAGAAACATCTGCCAGGGTAACGAATGTAACTTGCTAGTTTACCTGGAGACTGGGTACACCCGTTTTGTTGCGGTAAAAGTGATCAAAGTCGGAATTAGGATTTTTATGATTTAATCATTTAGGGATAAAAATTTCAAGTAGGTTTTATGGTAAGCAGCCTATTGAAAGTTATTTGTTTTCAGTTAAGGTGGATGGAGTTTTAGTAGAGTTGTTGAAGAAAGTAATTTTGTTATATTTTTTTAAATTGTATGGTGTCCCTGTGGTGTTATTTAGACTTTGGATTTTTTGTTAGGAAGTTAATCACCGATTGATTGTTGATTATTGAAAAGAATGAAAAACCTCTCAGTACAATTTGGAACATTAACTGTTGAGGCCCATTTCTAACTTTGGTCAGTTTTTATGTGTACCCATACTATGTATGGTACATATAATGCCGGCATCCGGGGTGACCATCCATCGTTCATCCATCCTTTGTCCGTCTGTCTGTCCATCTGTCCATCCGTCCGTCCAACTGTCCGTCCGTCTGTCTGTCTGTCCATCTGTTCGTCTGGCATCCGTATCCATTTCTTTGGCATTCGATAACTTGAAAAATATTGCACGGATTGTCAAGTTACTTTATATTTGTGTTCAGGTTACTGATGTGCCGAGCTGTATAGTTTTTGGTGTAAATCTGTTATTTTGATCCTGAGATATTAACCCTTTATCCTTCAAATTAAAAATTTCTCCAATCCCTTTGGCATTCGATAACTTGAAAAATATTGCTTGGATTGTCAAGTTACTTTATAGTTGTGTTCAGGTTACTGATGTGCCGAGCTGTATAGTTTTTGGTGTAAATCTGATAATTTAATCCTGAGATATTAACCCTTTATCCTTCAAATTGAAAATTCCTCCAATCCCTTTGGCATTCGATAACTTGAAAAATATTGCTTGGATTGTCAAGTTACTTTATATTTGTGTTCAGGTTACTGATGTGCCGAGCTGTATAGTTTTTGGTGTAAATCAAATAATTTGATCCTGAGATATTAACCCTTTATCCTTCAAATTGAAAATTCCTCCAATCCCTTTGGCATTCGATAACTTGAAAAATATTGCTTGGATTGTCTAGTTACTTTATATTTGTGTTCAGGTTACTGATGTGCCGAGCTGTATAGTTTTTGGTGTAAAGCTGATGATTTGATCCTGAGCTATTAACCCTTTATCCTTCAAATTGAAAATTCCTCCAATCCCTTTGGCATTTGATAACTTGAAAAATATTGCTTGGATTGTCAAGTTACTTTATATTTGTGTTCAGGTTACTGATGTGCCGAGCTGTATAGGTTTTGGTGTAAAGCTGATGATTTGATCCTGAGCTATTAACCCTTTATCCTTCAAATTGAAAATTCCTCCAATCCCTTTGGCATTCGATAACTTGAAAAATATTACTTGGATTATCAAGTTACTTTATATTTGGGTTCAGGTTACTGATGTGCCGAGCTGTATAGTTTTTGGTGTAAATCTGTTATTTTGATCCTGAGATATTAACCCTTTATCCTTCAAATTGAAAATTCCTCCAATCCCTTTGGCATTCGATAACTTGAAAAATATTGCTTGGATTGTCAAGTTACTTTATATTTGTGTTCAGGTTACTGATGTGCCGAGCTGTATAGTTTTTGGTGTAAATCTGTTATTTTGATCCTGAGATATTAACCCTTTATCCTTCAAATTGAAAATTCCTCCAATCCCTTTGGCATTCGATAACTTGAAAAATATTGCTTGGATTGTCAAGTTACTTTATAATTGTGTTCAGGTTACTGATGTGCTGAACTGTATAGTTTTTGGTGTTAATCTGATAATTTGATCCGGAGATATTAACCCTTTATCCTTCAAATTGAAAATTCCTCCAATCCCTTTGGCATGAGATAACTCAAGAAATATCAATCCGATTGTCATGTTACTTTCTATATTTATTCAGGTTACTGATGTGCTGTGCTGTATAGTTTTTTATGTAAATCTGATGATTTGATCTGGAGATATTAACCCTTTATCCATCAAATTAGACACTTCTCCAATCCATTTGTATATTTACCCATACCTTGTATGGTGTACATAATGTCGGCTTCCATGGTGCACCCCCCCCCCCCCCCCCCCCCTGTCATACAGCTTTCTACTAGTTGCGCGTATGGATAAACATCTGATGATTTCATCGGCCTGTTTTTACTACCTCCGAATGGGTTTATCTCTAAACTTGATTAGAATCCATGCAGTTTCACAAATCATAAATTGTCAAAGAGTAGCAGAAATATATGAATATTCTCTAGGCCTTTCAAGGATAAGAAATCTGTTTAATATTCATGAATTCTCTTGCAGGCTCTGTTTCTGGCTCATGGCCCAAGTTTCAAAGAAAATTACACGGCAGCTCCATTTGAAAACATAGAGCTTTATAATCTAATGTCAGGTAAGTATATCATAGTTGTTTTACAGCCAATTCAAGTCCTGTGTGTTCTTCTTTTTCAGAGATAAGGCGTTTTTCTCTATACATAAAGCAACAACCAGAAATGGTTTTCTCTATCAAGTCTGAAAGTTATGGCAAATAAATAAACATACTTAGCTCTGCCTAGTGTGATATATTGGAAATAACAGTTTTAAAAAATAAAAATTTGAACATACATTTTTAGCTTAACTTGACAAAGTCAGGATACGTCTCCTTTTGGTCATGATGTGTCAACCGTGATGGCTGCCCAAGCCCGAAACCCAAAAACTTTTAGCATAGTCTGTTGGTCATATTTAATATGGAGGGATTTTATTGTAACTTGGTAGGATGACTCCAGATGATGTCTAGATGAGAACTTCCCCATTTGGTCGTGATCTGTCAACCGTGACGACTGCCCAAGCCCAAAACTTGAAAACCTTTAGCGCAGTCTACAGGTCTTATTTATGGAGGGATTTCATTGTAACTTGGTTGGTTGACGTCATATAATGTCTAGATGAGAACGTCCTCTTTTGGACATGATTGGGAAAGTGTGACAGTTACATGAGCTTGAAGCCCGAAACCCTTTAGCACAGTCTACAGATCATATTTATAAAGGGATTTCATTTAAACTTGGTAGGATGACTCCAAATAATGTCTGGATGAGAACGTCCCCTTTTAGTCGCAATCATTCAGCCTTGATGTCTGCCCGAGCCCAAAAACCTTTAGCATAGTCTATAGATCGTATTTATGTAAGGATTTCATTATAACTTGTTTGGTTGACTCCATATAATGCCTAGATGATGACATCCCCTTTTGGTCGTGATTGGTCAACTATGAAGGCTACAGGTGCCCAAAGCCCGAAAACCTTGAGCACAGTCTACAGGTCATTTATAAGGGATTTCATTGAAACTTCATAGGATCACTCCAGATGATGCCCAAATGAGAATGTCCCCTTTTGGGTGTGACCATTCATCCATGATGTAGAGCTGTCTCGGTGTTGAAATTTGACTTCGATGTCGATTTTTTATTTTTTTGGACAAAAAACCTCGATGTCGATGTTAATAACATATGTGCCTCATTCAGTCTTTCGAGTTTGAAAATCGGGCGCGAGTGAGGTTTTAGTAACATTTAGCGCTGTTTTGAGAAAAGTGGGCCTCGTTTCAAGTCCATAAAAACTCTTTTTTGTAAAATATTGAAAAAAACACAGTACCTTTATGATCGTCAGGCATTAATCTAATAATCTATGCATGTCATGATGTGTATTGAATATTCTATCAATCAACGTAATGAAATTAAGAGCCTTTAAATCCACAATGTTAGTTTAGGTTTCACGTGTAAACATCGAATTAACATAAGAGCGCATGCTGAATATGCACACTCGATTGACAGTTGAGTGTTCCTGCTGCAAACTCTTGAAACAAAAGTCCAGTAATTGAACAGAAAACGGCACACAGATTGGAAGATTATCGGGACTGAGGGATTTACACAATTAGCAAACTCGACTATCAATCAAGTGCAGGGCTTGCCTTGAGTAAAATTGTCGGGTCCTAAAAAAAAGTCCCCCAGATGTTGAGGGCAGAGCCTGCTGGGGCTGAAAAAAGTCTCCCAGATATTGAGGTCGGGGCAAACTCTTGAAACAAAAGTCCAGTAATTGAACAGAAAATGGCACACAGATTGGAAGATTATCGGGACTGAGGGTTTGCACAATTAGCAAACTCGACTATCAATCAAGTGCAGGGCTTGCCTTGAGTAAAATGGTCGGGTCCTAAAAAAAAGTCCATTAGATGTTGAGCTCGGAGCCTGATGGGGGCCTGAAAAAAGTCTCCCAAATATTGAGGTCGAGGCCTTTTGGGGTAATTTTATGTTGTTACATTCTTTCCAATGGCGACTTTAGTTGATTGCTTTTGCTTAGAAAAAAATATCTTGGTAGATCAGTGGATTTTTTTTAGGCAAAAACAAATCCACAATTTAATGTGAACATGTGATGTGTATCATTAAAACCGGTTTGGCAAACCATTTCTAAGGATGTGATCATGTCTTCTTACATCATGAAAAAAATCCAACATCCCTTATCATCTTAATAATTTGGTATTCAAGTGGGCGTTTCGTCTCTGGGAGGGGACAAAACATCCCACTCTGTCAGTGTCTTGAGGACGAAACGTCCCACTATGTTAGGGGATGAATCATCCCAGGGACGAAACGACTTGGAGCCATCATGTGGGTGCTGGACGTTTCGTACATAGACATTTTGGATTTTTTGTTGATAAAATTTTAGGACGTTTCGTACATATTGTGGGGTGTGTATTTTCGATGCAAGGGTTGTCTCAAAGAAAAAAAAAACATTTCAGTTTACCGTTTAAATAATTTCAATCTATGAAAATTCCCTACAGCTTTGGATATTTCAGAAATGGAATGCACCCCCGGCCCCCACCTCTCCACGTAGACACAGGTACACATTTTATTTTATTTCGTACATTTATTTTGATGGCAGTTTCTGTGTCTTGTGTTGCATTTATTCAGATGTTAAGATCGGATGTACCCGCGCATAGTATTGTAGGATTGAAGGGAATTCCCCCCATTAGTTGACAAGCGTGCTTTCGAAGTCTCGTAAATGTGTTTGTTTTGTTTTTAGCTCAACTTTGACGAAGTCAAATTTGAGCTATTGTCATGGCCCGTCGTCCGTCGTCCGTCTGTCCGTCCATCTGTCTGTCCGTCTGTCCGTCTGCCGTCTGTCCGTCTGTCCGTCTGTCCGTACGTCAACAATTGGCTATGGCTCAGGCTAGAGGTCGTATTTATGAACCGATCTTTACGAAACTTCTTGTGTACCTTTGTTATGACCCTGGGACGGGAACGAGTGTTTTTAGGTGTGGTCCGAAATTCAAGATGGCTGCCAGTGGCCATTTTGTACCGATGATGCAAAAATCAGTTTTTTGTACAGAACTTCTGTATGAAAGTTCTGATTTGAATAAAGTTTTGTATAAATGTTTAGTACCATGGGATACATCACATATAATATGGGTTTTTTTCTCGTGCGTAAATTATGCAAATTAGACTGACTTTGATTTATTTAGTGTTACTTTCAGAGCTGTAAGTGCCAAGCTGCTATGGCTCGGGCTAGAGGACGTATTTATGAACCGATCTTTACGAAACTTCTTGGGTACCTTTGTTATGAACGTGGGAAGAGAACGAGTGTTTTTGGGTGCGGTCCGAAATTTAAGATGGCTGCCAGCTGCCATTTTGTACCGACGATGCAAAAATCTGTTTTTTGTACAGAACTTCCATATGAAAGCTCTGATTTGAATAATTTTTTTGTATGAATGTTTAGTACCATGGGATACATCACATATAATACGGGTTTTTTTCTCGTACGTAAATTGTGCAAATTAGACTAATTTTGATGTTTTTTGGGGTTACTTTCAGCACTGTAAGTGCAAATGCCAATACGGCTCGGGCTAGAGGCCGTATTTATGGACCGATCTTTACGAAACTTCTTGGGTACCTTTGGTATCACCGTGGGATGAGAACGAGTGTTTTTGGGTCCGGTCCGAAATTCAAGATGGCCGATGGCAGCCATTTTGTACAAAATTAGGTGCAATCAGATTTTTGCACAGAACTTCCATATGAAAGCCCTGATTTGAATAATTTTTTTGTGTGAATGTTTAGTACCATGGGATGCATCACATATAATACGGGTTTTTTTCTCGTGCAGAAATTATGCAAATTAGATGAACTTTGATTTTTTCAGTGCGACTTACACACAGTAAGTACACATGTCAATACGGCTCAGACTAGAGTCTGTATTTATGAACTGATCTTCACGAAATGTCTTGGGTACCTTTGTTATCACCTTGGGACGAGAACGAGTGTTTCTGGGTGCGGTCTAAAATTCAAGATGGCTGCCAGTGGCCATTTTGTACCAAAATTAGGTCTAATCAGTTTTTTGTACACAACTTCTATACAGCTCAGACTAGAGGCCATATTTATGAACCAATCTTTACGAAACTTCTTGGGTACCTTTGTTATCACCGTGGGATGAGAGCGAGTGTTTTTGGGTGTGGTCCGAAATTCAAGATGGCCACCAGCAGCCATTTTGTACCAAAATTAGTGCAATCAGTCTTTTGTATAGAACTTCTGTATGAAAGTTCTGATTTTAATAAATTTTTGTATGAATGTTTAGTAACATGGAATACATCACATATTGTAAGGGTTTTTTTTTCGTGCAGAAATTATGCAAATTAGATGAACTTTGATTTATTCAGTGCAACTTATACAATGTAAGCACACATGTCAATACGGCTCAGGGTAGAGGCTGTATTTATGAACCGATCTTCACAAAACTTCTTGGGTACCTTTGTTATCTCCTTGGGATGAGAATGAGTGTTTCTGGGTACGGTCCAAAATTCAAGATGGCTGCCAGTGGCCATTTTGTACCGAAATTAGGTCCAATCAGTTTTTTGTCACAAGTTCTATACAGCTCGTATTTATGAACTGATCTTCACAAAACGTCTTGAGTACTTTTGTTTTCACCTTGGGACAGGAACGAGTGTGTTTTGGGGTGCCTTTGTTATCACTGTGCTATGAGAACAAATATTTTGGGGTTCAGTCAGACCCACTCTGGGACTCAAAGATTTTTTCTAGTTCAGCATCTGACTGTCACCCACCTTTACAATACTTTACCTATACATTTGTTACAGGCAACGGTCAGTATTTATGTACAGACCGTTACAATACTTTATATGTACCTTTGTTATCAGGTCATTACCTAGATGTTTGTCATTGCTGTGTCACATACTATACATGTACATGTCTTTGTCTTGACAAGTTGAGCTACAGTGTCATTGACACTTTCATTTTGTTTAATCTTGGGATTTTCTCAGTTTTCATGCAGATTCAGGTGGATGTATTCGAATCAGACAAAAACAGTTTGTATTATTATTTTATCTGTTATTTGCTGCTTTTATTGTAATCACACTTGCGTGAATGAGACGTGAATAGAAAAATTAATCTCACAAAATTTTGTTGCCCAAACCTTCCAACACTGAGATTTCGGGAGCCAAGACAGAAAAAAAGTCAGGGCCGAAAAAAAAAGGGGCCTCTTGGGGCTGGGGCTGATCAGTTCCGACTCAAGGCAAGCCCTGCTAAGTGTGCGTATTGACTATTGACCACACGCTCTTATGTTAATTAGATGTCTATTATGAATTATGAAAATATTGAGAGAAAAAATTGTAACTTGCTGACTTTCTAAGTTTCTTTTATGCGAGTGGCACGTCGCTCCATGTTGCAAACGCACAACAGCAACAGAAAATTGCATTATGGGTATAACATCGACTTTCGCGATTTTTACAAAATTGCTTCGGTTTGATTTTTTGTGTTCTTGTACACCGAAAAAACCGACACCGAGACAACTCTACCATGATGGCTGACCGAGCCAGAAGCCTGAAAACCTTTAACACAGTCTACAGGTCATATTTATGAAGGGATTTCATTGTAACCTGGTAGGTTGACTTCATATAATGTCTAGATGAGAATGTTCCCTTTTGGATGTGATTGGGCAACTGTGACAGCTACAGGGACCCGAAGCCCGAAAACCATTAGCACAGTCTATTGGTCATATTTATGAAGGGATTTCATTGTAGCTTGGTAGGAAGACTCCAAATAATGTCTATATGAGAACGTCCCCTTTTGGTCACAATCATTCAGCCTTGATGGCGGCCCGAGCCCAAAACCCAAAAACCTTTAGCATAGTCTATAGGTCGTACTTATGTAAGGATTTCATTGTAACTTGTTAGGTTAGGTTGACTCCATATAATGCCTAGATGATGACATCCCCTTTTGGTCATGATTGGTCAACTGTGACGGCTTCAGAGGCCCGAAGCCCGAAAACCTTGAGCACAGTCTACAGGTCAAATTTATGAAGGGATTTCATTGTAACTTGTAGGATCACTCCAGATGATGCCCAGATGACAACATCTCCTTTTGGTGATGATCATTCAACCATGATGGCTTTCCGAGCCCAAAACCCATAAAACTTTAGTACAGACTACAGGTCGTATTTGAGAAGGGATTTCATTGTAACTTCATAGAATGACTCAGTATAATGTCAAGATGAGGACGTCCCTTTTTAGTAGTAATCAGTAGTAATCAGTCAACCGTCATGGCTACACAGGCCTGAAGCCTGAAAATCTTTAGCATTGTCTACAGGCCATATTTATGAAGGGATTTCAATGTAACTTGATAGGGTGACTCGTTTTGGAATAATTTCACTGTAACTTGGTAACTTTCGTTGAGATACGTTAACTGTGAGGGCCACATACATTAACTGTGAGGTCATATTAACCCACCCCTCCGCCCTTTAGTACAGTGTACACCTCATATTATTTTTATAAAAAACATAGCATACAGGGAACAGAAATTAACGTATTCCCAATTATCACAATTCCTGTCTTATTTCATAATCCTTTTATGAACATTGAACATTCATCAAAACACAACACGCAGACAAGTTAAGCTACAGTGTCATTGACACTTTCATTTATTGTGTTTTTGTGTTGTAGTAACAAGGACAGATTTGGGATTGCTGCTATAGAGGGACTGTTCTGTGGTGTCTATTTGATCAAAAAGCAAAAAGGCAAAGTCTGCTTTAGTAAGCAAGGGAAGGCCTGTTCCTCCTTGCATGTTGTGGACACTAATAAGTCACAGAATAGTGCTTGATACATCTTATATCACTGCACCAACTGGTTGCACATGCTGGGAGATTCAATATTCAAGTACACTTGAAATATTCTTTGACCATATTACAAAGGTGATGACATGCACTTATGTTTAATAAAATAATTTGTTAGACATATGCTACACAAATTGTCATTTAAATTTTATTATTATTTTGTAATTGTTGCCTCACAAACCTAGATTATGGTCTTGCAGAGCGCACCGTGCAAACCCTAAAAAAACTATTCAAAAAGGCACTTCATTCAAATTCAGACCCATTACTTGCACTTCTGAATTATAGATCTGCACCTGGAATTGACAATCAATCCCCTGCCAAAAAGATAATGAACAGGAACATTCGTACTAGACTTCCCCAGTTTATTAACAATTCAAGAGTTCTCCCAGTGTCAACCATAAGCATCGTCTGAGTGTTCTCCCCAAATATCAAACTGTTCGTCTTTCCGATCATAATGACAATACTTGGGGTAGGAAGGGGCAGGTTATCTCAAAGGACACACAAACACCACGATCTTATCATGTCCTTACTGACAAGGGAACAGTAATTCGTAGGAATAGACGTGACATTATTAAGACCCATGAATCATTCAACTGTGAACCGGATCAATTAGAACTTGAAATGCCCAAATCTGCAAAACCTGTGAATGGGGACACTCCAGTGATTCCATGTGACAACTCTAGTAACTCAAGTAACATTGTCCGTAATGAACCTTATATGACTAGAGTGGGTAGAAAAGTCATACCTCCCAAAAGATTAAATGACTACACAACATAACTTTCCCTTTGGATAAAAAGGAAGATGTTATGTTAATTGTTCTATTCCGTTAGTAATTCCGTGTTTTATGTATCCGGTATAAAACCGGAAGTAGGGCTGGGTATCATGGGACAGAATATAAAAATGATCTCTGAAATCTGACATGCTCTTCTCTTTTATTTATACATGTTTCGTATGTTTTCTGGAAGTCATCCAACACCCTCTGATCATAACAATTATGACCCCCCCCCCCACCCCATAGTGAGAGGCTCTTTGCTATGTTTTTGAGGCAGAAATGGAAATGTTTAGTTAAGGTTTGTTATTAGCTCCGCTGACAAAGTCAGCAGAGTTTTTCTTATACTGATTCGTCCGTCGTCTGTCGTCCGTCTGTCCGTCTGTCCGTCGACAACATTTTATTTGTCCGAGCCATAATTTCTAAACCGCTGAATATTTTTCCACAAAACTTCTTAACAATATGTATTATCAATAGACGGTGTGTCATCAATTATTCTGCGGTCTGTAAATCCACAGGGTCACAGGTCACAGGATCAAGAAAATCTTAAGATATTTTTGATATTTGTTTGTCCAAACCATAATTTCTGAACCGCTGAATATTTTTCGGCTAAAGATTGTAACAATATTAGTATTAGAAAACATGCCCATGCGATCAGTGGCCCTCAGCGGAGCTCTCTAGGCGTGACAGGCCTCTTGTTTTGCATATGCCATCGTATGGTTGCATTTGTTAACTGGTAGAGTGCTGAATTATTTATGGCTATCAAAATTTGTTCACATATCTTTGCTTTGTTACAATTCATAAATTGTAACATGACAAGTCCTTACAGACTAAATAATATCACTTCAAAGATAATACGAAGCACATCTACTGAGTATGAAGCCTTCACATTACAGTACCTTCATCTCAGAATAAAACTTCCAGCACACTACCAGTTAAAGGGTTAAAGTGGACCTGTTCACACATTATGTCAGCTAATACTTCAATTCTAACAAGAATAGTTAGCTTTGAAATTCATCTTTCAGATTTACTTGGAATTACTCCAGCTCCAAATAATGGAACACAGGGAAGCTTGAGGCATTTGCTAAAAAAACAGACAGGTGTTTCTATAAAGAGTAGCAAATATGATTACCAGATTTATGACGGCGATGCCTTTTATGCACCAACATGCATGTGTGAGCCTCCTGCTCAGGTAAGAGCAACTTTCATTATTTTCATGTCTTTCAGTGTTGTTGAAATGATATATTGTTATTGTCCTTTTTATGTCATACAACAAAGTTGAATTGACATTATTATTGCAGTACTTTTCATGTTTTTCAAGAAAGTTGTGATGGCATATTTATCTACTCTTTTTATGTCGCTCAGTGAAATTCAAATGACATATTGTATTTGTAGTGCTTTTTATTAGCTCACCGAAGGGAGCTCAACTTATCACTTGCCGTCCGTTGTCATCCGTCGGCATCTGCAGTGAACTTTACATTATCGACTACGTCTCACAAACTACTGAATCAAATTGAACCAAACTTGGTGTGCATGTTCCCTGTCATATGTAAATTCAAACTTATACAAATAATCTTGCCACACCCACGGGGGACACCACAAGGGGCATAACTCTGATAGTACCCATGAATTTTTTCCAAAATTAAAAAAAATCTTCTTCATCAGATCCACCAGGCAGAATTATTTCCTATTTGGTATACATCATCTCTAGGGGGTCAGATTCAAGTTTGTTCAAATCGGCCCCCTGGATTCATATTTGGGCTCACTATGGAAGCCTGAATTTGAACTTAGTGCATTTCAGGCAAATTTCTTAAAAAAATCTTCTTCTCGGGATCCAGCAGGCAGAATTTTTTGATATTTGATATGCAACATTGTGGGGTAGATCTGATTCAAGTTTGTACAAATCGGCCCCCTGGGTTCATATTTGAACTCAGTATAGGAGCCCAAATTTCAGCTTAGTGCATTTTAGGCAAATTTCTTCAAAAATCTTCTTCTCAAGATCCAGCAGGCAGAACCTTTTGATATTGGGTATGCAGCAATCTTAGGGGGGTGAGATTCAAGTTTGTTCAATCCAAGTCCCTGGGTTCATATTTGGGCTCACTGTGGGTGCCCGAATTATAACTTAGTTCAAAATGAGGAATTTTATTTAAAAATCTTCTTCTTCAGATCCAGCAGTCGTAATGTTTTGATATTTGGTCTGCAGCATCCTTAGGGGGTTGTGATTCAAGTTTGTTCAAGCCATGTCCCTAGGTCCATATTTGGGCTCACTGTGGGAGCTTGAATTGTAACTTAGTTCAAAATGAGAAATTTTCTTAAAAAATCTTTTTCTTCAGATCCAACAATCAGAATATTTTGATATTTGGTGTGCAGCATCCTCCTTGGGGGGGCTCACTGCGGAAGCTCGAATTGTAACTTAGTTCAAAATGAGGAATTTTCTTAAAAAATCTTCTTCAGATCCAGCAGTTGGAATGTTTTGATATTTGGTGTGGGTGGGGGGGGGGGGGGGGGGGGGGGGGGAATTCAAGTTTGTTAAAGCCAAGTCCCTGGGTTCATATTTGGGCTCCCTGTGGGAGCCCGAATTATAACTTAGTTCAATATGAGGAATGTTTCTTTAAAAATCTTCTTCTTCCGATTCAGCAGTCGGGATGTTTTGATATTTGGCATGCGATATCCTTAGGGGTTGAGATTCAAGTTTTTTCAAGCCAAGTCCCTGGGTTCATACTTGGGCTCAGTGTGGGAGCCCGAATTATAACTTAGTTCAAAATGAGGAATTTTCTTTAAAAATCTTCTTCTTCAGATCCAGCAGTTGGAATGTTTTGATATTTGGTACGCAGCATCCTTAGGGGGTGTGAGATTCAAGTTTGATCAAGCCATGTCCCTAGGTCCATATCTGGGCTCACTGTGGGAGCTTGAATTGTGACTTAGTTCAAAATTAGGAATTTCTTAAAAAAATCTTCTTCAGATCCAGCAGTCGGAATGATTTGATATTTGGTGTGCAGCATCTTTGGGGGTGAGATTTAAGTTTATTAAAGCTAAGTCCCTGGGTTCATATTTGGGCTCCCTATGGGAGCCTGAATTATAACTTAGTTCAATATGAGGAATTTTTCTTTAAAAATCTTCTTCAGATTCAGCAGTCGGAATGTTTTGATATTTGACTTGCAGCATCCTTAGGGGGGATGGGGTGGGGAGGGAGATTCAAGTTTGTTCAAGCCAAGTCCCTGGGTTCATATTTGGGCTCACTGTGGGAGCCTGAATGATAACTTAGTTCAAAATGAGGAATTTTCTTTAAAAATCTTCTTCTTCACATCCATTAGTCAGAATCTTTTGATATTTGGTATACAGCATCCCACTTAAGGTGAGATTCAATTTTGTTCAAGCCAAGTCCCTGGGTTCATATTTCGGCTCCCTGTGGGAGCCCGAATTATTACTTAGTTCAATATGAGGGATATTCTTTAAAAATCTTTTTTTTAGATCCACTGGTCAGAATCTTCTTCTTCACATCCATCAGTCAGAATCTTTTGATATTTAGTATACAGCATCCCACTTCAGGTGAGATTCAAGTTTGTTCAAGCCATTTCCCTGGGTTCATATTTGGGCTCACTGTGGGAGCCTGAATGATAACTTAGTCCAAAATGAGGAATTTTCTTTAAAAATCTTCTTCTTCACATCCATCAGTCAGAATCTTTTGATATTTGGTATACAGCATCCCACTTAAGGTGAGATTCAATTTTGTTCAAGCCAAGTTCCTGGGTTCTTATTTGGGCTCCCTGTGGGAGCCCGAATTATTACTTAGTTCAATATGAGGGATATTCTTTAAAAATCTTTTTTTTAGATCCACTGGTCAGAATCTTTGGATATTTGGTATAAGCTTTTCTTAGGAGGGGCAGATGCAACTTGTTGAAATCAATTCCCTGGGTTGATATTTAGGCTACCATGTCAGGTGAGTGCCCTCTGGCCCCCTGGGGCCTCTTGTTTAAATCTTGTGTCAAAAACATAGCTTATGACCCCTCATTGAAATGAGCTGAATGAGCTCCTTCCAATGAGGGGACATAAGCTATGTTTTTGAGACAAAAATTGAAAAAAATAATAAAAATTAAATGGTGATTTTTGTGAACAGTGCTGGCCGGTTTTGGCTGTTACATTAGGTAAAGGGTTAGTACACAAAAAGTTTTTTTTTACATGATGTCGGATGATGCAACTAAAGATTCAACCAATTCACTGAGCTCTATTAAACAGGTGTAGTGGTCGAGGAATCAAGGCCATTCACCAATCAACTTGGTTGGTCCAGATCTCTTAGTCTCATGGTAAATTGTTGCTTTGTGTGTTAGAGGTTGGCTCCCACACTCCTCCACTTAAAATCCTTGTTGCATTATTGGAAAAATTTACAGCTTGAAATTTGGATATTTCAACATTAGTGTGTGGAAAGTTAATCAACTATTTCATGTTTATCAGAATTCATTGAGCTCTGTCAAGCAAGATATAATCAGTTATATGTCCATTTATATTTCTGGAGAAAATTGCTGCCAAAATGTTCAGTATTTTCAAGTTGGAGTGCCAGGAGTTATATTGCTATACATGTATATGTATATTGCTCAGAAAACTAAAATGTTAAGATTTTAATGAACATGATCATTATGAACTATTGTCTGTTTCATAACTTCCCCCCCCCCCCCCCCCCTCCAGAGGTAAATCAAATCGGGAATAATACAAACTCAAGAAAGTATCTTTAAGTTTTAAGATCCCGATTACTTGTAATATATTTAACTTCACTGTTGTTACGTTTCCGTGGTTGTAGCTCACTCGAAAATTAAATGAATGGATTTTTTAATTCTCTATGGGAATTTGTGTGTAACTGGGACGGTCCATTTGAGAATAGATAAAATTTAAATATTCATGGCTTACCTCTGCGAAAGACGTGTTTTGAGGAAGTTGGAATATCAGTTAGTCGTGATTATGGCTCGAAATAAAACTCAAGTCTTGTTCAAAACTCCTTAGTGAATTAGTGAATAAATAAAATATACATGTACTGCTGTTTTGATGCAAATTATTCAATTAATATGTGCTGTACCAGTATTCCACATTTGTCATGCCTTGCTGACATCAGCCCTCCAAAAAGGCTATGATTGTTTGTGTGACACGGGTACAGGCGAAAACAGCACCGTGTGAAAACGATACCAGCTGTCGAAAACGGCACCAAATTTGCGTCTGACAAAAACGGAACCAACTAAAACTTGGCGAAAGAAGAACAACCACTATGTAATATGATCAAATATTCAATTTTCCTCAGATTGTCATTTTAATTTTGTCTCCCTTTTACAAGTTTTTTTTTTCATCTTTTCTCGCATGGGCCTATAGAAAATGGAATCGAATATGAACACAATACATGCAAGATATTACACATTTAGCCACAAGTTATTCTCATTGATATATAACTATATCATTTCCATATTTTTTTTTTATATAGAGTCGGCACAAGCCTGATGAAAGTACATGTGGAGGGATCAATTGGTTAAGAGTAACCCCAATCCATTACTTTGGGTTTGGCCCATGGAGTCTGGATTTCTTGGGTTGGGACTGCCCCCACCCAAACGTGGCCTAAAAGACCGTTTTTTTTTAAATTTTTTGTGTTGGCATGTCCTTTGAATTCAGACCGCCCCCCCCCCCCCCCCCCCCCCCCCCCCACCACTTCACCAAGATCTGGTTTCTGCACCAATAATAAAGAAGGGAGATGTATTGTGAATCCAGATAGGATAGATTTGAGGGCCAAAGAAAGGGTTGGGGCCTGGATTGGGGAGAGGTGTTCTTGCTTTTAATGTTTAGAAGTCGCTGCTAAAACCCTTTAAGAAAGTTGGGAGGGGAGATATATCCTCTCATTTTCAACTGCTCAGTTTTCAACAAATTTATTAGAGAACCTAAAATGCATCTGCAAGCTTAGGCTAAATACTCAGTTTCAAAACAAAACACAGAAAAAGGCAGAATGAAATGAATTAAATACTGATGCCATTTTCGTCATCCGAACTGGTGCCGTTTTTGCCAATCCATGGTGCCATTTTTGCCAGCATAATTAGTGCAGTTTTTGCTTACTTGGTGGCGTTTACTCCAGGTGCTGTTTTTGCAATAACCCGACACTACAAGTCGAAGTATCAAATCTACTTTTAAGAAAGTACATAACTAATAGCAGGAGAGAATTGATACCTTCGAATCAAATCTTGACGGATGTATAATCACTAGGAAGGTTATTGAAAAATTGTAGGGTGATGGGAGGGAGAATATGTCACTACGTGGTCACGCTCTTACTCCCCATCCCCTAGTAAGCATCTGATAAATCTTCTGAGGGAGAAATCACTCGGCAAAGTTGATCAGAGAATTAATATTAATCATGTTTTGAATTATCTGATTATGCCCAACATTGGCATAAACCAACGAGCCAAAGTGGATTTTGCCCGAAAAATGATGCCATGGGCATCAGGTAGATGCGTAGCCTTGAGGTGGGGTGTGTTTTGGAGAGTCTGTCCTCTCCTATACTGGTGGGGTCTAGGGGCACCCTCCCCGGAAAATATTTTAAAAATCTGATGCTCCGGGAGTGATTCTAGAGCAACAGGCTACCTTTCAGAACTTGTAATTGAAAGAAAGTTGATCCATTTTGTAAAGGTGCCTGGTCGAATTTGTAAGAACAATCACGCCTGCATGGAATGTGGAATGAACAAAGTGCTTGAAGACACCCCATACCACATTTTACCAGGCTCCCTGATAAGCATACTAACTATCTTCCAGGTGTCGCCCACTAACCGCATGTCCTTCATTCTCCTTTCCCGCCCCCAAATTATGAATTCTATTACTATTGGGAGAGCAGTGGATCAGTGGTTACGGCATTGAACTTCAAACTTGAGAGGTCCGTGGTTTGTTCCCCGCCAAAGGTAATTGAGTTGTGTCCATGGGCGGTGCATTTAATCCTGATTGCCCACATGGGGCTCGCTGGCTCTGTACTTATAAAGGTGTACTGCACGTCAGTTGTGCACTCATTTTCAATGAATGCTTGTGTTGAGTTAGTTGGGTCGGGTATCTGGCGGTTGATCACCATTGCGGTTCACTCCGGGTTCTATTGCTTCTTGCACCCGTAACACTGTCCGAAACAAAGTGACCCTGGCTGTCGAAGGTGAAGTTAAACTCCAATATATAAATAATGAATCTTATTCCGTTAGACTGGGATTGTGGACACTCTAATAGAAAGTGTTCAGGGCACTTCAACATGCCCAAGTTACACATTTGGCGCTCTTTTTCACTGTCTTTCCCAATTTTCCCTTAATCTCCAGTGACTGCGGTCTCAGCTTGAACAACAGTGAACCCCTCCCCTGTAGTTTCCATCAAGGTACTCTTCAAAACCCAGTTTCTCTTTTATCACGCAATGCTACCCAAATAACCTCTTTCATCCCCACCCCCACCTCTACCCCCTGCCAATTAAAGTTACAATCTATGACTCTTTGACCTTTTCTTTCTTTGCCCTGGTTTGGCGAGAGATTTGCTAAATTGCCAAGATAACAGCGTTCATTAAGTTTATCCTGTCCTTGATCATCATCCACCCAAGCTCGCTGCTTATTACCTCCAGTCCTGTGGCATTATCATTCATTCTTGTGTTTTCTATGCTCGATGAAGGTGTTTGGTTTAGAGGAATAACTTCAGTGCCATACGTTTTTCCTGGTACACCTCCATTTCCCAGATTGTTTTCCCCACGAAAACCTTACTAAAGCAGTTTTTTCCTGTAAGTTTCATTTGATTATGGATTTGTTTCCTCTTCAGAGTTAGTTTACTCATTCTTATTCGGTAGATAGATGCCTCTCCGTAATAATTATATATACTACTCAAAGTTTGCTGAGCACCAAATATTTGACACATCATCGTGAAATATGCTTGTGACATATTTGCGATATTTTTGGTGGATATGATTGAGGAATGTATTGAGATGGTCCCCAGTGTTTACATTAGCTCCCTTGACAGGCAGACTTTTTGTGACAGTCATGGAAAGTACATACCCCTTGTTTTTCATGATGTTTTCGTGTACTATCTATATGTACATGACATGTGTAGGGTATTCAGTCTTCACTTCAACACAAACCCTTGTGATTTAATGATTGAATATGGCAAATGCAAATGTGAGAAGACATTTGTCTGAAGCAGAAATGTGGTGGGCTGTAGGGATGGTGGAGCAAGGGACTACCCACCGTCAGGCTGGTGTGTACCATACGGTGATCACCACAGCCTGGGCAAGATTTCAGCAGTATGGCACACCAGTAAGATGGCATGGTGGTGGCAGAGACAGGGCAAAGTCTGCAGTTGAAGACAGGTTTTTGATCATTCAGGCCCGTAGGAACCGCTTTGCCACAGCACCCAAGCTTCGCAGTGACCTTCACAATGCATCTGGGTTAAATGTTTCAATGCAGACTATCCGGGCAAGGTTGCACAAAGGTGGTCTCTGATCAAGAAGACCATGTATTCGCATTCTGCTGTCCCAGAACCACCTCCAGGCACGATATGAATGGGCCATGGACCATGTTGGATGTACCAGAGAAGATTGACGACCTGTCCTTTTTACAGATGAGTCAAGGTACTGCCTAAACGACACAGATAGGCATTCTAGGGTATAAAGAAGACCAGGAGAGCGATTCCATGCAGCCAACATTGCTGAGCATGAGTGTCTATGGGGGAAGATTCAAATATTATCCGTATGTCATTATCAATTTTTAATCTTGGATTGACATTTATTCATTTCTGGTGACCACATTTACCGTATATACATTTTTCTTTTACCCAAACAGGAATTGGTACCTTGCCAACACTGAAAATAGAGTATGCTATCCGTTACGTCATTGGTGAACAAACAAGTTGGCTGCTGGTGTTAAATGACAACGACGGTGTGCTTTTGAGTGAAATGAAGGGAAAATGACATAGTCTGAAGCCACGACCATATGAAACAGACAATACATGAACTAAGTGTTGTTTATGTTCTTTAATGAATAATGTTCACACTGTAGTAATGTTGGCAATCAATTTTTCAGATGCCCAACATAGATACCAGTGGTGATCAAAATAAGGCTACATTTTTGCTGATACCTAAACTTACAGAAGATGTCAGTGCATATTTGATACACAGAGAAAAGGGAAAGGTTACCTCATATAGCACTACATATAAAGGACCAGTATGGTCATCTTCATACTACTCTACAACACAGGTAAGACAGTCAAACCCTGTTAACTGAATACCAGTTTGTCAGAAAATGATTTCTTATTTCCCATTAACTCCTTGCATGCTGCTGGCGGATATTCCAGTCCAGGACAGAATTTCTCTGGCCACTGAAATAAGTATAATTTGGGCATATTTAATCAAATTTTCCTTGTGAAAATTGAAGATACTTTTTTTTACGCTGTTTAAAAAAATAAAATGATCATATTATGTAATCAGTCTGTCAATCTGTCTGTCCATCCATCTGTCCATCCATTAACATTTTTGATTTCTAACCGATAAGTACAGTTTGGATCTCAACCAAAGTAAGTATGTGTATTACCCAGCTAGTAATACAGGCCAAGTTCGAATATGGGTTCTGTCCAATTATTTTTACATGAGTTACAGCCCTTTTTCGACTTAAAATTTGACCATCTATTAATATTTTTGGTTCCCAACCAATAACTCCAGTTTTTATCATTTGATCTCAAGCAAAGTTGGTCCAATTCAAAATGGCTAACAGGCGTACTTAGCCACACGTTGGCAGTGCTCTTGTTCACCAATGCTTCCTTGACTTAAATTAGGATGAATTTTTCATTGAATCTAGTCATGGCTGCTTCATAGCAGCCATGACTATATTCTATGAAAGATAACTTGAAAATACTCAGTGGGTTAAGAGTTTACTGGAATATTTAATTAAGAGGAATTCTGCCATTCTCAAGGTAAACTGATTTATTGTAGTATCCCTCGTTTGACAGATCTCATGGTACTCTTGTCAGACAAGATGAAATATATTACATTATTAAATTGGATGTGCCACTGTCGAATTGGTCTATAAACATGGAGAATTCATTAGATGTCAGAGTAATTCTTCAGATGGATCATAAAAGGTTTTTGTCCCCCCCAAAAAATTTTCGACGGACTAATAAAATGGGCGGTGTTCGTACATCCATCTCTATGCCAATCCCACTTTGGTTTTCCGATGATAACTTTTGTTGTAGTTGGATCTCAACCAAAGTATTTGGTATTTAGATGTATCAACATAAAATACAGGTCAAGTTCAAATTGGGGGTGTGGTCCGACAGTTTTTGTGAGAGTTATGTCCCTTTTTTGACTCCCACTTTGGTTTCCTGATGATAACTTTAGTTATAGTTGACTAAATCAAATGAAATTTGGTATGTAAGTGTATCAACATAAAATACAGGTCAAGTGCAAATCGGGATATAGTCTGACAGTTTTTTCCAGAGTTACGCCCCTTTTTCGACTTTGAAAACTCTATTTTTCAATTTACTTCTCTTGAGCAGCCTTTTATTTTTCCAGTTGACAGGAGTTTACTCCGTAAACCATATGCAGTTAATAGGTCAAATTCTTACTGAAGGTATGGTAAATGGTTTAGTGTTTGGAAGTTATATGAAATTTGCAGAGTTTTTCTATTAAGAAATATCCAATTAAGTGGGCTACACTGTACTGACATATGATTTCATACACTACAGGACGAGTGAAAAGACAGCTGAAAGACTGCCTGTGTGAATTCGCATTGAAAGTAACTGTCAGGCTAACCTACTGCACAATAATGGCAAAGTATCAAACTTTCAAACTACCATTCCCATGATGCAACCTGGAATTTAACCAGTTCACTGGAGGCGCAGTGGCATTGCAGTAACAGGTTCTCATCAGATCACCGAAGTTAAGCAACGTCGAGCTCGGTTAGTCCTTGGATGGGTGACCATCTGAGTGATCGACACAGACTCCCGCGTTGTGTCCTTGGGCAAGCCACTTAACCCCGATTGTGGACATGGGGGCACGATGACGCCATGCACTAAAGCGTACTGTACATCGATGGTGCACATGTCTTCAACCAATCTAACTCTGCCTTTGCTGCTCTGCTCGGGGGCACGATGACACCATGCACTAAAGCGTACTGTACATCGATGGTGCGCATGTCTTCAACCAATCTAACCCTGCCTGTGCTGCTCGGTGGTTCTCTCCGGGTACTCCGGCTTATAAAACTGTTACGGTCATGATTAGCCATTGTGCATAAGTATGTAAACACCAATAAATAAATAAATATAACCAGTTCACTCTTGTTTGAGAGAGTTCATTGTGTTTGATTGAATTGTTTTAATCCTTTAACAAACACAGACGATATCAAAATTTAGTATTTTAAATATCACTTTTTGACAAGCGTTCCAAAGAGGGGTCACATGAGATGGTTTTGTTGATATTTTTTAAAAAATAATATTTTTTCAGCTGCTGAATTTGCATATTATGCAGGCGGATGAGGCCGATTCATTGGGTAAATGGTTAATTCCTTGTTGCATAATGAGAAAACATTTTCTACCTGAAGTTTTGGATGTTGACTTCAGTGTGCAGAGGGTTAAAATTTCAACATCATGATATTTTCAGAAGGAAGATACTCATCATGTGCTGTATATTGGTCGACAATTTTAGTCAGAGAAAATTCAAAGTTGTTTATTTGTAGAGTGATGGCCAGGGGGGGGGGGGGGGGGGCAGGGGGGGGGGGGTGACTCGTTAGTGAAATGATTTGATTTTAACTTGCTCTCTCGGTATCAACAGAGTCTTTAACCCATCGGTCCCCAAACAGCCACAAACTGTCCTTTTCATATGGCTCTGAAAAAGTTGTTGAGAACTCTACTGGTAGATACATTTATCATGACAGTGTTTTTACATCATATTGGCTCTGTATAGGGAGTCAAGTCAACACTAATGTAGAAACACTGTTAAGTCATCTACTGCTATGTAAATGTATGTGCAGTAGTTATTGATGTAAAATTAATCTGAGGACTTAACTGGTAGAGTGCTAAATTATTTTTGGCTTTCAAATCTTGTACACATGTCTTTGCCCTGTTATAATTTATGGGAGAGTGCCTATGGGCACTCTCCCATAGATTGTAACAAGGCAAACCCTTAGAGACTGAATAATATCATTTCAATGATAATACAAATTACATGCCACCTTATCTGGCTGATCATTCAATGAACACAATTTAAACATTAGGTTTGAAAACATGTCACACAGAAATGACTTGCTCCTCCCAGAGAACCTTTACTGCCTATTCCTGCACCATCAGCTAATATGTCCTGCCCCACTTGCCTTTGCCAAAACTTGATGCCGAGCCTGCCCACACTCATAATCCATATGGGAGAAACCGGACATGGCTGACAAAGAAAGACTCGCCTTTGATAAAACTCTTAAACTCACCAGAGGAAATTAAACTACAGCATTAATCTTGGAAGAAAGTCACTTGCTTGTTGATGAAAGACTCAATATATAACAAGAGGAAAGTTGTATCCCTACACATCGATATATGGCTAACAATCTGCACTTTCAGCACAGATTGATGATGATACAGTGGAACTTACAATGCCTACTGTGGAAAAATAGCCGCACCACTTATAATTACCTGAACATTGCAGACAACTTGAATAAACCTTTTCAATCCAAACATGATGTTAAGTACTCTTCTTCCATAATTGGCCCAATACACATTTAACGAACTGACTGTGAAGACACATTCAATCTGAGTTGGGTACCAAACCACCAGAGGTCGGACATAATAACCAGCTCACCGGAGGTGTCTTGATCATTCAGACCAGTGACACAGGCTAAGAATAAGAAGGTTTTAGCAAGCTGTTATAAAATATTTAACTATTCAGTGATAAAATGCCTTATTTCGATTCCCACTACAAATGCACTGACTGATCAGTCTCATCACTTTTGATGTATTGAGAAAGGATAGTGGAAGCTTCCTTTCGATAAGTGTCCAGATTTCATATTCAGTATGCCTGATTTTAATTAACTCAAAAATGCTTTCGCCTATCATTCTCATCTCTTAATGATATATTGAGAGTGGGTTGTGGGGGGGCTCCTTTCAATAATTATCTAAATTCTGCATTCAATATGGGCTGCCAAGGAAATTAGCGAAAAAGGCCTCACCAACATGAACCCTAGGACACCTAAATTCTACCTAAATTCTACTTATTACCCAAAATCCACAAGTGTGCACTTCGAGGCCATGTACGTGGCCGACTCATAATAAGTTGGAACAACAGCCCAGCTGAGAGAATCAGCAGCTTTGTAGATAAACACATTAAGGACTTTGTCAAAAGCTATCCAAGCTTCATCGGTGACACAAGTGACTTTATTAACAAACTGGAGTCACTTGCTGATCTACCAGAAGATGCAATTCTCTGCACTCTAGATGTACACCAAAATACCTAACCAGGTGGGATTGGTGGTCGTCGCAAAAGCAATCCATATACACAAACCCAAGTGGGAGATCTTTAGCACGGGACTGTTAAATCTACTCAAAACAGTCCTGCACTACAACAGTTTCAAATTTAATGAGGCACATTACCTGCAAATTGGTGGAACTGCAATGGGCACTAAAGTTGCGCCCTCTTATGCCAACATCTTCATGGGGAAATTGGAAACAACTTTATTAGCCAATTCGCCACTGAAGCCAACATTCTATTTACACTGAATAGATGACCTTTTCCTAATATGGAGCCACAGGGAAAGGAATTTGACCAAATTCATAACATATCTGAACTCGGCCCACCATTTAATTAAATTCACTGCTGAGTACCCTCGCCATTCAGTACATTTCCTGGATGTAGTTGTGAGTAAGGATGAAAACAAACTGAAAACCAACCTATACAAGAAACCCACAGATTCAGATTCCCACTCGTATCTCAAGGCGGACTCATATCATCCAACCCCTCAAAAAAAGAATGGCTCTGTGGCCAACTTTTAAGAATCAAACGAATCTGCAGTAATGAACATGATTTCCTACACCATGGTATGGAAATGCTGAAGCACTGCACACAGAGGGGATATGATGGAGACTGCTTAGCGACCTTCGGCGTGCACGTAATAGGAAGAAAACAAAGAACCTCAACAAAAATGTACACCCTTTGTCTGCATTTTCAACCCACATAGTATGCCATTAGCAAAATAATAAGGAAACACTGGGAAATACTATAGTTCTCAAACAAGTGCCGTGAATACTTCAGAGAAATGCCACTAACGGCATTTAGAAGAAATAAAAATCTAAAAGATCTACTCACTCGAGCTGAACTCCCACTACTTGCCCAAGTAAGTGGTCGAGTCATTGGGAAGCCTTTTCTCCCATGCACAACGATAAACTGCACCATATGCCCAAAACTCAAATTAAACCCATGTTGGTTTAACAGCATGCAAACTAAAGAACACTTCCCGGACCCCAAACGGTACTCATGCGCAAGCAGAAACTGCATCTATTTGCTAACGTGCAACCGATGTTCAAAACAATATGTGGGGGAGACAAAAAGAAATTTCCGCATCAGACTAACAGAACACAAATCTGATATTCGTCACAATTAAGAGACGATAATAGTTCTTCATTTTTCACAGCAGGATCATGACATTAATGACCTGCACTTTAGAATCATACAAATCGTACATTCTGACCCCGACTCAGAAACACCACTGGGATGCAGAAAAGAAATGAAAATTAAATGGATCTACTGCCTGCAGACATTGCTACCGTTTGGGCTCAACAGGAAAGATTTTTATTTTATCTTAATTGTTCAATTTTCTCTCACTTTTCTGTCGAAACTCCTTACCTAATCATAAGAAGACGTTACAATAGAATAACGTCACAATAGCTACTCTGCAACATGTCTTATAGAGGAACATAGCCGAGGATTGAACTAAACATGGGAGTCGACTGCCAAACATGTGGGGCATCATTCACCCATAAATCGGGACAATATCACCACATTAGGATCAGACACAGGCATAGTGGTTTTCTCCAATGTGAGATATGTGATGCAGTATTCAAATGCTGGGAATATTTGAATAAACACTCATTCAACCAGCACAGTATCCGGATACCGAAACAACCACGGATACCAAAACAAAATCCGGTAAACAGAGACCAGCATACACAAACTGATGAAGCAACACAGATTTCGTCCAACACCACAACAAGCTGTGACTGCGAAATGGTCCACTATCCCCAAGAAAACGAATTTACACAAGCAGACCAAAGTTCATTCATTGGGAATTCAGTGGACAATCTGATTGAGGAGTTGATTTGTCCCGGACCTTCTAATCAGGAACATTCACCTTATTACACCATCAACAGAGAGAGTGAATCTGTCCACCCGAGACTATGGAGCTACCAAGGCAACACTCCCACCTTGGGGACGGACAACTTGTATAATACTCTAAAAGACCTTGATTTTGCAGGCTAGCGAATAAACCAACTTCATCCATAAAATCATAGTTCATTAGCTTTCTTCTTCACGTGAATATTGACTGCCAATACGGCATAATCTCAACCATCTCCTTTACTTCAATTCACAAAAAATTGATCCGAATAACCGACAACTGCCACCAAGCCCACAGAATCGACAAAAAAAACAAGTAATATTTGCCATCTGTGAACCACGGAGATTATGACACTTTCTGAAAAAAAACAAAAAGACATAACAGATACATATAATATCCGTTTTTGTTCAGCTTAATACTCTGGAAACATTCCCGACGGGCACACAAATATTCCTGCCGGGTACCTACAAATATACCCGCCTGGTAACAAAAAGATACCCACCGTGATTTTCTTGATATACCTGCCGGGTACACAAATATACCCACCTCACTGAGAAAATATTCCTGCCAGGTACACAAATATACCCACTGGGTATATGAATGTACCCACTGGATGCACAAATATACCCACCGGATATCAGTCCACACATCTGCCAGGTACCACTGTATATACCACCAGGTACATTTACTTACTTGCCAGACTATGACAATATACCCAGCGGGTACACAGATATACCCACCGGATACACTAAAATATACCCGCCGCTTACCCAAAAATATACCCGCTGGGTATACAATTATGACGTCACAATCAAAAATGTATATAAAGGAGAGACTTCAAAGGTCTGTTGCCTCTGATGAGGCTAAAGAAAGACGAAACCAGTCAGGCTTTTGTATTCATAAACGTTCAATCACACATTAGGGGAGCATGTGTATCACCTCTTGGACCATTTGCTTTATACTAATTTCTCATTATTATTTTTATTGAAAGACAGAAAATTGAATAATTTTTGTTTGTTCAAAATGGCAGATCTTTACACCATCTTTACAACAGTGTCAATATAAAGAGTGCATTTGATTTGTTGGGCAGTGAATACTGGGAGAATTCAGGAAAAATTATCATTTGGTTTCATCCTTGACCGATGTGTAATTACATGGTCAACTTCATGTTACGTATGTGTTGAATGGATCATACTGGAAACATATCACTGTTCGATGGGTTGGTTTATTTACATGTATTTAATGTACAGTTCAGGTTACTATTTTCATAGTTTTCAGCAACACTGCATCACAAATAATGATTTTTAAAATATTTTACTTCAGAAACCGGACTCTGCTGTACAGACAATTTCTTGCCTGATACCAGATTTGAAAGTTAATGATGCAAAGTTTTGTGATGACTACAGCAACATAAATTCAAACTTAGTGTTTGGTACACTGATACCAGAAGGTAATTTGCTTTTTGACTTTGGAAAGGCAATTTCTTTTCAGTTCAACTCAACTTTCTCACCCACATTTAAAAAAAAAGAAAAAGGAAGAAAGAAACGGTATGAGAGTCTACTTACCATAACCATCAGGGGACAAGGAGTGACTTTGAATGTGGAGGGACTGTAATGTAAGCAGGGTTCTGCAACCCTTTCCCAGAAAAATAATGTAAAATTTGTGACCTAAGAAGCAATCTGGGCAATTTTAGTGAATTAGTGAAAAACTGACACTGATCTAGTGCTACCACTCTTGCATAAATGCGAAGTTCGGGGCCAATGTCACACTTGCATTATTGAAAATTTTTCGTATGTGCCTATGGTGAACAGAGGTTAAGGGAAGTAAATCCATTATTTTCTGGTGTCTTCTTTTCATATGTGATGAATGTACACTCTGCTTTTGGCAACTGGCGATTTTGATCCAAAAACAGGTCGAAGTCAAGCCAGGCATCATCAGTCAAGGTCAAATCATTCATCCATGCTAGTGTGAGATAATTTCTCAGGAACATAAGTTTCGTTTTGTTTCTCACATGTGTTGTTTCGGGAATGTCTTCTCGCAGATGATTTAACCTGGACGAAGCTATTGGCTGTATGTTTCATGCCTCAGACAGTGATGATCTCAGCAAAAAGACCCAGATGGGGATGAGAATAATGATGATGATGGTGATGGAACCTCCTCTATCGCAGTTGGGAGGGGGGTGGGGGGGGGGGGGGGCTAACATTGGTAACAGGGGAGATTTACAAAGTAGTCAGACAAATGCATTGGGAGACGATTCTTCATGGGAGTGGGAGACATATCCTGAATGTGATCCTTTTGAAAGTTGTTGATTTTCCCAGCACGCTCGTCACCCTAGTGTGTTGGTAGACACCAATGGTCTGGAACCATTTGATTTCTTGAAGCTGATTTTTCAAGGGAATATCCTCATAAAATAATTCCTGTTCTGTCATTAAAAATTACTTGCTCATAAAGCAGATTTTCAGATAGTTATGGCACATTGTCCATATATCCCATGGCAAAAATGCAAAAAATCCCTAAATTCTCATAAAATCCACGATGGCCACCGGGGTCATGTGACCTATGTTATACCGGCAAAGCGGCTATGCATAGGCCATAGCTATATGTAACTAACTGGATAGTGTCAACAATGTAGTCCATGTGGTACAGGAGAAGCCACACATTGCCCATTCAAACCCACAATGGAAGACAATGTAAGCAAAATTCATTGACCAAGGGGGAGATCTGTAAGAGGTGCCAAATTATATAAATGACAACAAATATCTTCCTAATAATATATCATTTTATTGTCGATCATTGGTTTAAGTTAATAACTAAGACATTTCCGACACATTTCAGATGATATTGGCCTATTGCTGATATATTATACAGCAATAAATGGTGAAAATCAAAAAATATTCATCAAATCCAAGATGGCAACCAGGGTCACATGACCCATGTGACATCGGCTCCAAGTGGTTGGAGAGATACGCGACATTACCCATGTATACCCTGAATACAGGAATATTACCAAAAAATGTGTGGCACTAGAGAGTCTGTTTCTGATGGTGGCTGGCAGTGAAAGAGTTAATTATATTGGATGTACTGAGACCAAATATATCTAGAAAAATAAGGAATACTTTGGTTGTCATAGTGATTCTTTGATATATTATAAGATTTTTTATTCAAGAGAAGTTTACACTATAACCTATTTGCAATTAACAAGTAAAATCTGCATCTGCACTCAGTGTATGGTAAATGGTTTTGGCATTTGAAAAGTGTATTCAGTTAACAGTGTTAATCAGTTAGTAGTGATACAATTAACTGGGCTTCACTGTACAAAATTCTTCTTTCTTTTTTTCAGTAAATTCTTCTGTTTTTACATCCAGTGTTGTTCCAATGTACAAGAAGTTTCAGAAAGGTAACTAAAATAGTTGCAATACATTTAGGTTGCGGCATATTTATAACCATTTTGCTGTTTTGTGCCTTGTTCCCGTACCCTTGTTTTAATATGAAAGATTTGTTTTAAACTTTCTGTGGTGGGTTAAATCCTTAACTTTTAACCCGCTGAGTATTTTTGAAATATTTGTCAGCAAATCTTGTCATGGCTGCTGCAAGGGAGCCAGGACTAGATTTGATGAAAAATTCATCTCAATTTATCTTGAGAAATCATTTCTGAAAAATCCATTCAATTTACAGGAGGACAATTTGATTAAATGAACCCAAATTATCCCTATTTCAGTGGCAAGAGAAATTCTGTTCTGGGCAGGGATATCTGCTAGTACCATGCAAGAAGTTAAAATTGCTTGAATTTAAAAGTTCAAATTTCAGGCCCTTGAATGTGCCTAAAATTTGAGCTTTTCTGAATAAAATAGTGGAAAATCCTTGAAAAATATTGAAAAAAATCCTTGAAAAAAAAAAAATGTTTCTTAACTAAATCTGGCCAAGATTTGTACTTATAAGCCATGTTATTTGTGTTATCCTTTTGCATTAGGCCAAAGAAAGTTTAAAATCTGTTCCTCAGGCCCTCCCACATGGTCCTTTGTACTTCCGTATGTCCTCTTTTTATAACCAGTGCAAACTTAAAACAAAAATAAAAATTAAATGGTTTATGCCTTTTTACTGAAGTTAATAAAATTGATAAATTTGTCCCTTGAGTGCAACAAGGCTTTGCAATGCTCTAGCATTGCAAAGCCTTCCTGCACTCAAGGGATGAAATGCACCACCACCCATGCTATTCTATAGATTATGAGGCCTAAAACAAGACAAGAACATAAACTTTTGATGGCAAAGAAAGAATTGCCAAAATAAAAAAAAAAAAAAAAAAATGCCTGCCTACATTAATTTCAGAATAAATGTCCTGTGAAACGGAAGATCTACTTTGTGGGGCCTTAATTGTATTTTTTTATCCACTGAAAAACTCTTAATTTATCTACCATTTTTCTAAGGACACAATTGCAAATCATACTATCAGTAGTGATAAAAATTTGGCGATAAAAGATCTTAGTATCACTTTTGCAGTAGCAATAAAACTCACATGACATCATGAGAAATGAATGTACGTGCACACTATTTCAGTGGTACTGGTAATCACAAGTCATTTCCTTCAAAGATTTGTAATGCTACAATGAATGGTGCGTCTATTTTGCCTTAGCATACATTCCATGTTGCAGGGAATTGAACGATCCAGTACATAAACAATCCAACATGCAAAACACCAAAAGAAAAAAGCTGAAGGTGAATCGCAAAAATTGAAAGTTACAGCTAGAGAATTTTGAAATGTAACATCAAATCTCATTTTGGTTTGCATGCTTCTAAAAATTATGAATGAGTGATGTCATGTATTTAAAGAGGTTGATTATTTTTTATCACCATGTATAATTTCATTCATGTTGAAGGAATTTACTCACATTGCATTGGGTTGAGAGAATAGAAAATGGGAGTCCATTAATTTGTTCATTTGAGTGTGGTTTTTTGTTTGTTAACAACTATTTTTGAGAAGTCACGGTTATGAGGTTTGTTGACTAAAGAGTAGATAAAATAGGTGTGTGCTCATTGTGCATGTATTCAATCTTTTAGCGTGACTTGACTCATTTTTGGGGAGGTATAGTTACACCTCACACAAATGCAACCCATAGCTATATTAGTATCGGTGCCATAAAAGATTCTGTACAAGCACAATGTGCACATATCACATATTTACTCCTGAAATACTCCAAATATCTTGCACCTAATGCTTATTCTTGGGACGCTCTCTGAGAGAGATTCCCAGGGATAAGTGTAAGGTGTGGGTATTACAGTGGAACCCTGTTAATTGAATAGTCACTTTGCCAATGAAAATTATTCAATTAAGAGGAGTATTCAATTAACAGGGATTGTGTCAACTTTCCTGTATTTTAAATATAAACTTAGCACTTATTCTATTATATCTTGTTTGACAGAGCTCCATGAGCTCTGTCAAACAAGATATAATAGATTAAATGCCTGCATTGGATGTACTGAGATTAAATAGGTCTATAAGCAAAGAAAAACTGAGGAGAGTCAGGGTAACTTCTCGACAGGTTACAAGATATTTTATTCAATTAACAGGAGTTTACTCCATAGCCTATATTCTATTAATAGGTCACATTTGTACTGGAGGTATGGTAAATGGTTTTGTGTCAGGAAATTATATTCAATTAACAGAGTTATTCAGTTAAGAGATATCCAATTAAGTGGGCTCCACTGTATCAGAATAGTTGTACAATAATTTTGAACTTCTGTGCATGCATGTACAAACAAAGAAATGATTTAAATAATTTTAGCCCCAAATCCTTGAAAATCCTGGATCTTCTCATGAAAATCAGGCCTTGCATTATGAAATAATGTCAGGACTTACCTATGGGCCTCCAAAAATGGACTTTCAGGGCCTACATTTGTGTTGCCTAGGCCTATCTCTATTAAACTTAGTGGCAAAATGTTATTGGGGCTGATCTCAAGGCCTTTCTGCCCAGACCCCGACAAAATGCAAGGCTTGTATGAATGTCTGAACCCTAACTTTAGTGGATGTTATCATACTGTAAAGAAAAGTGTCACATTTTGAAGAGTAATAAATATGACGTTTAACCTGGACATGAAAGAAAAACAGCTGTTGAATGACTTTATTGATTTCCTGGAGAGTGAAGAATTTTCATTTTTGAGACAGTTCAAACTATTTTCTCTACTATTTAATGATTCAGGAGAAAAAGCGTACCTTTCTCATCAGGGGAATTTGACTTAGAAACCTGAATTATTTTAAATGCCAGAGACAGAAGTTTGTTTCCCTTGGAACAAACTTCTGTCAGCAACATACAGTGAGTTTACCTATTACTTAGCACAGCTGGAGGATGAAGAGTTTTTATTTGCTTCTGAAACACTGCTAACAACCCCTCATTGAAATAGGAACAATGAGCTCATTCCATTTAGGTGGTATAAGTTGTTTCGGAAGCAAAAATTAAAAAAATAGTCAAAAACAAATGCAATTTCTGTGTATAGCACTGTTCGTTTTGTTAGGTAAAGGGTTGATTAGATGTTAATAAGTTAAACCTTTAACCAATGCAAGCTGTATTTGTTATTTTAATATTTTCATAAATTTTTCAAAAGAGTTTAACTTAATCCTGTCATATTACTCCTCAGTTGGAACTAGCTCATTCCAATGAGAGGTCATATAATATGGTTTTGTTAATTGTTTTTTTTAAATTCCTTTTTATCAACTTCACAATTTGTATCTTATGCAGATGGATGTTGCTGATTCATTTGGTAAAGGGTTCATAATTTTTGTTTGTTTGTATTTATAGGTATTTGGTCTCATATTTGGAAAGTTATTGAAAGTTATCTCGACACATCTTTACTACATGTGAATGCTGGACCCATATATGATTATAACGGTGATGGGTTATGGGAAGGTATTATCAATGAAACTCGGTAAGTTTATGAGTTTCATCCTCTGAATACAAGTTTACAGAAGCTGTTTGATGTATATGGTTGTTCTTGTACGTCTACCACACTCCTAAAATAGAGTATCTGTTGCTGAAAAATTATGCTGTTGAATTGATGACTGTTTGACTTCAAAACATTTCAGAGTGAGGAACTGTTGAAAATATTGGGACAGATCTCTGAAGAGATACTTGCTGTATTACAAACCACTGTATAATTTCTTCAATTATTAACACTTATACTGAGCCCCAAATCCTTTCATTCAAAGGATTAGTTTTGATATTAAATGGAAATATCAAATTTCTCTTCACTCTTTACTTAACAAAAAGGCTATATCTTGCCACTGACATGCATAAAGGTAACCATTCAGATTTTATTATTTTTCCGTTTTGTCTCCAAAACATAGCTTAAGACCTCTTATTGAAAAGATCTCACTGAGCTTGTTCCAATCAGGGGTTATAAGCTATATTTTGAAGGTTAAAAATGAAAATTTTTAGTTATTCAAGAAATATGAAATATGGGCAATGGGAAGATGATCAAACTGGCCATGTTACCCCCCCCCCCCCCTCCCAACAATGTGGCATATGTTAAAATTGTTCCTTTTTGTACAACATTGTTTAAACTCAGGTACATTGTTGATTAAAGATCAATTGATTAATTACCTGTGTGTGTTGTTAGGTAATGGGTGAGCACCTTACACTTATTGGGTGGACTTTCATTAAACTTGTTGAAAAGTATAAACTGCATATTGTTGAGAGGGTAGGGGGGGAGGTTCACTGTAAAGGTCAGTCTCTGATTTTCTTGGTCACAACATATTTTTCTTACAACACCTAAATTAAGAGGCACTGTTGGCAGGGTTTGCTTGTTTTTAAGTCCAGGTTTGCAAAATATCACTCTTCTAGGAGTTACTTTGGCAAGCACATTGCTGTCCAAAACTATTTTTCATGGTTTTGCTTCACAAACATCCTTAAAATGCCCAGTAAATAGCATGTGTTTTCCATGGAATGCATTCAAGCGAATCAGTGGCAGTAAACTGTCATTGGACATGTTGAACCCAAGTTTGTTTTTTACAAATGACTCAACCTCAGTATGGGTCAATTGAACAGGAAGTTTTGCCTGGAATCCAGCCAGAACTTCTTGCTCAATTGGCCCATAAGAAAAGAGGGGTTTGTGAAAATTCAAACAATTCTCTTTTGTGTAACCAGATACTGTTGTATGCAAAATAGAAATAATATTATTATAAATAATATAACATTTAATAGTTTATTGATAGCTCAACAGGACTGATTAACATCCTGACATACCCTGGACTGATCAGACATACAGTAGTCATTTCACTTTCTTGAGGGTTCAAGATCAAAGAGCAGGCTTAATGCAACTTCTGTTTTACCTTTCACAAAGGGAGCTGTCGAAGTGTCCAAGATATTGGTGATGTAAAAAAAACTGAAACTATGCATGCATAAAAACATTTATGTGGAATTAAAATTACACGAGTGGTAGATGCACAAAAAATTGCTGGCATTAGATTTCCATCACTTCAGTTAGGAATGCTAAAACTGGCACCACTGATGCTCAGTGTCAGTGATCTTGGAAGGCGTGTGTTATCATCTTCATATAAAGATATTCTGTAATGTAATATTAAATAGTTTCTCTAACAGGTATTATGCCTCACCTCAGGCCTACCTGTTCTCTTGCTCATAAAATATCAACAGTATGATATATTTTATAATTCTTTTCCATAAAGCCTTCTGGCTTTGTTGGATGTAACACTGGCATATTAGTTGTTCCACCTCATTTCAAAGAAACAAGAACAAAGGAGGCGAACACTATAAAGGCAATTCTCAGGTGTGGAGAAGCGTCTTTTTGTTTTGAGCAGTTGGTCGTTTCACTGCAATAACCTCATCCAGTTTAGATGAATCGGTTTCATCCAAAAGTAGCACCAGCAATTTTAAATCATTTGTATTTGAGAATTTTGACAGTTCCACTGCCATTGTTTTTTCACACTCACCTGATTGATCTGTACACAATAACACATTACAGATATTTTCAGATAGCGATAACCACAGTTTTGAAGGGTATATTGTCAGCATTATTTGCAGATCACCGTTGATGTGGATGTAGTCCCATCACCTAGGCACAGTGAGGGACAGGACAAGGTCCCTTCCATTAAACTACAATGTAGTTGCAGCCAAACTGTACAATAAACAACATCACAGTGTGACCCGGATGTGTTTTTGCAAACAAAAGTAACTGGTGGTACTAAAATGACTGATCCTAAAATAAGTTCTGTCTGGTGCTCCTAAAAAACATCAAAATGAATATGAAAAAGACACATGTCATTAAAAGTAAAAATCGCATCATCGCGCCACTACAGTATCAAAATCTGTTACAACCCAATCTTCCTGACCTTTTTGGATATGATTGAGAGTTCCCTCTAGGTGATGCTCATAATGATTACACACACCCCACAGTCTGATGGGGCTTGTTCTGATGATGATAATTTCTTTGCACTTCTCAAACCTTTTGATGATGAAACCATTTTAGGCACATCCATAAATGAAGAAATTGCTGACTTTGCAAATAGATCTGTCACTGCCTTTAACTGATCTTTCAGAAATCATCTAGAAGTTATCCCCTTGTTTCTGCTCCTAGAAGTAAGTCCAGAATTTCAGCCAACCGAAGTTTGCTTGTAATGATTTATCTGATCTCAGGTTATAAAAATCTTACAGTGTTGTTACTATCCATAGAAGTATGTAAATTCAGACACTTATCTACATTGATAGATTGGAATTTACCTCTTCACCACTAACATCTAGATTTATGAAGGATTTTTTCAGTTGTAAACTGCCCAAACCACACTGTACAGCAACATGGCATGTTTCTCAGGCTCTAGCCTATCTCCCAACATTATATCCTTTGCTGAAATTGAAGCTAGATTTATTGACCAAGAAACTGGCATATTTAATGGCTCTGGTGTCCCCCAAAGAACACAGACATTTGTTTCTTTAAAACTAAGTGATAGACAAGTACATACTAATGAGGTCATTTTTACAAATTCCACATTACAAAAAATCTCCTGACCAGGTCTTCTTTAAGCTACAGTGAAATTATTTCATTATCCTAAGACATTTTGTGTCTTTTTCTCATTGCAAGAATATTTAAAAAGACACAACACATCAGACAGTCTGATAATTTATTTATACAACAAAACACATCAGAAAATCTGATTATTTATTTTCAAACATTCTGTTACAACATCTACTTTTGCATGGTAGGTTTCCAACTGCTTGTATACAGCTGGCATCAAACAATCCTTCAAAGTGCAGCTTCAACTGCAATGTGAACTGGTTTTCTTTGTGTCAGGTACTAAAGGCTGCAGATTGGCTTTCCACATCTATTCTATCTTAATTCATGCAGCTTGCTGGTGCTGTGTCCTGAAAGTAATTGACATTTTTTGATTTATAAACACATAGACTTTTGTGGTGACAGTTGTTCACACTGATGATGACAACTATTTGAACTTTTCATGGAGACTCTTTTCCATAACAGGGCAATGCCTGATTAGAGGAATTTAAGCACACTTGTTTATCAGTGTCATTAAACTCCATACTACTTTACTAGTCTTATTCATGTTTATCTTGGGTCTTTCAATGAACCATATTCAATGCTAAAGTCTTTGAAATCATACCAGTGTAACATCCGACAAAGCCGGAAGGCTTTATCAAAAAGAATCCCCCACCTCATCCAAGCATCCGGAGGATTTGCTGGATGTGGGAGATTCTTTGAATACAAGCCTGTAGGTTTGGAGGATGTAGCACCCACCCTTTGTTTCTTTCAAACATATATGAACAATGTATCTTCTCACCACACACTAGTTGGCAGCATCTGCTGCTTCATCATTGAATATGGTATGCTTTAAAGACACTTCTCCACACCTGAGTATTGCCTTTATAGTGTGCATCTCCTTCATTCTTTTGTTTTTTTGAAATGAGGTGGAATGATTATCTTATGCGAGACAATATGCCAGTGTTACATCCTCCAAGCCCAAAGTCTCGTATTCAAAGAATGTTCCACGCCCAGCACATCCTTCAGATGCATGGATGAGGTGGGGGATTCTGGGATTCTACATCATTGCAACTTAGGCCGGCCTACCAGGGTGTGGTGTAGAAATTATTAGGCCTGAGTTATGGTGGAGAACTTATTAGAAAAATGCTACTGCTAATATTTTAAGAGTGTGAGAAAATGTGTACTTTGATTGCAAATAAGGTGCACCACAAGTGCACGATCACAATATTAATATTAATTACAGTCCTCAATGCAATGCAATGCAATACAACACCCCAGAAAACTTCACTGTGCTGATAATTCCTATGCACTGTCTATTGTAAATGAAATAATAGTGCATTAAATGATTGAGCTGACTTGATATTTCAGATTTTTATTTCTTGGCTATACTTTGTGCAGATATGTTGCAATGATAAACTGTCTCTGTCTATCCATTTATCTAGCCATCAGTTCATCTGTCTGTCACTATCTACTCCCCATACATTCATTTTAACGTATCTCTGTCTATCAAACTATCACTGTCTCTCTGTTTGTCTGTCTTTCCATCCATCTATCCCTATGTTTCTCCCTCCATCTATCCATCTTAACATCCCACTGTGCATCTGTCTAAGCATCTGTCCATTAATTCAAAACTTGCACAAGCATTTGTGTTAGTTAATATTTTTTATCACAATATTTATTTGTAGGTTTGTCAGTGACAAGAGTTCTGTTCCTATACCCACTCATTTTTATGTTGTTCTTCTGAGATGTACTGATGCTGAGTGTGGAACGCACAAAATCCAGTCATTTATTATTCCTCACTTAGAAGAGATACCTAACTGTTTGGTTGGTATTTTATTTTTACAAAAATTTTAGTGCTTTCCTTAAGTACTTACTTCTCCTTTATCCCTTGAAAGTGGAGCAATGTTTTTTTCACAATAGACTATTTTATTTAATGCTCAGGCATCAATTCACGCTGAAAAATTAAGTCATATTCCCCTGTCGGTCGGCAAAACGAAATATCAAAATGATATTTAGAAATCGATATTTCATCGTAGGTTCGGATGACGAATCACATGTACTTTAAACGAGTCAGCACATCAGTAATGAATTCCAGAGTCCCAAATACAAACGAATTCGAATAATTGATAGTGACAGTGACTAAATCAATTCATTAAATCAGCGGTTTCAAAGTTTGACTTTCTCATTCACCTTCCAGCAAAAAGCCGAAATCACTTTCAAATTTCTTCAGTTCAACTTCACACGTCTTCAGTGCATTGAGTTAAAAAAAAATAAAATGACGTGTCTTGTTATTGAAAATAAGAAAGTGGTGTTTTTTGTTATTGTTCTATTTCTTCGAAACACATTGCGATTATTTCAATTCGCCAGCCTTGGTAAATCGTAAAGTTAGGGGAGAAATAAGACAGGACTACTTTTTGTGCGGATATTCACACATTCCAATGGTTGGAGTTTGGTTGTTGTAATTTTTGTATGGACGCCGGTTCGGCACATAAATTTTGCGCCTTAATGGCAAATAAAGGCCACAAATTGGAGAGTTTGTAGTCGTAGAGCATTAAATAAAAAGAAAATTTGCGTCGCTCGTGAAGATCCTCATATTTCTTTGTAGCCACTCACGAGATATTTTCGGTATTCATCAAATTTTCGTGAATATCCTCTATATATTTGTTTAGTAATCATCATATAGTCATTAATGCTGAAAGTCATATTGAATCTCAATAAGCCAAAACATAGCTTTCCTCCACACAATGGATTCATCAAGCATTAACTAGGCAGTATTTTATTTTTCTTCTTACTCGTAAGTTTTTAACCAAGAGAACAGTAAATGTCATTTGTAAATAGCTTGGACAATTACCCACATGGTTCATAAGAAGAGAATGAAAAAATGTGTTTGTATGAACATACGAGATGCATATTATTGGTTATTACACTGAAAGAGGGATACAAGAGGTGTCCAAAGAGAGAAAATGCAAATGTATTAACTCTTTGCATGTTGCTGGCAGATATTTCTGCCTAGCACTGGGAATTGCTTGCCACCAATATAGGTATAATTTGAGTACTCTGATAAAAAATTTCTCCTGCAAATTGTATTGGCTTTTTGATTGAGATTTCTTAAGACAATTTTAATGCATGTTTCATAAAATCTAGTAATGGCTGCATTAAAGCAGCCCTGACTAGATTTGATGAAAAATATTTTTAAAATACTCAGTGGCTTAAGAGTTAATATAATAATACTTTTTCATTTCCTAAGAGTGTGAATATAATTGTATGATTTTAGAGGGCACTGCAGTTTATTAATGGCCAAACAGAGATGATTACAGATTGACAGGTTGTAAGCACTCTAGGATGCATTCAAGGACCCCTAATAAGGTTTACAGCTGTTAATCATTTATGATTGGCCATTAATGGACTGCAATGTTTGACAAATTCATGTTACTACTGTTTTTTCAACTATTACCTGCAAAACACAGTAAATTGTGGTAGTGGCTTGAGCAATGGAAAACACAACTTTATTTTTAATAGCCTCAGTGTGGATAACAAAAACTGCAATTTCAATTTTTTTCTGTTTCGTTATTAAATGGAATTCAGTGAATTGTGGCTATCGCCTGTCTGGTCTTCAGTAAATTTAGGGAACTTACAAGTGATCAAACAGTTGTTGGAATGCATTGCTTACAGGTAGAATATGTCTATCATAATCTTTGCATATAATGCCTCCATGATATGAAGCAAACACTCTATAATGAAGCTAGTTTATACAATGCCATGGAGAATCAGATTTCAAGCAAAACAGAATTCTGGGAACTAGCAATCAATTAGATCTCTATCATGTGACATAACAGGCTGCTATTGAAATGTTAGAGCATTAATGGTCCAACACATCATGTGATCTTCAAGCTTTACACAGTTCTAACATTTGAGTAAAACTGTTAATGTACTTTGAACGTCCCTGCAAAGTGTAAAAATAACATTTGTGATGTGTGGGATGGGGAAATCTCACCTGAGAGATGTTTTTGTTTTAAAATGAGTTTTTGAGTGGTTTATGCAAAGGCCAGGGGGCAATTGGGTGAACTTTTTGGTTTGTGTTGAAGAGTTTGAAGCAAAATTCTGTCAAAATGACTTGATGGTTTTACTCCACTCTGACTCCTTTACCTTACACTGATAGTACCGTCATATTGGCGATATGACTGTACTATCAGTGTCAGGTGAGCACACTGGAGTCTCTTGTGTTAGATAAGTTTTTCAAACCCCTTGGGCCTCTTATTGCTTATTTCACCAACATATTGTGAGAAGGACATTCAAGAGGAATGTCAGACAAAGATATAACATATTTTTTAAAAGCCTCACAGGAAGTATAGGCATGAAAAAGATTTATAAGGCCCAAAAAAGTTAAAAATCTGTTTCTCTGGCCCCCCCACAAGGTCCTTTTGGCTGCCGCATGCTCTATTTTTATAACCAATGCAAACTTAAAAAAATAAAAAATAAATGGTTTATGTCTGATATTTTACCCAAATTAATAAAATTGATAAAGTTGTCCCTTGAGTGCAACAAGGCTTTGCAATGCTTTAACATTGCTTGCAAATCTTTCTTGCACTCAAGGGATGAAATACTCGACTGTCCATATTATTCTCTAGATTTTGAGGCCTAAAACATAAAACAAATCAAGAACATGAACTTTTGATGGCTAAGAAATAATTACAAAAATGAAAAATAAAATAAAAAAATGCCCGCCCACATGCAATTTTACAAAAACAAGCCTGAGTAATAGAAGCTCTACTTTCTGGGGCCTAAAGCAGTGGAATATGGTGGTTTATCACTTATTAACCAACGAAGATAAAGGACAATTTATTCTACTAGCGTGCCAGAATTTTAACTTGTGCTGTTGTTTTTTTACTGACATCTCTTTTATTACTGTATGGGTACTGTTTATCTTTCTTTTATTTCTAAATCTATCATTAAAAGCTTTTTATATTAACCCTTTACCTAATGTAATGGCAAAAACCAGCCAGTGCTATTCACAAAAATCACCATTCGATTTTTATTAGTTTTTGTCTCAAAAACATAGCTTATGACCCCTCATTAGAACAAGCTCATTGAGCTCAAACCAATGATGGGTCATAAGCTAAGTTTTTGACGCAAAAAATGAAAAAAAGAGTTATGCAATAATTTTATTTGCAAGTGCTGTCTGCTTTTTGTGTTAGGTAAAGGGTTAATATACTCCACTCCCATAATGTACTGGTTGTCAGGTAGTTTTTACAGTTCTTCCAGTTAAATTTCTTGGAGCTCGCAAACTGTGTTTCACAACAATAATCTTCTGAAACTTTCTAACTCTTCTAAAATAAAATTAAGAATAAACCATTAAAACAAACTTCTGGTTTCAGACAGAGATTGATTACTTGAAGGATAATGTGGCCAGACTACGTGATATTGAACTTTTGACTGGACTAGAGTTTCTAACAGATATTAAAGATGACGTCTCAATTCCTATTCGCACATATTTACCCGAACAGCTTTGGCCATCAAGGCTGACTAGCAAATGGATCAATCAGCAGTGTGACACATCTACACAACAGCAGTGTTCTTGGAGGTATATATAGTTAAATGTGGAAATATATATTCATAATACTTTTATCTGGATAGTACTAACAACAGGGAATCTTTTGGGTCGATAATGGCACCCTCATGTTTGGGCATGGTTTTTTCAAACTCACAAACCAACATTTCCCAGTCTCAGTCTCATCTCAAACAAAAGTTTCAACAATTGTTGTCCTGAACTTGGCATTCAAAAGCCCTCAGGAAACTAATAATTGTCAACCTCACAAAGTATATAATTTGTGTCAGAATTGTGAAGAGTATGGGACGGCCTGTGTCACAGGAAGTAATCTCTTGTAAAAGGAGGAATAACTTTACCATGACACTGAGTACACTGTTGTTATAATACTTAGTATTACTTTCAATATGCAGTATAAATGTAGTAGTTTACTTATCTTCCAAAACAAATTCTCAATTGGAGCCCTCATGTGTGCAATTGGTGATTGATGAGGGGATCGTCAAGCAAGTGGTCCATGCTTTCATCACCAGTGGATTAGACTACTGTACCTCACTTTTGTATGGTTGCAATCAATTTTCATTGATGAAATTTCAGACTATCCAGAACTGGGCTGTCAGAGTAGTAAACAGGAGCAAAAAATACTGTCATATCAGCGTAATTTTATTTCAGACCCATGGGTTATCAGTGGAGCACAAGATCATTTTAAAGATCGTCATGTTTATGTTCAAGTCTCCCCGTGGACTTGCACCTAAATATCAGTGCAAGACTTCTGGGTCTGTGTGGAGTAGCTACAGACTTGATTCTGCTCAGATGTCTCTTCACACAGCCTCTCCACTTTTACTTTCTTGAAAACTGGAAGGCTGTGGTCAACAGTTCTGGATCACGTAATTTGCCTTTCTTCTGCTGTCAAGAAGAAAATTCAAATTTGGACAAACTTGAGATGATGACACAAGGGATACCGTTGGTTACCCCCACCCATCAGTCACTCTAATGTTGGATATCAGAAATCCAGGCTGGGGTGCCACCTTGGTTCCAAAGAATCTAAATTGCCACGGCCATTGGAATCATCAATAGTACTTTCTTCACATGAATCAGAAAGAGATGCTTACGTCTGATGTTGTTTAAAAATCTTCTCATAAACCATCAGTCATAATACTTTGAAATTTGGTATGCAACACTCTCATGTGCTCAAGTTTCAAATTTGGTCACATAAAGTTTCTCAGGCAAAATTTGTCCCATGGTGCGAGAGGCAAGATTTTTGGACCAGCCCAAATTTGTTTATTCAGAAATGATTGGCCAATTTGAACTAAATTTAGTAAGCAGTAGTATTAGGGGAGATGTACTTGATGTATGCATACACAAAAAAATTTCACACCCCCATGGGAACCCCAGGAGCTAAAAATAGGAAAAATAACTTCATATGCCCATATTTCCAAAACTACAAGGAGCAGAGAATTGTCATATTATATGAAGTATCCTTAGGACCAAAGCGATGATTGGGTAAAAACATTTCCATTGGTTGTGTCATGGGGTACCATATGGTGGTAATGATGAAATACAGAGTCAACACATTTCAAAAATTAAAAAAAGCTTTTTCCTCAGAACTGCCAAGCAGAATCTTCTGATATTTGGCATAAACCAACCTTTGAGGGATCTGATTCAAGTTTGTTCCAATCAAGTCCCTGGTTTTTTATATGGGAGCTTGAATTTTAACTTATTGCAATATGAGGAAATTCATTAAAATCTTTTTCTTCAGATTCACCAGTCAAAAGCTTTTGATATTGGGAATACTGCATTCTTAGGGGATCAAGTAATATTTGAGCTTGTGGTGAGAGGGGCAAAATCAAGTCCCCGGGTTATATTGAGGTTCCTATGAGAGCCCAAATTAAGCTAAATGCAAAATTAGGAATATCCTTCAAAAATCTTCTTCAAATCCACAAGTTTGAAAGTTTTGATGTTTGGTATACAGCATCATTATAGGAGCTATATTCAAGTATGTTCAAATCAAATCCTTGGGTTCATATTTGGGCTCTTTATGTGTAATCCAAATTTTAACTTAGTACAATATAAGGAAAATTCTTTTTAAAAATCTTCTTCAGATCCACCAGGCTGAAACTTTTCATATTTGGTATTCATTGTCCTTCGGCTGTGAGGAAGAGTCAAGTATGTTTCAGTTGAGTCTCTGGGTTCATATTTGGAATCTCTAAGGGAGCTGAAGTATAACTTGATACAATATGAGGAAAATATTCTCTTCTGGAGACTTACCAAGCAGAATCCCTTTCATATTTGGTATTCAGCATCCTTAGATAAGTAAAATTCAAATATATTCAAATTAAGTCCCTTGGTTCGTACTTGAGCTCATATTTGGAAGCTGAAATTTGACTTAGTGCAATATGAAAAACATTCTTCAAAGATCTTCTGACCGTCCGGGTAGAATCTTTTGATATTTGGTATAAAAACACATTTTCTTGCAAAAAATGTTCTTTTTGCATTAATGATTTCATCTGTTTGTGTGTGTGTAAAAGCATATACCCAGAAAGCCCTAATTTAAAAAAAAACAAAACAGATCTGTCTGAATCGTGTCTTTGTTGAATGCCTTTTCGCTCCATTTCTTCACACAACTGATGGCTTCCGGGAACACTGAATATTTAACTCAGTTTCAACTGGAAACTGTAACCAAGCCTGAAGGTATTTTCAGAGGGAAGCTTTTTTGTTATTTTTCAACATAATTTTAAGCCTGACGTAGGATCCACTTTTCAGAGTGGTTTTGGTGATAGTTATTGAAATATGCACACATGTACAAGGTGACACTTCCTTTTTGCCTCCATCTTTCTGATCCCTAAACACTAACACCCTTTTTCTCTCTTGCTTCCTCCTTCTAACACACTTTAATTGCTTTCTAATCAACTTCATCCAGGTGAGCATTTTAGGCTCAGTTGAGCCTCTTGTTTTAATTTTGAATTCAAGCAGATTTTTCCCATAATACAGCTGGGAATTTAATCAGTACAGTCTTGTTTGACATACCTCATTCAGCTCTGTCAAACATGATTGAATTGGTTACATTTCTAGTTGCATTATGAGAAAAATTTGCTTCTTAAAATCTCTGTATTTTGACATCAATGTGTTGAGTGTTAATGTATTTTTCTACTTTGTCAAAGTTGATTTCTTGGTTTACAACATACCTCAGGTTGAAAAACCTCACATTAAAGTGAGGTGCTTCTTTGTATCAAATATATAAAGTAAGGGAATGTCTTGGAGGAATTTAGTTTTGAAATTCTGACATTTTTGTTTCTTTGATGCCTCTTGACTACCCTTTTTTCTGAGGAGTCTCAGGAAGGTGGAACAGTGCTTCATTGCTGCTGTAAACAAGTTATGTTTTTGTGGTACTATGTGACCCAGATAACCAATGCCTAGGCTAAAAGTTTTTTAAAGTTAGAATAAACAGTCAGAAACAACAAATTTATATCAATGTGTGTGGTCATGATATAGCCAAAGATGCAGAAGTGATCTTAAGCATCAATGAACAAACAAAAACCCTGATCACTTCTGAGTCAAAAATGTAATCATGTCTCTTGAATGTGAACACAAGTATTTGAGAGCCTCGCAATTTTTTAATCATTTTTGTTACACTTTGACAGTCTCTATAGGCAGCCAAGATTTGTCTAGAAACAACTGCCAATGTCTGTAGAATGTAAATTGTATGTTTACATGGAGCCTGAATGTTGGGGCACCTGTCTTGTTGCAGTAAATAGTTATCAAAGTCAGAAGTAGTTCTTGGGGGTTATCACATAGAAGGCTGAAAATTGATAGTGGATTCACTGAACATAAAAAGATTATTCAGACACTTAGCCTAGTAAATGTGTCTAGTTATTTGTCATATATATGTTCAGACTGGCAGCACTTCACTAGAAACCATTGCTCGTGTTACAAGGCTTTTCCTCCTCACCATTATCCAAACCTTTATTGTCAGAGCACATATTATAGAATATTGGAACAAAATGATTTGACAAAAGGCTTTCAGATGATACTAAAAGAAAAACTACAAAAATTGAGAAAGGGTTCTTAACCCTCTTCACAATGATGTCAGAATACTGTAATTTCAGGCAGCAAATTTTTCCCATAATGCTTCTCTTTAACCAATTCAGTCATGTTTGACAGAGCTCAATGAGGGTCTGTCAAACAAGATTGATTGAGTTAAAATCCTAGTTACATTATGGGAGAAATTTGCAGGTCGAATTTGATCCCTCATCCAACTCAACATCAACTAACCTTTGGTCACCCACAGCATAACTAGTGTTTCAACATGCCAAAGCAGGGGATTATAGGGTTACGGGAAAATCTCAGATATAACAGTGTGGGAAACACTATAATACTAATACTTCGGGGTGAACTTATGTGTCTCAGGTAGAGGCATATACGAACACCACACAAACAAACTTAACACAAAAGGGAAAAGAATAACTATTAATAAGGTATTTGTTGAAAAAACTATTTAGGAGAGGGTGGGATTACCAAATATAGCTTTTCGAATAGATGTGACCCTTTGAAATAAATGTTAGTCAAGAACATGGAACTTCTGCAAAATAATGCGGGTTAGTTGATAACTGGGTTAGGTAATTCAGCTGCATTGAAAGCAGCCAGAGGGTAACTTGGTTGGATGCCTGTTAAATTTAGAATAGATATGAAAAAACTATGTTATATAAATTACCTGGTAAACCTTCCAAACAGTTTGGTGTAAGACAACAATTAACTATGTATGGGTTGTAACATTCAGCCAGGATGAAGTCAGGTTAGGGAGTTACTGGAGATTATTCCACTGAGACTGAAGATCCAGAAAGGGGACTGAAGCAAGGGGAAGTTTTGTCAGGAGAAAGGTTTCTTGAGTATTGCCATAGAAACTTGTGAGCTGGAGTTAGGGCCAAGAGCTCTTTGGATGGGTTATATAAAAAAAGATGCACCAGATTTTGAGGAGTACCTTGATGGACTGATTGAGGGGATTGGGTCATTGTTGTACAAAGTGAGAAAAAAGTTGAGGGGAAAAGGCAAGGAAAGAGGGTGCCAAATGTGCAGCAAAGGAATAACGAAGACCCTGGTACATTTCATTGTAGAATACCCTAAATATTTTCCGTGAAGAATAAGACTCCATGAAAAACTAATGAAGGAATGAGATGACATGAGGGAAAGAATGGATGAATACCATAGAGATTGAGAAAGTGCCTGTAGGGGGAATTATAAAACAGTTTGTGTCGGAATGCATGGAGATTAGGAGGAGTAGTGTGGGAGGAATGACCAGGAAGGTGAGAGAGTGGATGTAGGCCTCCTCAGAGAACCACAGCAAATCAGTGGAAGGCCATATAATTCTTAGTGTGGCCTGTCGTATGGCAATATTTCTCATCAGTTGGTCAAAATGCTCATATCAGCCTACTGGTTGAATGGAATGAATATAGTTTTTGGCAATACATCTTTTAATAGTTATCTTAAAGAATCTTAAATATTGGACTAATCTGTTGCTGTAACTGGTAATTTACTCCAATTATTTATCAGAGAAATTACTGTAATAATAATAATAACTCTTCTGCTGGCAGCTGCTTTGTCACCATTCTCAGGTGAGATGGCCTTCATTAGCCCTGTTCTCCAAAATGCCTTCTTATCCCCATGACCTCTTTTCTCCTCCCAACACCCCCTTTCCTCATTCTTCTCAATCTCTTTGATAAGCATACTAACCCTCTCTTTTGTGTCACCCGCTATCCGCATGTCCTTCATTCTCCCATCCCACTTCCCCATAATAATCCTGGTGAATCTTGTTCTGTTAGACTAGTATTTTGGACATGCTAATAGAAAGTGTTCTAAGATTTCCACTATGCCTAAATTACACATTTGGCACTCCTTTTCATTGTCTGTTTCCCAGTTTTTCCCTTAAGCTCCAGTGACCGCAAGCTCATCTTGGTCGACAGTGACCCACCAAAGGTGCCATCATGGTACTCTTCAAAACCTGGCTTCTCTTTATCACACAGGCCGCCCAAAGACCTCTTTGCTTTGACACCCTCATGCAGGCCACCCAAAGTCCTCTTTGCTTTGACCCCCAAGTGTGTTAAAGCCTATTGGAGATTGCCACCAATCAAAGACCAGAAAACTGTAACAAAGTAATTTCCTTAACTTGCTGAATGCAAAAAGCTCATATTTGGTCTGTAAGAAAAAGTGTGCCTTCCCTGGCCTTCCTCAAAAATATGATTTTCTATGGATGTATATCAGATTTATTTAAATGCAATATATTTATATGATATGATTTATTTAATAACTTAGTAGAGAGTCCTTGAGGCACTCTCCAAGCAATCGGTATTAACCCTCTGCACACTGATGTCAAAATCTCAGAATTTCAGGCTGCCAGCTTTTCCTATAATGCAACTAAGAATTTAACCAATTCAGTCTTGTTTGACAGATCTCATTGAGCTCTGCTAAACTAAAATGAATTGGTTAAATTCCTAAATTGCGTAATAGAAAATTTTTTCTGCTTAAAATTCTGTTATTGTGCCATCAGTATGTAGAGGATTAATCTTGGTCTTTAACAGTTACATAATCCATACAAATAACACTCGCAAAAATTATGCTATTTATGTAAAATTAATTTGCTTATAATTGGCAAAGCAAAATCACTGTCATATTGAGCAAATAAATTTTAAATAAAGAATGCACAGGACTATCTTCAGCCTTTCAACAATCTGTTTTCTTCAGTTTAGTGTTTCTTCTCTCTTAAGATATCAAATAAACTTATTCAAAGAAATAAATTTGCCTTGTCAATGAAAAGTAATATAGATAATAATAGTCTGAATTTGAAAATATTTTAGGCTCTTTCAACTGTCCGATCCTTTATGACTTGAGCATCTGTTAATAATTGTTGCACTATTTTGTAGTTCCAATCCTGTTTTGCTTGTTTCTTTGGATGGTTTTAGAGCAGACTACATTGATCGAAATTTGACACCAGTTCTTAAAAAACTTAGCCAGTGTGGAGTCCACACACCATACATGAGGTCAGCCTTTCCTACAAGAACTTTTCCAAATCACTACACAATTGTAACGGTAAGCTTTTAGGTAACCTGAATTTTCAGGCAAGGTTAACTAATCACTCGTCCGACATCCAGTGTAACTACAAATGATTTTTTTCAAAAAACTTCTTGATTGATACTCACCAAACTTGTACATGTATATTCCTTATGATGAATGTTAATTTCAAGTTACTTCTCCAATTCAGATCTTCACAGCAGCCATAACTTGGTAAAAGCTGTCTACAATTTCTGGGGCATGCCCTACAGCTCACATCTCCTGCCCAGTCATGTTGAAATTTCAGATGTGAGCTTGGTATGTTACATTGATGTGAACTGGTTGAGTTTTATTGTGGTACTTCAAAAATATGGCTGCTCGTGGCCTTTTTAATTTTGCAATTTACACTTTTAACTCATTCTACAACCTACATCCCTCAGCTGATGATTTTCAAATTTGGTCAACATGTTCGGAACAACTTCAAGATGTGACCTTTTCGTTTCACCAGATTTTGAAGGAAAATGGTTGTCATGTCCACCATCTTTGATTTTGCCAATTGTCCACTTCCAATTCCTCTGGCATACCCTGTAGCTGATATACTTCATAACCTTTATTCAGGATTCCTTGGTCATCTCCCACCAGGGTCAGTGGGAAAAAATTAGGTAAAATTATTTTGGCATGAACTAACCTAAATCACATGTTAATGTATCCTAAATATTTGCAATAATACTTGTTCTACTGTGATTTTCTCCCCCGGAATATCTGTGCTCCTGCCTTGTAGGAACTCAGATATCGCCAGTAATTTGTAATAGAACATATTTATATAACTGACTATGAAACATGGGCAAGGAAAATGTTGGCTTTTGATCTGGTACCCTCATTTGTTTGAATGCCCTGATAGTGGCTTTTAGCACTCAACAAGTTAAAGCTAACTGCCCTTTAACTTGCTACAGACCTCAAAATTTATAGCAACCCTAAATTTTTACCAACTGTCTGGACACTTTTGAGGCACACTAGCCATATATACCATTGAGGAATTTCCCGGTAGGCTTTTCTAAGTCAGCTGGGGTCCCTCAGTGTAACCGCCACTGAAGTTCTCTCGATATAACACACTAGTTGGTGTGTCGACAGATGTCTCAAATTTTGAGAATTTTTTGTTGCTTTCTGCCCTGAAAATCTACATTTCTCTTCATGCAGCCAAACCATGTTCAGCCTTGTGGGTTCAATAGCATTATTATCTTTTATAACACACAAATTGGAGCATCAACGAATGCCTGAAAAGCAAGGGTAGAGGGGATTTTTTTTGGTCTGAAAAATTACATACTACTCAAGGTGTTCATAAATATCTCAGAGGAGAGGATTTTGCCTCTCTTCAGGCCTGAATATCATAATTTTCTTCCATGGTGCTGACAGTAACAGGCATTGAGGCAATTCTTTCATTATTATGCATATCCCATAGCATCAACAATGCCTCAGGTGCAAGGATTTTTCTCAAACAGATCTAAACCATGTTCAGCTTCATGGATGGCAATGAAATCATTTCTTTATTACACACAACTCGGAGGGCATCAACAAATGTCTCTGATGCAAGCATTGGTTGTCTGATCGATTTGAAATGTACACGCTACTGGGGGCATCAGTAAATAAAATCTCAGGTGCATGGATTTTGCCTCTTTTTAGGCATGAAAATTTCCTTGAGTGTCCATTCCGTGGGGCTGGATCATGGTAGGCTTTGTGAGTTCTGAACCCCTACAATTCTTTGGTTATTATACACTATGCCAAATATCAACAAATGCCTCAAATGGGGAGATTTTGCTTTTTTTCCATCCAGAAAATCAAAATTTTCTCCTATTGGGCTGAACCCTGGTCTGCCCTGTAAATTCTGCTTCAATGCAATTGTTTCATTATTACACACCACTGCAAGTGTGAATAAATGCCTCAGATGGCATCTTTACATCAGGAAAATCAGATCAGTCATGGTCAGCTTTATTAAGTCGATGCCACTGAAATTATCTTGTTATAATACACTATACAGGACATTGGCAACTGACTCACATGCAAGGACTTGGCATCTTTTCAGTGCAGAAAATTTTCTCAGCGAGTCCAACCATGGTTGGGCCATGTTCTCAGTGCTACTAACATGGGGCCCCTTTTATCAAATTCCTAGCCCAGTCCACTCTAAGAACTCTTGACAAATTGGGTAATTGTTAACTGAAAACCAGATAAATTTGGGGGACACCCTCCCAGTCAACAATTCTTTGTGGTGACCCAGGTTGTATGGCACTCTGACTTCATACACAGTTCCTTCGGGAAAAATAAAATGGAAGTTTTGTTTTGGCTCAATAGGTCATAGGTTATGTTCACTGTTACTGTTGATAGTTTGGGGGACATAATATTTATCCTCCATTATCACTGGTCCAGACTTTCTAACTCTATCCTACCAAAGAATATTGGCCAAATGCTTAACTTAGCCTCCGAAACCCAAAAATTAAGCAAAAAAAAAAGCAAAAAAAATAGTCTAGTCCTGTATGGCACACCATAAATTGCCACTGCACATGTGCAATCGCCAAGAAAGTACCTTCCATCCCACTGATATGCCATTCATTAATGGGCTGAGTAGACAGGTTGTTCTACTACTCTTTGCTTAACTTTTTGGCCTAAAATGCTGATAGATAACTGAAGAGAAAAAAATTATTCTAAAGGATTGAGAAATCATCATGGAGCAAAATGGAGAATTCATCTGGATCAGGACAGTGCTTCAAAATTTGTTTTTGTCTTGAGCCTGTATACTTTATTTTGTGTATCCTACTCACATCCATTCATTTTTCTTCCATTCATGTTTCCTCAATGTTACAATTTTCCCTTTCCATTTTAGCTCTGTTTTTGGTTATTTTGATATTTTTTTTTTTATAGAAATTTTCCATTAGAAACTTGTATCTTGCAATGTGGGTCCAGTTGCTCAGTAGGTAGAGGTGCAGGCTGCAAGCCGAGAGATCCTCGGTTCATATCCCACCTGTGGCAACCGCGTTGTGTCCTTGGGAAAGACACCTCACCCCCAATTGCCCTTGTGGGAGCACAGTGACATTCTATACTAAGTGTACTGCATGGTGGTGGTACACATGTCTTCAACCATTGCTGACCCTGCTTGTGTGGAGTTAGTATGTTGGGGAGCCTGACAATTGCTCGCCATTTCTCAGTGGTTCTCTCTGGGTACTCCAGCTTCCTCCACCCATGAAACTGTCGAACATAAGGTAACCCTGGCTGTTGAAAGTGTCATTAAACCCCCATAAATAAATAAAGAAATAAATGTACCTTGCGATAACAGTCCCAGAGACCCCATATTTTAGGCCCATAATATAAGTACCCTAAAATAACCTTTTTAATTATGTTAGTTGTAAGAATTAAGTCATTCACCGAAGTTGAATTGATGTTTTTCTTTTCTTTTTTGTTCAGAAAACTACAGCCACATTTTTAATGCTATAGTGCCCAAATTTGGTACACTTATTAATGGTGACTTCTAGTTATACAAATAGGATTTCGTTGTTTTATATCTGACCATGATACAGAGCAACATCACTTTTAACGTTTTTTCTCTATCTTTTAATATCAACTTCTATATCAGACCTTCCTCTTTAAAATTTGGGATATATCATCTCAGTCAAAGACCATATCTAAAAAAAGTGGTACCATAATGGGAAATTTTTAACGGTTCTGAACACTGAACAAATGCCAGTGATTCCAATTTACGTTCTTTCTTATACCTTTTATTTTAAACCTCATTTTGATCTTTAGCCTTTCAAGTTTTTGGGAATAATATAATCCCTGCAAAAAACCATATGTGGTGCCATCCTGAGAAATTCTCAACCTTTATACCCAAATGCTGAGGTGACGTCATAGAGGATCATATTGTCAAAAATTAAAATGCGTTAGATTTTTTTGAAATTTTAGAATATGGTAGTGGTCAAAAAATTAAGAGATAGCTGTTTTTTTCTCTTTCAATTTTCTGCCATTTTTACTTCACTTCAAAGTTTAGCCTATTTTTTACATATTTCATTAAACATAAGTGATTGGGTACACTTTTTTGAGCAGCTTAATTTGCAAATGCGTGCCAGACACCATCCTATCATTGTTGGGCACTTTGGCATGGGCCATGCTTCGTTGGATGACTTCAGAAAATTCACTTTTTGATTTCAAAACCATCTAGTATGTAACAGCATTTGTTTATAGCTTGTTTAGGGAAATTATTCTGGGTAAAGTTCTGAGAGTTTTGAGTTCTTAGCCACCTGAAGTCACATTTGGTACTATAGGTGTTTCACCTTTAAATTATTTTGTAACAGTTATAATGTTTGTGGTATTGATTGGTACTTTAACTTGCCATAATTTGAATTTGACAATTTGGCATTTTCGTACAATACTATATTTTGTTCTCACATTTGTTATCAGAATTTTTCAGTTACTAATGTATCTTTGATTACATCCAATTGGTGGTAAATCGGTCACTTCCTGTTTGCGTCTTCTGACTTGTTATCCCCTGACAAAACAAAGTTTTGCAGGGGATATAGAAATGGGTTTCCGTCCATTCATTTGTCCATCTGTCCAGCCATCCATGTGTCCATGTTGCCATTTGTTTGTCTATTCGTCTGTCCGTAACAACTTTGGACCTTCATATTTTAGTCAGTTGTTGTTGGATTTTAATAATCTTTGGTATGCTGATAGACCACCGTGTAACAGGTTTTGTCCATTTTTTCTTTCTAGAGTTATGGGCCTTTTTCAGCTTTTTTCAACTTAGAAACCCCTGGCAGGGGACACCGGTGGCATTGCACCTTGTTTTATATTGTGTTCAGGCGAACAGATGTCTACATTATGCTTTTATGTTATGATTAGTTCAGTTTTAGGGTACTGTATATACAAACACTGATCAACATTGTCTTTTTAAATGGGTTGTCTAGTGTTTGTTAGTATTTGACCTCATTTAGTAACAGAGGCTAGGATGATGTCATGATTGTTACATGACTGGTATACTTGGTTTTTGAATCCTCTTATTGTTATTCAGAGAGCATTCTGCTTAGAATAGTTTTTATCGTTCGGAAACCACATGTTTTCTGATTTTAGTATTCATGTCACCAAATTTCATGTTTCTTAAAATTTTGCATTATGAAAATGTTTTGCATCAGTTGACATCAGGGGGAGTTTATGAGTGATAACCATGACTCATGTATCCTCTATATGGGATGTAATCCCTCTAAAACTTGTAAAATTTGTAGCAAATGGAGCAAAATGTTTGGCAGAGGATGGAACCTTACCCAGTGTGTTCAGATCCTATTTTCCCGGTATTATCTCCAGTTATGGCTTCTACAAATACTGCTTCTTCTTCTCCAGGGAAGTCTACTAGTGATTTCCAAATAGCTCAATTCTTCAGCCAGAGATAACATGCAAGAACAAGCTTCCAAAAGTTACTCTTCCAGTTTGAGAGAAAGAAAGGGTCAGACATTACACTGAGACCAGGACAAGATAGTAACATCAGAAGAAATGAGGTGACATTGTCTTTGGAGTATAAAAACAGATGCTAATAACTCCAAAAGAGTAAATGATAATCCCTTTTCTATAGACACTGACACCCAGGGAGATAGTGAGGTGCAGGGTGATAAAAGGTCAAGAGACTGATACCCCTCAAGGTTTATTTATAGGGAGTGGCAGGATGATAGAAGGTCAGGAGGATGCCTCCTCCCACCTTTACATAAAAGAGAGGAGCAGGTTATTAGAAGGACAGGAGACCGATTTTCCTCTCATAGTGTAGCTACATATAAGCATCTGTACAGTTTATCCAGAGTTAAAGATTCAGTAGTTATGACTATGCCTTCGACAGTTTTGTTGTTGACTTCATTTGCATATGCATCATCATTCTTCTTCTTCGCATGCTTCATCACATGGTTCTTCTATCAATGAACATACTCTGGATCAGACTTCACCTATGTTGCCTTTGCAATCATCATTAAAGACATCTCTTTATCACACAATGCAAGATTGGGTTAACAAAGTTTCATTACATCACGCACACTTCAAGAGAACCGGAACGAGTTATTCATGGCTCTCCACAGAGAGGTGTTTGTATTAAGCATCAGAGTGATGTACAATGGCATTCTTCTGAAAGAAAGAGATACAGTCATGAGCAATATACTAGCATGCAACTGTCAGTCATCAGGGCTTTACAGACCTTGTCAGATGCATTGCATTGATTACGAAACAAAGGCCCCAAAAGGGATTTCAACTGAACTCCAGCTAATCTCAGTCAGTTTCAGAAGACGATGAAGACAGACAGGAGGATAAAAGGTTGTTACCTTCATCTAAGCCAGACTCAGAAGCACCATTGGAGGACAAGTGCCCACCAACTTTAACTGTACAGCATACAGACACTATGATTTTCTTGGCTAAAAATATTGGCCACATTAAGTTCCTCAAGATGCACAAGCTTCAGAAGTCAGAACAAACGAGAGATGTATTCAATCATCTTAGTCCAGTTATAAAATCTAAGAGAGACAAGAATAGCTATCTTCATGAAAAGATTCTTCTTTACCTTTTAATGAAACAAACATTTTCATATGGTTGGTTCTGGCATTGGTTCATTGCCTCTGTTGTTAGAGAATGATGCTGCTTCTTTAGGAATAAATTTCCTTTTAAACATAAAGCTTCAGCTTCTGTCATAGATGACATTTTATCTTCTTATGAAATGCTGAATGCTCTGTCCTACACAGAACATATTACATCAGCTTGGATGCTGTTGTTATTTCATTATGTGTTCTTTCAAGGGCCATAATGTCTACCATTCATACAACATCCAAAAATGTGTGTAATCTCAAATTAATTCAAAGGGATAATGCATTGTCATCAGTATCTTCAGCTTCACAGACTTGCAGCATCCTTTTGGGACATTTGTTATCCAGTGATCATGTTGCTTTGGTACACAAACAAGTAACTCAGTGAGCCACAGAAGATTTAATCTTTAAGCAAATGACTTGGCACGAAATGCAGTGTAACGGATTTGGTAACAGCAGTTGAAATATAATATACAAGAGAAGTTCTAAATTACTCTGTTATAATTTGTCTGCACATAACGGAGGTTTAATTCTATTTTTGTTGGCTTCAAGTCATTTCCATGTTCGAAATGAATCGATGTACCTTATTGGTTCATGCCGTGGTGCATTGTTATGTTGTTTCATTCGTCGAGGTGAAAGCGAGGGATCAATCAGATTACTGTATTTGAAATCTTTCCCTGCGAAATTATCCTATATAAGAGCGGTGTCGCTCATAATTCGTCGTCCACTTTGTGTTTGGGTAAAGCTTTGACTAGCTGTCCAAACATAAACCTATACACTAGCTTAGTTATGGGGACACTTTGTAACCTGTAAAAAGGTTAACCGTAAGGGGTGCCGTAATTTTTGGACCCGTTCAACTCGGCCCTGGTGAGAATCAACGTTTCTGACAGTGATTCTCTCCAGGTCCGAGTTCTGGGCGAGCATCCAGATTTACTGAACATATTTTGTGTGTAATTTAACCCTCTTTTTGGTAAAAGGGGAGTGGACCCGTGGTTTTTGATCTGTCATTCATATTCATGTCCAATTCATATCATACTATTTTTGGCTTCATAATAAACCACGTATAAACTGTTTTCCTATTTTATTGTGTATTCATCCAGACCACAACACATAACTTAATGGCTATTCTACCTCTAGAGTTGAGTTATATTTTATCCATGGTTTGCTAGTTGACCCAGATCCTCACGAATCTGAAGAACAACAGGGAGATTTTGGCCAGGGTTCTAGCCCCTGGGGAGTCGTTCACCCCACCCCTGTTACAGCAGTATTCTCATTCTCAGCGCAGATCGAAGCATCAATACAAAAAGTCTAGGCATGGTACAGCTCCTGGTTCTAACAACAATGCTAATAGATCTTCTAACTATAATAATAATCATACCTTTCCTCAATGGAATTATCAGCAGTCTAATTACTGTAACAACTCTTCGCTGGTCTTCCAATTTTTCTTTCCACAAGCCTCAAAGAGGCTCGAGAAGAGGATATTGACCACTATTGTCTTCTGTTTTTGAGTTCTTGTTTTCTTCCGAAGTGGCATCAGCTTACTCAAGATCAATGTGTCCTTCAGGTTATTTCAGAGGGCTTAAAACTGTCTTTCAAAAGAAAACATGACTTCCTTCCAACCAAAACAAGAGAGACTTTCTTCTGCTGCAAGTGCAAACATTTACCTTGGAAGAAGGCAATATAGGCAGTTCAGGACACAGGTTCTCTAGAGTTTTACTTGAGAATATTTCCGGTGCAGAAGCCAAAAGGTTTGGTAGGAAACAGAATTCATGCCAATCACTTCGCAACAAACATCAACATCAAGGACCCATATTTTCAGTCATGATTCATCCCAACTTCTGAAAGTATCTAAAGTTTGCTGTGAACAGGATCAGTTACCAATTTGGAGCAATGTATTTCAGCCGAAAGCTCATTCCTAAGGCATTCTCTCACTTTATGAATGCCATCATAAGTTACTTCCAAGCAAGATCAACTGACATGACTTCAACATATTTAGGCATTTTACAGATCTGGTTCCAGCAACATCGTTCACTCATCGAGAGATGCATTTTCAGTCACATCTCAATCTTATTAGCATACCTCAACCAAGAGCTCAGAACATAGCACACTTCGCAAAAGATTTCTTCTCCCAATCTCATTCAGTCACAGCACACCAAATAATGTGTTTCCTGGGTTAGCGTGGAACAGCAATGTATCTTATTCCTCAAGGCCACTTGTTCACCCATCCACTCCAATTCTATTTGCTGGACAACTGGTCATCAGGGATGAATTCATTGGATAGAATTATTTCTCTGAATTATCAAATCAGGTCAAAAATCTTGATGTGGATAGAAGTGGAGTGGATAACACAAGGGGTACCATTGGATTATTCTGCAGACAAAATTTTGATGATAAATGCGTGCAATCAATATTATCTGCACATAATCTTCTCCTTCATTGAGATTGGGATTCATCTCAAATTCTGCTTCTCATCAATCAGAAGGAAATGTTGGCTATTCATTTCAGCTTTATTCAGGGGAACGATCTTCTGTCAAACTCGGTGCTACAAATGATCATGTGCTGATCACGTTCAGGAAAATCCAACATAAAAACAACAACTGCACATGTGTACAGCACAAATTTTATCTAGAGGGTTTACGGTATGAAAAACCAATGACTTTGAATGATTGAGTCAGTAACTGGCCTCCCCTTACAACATAAGTTGACGAGTCCAGATATAGATACTTTGAACTTAGTCTGGTTTAATTCGCGCATACGATTGAGGGTCACAGGCTGTCTGTGCGCTAGTATGTAAGTACAAATGGAGTACAACTGTTTATACTATATCATACTTATGGGTAACTTACCAGGAGATTAACATGCTTCTTTTCCATAGTTAGTGCCTCAGTTTCGAGAAATAGTTGTCTAATTATTAAACACCAACTTCTAATTTGGGCACATTTGTCGTAATTTGAGCACAGCGTTTAACATGGCCAATTTGGGAGAATATAAAGGCCTGCTTATTGGTCAATCTCCTCAGATCTCTCCTATCAAATCTACATTTCAGTCCTCAACCCTCATACCTTTCTGTTGGAAGGTCCTCTCTCAAATGAAAACTTTTTTGAGAGGAGCAATGGGCTGCATTTCAACATCAAGGAGGAATTTATTTTCTTTGAATTATGCAGCCAAATGGATAGTGTTCTACTCTTAGTATCAACCGAATTCAATAAAATATATGAGTACTTCTATTGGAAATATAATGGATTTTCTTGTTTTTCTCTTTGGCAATAGAAAATTGCAACCTACTACTTTTAAAAGATACCACTTTATGTTCTCAGACGCTTCTTCTAATGAAAGTAATCTAAATACTGGAAATAATGAAACTGTTTCAAAACTCATTAAACATTTTTCTCTTAAATGACCTAGATGTTTTAGGCTTATTCATAATTATACTATTCAAAAAAATTAGGGGATATTTGATAAAAGTGAGATACATGAAGAAATATATTTATATTTTCATCAAAAAGACAGTTTAGGCATTGCACTGGGACATCTGGTGAATGATTTCAATGATAGTTGGGTGTCTGACAAGCACACATTCCACGCACTGAGCTGTAGAAGACATGGTCGGACAGTCAGAGAATTTACCACATCCAAGACCTTAATACCTTGTAAATTCTCCTCAGTTTGCGAGACAAGCACGGATCTGACGTGGCATACTCCTCACCAAACGTCCAATATCAGCTTGACTGATGTTATTCCATTCTTCCTGCAGTGCAGCGGTGAGTTCTTGGACATTGGTAGGCGGCTGTTGGCATTGTCGTAGGTGCTTGCCAAGCATATCCCAGACATGCTCGATTGGTGAAAGGTCTGGACTTTGTGCTGGCCAAGGCAGTGTAGTGATCTTCTGCTCCTGGAGGAACTCTGTAGTGACACAGGCCCTGTGTGCTCTTGCAAAGTCATCTTGGAAAGTGAATTAACAGCTGTGACGTCACGCAAATAGCACCACATGAGCTGCTAACATGTTGTTATGGTAGTACTGCCCTGTGACATGCCCTTGGATGACATGTAATGCTGTTCTGCTTGTAATGGTTATGCTTCCCCACACCATAACCGATCCACCATCAAAATGATCGTGCTGCCTAATGGTTACGTCATGGTATCGTTTCGTTCCACTGCCATCACACTCTGTTTCGCCTGTCATGGAAGTCAAGAGTGAACCTTGATTCATCGGAAAACATGACATTGCTCCACCGACGATTGTCCCAGCACCTTGCTGCGATGTAACATTCAGTCAAACATGGAATCACTCGAGGTCATCGAGCATACAAATTCCAGCTGTGTAGGCAATTTCGAATAGTCTGACCACTGACTCGCATATCTGTCGCTCGGTGCAGCTGCTGTCCAATTTCTGAGGCACTTTGATCGCGGTTATGTAATGCTGTGGTTCAGATGAAACGATCCTGGTTAGCAGTTGTCACCCTTGGATGACCTGACCGACGTCTGTCATCAACATTGCCTGTCTAACAGTAGCGTGACCACAACCTGCTAATCACCGATTGAGTAACGTTGAGAATTTGAACCACTGCAGTCTGTCTTTTGCCAGCTTCCAACATGCCAACAGCACATAAATGTTTATCACGTGTCAGTCTTCGCGTACCTCAAAATATACGTTTCAACCAGAAACTATTGATGAACGAGTTTATACCAAGAAAAGTACAATGAGACCTCCGAAAAAGCCCGTCTAGTACAAATAAAAATTTCAAAATGTACCTCACAGACATTAACACGGCACTCGTGTGAAAAACCTGCACAAAGTTTTCGTGGGCCAGTGACATTCATGATCCTCACTAAACTTGGTAACATATTGATGTGTCCAATCACGCGTATCCAGTACCATTTTCCAAAAATATCAACATCAGTTTGGATATCCCCTACTTTTTTTGAATAGTATATAATTGGAATTTGGGTGCTCTTAAAATTACCAGAAGCACTATGTCGTACCAGTCGGTCTCCAGTAGGCAGCCCCAATGTTCTTCAGGCGCCTTGGGAAATGACTTAAATCTCTTTGTTTATTTGCCGCACTTATACTGAGGAATTCGAACTGTTCACTTCATAATTCGATACTTTAGACTGACCTGCTTTGCAGAGACCTGAATCTTCAGTGTAAGTGACATTATCATGTAGGAAAATCACTACATTTGGCGTCGGCAACGAAAAAAATTTTCTTAAATTTATTTGAAATTGAAGTCACGAAATTTCGTGACAAAACATCGGACTTCATTCATCACTTTCGTTTCAAATGTTTATAATTTTCTCAGTTGTTTCACCGGTTATAGCTGGAGAAGCGATGTTTTAATGCTGTTTTCTTGGAAAGTGATGACAGTCGATGAAATGTTTTTGGATTATTGTAAATTTTAATTTTGATGTACAAATGTTTTTGTCTATTTATAACGGCAACATTCAGTGTAACCGGTAGGTGAGGATTATCAAACTGGAATTTACTTCAATTTCCTCACCATGATTTAAATACACACCGATATTGCACTGTGAAATAATAATGCCTGCATTAGCTATTTCCCAATCACAACGGGTATACTGAGTATTTTTCTATAATATGCCTTTGCCATTATATATATTTCTGGCAAAATTTTGCAACTTTTGAAAGTTTCAAAATATTGTACATTCACACATCATTCTCAGTATTTCCAAAACTGCACTTGTTACAAACATTTTTTTCTGTATAATATTACATGCACAACAATTTAAAATTAATTTATGCACGGCAGGTCATTGTTTAACTTGTTATTGTTTATTCAGGCTATCAGTGAGCTTGAGATCAACTCACTTATTCACTGTTATTTGGCTGGCAGTTACCTTGTACAAACATCGCCTCGATTGCCATTGTATGTTAAAATACAGCTACTTCCAAATCACATTTATGCACTTGTTGAAAAATACACTTTCTTTTTTTTCTCTTTAAATGCTTTTTAAATATGGGTCGAATGAATATTCAAACCGCAGATACAGAGGAATTCCAGAAACTGAAATCTATTGATGAACGATCTGCACGTAAATTAGTGAAATGCAGAAAACGAAAGGGATTTCTGGAATTAGATGATTTACTGGAGAAAACCAGTTTAACTCTTCGTGATTGTTCTGTATTGTTGTCCGAAGGCAGCATAACCATGCGATTGCCGACTAGCCGGGCACCATATCAACATGGAGTATCCACCGCAGGAGCGTGCACCCAAACTCCAGCTTCAGGAGAGGGGAAAACATCAAATATGAGAAACGACCACTGGTATGAAGTGGTAAAGCTTCTCAGAGAGGAAGTAAAGGACCTGGAAATGAAGTTGAAGACCCTGGAGGGAATGTGTGAAAAAAACTACTGGATGGCTGTGGATGATTCTAATAAAAAGTGGGAAGAGTTTGTGAACGAACACTACGTTTCACTTGAAAAACACGAGAACGAGCTCCATAGAGTCAACAAACAGTGGGGGCAAAAGATGGACGTTATCGTAAAAGAGTACCCCATGCAGCAAGAGAAGAACGTCGATGAAATTCAGCGATTACAAGAACAATGGAAGCTCAAATACGATGAACTGGAAGGAGACTGCTTAAAATATAAGCATTTCCTTCAAGAGTTCTCTGCAATAAATAATAAGATGACAACAGCCCTTGACGATCAAATCTGGAAACTACTGGAAGAGGATAGTTCTACATTTGCTAAACTAACGATTACACAAGACTTGGCAGGGAAACTGAATGGAAAAATTATAGCTGGTAGTCATTTACATGCAATCACTGATGAGCTGGTGACGGTTAACAGGGATGTCTGTATTTCAACCAGTGATGAAATACCCATGAAAACTGAATTCGAACGATTGTGTTGTTTGTTTGATTCAGCGGCAGAAGAAGTGACCCAACAGTACAAACTTTACAGATCTGACGACAAAAGTACCACACCAGCAGATGAAAATATTGTAAAATCTGGTCCTGACAACTATTTTCAGTTTATATCATCCATAGACATCAGCGACAAAGCTCTGCAGCCAGAACACAGCGTGAACATCCAAGGCAAGCTACCTGATAACACAGAGGAAGCTCCGAGGGTCGACGTTGACAGCCTGTCAGAACCGTCTTTATTCTGACAGCCCATACAAAGAAATGAATATAACAGTAATAATAAAAATGGTGTGTGCAGCGAAGATAGATATGTCAAAGACAATGAACATGTTTTGCCGGACGAACCGGTCATGGATGCCGCTATCAAGACTCCGATTGATAACAACGAGATAATTTCAACCGCTCTTGGTTACTTTCAACGGAACACCCTTGATGGTACATACGAGGAACCCAGCCAACCACATGGAGAAGCATCTGAAATCACTTCCAGTAAATGCACAGGTAGGGCTCCTTTTGCTACTGACAACAAAAGAAAGCTAACACTGAGAAAACGAAAACGTAACAAAAGAAAACACTTTTTAGTTAATGAAGACAGATGGGTATATGATCCAACGCAATTCCCAAAGGGACAACTGAACAGAACCTACATGTCAAATAAAACTACAGCTCGACAGATACCATTTATTGGTGAAACGCAACAACACCATGTTCCACAGTATCGAAAACCCAGTACACAGACAGTTTTCGGGACATACGATCCAGCTGTGCGAAATATATTTTGTGAGCCGCCACCTTCACAATTTCCGGGTAATAAACACAGTGATGATGGACGACGGATTGATGGAGCTCTGTTCCAGCCAATCAAGCAGTTACCACGTTCGAACTTTGTACTGCCACATGCAAGACAATTTCCAGTTTTAGGAAATTTATATCGCTTCAGCCAACCGAATCCACCCACGTATATATATGTTTTTCAATGGCCACAAGTTTATGAATGGCTCCGTGCATTTGATACCTACCTTAGTGCTGACGTCTATAATTAGACCACAGCTTCACATGACACCCAGTCCGCCTCCATTGTTCTATCTGATAAATGCTCCTGCATTTTAAATAACCATTTTCACTATGCATCTGCTGAAAACTTGACAGATGCTGCTCATTGTACAGTGTAGTGAATCAGAATGTACATAGCCTGAACAATCTGCCGAGAAAGTGAATTGCTACCATCTTCATTAATTGTAATCTGTACATATTTAAATCATCGTTAACTGGAGGTGAGAGCTTTAGGTTGACGGTGGTTTCTTATCAAAAAATCATTCAAATTGATTTTCATCAGTGAAAATTGGAGGTTACAGCTTTAGATTTTCACTGCTTTCATATGAAGGAGATTTTCTGGTTTCTTAAAGACAAACTACGCTGTGTGATGTACAGCAGCACCTAGTTAGTTCACCATTCAGATATGTATGAATAGCTACAAAAGTGTTCCAGCACCTTGACACAAAAAGTCTCTTCTTTTATCTGTATATGTCTCTTCTTTTATCTGTATATGTTCCCAAACCTCTTAAAGCACGTTTTGTTTGTTTGTACATGCAATACTGCAAATATTTTATCACCACTAATCTTGTTGTTCATAAGAGTATCTATGCAGCTCGACTTTGATTAATTGCATAGGTATGCTTAAGATTAGCGTTTTATGTACGAGCACACTGCAACTGATGTATTAACGATTTTGGTGGCTGTCTTAGGAAGTCTCAAAATCCGTGTACTTTTGCAAATTGAACGTTACCGTTGGAAGAATGGGGATCAAAGAGATAATCTTTGAAAACCATATTGTACAGAGTTTAACATGCTAGTAACTCAATTTCCAACAACGAGTACATACATTTTAATTGTAATTATCAAAATGTAAAACTGTAAATAGACTTTTAAGTCTCTTAACAATTTTAATTATTTGGCCAAAACCTTCTACACACTTGTCTCAAAACTCAACATTTACAAGTTGAAAAATTATCACCATTGTGTCCAGCTTCCGCATTTTTTCAGAGTTGGCAAAATAAAACAATTTGTAATAACCCAAACTTGGCATTCTGATTTTAGAATTACTGCAAGAAGTACATTTGTACATATTTCCATCAGTGGAAATTGGAGGTTATAGGTTTAGATCACCACTGATTTTATACCCTTTCGCAACATCAGAATACAGATGCATCTTATTAAATGCAAGTGATGATTGGATCAACACACAGGGTTTTCTTTTGCCAAAGATGATTTTAGAACATTTTAGAACATTCTGAATTTTATTCTGATATATGCTGGACACAAAGGCTGGTTTCAGATTACACTAAATTTCTTTTAAAACCCTACTTTTCATTCTACGAAATGGGGAGGAATGTCGTGCCAGATGGTCTCCAGTAGGCAACCCCAATGTTCTTCGGGCGCCTTGGGAAATGACTTTCGACTAACCTGCTTTGCAGAGACCTGAATCTTCAGTGTAAGTGACATTATCATGTAGGAAAATCACTATAACTATTTGAACTTTTGCATTCAGTAGAATTTAAGTGTCTGACATATAAAATGGTATTCCTTCTTGCTTTTGCCTCAGCTAGAAGAGTTGGTGAGATTCATGCTTTATCAATTGAAAATACACATTGAAGTGTTGGTAATTCCAATTCTCTTACCTCTCCAATAGGTTTTTTGATAAAAAATCAAGTTCAAATAAATTGCCACCTACAATTATTATTAATGTATTGCCACCAATTAATAACTCTCTTCTGCTATTATGTTCAGTTAGGACTACTAGAACATAATTATGTAAAAAGAAATAATTTGGTTTGGAAAGATAGAAAAAGATTATTCCCACACACAGTTACATAAATTGTTGAGGTCTTATCTTAATTTTCTCAGTTCATATTATGGTTTGGGTGCATATGTTGTAATTTTGCTGTGCAGGGTAATTTGTTTAGTTATAAAATTTTACGGAGGGAGCTCCCCTAGTAGAACTGCTCATTCTGTTCAGAAACGCAATCAAGGAATGTTTTCCTAAGAGTGAACCTCAGTCGTCCTCCACCAGAGTCACAATGGGATTCAATGTTTTCCTTACATTTATTTACATTACAGGGATTCTTTTCAGTATCTACAGTAGCCATTTATGGGACCCTTTCCCAATAACTTTTGGGTATGATTTTTCCCAAATTTCCCAATCTCAGTTCCCACTGAAACAAAGATTTAATGTGCAACTGGTGCCCTGAACTGTTCTATAATGGTTTTCTGAGGCCTTATGACCACCCAAATTCAGGACACCAATTGTACATTAAATTTAAATTGCTTGCCTAACAAAGTAAGTCTCTTAATTCAAAGTCAAATGACAAGTTCTACTTTAATAGTATAAGAATTGTTTAATAGAAACTACAGAGACTGTGTGAACATGATTCTATCTGACTGATTGTTATAAAACCTTCTTTGTAGCAGTTGCTTAGGTATCAGTCCTAATGTTCTTTGCTCAATTTGAATGTACAATCTTGTAGTCTCTATGTTTTTCTCCTTCAAAACAAATTCCCAATTGGAGCCCCACGATGCAAATTTCCCCAATGGCATTCCCTTTCCTAAAGAGGGTAGAAGAATCCCAGATATATTTGGCAACATGTGCTTCCACATCATAGTATTTGTTGTAAACAAATATATGTTATATGTTTATTATGTGTGCCATATGAATTTATTGGATACAGTACCTCATGGTTTTTATGTATCAATGTAAATCATCCTGTATAAAAGTGATTATTGTCTCTGGACACAATTATATTTCTTGAAGTAAATCTAAATTATAGCATTCATAGTAATACTTATGGTTTTAAAAGAGACAATGGTTGTGAGTGGAGCTCCTCGATCTGTTGAGTGTATTCATTCAATACAGAATTGATATGCTTCATTCAGTCATTTCTTGGCATCTGTTCTCTCTTCTGTTCTGGAATTACATTTATTTGCCTGTTTTGTTAAATTATTTCCCTCAGTCCTGTCTGGCCCCTCCATCCTTTTGGTTATTCTAGCAAGTCTGTGCCAGTGGGAAATATTAAAAATTAAAGTTATTTTTATATTTATCATACCTATCACTGGCCCAAACAGTAAATACCCTCCCATGAGTGGTTCACTTTCACCTCCCTGCAATAAAAGTAATATTTAGCAGGCACTCAAAAAAGAATGGCATATTCAAGGGATGGAAGGTACTTCCTTGATGATTGTGCATACATATATGTATGTAGTGTAGCGCCATAACAGGACACAACTATTTTGGTTTTTTGTAATTTATGAGTCGGGGAGGGGGAGGCTAAATTAAACGTTTGGCCTATATCCTTTGGCAGGATAGAGTTAACAAGCCTGAGTCAGTGGTTGGTGAAATGATAAATACATAAATTACTTTATTTCGGATAACTGGATGTCTGGACAAAATGCTTTCATGGAAAGCCAGGTTTGACAAAAAGACAAACAATGAATGATGATGAAATGGACAATACATGCAAGTGATCAACTGCATGCATGGCCAGGTTTAATAACCTTAACAAGTGACTGAAATCTGCCATAAGGCCTATATCTATGGTGGAAATAGATGACCTTAACCGATATATATATATATACAAATGTATAAATAAAGTACTTCAGCTCATATATCTGAAGTACTCGTAACCAGAGGGACAAAATCATACCGGGTAAATCCCTAATGTATAACCCTTACAACAATGTAACACTTTTGGTAAATTAACCATAACTATGTCAGCTCCTATATCTGAAGTAGACTATCATGTCGTATCCTCATAGTAGCTGAGAGCAAAATAAACTCCACAAGAAGCCCACTGGGCAGCTAGCGCCACCCAACCGCAAGAGCATTAAGCAACTGGGATGTGGCAGATATTGGCGTTAAAGGCATTAGACGACCATCGGCCAATCCTCCGGATCAGGGCATCAGAAAACCCTGCCGATGCAAGGTGCAAAGCCCCACCTATTCAAAAACTGTAGCACTTATAAAATTGACAGTCAAGCCCACATAGAGTGAAACAGAATGACAGGACACAGTCAAATTTAGATCTGGTAACTGGAGCACCAGATTCGGAAGTAAAAATGCCAAAACAGTGGGCAGACAAACAGAAGCATATGATCTTAAAACAGAAAATGGGCAAATTTCAGTGGGCTCTTAGGGTGCAGCTGTAGAGAGAAGGGTGTACCTGAAGAGTGCTTATAGGTTGGAATATCCAGCTGGATGAAAGTGGTGTAAAACGTCAAATTGTGCAGCCACAAACTGTTGCCTTTGCATCAACTCCCAAATATAAATAAATTCGTCCTGCACAATGTTGTCCCTAAATTTGACGGGGACGGAAGCATCCAATAAGGTGTCCAGGGAGTGGGAACCCGAGTAATCACATACCGCACCAAGGACGTAACCAATCTCAACAAAACTCGACCCAGCAGGATAACTAGGGCCCGGCGAGTCGGATATTTTAGGATGAGTCGATTCAATTCTAGTTTAAAACTCGCAAGTCAAGTCATTTTTTGAGTCGATTCTTATAAAACCGACGGCCTGATTTCTTCTTAACAGAGAGGGATTTAACGTTCTTTCATAGTGTAAATGCGACTTTCAATCGGCTAACTATTCCATGAAATCAACCTTTCTTGCCTGTTAGAACCTTCAAGTAACAATTTTGACAAGTTTTAACATGTTTTCCAAATTAGGCATGGCATATTGGGTTGTTTATCCAGTCAAAAAACCAATAACAGATTAAGTGCACTTGACTCGAGAAAAATGACGGGAGATGAGTCGATTTTGCATTCCGACTAGAGATTCGACTCGAAATTCGAGTTATCGAAAGGCCCTAAGGATGACCTAGTCTGTGGAAGGTAGTATCTATTGTAACAGAGGGTATGGGATACATCAAATCTTTTGACGTAGTAGTGGCAAATGAAACATGAACCACAAATACTGAATCTGTAGAAACGTGGTCTGGAAGATGATCAGTCAGTCAAACATTTACCTATCCGATAACCTGTACACCAAGTCGTGTAAAGCAGAGCACAAAGCACCAAAATCTGTTGCTTGATTAGAGGTAACCGGTGAAAGCTCCGTTGCTGGTAGTGATGAACTGGTTACACTCATAGAGGGACACAAAGAAATGGAACACTGTCGGTAACGATTTTTGTGAAAGAACAGTGTAAGGCTTAGAAATGAGCTGTGCATCGAGGCACGGAAATGTTGAACCAATTGTCGAAAAGTCTTGAGGTACCTCAATGTTAGGAACCTGTCCAGAAAGAAGAAAGAGGAATGTCTAGCTGTGGAGTCACCCTCCCCAGTGTGGTACTCGTCCATCCCGATAAAGATGTTGCTAGCTGCTGTCCTGTAAAATGAGAGAACCATGGGTCACATGAAACCTGTGTAGATTGCAGTACTACTCTTAAAATTACCAGAAGCACTATGTCGTACCAGTCGGTCTCCAGTAGGCAGCCCCAATGTTCTTCAGGCGCCTTGGGAAATGACTTAAATCTCTTTGTTTATTTACCGCACTTATACTGAGGAATTCGAACTGTTCACTTCATAATTCGATACTTTAGACTGACCTGCTTTGCAGAGACCTGAATCTTCAGTGTAAGTGACATTATCATGTAGGAAAATCACTACATTTGGCGTCGGCAACGAAAAAATTTTTCTTAAATTTATTTGAAATTGAAGTCACGAAATTTCGTGACAAAACATCGGACTTCATTCATCACTTTCGTTTCAAATGTTTATAATTTTCTCAGTTGTTTCACCGGTTATAGCTGGAGAAGCGATGTTTTAATGCTGTTTTCTTGGAAAGTGATGACAGTCGATGAAATGTTTTTGGATTATTGTAAATTTTAATTTTGATGTACAAATGTTTTTGTCTATTTATAACGGCAACATTCAGTGTAACCGGTAGGTGAGGATTATCAAACTGGAATTTACTTCAATTTCCTCACCATGATTTAAATACACACCGATATTGCACTGTGAAATAATAATGCCTGCATTAGCTATTTCCCAATCACAACGGGTATACTGAGTATTTTTCTATAATATGCCTTTGCCATTATATATATTTCTGGCAAAATTTTGCAACTTTTGAAAGTTTCAAAATATTGTACATTCACACATCATTCTCAGTATTTCCAAAACTGCACTTGTTACAAACATTTTTTTCTGTATAATATTACATGCACAACAATTTAAAATTAATTTATGCACGGCAGGTCATTGTTTAACTTGTTATTGTTTATTCAGGCTATCAGTGAGCTTGAGATCAACTCACTTATTCACTGTTATTTGGCTGGCAGTTACCTTGTACAAACATCGCCTCGATTGCCATTGTATGTTAAAATACAGCTACTTCCAAATCACATTTATGCACTTGTTGAAAAATACACTTTCTTTTTTTTCTCTTTAAATGCTTTTTAAATATGGGTCGAATGAATATTCAAACCGCAGATACAGAGGAATTCCAGAAACTGAAATCTATTGATGAATGATCTGCACGTAAATTAGTGAAATGCAGAAAACGAAAGGGATTTCTGGAATTAGATGATTTACTGGAGAAAACCAGTTTAACTCTTCGTGATTGTTCTGTATTGTTGTCCGAAGGCAGCATAACCATGCGATTGCCGACTAGCCGGGCACCATATCAACATGGAGTATCCACCGCAGGAGCGTGCACCCAAACTCCAGCTTCAGGAGAGGGGAAAACATCAAATATGAGAAACGACCACTGGTATGAAGTGGTAAAGCTTCTCAGAGAGGAAGTAAAGGACCTGGAAATGAAGTTGAAGACCCTGGAGGGAATGTGTGAAAAAAACTACTGGATGGCTGTGGATGATTCTAATAAAAAGTGGGAAGAGTTTGTGAACGAACACTACGTTTCACTTGAAAAACACGAGAACGAGCTCCATAGAGTCAACAAACAGTGGGGGCAAAAGATGGACGTTATCGTAAAAGAGTACCCCATGCAGCAAGAGAAGAACGTCGATGAAATTCAGCGATTACAAGAACAATGGAAGCTCAAATACGATGAACTGGAAGGAGACTGCTTAAAATATAAGCATTTCCTTCAAGAGTTCTCTGCAATAAATAATAAGATGACAACAGCCCCTGACGATCAAATCTGGAAACTACTGGAAGAGGATAGTTCTACATTTGCTAAACTAACGATTACACAAGACTTGGCAGGGAAACTGAATGGAAAAATTATAGCTGGTAGTCATTTACATGCAATCACTGATGAGCTGGTGACGGTTAACAGGGATGTCTGTATTTCAACCAGTGATGAAATACCCATGAAAACTGAATTCGAACGATTGTGTTGTTTGTTTGATTCAGCGGCAGAAGAAGTGACCCAACAGTACAAACTTTACAGATCTGACGACAAAAGTACCACACCAGCAGATGAAAATATTGTAAAATCTGGTCCTGACAACTATTTTCAGTTTATATCATCCATAGACATCAGCGACAAAGCTCTGCAGCCAGAACACAGCGTGAACATCCAAGGCAAGCTACCTGATAACACAGAGGAAGCTCCGAGGGTCGACGTTGACAGCCTGTCAGAACCGTCTTTATTCTGACAGCCCATACAAAGAAATGAATATAACAGTAATAATAAAAATGGTGTGTGCAGCGAAGATAGATATGTCAAAGACAATGAACATGTTTTGCCGGACGAACCGGTCATGGATGCCGCTATCAAGACTCCGATTGATAACAACGAGATAATTTCAACCGCTCTTGGTTACTTTCAACGGAACACCCTTGATGGTACATACGAGGAACCCAGCCAACCACATGGAGAAGCATCTGAAATCACTTCCAGTAAATGCACAGGTAGGGCTCCTTTTGCTACTGACAACAAAAGAAAGCTAACGCTGAGAAAACGAAAACGTAACAAAAGAAAACACTTTTTAGTTAATGAAGACAGACGGGTATATGATCCAACGCAATTCCCAAAGGGACAACTGAACAGAACCTACATGTCAAATAAAACTACAGCTCGACAGATACCATTTATTGGTGAAACGCAACAACACCATGTTCCACAGTATCGAAAACCCAGTACACAGACAGTTTTCGGGACATACGATCCAGCTGTGCGAAATATATTTTGTGAGCCGCCACCTTCACAATTTCCGGGTAATAAACACAGTGATGATGGACGACGGATTGATGGAGCTCTGTTCCAGCCAATCAAGCAGTTACCACGTTCGAACTTTGTACTGCCACATGCAAGACAATTTCCAGTTTTAGGAAATTTATATCGCTTCAGCCAACCGAATCCACCCACGTATATATATGTTTTTCAATGGCCACAAGTTTATGAATGGCTCCGTGCATTTGATACCTACCTTAGTGCTGACGTCTATAATTAGACCACAGCTTCACATGACACCCAGTCCGCCTCCATTGTTCTATCTGATAAATGCTCCTGCATTTTAAATAACCATTTTCACTATGCATCTGCTGAAAACTTGACAGATGCTGCTCATTGTACAGTGTAGTGAATCAGAATGTACATAGCCTGAACAATCTGCCGAGAAAGTGAATTGCTACAATCTTCATTAATTGTAATCTGTACATATTTAAATCATCGTTAACTGGAGGTGAGAGCTTTAGGTTGACGGTGGTTTCTTATCAAAAAATCATTCAAATTGATTTTCATCAGTGAAAATTGGAGGTTACAGCTTTAGATTTTCACTGCTTTCATATGAAGGAGATTTTCTGGTTTCTTAAAGACAAACTACACTGTGTAATGTACAGCAGCACCTAGTTAGTTCACCATTCAGATATGTATGAATAGCTACAAAAGTGTTCCAGCACCTTGACACAAAAAGTCTCTTCTTTTATCTGTATATGTCTCTTCTTTTATCTGTATATGTTCCCAAACCTCTTAAAGCACGTTTTGTTTGTTTGTACATGCAATACTGCAAATATTTTATCACCACTAATCTTGTTGTTCATAAGAGTATCTATGCAGCTCGACTTTGATTAATTGCATAGGTATGCTTAAGATTAGCGTTTTATGTACGAGCACACTGCAACTGATGTATTAACGATTTTGGTGGCTGTCTTAGGAAGTCTCAAAATCCGTGTACTTTTGCAAATTGAACGTTACCGTTGGAAGAATGGGGATCAAAGAGATAATCTTTGAAAACCATATTGTACAGAGTTTAACATGCTAGTAACTCAATTTCCAACAACGAGTACATACATTTTAATTGTAATTATCAAAATGTAAAACTGTAAATAGACTTTTAAGTCTCTTAACAATTTTAATTATTTGGCCAAAACCTTCTACACACTTGTCTCAAAACTCAACATTTACAAGTTGAAAAATTATCACCATTGTGTCCAGCTTCCGCATTTTTTCAGAGTTGGCAAAATAAAACAATTTGTAATAACCCAAACTTGGCATTCTGATTTTAGAATTACTGCAAGAAGTACATTTGTACATATTTCCATCAGTGGAGATTGGAGGTTATAGGTTTAGATCACCACTGATTTTATACCCTTTTGCAACATCAGAATACAGATGCATCTTATTAAATGCAAGTGATGATTGGATCAACACACAGGGTTTTCTTTTGCCAAAGATGATTTTAGAACATTTTAGAACATTCTGAATTTTATTCTGATATATGCTGGACACAAAGGCTGGTTTCAGATTACACTAAATTTCTTTTAAAACCCTACTTTTCATTCTACGAAATGGGGAGGAATGTCGTGCCAGATGGTCTCCAGTAGGCAACCCCAATGTTCTTCGGGCGCCTTGGGAAATGACTTTCGACTAACCTGCTTTGCAGAGACCTGAATCTTCAGTGTAAGTGACATTATCATGTAGGAAAATCACTATAACTATTTGAACTTTTGCATTCAGTAGAATTTAAGTGTCTGACATATAAAATGGTATTCCTTCTTGCTTTTGCCTCAGCTAGAAGAGTTGGTGAGATTCATGCTTTATCAATTGAAAATACACATTGAAGTGTTGGTAATTCCAATTCTCTTACCTCTCCAATAGGTTTTTTGATAAAAAATCAAGTTCAAATAAATTGCCACCTCCAATTATTATTAATGTATTGCCACCAATTAATAACTCTCTTCTGCTATTATGTTCAGTTAGGACTACTAGAACATAATTATGTAAAAAGAAATAATTTGGTTTGGAAAGATAGAAAAAGATTATTCCCACACACAGTTACATAAATTGTTGAGGTCTTATCTTAATTTTCTCAGTTCATATTATGGTTTGGGTGCATATGTTGTAATTTTGCTGTGCAGGGTAATTTGTTTAGTTATAAAATTTTACGGAGGGAGCTCCCCTAGTAGAACTGCTCATTCTGTTCAGAAACGCAATCAAGGAATGTTTTCCTAAGAGTGAACCTCAGTCGTCCTCCACCAGAGTCACAATGGGATTCAATGTTTTCCTTACATTTATTTACATTACAGGGATTCTTTTCAGTATCTACAGTAGCCATTTATGGGACCCTTTCCCAATAACTTTTGGGTATGATTTTTCCCAAATTTCCCAATCTCAGTTCCCACTGAAACAAAAATTTAATGTGCAACTGGTGCCCTGAACTGTTCTATAATGGTTTTCTGAGGCCTTATGACCACCCAAATTCAGGACACCAATTGTACATTAAATTTAAATTGCTTGCCTAACAAAGTAAGTCTCTTAATTCAAAGTCAAATGACAAGTTCTACTTTAATAGTATAAGAATTGTTTAACAGAAACTACAGAGACTGTGTGAACATGATTCTATCTGACTGATTGTTATAAAACCTTCTTTGTAGCAGTTGCTTAGGTATCGGTCCTAATGTTCTTTGCTCAATTTGAATGTACAATCTTGTAGTCTCTATGTTTTTCTCCTTCAAAACAAATTCCCAATTGGAGCCCCACGATGCAAATTTCCCCAATGGCATTCCCTTTCCTAAAGAGGGTAGAAGAATCCCAGATATATTTGGCAACATGTGCTTCCACATCATAGTATTTGTTGTAAACAAATATATGTTATATGTTTATTATGTGTGCCATATGAATTTATTGGATACAGTACCTCATGGTTTTTATGTATCAATGTAAGTCATCCTGTATAAAAGTGATTATTGTCTCTGGACACAATTATATTTCTTGAAGTAAATCTAAATTATAGCATTCATAGTAATACTTATGGTTTTAAAAGAGACAATGGTTGTGAGTGGAGCTCCTCGATCTGTTGAGTGTATTCATTCAATACAGAATTGATATGCTTCATTCAGTCATTTCTTGGCATCTGTTCTCTCTTCTGTTCTGGAATTACATTTATTTGCCTGTTTTGTTAAATTATTTCCCTCAGTCCTGTCTGGCCCCTCCATCCTTTTGGTTATTCTAGCAAGTCTGTGCCAGTGGGAAATATTAAAAATTAAAGTTATTTTTATATTTATCATACCTATCACTGGCCCAAACAGTAAATACCCTCCCATGAGTGGTTCACTTTCACCTCCCTGCAATAAAAGTAATATTTAGCAGGCACTCAAAAAAGAATGGCATATTCAAGGGATGGAAGGTACTTCCTTGATGATTGTGCATACATATATGTATGTAGTGTAGCGCCATAACAGGACACAACTATTTTTGTTTTTTGTAATTTATGAGTCGGGGAGGCTAAATTAAACGTTTGGCCTATATCCTTTGGCAGGATAGAGTTAACAAGCCTGAGTCAGTGGTTGGTGAAATGATAAATACATAAATTACTTTATTTCGGGTAACTGGATGTCTGGACAAAATGCTTTCATGGAAAGCCAGGTTTGACAAAATGACAAACAATGAATGATGATGAAATGGACAATACATGCAAGTGATCAACTGCATGCATGGCCAGGTTTAATAACCTTAACAAGTGACTGAAATCTGCCATAAGGCCTATATCTATGGTGGAAATAGATGACCTTAACCGATATATATATATATATACAAATGTATAAATAAAGTACTTCAGCTCATATATCTGAAGTACTCGTAACCAGAGGGACAAAATCATACCGGGTAAATCCCTAATGTATAACCCTTACAACAATGTAACACTTTTGGTAAATTAACCATAACTATGTCAGCTCCTATATCTGAAGTAGACTATCATGTCGTATCCTCATAGTAGCTGAGAGCAAAATAAACTCCACAAGAAGCCCACTGGGCAGCTAGCGCCACCCAACCGCAAGAGCATTAAGCAACTGGGATGTGGCAGATATTGGCGTTAAAGGCATTAGACGACCATCGGCCAATCCTCCGGATCAGGGCATCAGAAAACCCTGCCGATGCAAGGTGCAAAGCCCCACCTATTCAAAAACTGTAGCACTTATAAAATTGACAGTCAAGCCCACATAGAGTGAAACAGAATGACAGGACACAGTCAAATTTAGATCTGGTAACTGGAGCACCAGATTCGGAAGTAAAAATGCCAAAACAGTGGGCAGACAAACAGAAGCATATGATCTTAAAACAGAAAATGGGCAAATTTCAGTGGGCTCTTAGGGTGCAGCTGTAGAGAGAAGGGTGTACCTGAAGAGTGCTTATAGGTTGGAATATCCAGCTGGATGAAAGTGGTGTAAAACGTCAAATTGTGCAGCCACAAACTGTTGCCTTTGCATCAACTCCCAAATATAAATAAATTCGTCCTGCACAATGTTGTCCCTAAATTTGACGGGGACGGAAGCATCCAATAAGGTGTCCAGGGAGTGGGAACCCGAGTAATCACATACCGCACCAAGGACGTAACCAATCTCAACAAAACTCGACCCAGCAGGATAACTAGGGCCCGGCGAGTCGGATATTTTAGGATGAGTCGATTCAATTCTAGTTTAAAACTCGCAAGTCAAGTCATTTTTTGAGTCGATTCTTATAAAACCGACGGCCTGATTTCTTCTTAACAGAGAGGGATTTAACGTTCTTTCATAGTGTAAATGCGACTTTCAATCGGCTAACTATTCCATGAAATCAACCTTTCTTGCCTGTTAGAACCTTCAAGTAACAATTTTGACAAGTTTTAACATGTTTTCCAAATTAGGCATGGTTAAGTGCACTTGACTCGAGAAAATTGACGGGAGATGAGTGCACTTGACTCGAGAAAAATGACGGGAGATGAGTCATTTTTTGTGCACTTGACTCGAGAAAAATGACGGGAGATGAGTCGATTTTGCATTCCGACTAGAGATTCGACTCGAAATTCGAGTTATCGAAAGGCCCTAAGGATGACCTAGTCTGTGGAAGGTAGTATCTATTGTAACAGAGGGTATGGGATACATCAAATCTTTTGACGTAGTAGTGGCAAATGAAACATGAACCACAAATACTGAATCTGTAGAAACATGGTCTGGAAGATGATCAGTCAGTCAAACATTTACCTATCCGATAACCTGTACACCAAGTCGTGTAAAGCAGAGCACAAAGCACCAAAATCTGTTGCTTGATTAGAGGTAACCGGTGAAAGCTCCGTTGCTGGTAGTGATGAACTGGTTACACTCATAGAGGGACACAAAGAAATGGAACACTGTCGGTAACGATTTTTGTGAAAGAACAGTGTAAGGCTTAGAAATGAGCTGTGCATCGAGGCACGGAAATGTTGAACCAATTGTCGAAAAGTCTTGAGGTACCTCAATGTTAGGAACCTGTCCAGAAAGAAGAAAGAGGAATGTCTAGCTGTGGAGTCACCCTCCCCAGTGTGGTACTCGTCCATCCCGATAAAGATGTTGCTAGCTGCTGTCCTGTAAAATGAGAGAACCATGGGTCACATGAAACCTGTGTAGATTGCAAGATAATGCACATGATGACTTCGCTAAGGCCAGACGAAGACTCTGCCTGCTGTGGAAAGATGATAACTCCTCTCCATCATCCAGTTTACGCTTGTGACATATGCTGAAAAATGGAAGGACAAGAATTAATTTAGGGAGAAAAAGTCCAGGCCACCACAAGTGTGATGGAGACTGGAGGATCAATAATGAAATCACAAACGAAAGAAGGGATGTGCATCCCGAACAAAACAACCTTAATTGAAGAGGGTGATAAACTTGTGACCAAAAGGCCATAACCAAAAGGGGAAGAGAAACATAGGCCTCCAACAAACTTCAAGACAATAACCTGCTCTCAAAAATAAACGCAAAATATAATGGGAAGACGAGTACCCAAGTCAAATGGTAGAAGGTGAATTTCGCCAAGCATATGACCAAATTTAAAAGTGTAATCGTCTGCTTTACCATAGTAGCCACAGCTCGAGTGAATAACTGAATGAACTGAGTGATGTTTGAACTAAATAAAGAAAAATACACCCCTTTAATTAGCTCACCTGACTGAAAGTCATTGTGAGCTTTTGCCATCACTTTGCATCCGTTGTCCGTTAACTTTCGTGACTTGGTTTTCTCCTTCAAAACCACTAGCCCAAACCCAAACAAATTTGACATACAATATTTTGGGGGTATCCTCTTTCCAGTTTGTTAAAATGAACTCCGTGCCCCCACTGGTGTGGGGGTGATGCTCCAAAAGCATCAATTTCTCCTGAAATCTTCTTCTTATGAACCACCAGTCAGAATGCTGTGATATTTGGTATGTAAGCTCCTTTGGTACTCAAGATTTAAGTTTGTTCAAAGAAATTTTCTCGGTCAATATTTGGGCTCGCTACAGGAGGATCCCCATTTTGTGCCCTGCCCAAAATTTCTATTTTCCGAACCGAGAGGCCGATTTGAAACAAATTTGCTATGAGGTATTATTGGGTCCTAAGTACTTGATTCATGCCAAAAAACATTTTCCCGCTGCCCCAGGGAACCTCGGGAGCTAAGAATTCAAACACCCATATCTCCAAAACTGCACAGCACTGAAACTTTTTATTTGGTGTGAAGCTTCCTTAGACCCAATAGAAAGGAATGGTGAAAAAAATCGCTATCAGTTTTGTCCTAAGGTACAGTTTCGGGACTTTGAAAAAATGCCGAGTCAGCATTATTTAACACTGAAGGTAATGGGAAAAGTATAAAATAATCTTTTCCTCCCCAACCAGTGCTCCAAAAGCTTTCATATTTCACATATAACATCCATGGAAGATTGATTCACATGGTTGTTGAAATTTAACCCCTGGGTCCATATTTGGGCACTCTACAGAAGCCCAAATGTTCAAATTAGTGAAATATGAGGGATATTCTTTAAAAATCTTCTCCAGATTCAACAGTCAGAATCTTTTGATATTTGGTATACAGCATCCTTAGGGAAGGGAGATTCAGGTTTGTTCAAGCCAAGTCTCTGGGTTCATATTTGGGCTCCCCACTTTGTTCAATATGAGAAATATTCTTTGAAAATCTCTTTCTTCAGATCCAGCTGTCAGAATCTTTCGATATTTGGTGTATATCATCCTTAGGGAGGTGTGATTCAAGTTTGTTCAGGGGGCATTTTTTTGTGCCCAGTGGGAACCCCAGGAGCAAAATATAGAAACAAATTCAAATACCCATAGCCTTCCCATTCCCCATTTATTCTCAAATCACAGAACACTAACAAATTATATTTAGTATCCAAAATTATTAGGGTTAACACAAATTGTAATTTTGTTCAATATGAGGAATATTCTTTAAAAATCTCTTTGTTCAGATCCAGCAGTCAGAATCTTTTGATATTTGGTGTATATCATTCTTAGGGAGGTGTGATTCAAGTTTGTTCAGGGGGCATTTTTTTGTGCCCAGTGGGAACCCAGGAGCAAAAAATAGAAACAAATTCAATACCCGTAGCCTTCCCATTCCCCATTTATTCTCAAATCACAAAACACTTAAAAATTATATTTAGTATGCAAAATTATTAGGGTTAACATACACTTTTACTCCCCCGTGGGAACTCCGGGAAGTGCTGCAGTGCTTGTTTACTGTGGTAAACAAGTTCCGTTACACTGGTAAAATAGGACCCAGTCACCAATGCTTGGGGTGGAAGTCCTCTAAAATGGGCAACATGGGAAAAACGATTTACAAAACTTTACTTTATCTCCATGCTGTGGTCACGATTAGTGATTGTTCATAAATATGTGACCTTAAACACCAATAAGTGAGTACACTAAAAAAATTTTTGTCTCTGTGGTTCTCTGATCCCTGATGCATAAATACCTGCATTCCTTTTGTACAACTTGTTTTCCTTAACCACAGGTCAGAGTGCTTTGATATGCAACCTCTTTTGGTACCCAAAATTCCAATATGTCCAACGAAAATTTCTAGGTCAATATTTGAACTCACTATGGGAAGATCCAAATTTTATGTCCCACACAAAATTTTTATTTCCTGAATTTAGAGGCCAATATGAAAAACAATCTTCTCACAAACCAATGGCCCAAATTGAAACATATATGGACCACATCACCTTGGGGATGTTCTGTGTTAGTTTTGTTCAAATGGGGTCTCTGCCCTTTTTGGGCGTGGTCTTATGTCCAAATATGATGAAATTCTTTAAAAATCTTCTTCTCATGAACCACAATTGGGAATGCTTTGATATTTGGTTTGAAACTTCCTCTGGTGTTCAAGATTCAAAGAAAGTTTATAGGTCTATATTTGGGCTCTTCAAGGGATGGGCTCACTTTTGAGCTCCCCTGAAAATTTCTATTTCAAGAACCAGTAGAGCGATTTGAACCAAATTTTATATATGGCATTAGTTGACCCTAAGTACTTCATTCCTGCCCCCCAAATTTTTCGTGTGGGAACATCTGGCGCTAAAAATAGAAAAAAAATGAAATGTCCAATATTTCCCAAACTGCACAGCCCAGAGATTATGTATTTGATATGAAGCTTTCTTCTGAGCAGTTGAAAGAATTGGACAAAAAAATTGCTGGCGAATCTGTCATATGGTTCATTCAGATTACATTTTCTCCATACCCATAACCCTTATAGTTCAGGACAATTTGGTCCAGGTGAGCATTTTTAGGCTCTCTTGAGCCTCTAGTTATTGTCATACATTTGATTCACTAGGAATCCTGATTCAACTGGAGGTGTATGAAACTAGGGGATGTGCCAAAATCACCTTTGTTGCTCGGCACTCGTAAATGGTCCAACGCGGATACAAGTGGAAAATGTACAATAAAGGACCCCCTTATCAAATATCATTCACTTGTATGCATTTTCTGTCTTCATTCGATATCATCAGAGCTTGGAAGACAAGTACCCAAGTCAAATGGAAGAAATTGATCACCTAACTCAAAAGCATGAGTGAAGATTCATACCCGAGAAATACTAAATGGAAGCTAGGGAATGGAATGACGAAGACCCTCAAATGGGTATGAGGAGTAAAAGGAAAGGAAGTGAAGATCCTCACTAAGGGAATGGCATTGACCCTCAACTGTGTATGACTAATGAAAAAGAGCGAAGACCATTGCTAATGGAAACGACAATGGCCCTCGACTAGGTATAACCAATGAATGGGAGTGAAGACCCTCGCTAAGGAATGACGATGACCCTCGGCTGGATTTGACCAATGAAATGGGAGTGAAGACCCTCGCTAATAGGAACACTGATGACTCTTGACTGGGTAAGATCAATAAAAGGGAGCAAATATACTCGCTAATGGGAAAGTACGTTGACCCGTGACTGGGTAAGATCAATAAAAGGGAACAAGTAGCCTCGGTTGAGCAAAAGTATGGGAAGGTGATGACTCTGAAGAGACGAAAGAAACCCCCTAACAATCTGTAGGCAATTAGAACACTACAAACAAACAAGATAGCTGCCATACCCGCAAGCCAATTGCCAAATTAACTAACGATCGACAGTGATATTAATATATCAATAGATAACGAATATCTAAACATACAGAAATCAAAATTTAGCCTGCCCAGCCGTCATCCAGTGCATGATGATCAGGAAACTGATACCTGGGTTAAAAACAAACCTGGCATGGTGACACCCAGACCAGCCTATGAAAAGATAGAGAGGACTAACGATTAAAAGGTAACAGGAATCATGCCAGCCCCTTTAATTGTCACAAGCGAAAAGAATGACCCCGACAGAATATGTCAAGAACAAATATCTGTATCAAAGGGCAACTAAAGCAAGTGAACATAAGGGCTTAGACACATATCCAGGAGTGGGGCATAACAAAAACACCCACCCAGTAGTGTACAAGGAGAAGGGGACAATACAGCTAGAAGAAAAAACCTAATAGTTATCACAACCACAGGACTAAAAAATTATAAGGCACAACTAGCAGGTAACTAAGCAAATTAGTCACCCCCCAAAAGGAAACCTCAGCAATAGGCACACCAGGACCCCACCACCTGGAAACCATAGGGCAAAATGAAGACCCTCATCATAATGTAGGAAAACATGGAGCAAAAACTCTCCCTGGAATGAATCTAGAAGGGTAGCTAAACGATACTGCTCTGAAATTAACATAATCATTAAACCTATAAACAGGGAAGACCCTAACCCAAATAGATGAGAAGGAAATCAAAACCATACATGTTGAAAATTTTCAGGAAAATTGGATGAATTTGATAATATGGACCACCATTGGCACCAGATTGCACCCAGGAGGTCATGTTGCCATGATAAACTTGACACCCCCTCCTGACTTCAACAAACCACCCCTCCCCACTACCCCCCCTCCCCCCCCCCCCCCACAACACCAACCGTGGTTATAATTTGACGAAAGTGCATAGGCATATGAATGAAGCAGTTTCCTGTGAGGGGACGTTTTGGCCTATGAGAGGTCAATTCCTCACCGCCGTAATTCCAAATTCTGTTTTGACCTGTGCTTATACCACCCAAAACTATCAGGGAACAAACGCCTTAAATATTACTCATAAAGCGGAACAAGAACAGTGTTACTGACTATACAAAATACATCTAATGTGGCTCGTCTTTAAGGCACAATTTTCCTGAATTTCACCAAGCATATGACCAAATTTAAAAGTGTAATCATCTGCTTTACTATAGTAGCCACAGCTTGAGTAGATAACTGAATGAACTGACTGATGTTTGAACAAAATAAAAAAATACACCCCTTTAATTATTGTCGTACATTTGATTCACTAGGAATCATGATTCAACTGGAGGTGTATGAAACTAGGGATGTGACAAAATCACCTATTGTCACTTGGCACTCGTAAATGGACCAACGTGGATAAAAGTTAAAAATGTACAATAAAGGATTCCCTTATTAACCCTTTACCCAACGCAGACGATATCAAAGTTTATTATTTTTTCAAATTTTTCAAAAAATTTCAACAAAACCATACCATGTGACCCCTCGTTGGAACGAGCTCGACGAGCTTGTTCCAACGAGGGTTCACATGATATGGTTTTGTTGAAAGTGTTTGAAAAATAATATTTTTTCAACTGCTGAATTTGCACATTACGCGGGCGGATGAGGGCAAATCATTGGGTAAAGGGTTAATATCATTCACTGTATGCATTTTCTGTCTTCATTCGTTATCCTCAGAGCTTGGAAGGCCCATGACCAGACACTGAACATTTTGAAAAGGAAATTTGTCGACTGTCCCCAGGATTTGGAGAGGGGAGGGGGGGGGGGGCTGGTTGGGAGACTGTAATGAATTTACGGGATTTACCAGACTGTCTGTTAGAGTTAATATGTCTGTAAAATTAGTTAACAGATTATGCGCTAAGCGTCAACTTGACAGCCAATGAATGCATTGTCCAGTCAAAAGGAAGAATGGCATGGATAGTCAAAACCCGTAAACCCTGCTGTCCAAAATGCATTTGTCAAGTAACCCCCCTCCCCCCCAGCAGTAACTGTAATACAGTTGGCGTTGCCCTTTCCTATTTAAATGAACATCATCCCAGAGGTTAACATAAACATGAAAAAAGAAACCTGCGTTGATGTCAAAATGCCACAACGGGAACACTTGAACCTGCAAGTGATCATGAAGAGAGCCATTGAAAATTGTGATGCTGTCAGACGATGTGGAAACCCGAACAAATAACAATCAGTGGCACATGTAAATTGTGATGTAGGTGTTGAGCCATACCAATTAACTTCCCAGCAACCCTCCCCCTCCCCCCCCCCCCCACCCGTGAACACTCGCATGCCACAACATCATTAGCCCCTCCCTCATTTGCAAAATAACTACCTGCAGTCGAAGTATACAAACAATGTTTTAACAGTATTCCAGAGCATCATCAGACCACTCTGCGCATAATAGTGAACATCAAACCTCGGGAATCCTAGGTTGTAATCTTGTGTAGGGTATTGATCTCATGTGCTCTCTAAAGCACCATATAAAACTGTGGAAAAATGAGCATTTAAATTGGGGGTGGATGGACTGGATGACATGGTCAACGCATTCACTATGAAATCTAACAAAACAAAAACAATATATCTGTATATATAATGGAAAGGTCTCACCCAAAGGAGCAGCCTTCCAACAACCAATAAACGAAAAATAACCACACAGTGCACAAAACAATGGCAGTTCCCTGTAGTTGATGGGTGGACGAGTGGAACGGAAATGGCAAGGTATCCCATACTAATGATATTGTAATCAAAGCCACGAAACCAATTCACTGCACGAGGAATTCAAGTATTGACATGCAGGAGCAAAACCATTGAACCGGTTATGAAAGCAAAGTTGCTTGGAGAAATTTACCATCACCTCAAACTTAACCCATTCAATCAAGAATTGACATTGATTTGTAATTTGAAATATAAACCACCTGAATCCAATTCCGAAATAAAACAGCTCATGGTCCTGACACCATAAGCCTTCTTTAAACTTTTAATTTTTGTTTCTTTGATTTACAACAGTAACACTTCATGCAATTTTTGTTTCACAAAAGAATATCTGAGAGATTATACTTTTTGTTGATTTGTCTGAGCTGGGTATACATGTGAGTTCAAGCTCACATTGTTCTTGCAGAAGGCAGGTCAAAATTATATACCATTTATCAAACAGAAAAACAAATCTCAAATAAGAACTGCTGAAGAATTTGAAAACACTCTTATTATGTCAGCTCTTGGGATCAACCAATCAGCATGGATAAATTGTGACGGCATATGAAACCATATCAGGTCAATGATGATGTCATCGGTGACCCCAAATATGAAATCAATATTAGGTGTGTGTCCACCATATTATTTTTAGAAATAGAATATAACCCCCCCCCCCCCCCCATCTTAAAAATGGCAATCTTACAGCAGAATTTCTGAATCGTCCATTGAATGTGAATAAAGTTTCATTGAAGTCACTTGAACAAAAAGTCTTTGATTGTTTATAATATGTGCCCCAAATGGAGAAACTTATTTCGATCGATAACCCCATCCGATAGCCGAATATAAATCGAAACATTCACAACACTAAGAAGTTAATCGTTCTGATTGATAATCACTTCAGCACGAAACAATTAGTAGATAGAGTTACTTCCCTTACATTGTAAACTGACGTCTGCTTGTTTACATTTTCACAAGTACAATACACCAAAAAATAAATTACTAGGCCCATTAATTGAAGGAACATATTGGATTTTGTCCGCTGACATAATAAATACGTTACGGGGTGTTTAGTGGTCAGACATGGTGTCATGTGAGGCTCAGTATGATCAATATAAACATCCCGTAATTTATATTATTTGTCTTTCAAAACATAGGTGAAGGTTTCTCACTGGGAAATATATCAGTCAGGATTCTAAGAAATGAAGTTTTTTGGATATAAATGGTGGAGACTACAGTCGAGAGAGCTATTGATGCTGAAACTTTCTAAATCATATTAAACAAAATCTTTTGTACTAATCTGATATTCTTGTGTCATCTGCTTGTTAACTGCCAATTTTTTTCTTATACAAAAAATTTGGCATATCAATTTGTTAGGATTAACTATTTCAGTGACATGGTTTATTCTGAAATGGGAACAGTATCTTTGTGAATCAATGTTTTTTTGAACTCTCTAAGCTTTTTTAAATAGTGTGTAACAGATTTTCATTAGCACTAAAATTATTAAAATGAATAAGGCCTAAAAAAAGTTAAAAATCTGTTTCTCAGACCCTCCTGCATGATCCTTAGGCTCTTTTTTATAATGAATTCAAATTTTAAAAAATAAAAATTAAATGGTTTATGTCTGATATTTTACCTAAAACATAAAGAAACAAGCACATAAACTTTTGATGGCAAAGAAATAATTACAAAAATAAAAAATAAAATAAAAACCCTCTCGCCACAATTTTACAAAAAATGGCCTGAGAAACAGAAGATCTACCTTGTGGGGCCTAATCTGTAATTCTTAATTGGTTGAGTGTTTTCTTGGATATCTTATAAAATCATGTAATGGCTGCTGAAAAACAGCCATGACTTCATTTGATGATAAATTCAGTAGAGTCTGGCATCACAAAATTCTTGATAAGAGGACTCTCCTATCGTTGAGCTCTGTGAAACAAAATTGAATTGGTTAAATAAGTAGTTGCAATATGGAAAAGATTTTCTGCATCGAAGTTTGGTATTTTGACATCAGTATGCAGAGGGTTAATTTAGCAATAGTTCTCCAAAAAGACAATAAGGCCTAAAAAACTATATAAAACTGTGGAAATAGTTATAATAGTATTATAACCAATGCAAACTTAAAAAAATAAAAATTAAATAGTTTATGTCTGATATTTTAACCAAGTTAATAAAATTGATAAATTTGTCCCTTGAGTGCAGGAAGGGACGAAATACACCACCACCTATGCTATTCTGTAGATTATGAGTCTCAAAATATAAAACAAATCAAGAAACTGAACTTTTGATGGCAAAGAAATAATTTCAAAAATAAAATAAAAAAACTACATTCAATTTTACAAAAAATGGCCTGAGAAACAAAAGATCTACTTTGGACTAACATAGAATATATTGATTTATTTTTCAAGGGTTTATATCCAGAATCTCATGGCATAGTGGGAAACAAAATGTATGATACAGACATTGGTGCTGAATTTAGCCTTGGAAGATCAGAATCCTTCAATCCTGCATGGTGGGGAGGCGAACCAGTAAGTGCATATTCAACAACTTTTAACACATATCCTTCCCCCCTCCAAAGTACAGGGGAGTCAAGTAATTGAATAGATAGGTAAAACATAGGAAAATTACAGAGATATTTTATTTCACTGAAATAAGTAAATTTTTTATGTGGAGGATATCTCTTTCATCACATTCCTACACAAAGTATATCAACCAACACCTCAAAATTTGATTCTAGTGAATGAAGCTCATAAATTCCATGTAGATTCCCAATGAATTCCAGGTTCTTTTTATCACACACAAAGTTGGAATGACACCACTGTTTCCCCGGAATGTTTGGTGTAAAGAAAAAACTGTTTCTAGATTGTTTTATTTAAGCATATTGATTTTACAAGGACTTGCCTGCCAGTTATACAGCTTATATTGACTCCTCTCCTTGTCCCAGTGGCGCAGGTATGTCAATTTGAATCCCAAACTGATAGGATGATACACTGTGAAAGAATCAATCCCACAATTATTGCTTCTAGAGAGTGTTAGGCCACCTTGAGAAATTTTGTGACCAAGGACAGATCCCATGACCTTGGGCATGAGAGACAAGGTACACTTATCCACTCAGCCATCACTCTCCAGTCAAGATTGGAACTTCATCATTGAGTGTAGCTCCATGACACATGTTGTTTATTTTACAAATACAGCAGCAAACATTTATTCACTTTTAATGAGGTTGATACATGAATATACAGACCTGACCAAAGTTTTGTTCACAGAGGCCTTCAGCCTCAGTGAACAAAACTTGATCAGGTCTGTATAATCATGTTTCAACTGAAATTAAAAGTCATTCTTACTATTTTAGCATTCTCTAGTATATTAGCAGAGTTCAGCAAGATAGTAAAACTCAGTAATTCATGATGTCATGCAACCAGAAGCGAGAGGTGAGCATTAACGAAAAAAACAAAATTTATTAACAGCCTGCTTTCAGTCATGGTAATAATAGTAATAACATGGGTATCCTATTTTATTAACGGCCCTTGAGGACTGAATAACTGCTCTCTGGCTTATTAACAACCCTCAACTTTGTCTCGGGCTGGTAATAAACCCCTGGCTGTTATTCAGTCCCTCTCGGGCTGTTAATAAACTGTAACACCCTCCAAACTCATGTTATTGTAATATTAATCATTTTGTAACATGACAACACCTACATGCAATTGGGATTAATATAAGACACAACTTGAGCCAATACCTTTTAGTTTAAAACATCAATTAAAATAATTCAACAATAATTTTCTGTTTGCCTGTGTGAATATCTACAACTCAAAACATTTTTCAAACCACCTATTTGTTAGACCAAAGTCTCTAATAAACATTATATGATTGGCTGAAGAATTCAATGGCCTGTTAACTCAGTCCCTCTATTTTTACTATACATTGTGGACTGGAACTGTTTGTTTATAGAGATTATCAGAACAGTGAAGTTTTCTGGTGTGCTGTATTACATCAAGTTGAGCATCTTCAACTAGGAATATTTTTCAGTACTGAAATTTTGGTATTTTGAGATTCCATGGTTTGGTAAATCGATATTGGCTTAATACCGATACTGAATTATATTTACATCTCTGACAGTCACAAATGAGATGTTTCCTGTATTTACTCAAATACAGGAGGTATCCTCTATTTCAAGTGAAAAACTTTGTCCGGCATAATCCAAAGATGACACAAAGGTCCATGAGTTAAAATGTAGTTGCTAGTGCTTTTATACTTTTTGTCAGGATTCATTAATATTTGTCATATAAAGCCTGTTCCCACAGTGTTTTACCCCTCCCTGGAATAATTTCTGCAAACGGGACACAAGTAGTGTTCCAATCATTGGACCTCCAGATGGAGGTCCATTATTCCTTTACCCAATGCACACACAATATATCTGTCCTCAGGTAATAATTAAATAGTATCCCAGTGAGAGAAGTGAAGAAAAGAAAACCATTTTGGATGAAAGCAGGCGACCAACGTTTTGTTGTTGTTGTGGCATGTCCTTTATCTCCAATCCAGACTGGTTGGACTTGATCTACCCACCTCATTATCTTGGTGTACCTGAAAAAAAATAATGTAATTTTGTGAACATTTGTTGAAAAATTAATTGTACAACGATGAAAAAGTTGATGGTTTGTAGATTCAGAGTACATTTTATAGGGGGAGGTTGAAGAAGAACTCAAAATTCTCACCCAGTCTCGTTTTTGATTTTGCTGTATCAAACTGTGTGTTTTACCAGTATTAGCATTATCACACTCCATCTGATCCTACAGGAGGGATTTGATGACTAAAATCATGTCCGTATCAATGATAGGATAGGTATATAATATAAAACAAACTATTCAACATGTAGAATTGCAGAGGTGCATGAAATCAGAACATCACAAATCATAAATCAGAATATCTACAGTAATACAACAAATTGTTTGGGCATTGGTCATATAATAAATTCTTATAACAAATCATGAGTATGATTCATTATATGATGCGTGACTAAGCCTATGGTACAGTGGGCACCCACTTAATTGGATGTCTCTTAACCCTTAAGGATATGGACAATTGTTTTGAATTCACACCTGAAAGCAGCGATCTATGACTAGACTTGACTAGAAACCACTGCCCAAGTCATTTGCCTATGTTATCAGGATTTCTTCATGATGGCATGTTAAGGGCACCTGATCTGAGGCCGTTAAAGTCAGAAATATGCTTTTTAGGGTTAACTGAATAACCTTGACAATTGAATATAACTTCTAAAAACAAAACCCTTTACCATACCATCAATACAAATTTGAATTTTTAATTGCATATAGATTAGAGAGTAAACTCCTGTTAATTGAATAAAAAATCCTGTAATATGTTGAGAAATTATCCTGACAGTCAGCAAATTCCCCATGTTTTTATATCTATTTGGCCTCGGTACATCCAATACAGGCATTTTTCCAATTATATCTTGTTTGACAGATCTCATTGAGATCTGTCAAACAAGATAGTATAGAATAAATGCTCTGTTTATCTCTAGAACAGAGGAAAGTTAGTTTAATACTCCTGGTAATTGAATAATTTTCATGGAGAAAGTGACTATTTATTAACAAGGTTTCACTGTATAATGAACTGACTTATTTCTTCCGTTTTTTGGGGGGTGGGGGGAACAGTAGTGAAGCAAAGGCAACTGAAATATTTCAAACTCTGTGTGAAGAATTGCTTTAAAAGAAATATAAGATTATCTCAGTTCGGAATGTTACTCTAGACTAAAGAAATCATACTAAGCACTGGATGATGTTAGTTGTGATGCGGGAAGGGATGTTTACTCATCTGACTTCCAAATTCTAATCACATTCGTGTTTCAAGAGTCAACAATTCCTCGAATTTTTATTTCAGATTTGGAATACTGTACAGAAATTTGGAAAGAAATCTGCCACATACTTTTGGCCTGGATCTGAAGTGAATATTTCAGGTAGTCGATTGTTGATATAACATTGTGCCATGATTTGTCTCACGATTTAAAACAAATTACTTCATTTGGGATTTTTTTTCTCTTTTGATACAGTATGTCATATGACAACATATTGAATAGACATCTATCTAGACCTTAAATTTGTTCTCATCCAAAAGGAACTTGACCTAACAAACTTAGTTTCAATTAATGGACTGCAAGATATTTTATCTGTTATCCCATAGAGATATTTCGCCTCAGTGTTCCATGGATTGCACACATTTGCTTCCTGGGTACACAAGTTTTCACTGGTTAGCAATCAAGTGTAAGGTAGGTGGTACATACCATATGAAATCACAAAGCATAAATATTTGACATAAAACCTCAATCACATGAACATAAGACCTTGCTTCAGTTTTATCTGAAGGTTAGTTCAACATTTTAATGGGTTCCCAGCACAAAATTTAAAAACTGTTTGTGTTTTAGCATTGATGGTTAACCCGTAAAGGACAGGGTTCCCACTCAAATGAAAAGTCCTTAAATTTGACCCCACTTCCCTGAAAAGTGCTTGAAATTGTTTCTAGCCTTGAAAAGTACTTGATTTTCCATCACTCCCTTTGAAAAGTACTTAAATTCAGTTTACCTGTAACGTCAGAGAAAATAAGTCTTAGGGTAACCCTCCCCACATACATGTGATGTCACAAACTCAGTCAGGAATCACAGTTATTTGATCTCTATATTGTCCCTTGAGTGCAACAAGGCATCATCTGCAGTGCTTTAGCATTGGAGATGGCTCCTTGTTGAACTCACGGAACGATATATATCTAACTATTTGGTTTTCTAGAGATCAGGTCCGCGAAACTGAAATTCTTTGTGTTACTATGGTGTTGTAAATTCATATCAGAATTATAACAGTCCTTGAAAATCATGGTCAGAGTCCTTGAAAAATGCTTAAATAGAGCTTAAATTTTATTTTCTGATATCAGTGGGAACCCTGAAGGACTAATTTTGACTTTGACTCCTTTTTTTTCTTTAGCAAAACAAGTGTGCCAATATGTTGTCATTGGGTAAACCTGCAAGGTTCGTTCCAAATATATTGACAGCTGTTTCTAGGCAAGTCTTGACTGCCTATATAGGCAACCGGGACTTGCCAAGAAACAACTGCAAAACCACAGGATGTTGAGTGTCAAAGTGTAGCAAACTGTATAAAATATACAGCCCTTCTAGGCTTAAATCATTGAGAAGATTGATCATTTAATTTTGAACAATGCAGACTACTGTAGAAGTTTTCAACATATAAATTAAAAAGATATAAGTAAAGTATTGAAACATACCAGATTCTTTCAAATACCAGGGGAGTGATTATAAACTGGCCTTATTGAGCCAAGGGGAACCATTAACTGGTAGAGAGCTGGAAGCCCATATTTGGGCTTTATTCTGAAGTGCTGGTACTGCTATTTAAAAGCTTCATATTCTGTGGATTTGCTTCATATTATCTTTAATGTGATATTATTTTATCTGTTAGGATTTGCCTTGTTACAGTTTATGGGACAGTGGCAATAGGCACTCTCCCATAAATTGTAATAAGGCAAAGATGCACAAAGAAATTTTCAGGACCAAAAATAATTTAGCACTTTACCTGTTAATTGGGCTACCATAATTCAAATTAGGATAGCAATTTATCGGAATGGTAATTCATGTTATTTATCAGTGGATTTACATGGATAGGGTTCTCTGGCAGTTTAAGTATGCCTTTTGTCAGGGCCACACTATTGGAGAGGATGAGGAGTCACCATCTCAGTATGGAAACATATCAAGGTTGTTACATTATTCTTAAAATCACACTTCACAAAAAATTATGGGTTTTGACTATTTTCATTTTCCCCGGATATTAATATTAGAATATAATTATTAAATTTGTTTTAAAATCATTGTTTATGCAAATAATAACTTCAGAAGCAGACCTCAGATTTCAATAAAATTTAATAGACTACTTTCTATTAACATTGCCTTATATATGTTTGAAAACCGCAGTGATTTCTAAAAAATTTAGTGAGTTATTGCCCTTTTTTGATGAATTTTGCTTGAAATTCCATTTTTAATGCAATACAGTAAACATCAGCTTTCATAAAATTTTGATATCCTGAATTGAATTAATGTTTTGCACAAATTCAACAGTTATGATGACTTCTTGAAAAATGACAGAGTTATTGGCCTTTGTTGCTTCCATTTTACTTGAATTTTTTAGGTTTTCATGATCTCTTGAAAAATAAACAGTGGATTTCACAAAGTTTTCATATGCTGCTTTATATTAACATTGTCTTGGATTAGAAAGAAATCATGGTGATTGGTCAAGAATTGAGAGAGTTATAGCCCTTTGGGTATTCCATTTTATTTAAATTTTTTATGTTCATGTTATGATCTGAAAAGTAATTATCAGACTTCAGTAACTTTTAGCATGCTGCTTGAAATTAAAATTCTTTTCTATAAAGTCCACTGGCTTTGTCGGATGTATCACTGGCATATTGTCTCGCACGAGATATTCGTTCCACCTCATTTCAAAGAAACAAAAGAACAAAGGAGATGCACACCATAATGGCAGTACTCAGGTGTGGAGAAGCGTCTTTTTGTTTTGAGCAGTTGGTCATTTCACTACAATGTCATCATCCAATTTAGATGAATCGGTTTCATCCGAAAGTAGCACCAGCGATTCTAAATTGTTTGTATTTGAGAATTTTGATAGTTCCACTGCAATCGTTTTTTCACACTCACCTGCCTGGTCTGTATGCAGTAACACATTGCAGATTATTTCTTATAACGATGACCACAGTTTTGAAAAGTATATTGTCAGCATTATTTGCAGATCACCATTGATGTAGATGCAGTCCCATCACCTAGGTACGGTGAGGGAGAGGATGAGGTCCCTCCCATTGTAGTATAATGACAATGTAGCCGAACTGTACAATAAACAACATCACAGTGTGCCCAGATGTGTTTTTGCAAGCAAAAGTAACCGGTGGTACTAAAATTACCAATCCTAAAATAAGTTCTATCTGGTGCTCCTAAAAAACCTCAAAATGAACATGAAAAAGACAGTGTCATAAAAAGTAAAAATCACATAATCGTTCTACTAGACAGTATGAAAATCTGTTACAACCCAATCTTCCTGACCTTTTTGGTTCTGATTCAGAGCTCTCTCTAGGTGATACTCAAAATCATTACACACACCCACACAGTCTGATGGGGCTTGTTCTGATGATGATGATGATGATTTATTTGCACTTTTCAAACTTTTTGATGATGAAACCATTTTAGGCACAGCCATAGAAAAAGAAATTGCTGACTTTACAAATAGATCTGTCACTGCCTAAAATTGATCTTTCAGAAATCACCCAGAAGTTGTCCACTTGTTTTTGCTCCTAGAGTAAGTCCAGAATTTTGGACCCTTCTTGACTGAAGCTGTAAAAAACGTGATTGTTAGTTGCAGGACACTCAGAAACTTCTTGGACAGGCATTAACTTCCTTTTTTACAAATACTTGACAATGTCAAAGAAATGAAAAGTGTTATGCATGGGGCTCTAACCTACAAAGCCAGTCTACTTTAAAGCACCTCAGTGAAAGATTTCATAATTCACTAGAAACTACAATGACTTACCTTGTGGATGTGGTTATTTTAGTAGGGTCAACTGTGATGAACCTCTCTATTAAGCATCAGTTTCTGAGTAAACCTACTTTCAGTGACGAATACAAATCTGTTTGTGCTGTGGATTGAACTTTCTCCTAGCACCTTTTTGGAGATGTCTCCAAAGATATTTATAAGGCAGAAGTAACTAAGGTTACAATTGCAAATAGACCAAAGTCTTTCACAAACAAAAAATTTCAACCTTTTTTTGGGAGGGTGCTAGAATTTTACAATTACCGGCAGAACTCTTACAATACTGACTACAGTTAAGAAAAGCAGTGGCCAGGCTTCAAGAAACCCTATCAAAGCCATCAGTAGTTCAATACTTACCAAACCAAGACATAACTGTTTGTGATTTTCCTAAAACTGGTAGAATCAAACCTTTCTATCCAATTGAAAAAACTTAACTAGTGACCAATTTAATCTCCAAGCAGTTAATGTTTATAGGATTGAATTTGTATCTTCATCGGTGCAGCACAATATTCCTCCACTGATTAACTCCTTCTGAACAACAACTTGTTCAGGCAGGTGTCTTGGATCTGCTGGATAAAGGTGCCATTGTTCTTTGCTATCATGATCCAGGGCAGCTTATTTCAAATCTTTTCTTTTGTAAAAAGAAAAATGGCACAATTTGAAGGCCTTGAACAAATACATGGAATATTCCCATTTCCAGATGGATACTTTGTCTCATGTGCTGCCATTGATCCAAAAAAGTGATTTTTTCACATTCATTGACTTGACGGATGCATATTTCAGCATTTCAATCTATGATCTTTATCAAAAATACTTGAAATTTCTTTGGCATGGAATTCTCTACAAATTTGCATGTTTACTTTTCAGTTTATCATCTGCTTCCTGCCTGTTCACCACCATCATGCAATCTCTGTTTGCCCTTTTTTCCTGCAGCAACATCCGATGTATGCATTATATAGATGCTTCTCTAGGTATGAACAACTCTCGGCAAAACCTTGTAGAGACAAATTCATTTAAACACACTTAGCAATTTGGGAATTGTTATCAGCTGTAAGCAGTCAGTGCTTGAACCTCAACAATAAATTCAATATCTGGGACATGTGATAGACTCCCAACAATTCCCTCTATGGTTACCACATGATACAATAACTCAGATTCTGGATTTTTCCAAACAATGTTGTCAGATGACAAGCCAACCATATGACCTATTGAACGGTTAATTGGGATGTATGTTTCAACATTTGTGGGTATTAAGATTGGCATCTCTTTTATAGATCACTGGACAGAGATAAAACTAAAGCTCTCCAAATATTTAAATCCCACTCTCATACTATGAAATTATCATTGTCAAGTCGGATGAAGTTTTATGATGGGTAACCCATCTTTCATTAATGAAGAGTTGCCTTCTTAGTTACCCTCAAACTGACCAAATTTTTATGACAGACTTCTCTTCTTATGGCTGGGGAGGATATCTAGGCAATCTATGAACTAATGGTTTGTGATATTCAAGTTAAAAACAAAACACATCAAATCTCGGGAGATTCATGCCATCAAGAAGTCTTCACTGAATTTACCTGACAACCCAAGCCCTTGTCATATTTGTATTCAAACTAAATACTGCTGCTGTATCTTATCTCAATAACTATGGCAGTACGAAGACTTCTCTTTTCAAAATTTCTCACGATATTTGGTGTTTTGCCCAAAACATACTTATCTCAGCTGTTCATACTACAGGTCAAACAAGCACTCTTGCTATCTCTGAATGGCATTTCAAAAGTTCTGCATAATGTCAATTACAACCCAGTGTCTTCCGTCAAATATATCATTATTTTTACCAGCCTACTATAGACATGTTTGCTTCTAAGGTCACCCATCAGTTGCTTGTATATCTTAGTTGATTTCATGATAGTTCTGCATCCATTGTTGATGCTTATTCCTTCTCTTGGGCCAACCACTTCCCTCCTTTCAGTTTGCTCAGAGAGGTGTTAGTCACAATAGAGGAAGAAAAAGTGCAACATGCCGTATTGATTGTACCTCACTTGGCCACGAAGCCATGGTTTCCCAAGTTTGCTACAACTGCTCACCTCCTACCCAGTATTTCTTATCAACCTACCTTACAATTGTTTACTACAGGCCTGTACTACAGTGGAGGACCTAAACTCAGAAAATATGCTCTCTATTTTGATCTTTCCCAAGTGATTTGGGAAAGAAAAGTGGTGCAAAAGCACCAAGAAAAAATAAGCCAAAACTGGGCCGGGCGCCACCGGCATACACCCAGTAGGGGTGCTATTCACTTAGTACAAATCCACGGCTTCCGGCATCCAGTTCGCAGGCAGTAACTAATGAATCATTCTTTTTTTGTCCGCCCATGTGGCAAAACATCCATATCCACTATTAAGAAACAGTGACAATTCAACTCGTTGATAATGGTTACCTGTGACTGAAATTATGAATCTGAGGATCATATAATAACAGGACTGTGTTTTATATATTCTCGTTATTATTTTCAACCACATTTTCATTGTATTTTATATTCTCTGTGTTCGCGCGTGATTTTCGCGTACAATGCGGTTTGGACATAAAATTTTTCGGTTGATAAATTTATGTTATCCTTTTGGATATTATTAATATCTGGTGTCAATGAGGGGCTGTATTGAAAGGATTTCTCCTCTCAGTTGAGGGCAGAATTTCTGTTTTTTGGTGCCTGTCTGACGTCTGTGTTCAGTTGTGTTCCCGCCGGTCCTATTTTCTGCCACCTTACTCTCGTAGTTGGAGGTGTTCTACTTTCTACATTTGTTGAGTTCACCTTTTTCTTCTACTGTTCTCACCTCTGTTATGCCCAGGACTGTTCCTTTAGGGCAATGTCTTTTGCCCATGCTTTGGTACGTTCTTGTGGCCATTCCTCCTGCACCCGCAGGGGGGGGGGGGGGGGGGGGGCACTGTCATGTTGGGGCCTCCCGACACGACCACATCTGGTGAGAGTTATCCCCCTCTGTGGGAGATGTTAAGTCTTTTTCTGTGGTTGATACTGCGGGAGCTGTTGAGTTATCTGGTGAAGAGATGCCTGGTTTGGGGACTGTGGTCCCTTTCCAGTCGATATCTGAGGCTGTCACTAGGGTTGTGACTCCTCCTTTGGAGCTGAGCTAAGATGCTCTGTCCCCTTTTCCACCAGTTTCAACAGCTCCTGTCGCATCTGCTACTACTGCTGTTCTGTCTGCAGCGTCATCAGTCACCATTGGCTTATCTCTGCAGGGGTCTGCAGAGAAGCATCTCTGGTAATGTGGACGTGGGGTATCGGCCTCAGCCTTCCCTGACTTCAACTCGGCGAACTCGGAAGATGCTGCCGACCGAACCCTCGGCTGTGGCCTCTCAGCCATTGAGCACTGCAGTTATATCCCTGCAAGGGTCTGCAGAGATGTCTGGTAGTGTGGACGTGGGGTATCGGCCTTAGCCTTCCCTGACTTCAACCCGGTGAAGTCGGAAGGGGCTGCCGGCTGAACCCTCTACTATGGTCTCTCCGCCGTCGAGCGCTGCAGCTTTTTCATTGGATTTGAATGTTCATGGTGGGGCCCACTATGACCTCTGTGGCATTTCCGTCCACACACTCTGGTCACATGGCCAGTTTTGCAGGACGAATGCCTTTTGTTCAGCCTGGACCTTCTGTCCCTCAGAGGTCTGCGGCGACTCTCCTGAGTTCCCGCTCTGTAGATCCTCGGGGTATGTCATACCCCTATACACATCTGCTTTCAGATGTTTTGGCTGCCGCCCACTGCCCCGTGTTGGGTGTATTTGAGGATCGTGCCCCTTTGCTGGTTAAAAGGGTCAGGAATGAAGCCACTTTGCCGGTTCGTTCCCACGTCGAACCGGCCGACATGGGCAGTGAGCTTAGGGAGGCCCTCTCCTTGCTCACTCAGGTTCTGTCCAAGACCCTTCCCATTGTTTCCAGTCAGGCACCCCCTGCAGTGCCGCCTCCTGGGATTGGAAGTGCCTACACCATGGGAGGCATCGGCTGGTTTGCCCATGATGGGCTATGTGTCTTCCGACTCAGAGGATGAGTCCGACATACCTGACGTCGAGGAGATCCAACAGTCTTCTGACTTGGGGGCAGTTCTTGACTTTGTGTTTGGGTTCCTTCCAGATCTCAAACCATCAAACCAGCCGACAGTGACAACCAGGTCACGATCATCGGTTGCATGCCTACAGCCTGTGGAGCATCCTGCTTCTGGGCACCGTCGACCATGCCAGTTGGTACAGGTGGTTGAAGCGTTTATAGCTTTGGACTCTAAGCTGAGTTCCAAGGCTATGAAGACTTTGTTCTTCACCAGGGTTGACACTTTTATGCCTCCAGTGTGTTATCGTTCCTATGATACCGCCAATCCGTCAGTCTGCCAGACTTTGGCAGTCTTGGATCTGGACTCCAACTCCATCGGGCTTTCCAAGTCGGCCGTTATTCCTATGGCGACTCTGAAGTCTGTGTTGGGCTTATCGAGAGAGATGCTGGGCATGCTTTCTCTCTCAGATCACGTTGTCTCTTCTTTAGGTGCTTATCTGCCTCCAGGTAAGTTTGACGACATACAGGCTCCTTTGCGTGTGCTGCCCAAGGTACTCATGCATCTTACTCACACACATGCCTGTACCACGGCTAACTTGGAATTAGTTCGCAGGGGTGCTGTGCTGGACACAATCCGTTCCCTTCCTGAGGGGCAGCGCGCTGCTCTTCAATCTGCTTCTTTGGCGGGTCTGCAACTGTTCCATGGTTCCGTGGCGACGGTCCGAGATGGCATCCTATGTCATCCCAAAGATCAGCTGCTGCTTCATCAGCTTGATCAGCCTTCTGTTGGAGGCAGGAACTGTCCAAAGCCTAACAAGCACCCTTCTGCTTCAGCTGCGAAGCAAAGGGCTGATCCTCCTGCCGCCACTTCTACCTCTTACTCATGGGGTAAGGGTAAATGACGGCAGGCTAGAGGGAGGATTCAGGATTCTACATATAGTAGAGGAGGTGGTTTCTCCTCTCGCAGGCCTGGCCGGGCTCGAATTGAAGGTCCTCACCTCAATTCGTCCCAAGTTGGAGGAAGGATATCAGAATTCGTAGACCATTGGGCCAACATCACATCGAATCCTTGGGTGTTAGATGTTGTTCGGTCTGGGCTGTGAATATCCTTCCGGCATCCCATTCTGTTGAGAGTGCCTCTTCCAACTCCAGTTCCTTCAGACATTTCACGGCCAACTCCGATTGGTTATCGATTTGAGTATCCTGAACCAGTCTATCATTGCTCCCAAGTTCAGCATGGAGACTTTCAGGTCGGTTCACCGTTCCATTCATCAGGGAGATTTTGCTTCCAGCATTGACCTGCGAGACACTTTCTTTCACATTCCGATTCATCAGACATTGCGAAAGTATCTTATGTTCACTTTTCTGGGGCAAGTTTACCAGTTCAAGGCCATGCCTTTCGGCCTCAAACTGGCTCCTTGGGCCTTCACCCGACTGATGTCGCATGTGATAGCCTTCCATCGCACACAGTCCAGGGTGACTACTTCGGCATATCTAGACGATATCCTCCAGAGGCATTCCAATGCTGCCTTTCTGAAGTCAGATGTCGACACACTGTTGAGCCTGCTCACGTCGCTAGGGTTCAGAATCAATGAGGAGAAGTTGGACCTGGTCCCTTCTCAGTTGTTTTGTCATCTGGGGATGGACTTCTGTGCTTATTTCAATACAGTGGCGGTTCCCCAGGCAAGAGCTGTGATTCTCTCAGCTTTTGCCCTGACTCTGTCCCAGTCCACGTCTGCAACAGCTCGGAGTATTCTCCGACTGCTCGGTCTCTGCAGTTCGGTGACGGATCTCATTCCTCTAGGTCGGCTGCATGTCAGACCTCTCCAACACTTTTTGCTCAGTCGTTGGAGGCCGAATGTCGATCCTCTGGACCTGGTGCTTCAGTTACCAGAGTCTCTTCATCGATACCTTCTCCCCTGGACGGATGTTCAGTGGATTACGCAGGGGGTTCCTTGGACTTGCCCACATCTGATCGTGTTCTGACGGCAGACGCCAGCGATCTCGGATGGGGTGCAATGTTGGATCCTCTAGGTCTTTCCCTTCATGGGGCATGGGACCAGGATCAAGCTGCTCTTCACATCAACCAGAAGGAGCTTCTCGCTCTTCTTCTGAGTTTTCAGTAGTGGATTCTCCACCTTTCGAATTGCCAGGTCCTTCTGTTGTCAGACAATTCGACAGTGGTGGCTTACATTTGGAACCAGGGCGGCACGCACTCAGTTCCCATGTACTAATTGGCTCGGGATCTTCTACTGCTTGCTCAGGATGTCAACGCCGGGGTGGTTGTTTGTCACATTCCTGGTTGTCTGAACGTCCTAGCCGACTCCCTGTCCCGACAGGGCAGGGTCACTTCCACCGAGTGGATGCTCCACAGGGCAGTGTTCCAGTCGCTTTGCGATCTCTGGGGCTGTCCCCACATCGATCTCTTTGCAACTCGTTGGAATCATCATGTGGACACTTTCGTGTCCCCGTGTCCAGATCCTCTGGCTTTTGCCGTGGATGCTCTGTCACTTGATTGGAATGGTCTTGTGGGTTACTCCTTCCCACCAGTTCCGATACTGCTTCAGGTTCTAGGCAAGATATGGACCTGCAGTTGTCGAATCATTCTGATCGCTTCCCTGTAGCCTCAGCGGGGGTGGATCAATTAGCTCCACTCTCTGTTGGTGGCAGTTCCATCACGTCTCCCTCTACGTCGCGACCTTCTTTACAAGGCCACCCAAGAAGGTTTCACGTCGACCCGACTTCATTGTGCCTTCACGCATTTCTTTTGTCAGGTCCTGTCTCCTCTGTTGAGGTTTTTTGAGATGAGCAGTGGAGTGCATTTCTTCTTCGTGGAGGCACTCCACTGGTTTAGCGGCAAAGTGGAAGGTCTTGTCAGGTCCTGTCTCCTCCGTTGAGGTTTCTTGAGACGAGCAGTGGAGTGCATTTCTTCTTTCGTGGAGGCACTCCACTGGTTTAGCGGCAAAGTGGAAGGTCTTCTGTTGATGTTGTGCCAATTCTTCGATTTCACAGATTGCAGAGTTTCTGGTATATCTGTTTGATTCTCCGGGTCTCCAGCCTGTTACCATCAAAGGGTAGAGGTCCATGCTTTCGGAGACCTTTTCGTATGTGGGAAAGCGTTGTATCGGCACTAATCCTTACCTCTCCAAGCTTGTTCGGCACTTTTCCTTGAAAAGGCCTAGTACTAAGTGATAGACAGGTACATACTGATGAGGTCATTTTTCAAATTCCACATTACAAAAAATATCAGAACCAGGTCATCTTTTAGCTACAGTGAAATTATTTCAATATCAAAAGACACGTTGTGTCTTTTCCTCATTTCAAGAATATTTAAAGAGAACAAAACACATTAGACAATCTGATAATTTATTTATACAACACAGCACATCAGAAAATCTGATAATTTATTTATTTTCAAACATTCTGTTACAACATCTACTTTTGCATGGTGGGTTTCCAACTGCTTGAATAAAGCTGGCATCAAACAATCCTTCAAAGTGCATTCCACTAGTGGGGCTGCAACTTCTACTGCAATATGGAAGAGTTTTCTTTACATCAGGTAATTGCAGATTGGCAATTTGTTAACACTGTTCATCACTTCTATTTCCGAAATGTTGGTACATATATGCAGCATGATATGCTTTCCACATCTATTCTATCTTGATTCATGCTGCTTGTTGGTGCTGTGTCCTAAAAGGAATTGACATTTTTGATTTATAAACTCATAGACTTTTGTGGTGACAGTTGTTCACACTGATGATGACTCTTCAACAATTTGAACGTTTCATGGAGACTCTTTTCCATAATAAGGGGTTTTATGCCTGATTACAGGAACTTGAGCACACTTGTTTTGTTTTTTTTTATCAATGATATTAAACTTCATACTTCTTTACCAGTCTTATTCATGTTGATCATGGGGCTTACAATGAACCATATTCAATGCTAAAGGGTTACATTTGACAAAGCCGGAAGGCTTGATGGAAAAGAATCCCCCACCTCATCCAAGCATCCGAAGGATGTGCTGGATGTAGGAGATTCTTTGAATACTTGCCTGTAGGCTTGGAGGATGTAGCACCCACCCTATGTTTCTTTGTTTATTTCAAACATATATGAACAATGTATCTCACCTCACCCTAGTTGGAAGCATCTGCTTCATCATTGAATATGTATGCTTTAAAAAGACACTTCTCCACACCTAAGTATTGACTTTATAGTGTGTGTCTCCTTTGTTCTTTTGTTTCTTTGAAATGAGGTGGAACGACTATCTCATGCTGGACAATATGCCAGTGTTACATCCTCCAAGCCTACAGGCTTGTATTCAAAGAATCTCCCACATCCAGCACATCCTTCTGATGCTTGGATGAGGCGGGGGATTTTCTTGGACAAGTTTGAAAACTATGGTGATTTATTGAAAATTTATAGCGTTATTGTCTTTTTTAACCTTTCAGGGGTGTGGTTGAATTTGCTTCGCAATGCAAGGCTTGTTTCTTGTTTTGGTTTTGAAAAAGTTTTGGCATTTATCGCAAGCAAAGTCTTGGTTGAAGATCATGACCTAGGTAATTTATCCACTGCCTGGAAGACTTCCTTATTATTTCATTGTATTGAGTTCACAAAGTGTACAAAAATCAGAAATAGAGGGTATAATATACAAAAATACCTCTAGCTCATTTGTTGGAAATCATTTCTTAATCATCTGACTGTTATTTGTTACTGTCTTTGATTTATTAGATACACATATGAAAGGTAAAATTTCTTTTAAGATATTCAGCCGTGTTTTCTTTTACAGGTCATTATGCAAATGAGTGGAGAAGATATGATGGGTAAGTGAAATCATTTAATTTTTGAAGACTCTTTTCTTACAAATGATAATTCTGTTATGTGCATTCTGTAAAAAAGTACTTGTGTGATATAATTGGTATTGACACTGTAGTACAGTTAGAGCCCACCTAGTTAGATATTACTGGCAGGTGATTTATAACTCCCATGGGCTGAATAACTCCAGGTCATAATGGCTACTGAGATTTTGAAACAGCCAGGTCTTTTTCAACACTCCAATATTTCATAATAGCATAACCCTGTTAATTGCATGTAAACAAACACCAAAGTATTTATAATACTTACAGTATATATTTACCTTGTTAATTGCATTCAGGTGATCAAATTCCTGCTAAATGAATGGAAAAAGAAACCATTTTTGGTCTCAGTTTTTTCCAGTATAAGCATCTAATCTATCATATCCTGTTTGACTAAGAACTCTAGAAGATGAGATATAATGACAAAATACTTGATTTATCACCAGAACATTGGAGAATAACTAAATTCTGATCATCTGTGATTTCCTGTGTTTTGAATATTTGTCACTGGCAGTGTACCAAAATATTTAGTTAATTGGTTGTGTTCTGGAAGTCTATATTTATGCTTTATTTTGAAGTAAGGGCATCACAACTTGAAGGCTTCATATTCTGTGAATGAATTTAGTCTGTTTGTTTTGCTTTGTTACAGTTTTTAGGAGAGTGCCTTTAACATAGAGTGTTTTGAACCCATATTTGGGCTTTACCATGAAGCGCTGGTACCATAAGTAAAGGCTTCATATTCAGTGGATATGCTTCACATTATCTTTGAAGTGAAATTATTTAGTCAAAATAGAATTGCCTTGTTACAATTTATGGGAGAGTGCCTTTAGGCACTCGCCCATAAATTGTAACAAAGCAGACATTAGAACAAATTTGGGTGTCCAAAACATTTTAGCATTCTACCAGTAAATTGTAACCAGACAATGACAAGAACACATTTTGACAACAAAAAATAATTTTGTTGCTCTACCAGTTGAGAGGTTTACTCTGTATTGATACTGAATTGGGAGCATGGTGGCTCAGTGGTAGACTGTTGGACTTCTATGCTAGAGGCCTCGAGTTCAATCCCCGTCCCGGATGACCCGTGTTGTGTCCTTGGGCAAGTCACTTTATCCTGGTTGCCTACATGGGGGCACGATGACGCCATGTATTAAGGCATACTGCACTTTGATGATGCACATGTCTTCAACAGCTGTAACCCTGCTTGAGCAGAGCTTGAACAGAGTTAGAATGTTGAGGAGCTGACAGTTGCTAGGTGGTTCTCACCAGGTACTCAACTTTCTTCACCTGCAAAACTGTCATGGTCACGATTAGCCATTGTACATAAGTATGTGACCTTAAACACCAATAAATAACTAAATTAATAAATAAATAAATAAATATTGATATTGAATTATTTATACATTAATTACTTTGAAGTGTTCTTCATATCATTACCATGGGGCAAAGTGTATTGAAAATTTGAACAAAGTAGACTAATTGTAATTATTCAAAACATAATGTACAATTATTCAAAGTATAACTCTTTTGTCATTGAAGTTGTGTTAGCTTTTCTGATAAGAGTTTCAAATGACTATTTGTATTTCTTGCTGAGCAAACAATTTCATCTTCCTTTTTCAAACTATTCCTCATATATATATGATGTATCCTACCACCCAAATGAAGTTTGGAGACATACTCTTTTCAGCTTGTCCATGTCTGTGTCCATCCATTTGAATGTTAATTTGGTTCGTCCAGCAACTACTGAATGACTAATCCTTTTATAACTATATAACTCATGTTTGGATTATAACTACTTCCATCCTGATTGCCCAAGTGAGCTCATGCTGGAACTGTGTTCTAAGGTGTACAACACATTGATGGTGAACATGCCTTCAACCGAAGCAAATCCTGCTTTTGTCAAGTTAATAAGTTAGAGATGAGTACTTTGGCTTCCTCCACCTCTAAAATAATATGACACGATATGATTTCGGCTGTTGGAAGTGTCATTATTATACCCTAATAAACAAACAAACTACTTCCAACCTTTTTTCTGATTTTATAGCCAATATGGATGTAGAATTTATGATAAATTTTTATTTGTATCCAATAAATTCCAAATCAATCGATTTTTTTAAATTCAACATTATCTACTAAAAGTTTGACTTTGAATAAGGCCTATAAAAAAAAAATTCTTGTTTTATGATGAGGGAGGGAAGCTTTTTTTTTTTTTATTAATGCACAACAATCCTGTAACCAGTTGGAATTAAAAAAATTATGAATTGCACTATTATGTGAAAAAACCCAATGTTTTCAGTAGTGGAAATTTCCCATAATGCACTTGCAAATGTAACCAACTATATCTTGTTTGACAGAGCTCACTACTGTGTCAAACAAGATATAGTTGGTTAAATGTTTCATCCAATAAGTGCAAATGATATCATCAAAGAGATTTCCAGGTAAAAAAATGAAGTGATGAGGTTGGTTTTCATTGACCAGGGAGGTGCCTGAGAAACAAGATTTTTTTTAATAGTCTTATTTCCAACTTTTTTATGCGCCTTAGAAATCATTGAAGGGAGCATACAATCACCATTTTGTCTGTCTGTCCATTTGTCCATCCATTCTAATTTTGACCCATCCATAAAAAATGAGTCAATGGAGTTAGTTCATTTTTCACACTATGATTACTGATGACTCAGCTTATCCTCACATGCATCATCTTGCTAGAAGTAATTGTCAGTTTCAATGTGTGTTATAACTTTTAGCAATCCCTCTTAATAACATAAAGCTTTAAAATTTTTGACAGCAGTTACCATGCTGGTCTTCTCCACATGTCTCTCACAGCAGATGGTAATGCTTTACATGGATTATTCATTTCACAACTTTCATACTCTTGCTCAACTGTCGACTGATCCTTATACAAATAGATTGCTGGAATGCTCATTAGTCACATATAGAAAAGTGTCTCACTGGCAACCATCTTATGGAGTGGGGTGGGGGAAGGGGCAGTTGTTGCTATAAATAAACAATGCTCAACAGATAAAAATGACTCAAAAGGTTTTCAATTTTCTGATGCCTCGTAATCACAATCACACTTTAACTCTGGGCATGCTGCTGGCAGATATTCCTGCCCAGGATGGGATTTCTCTTATAACTGAAATATGTATAATTTGAGCACTACCATAGTAATCAAATTTTACTCTGAAAAGTTAATGGATTTTTTCTTCAATGATTCCATGAGTTAAATTTCGATGAATTTTTCATGAAATCTTGATAAAAAATAATTACAAATACTGAGCTCTGTAAGAGTTAAAGAATATACTTTGATGCTAGAAAAATTAATATGTTGATGGCATGTATATTTTTTTGTGACAATAAAAATTGAATATTTATAACATATTGTAGTTATTATTGACAAAAAACAAGCACGAAGATTGTAATGTTCTTAATACAGTGTTACTAGTTTGTTCTTTCAGACATTTGATGAAGTGAAAGCTGTTATGCTGTGACTACAGTCAGAGCACAACTGCTTTCATATCATCAGATGTCATCAGTTGGAGAAGTTACGCACATTGATTGACTTGACGTCATCTTATAGGAGTAGATTAAGTTGCGATGTTTTTCACTGATGTTTCAGATATGCAGTTATATTCATATTAGTGTCTTGCTGTTTACCACATAAAGATATCTATCCCCTAAATCTAATCATTATTAATTTTAGCATTTGCACGTAAAACTTATGTTTACAAAAAAATATATATTCCAGACGTGTGACTTTTCAAGAGCGTGTTGATACTGTGCTTGAGTGGTTATCGAGGCCAGAGGAACATCGACCAGATTTGATCACATTGTATTTTGATGAACCTGATCATACAGCACATAGAGATGGTCCAAATAGTGTGGCTGTAAGTTAAAGCTAATTTGAGATGCAAAGAAAGCAATAATAATGAAACTGATGGAACTTTGAAGAAAATTTTCTTGTTCAAATTTCCGGTAAAATATAAAGTTGTATAAAATATAGTGGTTGTATTAATTGTGTTTGATGGCAGGTTGGGGTTCAGAGAAATAGAAAATGGATCGTGTAATTAATCTATCATTAAAAAATACATGAATTTTAGTTATTACAAGAAGATATATTTTGGAGGATAAACATAGTGAAGGAGGATAACCCTGGTTATCTTGCACCAGAGAGAAGGTGGCTAACTTATTTTTTCCAAGAGGGAAAATTACCTGGGTTGTCTTCCTCTGTGGTGGGGATGAAAATATCTTGATAGAGGTTATTCTGGTACACCACAGTACCAGAATCACCTCTATTCTAAAAGAGTATTACAGGCTACAGCATCTATTATGTACTTTATCTATGAAATGATAGGCATTCAGTCCATAATGTGACTTTTACTGCTTATTAAGTGATGGTCAGCTGTTGTTACTACAATTTGTCTATTATTTTATTTGTCGAATTTTAAAACAAAACTCGACAGTTAGTATGGAAAGGGCTGGTCGCTGGGCTGGTGGGTGGGTAGCCTTTTTGCTTATAACTTAATTGTTTCTGGACGGCTTTTGATGATATTTGGTATGTGACTTGATATGCATGTTCAACATCTTATGACATGAAATATGGTGTGTCCATTTTTTTTCACAAGAGTTATGACCCTTTATTAAAATCGACTAATTTTGAGCTTGATAGCACCATAACTTTGACAGACGTCAAATGATTTGACTTGTATTTGGCACATGGGTTTCAAGGGACAATGTATTGATCGAGTTCGAAAACAGGCTTGGCTCTGATGTACAGCAACAGAATTATTGGACTGACTTGGTCATTTTTTGCAAATTTTGTGCTTGACAGCACGATAACTTGAACAAACGTCAACCGATCCAATTCATTTTTGTTATGTGGGTTCCAGGAACATTTTCTTGATCAAGTTTGAAAATGGGCTCGGTCTGATAAAAATGGCAGCAGAATTATTGGGCTGACTTTGTAATCTTTTGCAAAGTTTGGCTTGATAGCACCATAACTTGAACAAATGTTAACTGATTTATTCTTTTTTTTTATTATATGGGCAGGCCTGAAAATAAGCTGTCTGACATTTGCAAAATGAGGTCCCCAGAGGGTGAATTTGATGATGCTATCCCATACAGTGGGTCAATTTATCCTCAGGGTACCTCTTTCTGTTTAGTTTTGAGACCCTGATTCAGATTGAGATTCACAGAGGTAACATTTAGGGATGCTACACTGCTGTGCATCACTACATTCACCCTCTGGGGACCTCATTTTACAGATGACAGTCTACTTATTTTCTGCCTTGTATATGGGTTTGCAGGAAAATTGTCTTGATCGAGTTAAAAAATGGGCTTGGTCAGATATACGGCAGCAGAATTATTGGGCTGACTTAGTCATATTTTCCACTATAACCCAATGGCCCAGACTTAGCTGGTGCTAACTCAAAGATATTGAGGGCCAAACACAAATTTTGCCCCCCCCCCCCCAATCCCCAAAATTTGCATGCAAAACCGAAAATTAGAAGTCCTGTCTGACCCTCCATACATTTCCTCTCTGTGCATGCACAGACACCAGGAAGTGACCAGAATTGGCGCCAACATCATTCTTTGATTGGCCCTCAGTCAGATAACAACAACCTGACATCTGTGCTTTTAAATCTTAGTTTATAATGATGCTAGACACAAATCAATGCTTAATTTGGTGGATCCAAGGACACAACTGGATGAAGGAAGGAAGAAACACGGTGGTTTGAAACGTTTAGGGCTGTAACTTTATAATATTTATAAAAATTAGTTCATGTTCCTCAATTTCGGGACATGGGCCTGACGTCATCATTACTGCTAATGATTTTTCCACTGTTTGTTAAGGGTTCATTCCCTATCCTTCCTTGAAGCCCTCCTGTTAAACTCCCAAGCTTTTTGGCATGTTTTATTGAAATTTTTTTATAAAATTTCTTGGGAGTTTAACATGTTACACAGAATGTTTATTCTGTATATCCCCATGGTTACGTTCTCACCCTTGGGGTGTTTAGGCGTTTTGGTAATGCATCATACATCCGATGTATCATTTTTTCTTCTGATGAACATCTTGCTTTACATCGGATAGTTCAAAATCTGCTACTGACTTTGGGCAGTGTTGCCCGGGGTCTTGTTTCCGGTTTTCATTCTGACGTTGTTTACATTGGCAACGCTCTATTTATGTATATTTCCTTTTGGGAACTTGGGCTCTTGTCAAAATTTTTGGAAAATTTTTTTTGTGTAAATTATTTTTCGATTTATATTTTGAATGTTATTTGTTATGTATCTTTTTATAATATTTAATGTAGAGTTGGTGGGAGTACGATTGACTTTATTTTGCTTCATTATGAAAGCATATTGCTCAAATGCAAGGTGAGGAAGCCTTTCCTCTGATTTACATGTTGGTTGATGTACTCCTACTAATTCTTGCTCAACATGTGTTGCATGGGATGACAAACATTGGAGACGGGTGTCAAGGTTCTTTGTTAGAGGCGAGAGGCCACTGGCGGTACTCTCGCCAAAAAGTCTCTCTAGTTTTTTAGTTTCTATTTACGGAGGAACAAGAACATGGTGATGTTTACATGATGCTGTCAGAGATTGTGCTTCCGTCATCACATTTAGATAGTCAATCAGAGCTAGCGGCTAAAGTGCTCATAAATATTAGACAGGGCAATAAACCACAGAAGGGTTTCGGCTCCCTGTCGCCAGCTAGCTCGACCGATGAAGCAGTTACTTCGTCCGAGGGTACCGTGATGGCGGGTGTGTCCGTTGCGGTCGAGGAGAGTAGAAAGGTTAGAGCGAGCACTATAAAATAAAAATAGGCTCACCCTGCGACGGCGGAGAGGAAGAAGCCGGCAAGTTCAGCGGGAAGCTTGGCGAGGTCTGAAGGACCACAAGCCAGAGAGACCCCTCTCTTTCATAACAACATCTGGGGCCAGATGTTGTGGTTCGGAACTTGCGTCATTCGGAGCATACATCCATGCCTCTTGTACGGGATGCTCCATTCAGTTCACAGCCGGGGTCGGCTACAGTTACAGCTTCTTCTTCAGCATCTACCAAGCACTGCACCTTGGCTACGTGACTTCTGATATCCAGCCTGCATCGCCGAGGAAGGTCCACTCTTCGTCAAAGATGTCATACCATCCAGTAGCCAAGGAGACGAGGCCTCATTCATCGGGATGTCCGCAGAATAGGTCCATCTCGGACACACTGTCCCAGGAACTGCCAGCAGCCAACAGAAGACCGCTTCTCCTCAGGCTTCCGTAACGGACTTGCTGTCGCAGATTGCTCAGCTCATCACAGCATCCCAGCAAGTACAGAAGCAGCCGACGGCAGTCTCAGAGCCTGAGCTGTCGGATGGTGCTGGGTTGGTCCAGTCATCTGCGCATTCAGATGCCGATGACTGTGAGTCTAATCTGATTCAGTCGGATGGTGAAAGGGATTTAGAGGAGAATTATCCTTCCCTTTCGGAACAACACAGGGTGGCGATGGATCTAATGCATCAATACTTCCCTGAGTTTGTTCCTGAGAATCAGAATGCTGCGACCGTTCAAATGTAGCACTATTCAATAGCTAAGGAGACAAGGCCTCATTTATCGGGATGTTTGGAGAAAAGAGCATCTCCGACACACCGTCCCGGGAGCAGCCGGCGATCAGGAACTGAAGACCGCTGCTTCTCAGGCCTCCATAACGGACTTGCTGTCACAGATTGCGCAGCTCATCGCAGTATCCCAGCAAACGCAGAAGCAGCCGACGGCAGTCTCAGAACCTGAGCTGTCGGATGGTGCTGGATCGGTCCAGTCATCTGCAAGTTCAGATGCCGTTGACCGTGATTTTCAGCTGATTCAGACGAATGATGAAAGGGATACAGAGGGGGATTACCCTTTCCGAACAACACATGGTTGCGATTAATTTAATCCATCAACACTACCCTGAATTTGTTCCAGCAATTCAGAATGCTGCTACTACTTGCAAGAAACTGCTACCGTTGTTGGACGCTGACTTCATCGGGAAAAAGAGGAGGTCATGTCTTTTCTGGTTAAGTCTAGACAGGTGTCGCTGGCCTTAGGCCATATTCATCTTTCCAGTGGGAAGAAGTAAGGCAGTTTCTTGTCATCATCTTCCGTAATTTTACCAGTTGTTGAACTACGTTCATTTTTAACGGTCAGGGAAGATGTATAGAGAGTTCCTCTGTGTTTGAATGAGCAGGCTAAGGACCTAGTTATGGCCTTATCTTCGTCATTCACTATTCAGTAAGACACAATTGAGAGGGCAATTTCTTTATTCAGAGCGAATTTAGACTCAGTGTCTTACGCAGATCACCTTTAAGAACTGTGACGCAATGTTTCTACGGAAAGGAATTTGAGGACGTTCATACCTCTTTTAAAGTCCTTTCCAGGGCTATTCTATTTATCATGAAAAAACTCTGTCTTAACAGTTGCTAATTTGGAGTTAATCAGATGTGACAGAGCCCTTGCGTCGTCAACTTTAATAGATGCCAAGGTGAAAAACTCTATACGAGTCGCTCCGGTATCTGGACATTAAGTTTTTGACGATAAGCTTTCATTGGTTTATGACCAAGCTACAAAGAAAGCATCAATACTATTCTCCTTAAGTCAGCATCTAATCGACCCACAATAGCAGAAAAGAGTAAGGGAAGACGTTCTAGACAGAAAATCGTCTAAAAAGGACTCCTCGCGAGGGTATAGGTAAGTCTCCTATAATTACTCTAGGGATCGTCATACAGCGACTCGGATAGAGGGTGCAGGTCTGATCGAGACTACTGGTCAGACACCCCTAAGCCATTGGCTCGAGGCTCTTCGCGAAGGAGACGTAGTTTCTTCTTCCGTAGGCCCCGCAGGTACTACAGGTGAGGGTTAGGACCTCTATTGCTTAGCTGTTGTCGGATGGTTATGAAGATTCACATCAAACTGGATAACTATTACAGAAGACCAGTAGGTGAGAAGTGTGGTCTCGGACGGCCTACGGCTATCTTTCCGAGAGAAACCACCACTAACTTAATGTCAGTGATGGACAATGCTTTGGTCAAATCCTTGCATAAGAGTCTCTCCAATCGGAGGTAAAGGTTCTATTGACAATGAAAGTCATAGAGGTCGTCGAGAATCAAGATTCTCTAGGATTCAACAGTCACCTGTTACTCGTACCAAAGCCAGAGAGCTTGTTTCAACCGATAACAGACTGGAGCTGGATAACAAGTTTATCATAGGTCTAAAAGTTTATTTATGGTAATCATTTAGTCAGTAAAAGCGAGCTTTCAAGTGATCGACTATGCGGCAAGCATAGATCTAAGGATTCGTTCTTTCATGTCCTGGTATATCCGGCATTCAGAAAGTACCTATGGTTCGTCGTCCAAGGGATAGTATTTCAGTTCCGAGTGATGTGCTTCGGTCTGAATCTAGCGCCCTGGGCTTTCACTCGAATAATGAACTCGGTAATGTCTCACAACAATCTGGTTCGTCTGCTGTTACCCAGAGCAAAATTAGTCAGTTGTTATGCTCGCTTTTGTTTACTCTCAGATGCATTAACAGCGAGAAATTTTATGCAACTGATGGGGTTGTGCGGAGCGGCTACGGATCTTATTCCGATGATGGGTCACTTAAACACATGTCCCCTCCAGTTATTCTTTACCCAGAACTGGAGTGTGAAGACGCATTCGCTCAAGACCAGTATTGTTTTAACAGATCTAGTAAACAAAAGGTCCATATTTGGGCAGATATTCAGTGGTTAACCCAAAGAGTTCCGCTGCAACTGCCAGATCCAGCTTTCACGATTTTGACGGATGTGAGTCAATAGTTTGGGGCATGACCCTGAGTCCGACAGACTCGAAATACAGGGATCTTGGGACCCTCGGTTCCTGGTGAAACACATAAACATCAAAGAATGATGTCAATATTGTTAGCGCTACATCAATGGATTCACATTATTTGCGGACACGCATGTTCAGATATTGTTGGACAACTCGATAGTGGTAGCGTATATCAGGAACCAGGGCGGCTCCCATTCATTTCCGTTATGACAACTAACAGAGAAGATTTTTCTATTTCGTCATGTATCCTCATGTTCATCTCTCTATCCGTCATGTACCGGGTCATCTGAATGTACTAGCAGACTTACTCCTCAGAAAGGTCGCCTGTTACATTTGCATTGGACGCGAGTATTTGGACAGTTTTGCTACCAGTGGGATCACCCCATGATAGTTCAGTTTGCAATGCCCCGGAACAATTAGTTACCGCCATTTGTGTCACCATGCCCAGACCATTGAGCGCATGCAGTAGAGGCTCTCCAGAATTCATGGGGATGAATGATAGGATACACGTATCCTCCAATTCATTTGATTCAGTAGATTACGTTTAAGATTAAACAGTCTCATTGTGAATCCTACTAGTAGCACTAGTAGTAGTCTGCAATCACAGAAACCTTGGATCAGTATTCTCAAGTGTTTGTTATGGGTCGCTCCCCAGAAGCTTCCTCAAAGAGAGGACCTTCTTTCAGGGGAAGTTTTATTCTTCATGTCCTTCTCCGCCTGCAGTGGCATAATGGAGTCGGTTAGACGTGAGGGAACCATTGCGGTTCCTATATTATTTGATGACTGGCACAAGAACGTTTAAATAATGCAGGTGAGGAGATTTCAATATGACTTCGAATCCCCCCCCCCCCCCCCACACACACACACACACACTGCCTATGTGTTTAGAGGCAATTACCGGGCAAGATGTAGTTTTCTTCCCGCAAGCCTCGTCTAATTTAATGCTTATATACTATGCATTTGGGTCGTGTTCTATGGCGATCTCATGGGCACATCTACTTTTTAGTTGGATTAATTTCCTGTGATTATTTGTTGATTTGTTATATACGAACGCTTATTAAAAAATCATCATAATTAAATTGCCACTCTTTGAGTACCTCGGAGGCTGCATAACCAGTTAACAGGTATTCAGATGATTACATGCTGGACTTTAATGCTCTTGTGCATTATATTATTAGGCTAACGCTTTATTGTATTTTGTGGACCTTGAAATTATAATCTATTTTAGAGGCGGTCCATGTCAGAGCCTGTTAATCATACCTACTTCCATTTCTAGATCCAGGTTTCTATTATGTCAGTACTAAATTTGCATATTCTCATGTGTTTACGGTCATAGATATCGGATAGTACATGTTGGAGAGAGTTGTTAATGGAATTTATTGTACAGAGGCCATCTGTGGATTACCTCGGAAGAGCGTTTTCTCTTCAGGGATCGTTCAGTGTGGCTCGATTGGACATGTGTATGTTATATTTTATATCACCGGTTTTCGACGTATCTGTGTACGCCTTCTGTGGTGTACGTTATATAGTGGGCAATATTAATAACCAGGATCGTCGCAATAGCCTTAACTTCTGAAGTGGCGTTAAGCACCATTTATTAATCATGAATTAATACCTGAGTGCCTGTTCGACGATTATTTATATTGTTTTTTGGTACCACTCTTATTGATTCCAGAGTTCTCCCCTCTTTCTTTTGAAGATTCCTTCAAAAGAAGGGGGTGGATGGGGAGGGGGGGGGGAATTTTTACCTCTTCTCTGGCTTAATGGGTATGTAACTATGAAGGAAGCTGTTTTATCCATGATTATATCCTGCATACAGCTGAAGTGTTATTATATGGTGTATGTTTGTGGGGGATTTTCTCTCATTATCAGATACACCATCCTAATTTTTGGGTCTCAGTCCGGACTAGCCTTAAATATTAGGAACTTGTTACATCCTAATTAGCATTGTCTTCATGCTTAGAATAAGGAATTACTAAAATTGGGCTCCTTATTTAGGATACTTCTCCTCCTCTATTACTGTATAGAGAGACATACATGTATTTCCAAATTATTCTAATTTCCTTTCATCATGGATTGCAGGATTGGAACTATGTTGATCTATTTCGGAAGTTCTAGGCCCTCCACCTTTTTATGATTCAGCTAAGTCTGGACCATTGGGTTATAGTGGAAAAATATTATAAATTCAAAGTAATTTGTATATTTTTCATACTTATCAATGGCCCAGACAGGGATGGCCCTCCCATGAGTGGGCACTCATACCTCCCCGCTAAATTATTATGTAATACTTTTACAAAGAATGATGTTGGCGCCAATTCCGGTCACTTCCTGGCATCTGCGCATGTGTGGAGAGTAAATATATGGAGGGCCAGATAGGACTTCTTCTAACTTTCGGTTTTGCATGCAAATTTTGGGGATGGGGGGGGAGGGGGGGCAAAATTTGTGTTTGGCCCTTGATATTTTTGAGTTAGCACCAGCTAAGTCTGGGCCATTGGTAAGTATGAAAAATATACAAATTACTTTGAATTTATAATTTTTTTTGCAAATTAGTTATTTAGAACAGGTACTCTGATGCTTTTTAGTGCACAATCACTGTTGCATTAGCCACAAAAATTTGACGCCCCAACGGCGATGCGAACCCTTGTTTATTTATTGTTGTTCTCTGTAGATTAAAAGGGTCAGTATTGAACAGATCTGGAAAGTGAATCTTAAGGGGTCCAGTGGGAGATAACTCTTGCCAAGCATATTATTTGTAAAATCAAATCTTGCATCCAATTAATGACAATAATATAGCGTGTAAAAACATAATACACAAAGTGAATAGTTCAGTCACTGATATATAAATGGAATTTATCACAGGGTAAGGCCTAAAAAAAAAATTTAAAAACTTAAAAATCTGTTTCCCAGCCCCTCCCGCATGAGCATTTTGGCTGCCACATGCTCTCTTTTTATAACCAATTCACTTAAAAATGAAATGGTTTATGTCTGATATTTTACCCAAGTTAATAAAATTGATAAATTTGTCCCTTCAGTGCAACAAGGCTTTGCAATGCTATATCATAACAAAGCCTTCTTGCACTCAAGGGACAAAATAAACCACCACAAGTGGTATTCCGTAGATTATGAAGCCAAAAACAAACCAAGAACATGAACTTTTGATGGCAAAGAAATAATTACAAAAATAAAAGATAAAATAAAAAAATGCCTGCCCACATGCAATTTTACAAAAAATGACCTGTGAAATAGAGGACCTTTATGGGGGCTAACGTGGACAAAATGAATGTTTAGCTCACCTGAATGAAGCTCAAGCTTTAGTGATAACTTTCTGGCGATTGTCTGTCCATCCTTCATCCATCTGTCAAGCATAAAGTGGACTTCTCCAAAACTTCTGGACCAAAATGAACCAAATTTGACATGTCCCTTATATGTTGTCAATGCAAGTTTGTTCAAAAAAAATTGCCAGGCCCACAGGGGGCACTAACAGAGGCATAACTCTGTTAACATCCAGAATTTTTTTTTTAATATAAAAAAAACTTCTCCTGAACCATCAATCAGATTCTTATTTAGGAGCTATAATATGAGAAATTTCTTTAAAAATCTTTGTATTTGCATTCACCTGTAAGAATCTTTGGATATTTGGTATACAGCTTCCTTATGGGTTTCAAATTCAAGTTTGTTAAAATCAAGCTCAAGTCCTGGGTTCCCATTTGGATGCCCCATGAAAGCCTGAATTTTAACTTTGTGCAGTATGGGAAAAATTCTTTAGAAATCTTCACCACTCAGAATCTTCTGATATTTGATATTAGGTAAACAGCATCCTTATGAGGGTCTGATTCTTCAAGTTTGCTCAAATTAAGATCCAATGTTTAGATTTGGGTTCCTTTTACCCAACGTAATGGCCAAAACCGGCCAGCACTATTCTAAAAAATCTTCAATTAATTTTTAATTATTTTTTCATTTTTTGTCTCAAAAACATAGGTTGTGACCCCTTGTGTTGGAATGAGCTTGTCGAACTCTTTCCAACAAGGGGTCATAACCTATGTTTTTAAGACAAAAAATGAAAAAAATTAGTTATTCAAGAATTTTTTTGGCAAGTGTCATCTGCTTTTCAGGTTAGGTAAAGGGTTAACACAGTGCAATATGACAAAAAAAATCTTCATATCTACCAATCAAATTATTCTGATGATTGGTATACAACATCCTTATGGGGTCAGATTTAAATTCAAATCAAGACCCTGAGTTTATATTTGGGCTCCCTTTAACTTAGTGTAGTATGACCCCCCGGGGTGGCATATAGTGATTGAAGTGTGCATGTGTCTGTCTATCCATCCGTCCGTCCGGGCAGACAAATGCGGTTTAGGTGGCTATTTGTTGGTAGAAATGGGGGTTAGGTGACTACCGCAATTTATGTGACTAGTCACATAGTTAAATGTCATTATTCTAGGGTGGGGTTTAGAATTGGGGTGGGGTGGGGGTGGGGTTAGGGTCAGTAAAGGGTAGGGTTAAGGTTTTCTACCACCCCAAAAATTGTTCACCCAAAAAGTTGTTTTAATACAATGGACATACATTTTAGTTAAAATAGACTAGGAATATATTGAATTTTCATTAGTCTAGGGTGGGGTTTAGAATTGGGGGTAGGGTTAGGGTCAGTAAAGTGTAGGGTCAGGGTTTGCTACCACCCCAAAAATTTCCCCCCAAATCACTTGTTTTAATATAATGGACATGCATTTTATTGTAGTCCCATAAAAATAGCCATATAACTGCCAATTTGTTAGGATGTCTGTCCGTCCGTCCATATGTGTGTGTGTCCGAGCTAATAACTTGAAAACTGTTTGGGCCACAGCCATCAAACATCACACAATTATAAAGGACCATGGGAGGATGTGTCACACACCATAGTCGGGTTTGTACCTTTAAGGTCAAGGTCACATTTCAAGGTCACACTAAAAATCGGTCAATATTCGTGTCTCAACCATAACTCAGAAATGAATCATAGTACAATTGTTGAACTTTTTACAAATGTTAAGGACAGCCAGAAGGTGTGTCGCGTATAATAGTTTCCACCGCATCTGCAAGGTGAAGGTCACAATTGACCATCATATGTTCAGAGTCACAAATCGTGTCTCAAGCATAACTCCAAAACTATTAGGGCTACAGTCATCAAACTTCACACAATTATAAAGGACCATGGGAGTATGTGTCACACACCATAGCCGGGTTCGTACCTTCAAGGTCAAGGTCACATTTCAACGTCACACTAAAAAATTGGTCAATATTCGTATCTCAGCCATTACTCAGAAACGAATCATAGTACAATTGTTAAACTTTTTACAAATGTTAAGGACAGTCAGAAAGTGGGTCGCGTATAATAGTTTCCGCTGCATCTGCAAGGTGAAGTTCACGGGAGGGGGTCATGTGTTACCTTAATAACATTCTTCTTGTTTATATTTGGAATACAGCATCCTTATGGGTGCCAGATTCATGTTTGTTCAATTCAAGTTCATGGGTTCATATTTAGTCATGCGTTACCTTAATAACATTCTTCTTGTTTATATTTGGAATACAGCATCCTTATGGGTGCCAGATTCATGTTTGTTCAATTCAAGTTCGTGGGTTCATATTTAGGCTTCTTATGCCTGCCTAAATGTTAGGATATGTGGGATATTCTTTAAAAATTGTCTTCTTCAGATCCACCAGAATCGTAATATTTGGCATACAACATTCTTGAAGGGTCCACATTCAAGTTTGTTCTAATCAAGACCCTAGATTTCTCTTTGGACTAAAATTTTAACATCATGCAATATGAGGAATATTCTTTAACTAGTAAAGTGCTGGAAGCCCATATGTGGGCTTTATTCTGAAATGCAGTGTGGCAACTCAGAGGCTTTGTATTCTGTAAATGTGTTTCCTATTACCTTTGTGAGTGAAGTTGTTAGTCTGTATGAGTTTGGCTTGTGAAAATTTATGGGAGAGTGCCTGTAGGCACTCTTCCATAAATTGTAATAGGACAAAGACATGTGAACATATTTGGACGATCCCCCAAAATGTAGCTCTCTACCAGTTAAAAATTTTCTTCAGGTTCATGAGTCAGAATCATTTGATATTTGGCATACACCTCCTCATGCCAACCAGATTCATGTTTGTTTAAATCATGTCCCTCATTCCATATTTAGGCTTCTTATGTAAGCCCAAATTTCAACTGAAGTATTCTTTAAAACTCTTCTTATTCATATCCATCAGTCAGAATATTATGATATTTGATATTCAGCATCCTTATGGATGTTTGAACCAAGTGCGTGGATTAACATTTGGGCTCTGTAGTTTAACTAGCCATAGATGTTGAATGTAACCTTAAATCCTTCTTTAAACAACTTTTTGAGGTGAGCGATAAAGGCCCCATGGGTCCCTTTGTTATTAAAATATTTGAACACAGTGCAATACAATACTAGAGTGATGTCACGCATGCGGCCCGACTGTCCCAGCAATGGCAATGCTTAGATGCAAAATAGTCGGAGACATTTTTTCTTAACAGTTTACCTAACCAATCTGCCATATCTGCACTCATGATATACAAAATTTCCTATTCAAATTTTATTTTTTCATTTCTCTACTTCAAAACATGCCTCATGACCTATTAATGGAACAAACTTGATTAGCTTGTTCCAATAAGGAGTAATAAGCCATGGTTAGAAGTAAATAAAAAAATCTGATGTTTCAGAAAAATAATTTGTACTGTTGGCTTCAACTTGTGTTAGGTAAAGGATTAAAGATGCAGTACATAAACCAATGTTGGGCTATATGAGTCAATTTTCTTTTTTGCATGTAATAACTCCCAATCCTTCAAAATGCATTTGGGGAATAATTGCCTAAGTGACACGTGTGTGTGTGTGTGTGTGTGTGGGGGGGGGGGGGGGGGGGGGGGGAGGGGGGGGAGAGGGAGTTGTGGAACCTAGTCTGTAATATACACATATCAACTTTGGTTGAAATCAAATAATCCAAACTGGAGTTATCAGTTGGAAACCAATTGTTTACAGACAGATGGATGGACCGACAGTCAGGCTAAAAATGCATTTTGTACCAAAGAAAAAATATTGCATGAATGGCCCTGGGTGAGGAGGAGGTGGGGGGGGGGGGAGGGGTGGGGAGAGTGAGGGTGTGTTAGGGGGGGTACATTTTTTTCCTTCAGAATGCATTTTGAGCAGAGAAAAAAAAAATACCTAACTGGCACCATGGGGGTGGGGGTGTTGGTGTTTGTCTGGGTTTTTAACCAAAACTGTAAAAAAAACATTTTTGATGTGAAAGAAAAAAAAAGTGGCTAATTGGCCCCCCGGGGGTGGGGGTGGGGTGGGTGTTAGGGGGAGGGAGGTTACATGAGTTTTACAAAAAGGTTCCGCATGTAGTGACTGTAAATAGTTCAAAATGCACATTCGAGGAAAGAAAAAAAAAATGCCTAATTTGGGGGTGGGGGTAGGGGAAGGTGATAATTTCTGTCTGGATTTTTAACCACAAACTTTAACCAAAACTGTAAAGAAGCAGTTTTTACAAAAGGAAAAAAAAGGGTTCTGCATGTAGTGACTGTAAATAGTTCAAAATGCATATTGGAGGAAATAAAAAAAAATGCCTAATTGGGGGGAGGAGGGGGTGGGGGGGCATTGTTGTTTGCCTGGATTTTTAACCAAAACTGTAAACAAGAATTTTTGACGAAAGAAAAAAAAGTGCCTGTTTGGCACATGGGTGGGGGGGGGGGGGGGGGGGGGGCGTAGGTTTAAAAAAAGATTCCGCATGTAGTGACTGTAAATAGTTCAAAATGCATATTAGAGAAAAGAAGAAATAAAAAAGCCTAATTGTTGGATTGGGGGGGGGGGGGGGTGGGGAAGGGAGGGGGTGGTGATGTTTGTCTGGGTTTTTAACCACAAACTTGGAGTCATCCTACCAAGCTACAATGAAATCCCTTCATAATTATGCCCTGTGGAATCTTCTAAAGGTTTTCGGGCTTCGGGCCTCTGTTGCCGTCACAGTTGCCCAAAAGGGGATGTTCTCATCTAGACATCATATGAAGTCAACCTATCAAGTTACAATGAAATCCCTCCATAAATATGACCTGTAGACTGTGCTAAAGGTTTTCGGGCTTCGGGCCCCTGTTGCCGTCATAGTTGCCCAAAAGGGGACATTCTCTTCTAGACATTATATGAATTCAACCTATCAAGTTACAATGAAATCCGTCCATAAATATGACCTGTAGACTGTACTAAAGGTTTTCAGGCTTCGAGCCACTGTTGCCATCACAGTTGCCCAAAAGGAGACGTTCTCATCTAGACATTATATGAAGTCAACCTATCAAGTTACAATGAACTCCGTCCATAAATATGACCTGTAGACTGTGCTAAAGGTTTTCGGGCTTCGGGCCCCTGTTGCTGTCATAGTTGCCCAAAAGGAGACATTCTCATCTAGACATTATATGAAGTCAACCTATCAAGTTACAATGAAATCCATCCATAAATATGACCTGTAGACTGTACTAAAGGTTTTCGGGCTTTGGGCCCCTGTTGCCGTCATAGTTGCCCAAAAGGGGACATTCTCATCTAGACATTATATGAAGTCAATCTATTAAGTTACAATGAAATCCGTCCATAAATATGACCTGCAGACTGTGCTAAAGGTTTTCGGGCTTTGGGCTTCGGTCCCCTGTTGCCGTCACAGTTGCCCAAAAGGGGATGTTCTCATGTAGACATTATATGAAGTCAACCTATCAAGTTACAATGAAATTCCTCCATAAATATGACGTGTAGACTGTGCTAAAGGTTTTCAGGCTTCGGGCTCGGACAGCCATCATGGTTGAATAATCGCAACCAAATGGGGACATTCTCATCTGGGCATCATGTGGATTGATCCTACGAAGTTATAATGAAATCCCTCCATAAATATGACCTGTAGACTGTACTAAAGGTTTTCAGGTTTTGGGCTCGGGCAGTTGTGACGGTTGATAGATCACGCCCAAATGGGGAAATTTTCATGTAGACATCATACGGAGTCATTGTATCAAGTTACAATGAAATCCCTCCATATTAAACATGACCAGCAGACTGTGCTAAAAGTTTTTGGGTTTCGGGGCTTGGGCAACCATCACTGTTGACAGATCATGCCCAAACGGGGACGTTCTCACCTAGGCTTTATACAGAGGCATTCTATGAAGTTGCAATGAAATCCCTTCATAAATACGACTTGTAGACTGTGTTAATGGTTTTCAGGTTTTGGGCTCCGGCAGCCATACTGGTGGACCGATCACGACCAAAAGGGGACGTTCTCATGTAGACATGACCAAAACCCTGCATATGAAATTTCGTGATGATCAGACAAGAACTACCAAAACTCCAAATGTCAACTAAACAGGAGAGAAAAAAAAAAAAAAAAAACTCACTTGAACCTTCAGTAAAAAACTTTAACCACAAACTTTAACCAAAACTCTAAATGTTAACAGACGGACAGACGGACGGACGGATGGACAAAAGTCATTATTATAGCCCTCACTGTAAACAGTCGGGCTAAAAATGAGATTTTTACCATTCAAAAAATAAAATTTTGAAGGAATGAAAAAACAGCCACCTTGAAATGAGATTTTGACCATTCAAAAAAGAAACTTTTGAAAGAAAGAAAAAAACAGCCACATTGAGAATGACTGAGAATACTTTTCTTCTTCTAAAGTCATACCACACTGAACGTGATGCAAGCAGGCACCTGTTCGAATAACTAAAGTTTATTATCAGTTTGCAATCTCAACCTCCTATTCAAGTCTCTCTGTAAAACAAATGAAAATTTGACTTTCACGAGACATGTTCTATGTAATGAATTTGACATTCCAGTCAAAATTTCCTATTGTCATTATTTTAAAACAAGGCTCAGTGAGAAAATGTTTTCCATGATATAAAAAAAAAATTTGGATAATGCATACAGTATGATTAAACTTAAAACTGACACTTTCATTATTTCCAATCCAATATCCATTTTTGTTAATTCTGCAATGGTATTGAACATTTATAGGACAACCAGGGAGGCTGCAAGATGGTGGGGAACTCATGTCTGTGCCTTGATGAAGTGGGCAACCTCATTGCCCCCCCATCCCCAGGCCTTTTAACCTTCCGTGTCCCTGAGAACAGTGATTGAGAGGTATGACACTCTGATGAATTGCTTTAACTGGTGGAGTGCTAGAAGCCCATATTTGGGCTTTATGAAATACCACAGTTTGTGAGTATAATATCTACACTCCGTTAGAGGAGGTTTCTTATAGCCCCTGGAAAGAATCACATTTTGTTAATGACACATTGCTCAGTCACATTTGATTGGATAGTGCCTTCTGGCACTATCCAATCAAATGTAACAGAGCAATATATGATGAAATTAAATCTGTGGCCAAGAAAAATGTAGCACTACCAGTTGAACTTGCTCAGGGTTTCATTGAATTATGCAAACTAAATCTTTGATCTGTTACAAAACTCTCATGAATTAAGAATACTTTCTGGGTCATGCCATCACCCCTACCCCATCTCAACTTCACAAGGTGACCGGCTGCTTCTGTGTGGGCTCAGAAAGGATATGTATACTGTCAAAGAGAATCTTTATCACTAGATACACATGCATTGTTTCTGTGAGAAGTGTTTCAATTTTTATTCCCCCACTCTCTAAGATAGGTGGGGTATATTAGATTATATCTGTCCTTCTGTTTGTCTGTCCTTCCATCTGTCTGCTGGGAGCTCAATTGGTAGAGGTGCAGGCTGCAAGCCGAGAGGTCCTCAGTTCGAATCCCACCTGCGGCAACTGCGTTGTGTCCTTGGGCAAGACACTTCACCCCCATTGCCCACGTGGGGGCATGGTGACGCTGTGTACTAAGGCATACTGCACGTCGATGGTGCACCTGTCTTCAACCAATGCTAACCCTGCTTGTGTGGAGTTAGTATTTTGGGGAGCTGACAGCTGCTCGGTGGTTCTCTCCGGGTACTCCGGCTTCCTCCAACCGTAAAACTGTCATGGTCATGATTAGCCATTGTGCAGAAATATGTGACCTTAAACACCAATAAATAAATAATAAATAAACCTGTCTGCTTGCTAGACCATACAAACATTACATGGATTAATGGATGAATGTTATGACATAATGGAAAATATGACACAATGGTGCAGAGGGTACAAATAGGATGTCAGGATGTCACACGTTGGGTAAAATAAAAAATGGCCACTATAAGCCATTATATTCTATAAAATTACAGTTACCTTTTTCAAGCAAGAGCATGCAAATAGTGATTCAGGCTTTTGATTATTTTCTGTATGGAAAACAACTAGGTTTTGGGGGCTTTAAATTAGTTTTAAGGGATTTTGAGTGATGGGTGACTGAATGGGGTCCATTGGGTAAGAAATATTGTCTGTTCTGACACAGCCTTATTTCTTGACATGGCTCTGGTGGGGGTAAGTCAGCACCTCTGGTTCTTGTTTGGATTTTCCTAAAGGGAAAATCTATTTGTTATTGCAATGATTATTTTTTTTTTTTTTATTATTATTATTATTATTATTATTATTATTATTATTATTATTATTATTATTCGTCCACACTTTTTATTTTCACTATTTCTCGAAAACGCTCTGAACGATTTTTTTTAAAGTTTCTGTACTCATAAAGGGTCATAAGTTGTAACTAAACGTCATATTCCCATTTTTCTGTAAATGTTTTAGTTAACCCTTTATGCCAAAAAACACAAAAATATTCGGCAGCTCATATCTTTGGACTGGAAAGGGTGATTGACTTGAAATTTTCTCAGACATGTCAGCAATACACCCCTCTATCAACATATGGTACAAAAATGTATGTAGTTAACACCTTTCTGCCAAAACATTTTTCTTAACGAAAAAAAAGTTCAAAATTTGACCATTTTTTAACTCAATCTCGGAACAGGGATATGCTGAACCATCTAAAATGGCTTAGATATGAAGACTGTATCACCGAATTGTAAAAATCCTTGAAAAAATTTCGATTCGAATTTATGACAATCCAAAATGGCGGCGAAAAATCGAATTTATATTTTCAGTTATTTATGCGTTTCAGGCCATTTGGAGATGAAAAAAAAATTTTTTTTTGCACCAGAACGATTTTCGGTTTGGACTTAGAAATTTTCAACCAAAAGTCGTAAATTTTTGTAACGACCGGCCTACTTTGCCATCACAGTACTCAACAACCGGGATAATTTGAAAGCTTCTAAGGTTAGAAATGTTGAATTCACAGTGTACATGAACAGTTATCATCTTTTGGAAGTGGAGTTGTTCTTCGTTTGGCTTCTGCTAGCAGTCAAACATGGCTTCGGGACACTGTGACCAAAAATTGAAAATTTTTTTTGCTGTTTTGTTTTTACTTTATTATGTCTAGATTCATTAGTTCTCATAAATAAAACTATCTGCATATTGCGGAAAATGTTTTTCCAGCCAAAACCGCCAAAAAACACCCAAATATGCGGCAGCCGATATCTTTGGACTGGAAGGAGCGATTGACTTGAACTTTTCACAGGAATGAATGTAATACACTTCTCTATTAATCAAGGGCACAAAATGGTAGTTGGTTAACACCTTTCTACCAAAACATTTCATGAAACCAAAAAAAAATTCAAAATTTGGGCATTTTGGAGCCCAATTTCGAGACACAAATATGCAGAACCATCTAAAATAGCTTAGAAATGAAGACAGTATCACTGAATTGCGAAAACCGCCGAAAAAATTTCGATTCGAATTTCCGAAAATCCAAAATGGCAACCGAGAAATCGTGTTTTTATTTTCGTTTTTTTTTATGCGTTTCAGGCCATTTGGAGACGAAAACAAATTTTTTTGCACCAGAAAAAATTTCGGTTTGGACTTTGAAATTATCAACCAAAAGTCTGAAATTTTTGTTATGACTGGGCTACTTTGCCGTCAAAGTACTCAACAACGGGGATGATTTGAAAGCTTCTAAGGTTAGAAATGTTGAATTCACAGTGTACATGAACAGTTGTCGTCTTTCAGAGTTGGAATTGTTCTTCGTTTGGCTTATGCTTGCAGTCAAACATGGCTTCGGGACACTGTGAACAAAAATTGAAAAGAAATTTCCTGTGTTTTTTTTTACTTTTTTATGTCTAGATTCATTAGTTCTCATAAATAAAACTATCTGCATACTGCGGAAAATGTTTTTTCAGCCAAAACTGCCCCAAAATGCCCAAATATGCGAGAGCTGATATCTTTGGACTGGAAGGGGCGATTGACTTGAACTTTTCACAGGAATGACTGTAATACATTTCTCTATTAATCAAAGGCACAAAATGGTAGTTGGTTAACATCTTTCTGACAGAACATTTTACGAAACCGAAAAAAATTCAAATTTTTATTTGGTATCGAGCTCCCTTAGGACTTGCTGAGTAGAACAGTGAGTAAAACAACTAAGGAAAATCCTGTGTATTGTTCCGAAGGTACAATCACTTCCTCTAGTTCTGATTTATTTTTTACAATATTTGAGCTACTTTGATCTGTCTGCACTTGTAAAAATCATTCACTATCTACACAGCAGTGATCTGTGAGTTCAACTGGAATGCAATTTTCTAATTTTAAACAGTTGAAGTTGGGCGAGTAACTGTACAGAAATTGTTTTTGAGTAGTCATACAAAATATATGCTAATGACATGTGAGTAGCTGTAGTTTTTTTTTTATAACACAGGCATTAGAAAAATAGAGATTGTTCAGAGAATTATCAAGTTTTTCCACATATTTTAGGTCACTTGACTACAGAATAAATATTTTAAACCACAATACAAGAAATTGGGTAATTCAACCAACCAAAACTGGGCCAAAACAGAGTTTTTCCTTCATGACACACTGCTTTTGTGTGGCCTTAGGATGGATACTTGCCTCATCAGAGAGAATTTTTATCACCAGACACACATGCGTTGTTTCTGTAAGAAGTATTTTGATTTTGTTTTTGGTTTGTTTTTTTTTTAACAATTTTTGATCTGTCTTGGTCCATTTGTAAACATATAAATCATTCAGTATGTGTACAGCAATTAATCTGAACTAATGTTGAAATGAAATGCAATTTACTAACTTTAAACATTTAGAGTTCAATAAATAACTGTACAGGGAGAGTTTTTGAAATTTGCAATGAGATGGACAAAAAATATCCAAAATATATGCAGGTAGCTGTACAGTTTTTTCAGGCTTTGAAAAAACGGTGATTGTTTAGAATTATTGAGTTTTTTTACTCATTTTAGGTCACTCAACTGCATGAATACATTTTTTAAACCAACGATACTAGAAATTGGGTAATTAAACAAGCCAAAACCAGGTTTTGTGTTGAAAAAAGGTGCTGTCCGATTTTGGTGCAAGTTTTAATTTTTATTTTTAAAATAGGTGCTGAACAATTTAAACATCTTTTTCTCTCTGCATAAAAAAAATAATCTAACAAACCAAAGGTGATATACTGAGCCTGCAATATACAAATGTCTTCAAAAAAGAGCAAAAATATGTTAGAAGATTTTTCCTGGCTAAAAGTAACAAATTTGCACATTTCATTGATGACTATAATGTGTGCTCCAAGAAAGGCTACTTTCTGGAATTGTTGCTGAGATATCATGAAAACATTCATACAAACATAGGTGTAACAAACATACAAACAGGTGGTTGACACTGAATGCTATCCACATTGGTAAAGATGTTCTGCTGGAGTTTCAGTCTCAGTTTAAAATATTGAAGTTGTATTGTTGAGAACACTACTGTAAATGGGATATATTTCAAATTTAAACTTATTGGTGGAGATGTTTAATGGGGTTTTATATTGTAAGAGATGTGCCCATGGGTTTTGGCCTGAATTTAAAATATTGAAGTTGTATTGTTGAGAACACTGCAGAAAATGAGATATTTTTCAAAATTAATCTTATTGACCTGGTGATCTTTACCTTTGATCTATTGATGCGTTCCTTCAAAATTCATAAGATTTCCTTTGAGTCAACTTGTGTGCGAAGTATGGCAACTGTTGCTGAGAAATCATGTGGACATAATGTTGTGATGGGTTTCCGAGATATGGATGAATGTGAAAAATAGATCTTAACAGTTACAGTTATTTATTTCCAGCATTTTTAAGCTTGTTTGGCTCTCACTCACTCAAACAGGTAAAATTTGTGAATCAGTGTGTCCAAATGTATTGTGAAGTGAGCATCGTTTATGGCAACAGGCATCCATGAAGGTAGACCCAGATCTTAAAAGTTGTCAGGAGTATTGCTTTTGATTGTCGCAAACTCATGTGATGAGAATCAATTTTCCGTTCTTAAATAATTTTGAATTTGAGCATATTGGTATGTCCTTGTGATGGCAATCTATAAACCTTAAAGGCTTAATTCCATCTTTGATAACTTTTTAATGAAAAGGAACAGGTGGCCCAACATACTTTGTTTGGATAAACTCCAAGCTTGTTTTTTAAGTACCTTATCAGTTGTTTCTAGGCAAGTCTTGGCTGCCTCTGTAGACAGCCAAGACTTGACTAGAAACAACTGCAAAGCCACAGGAAGTTGACTTTCAATGCATAGCGAACATGTGAAACATACCAGCCGGTCAAGGGTTAATAAACCATGTCTCGGCTTTGTGTAGTATGCGTTATTGGATTTGGGTCTTGTTTTGGTGTGGCCGGGAAAGAGTTAATTTACTAGTACTCGGCTGTGTTAACTGCATGTATTGAACTGATATGTGTTTATCGTTCAGTAATTTCTTATTCTCCTCTCTCATCTCAATTAATTAGCATGTGGGGGTGTGAGTGAATTTAGTTCACTTCATGTATATAATCGCTATTTGGTTTGAGTGATTTGAAGAGCAGCTGGGAGGTAATTTCTTAGTTATTCCTTCTGGAGAATATTCAATTTTGACCAATGTAATTTATTAGTCAGGTTTGGGAGGATTCATGGAATTTTCTTCCAAGGCACATCAGGTGGGTCTGTAGGAATTAATATTAAATTTTCTTCCTTTTTATATTTATTCTGTGCTTGAGAATTGTGCAGGTGAGATTTTCTAAGTGAGGAAGCACACTTCTCAGCCCAGAAGCAGACTCAAATGGGTGGGCTGTGGGCAGGATAGTCCTTTGAATCCTCCCTCGTATTGACTGGCCGTGATACACCCCCATCCCCTGTAGACAGATGTTGGAATATTGAGGGAATTTGTATTGTAAACATAACATAGCCTGGATCGTACGCTTTGCTCATTACTGTCGACATTTAATTTCTGGTGAGGACCAGATATAGATGGTTGCTGGGGTGTAATGGTTGACTCCTTTTTATTTTTATGGAGTGCGGGAGGTGTTTCTGATTTTTATATATACGCATATTAAAATGTTGTACAAGTTGGTACCAATGAATTTTATGGAAGGCTAGCTCACCTCCATTGAGGTTTGCACTGGATAATTTATTGATTTTGTTGTGAGTGTAGAAATGGTGTTTTGGTTGTGGGACCCATTTGAGTACACATTGCCGGAACAGGATTGGGTCCAGTGTTTTGGGTGGTGGAACTCCATAGAGTACGCGGAACCATAACTGATTACAGCTTACTTCAGCTCACTTGGGGTAAGGTAAGCGTCATAGCAGGTTTATTCGTGCATTGAGGAAGATTGTATGCGTCAAGTGACATTATTGTGGTGAAGAAGCGCATTAACCATAATGAGGAGCGGTGCTTGTATACCTTGGTAGGCAAGCCCCACTCACCATAACAAACCTCCATTTGTTTAATAGGATTAAAAATCCTTTAGTGACCAGAGGGTATTGATTTTTTTTTTTTTTATGTCCAGGTAAAACATTATCCCCACGAGTTAAACTTTATTATACACAAGTTTAGGGTCTTGTATGTATAGCAATTTAATAAATATATATTCACTTTTACTATAATCTTGTTCATTGAATCCCTTAGATTTGTTAGCCCCTAGAGAATGGATATAGGGGAATCGTACCTAATTCTTTAGGCCCTTACGTTTTTCCAAAATGCTGCCCCCCATAGGGACCCTCTTATTGTTTTGAATGGAGTCATTGTGCAAGTCTTCCTCATTGGAGAAAGACTTGTAGCACTGGCTTCACCCAAAACTTTACAAGGCACCACTTGTGGTGTGAATTAAGAGGGGCAGGGTTAGTGGGGTCTGTTACACATGTATAAGGTCCTTAAGGGTTAAAAACAAACCTTATTTTTATGCCCCTGAAAACCTCTTGGAGGCGTTATGTTTTCACAATGTCCAGCTGGCCAGCTGGCCGGCATTCTGCTGTTAACTTTTGGTTTCCGTCCAATAACTAAAAACTGCTTATTTGATCAAATCATAATTTTAAGGGTTACTTGTGGATGACAAGACAATGCTTCCTTTTGATTTTGGTCCAGCTAGCCAATTCAATATGGTGGCCATATTGAATTCAGTTTCCATCCAAAAACTAATGTGCTGACTCAAATCATTTTTATTTTTTTAATTATCCATTGTTGGTGTCTAGAGGAAGCTTCCTTTCAATGTAAGACCAGTCAGCTGAACCAAGATGGCTTCTAGTGGCCAATTCATGGTTATGAATGTCTAAATAAATCGCATTGACCACAGTGCTAACCTTTCACTCTCTGTACAACACACCAAGTTGTTTTGAGAAAAAAATACCTATACATCAAAATATATGTTGCCACATGAAATTGCAGTTAATTTTCACAACTATCACTGAATGACCTTCACACTTTTTTTCCATGCTCCATGTTTTTGAGTGATTCTCACACATTCCTGCACTAAATTACAAACAAACTTATTAATTCTTTCTAAAGTGGGCGAATAAAAATTTTAATTAATGGTTTCAAAGTCAAAATATATTTAACCAATTGGCTGATCAGCCCTATTTAATCCTACTCACAACTTTGGGTGTCAAATGCTCCAAGTCACAAGTTCACTTATTTAGAGGTTCATAACCTCATAATGGCTTCCATGGTGGCCAGCTTGAATTTGGTTTCTGTTCAATAACTAATGAATACTGACTCGAATCAATTTTATTTTTTTGGTTATGCATTATTGGTGTCTAGAGGAAGCTTCCTTTCGATTTTGAATCAGCTAGCCAATTCAATATGACCATCATGGTGGGCATATTGAATTTGGTTTCCGTCCAATAACTGATGAATATTGAATCAAATCAATTTAATTTTTTGATTATGCATTGTTGGTGTCTAGAGAAAGATTCCTTTTCAATTTTGGATCAGTCAGCAGAACTAAGATGGATGCCAGTGGCCAATTCATTATGGCTTCCATGGCTGCCATCTTGAATTTGGTTTCCATCCAATATCTAAAGAATGCAGACTCCAATCAATTTTATTTTTTGAGATGCATTGCTGATGTCTAGAGGAAGCTTCCTTTTGATTTTGGATCAGATAGCCTATTCAATATGGCCACCATGGTAGTCATCTTTAATTTGGTTTCCATCCAATCACTAATGAATGCTGACTCAAATCAATTTTATTTTTTGGTTCTTTGTTGATGTTTATAGGAAGCTTCAGTGCAGTTTTAGACCAGTCAGCTGAACCAGGATTGTGTCCAGTGCCACCTTCCTTACTTGGATTTTCTATGATTTACCTACCCTTTTATCACATCGTTTGGGATATATTCCACGCTTTGCGTTGCTTTAGTTATATATTTACCCTTAAGGACCTTTTATGCTTGCACCAATGCCATTCCGTTGAATTAGGTGCATGTCAGGGACACCTGAGGCCCCATAAGGCCTGGGCTGACGTGGGGTTATTTAGTCCCGCTGATGAAGTTGCGGGAAAATTAGACCAACGTGGAGGGTCGGAATCCAAGTGTCGCGAACTCGGCGCAGGGAGCTGAGTTAGACCGACGCCGTGATTCCTTCTCTGCCAAATTGGCCTGAAATAGGTTCGATTTCCGTTAGGTGTGATTCCTGATCACTTCAGGCTGTATAATGGAAAGAATGATTTAAAGTAACAACGATTCTTTTATTTACACATAAAAATAAATCCGTTTCAATATTTCAACAATCAACAATTCGATTCTTTTCACAGAAAATGGGTCGCTAGGGTTAAACAATTCTCAATAATCATATAGTCATTCTATAGCCCTGTACTGGCACTATAGTCTACACACTGGAAATGTTACTACCGTGAGCTCGCCATAAGAGCTTCACAAATCTGAAATGTTATTACTGTGAGCTCGCCATAAGAGCTTCACCCGCTAAGGCTCAAATGTCAACGTCTGCGCGTAACTGTACCTTTGGCTGTCGGGGGGTTCCGACCAGCAATGTTCGTCATCTATAAAGACACCGTACTTCTGATTTGGGTCAGATATTGTCTACTCATACCTTATGTGCCTTTTGAAAGTCCTCCGTGAAAGTCCTATTGAAATATTCACAGTTCCTGGTTGAATTCACGATTCACAAATGCCCTTTTTGTGCTAGGGCGTAATTGTCACTCACACCGATCTCCAGTCGGTATTACGATGCTTCGACAGCAAAGCAAACTACTCAGAATGCAATCAGTCTGATGCTTCAAAGGGTTAATACACACAATACAATTAACCTACACTTCTGACTATTGCAGGCCGATACCTGCTACTCGACAATCTAAACTTTAACGTTCCACCTGGGGTGTTCCTTCTCACGAATTCGGCCCCGTAGCCGCCTATCAACGTTAAGCTAAATCAATCATGGAATGCCCTCTCTGGCGATTCCAGCCGTGTCAGGGTCCTGTGATCGAAGGTACCCTTATGCCATGAAACAGAGTCCGCCTGTCCTGGACTTCACCAGCGCATGTGTGACCCCAAATGTGTGTCTAATGCTCTGCTCTTCCAGGTATATATACTTTTTACCCTAAACTGTCAGGTGGACCGACGCTCATCTGTTCACCTGTCAAAACGGTGGGAGATGACATATATCGAGACAGAATCAATACAAGTCATCTCGCGCGTGACTCAACGGTGACTTCACTTGTCGAGAAAACCGATTCGTTATTGCTACCTAATGACCAGGTGACGATACGATAGACATTTCTATCATTTTAGAATCTCGTTTCTTAATTGGCCATGACGATATCTTGACACCAACCGATTACGTCTCGTAAGACTCCGACTACTGTATAAATTAAATGAGATTAGACCTTATCTAACATACCGTTTCTCCCCTGGGTCCCTGCGCTAAAGCTGGATATACACCACGTGTGTTTTTTCCAGCTTTACAGAGACGTGAAATTCATGTAGGTTTTTCGCCTTGATGCGGAATATATTTTGAACTTACAATATCTTTAAATATGAGGCCCCTTGCCCCTATATTCAGGCTGGCTTTGCCCTGACAGTGCAAAACGACTGAAGTTGAGATTTGAGATAACATGACATATGAAGAAAGGACTTTGCTCAAAATGTCTGGAGGCAAAATGCATTGGGAATGAAATGACCCATTATCGGAAGAACTGCCTTAAAACAAGTAGACGTACAGTTTCAAGAGCTAATGGAAAGTTTGGGTTATATATGTTATTTATAATCACTCAGCAGCACTGTTGAGAAAGTTGAAATAATTAGGCTTTTCCCTCTGGAAAAGACTTTTGTTTTTTGTTTTTGTTTTTTTTTTTTCCACATATTTTGTCCGCACGATTCTGATGCCATTTTTGAACTGATTCAAAAACCCAAGCATTAACCCCTTTTGGGGTGGTTAATAGCGATACCCATCAAAAGCTTTAAAAATCATGTTTTTCATGGATTTCTTTACAAACATTTTGTAAGTTTTCAACAGAAAATGGCTATTGGTAGGTCTTGATGTCACATTACCGGTTGTATGGATAAAATATTCTGGTAAGCATTTGTTAACCCTCCATGGGCTGCTAAATGTAAACATTTTTAAAAAATAGTCTGTTTCTGGACACCAACAACAACAAATGGGAATGCCACAGAGAAACATAACTTCTTTTACGGGACGCAAAACTGATAGGGAAAATTTTTAGTAAGTAGTAAGGGTATTCAAAAATCGAGGTCTTAATCCATTTTCGACTGGTTAAGGAGATGTACCCCTTAAAAGCTTAAAGTTCCCATTTTCTGTGGATTTCTCAAAACAATCTAGTAAGTATTCCAAAAAAATTGACCGTTTGCAGGTCTTGGAGTGACATTACAAGTTGCATGGACAAGATATTCCAGTAACCGTTTGTTAACCCTCGAGAGGCTGCAAAGCATAGAAATTTTGAGAAAATGGGCTGTTCTTGGGCACCCATAGCACCCAATGTGTACCGAGATAAACATAACCTCCTTCATTGGAAGTGGAATTCCCCGAGGATCATTTTTGTAAGTAATGAAGGTATTCATAAAACCATGCATTAACCCTTTAGAGCTGGTTACAGAGAGATACCCCTCAAAAGGTTAAAAATTCATGTTATCTAAGGATTTCTCTAAAAAATTTATGTAGATTTTCAAGAAAAATTGGCCATTCTCAGATCTTAGTGTGACATTACAAATTGCATGTACTGAATATTCCAGTAAGCATTTGTTAACCCCATAGAGGTTCTCAAACATCAAAATTTTTATAAAATGGGCTGTGTTTGCGTACCCCCAGCTCCCAAAGTTGAGAGGAGAAATCAACACAAGTGGAAGTAGAATTCACTAAGAATTATTTTTGTAAGTAATAAGCGTATTCGAAAAAAAACCAAACCTTAACCCGTTTTGGACTAGATAAACAATGGTACCCATCAAAAGCTTAAAATTCATGTTCTCCCTGGATTTCTATAAAAACATCTCATAGATTTTAAGTAAAAATGGCCGTTTGCAGTTTTTAGTGTGAAATAACAAGTTGCATGAATAAATATTCCTGTTAGCACTTGTTAACCCTCTACAAGTTGCCAGACATCAATATTTTGGATACATTTGAGATAAAATGGACTATTTTCAAATAGACACAGCACTCAGTGGGTATATCTCAAACAAACATAACTCCTTTTGTCAGTCATTAACTTGTCGGACGACGATATTGATATTAACCCACTCCACCGTTAATGATGGTTTTTACCTAAACATTTTTTTTTTATCAAACTGATCATTTGAGACTACTATAGTCGCCTTTCTCATAACATCAATGAAGGAACTTCAGTGAAACAGTTAAAAACAATTCTTCAGACACTGTGGGGTCATGAAAAATCATGGGATCTCTTGGGAAAAGCCATGATTCTCCAGAATCATAAGCTTTAGTTGCATTTTTAAAGTTGTATCATTTATTTGATTCCTTATTTTTATTCATTTTAATTATTGTAGGAGAATAATGTTTTGGCTTCAATGGATAAGATGATAGAGAGACTTATCGATGGACTTTACCATAAGAATATACACAACTGTGTCAACATAATTGTCATTGCTGACCATGGTAAGGCTTCACAAAGAAGATCTTCTGTTTCTCAAGCCATTTTTATTTTGTAAACATGTGGGTGGGTGTTTTTTTATTAGCTTAACTTGACAAAGTGAAGATAAGCTATTGCCATCATGCATGCTGAAGTCTGTTTGTCTGTTGGTCTGTTCACATTTTCCTTTAGCATGGACTACACCCCGCAGTTCTTGTCTGATCGTCACGAAATTTCATATGCAGGTGTGGGGTCATGTCTACATGAGAACATCCCCTTTTGGTCATGATCGGTCAACCGGTATGGCTGCCCAAGCCCAAAACCCGAAAACCATTAGCACAGTCTACAGATTCGTATTTATGAAGGGATTTCATAGTAACTTGGTAGGATGCCTTTGTATAATGCCAATGCAAGATGAGAACGTCCCCTTTTGGGCATGATCTGTCAACTGTAATGGCTGCCCAAGCCTGAAACCCAAAAACTTTTAGCACAGTCTGCAGGTCATGTTTAATATGGAGGGATTTCATTGTGACTTGGTAGGGTGACACCTTATGATGTCTAGATGAGAATTTCCCCATTTGAGCTTGATCTGCCAACCGTGATAACTGCCCGAGCCCAAAACCCCAAAACCTTTAGCACAGTCTACAGGTCATATTTATTGAGGAATTTCATTGTAACTTGGTGGGTTGACTTCATATAATGTCTAGATGAGAAAGTTCCCTTTTGGACGTTATTGGGCAACTGTGACGGCTACAGGGGCCCGAAGCCCCGAAAACCTTTAGCACAGTCTACAGGTCATATTTATGAAGGGATTTTATTGTATCTTGGTAGGATGACTCCAAATAATGTCTAGATGAGAACGTCCCATTTTGATCGCGATCATTCAGCCTTGATGGGTGCCCAAGCCCAAAAACCTTTAGCATAGGCAAAAAGTCATATTTATGGAAGGATTTCATTGTAACCTGTTGGTTGACTCCATATAATGCCTAGATGATGACATCCCCTTTTGGTCGTGATTGGTCAGCTGTGATGGCTACAGGTTCCCAAAGCCCAAAAACCTTGAGCACAGTCTACAGGTCATATTTATGAAGGGATTTCATTGTAACTTCGTAGGATCAATTCAGATGATACCCAGATGAGATTGTCCCCTTTGGTTGTGAACATTCAACCATGATGGCTGCCCGAGCCCGAAAAAATTTAGCACAGCCTACAGGTCATATTTATGAAGGGATTTCATTGTAACTTGGTAGGTTGACTTCATATAATGTCTAGATGAGAACGTCCCCTTTTGGACACGATTGGGCTACTGTGACGGCTACAGGGGCCCGCAGCCCGAAAACCTTTAGAACACTCTACAGGTCATAATTATGAAGGGATTTCATTGTAGCTTGGTAGGATGACTCCAAATAATGTCTAGATGAGAACATCCCCTTTTGGTCGCGATCATTCAGCCTTTATGGCTGCCCGAGCCCAAAGACCTTTAGCATAGTCTATAGGTCATATTTATGGAAGGATTCTAGTGCAACTTGTTAGGTTGACTCCATATAATGCCTAGATGATGACATCCCATTTTGGTTGTGATTGGTCAACTGTGATAGCTACAGGTGCCCGAAGTCTGAAAATCATGAGTACAGTCTATAGGTCATATTTTTTAAAGGATTTCGTTGTAACTTCGTAGGATCACTCCAGATGATGCCCAGATGAGAATGTCCCCTTTTGGCTGAGATCATTCAACTATGATGGCTGCCCAAAGCCCGAAAATCTTTAGCACAGTCTTCAGGTCATATTTATGAAGGGATTTCATTGTAACTTGGTAGGTTGACTTTATATAATGTCTAGATGAGAATGTCCATCCCCTTTGGATGCAATTGGGAAACCGACGGCTACAGGGGCCCAAAGCCCGAAAACCTTTAGCACAGTCTACAGGCCATATTTATGAAGGGATTTCAATGTAACTTGATAGGATGACTCGTTTTGGAATAATTTCACTGTAACTTGGTAACTTTCGTTGATATATGTTAACTGTGAGGGCCACATACATTAACTGTGAGGTCATATTAACCCACCCCTCAGGTCTTTAGTACAGTGTACACCTCATATTATTTTTATCAAAAACATAGCATACAGAGAACAGAAATGAACACATTCCCAATTATCACAATTCTTGTCTTATTTCAAAATCCTTTCATAAACATTGAACATTATCCTTTTCATCAAACACAACACACAAGTTAAGCTACAGTGTCATTGACACTTTTATTTTATTTTATATTTTTGTTATTATTTCTTTGCCATCAAAAACTCATGCAGAATAGCATGGGTGGTGGTGAATTTCATCCTTTGAGTGCAAGATGGCTTTGCAATACTAAAGCATCCCAAAGCCTTGCACTCAAGGGACAAATTTATCGAAGTCAGATCCAGAGATTTGGATGGTTAACAGCTCCCATTGAATGGTAAGTTCACATTTCTGGTAAAAAATTTGTATTGTTATTTTATTTAATTTTTAGGACCCACAAAGTAGATCTTCTGTTTCTCATGCCATTTTTTTGTAAAATTGCATGTGGGTAGGCAGATTTTATTTTATTTTTTTTTTTTGTAATTATTTCTTTGCCATCAAAAGTTTATGTTCTTGGTTTGTTTTATGTTTTAGACCTCATAATCATGGGTGGTGGTGTATTTCGTACCTTGTGGCACTCAAGGGACAAATTTATCAATTTTATTAATTTGGGTAAAATATCAGACATAAACCATTTAATTTTAATTTTTTTTATGTTTGCATTGGCTATAAATAGAGAGCACGCAGCAGCCAAATGGACCATACATGAGGGCCTAAAAACAGATTTTTAACTTTTTTAGGTTTATTTCGTCTAGAGACAATCTTTTCCAAAATTTATCTCCATTTTTGTAGATTGAGCTTGTCAGCCTTAATTCAGAGTGCTGTAACAAAACATGTAGAAGGTTATTATTATCCTCCAGTGATGTGGGGATAGGACCGTAAATCTCAACCAAGAGGGAAGATATTTGATCCAGACAATATGCTTATCTAGTGTCTCAGGGCTTAAATTTCGATGAGAATCCGAGAATCCATTTGTGCAAAGATTCGTGCAACAAAGCCAGCGAGAATCCATATAGATTCTCGCTGCACTTGTGCTAGGATTTACGTGCAAAGAATTGAGTCATTGTAACCCTTTACCTAACATAACAGCAGAAAATTAACCAATACAAGGCTAACATGGCCTAAAATATCCTGACACTTTGTCAATACAATTGTACATATATGGCTGTCATTGGGACTGGCTCATTGAGCTGGTTTCAATAGCATCCATATTTATAAGGTTTTATTGACATATATTGTTGTTTTTTTTAATTATCGAATTCCGTGTATATTTTAAAACTTAAAAAGCTGTGTGTTGGGTAAAGGGCTGACATGTGCTCTCGGTATTCAACAGGGGTTCAACCATGGTGGCCTATTGGGATCCTGAGACACTCATAGGTATGGATTCACACAACCATTTTCGTGAGAATCCAAATGGATTCTCCCACATTTACATGGAATATAAACCCTGTGTCTTGAGTCAGATATCTTTCCACAGGGGTGAGATTTACCCACACTACCCTCACACCACTTGAGGATGATTTTTCTCCCACCACACGCCCACATGATGTCCGCGAAATCCAAATACTGCTTGTGCGATGAAATTTCACTGTTCTACTGATCAAACATAAAGAAAAAATGAGTTGCATATTTGGAATGAGCATTGAAAAGTTTTGTATATATCAAATGTATTAAATCAGCATTTACTTGTCTTGTGTAAGCGATGGGTCAAGTGACTGAAGTCAGTTAAAACTGCCAACATTCCAGTGACGTCAGTTTTGTGCGCAGTTGTATTTGTGGAGAGAAAAAAGTGGGATGCTACTTTTGTTTACAAATTGTAGACAGTGATGAAATAGTCCAGTGATCATTAAATATTTGAATGAGGATGGGGACGTGGGATGGGTAAAATAGATCTGTCTCACCCAGATATCTCACATGGGCTTGTGGAGGGAAAATATTATCATCCTGAAGTATTGTGGGTATGGGATGGGGAAATCTCACAGGAATGGAGAAGATGATATTTCGCCCAGACTCGGTTTGCTGAGCATCTGGGTCAAATATTTACCAGAGGGGGAACTTTACCCTTCTCACCCCCACACAACCAAGATTCCCATTCAAATGAAAAGTCCTTGAATTTTGACCCCTTCCTTGAAAAGTGCTTGAAATTGTTCTAGTCTTGAAAAGTACTTGATTTACCATCACTCCCCTTGAAAAGTTCTTAAATTCAGTTCACCAATAACCTCATAGAAAATAAGTCTTAGGATAACCCACCCCACATACGGTTAAAACTAGAAGTCCTGTCATGAAATGTGCACATATAGCACGTTGATATGCGCGTTAATGTACGCATTATGGCTCCAGTAAAGCTATCAAATTCTGTACATATGGCCTGTGCACAAGCAATGTTTCAGCCAATGGACCTCCGGGTAACCCGGAGATCCATTGGCAAAAACATTGCATGTGTTTGCTATGAGTAACCAGGAGAACCTGCCGTGCTTTGGATGCCATTCGATATGGCAATTGCGCGCAATTCCAACACGCAATTAAGCCTAGATAAGCGCACTATTCGTGACAGGACTTCTAGTTTTAACTATACATGTGATGTAACAAAGTTGTCAGAAATCACATTTATTTGATCTCTATATTGTCTCTTGAGTGCAACAAGGCACCATCTGCAATGCTTAAAGCATTGCAGATGGTGCCTTGTTGAACCAAAGGAACGATATATATCGTGCTAGTTGCATTTTCTAGAGATAGAGTCCTCGTGGGTGAAATTCTTTGTGTTCCTATGTATGGTGTTGTAAGTTCATATCAAAATTATAATAGTCCTTGAAAATCATGGTCAGAGTCCTTGAAAAGTGCTTAAATAGTGCTTAAATTTGATTTTCTGACATCAGTGGGACCCTGAGGCTACTCAAGGGTGATTTTTAGTTGAGTTTGGACGAAGTCAAACTTGACTTATAGTTTTATGAAGTGGCCGCGGGCGTAAACAATTGATTTCCTGGCAATAACTTTAGTTCTGTTTGATGCACCTTTACCAAAATTATACCAGAGGTTATCCTATAGGAAAGGAAGACACCTATCGATTTCAGAGTCTCGCGCCCCAAGGTCAAGGTCAATGTTACTATAAATAGAATATTTTGTGACAAATTGGTTTCTGGGCAATAACTTTATTTCTATTTGGCGCACCTTTACCACACTTATACCAGAGGTTACCCTATAGGAAGGGAAGACACCTATTGATTTCGGAGTCTGGGACTCCAAGGTCAAGGTCACTGTTACTATAAATAGAATATTTTATGACAAATTGGTTTCCGGGCAATAACTTTAGTTCTGTTTGACGCACCTTTACCAAACTTATACCAGAGGTTACCCTATAGGAAGAGAAGACACCTATTGATTTCGGAGTCAAGGTCACTGTTACTATAAATAGAATATTTTGTGATGCTTGTGTGGTCCAGGAGAACAGGTTAACTGTGTACAGATAATTATACCAATTAAGAAAGCAGACTGCAACTTTTGCATCCATGAACTGTTACCGCCATTTTAACTCTTTCACTACTGGAGAGTTTGAATGGTCAGATCCATCCATGTACACAGCTGCTGTTGGGAAAAGTCCATTGTCTGATCAAAAGGGTGAACATTTGAAAATATTAAATCTGCTGATGTAGAGGCTACAGACTTCACATTTTAAATTGCTAACCTCTTTAGAAAAGTAAATTTCATTGTTTGATTTGTTGCCATGGGTAGAGTTTTATGCACAAACACTGCAGTCATCACTGTTGGTCAAGGTCACTGTTGCTACAAATAGCTTATTTCTTCAGAATTTAATGTCAAAACTCGACTTCTGGATCTGTGATCCTCTTGCTGGATTTTTCACTTCTTTACATGATGTCATCAAAATCAAACTACTAATTGTGCAGTGAACATTTACTGTTCTACAACATCGTAGGTAAAAATGAATTGCATGTTATGAAAGAACACCAACAGGTTCCATATGTACCAAAGGTATATACTATGAAAAGAAATGATAGGTTATGGCAGTGATGGGACAACGTATTGAACTGAGCTGAAACAGCTGACATTCCATTGATGTAACTTTTAAAATTTTGGATTTTGATGTCATCATGTGGCGTCTGTTGAGAGAAAAAGAACCCTCGATTGGTGCAGAAGGATTAGTAACTGTATTAACTGGCCGAGTGTTAAATTATTTTTCGAAGGTGATTTGAAACATGGGGATTTTTTTTTTCAAAGATACCCTGCTTCCAGCACAAGTCACCATAGTTAATCAAGATTTTGTTCATAAATAATTCTTTTGTTCCAATTTATTGGAGAGTGCCGACAGGCACTCTCCAGTAAATTGCAACCAAACAGTTTTATATTGCAACCAAACAGTTTCTTTTCTGCTGATCAAATCTGAACCTAATACATACAGTGTAAAGCCACTAAAGTAGCTTCCAGCACTTTTCAATATAGAGCCATGATAGTGGTTTCTAGCACTCAACCAATTAGAAATGAAGCAGGACTCAATTTTATTTACTAATTGCTGATAATGATGAAATAGTCCATTGTGCATTACACATTCAAATGAGCAGAGGTCACATGAGGTGAGTACGATAGATCTGTCTGGTACAAGAGTATCTTAATAGGCTGGTGGTAGGAGGTAAAAGGACAGAAACAAAGGAGATAAAATTTAATTTATATAGTTACTGAATCCTGTATGACCCTACTCTGCCACCATAAGTCACTTTCTGTTTGTACAGAAAGAAATTCACCCAGCAGAGACTATCCTTGAAAACTTGATGAAAATTACTTACAGTTGTCTTAACTGATTGTTCACGAAACTCCTAAATATGTGTTTTGAGCCTTAGCCATGTATCTTCTAACATCTCACATTCAGCCATTGCACCAAACCAACTTCCTGTACACTCCTATAGTCTGTTTCTATATTGTATGTACAAGGCACATTATAGCCTGTTTCATTAATGTAACAATTCCCCTCTTCTTTTTTGTTTGTTTGGGGTTTTTTTTGTTTTTATCTTTGGTTGAAAGTTAAATAAATTAAAACTTGAAAATCAACATATTCACATGCTCTGGAAAATACATGTACATATATACAATCTGATGATTTGGGTTGAAAGTTCAGCCAATTCTACCTGTCTCCAATAACCTCAAAAGTGCAGAGGAAGAGACACTTTTGGTGAGACAGTCTGCAAGTTGGACGTTTGAAGGTTTCCATTCGATTGTAATCTGGTTAGATCGAATTCTCTGATTCCACTTATTTCGATTCGTAGACGTTTCTCCGAAATTTGATTTGTTGAATAAATAGATTCAAATAAAGATTTGTTGTCAATAATGCACTCATTTGGTAAAAGTTTGAATTTACTTCAACATATAATTGTGCAAGAAATTTTCCACTATCTATAGCTTCCGACAGAGCTAAAGTTTCTGTAGCCAGGAACTACGAACAACTCGTCTAATTTTTCTAGACTGCCAGTCCTGTAATGAAATCTTATCATTGTCTCCAACCAGAAGAATAAAATAGCCTCCCAACTCCCGCCATCAGGTAGGTTACCAAGTGAAGCATCACTGTAAATAACAAGTTTGATGGAATCTTTTGTTCCAAGATGAGGAAATCTCAAACTTACTGAAACTTTTTTAATTTTTCTAACAACCTTGTTCAGGTATAAGATGTCTTTAGTTTCCAACTGTTTTATTCTCAGTGCTAAGTTACAAGAGTCAAATGAAATATCAGGTCTGGTCTGAGTACAAATCCAGTTAATTTGTCCAACTTTTGATCTAAACTCTTTCAAATCAGTCTCACACAAAGAATTATTGTCATGCAGTCTTGCTTTGTAAAATTTCCAAGGCTCTAAGGTCCTTATATAATCAGCCTGATCCATATGCAGTATAGAGTCAATATAATATAATTTAAGACCTATATATTTGAGGCAACTGTTCTCCTCTCTTCCAACATTCAAATATTTTTGAATTTTGACAATAATGTGTTCTTCAAAAGAATCATTTCCTGCCCATACAAAATCATCAACATGACTGCAGAGAATTCCTGATAAGCCTTTGTCTGCATGAAACCAGTAAAAAACAGCTGGATCAAGCGATATTGATGCACCACACTGCTGCATTACCTCCTTAACTCTTTGATACCAATGAAGTGAAGCATCTCCTAAACCATAAACACATTTCTTTAATCTCCAAATCATATGATTAGCATGTGCTTCTAATGGTGGTCGAAGGAAAACATCTCGAGTTAATGTAATTCCGTGCAAAAATGCAGCTTTAATGTCCATAGAATGCAGTTCCCAATGTTTGTGTCCAAATAATGCAAGCACTAATCTCAAAGCCTCTTTTGAGCAGGTAGGTGATTCTTTATTCACATTATCAATATCAGTGTTCTCAAAGCCCCGAGCAACTAAACAGGCTTTCTGAACAGTCCCTTCTGGAGAATTCTTAATGGAATATACCCATCTGGTGGAATTTTGTAGTTAACAGCCATTGTCAATATTTTCCTTCAGTTGTTTGCTCTGCTACCATGAAAACTTGAGTCAACCAGCACTTGGCTGCAAATTGCTGGCATTAAATTAAGCAATTTAACTCACAAGGTTTTGTGTAGTGGCAAGTCTGGAAAATTATCGGTGCCGTAAGGGATAACAGAGACTTTATATATTTCCATTAGATATTTCTTGTATGAGCAGATTTTAGAATCTCTCAGTTTAGGCCTTAAAAAGTTAAAAACCTGTTTCTCAGGCCCTCCTGCATGGTCCTTTTAGCTGCTGCATACTCTCTTTTTATAATCAATGCAAACTTAAAAAAATATTAATTAAATGGTTAATGTCTGATATTTTACCCAAGTTAATAAAATTGATAAATTTGTCCCTTGAGTCAACAAGGCTTTGTAGATTATGAGGCCAAAAACATAAAACACACCAAGAACATGAACTTTTGAAAGCAAAGAAATAATTACAAAAATAAAAAACCATCCACATGCAGTTTTACAGAAAATGGCATGAGAAACAGAAGATCTACTTTGTGAGGCCTTATCAAGATTTTAGGGGTTGGCATTTGTCGCTCTCCTCACTTTCAAATCAAGTAGGCTATACCTGACAAATGTGATTGCTTGCCTCAAAACAAAGGTCTATGCAAGATGGATTCTGATTTTGATCTGGTGAGAGCGATGAACTGATGATATTTTTCCTTCTCAGAGTTTTTAAGGTGTTTTGTAGTGGAAAGTCTGGAAAATTATCTGAGCCATAGGGGATAACAAAGACTTAGTATATTTCCATTAGATTTATTGTTTGAGCAAATTTTAGAATCTCTTAGTTTAGGTGGATCTGGTGGGAGAGATGAAATGATGATATATTTTCCTTTTCTGTGTATGTTGTGATACTTCTCTTCATGCACTGTTAGAGCTGGGAGGTTAACCATACCCACGAGTCGGGGTCTGTAGTGTGAGACTACCAAAAGCTGCAACCATGCCCCAATAAACACAACCGCAAATTCGGTTTTAAAACTCCAGTGCCTTCTGACAGAAAATAAAATGAAAAACAAATTACCAAAATGACCACATAATTCACTTACATGCAATATATATGCATTTGCTGGCCAATGTCAGTCTTTTCTCTGTTTACGTTTGAATGGAATTGAAAACAAAACTGTTATACACTATTTTCCTCTCTCTTTCTCTCTATATAGATATATACATATATATATGTATATAAATTATAGTGTTGTATAGTTACTAGTAGAGACATGGTGTGTGTGGGGTAGGGTGTGGTGGGGTTGGGTTGGGTGGCTTGGAAAATATTTTTGTTTGTTTGATTTATATGAATATATTTGTATTATTCCTAGGTTAGATGTTAGATGAGTACTATTTTGTATTTTCACTTGTTTAAACAACATCTGTGCTATACCATATATATGTATATTGGTAGTGCAATAAAGTATTCAACTTCTTTTATACTTGCACCAATGACATTTTCAAGACAGTCGGTCAAGATTTCAGTACCGATACATGAAGCTCAACATGATTTCATTAATATTCATGACCTGCCAACACCAACGGTGGAGCATTGTAAAATGTTCATCCGTTTATCAAATGTGTTTCCTTTGCTGAACTAGAACTTGCCACTTGCTCTTCAATTATACTGTCTGATATATTTGTACCCATAATTTTGAAAGCTTAAACTCCAAAATCGGTTTCAGATTCACAGTTGAAGTCGGATAGAAATTTAGGGTTACAATGATCTAAATGAGAAAATTTTACTTGATAAAATATTTAGGGTCGGCATAATTTTTTACGGTCAGTCTGGTTACCCTAAACACTGTTGTTGTTTTTTTATTCAATCGATACAATCAACAGAAGATGCCTTCTTAGTTGTCAGTAGGTGATTTTGTAATTATAGGGTCAGTCTGATAGGTATATACAGATGGTTTCTATATGCTCATGAACAACTGAAACCGCAACCAAGGTTTTTTTATTTCAAAAAATGAAACCGCAATCACAGAGTAAATCCCACAACCTCCCAGCTCTATGCACCGTCCTTGCTTGTATGCACTAAGGAAGGTTTTGTTATTTTCCTTGTGGCATGCAAAAATTATATTTACAAGCAGGTTACATATGAAGTTCATTTGAAAATTCCATCATTGTATATAGAGTAGATCACATACTTTGGTAGCATGCTCACACTTTGCCAATGAAAAACAATCTGTGTTGATAGTGTCATAATAGACATTGAAAAAACAGATTGAACTTCACTGATGAACATAGTTGTTGCACTCTTCTGATTTGTATTGTGACTATATTGCTCGTTTTGAGAACTGCAAGCAAACTGTGAGGGGAACATTGCAAAATGTGTGCAAAAATGGTATTCCTGATAAAGAACATAACACATGTGGCTCTAGTGAGATTTAAACTTGGCACATATTGATTTTAAACCTAATACACTAACTAATGAATTGCCTTCAACTCTTAAAGAAATGGGATTAATTTCCTGAAAGTCCACTGCACCACACCTTGTGAGACTAGTGGTCTAGCAGTGATTTCTAGTCAAGTTTTGGCTGCCTATAGAGTCAACCAAGACTTGACTAGCAACCACTGCTAAGGTAATGGACAACAATTTTGTGAAAATTATCCTAAATTCATTTAGTTACAAGTTTCCGCAGGTTTTCTTGACTGGTAAGTCCACCACATTTCTGGTAAAAAATTTGTCTTCTATACATACCTTTAAAAGAAATCCCACTTTATTTGTTATATCTTGTGTTGGATAATATTTGTGATAGCAGAGAAACAAATGCAATATTGTATCACTATATTTTATGCAGTAGTGTTCCTAACATGAACAGCAAATGGCACTTGCCAAAAAAAAATTCTTGAATAACTGACATTTTACATTTTGTGCTTCCAAGACATAAGTAATGACCCTCAATGAGTTCATTCCATGAATAGTTTATAAGCTATGTTTTCAAAACAAAATATGGGAAAATTTTGATTAGCAATTTTTATAAATAACTTTGTCCTGTTGTGGCCACTGAAAAAGGAAAAAGGTTAACTAATGGAATCTGTGCAAATTGTTACCACTTGTATTACCCATATTGTTATACCACCTGCAATGAAGTTGTAGGTAGATCGGTTGGTGTATCCGTATCCATCTATCTGTCCATTGTGCTCTCTGTCTGTAGACACAACATTTTCAGGGCTCTAAAGTTAAGCGGTGTTTCACCTAGGAAAGTGAAACTTCATGAAAACATTCCTTATGGCATAGGGATAACCACTCTTGATTTTGAAGGTCAAGGCCATTATCCATCCGTTCGTCCATGTCCATCCCTCTCTAGACACAATAGTTTATGTACTCTTTAAGTCAAGACATGTTTCACTGTGGAAGAAGAAATTACACATGTACACGTTCATTCTTTATGACCTAAGGATAAACCATATTTATTTTGAAGCTCAATGTCATTCATCTCTTCATTCATATGCGGACACATCTGTAGACATTACATTTTCTCCTTGCCAAGTCAAGACGTTTTTCACCAGGGAAGATGAAATTACACATGTACATTTCTTTTGGCATAAGGTTAACCCTATTGGTTTTGAAGGACAAAGGTCAAGGTCATTATTCATCCATCCATCTATCTGTCTGTAGTCACAATGCCTTCTGCACTCTAAGTCGTGAAGTGTTTCAAAGGGGAAAAGCAAATTATACATGTATATTCTTTATGGCACAAGGATAACCCCTATTGATATCGAAAGTCAAAATTCAAAGTTATCTCTTCACCCATCTATAGGCACAATGCTTTTGGCATGGAGTCAAGAACTGTTTCACCACAGAAGAGGGAATGACATATTGATATTTCTAGTAAAAACCTCCTGTGGACAAAAAAAAGTTCACTTAATTTGCATTTCCATGGGATATTTGTCAAATTAGGATAGCTCTAGTTTATCTTCCATATAACACCTCTATCAATAGGGTCACATTTTGCATGGTTTACCTTATTTTGTTTTCCTCAGGAATGACTGAAACCTCTTGTGATCGCCAAGTACTTCTGGACAATATGATGAATATTTCTAGAATTCTTACCTATGGAGGACCATTCGGGAGGATAGATCGGCACTTCCATAAGCAATCAAAAGTTGGAATTCAACCAGTTGCAGAAGGTAAGTAAACCCTTTACCTGAAATTAAATGATGTGACACGTAAACTTTTTTTTTTAAATAACTGGATCAGTTCATCTCTATCTTCCAAAACATAGCTCATGATCCCTAACTGAAATGAGTTCATTGTGCTTGTTTCATATCAGGGATCATAAGTAATATTTTGGAAGCAAACATTTAAAATATGATAAATTCTAACTGCTAATTTTTAGCTTAACTTGACAAAGTTGAGATATTCTATTGCCATCAACCATGCAGAAGTCTGTGAGTCTGGTAGTCTGTTCACATTTTCTTTTGCACAGGCTATGCCCCGTAATTTTTGCATGATCATCACAAAATTTCATATGCAGGTTCGAGGTCATGTCCAGATGAGAACGTCCCATTTTGGTCGTGGTCGGTCAACCGTGATGGCTACATGGGCCCGGAAACCTTTAGCACAGGGTACAGGTTTTACGAATGTAAACTTGAAAAAAAATAAAAATTAAATGATTTATATCTGATATTTTACCCAAGTTAATAAAATTGATAAATTTGTCCCTTCATTGCAACAAGGCTTTGCAATGCTTTAGCATTGCAAAGCCTTCTTGCTGTCAAGGAACGAAATACACTACCACCTATGCTATTCCGTAGATTATGAGGCCTAAAACATAAACCAAGAACATGAACTTTTGATGTCAAAGAACTTGGTTTACAGAATCCTTGGAGTGAGATTCAAGTTTGTTCGAATCAAGACTCGGATTTTTTATTCAGGCTCCTTCTGGAAGCCCAAATTTTAACTTAGTGCCTTATGAGAAAATTTCTTATGAAGGGATTTCATTGTAACTTGGTAGGATGACTCCGTATAATGTCAAGATAAAAACATCCTATGTTGGTTGTGTTCAGTCAACCGTTTTGGCTGCAGAAACACGTTACCTAGATTCCTTTAGCACAGTCTACAGGTTGCATTTATGAAGGAATTTCATTGTAAATTGGTAGGATGACTTGGTATAATGTCTAGATGAGAACATCATATTTTGGCCATGATCAGTCAACAGTGATGGCTGCACAGGTATGTGACCTAGATTTGTTCAGCACAGTCTACAGTTCATATTTATGAAGCGATTTCATTGTAACTTCGTAGGATGGGCACTTGACCTAGATTCCTTTAGAACTGCCTACAGGTTGTTTTTATGAAGGGATTTCATTGCAACTTGATAGGATAACTTGGTATAATATCTAGATAATCCTATTTTTGGTCGCGATTGGTCGACTGTGACTGCCAGACTGGCATGTGACCTAGATTCTTTTAGAAAAATCTACTAGTCATATTTATGTAGGGATTTCATTGTAACTTGGTAGGATGACTCATTTTGGAATGATTTTTTTGTAACTTGGTGACTTTCGTTAACATACTTATCAATTCAGGAATCAGTTCTTTAGTAAAGTCTACACCTCAAATTATTCTTGTCGAAAACATAGCACGTAGGGTACAGAACTCAACATATTCTCAGTTTTCACAATTCTTGTCTTATTTCATAATTCTTTCATAAACATTGAACATTATCTTTTTCATCAAACACTACACACTGTCAAGTTTTGCTGCAGTGTCATTGACACTTTCATTTTTTGCATCAGGTGGATTTTGCCAATACTTGGAGTAAATATTATTTTTCTTCTTTCCGTTAATTTAACTTCGAGTCCCTTGGTTCCTGTTTAGGCTTCTTATGCCAACCTGAATTGTAACATAGTGTAGTATGGTGAATGTTCTATAATCATCTTCTTCAGATCCACCAGCTGGAATCTTTTAATATTTGGTATACAGAATCCTTGGAGGGAGATTCAAGTTTGTTCAAATCAAGACCCTGATTTTTTATTCAGGCTCCCTCTGGAAGTGCAAATTTGAACTTGGTGCCTTATGAAAAAATTTCTTAAGAGTCTTCAAATCAAGTTTCAGTGTTCCAATTTGGGCTCCCTATGGGAGCCCAAATTTCAACTTAGTGTAACATGGGGATCATTCTTTTAAAAAACTTCTTCAGATCCACCAACCAAAATCTCCAGATATTTGTTATACAGCATTTTAATGGAGGCCATATTCAAATTTGTTCAAATCAAGTCCCTGGGTTCATATTTAGGCTTCTTCTGACAACCTTCTTTTTACCCTAGTGCGATATGAGGAATATACTTTAAAAATTGTCTTCTTTTTGTAGTGTTGTAAGAATGTGTGATAGAATTTTATTTCTGAGTCATGTGTGGAAAGGTATTAATGTGTCCAGATGAAAGAAAACCATGTGTATTGTACTTAGTATGCAATCTTAATGGCAGTGTATCCACGGGAATATCTTGAAATCTTTAATCTGTTGAATATTTTTTTTTAAAATATCCTCCATCAGATCTAATCATGGCTGTGTGAAGATATGGAAAATGGAAAATACATGAATGTTTATTTAAAGAAATCATTATTCAAAACATTGATTCAAAATGTTGAAGAAAAACAAGTGAATCATGGAAAAAGGTCTATGCCATCAATAGAAAAGTATCCACAAGAACTTGAGCTGATTTTTTTTTTTATAACTCTTTATCCAACTCAGACGATATCAAAATTTATTATTTTAAATATTAATTTTTCCAATTTTTCAAATTCAAAACATTTTAACAAAACAATATCATGTGACCCAAATGTGTTGAAATGTTTTAAAAAATAATTTTTTTCCAATGGCCCATTTTGTAAACTACACAGGTGGATACGGCCGATTCGTTAGGTAAAACATTAATATTTCCATTAAACTGTGACAAGATATGATGAAATATACATGAAAATGTAATTCAAGAAATCATTAGTCAAAATATTTATGGAATTTACAGGGAAAAATTGGTTAAAAGAACCCAAATTATTCTTATTTTAGTTGGCAAGAACCTTCCTCTCCTGAGCAGGAATATCCACCACCAGCATGCGAGGAGTTAACCCATCAACAACAAATCATCAAAAGTCTTTTATCCTTCCATCCATCCATCAACCAGTAGAAAAGAAACAATTGTCAATTGTTATGAAGCTTGCCAAAATGGTGCATATCAATAAGATGAAGAGGGTGTCATATTTGAGGTTTTGACAGCGATAAAAAATGGCTGCCATTGGCCTTTTTGTTCTATAAATAGCAATTACACTTTATAAGCAAGAATTTTCAAATGTTGGTTTGGATTTTAATTATTTTTGATATGGAAAACAACCAGCACAATATACATAACAAATGTATGTTATTTTTTCTCCCTTGCATAAATTATGCAAATTAGCCAGCCATCTCTGTTTTTAAACTGTAATCTGGAGACAGAAATAAACCCCAAACCATCAAATCACCTACGCCCATTTAATTCAAGATCAGTTGTTATGAAATTTAATTCAGTGGTATTTACTGGCCATTTTGTTCTAAAAATAACAATTATACTTTTTAAGTAAGATGTTCCAAACAGTGATTCAGATTTGGATCATTTTTAGCACACCTTCACGAAGTCAAGCTAAACATATCTAATCCTGCTCCATCCACCGCCCAGCAACTGTCATCCGGCACCTGTCAACACTATGTTTTGGACTTCTCTTCCAAAAAAACTGGGCCAATTCTAGTGAAAGTTTGTGAGAGTCCAGAAGGGACATTGCATTTTTGTTCAACTCAACATACCAAGCCTCATAGGGAAGGGGTGGAGGAATATGGTCCAAAATATTTTTTAAATCTTCTCATGAACCCGTGGGTATAATGAGTTGATATTTGGTATGGAGCTTCCTTTTGAGGTGTAAAATCAACTTGTTCAAATGAAGTTCAAGGAGCAATATTTGCCTTTGTAATGGGAGGGTCAAGATTTTTGGCCACGCCCAAAATTTCTGTTTTCTGAACCAATGGTCCGATTATTTGGTACGTGGTATTATTGGGTCATAAGTACTTGACTCATGTAAAAAAAATGTTCCTGTGTCCCTGTGGGTACCCCAGGAGCCAAAAATAGAAATATTTTCAAATGCCCATATTTCCCAAACCACACAGTTATTTGACATGAAACATCCTTAGGACCAGTAGAATTGAATGGTAAAACAAAATTGCAATAGGTTATGTAAGGGTGTTGTATAGGGGGGGAGGGGGGGGGGGACATCGAAAAAATGCTGAGTCAGCATATTTGCAAAAATTATAAAAAAAATTTTCTCCAGAACCAATGGTCACAATCTTCTGATATTTGGTATACAGCATGCATAGGAGGTTGGGTGGGGAGGGGGGTGGGGGGCAGATACAAGTTTGTTAAAATGAAACCCCTTTTCTCAATACAGGAGTCTGAATTTTTTTTTATTTTTACAGGAGCCCCAATTTTAACTTAGTGCAATATGAGGAAATTTCTTTAAAAATGTTCTTCATATCCACCAGACAGAATGCTTTCATATTTCGTATACAGCATCTCTAGTGGGGTGAGATTCAAATTTGTTCATATTGAGTGCCTGGGTTAATATTTGAGCTCCCTATGTGAGCTGGAATTGGCCATGTAGCTGAAGAATTAGAAACTTTTGATTAAGGACCCTATGGTGGTGTGTAACTAAGATTAATCCACATAGGTTGCATCAAGAGCTCCACTTTTTACCTTATGATCAACTGAAGAAAAGGCATGATGCTTGGACAAATTTAGTCACTCCTGAGGGGCTCCAGGATTGACAGTGTGTCATATGGAGATTGATTGCCTGCTTAATGTAGATTCATTCTGGTACCATTTTAGGGAAGTGGAAGGCAGGTGTAATGTGAAGGCAGGGTCTTTAAAATCCTTGAATTTGGCTATTGTTGTGCCTTGAAAAATTCTGACATATATCAAGAAACAGCCTTGAATAGCCTTGAATTTTACCTCCAGAAATCCTAGGAAAACAAATACCACAGTATGCATAACATAGTTTACAGGTTTTTCTCTTGTTCATAAATTATGCAAATTAGCCAGCCATCTTTACAGCACCTATTAGGGGATGATTTTCTGAAGAATTCAGGTGAATACTCAATAGGATATAATGGAAAGTTGGTCTAAACCTTGTATTGGCTAAGAGTTGAGTGGATTTCTGCTTGTCTGCTGTGTCTATTGTGTAAATTGCCTGTATGCAGAATCAGAAGGAAAAATGGAGGATGAATGCGTTGAAAATTTCAGGGTTTTTTTTCACACCAAGTTCATAACAAATTTCAGCAATGGAAATAATACCAATGATACTGAGAGCCATGTTGAGAAACTTTGCTTTGGTGGCTGTGCTGCATAAAAGGTATGGGTTGGTTGATGTCCATCAACTGGGTGGCCAAGTACAAAATAATCATTTGTGCACTGTTTTTCTCTTTGATATGCCCCTGGCTGTGAAAGTGTTCTTAAAACCCCAATAAAGAAACAGACTGCATACCACTGATTCTTTGAATTCATATATATCACTGGTATTTCCATCAGTGTTTTATTACACACCCATCAAAAATTAAAGTTTGTTCACAACATGCTAGAATGTGTGATAAAAATAAAGTTGTATCACACACGTATGTGTTACAGGTTTTTGAACTGTTTGGCAAGTAAGGGTATGGGCTGAATGATGTCCACCAACGGGGTGATCAAGTACAAAATAACCCTTTGTGTGCACATTGTATATCACTCTGACCCAATGTGAACTTGCCCATTGAAAGTGTCATTACAACCATAATAAAAAACAAGCTGTACATCACTGATTTATATGTACATGTATATTACTGTTATTTCTATCAATGTTATATCACTGTTTACATCATTAGCTCCTTGCATGCTGCTGTGGGATATTCCTGCCCAGGACAGGTTTTCTCTTGCCACTGAGATAAGTATTTATTATTTGGGATATTTAAACAATTTCCCCCTGTAGACCTGTAAGTTAAATAGATTTTTATATGCCCATTTGAAAAACGGTTGTATTATGTAATCAGTCTGTCCATCTGTCTGTCCGTCCATCTATCTGTTCATTAACATTTTTGGTTTCCAACCAATAACTCCAGTTTGGAGTATTTGATCTCAATCAAAGATAGTATGTGTAATACCCAGCTATTAGTACATGCCATGTTCAAATATGGGTTCCATCTAATTATTTTTTACATGAGTTATGTTGCTTTTTCAACTTGGAATTTGACCGTCTATTAACATTTTTGGTTTCCGACCGATAAATCCAGTTTGGATCATTTTATCTCAACCAAAGTTGGTATGATTCAACACGGCTAACATGCATATTTAGCTGCGCCTGATGGTGCTCTTGTTTACTCCTTCAAATGACAGTTTGGTAGTTTGGCAGAGAGGATTTCTCAGTACTGAGTTGTTGACTACAGCATGTGAAGACTCTTGCTTGGTTGAAAAATGGACAAAACTTAGTTTCAGTATTTTTGTTTTTAATCCTGTTTGTATATTTGTGTTTAATGCTCTACCTAAATACATGTATTGCATATGTAATATATTTTTAGAATATACAGTGGATGAAATATTAAAAGACATTGAATGTGGGAGTAATCATTACAAGGTTTACACAAAAGGGACAACACCTGTAAGATATCATTATACTAACAATAAGAGAATAGGAGACATTCTTATTGATGTTGGTGATGAGTGGCTTGTTTATGATTAGTAAGTATTATGCTTATATATATTATAAATAAATTGAAGCGTAAACTTCAAATAGAGAACTTGAAATGACTTTCATGATATTTTCTCTGTGTTGGTAAAGCCTGGTCCTAGAATCATTTCTTGGAATGCTTAAAAGAGCATTCTTAGAAACGATACCTGGACTGGGTTTTACCAACACAGAAAAAAACACAGTGCGATTCATTTCAAGTTCCTAAAATGATGCAGGACCTTGTTTTATCAATGTATAAATTGTTTTTCATTGTCATACTCTCTTGTAACTGTTTTAACTTCGAAAGAGGGAGCGTAGTGGCTCAGTAGGTGGAGATGCAGGCCGCAAGCTGAGAGGTGCTCAGTTCGAATCCCACCTGTGGCAAACACATTGTGTTCTTGAGCAAGACATTTCGTCCCAATTGGCGCTGTGGGGTCACTGTTGTGACTTGTTATGTACTAAGGCATTCCGTATGTCGATGGTGCACTTGTCTTCAACCAATGCTAACTCTGCTTGTGTGGAGTCAGTATCGTTGGGGGAGTCTGACAATTGCTCACCATTGCTTGGTGGTTCTCTCCAGGTATTCCGGCTTTCTCCACCCATAAAACTGTCTGACACGAGGTGACCCTGGCTGTCGTAGATAAAAATGTCTGGGGTAATGTGTGCCCACACTGGGGAAATGTGCACCCACACTGGAATAATGTCCATCTGGGAGTTATATATGTTAGTGATATGTCTGTCTGGGGTAATGTCCACTGAGGCAATTCCAGTGGACAAATGTCCGGCATTCGATGATGAGTGGATCCTTTATAATTTAGTAAGTATTATGATGTTTAATTTTGACTCTTGAAAGCTAGAGTGCTAAATTAATTTTCAAAGTTGTTTCTAACATGATTATTTTTATGCTGCAACCATGGCCAGGGACATATAGTGTTATCCTTCACTGTTCATCATTCCATCTTTCCCTCTTTCTAATATAGCAATTTTCCAGGCTTTTTTTTTGCCATACATTGAGATAATTGTGCGATATCTGGTATGAGTTTGGTCCTGGTCAGAGGATTTTTCACAAAGTTATTGACCTTGAATTTAGTTTATGATGTGAAAACTCAGGAGAATCAGTTTTCCAGACTTTTACTTGCAGGGGCATACAGTATGAAAGCCAGGGATTGGTCACTTTCCATGGGTGGGCAATATTTCCACAGACACAATAATATTAGATTCCAAACACTTATTATAGGAATAATCCCCCAAAATTTAATTAATGAAGCACCAGGTACAACCCATTGCTTCATTAATTCAGATTTTTCTGATGATGATTTTTATTACCTGATAAATGCATGGCTGGACATCACTGCCCATGCATGGATTATGACCAGTGCACGGTGGCTGTACTGTATGTGTTGTACTTACACATCTACTTTTCCAATGATTCTATGCTACCAGCAGGAGGAGCCTCAGTTTAGCAATATTTGGTTGAGAAACAACTGTGTTGTTACAATTTATAAATTGCAACCAGATTTTAGGCCATAACACATGGTTCACAGGCAAATAAACTTTCACATCAGTGAGGGAGGGAGGCTTTTTATTTTGTTTTTGTTGTATATATGTACCATTTTCAAAAAAAGTACCGTTCACATAATATGTGAGTTACTTACTTTGTGCTGAACAGATTAAGCGGAATATTTACAAAACAAATATAATAAATAGACACTGTATTTTAATCATGCTTTGTTTTGTTGAAAACATATGCAAATAAAAATATACATAATCAAAAAAAAAATTATCAAGATTTCATAGTAATTTTGGAAGACAATATTTCACAAGCACATAAAAATGTTCAATACGGGAATACAGTTTCAGTAGGGGGGATAGCGTGGCCAGTTTTTTTAACTCTTTACCCAACGAATCGGCCACATCCGCCCGCGTAATATGCAAATTCAGCAGCTGAAAAAATATTATTTTTAAAAAAATTTCAACAAAACCATATGATGTGACCCCTCTTTGGTCACATGTTATGGTTTTGTTGATATGTTTTGAAAAATTAAAAAAAATGGTATTTAAAATAATAAATTTTGATAACGTCTGCATTGGATAAAGGGATAACTGTATATAAATGCAGAGTAGATGCATCAAGTGTAAAGCCACTAAAGTGGTCTCTTTATATGCTCGTTTTATAAAAACTGTCGAATTATTATGTTATGGCATTGGCATCGGTCCAACTGTTTGTCTGTCTGTCCGGAATTGTTTTCTGGACTTTTTTTCATTATGGATGGACATATTGAGAAAATTTTTAGTATACAGCTTTGTTATGAATACTTACAGATCAAGTCAAATTTTGTTCCGTTCAGTTGATTTTTTGGGGAGTTATTGCCCTTGAACTTAGTTACCGTTTTCCAGACTTTTTTTCGTTATGGATTGACATATTGAGAAAAATTTATATATATAGCTTTGTTATGGATACTTACAGATCAAGTTTGAATTTCATTCCACTCGGTTGATTTTTGGTGGAGTTACTGCCCTTGAATTTAGACTTTTTAGAGTTTTCAGATTTTTTTTCATTTTCCAAACTTTTTTTCGGTGGACATATTGAGAAAATTTTTGTTTTTAAGCCTTGTTATGGATATTTACAGATCATGTTCAAATTTTCTTCTGCTTAGTTGATTTTTGGTTACTGCCCTTGAACTTAGAATTTTTATGATTTTCCAGATTTTTTTCATTTTCCAGACTTTTTGAATAAGTATAATTAACTAAAATGGAGAAACTAACAGTAAAGTTCAATTGGAACATGAATAATGTTTTATAATTCCTGAAAGTGCAAGTGTATTATGCACCATCCAACAGTGTCCTCTTGTTCAATAGAGCCATGATAGTGCCTAACATCATTCAACCAGTTAAGGCCTGGAAACATTTCTAGAGTTTTTTTATACTCAGGCTTTGAAATAAATTGTGAACAGTTGATCAAGATACATGGAGGACCCTGCTAGTTCATAATGTGTGAATTGGTCACTTTTTATGATTAAATTTCACCAAAAAATGTACATGTATATAAACGTTAAAACTCCAGCTTTTGTGTTAAATGTACTAGAATGATTGTTGTTGGCACAGAAATTAATGCTATGTGACTTCTCGCTAACAAGATTGGACCTCACTGGATAACTTACATTAAAAGAGGACCTAAGCCAAGCATAGATGTATTGTTGATAACTATGTTTTAAATGCCTTATATATCTATCAGCTACCCAATATCACAGGGCACACAGTGACTCTATGGTTAGACTTTTTTAAACTTTGGACTTTAAACCAAAGGGTTGACGGTTCAATCCTGACCAGGAGTAACTGCATTGCCAATGGGCAAAATACTTAACCCTTTACCCAAAGCAGAGAATATCAAAATTGATTATTTTAATTACTACTTTTTTTAATTTTTCAAGAAAATTTCCAACAAAACCATATTATGACCACGTCATTGGAAAGAGCTTGATGAGCACGTTCCAATGAGGGGGTCACATGATATGGTTTTGTTGAAATATTTTTTAAAATTTATTTATTTCAACTGCTCAATTTGCAGATTATGCAGGCAGATGTGGGCGATTCATCTGGTAAAGGATTAATCCAGATTGCCCATGTGGAGGGGGGGGGGGGAGGGGGCCATAGTGGTGTTGTGCATTAAGGCATACTGCATGTCAATGGTGCACTTCCCTTCAACAACTGCTAACTCTACTAGGGACTGACGGAAAAGAGGAGTCATCACTCTCACTCGCCATCACTCTCCTAAACTTTTCATTAGGAGCAATTAATCACTCGCCTCTTCATGATGTACGTAGAAATTATGTCTGGACATCAAGTTATAAATTTTATTTTAATCACCCATTATATGACCCAACTAGGAGACGATACTTGCAAAATATCTCGCATAACTGAAATCTTTCATTTTTTGCTTAAACCATAGAGTATAAAACCTCATTGGAACGATCTCAATGAGCTCTTTCCAATGAGGGGTCATCACGTATTTTTTCAGAGCAAAAATGAAAAAAATAAAATTTGTATGGTCATTTTTGTATATAGTGCTGGCCAGTGTGAGCTGTCATTGTAGGTATGGAGTTAAAATCACTGCTCCACTTGTGAAGAGTTAGTAAGTTGAAGAGTCTGATATTTGCTTGCCTCTGCATGAGGTTCTCTCAGGATATTCAAGGTATAGACACTAGGACATGATGTGACACTGGCTGTTGAAAGTGTCATTAAACTCCAAGAAATAAACAAAGAAACCTGAAATGGACAATAAGCTTTTCTATACCCACTCTTTGAGGACAACAATAATGTTGACCATCATTTTTTTCTATCATCTGAAATAATTTTTTATCCATAATAATATATTTTGGGCTATCCATCATAATACCACTTTCTCAAAGACAAAATAGTAATCATCCTTGCGAGCTTTGTACTTATTGGGAAATCCCTCTGCCACCTACCATTCTCTTCATATGCACTCATCTATGTCTTGAAAAAGGTCTTCTTCAAGAAAAATCATTTTGTGAAACCTCAAAAATGTTCGAAGTTTTGTGTACTCCCAGTTTTTGACACTGGGATTTTCCTGCTTGGGAATCTATTACTTTGACCTTATACTCGTTTGTGTCTTTTTGTATTGTTTTATTATATCCTTCCATTCTCTTGGAATTGAGTTTATTACTCCTTGGGAGACAGTAAACTGTGTTTTGATATCATATTTTGTGGAGAATTCATTGTATGACAAAAAACTTTTGTTTTCATTTAATAAATCATTTACAAAATAAACACCTGCCTTACACCAGTGCTGGTTGAAAATTGTTTTGTTGTTGATTTTTATTTGGTTGTTGTAAAAGATTATTTGTGAAAAGATTTCATCTGGGGTTGTGGCGACGTAATTGTTGAGCAGTGACCAAGCTTCCAGAACACTTTTGCAGAAATTATTTGTGTGGTTCCCAACTATTCGTAAACCTTCTTTTTTTAAGTACCATATTTGAAAACTCCCAAATTTTTCAAATTGATCTAATGCAAGGGTTTTCCACGGGGCCATTACGTTCGGATCTATAAGTTTTTTAAACCGTGGTAGTTTTTAGGAACGACAATAGCTTTTTATGTGGGGCAATTTTAGACCACCATTTTCCCCACCATATTGATAATAGTTTTGCGTTTAACTTTGTTGTTTTTACCGGACCATAAAAAATTGAAAAAATAGCTTTGAATCTTTTTTAATGTCTCCTCATTTAGATCTGAAAGGACCGATAAACAATGTATTACGGTAGTATTGGTAGGGCAAGTGTTTTTAGCTCACCTGAGCGAAGCTCAAGGTGAGCTTTACTAATCGCTTTCCGTCCGCCATCCGTCCGCCATCCGTCGTCGTAAACTTTACAAAACCAACTTCACCGAAGAAACCACTGGCCCAATATTTTTGAAATGTTGGGTAAATGTTTATTACCTAATGTCAATTCAGATTTGTTCAAATGAAGTTGCCCCTTCTCCTGGGTGGGGCCACGCCCCCAAGGGGCACCAAAATCTTTGAAAATCTTCTTCTCATGAACCAGCAGTAGCAGAGACTTGATATTTGATATGCAGCTTCCTTTTGAGGTGTAGAATCAAGTTTGTTCAAGAGAAGTTTGTCAGGCATTATTTGCCTTCGTTATGGGAGGGGCAAAAATTTTGTCCACGCCTAAAATTTCTATTTTCTGAACCGTGTGGTCGATTTGAACCAAATTTGATATGAGATGATAATGGGTCATAAGTAGTTGATTGATGCAAAAAAAATTTTTATCATTGCCCTGTGGGAACCTCGGGAGCTAAAAATAGGAAAAACCTTAAAACTGCCATATCTCCAAAACTACACGGCACAGAGAATTCTTATTTTGTATAAAGCTTACTTTTATCCAGTAGAATAGAATGGTTAAAAAAATCCCTATCGATTTGATCACAAGGTACTTTTTTTTCAGGACTTTTGAAAAAGTGCTGAGTCAGCACTTTTTAACACTGTAGGCAATGGGAAAAAGATTAAAAAATCTTCTTCTCCAGATCCAGCTGGCAGAATCTTTTGATATTTAGCATGCAACATTGTATGGTGGATCTGATTCAAGTTTGTTCAAATCGGCCCCCTGGGTTTATATTTGGGCTCAGTATAGAAGCTCGAATTCGAACTTAGTGCATTTCAGGCAAATTTCTTCAAAAATCTTCTTCTCCAGATCCAGCAGGCAGAATCTTTTGATATTTGGTATGCAACATTGTGGGGTGGATCTGATTCAAGTTTGTTCAAATCGGCCCCCTGGATTCATATTTGGGCTCACTATAGAAGCCCGAATTCGAACTTAATGCATTTCAGGCAAATTTCTTAAAAAATCTTCTTCTCCAGATCCAGCAGGCAGAATCTTTTGATATTTGGTATGCAACATTGTGGGGTGGATCTGATTCAAGTTTGTTCAAATCGGCCCCCTGGGTTCATATTTGGGCTCAGTATAGAAGCTCGAATTCGAATTTAGTGCATCTCAAGCAAATTTCTTCAAAAATCTACTTCTCCAGATCCGGCAGGCAGAATCTTTTGATATTTGGTATGCAACATTGTGGGATGGATCTGATTCAAGTTTGTTCAAATCGGCCCCCTGGGTTTATATTTTGGCTCAGTATAGAAGCTTGAATTCGAACTTAGTGCATTTCAGGCAAATTTCTTAAAAAATCTTCTTCTCCAGATCCAGCAGGTAGAATCTTTTGATATTTGGTATGCAGGATTGTGGGGTGGATCTGATTCAAGTTTGTTCAAATCGGCCCCCTGGGTTTATATTTGGGCTCAGTATAGAAGCTCGAATTCGAACTTAGTGCATCTCGGGCAAATTTCTTAAAAAATCTTCTTCTCCAGATCCAGCAGGCAGAATCTTTTGATATTTGGTATGCAACATTGAGGGGTGGATCTAATTCAAGTTTGTTCAAATTGGCCCCCTGGATTCATATTTGGGATCCCTGTAGAAGCTCGAATTCGAACTTAGTGCATTTCAGGCAAATTTCTTTGAAAATCTTCTTCTCAAGATCCAGCAGGCAGAATCTTTTGATATTGGGTATGCACCATACTTAGGGGGGTGAGATTCAAGTTTGTTCAAGCCAAGTCCCTGGGTTCATATTTGGGCTCACTGTGGTAGCCCGAATTATAACTTAGTTCAAAATGATTAATTTTCTTTAAAAATCTTCTTCAGATCCAGCAGTCGGAATGTTTTGATATTTGGTGTGCAGCATCCTTAGGGGAGTGAGATTCAAGTTTGTTAAAGCCAAGTCCCTGAATTCATATATGGGCTCCCTGTGGGAGCCTGAATTATAACTTAGTTCAATATGAGGAATATTCTTTAAAAATCTTCTTTTTTTTTTAGATCCACTGGTTAGAATCTTTGGATATTTGGTATAAGCTTTTCTTAGGAGGAGCAGATGCAACTTGTTGAAATCAATTCTTTGGGTTTATATTTAGGCTACCATGTCAGGTGAGCGCCCTCAGGCCCCTTGGGGCCTCTTGTTATAACTACACATTTACCTATCTGAGTAATATTTCTAAAAGACCAGTCATTTAACAATTTCTCAATGCTTTTTAATTTCTTTAAGTAATTGCATTGTATGTAGTTTTCCTCGAACAGATTGTATTCAATACCTAATACTGTAAAAATGTTACTATGATTCCATCGAAATTTACTTTAAGACCGGAACAACTGGAAAATAGGTTCACTATTTCTAGTGCTCTGTTCAATGAGGTAGTAGGGGCATCGCTTAGAAAAAGTGACTAATCGTCTGCATACTGACTAATCAGGTATTCTGAATCATTTATTGTTATGCCTTTAATGTTGCGGTTAAATTTTAACGCCGCACTCAAGATTTCTGCACTAAGAATAAACAGGTAAGGGAAGAGCGGATCACCCTGTCTGACACCTCGTTGTATATTAAACCTCTCTGAACAGTTTCCATTGTTCAATACGTAGCTGTAAATGTTGATGTAGAATGTTTTGAACCATTTAAGGATAGAGGTACCAAAATTTAAAAATCTTTAAGTTTTCTCAATAAATGGCCACTCTGACGAGTCGAATGCTTTCTCGAAATCTGTCAAAATCAGCAGTCCAGGGATATCCAAATCTTTGAATTTTTTAATTAGATCAAATGTTAAATGAGTTGATTCCCCAATATATCTTCCCTTCATAAACCCTAACTGAGTCTCAGATATTAGTTTCGGTAGAACTGTCTTTATTCGATTAGCAATTACAGTGGAGCCTATTTTTACGTCTATGTTAATAAGTGATATTGGTCGCCAGTTTTTTATGTACATTTTCGGTTTATTTGGCTTAGGAATACATGTTATTATGCCCCCCCCCCCCCCCCCCCCCCCCCCCCCCCCCTTTGAGTAATGGCGAATTCTGCTGAATCGTAACCGTAATTCAAGGAGTTGACCAAAAAATTCCTGATATCTTTCCAAAAAAATTTATAAAATTCTGCTGTGAAACCATCCAAGCCAGAGCTTTTATTGTTTTTCATATTATTTAGGGCACTGAGGCATTCATGTTCCGATACAGGACCTTCCAGTAACCGACTTTCATCCTCATCATGAAGGTTTAGATAGGGGTTTTCAGATCAAAAAAATATCTTCAAGAGGAATCTTGTTTTCGGAGCTTTCAATCTTTGATGAGTACAGATTTTCGAAGAAATTTCGTTGTTCAGAAATAATATCATTTAGGTTGCTAGTTTCGGATCTATCAGATTTAATCAGTTTTGCTATCATTTTTTCAGTGTAGTGTCATTTTTTCTAGATTGCAGAAATACTTAGTTGGATTTTTGCCTTCGACCTTGCACCTGGATTTTGTTCTCAGTATAATACCTTTTATCTTTTTGTCATTAATTTCTTTTAGGTAATTTACGAGTGGAGTAATGCGACTACTGGCAGACAGGCCCCCACTGTCTAATTTAATGTATAGTTTGTTTAGTTTGTTCTCAATTTCTTTCTTCCTTTCTTCCGTGTGTTGTTTTTTATGGCTTGCATATGATATAGTTTTCCCCCTTATCATTATTTTTAGCATCTCCCAAAACAGTTGATCATTAATTGTGAGCTTTAATTTATTATTATTATTATTATTATTATTATTATTATTATTATCATTATTATTATTATACTGGTCTGTTGTTTCAGTTATAGTTAATTTTACTAAATTTAAATTATCAGGGTCGTATAAAAGACTGTTGTTAAATTTACAAAATCCTTTCCCCCTTTTCTGGTTCACAAATGAGAGGCATATACTAATTGGATTATGATCTGATCTATGTCTAATGTGTATATCTGCATTTTTAATAAATAGCTGTAAATCCGAAGAGACTATAAAGTAGTCTAGTTGACCCTCTCCACATGTACCATTTTTGATCCATGTTTTCTAGACTCCAAACATCATGTAAGTCCAATTTTTCCATTTGGTGTGAGATTGTTTAATGAGACTGCATGTTATTCTTATGTTTGTAGTTATAGGTATCCAGTTCATAATTTCTGGGGGCATTCCAGTCACCTCCAATTATAACTGATGTATTACCAATGTCTTCAGTTTTAGAAAAAAATTTAAAAAAAAAAGTGGGTTATCCACATTAGGCCTGTATAAGACTGCCAGAGTGATCCTTTGGTCCTGGACATCTACGTCTAAGATAATAAAATTACCCCAGGGGTCATGTAAATTCTTACTTATGGTATACGTGAATGTGTTTTTAAACAGAATAGCCGTATCTCTGATGGAGCTTGAACACGAGCAAAAGAGTTCCTCATACCCCCATTCATTTCTCCACATTTGTTCCACATCCTTGCTCGAGTGTGTGTCTACCAAGAGAGTAATATCAAATTTATTCCTGCACTGTAAGAAAATGTCACAGCGTTTTAATTTATCTGATGCAAGACCCCAACAATTCAAACTTTCAATTGTTAAGTTAACCATATTTATTTTGTTAAGGAGAATTTCATTTAACCCTTTACCCAACGAATCGCCCACATCCGCCCGCATAATATGCAAATTCAGCAGTTGAAAAAGTATTATTTTTTCAAAAAATTTCAACAAAACCATATCATGTGACCCCTCGTTGGAACGAGCTCATGTGACGAGGGGTCACATGATATGGTTTTGCTGAAATTTTTTGAAAAATTTTAAAAAATGATATTTAAAATGATAAATTTTGATATCGTCTGCGTTGGGTAAAGGGTTAAAGCAACATAATTCAAAAGATATTTACAGTTTGCATTTTTGACCATTTTGTTCAGCTATTTTGAGTATGTTTTGCTGTCTGTAACTTTTGATATTGAGGTCAGTGAACAGTGATGGGGAATTAGCAAATCTAAGCAAGGGAGATTTTGATGTGATATTACAGTAGATTTCTGTTAACCGAATGCCCAATTTGCCAGTGGAATATATACAATTAACTGGTTTGGCCTCATTCCTGTATTCTAGAGATAAATTGAGCATTTATTCTTTTACATCTTGTTTGACAGAGCTCACATAGCGAGATAGAGCAAAATAAAGATATAGTACATTAAATGTCCATTTGAATGCCATTTGGCTAGTGAAAAATATTCAATAAATAGACAGAATGCGATGTGTGTTTTACATAACAAGTTGGAATGGCATAGTCATATTTACAGCTCTCGCGAAATATGATTACACCACTCCAACGAGTTATGTAAAACACCCACCACTCCAACGAGTTATGTTTATTACACAACCCATGCATTAAAATTCATTTAAATAAACAAATTTTAATTCCAATGTTTAAACCCAAAGGTGAAGAATCTGTTTGTTTTGACTGAATCTGTACTGATCAAATGGATCAACAAAAAATCAAAACAACCTTTTCGGAACCAGCATTTGTTGAAATTTGTATCCCTGTAAACAGGAGTATTCAATTAACAGGAATTCAGTAATTGTTCAATATATTTGTGATAAACTGAGTATATGAGGAGCTCTGTCAAACAAGATATAATACATTAAATATTAAGTTTATCACAAATATATTGGAAAATGACTGAATTTGTGTCAGTTGAATACTCCTGTTCATGTAAAAGACTAAACACTTATATTGGATGTACTGAAGCTGAATAGGCCAATAAACATGAGGAGACCACTTGGTTGTCAGAGTAATTCTTTGACGGATAACGAAGTTTTTTCTTTCCATTAACCCTTTACCCAACGCAGACGATATCAAAATTTATTATTTTAAATATCATTTTTTAAAAAATGTCAACAAAACCATATCATGTGACACCTCGTTGGAACGAGCTCGATGAGCTCGTTCCAACGAGGGGTCACATGATATGGTTTAGCTGAAATTTTTTGAAAAATAACATTTTTTCAAATGCTGAATTTGCATATTACGTGGGCGGGTGCGGGCGATTCGTTGGGTAAAGGGTTAACAGGAGTTTACTCCTTATATCATGCTCACCCATTTTACTGCCTATGATACATTTGCACTTACATAAGATGCTTTGCAGTAATATCTACTACATGTAATGACTTATTAATTTAAAATACCTACAATTATATATTTAAAACTAGACTTTATGATTCTGGAGAATCATGGTTTTTCCAGATGAGATTCCATGATTTTTCATGACCCCAGAGTGCCTGATGAATTGTTTTTAACTGTCTCACTGAAGTTCATTTACTGATGTTATGAGAAAGGTGGGTAGAGTAGTCTCAAATGACTCAGTTTGATAAAAAAATGTTTAGGTAAAAACCATCATTAATGGTTAAGAGGGTTAATATCAATATTGTCGTCCGGCAAGTTAATGACCGACAAAATGAGTTATGTTTGTTTGACACACACCCACTAAGTGTTGTGGCTATTTGAAAATGGTCCATTTTATCTCAGATGTATCCAAAATATTCATGTCTAGCAGCTTGTAGAGGGTTAACAAGTGCTAACAGGAATATTTTTCCATGCAACTTGTAATGTCACACTAAGAATTGCGAATGGCCATTTTTTCTCTAAAATCTACAAGATGTTTTCAGAGAAATCCAGGGAGAACATGAATATTAAGCTTTTGATGGGTATTGTTGTTTATCCAGCCCAAAACGGGTTAAGGGTTGTTTTTTGAATACCCTTATTACTTCCAAAAATAATTCTCAGTGAATTCTACTTCCACTTATGTTGATCTCTCCTTCAGACATGTTAACAACCTCCAGAATAATTTTTCATGGAACCTGAGGGTGATTTTCAGGGAAATGGGGTGGATTTCAGGGAAAAGTTCGCGCGAGGACAAAATAAAAGAAAAAACTTGTGAATTTTCAGAACATGGATCACTATTAACGCCAGGTTACATCCAGAACTAGTTGTCAACTATGCTGATGCATTTATGCTATGTTAAAAAATCATAAAATAACTGTTGCTTTGACCCCTCCCCCCCAGGATCCCCTTTTTCATGAGCCCCTCCCCACCACCACCCACCCACACTGTCCCACAGAGCACCTCCACCTGTGGTTTGCTCTTATCAAAGTCTACTGAGCTAATAATTTCCCAAGTCTGGAAATGTTAACAGGAAAAGATGTCCTAATGTTCAGTTACTTCCAAGAACATTAGTACTTAGAAAGTATCTTTATCAAACTTCATGCATGTGGGATGTTTGTGCCCTACACAAAACTTTTCTTTTCATTATTGAAGCATTTTTAGCTCAACTTGGGCGAAGCCAAATTTGAGCTTTTGTCATGGCCCGTCGTCCGTACGTCTACAATTGGATACGGCTTGGGCTAGAGGCCGTATTTATGAACCGATCTTTACGAAACTTCTTGGGTACCTTTGTTATGACCGTGGGACGAGAACGAGTGTTTTTGGGTGCGGACCAAAATTCAAGATGGCTGCCAGCCGCCATTTTGTACCGACGATGCAGAAATCTGTTTTTTTGTACAGAACTTCCATATGAAAGCTCTGATTTAAATAATCTTTTGTATGAATGTTTAGTACCATGGGATACATCACATATAATATGGGTTTTTTTCTCGTGCGTAAATTGTGCAAATTAGACTAATTTTGATGTTTTTTGGTGTTAGTTTCAGCACTGTAAGTGCAAATGCCAATACGGCTCGGGCTAGAGGCCGTATTTATGAACCGATCTTTACGAAACTTCTTGGGTACCTTTGGTATCACCGTGGAACGAGACCGAGTGTTTTTGTGTCCGGTCCGAAATTCAAGATGGTCGATGGCAGCCATTTTCTACACAATTAGGTGCAATCAGATTTTTGCACAGAACTTCCATATGAAAGCGCTGATTTGAATAATTTTTTATGTGAACGTTTAGTACCATGGGATACATCACATATAATACAGGTTTTTTTCTCGTGCAGAAATTATGCAAATTAGATGAACTTTGATTTTTTCAGTGCGACTTACACACAGTAAGTACACATGTCAATACGGCTCGGGCTAGAGTCTGTATTTATGAACTAATCTTCACGAAATGTCTTGGGTACCTTTGTTATCACCTTGGGACGAGAACGAGTGTTTCTGGGTGCGGTCTAAAATTCAAGATGGCTGCCAGTGGCCATTTTGTACCGAAATTAGGTCTAATCAGTTTTTTGTACACAACTTCTATGCGGCTCAGACTAGAGGCCATATTTATACACCAATCTTTATGAAACTTCTTGGGTACCTTTGTTATCACCGTGGGATGAGAGCGAGTGTTTTTGGGTGTGGTCCAAAATTCAAGATGGCCACCAGCAGCCATTTTGTATCAAAATTAGTGCAATCAGTCTTTTGTACAGAACTTCTGTATGAAAGTTCTGATTTGAAATTTTTATATGAATGTTTAGTAACATGGAATACATCACATATTGTAAGGGTTTTTTTTTCGTGCAGAAATTATGCAGATTAGATGAACTTTGATTTATTTAGTGCTACTTACACAATGTAAGCACACATGTCAATACGGCTCAGGGTAAAGGCTGTATTTATGAACCAATCTTCACAAAACTTCTAGGGTACCTTTGTTATCACCTTGGGACGAGAATGAGTGTTTCTGGGTGTGGTCCAAAATTCAAGATGGCTGCCAGTGGCCATTTTGTACCGAAATTAGGTCCAATCAGTTTTTTGCCACAAGTTCTATACAGCTCGTATTTATGAACTGATCTTCACAAAACTTCTTGGGTACCTTTGTTTTCACCTTGGGACAGGAACGAGTGTGTTTTGGGGTGCCTTTGTTATCACTGTGCTATGAGAACAAATATTTTGGGGTTCAGTCAGACCCACTCTGGGACTCAAAGATTTTTTTCTAGTTTAGCATCTGACTGTCACCCACCTTTACAATACTTTACCTATACATTTGTTACAGGCAACGGTTAGTATTTATGTACAGACCGTTACAATACTTTATATGTACCTTTGTTATCAGGTCATTACCTAGATGTTTGTCATTGCTGTGTCACATTCTATACATGTACATGTCTTTGTCTTGACAAGTTGAGCTACAGTGTCATTGACACTTTCATTTTTTTAATTCCATTCAAAATTTTCTGGGGACAGATGGCCAACAGTTAACAGTTCTGTAGTCAGCACAACAGAATAAATGTAGTGTTAGAAAATAAGTCCATTGTGTTTAAATATGCAGGCATAAGTTTGCGGCATCCTAAGTGACTTTAACCTACTTTTAAACTGTGCTAAATAGTTGTTGTTTACGTTTTGATTTTGGAAAAGGGATGAGAATTAAAGCTATTCTATGAAGGAATAAATAAATATATATTATTTAATTCCTTTTCATATATTTTAATTTCCAAAAACCGCATTTAAATGAAGGTGGAATTTTCAATTTTTTGAAAGTAAGTCACCTATTTTCACTTCAACACTCGCACATTGATCACTAATCTCCGAAGAAAAAACCCAGAAATAAACATGAACACAGTTGAAATATATATCATAAAATACCCTTTTCTTAAATAAATTTAACTTAAATCCATATTTTACTGCGTTGTGAGTTTTTACCAGAGTTTGAAATGCATGTGATTTGACTCCGAACATTTTTCAAAAGTTACAACGGGAATGAAATATTTGACTGTTGTTTTCCAGGATTTTTGGTCCAAAACTGATTCCCGTCCGGGAGGCCGGGAACTACACTGAAATTCCTGGATTTTCCTGGGCATTCTGGGAGAGTTAACATGTCTGCTTTCATCTTAACTTTGGGTGCTGTGGGTACGCAAACACAGCCCATTTTATAAAAAAAATTTATGTTTGAGAACCTGCATAGGGTTAACAAATGCCCACTGGAATATTTTGTGCATGCAGCTTGTAATGTCACACTATGATCTGAGAATGGCCAATTTTTCTTGAAAATCTACGAGATATTTTTAGGGAAATCCTTGGATAACATGATTTTTTAACCTTTTGAGGGGTATCACTCTGTAACCAGCCCTAAACGGGTTAATGCTTGGTTTTGTGAATACCTTCATTACTTACAACAGCCCATTTTCTCGAAATGTCTATGCTTGGCAGCCTCTGGAGGGTTAACAAATGCTTACCGGAATATTTTGTCCATGCAACTTGTAATGCCACTCCAAAACCTGCGAATGGTCAATTTTTCTTTAAACATTTTTGGAGAAATCCACAGAAAACTGTAATTTTAAGCTTTTAAGGGGTACAGCTCCTTAACCAGTCAAAAATGGGTTAAGACCTTGATTTTTGAATACCCTTACTACTTACAAAAATGTTTCCCTATCAGTTTTGCGTCCGGTAAAAGAAGTTACGTTTCTCTGTGGCATTCCAATTTGATGTTGTCGGTGTCCAAAAAGAAATTATTTTTTCAAAATTGTGACATTTAGCATCCCATGGAGGGTTAACAAATGCTTACCAAAATAATTTATCCATGCAACTGGTAAATTTTCTCTTGAAAACCCTACAAGATGTTTGTAATGAAATCCAGGGAAAACATGAATTTTTTAAGCTTTTGATGGGTATCTATATTAAGCACCACAAAAGGGTTTAACTCTTGTTTTTTTTTAACACCCTTATTACTCACAAAAATGAGCCTTGATAAATTCCACTTCCAACAGAGGAGATTATGCTTATTTCCCATGTATACATTGGGTGCTGTGCATGTCTGAAAACAGCCCATTTCAACAAAATTACGATGCTTGGCAGCCTGTAGAGGGTTAATAAACGCTCACCGGAATATTTTGTCCATGCAACTTGTAATGTCACAAAGATCTGCAAGTAGTCATTTTTTCTTGAAAACCTACAAATTGTTTTTAGAGAAATCCACAGAAAATGGGAATTTTAAGCTTTTTAGGGGTATCTCTCTTTAGCCTGTCCAAAATGGGTTAAGACTTCGATTTTTGAATACCCTTACTACTTGCAAAAATGTTTCCGTATAAACTGTGCGCTCAATAAAAGAACGCACTTTTCTTTGTGGCGTACCTATTTGGTGCTGTTGGTGTGCAAAAACAGCCCATTTTATCACAATTTTGACATTTAGCTGCCTTTGGATGGTTAGTTAACAAATGCTCACCGGAGTATTTTGTCCATGCAACTTCTATTGTCACACCAAGACCTGCGTGTGATCAATTTTTCTTGAAAACCTACAAGACTCGTTTACAGAAATCCACAGAAAACATGCATTTTTGAGCTTTTGCAAAGTATTGCAGTTTAACCAGCCCAAAATGGGTTAATGCTTGGTTTTTTGAAAACCCTTATTACTTACAAAAATGATCCATGGTGAATCCCACTTCCAATAAAGGAAGTTATGTTTATCTCTTGTGTATCGTTTGGATGCTTTAGGGGCCCGAAAACAGCCCATTTCATAAAAATTTCGATGTTGGACAGCGTGTGGAGGGTTAACATATGCATTGTCTAATATCTCTTGTATATGAACGGTCATGTCACAGACAGGTCTAACAATGATGAATGTTTAAAAAAATCTGCAAGACATGTTTTGAGAAAGTGCCTATAACTTTTGACAGTTTTTTACCATTTCTGGTGAAATAAGGGTTAGATCGAAAATTCTGCTTTGGTACATTTTTAGATTTTTTGCCCCTCTATATGTTTGCTTGTCAGCTAATTGTGAGATGTTGTACGATATTAAGTATTGTTTTTTCTCCATATTAAGTGACAAAGTTGATTATTTATTAAGAGTATGGTATAAATAAAACAAATAGGTACTTGGACCGGTAATCAGATTTTAACCACTTGTAGAATAAGGGTTTTGACTACTTGGCAGAGCCTCATTGTTAAAATCCTCATCCTATTTATGGTTTAAATCTAATTACCAGCCCTAGTACCTATTTATTCTATAACCAATACACAATTAATTTGTCAAATTGTATTGATGGAATGGTAAATCATTTGGTGATTGGATGTTATTTGCAGTAAACACAGTTGCTCAAGTAAGAAATATTGTATGAAGTAGGCTCTACTGTATCACCAATCAAAGAAAATTTCAAGTGTATTTTTGTATTTATTACATGCCTGTTCTATCAAATCTCCATCTACAGCAATACTAAACCATGCGGGAAATGAAACTCTGTTCTGCACATATGTGCGAAATGGAAATTGTTGATGGATTATTTTTGAATAAAAGAAAAATTTCACTGGAATTTTCTACAAATCGGTGCACAGCATTTACAGTTTAAACTGCTAGCGGTAGCTAAAAATCGTCCCCTCAGTTTCAATGTGTTCTATCTGGCACATAGAACACATTGGAACTCAGGGAATGAAATAGTAACACAGATTACCCTTAGAAATTTGGTGGGCCGTAAAATATGTTCTTCTTGTTTATACTTGTCAAATGAATTTCTGAGTGTCCTTCTAATCATGTTTTTTTATAGACGTGAAGGCTTGTAATAAACACAGAACAACACATGTGTGTGAATGGGTTAATCGATATGGCACTTGTGGCTTCTTGTTCTATCCTGCTTTGCTGGCACTCGTGCAATATCAATTAACCCATTCACACATGTGTGTCATTCTGTGCTTATATTGCTGGTTGGGTATTTGGTCAGTTTATTTGGTATGAAGTTAGATCAGGATTGCGAGTGGTTGGTTATATGTGTATGTTAATTATCCAATTGATATGATTGTAAAAGGATTGAAGTGCTAAAAATTAAAAAAAAATAACGTATTTCTTGACTTTCTTGGACCTCATTTTTAGGAGAAATGTTTTTGTTTATTTCCTTGCAGACATCTAATGCTATTAAAAAAATTTTTTTTGTTTCACAGGCATCTCCCTCATCGTAAAAAAATCTGCTTCATCACTTTTTTTCACCTGGAAATCTCTTTGATGACACTATTTTGCACATGTAGAATAAATATTTAACCCTTTACCTAACATAAAAAACAGACGACACTTGCAAAAAAAATTCTTGAATGACTAATTTTTTTCATTTTTCGTCTCAAAAACATAGGTTATGACCCCTCATTGGAACGAGCTCGTTCCAATGAGGGGTCATAACCTATGTTTTTGAGACGAAAAATGAAAAAAATAATGAAAATTAATTGGCGATTTTTGAGAATAGCGCTGGCCGGTTTTGGCCGTTATGTTGGGTAAAGGGTTAAACAACTACATTTTGAGCTCTATCAAACAAGATATATTTAGTTAAATTTTCAACTTATTATTCAATGTTACATTATGGATACTTTTCACTGCTGGAAACATTGGCAAATGGTTTGCAACATAATTAATAGTGTAAGTAGTTAAATTTCGGATTCCAACTATTTTCAGAACTGTTTTGTGAATAACTCACCCTGCCCCCTCCCCCCCTCCCCCCCAAAAAAAGCCTCCCTACCTCATCATAAAATTGAGGAAAAATTGCCTGAGAAACAAGAAAATCCTAAGTGATAACTTTATTGTTTATTTTCAGTAAGCGTACGTATTGTAATAAAGGAAACCATGGCTATGATAATATGTATAAAAATATGCATGTAAGTATTTTGATTTGTTTATCAACTGATTAGTATTTGTTATTTTTGAAAATGAAAGTTTTCCATATTTGTATGGAATTCTGGTATTTGGGTTTACAATTATATACCATAAAGTTATCATGAACATTCTAAATTTTGGTAAAACCCAAACAGTTGGCTCCCCTGTATAGTTTTCAGTTGTTTTGCTAATTTTAGCTCACCTGAGCAAAGCTCAGTGGGAGTTTTACTGATCACTTTTCATCCATCCGTCCTTCCATCATCCATCTTCCGTCATCCGGCGTTAACTTTACATTATCGACTTTTCACAAACTACTGGACCTGATTGAACCAAATCTGGTGTGCATCTTCCTTATCATATGCCAATTCAAGTTTGTTCAAATAAAGTTGTCATGCCCACAAGGGGCATCACTCTGATAGTACCCATATATTTGAGAAAAAAAAAGAAAAAAATCTTCTTCTCCAGATCTACCAGTCAGAATCTTCGGATATTTGGTATACAACATCTCGAGGGGATCAGATTCAAGTTTGTTTAATCAAGTTCCTGAGTTAATATTTGGAAGCCCGAATTTTAACTTTGTGCAATATGAGGATATTTCTTTAAAAATCTTCTTCTTCAGATCCCATCAGATTAAAGTTTTTTTCAAATTGGGTCCTTGGGTTAATATTAGGGCTCTCTATTGTAGCCCAAAATTAAATTTAGTGCAATATGAGGAGATTTCTTTAAAAATCTTCTTCTGGTCCACCAGTTAGAATCCTTTCATATTTGATATATGACATCTTTAGGGGGATCAGATTCAAGTTTTTATCAATTCAAGTCCATGGTTTAATATTTGGGTTCTCTATGGGGATGGGGGCCAGGGAGGGGTCAGGTTAGATTCAAGGTTGTTCAAATCCATTCCTTAGTGTTTTATCATAAAATTATCCTTTCAAACTTCAGTGACATAACAACCCTTCTTCTTGCAGTGACATAACAACCCTTCTTCTTGAGATCCACCAGTAAGAATCCTTTCATATTTGATATACAACATCTCTTGGGGGAGAGATGTCAGATTCAAGTTTGTTTAAATCGTGTCTGTGGGTTAATTTTTGGTCTCCCTATGGTTGTCAAAATATGAACAAACAACACTGAAGTTGTTCAATTCAGGTTCCTGAGTTAATATTGGGGCTCTCTATTGGAGCCCGAAGTTTAATTTAGTGCAAGATGAGGCGATTCCTTTAAAAATCTTCTTCAGATCCACCATTCAGGATCCTTTCATATTTGGTATATAACATCTTTAGGGGAATCAGATTCATGTTTGTTCAGTTCATTTCCATGGTTTAATATTTGAGATCTCTATGGGGGGCGGGGGGGGGGGGGAGAGGGAGCAGGTTAGGTTCAAGGTTGTTCAAATCTTTTGCATAGAGTTTTACCATAAAAGTTTTCTTTCAGACTGCAGTGACATAACAAGCCTTGGAAGTTTGGCAGTGCTTGTCTCCAGCTGATAGAATTGGATGCAGACACAATGATCTATGATAATAATGACATGGACACTAGAGTTACGAATAAATTCATGACTTCATTTTTCTGTAGTGTTGATGAATAATGACTAACTCTGAATGTGGCCCCAAATACTTCTTCTAACCACTTTGTCAGGCCCCTAGGAGCTTCTTGTTTTTGTTATGTTGAGAGGTTATTTACATGACATCTATAATCCTTTTTTATACACCCATCATTTTTTGACGGACGTATTATGTTATCATGTTGTCCATCTGTCTGTCTGTCTGTCCATCCGTCCATCCATCCATCCATCCGTCCGTCTGTCCGCCCGTAAACAATTTTTGTGTCGCCTACTCCCCCAAAGGTTTACATGCTACATTGTTCAAATTTTGCACACATGTTGATTAGTAATTGCCGTTGAGCATGTGACAAGTGCAAGTAACTCCATTTTGTATTTTCAGAGTTATGCCCCCTTTAGTACTTGAAACATTTCAGTATTGTATCGCCTACTCCTTCAACATTTACATGCTATATTGTTCAAACTTTGTACACATGGTGATCACCAATTGCAGTTGTGCATGTGACAAGAGCAGGTAACTCCATATTGCATTTCCAAAGTTATGCCACTTCTAGTACTTAAAACAATGCAGTATTGTGTTGCCTTCTCCCTCAACATTTTACAAGCTATATTGTTCAAACTTTTCATACATGTTGATCACCAATTGCCGTCGTGCATGTGACAAGAGCAGATAACTCTGTATTTCCAGAGTTATGCAACCATTTAGAACTTGAAACATTACACTATTGTGTCGCCTACTCCAACATTTTACTTGCTTTATTGTTCAAACTTTGCACCCATGTTGATCATCAATTGTCGTTGTGCATGTGACAGGAACAGATAACACCATTTTATTTTTAAACAATGAGAATCTGCGCCGTTTATAGCTGTTATGATCCTCAAAATGTCCTTTTCCTTGGTGCCACCTATCATCAATTGTTATCAATGAAGTTAACCTGTCAGTGAATGGACGCTACCATTGTAAAAGGCGAGGGGAATCTTCTATTGCAGCCTGGCAGCCCTTTAAAAGTTATCTTATGAATAAAATGGATGCTACCATTTTTTTATTTTGTGAAGACCTCAGATCAATTAATATGAAAATGTGAAAATGGGTGTTACCACAGAATGGGCAGGGGAATGGGCAGTGATTGGAGGGGGGACAGACAGTCAAGTCAATAAAAATTTCAAACTTTACCGCAGAGAAACTTGTGCATGTTCCAATTTTGATGGGTGTATGTTGCCCTGCAAGGCGGTGCTCTTGTTTTTTACCACGTAAACCTTTGTTAGAATGGCAGACACATTAGTCTCTGTAAGACATCTCTATCACTACCATGTTAGCCCATGGTCAGAGTCTTTGGGGTAATCTTGGATTGGCAACTAGGTCTTACAGTGAGACTACAGACATGCACTCATTGTTTATTATCTTTGTTATATCATGGTGTTTACCATTACTGCCAAACATTCATTACATCTAAAGGGTCTGAAAGAAACAAAGAATATTTTTGAGACACTGTTAAACAAACTTTATTTGTAGAAGTGAAGAAAATTTGCAGTATTGGTGCAAGTGAATATGGAGGCATGTGTCCATTTCTTAATTTTCTGTGTTTTTAGCTCACCAATGAAGTTGTGTGAGCTGATGTCATGACCCGAGGTGCGTTGGCATCAACACTTGTGTTAAAGTTATTGTACGAGTCCACTTTGACTTTCCACCCTGTGTAGCAGTCCTAATATTTTGGCTCTACTTTAGGATCCTACATTGGTGTTATCAGAAGGGGTAATGAGCTGAGTTCCCCAAAGATAAAACAAACACTAAAAAACTTGAACATTATTTAATATATGTTTGACCTCTACGTTACAATTTTAAATTACGACAAAGCTCCGTTCCACTTAAATTACTGTTTAAGAAATGGCCTAACATTTCAAAATGGGTCTATAAAACTAATAACAAGTTTGGAAGGATACTCCGAAAGAACTGTCTCCAAATCCCAGAAACGGGGACTCTTCTACTGAATGGGATTCAGCACTAAAATTATGTTTCCAGGACTTGACTGACAATCAAACGAGTCGATCGTTTTACCTTTGTCCGCAGTAAGAATCAGTTGTAAATTAAAAGGCAAAATTTTGTTGATTGACTCTGTCTAAATATCCTTACAACACACAGCAATGCTGAAGTATACAATAATAAGACAATTTCTAAAATTCAAAAGCCATTTACTAAATTACAAATGTTTTTGGACAAAATAATTGTTTGAAATATGTTTCTACATTATGGATAGTGTAAACTGAAGACAAACTACTGGTATGATGTAAAATTTGATAATTCAAAACTCTTTATTAATTTAAGGTGTAGGGCTAGAAATATTTTACTCTTATCAACAGTTGGAATGGAGCTTTACCATTACACCTGTTACTATGCACCTCATACTGTTTCTATGGCTTACAGTTACCCACAGACCCTTTCCCAGTGATATTTTATCGATTTTTAGTGTTTATGCAATGTTAGACTTTTTTGTCAGTGTGGACTTAAAAAATTTCTGACCTGTTTTACTATACATGAGTGGAGGCTACCACCAGTATGCTGTGGCATTTATATTTCATATATGTGTTAAATGCATCAATATAAGATGACATTAACCCTTGGCTGGACATTTTTCAGAGACTTTGGACTTTTCTAATGCAATGTTAGACTTTTTTGTCACTATGGACTTAGAAAATTTCTGACCTGCTTATGCAATGTTAGACCTTTTTGTCAGTGTGGAATTGCAAAATTTCTGACCTGTTTTGTTATGAGTGGAGGCTACTACCAGTATGCTGTTGCATTTATATTTCATATATGTGTTAAATGCATCAACATAAGATGACATTAACCCTTGGCAGGACATTTATCAGAGATTTTGGACTTTTTTAATGCAATGTTAGTCTTTTTTGTCAGTGTGGACTTACAAAATTTCTGACCTGTTTATGCAATGCTAGACTTTTTTGTCATTGTGAACTTAGAAAATTTCTGACCTGTTTATGCAATGTTAGACCTTTTTGTCAGTGTGGACTTACATAATTTCTGACCTGTTTATGCAATGTTAGACTTTTTTGTCAGTGTGGACTTACAAAATTTCTGACATGTCATGTGTTCGTGAGCTAATGGGGATGGAGACACCCCCCCTTGCTGTTTTCATTCTTGCCTTCTTTCATTCCTATTTTCATCCTTGGCCTGCTTTTAAAATGAGGGAAGTTTGCTTGCTCACGCAAATGGTTCAGTAACAGAATTTTGCTTGACCATTTTTGTTTGCTTAACTGTACTAGTGCTAAATTATTTTGGGTTGTCAAAATTTATTCACATATTGCCTTGTTACAATATATGTAAGAGTGCCTAAAAGCACTCTTATATACTACTAGCAGGGCTACCCATTGTTGCTCGGACTGAGTTGGTGCCCCTCTACACCCCACCCCCATCCCACCCATCACTTTTTTAAACCTCACCATTAGATTCCTTGTAAAAAATTACCCCTAGCAGACCCCTTTGAAGACCTATATCGGTGAGAAAAATTTTGGTCATAATTTTTGGTGCCCCTCTACACCCCCACCCCACCCGATACTTTTTTAAACCTCACCATTAGATTCCTGGTAAACCTCCAGTAGACCCCTTTGAAGACATATATCGGTAAAACAAATTTTGGTCATAACTTTTGGTGCCCCCCTACACCCCCACCCCACACACTTTTTTAAACATGACAGTGACCTCCACCATGAAAAAGTACTCCTAGTAGACCCATTTTGGACACTCGGGGTGGCCCCATATTCATTTCTATAGCAGACAGACAGACAGACAGACAGACAGACAGACAGACAGACAGACAGACAGACAGACAGACAGACAGACAGACATTCTAAAATATAGTAGAAAAAGAATTCAAAAAAAGTAGGGTCTATCCAAATTGATGTTGATATTTTTGGAAAATGGTATTGGATATGCATGATTGGATACATCAAAATGTTACCAAGTTTAGTGTGGATCATGAATGTCATCGGCCCACGAAAACTTCATGCAGGTTTTTCACGCCAGCACCGCATTAATGTCTGTGGGGTACGTTTTGAAATTTTCATTTGTATTGGATGGGATTTTTTTGAGTTTTCATTGTTCTTTTCTTGCTATAAACTCATTCAGCAATAGTTTCTGATCGAAATGTAACTTTTGAGGTATGCAAAGACTGACACATGAGGAACACTTATGTGCCGCTGGCATGTTGGAAGCTGGCAACAGACAGACTTCAGTGGCTCAAATTCCCAATGTTACTCAATCAGTGATTAGCAGGTTGTGGTCACACTACCATCAGACAGGCAATGTTGATGACAGACGTCGGTCAGGTCGTCCAAGGGTAACAACTACTAATCAGGATGGTTTCATCTGAACCACAGCATTAAGTAACCACCATCAAAGTGCCTCCGAAATTGGACAGCAGCTGTACCGAGCAACAGATGTGTGAGTTACTGGCCAAACTATCCTAAGTGCCTATACAGCTGGAATTTGTACGCTTGATGACCTCGGATAATTCCACATTTGACTGAACGTCACATCGCTGCAAGGCGTAATTGGTCTGGAGCACGACATTGCTGGGACAATCGTTGGTGGAGCAACATCCTGTTTTCCGATGATTCAGTGTTCACTCTTGACTTCCACCATAGGTTAAACAGAGTATGGCGGCAGCAGAACGAACGATACCATGACTTACCGTTAGGCAGCATGATCGTTTTGGTGGTGGATTGGTTTTTGGTGGGGAGGCATAACCATGACAAGCAGAAGAGCATTAGATGTCATCCAAGGGTGGGTCAGACGGCAGTACTACCAAGACAACATGTTAGCAGCACATGTGGCGCGACGTCACGGCCGTCGATTCATTTTCCAAGATGACAATGCAAGAGTACACACAGAGTTTCTCCAGGAGCAGAACATCACTACACTGCCTTGGCTGGCACTAAGTCCAGACCTTTCACCAATCAAGTACATCTAGGATATGCTTGGCTGGCACCTATGACAATACCAATGTCGAGGAACTGCACTGCAGGAAGAATGGAATAACATCAGTCAAGCTGATTTGGTGAGGAGTATGCCATGTCAGATCCATGTTTGTCTCACAAACTGAGGAGGATTTACAAGGTATTGAGGTCTTGGAGTGAATGTAATAAATTCTCTGACTGACCGTCCATGTCTTCTACAGCTCAGTGCGTGGAATTAGTGCTTGTCAGACACCCAACTATCGCTGAAATCATTCACCAGATTTCACAGTGCAATGCCTCAACTGTCTTTTTGATGAAAATATAAATATATTTCTTCATATATCTCACATTTATCAAATATCCCATAATGTTTTTAAATAGTATATAAATTGTAACAAGGTAGCTCCATGCAAAATAAATCCACTTCCACAGATAATATGATGCACATCCAAGGAATATGAAGCTAAATATTTAAGATGCAGCTGAACCTTCACTTCAAATAAATAAAGTCACCAATTTCCCTTGAAATGATTATTCTATAATGTAGATGTTAACAATGATAATAATTAAGTCTTGTAACCTCTTTGTGTTAATTTTTATTGATCTGTTGAAAACTTAGAACTGGTTCTGCCAGATACACTATGAATAAGTCAGGAAATGAATGTATATTAGTATACTGTATCTATAACAGGATAACAAAATATGTTTTTACATATTAGGCCACACAAAATAGACCTGTTTCTCAGGCCATTATTTGTAAAATTACATGCGGGCGAGCGGTTTTTTATTTTATTTTTTATTTCAGTAATTACTTCTTTGCCATCAAACGTTCATGTTCTTGGTTCAAGTTTTAGGCCTCATAATCTACAGAATAGCATGGGTGGTGGTGTATTTCATCCCTTGAGTGCAAGAAAGCTTTGCAATGCTAAAGCATTGCAAAGCCTTCTTGCACTCAAGGGATAAATTCATCAATTTTTTTTAACTTGGGTAAAATATCAGACATAAACCATTAAATTTCTATTTTTTTTAAGTTTAAATTGGTTATAAAAAGAGAGCATGCGGCAGCCAAAAGGACCATGCAGGAGGGCCTGAGAAACAGATTTTTTATTTTTTTAGGCCTTATTGATAAAGGTTGTTCTGTTGTACTTTTAGGATAAATTATAGTGTTTGCGAATGCTAAAAAACACATTCCTTTTGTATTGAATTTTAGTCAAAATTCATTGGTTCCTTATGGCATTAATGTAAAATTTCATTTGCCATGTAAATTATTCTCAAAAAATGCAACTGGTTGTTTTTGACTAAATTTTGAATAGTACAATACCACAAGTGAATAAATGTCTGATATAGATGATTATCTGGTTGAGGGCTACAATTTCTTTTTTGTGGTCTGAATTTGTTTGTGAAAAGTTGGTTTATTACAAATTTATATAAACAAAATATTATTTGCATTTGAGTGAATATGAAAAATGAGCAAGGAAAATGTTGTCTTTTACTCTGACACCATCATTTTTTTCAAAGTCCTGATAGTGGCTTCTACCACTCAACTAGATATATAAAGTTTCTGTTCTTTTCATTTATTTAATTCATCAGAAATTGTCATGTAAATGTAATAGAAATTTGAAAAATTTATTTGTGAAACTCACCTAATTCTGGATTACAGACATCTCTGTTAAATCGAGCGTGAACCTCTCCTATTTTGCTCATATCAAATGTTTCATATTTTGGTTTAAAAAACATTGCTCCTAACATCTCATTAGACCGAGCTCAATAATCTCATTCCAATGAGGGGTCATAGGCTATGCTTTTGAGACTTCTCAAAACTCTTTTTTAAAAGTAAATTTGAATGATGTTTTTTGTAAATAGCATACAGCATTCTTTGCTGTTATGTTAGATAAGGAATTTAGTTAGTTGTGGCAGGTTTGCTTAGCCTGAACCTACACTCCACGTAATAGAGAAAGTGCCTTCCAATTTGTTTAATTTTGAAATCTTTTGCAGATATGCTGTATATTTATATCATTATCAGTGGCTAAGTTGTTTGTCTTTTACAGGCTTTGTTCTTGGCTCATGGTCCAGGATTTAAACACAACATAAAAGTACAGCCATTTGATAACATAGAACTCTACAACCTCATGTCAGGTCAGTGTATTAAAACATACCACACAAAATCATTCACTGTATCTCATACTTCATGTAAGCTTTGTTGTCATGTTACCTACAAGTGTTTGAAGTCATTAAACTCAGGTTGTAGGCCAAGATTGAGCCAAGATTGAGTTGTACTGTTCTTGAGTACATTTTATTACACGCAACACTAAACCATGCAGAAAATGAAAATCTTTGCCGGACTATTTTTAAATAGAAGTGCAATTTCAATGGAATTTTCTACAAATCGTGCACTGCAATTTCAGTTTGAATCGCTAGCGATAGCTGAAAATCATCGTTGAGTTCCATTAGGCACATAGAACACATTGGAACTCAGCGGACCAAATAGTAACACAGGTTCCCTTCACAAATTTGGTTGGCGATAACAATTGTGGAAGGATAAAACTCTCGTTCTATCCTTCCGCACTGGCACTCATTCCATATCGATTAACCCATTCACACGCCTTCTGTGTATTTATTTATTGACATAAACACCAAAACTGAGATGCACTTTTCTTGGCTGCTCAGATAACCCAAAGCACAGTTATCAGCTTGAATTTTCCCTTTGCACTGATGACAGAAGCATCAACAGTGAGTCATGGTCCAGTAGGTTCCATTTAACTGCATATTGGTTAGGAGTACAAGACTGTTAATTGTACAGTGGTGCTTTCATATTTCTTAACTGAAAAAAACCCTGTTAATTGCATATGGCTTGCAAACACCAAACCTCTTAACCATACCTCTGTACAAATTTGAACGGTAAAATTGATTCATACAGGTTTTTGAGTAAACTCCTGTTAATTCAATAAAAAAAACATCAGCACATCCAATTTTGTTTAATTTATTACATGCCTATTCTATGAAGTAATCTTCATCAACAGCAATCTGAATTCTATGAAATCTTCATCTAAAATGAGAGGCCTGTGGCCTCTCATTTTATCCTTCCGTGCTTCTGCTATTGCCATATTGGTTAACCCATTCATGCATGTGTCGTTCTGTGTATTCATTTAATAATAGAATAAATGTTGATTTTATCACTAGAGGATGTGAAAATTACCAAATTCCTGTTAATTGAATACTCATGTTAATTGAATATTTTTCACCTGCAAAGTGGCTGTTCATCCATCAGGGTTTCACTGTATTTAATCTTCAAACACCAATATCATACCTTGTAGGGTTACCACAGCTCCTGAATCAGTTGAAAGTCCTGGAATTTTGAAATACTGTGAGTTGCTGAAGTCAAGGAAAGAAAGTTGTTGAATATTGTCACTTTCTTTGAAAACCCTGGAAAAATAAGATATTAGTTTTTATTTATTAGATATGATTTTCTTTCCCAGAATTTCCCATTATTAACTATTAACCCACTGAGTATTTTCAAAATATTTTTCAACAAATCTAGTCATGGCTGCTTCCCAGCAGCCATGACTAGATTTGATGAAAAATTCATCTAAATTTAACTAAAGAAATCATTGGTCAAAAAGTCAATTCAATTTTGAGGACAGAAATTTAGTTAACTCGTTCACTGCTACATAATTAACAGTAATTATTCCCCATGGGGACTTATTGTTTTCAATATATTGGTTTTGAATGGACAAATAAACATATTATTTGAAAACTTGGATTCAGTGAACACAAACATCAGTTGTCATTGCCATTTAAGTAATTATATATTTCAGTAGTATCATTTTTGTTTTCTCATTTATATGTATTTCGATTGTCACTTGTTTTTTGTTTACATTGAGAAGTTCATTCCGGGTTGCCACACACCATACCCCCACCCCCCCTTTTCCATTTTGCATCTGTTGTGTGGGTGTTCCATTTCATGTGCTTGGCTGATCATTTTCAGACTTGGAGTCACTGCTGACATTATAAGATTTAGTGCCGCTTGAATATTCCGATGATGAGTCAGTATATGATTTGCTGTCAAAATTATAATCACTATCTGAATCTTCAATGTTTTTTTGAAAGGGTTTGTCCAAATTATAACGAGACATAACTACATACTGCCCGAGACAGTTATGGGGTATCCTAGGATATCTCCTCCCACACACCCACACACCCTACACATAACTACCAACCACCCGAGTCAGTTATGGGGTATCCTAGGATATCTCCTCCCACACACCCACACACCCTGGATATCTTCCCCTCACCTAAATCTCACGGTTGATAAATATTTTGACAAAGTGAGGAGTGGGGATGGGGGGGGGGGGGGGGGGAGGGGAGATATCCAGGGCTGGACATCTTTATCCTCACCCTATCAAAATTTGAAAACTGTTGCAAAGATTGTAAGATTGGCTAATTCTAATTCAGAAGATAAGATTACAATCATGTTTTGACTTTGTTATGGTTGGGTGAGAGTGTAAATAAAACCTACTTATTCTTTTTTTTCAAATGGCTGCTATGGGAATGAGTGAAGGGGAAGATAATCATATTTTGATCTGAACTTAAAAGGATATGTATAAATGATCAGAAACCAACATTCAAAAATTCCTCTAAAACATGATTGTGTCATTTGAAAAACACACACAAGCCCGTGCCAGTCTTCGTCTGAGGCCATCCACAGCACTTTCGTCGTATTGTAGCCAGCGCATTCCACACTTTCATGCTGCTGCCTAAAGGAAGATGAACCAAGTAATCATGAGGACTTCATCTAAAAAGCTAGATTCCAGCCATCGTTTTTTGACGGTGTGCAATGGTCTAGTGGTTTAGACTCTGGACTCCTGTTTGTCAGGCGGTGTTGCCGAGGGTTCGAATACCGGCGGGGGATCAGAAACCAACATTCAAAAATTCCTCTAAAACATGATTGTGTCATTTGAAAAACACACACAAGCCCGTGCCAGTCTTCGTCTGAGGCCATCCACAGCACTTTCGTCATACTGTAGCCAGTGCGTTTATCGTTTTTTGACGTTGTGCAATGGTCTAGTGGTTTAGACGCTGGACTCCTGTTTGCCAGGTGGTGTTGCCGAGGGTTCGAATCCCGGCGGGGGATCAGAAACCAACATTCAAAAATTCCTCTAAAACATGATTGTGTCATTTGAAAAATACACACAAGCCCATGCCAGTCTTCATCTGAGGCCATCCACAGCACTTTCGTCGTACTGTAGCCAGCGCGTTCCACACTTTCATGCTGCTGCCAAAAGGAAGATGAACCAAGTAATCATGAGGACTTTATCTAAAAAGCTAGATTCCAGCCATCGTTTTTTGACGGTGTGCAGTGGTCTAGTGGTTTAGACGCTGGACTCCTCTTTGCCAGGCAATGTTGCCGAGGGTTCGAATCCTGGCGGGGGATCAGAAACCAACATTCAAAAATTTCTCTAAAACATGATTGTGTCATTTGAAAAACACACACAAGCCCGTGCCAGTCTTCGTCTGAGGCCATCCACAGCACTTTCGCCGTACTGTAGCCAGCGCGTTCCACACTTTCATGCTGCTGCCGAAAGGAAGATGAACCAAGTAATCATGAGGACTTCATCTAAAAAGCTAGATTCCAGCCATCGTTTTTTGAAGGTGTGCAATGGTCTAGTGGTTTAGACGCTGGACTCCTGTTTGCCAGGCAGTGTTGCCGAGAGTTCAAATCCCGGTTGGGGATCAGAAACCAACATTAAAAAATTCCTCTAAAACATGATTGTGTCATTTGAAAAACACACACCCACACACCCTGGATATCTTCCCCTCGCTTAAATCTTTAAAAATATTCATCTAATTCTATTTCTTTTACTATTATTTCACAGTATTTGATTACATTTGACATTAAACAGATAACGAATAAGTTAGAGAGATATTTTGAATGAATTTTAGAAACATTTCATCTTCCTCTTCACCTTATCAAAATCTTTAAAAAAAAGTTACAAAGTTTCTAATATAGGCTGTTTCTAAATCATTAGTGTACAAATATTAGTACAGCATTCCAAAATTTGTTATCACAGTTGATAAATATTTTGACAAAGTGAGGAGTGGGGGTGGGGGGGGGGGGGAGGGGAGATATCCAGGCCTGGACATCTTCATCCTCACCCTATCAAAATTTGAAAACTGTTGCAAAGATTGTAAGATTGGCTAATTCTAATTCAGAAGATAAGATTACAATCATGTTTTGACTTTGTTATGGTTGGGTGAGAGTGTAAATAAAACCTACTTATTCTTTTTTTTCAAATGGCTTCTATGGGAATGAGTGAAGGGGAAGATAATCATATTTTGATCTGAACTTAAAAGGATATGTATAAATGTATGAATTTAAGAGTTTGAACAACTTTTTCAATGTTAATGTGATGAAAATTTGATAAATAAATGTTATGTTATTATAAGTAGTTTTATTTTTATTGATATCCTAGGACATCTTCCTAGTTCCTGGGCTTAATGACCTCATTCCAGTGAACTTCAGAAACTATATTGTTATATCACACAATTTCTTATCAACCCACCTTACAATTGTTTACTACAGGCTTTCACTACAGTGGAAGACCGTAACTCGGAAAATATCCTCTCTATTTGGATCTTTCCCAAGACATTTGGGAAAGAAAAGTGGTGCAAAAGCACCACAAAAAAATAAGTCAAAACTGGGTCGAGTGCCATCGGCACACACCCATACGGGATGCTCTTCTCTTAGTACAATTCCACGACTTCTGGAAACCAGTGCGCAAGGCAGTCACCAATGAATCATTCTTTTTTCTTCTGCCGTCCAAGATCGATGTGCGGCCATTTGTATTACGAAACAGTGATAATTCAACTCGTCAATAATGGTTTCCTGTGACTGGAATTATGGATCTGATGATCGTATAATAACAGGACTGTGTTTTATATATTTTTGTTATTATTTTCAACCACATTTTCATTGTATTTTATATATTTTCCGTGTCGCGTGCGACTTTTGCATACCATGCGGTTCGGACATAACATTTTTCAATTGATAAATTTTATTATTATTATTGAAGTTAGGTGTCAATGGGGGACTGTATGGACAGGATTTCTTCACTCTGTTGAGGACAGAATTTCTGTTTTTTGGGTCCCTGTCGGCCGTCTGGGTTCAGTTGTGTTCCCGCTGGTACTTTTTCTGCCACCTTTCTCTCGTAGTAGGGGGTGTTCTTCTACTTTCTATATCTGTTGAGTTCACCTTTTTCTTCTACTGCTCTCACCTCTGTTATGTCCAGTATGGTTCCTTTAGGGCAATGCCTTTTGCCCTCACTTATGGTGCATTCTCGTGGCCGTTCAGAGCCTTCCCTAACTTCAACTCGGCGAAGTTAGAAGTGGCTGCCGACCGAAACCCCTGCTGTGGCCTCGCCGCCGTTGAGCACACCAGTTTTATCCCTGCAGGGGTCTGCAGAGATGTCTGGTAGTGTAGACGTGGGGTATCAGCCTCAGCCTTCCCTGACTTAACTACTCAGTGAAGTCGGGAGTGGCTGCTGACCGAACCCCTTGCTGTGGCCTCTCAGCCGTTGAACACAGCAGTTTTATCCCTGTAGGGGTATGCAGAGATGTCTGGTAGTGTAGACGTAGGGTAACAGCCTCAGCCTTCCCTGACTTCAACTCAGCAAAGTCGGAAGGGGCTGCCGGCCGAACCCTCTACTGTGGTCTCTCAGCCGTCGAGCACCGCAGTTTTTCTCATTGGATTCGGATGTGTTCATGGTGGGGTCACCATGAGCTCTGTGGCATTTCCATCCACACACTCTTGTCCCATGGCCAGTTTTGCAGGAACAATGCTTTTTGTGCAGCCTGGACCTTCTGTCCCGCAGAGGTCCGCGGCAACTCTCCTGAGTTTCCGCTCTGTAGATCCTCGGGTTATGTCATACCCCTATACACATCTGCCTTCAGATGTTTCGGCAGCAGCCCATTCGCCACACATTGGGTGTATTTGAGAATCGTGGCCCTTCGCTGGTTAAATGGGTCAGGAGTGAAGCCACTTCCTCTCCTTGCTCACTTAGGTTCTGTCCAAGAGCCTTTTCCGTTGCTTCCAGCGAGGCTACGAGTGGTTTCCAGGTGCCCCCTGTGGCACTGCCTCCCGGGATTGGAAACAGGCCGCTTTCTGATCCCCCTGGTGTGCCTACACCATGGGAGGCATCGGCTGGTTTGCCCATGATGGGCTATGTGCCTTCCGACTCAGGGGATGAGTCCGACATACCTGACGTCGAGAGCCAACAGTCTTCTGACTTGGGGGCAGCTCTTGACTTTGTGTTTGGATTCCTTCCAGATCTTCAACCGTCAAACCAGCTGACATTGTTAGCCCGGCAGCGATCATCGGTCGTGCGCCTACAGCCTGTGGGGTAATCTGCTTCTGGGCGCATTCAACCGTGCATGTCGGTACAAGTGGTTAAGTGTTTACAGCTTTGGACTCTGAGCTGAGTTCCAAGTCTATGAAGACGTTGTTCTTCATCAGGGTTGACTCTTTTTTGCCTCCAGTGCATTATCTTTCCTACGATTCCGCCAATCCGTCAGTCTGCCAGACTTTGACGGTCTTGGATCAGGACTCCAACTCCCAAGACGGCCGTTTTTCATATGGAGACTCTGGAGTCCGTGTTGAGCTTATCGAGAGAGATGCTGGACATGCTTTCTCTCTATCTGCCCCCAGATAAGTTTGACGATGTACAAGCTCTTTTGTGTGTGCTGTCCAAGGTGCAGGGACGCTGTGGTGGACACAAGCCATTCCCCCTGAGGGGCAGCGCGCTGCTCTTCGATCTGCTTCTTCGGCGGGTCCACAACTATTCCATGGTTCCGTGGCAACGGTCCGGAATGACTCCCTATATCATAGATCAGCTGCTGCTTCGTCAGCTTGATCAGCCTTCTGTTGGAGGCAGGGGCCGTCCAAAGCCTAACAAGTACCCATCTGCTTCCTCTGCGAAGCCAAGGGCTGATCCTCCTGCTGCTGCTTCTGCTTTCGCACAGGGTAAGAGTAGGCGTCAGCAGTAGTCACCTCGATTCATCCCAGGTTGAGGCATCCAACTCAGTCGAGAGTGCCTCTTCCAACACAAGTGCATATCTTTTGTCAGGCCCTGTCTCCTCCGTAGCGTTTTTTTCGAGACGAGCAGTGGAGTTACTTTTCTTCTTCAAGGAGGCACTCCACTGGTTTAGCCTATGCGGCTAAGTGGAAGGTCTTCTGTCGATGGTGTGCGGATCACTCTGTTGATTATGTCAATCCTTCGTTCACACAGATTGTGGAGTTTCTGGTATGTCTGTTTGATTCTCGGGGTCTCCAGTCTGTTACCATCAAAGGGTACAGGTCCACGCGTCGGAGACCTTTTCGTATGTGGGACAGCGTCGTATCGGCACTAATCCATACCTCTCCAAGCTTGTTCGACACTTTTCCTTGAAAAGCCCTAGGACTTTGCAGCTTACCCCAAGATTGAATCTTTCTTGGGTGCTGCTCTGCTTGGGGGGGGGGGGGGGGGGGGGGAGGGGGGGCATTCAAGCCTTTATCCCAGTTGGATATGCGTTTTCTCACATACAAGACTGCTTTTCTGATGGCTTTTGCCTCAGCCAGACGGGTTAGTGAGCTTCACGCCCCCTCGGCTGACCTGGCCTTTTTCAGGAGCTCTCCAACCAGTGTTATGTTTACCACTGATTGCTCCGTTCTGGCCAAGAATCAGATACCAGAAACTACTCTGCCTCCTATCTGTATCGGGCTCTTCCTTCTGTTCAGGGTAAACACCCTTTGCTCTGTCCAGTTCGTGCAATTCGCTTTTATCTCAATTGGACGCTGTTCATTAGGAAGGGTAGGAAAGATTTTTCTGTCTCTTATTCCTGGTCAGCAGAAGATCTATCCTCAATCCATTTCTCGATGGATTTGTCTTGCTATTCGTGCAGCTTATGCTCATCTAGCGACTGGCGATTGTATTACCAATCGTTTTTCTGCCCACAAGATGCGTGCATTGTCTACCTCTTGGGGCTTTTACTGACTTTGTCATGTTGTCGAATGTTATGCTGGCAGCCTACTGGAGAAATGCTACTTTCTCCACTTATCTGCGACAGTTGCAGGAGCAGGCAGAGGACCTTTCTACTACGGGCCCTCTTTCTTCTGCTCAGGCTGTTGTCTACCCCAGCCATTCGGCTTCTTACAAGGTCAGCTCCATGCTGTTACTGCCCTTTCTGTCTGTGCGTCACACAGAACCATACGCCTAATCTCTCTTTGTCTTTTACTAATGTTTGTGACCTCTTCCTCTGTCCACGGTTCCAGTGCAAATGGGTTATGTGTCCTATTGTCTATTCAGCCTGTAGTAAACAATTGTATGGAAGGTTGATAAGAAATTTAAATTTTATAGTAAATTTCCTTTCTTATTATACCTACCACAATTGTTTACATGGAAGCCCCCCCATCTTCTTATTCGGGTAAGAATCCTTCCTCCTCGCTGATCACATAACTCCTATGTTGGCAGACTCAAAAGAATGATTCACTGGTGACTGCCTTGCGCACTGGTTTCCGGAAGTCGTGGAATTGTACTAAGAGAAGAGTGTCCACTACTGGGTGACCCAGTTTTGGCTTATTTTTTCGTGGTGCTTTTGCACCACTTTTCTTTCCCAAATCTCTTGGGTAAGATCAAAATAGAGAGGATATTTTCCGAGTTAGGGTCTTCCACTGTAGTGCAAACCTGTAGTAAACAATTGCTGTCGGTATAATAAGAAAGGAAATTTACTATAAAATTTAAATTTTTTTGTGATTTTATAGAATTTTAACAGTTTTGAGGGCTGAATAGGGACAAGTAGCTATGAATTTATAAACTGATCCCAAGGGTAAATCAAATAAAAAACATAACCCTAACGTAATTAAAGCCGCTCCTGCTACTATTAAAGAGGGTATGACATTTTAGCAAGGCTGAATAAGAGTTAAATACCAAAGTAGATCACAAGTGTATCGAATAGGTAATAAAAACACAGAAACAGAAAGTCAAGACCAGCAAACTGAATTTTGTAAAAAAATTGAAAATCATATAGTGAAAAGTCTGATTACTTCAGTAGAATGGCTATACCAAGCTTGATTGAGAATACTTAACTCTTCACCTGCTGAGTATTTTCAAAATATTTTTCATCAAATCTGGTCATGGCTGCTTAAAGCAGCCATGACTAGATTTTATGAAAAATGCATTTAAATTTTTGTCAAGAAATCATTGATCAAAAACTCCATTCAATTTATAGGAGGGAAATTTGATTAAAGGTGCACAAATTTGACTTATTTACTTATTTCTGAGGCGAGAGATTTCATATCCTTGGCAGGAATATCCACCTCTAGCATTGAAGGAGTTAAATGGTATTTAGATAGAAAGGTGGTGAGTCCAAAAGGTGTGTAAACAGTATGTCAACAATGATTGGGTCTGTTCCTTCATAAAGAGACATAAAGAGAAACTTGCACAGAGATGCTGTCAAAATATTAAAAAATCAAGAGTTGGTGTAAAATAACAAAGTTATCTGGTCAAAAGAATGTCAGTACCAGTGTGATAATAATTGTACTGCTAGTGCTGATATGGCAGAGGTGTTAATATAGGCCTTGCCAGTTTGCCGAAGCCAGTTTCATTTAATTGAAATAAATTACTGTTTATAAATAAAATATACTCTATGTGGCTTTGATAGGTCTTGTCAAGCATTGTAATCACTTTATTTCTTTTTCTTATTTTTGCACACTTTTTTTAAAAACCTAGTGCAAGTCCCTATTAATCCCACGATAGGGTAGAATAGAAACAGTAGCCACTATAAGAGGGTTTCGGTGGGTTCAATAGAGACAATTACTAAAAAAATACATTTTGATTATGAATATTAAAAAAAATATACTTTAACGTAAACTACCAACATAGGCATGGCCATACTTTGGTATTATAAATACGAAGTTAAAAAAAAATAGTTCAAGGGGTAGAAAACATGAAGCTGCCCCAAACCATCTCTATTCACCCTAGTGTATGGTACATAAATACTGTGAGGGAGAAAATCATGATTTGTTACTACTCCTAAAATAATGACTTATGTTTCCATTGTGATTTTTTATGATTTTCAACACAGAATTTCATAGTAAAATGCTTTATTTTTAAAATCTCACCTGTGCTGTTTGCTTTGACAGCTTTACTTGGAGTCACACCAGCACCTAATAATGGAACATGGGGAAGCCTTCATCACATGTTGAGGAGTCAGCCTTCAGTACATGTAAATGCATCTTCATCTTTTGCATACAAAGAAGCATCATTGCCAAAAAGCATTGCTCATCTTAAGGTGACTGAAGGCTGCATGTGTGACAATACAACTGTAAGTTTATCTTATCTTCTCAATCTGTTTCAGCTCCTCATTTCAGAAAACAGATATAATTGTACCTGTCACTTTAGTTGTCTCTTCATCCATTGTAAATCCTCCACATGGTTTGGGTAATAAAATAAAAGTACAGTGTGTCAAAATAACTTTTTATCACTGTTATAGGATGAATTGTTTCATCCATTTGCTAAGCCAAGGGACTAAATTATGAAACACGTTCATAGGATAAGAAATTTATTGTTTGAGTTTTGAACTGCTACTTCAATTAAATTCTATTATTGAATACTTCAGAGTACAGCGGAGTCCACCTAATTAAGATATCTCTTTATTGAATAGCCATGTCAAGTGAATATAATTATCAAACATGAAACCTTTTACCATACCTTTAGTACAAATTGAACCTATTAATTGCATACAGGTTTTAAAGTATACTCCTGTTAATTGAATACAAAATCTTGTGATATGCTCAGAAATTACCCTGACAATCACCAATTTCTCTTGTTGATAGACCTATTTAGCTTCAGTACAGTACAGTCACCATGGACTGGTTGTAATCCACGTCTGGGCAGTGATATCCATGCATGCGTTTACCAGATAATTAAAATCATCATCAAAATTTTAAATAATAAAGCACCGGCTTGTATCTGGTGCTTCCTTAATTTCATTTTTGATACTTATTCCTATCATTAGTGTTTGCAATCTAATATTATTGCATCCTAGGAAATACTGCCCACCTCGTGGAAAGTGACAAGCCCATGGCGGCTGTACTGTACATCTAGTACAGTAAAACCTGTTTTGAAAGACCACTGTCATGAGAGACCACCTGTCTTGAGAGACTGCTGTGACCATGTTCCATTTGGTTGTTTTACTCTGTAATAGACCTGTCATGAGAGACCACCTATTTTGAGAGATCATGTTTGGCTGGCAGAATGGGTGGTCTCTCAAGACAGGTTCTACTGTACAGCCATTCTAATCTATTATATTTTGTTTGACAGTGTTCCATGTGCTCTGTCAAACAATATATAATGGAATAAATTTTCATATTATCTCTAGAATACAGGAAAGTAATCAAATCCCTTTTAATTGAATACTGCTGCTAACTGAATAATTCTCACTGGCAAAGTAGCTATTCAATTAACAGTCTTCCACTGTTTCATCATCATTGGGGACTTTTTTTTTTTTGCTTGGCACATGCTAAGGAAACAGCATAGTTTTTCCAATGCAATTCAAGGCCTTGTAGCAAGGAAATGATGTTTATTTCTTGATCCACTTTGGTATCTTTTATCATGATTAATTAGAACCAAGTGATAAATAGAATCTCCAGCTCATTCCCAGTTGAAAGTGAAATTTACAAAACTTATCCAGTAATACTGGATAAGTTTTGTAAATTAAAATAAATTTAAGAAGGCTTCGGCCAAAAGCTTGAAAAAGAGTAAAGCCATTTACATATTGACAGACATGTTAAGTTTCCTAATTTTGGTGGGAGGCTTCCAATTTTTTATACCATTTCTTGACCTCACAATTGGGGGTTAAATTCTCATGATTTTGAGACACCCATGTTTTGTTAATGACTATCAGATCTCTATTTCTTGCATCTTTAGTTGTGCTGATTATCTTCCATAAAAATTCAGTGTATTGGCAAAGAGAGCTGATAAGACAGACGATTGGGAAACCCCCAGTACATGTATTGCCTAAACTCATCATAATGAATGATTATTCTGAAGTGCCTAGTTGTTTGTGCATCCTGGAAATAAAAATTCATATTTGTGAAAATCTGCTTTCAGCTGTGTTATCAATGGAGATTCTGTATATATTTATCCAGGACATGGTGGCTTCCTTGTTTTCACATCACACTTCTGACTGTTTGTTAGTTTCAGTTTGGAGTCACTTGCATGGTATCCTTTCACAAGACACTTTTTTTTTTTTACTCATATCAGAGCATAGTGTGTTGAAGTGTGTGACACACCGATGGTACACATACCTTCACCTATGGGGAATCAATATCGATTTTGTAAAGGTCAAAAAAGACTTGTTACGCAGTAAAGCATTGTCACAGCAAATAGCTTTGCATAACCAAAAACTGAAGACTAGAATCGCTTTTCAGCAGTACAGTGCATTTCAACAAAATTTTCCATTTATTCTGTTAAATCAAAATGGTCATTACATTTACATTGCTAATCCATTATTTATCTAATATACATGTACACACAAACATATAACCTAGAATGGTACATCTATAAATTAACACCAAACCATTTACCATATATTTACTAAAAATTTGACCTGTTAATTTATTGCATATAGGTTAAAGAGTAAACTCCTTTTATTTACTCACCTGAGTGAAAGTCAGGATGAGTTTGTTGTTTGCACCTGCTCCTCCTAACCCGCTGAACCAATTTAATTAAATTTGAGGTGACTGCTTGTTCTGACATCGCATTTCGTTTTTGTTCAAATCAATGTGCCTAGCCCTACAGGGAGGCAGTGGGGGAAAATGCTCCAAAATTATTAAAAAATCTTCTCATGAACCAGAGGGTACATTGACTTGATAGTTGGTATGGAGCTTCCTTTTGAGGTATAGAATCAAATTTGTTCAAATGAAGTTTGTGGATCAGTATTTGCCTTTGTAATGGGAGGGGCAAGATTTTTTTCTCTGCCCAAAATTTCTATTTTCTGAACCAATGGTCCAATTTGAACCAAATTTGATATGAGGTATTATTGAGTCATAAGTTCTTAATTCTTGCCAAAAAAAGTTTTTTCCTGTGGGAACCACAAGAGCTAAAAATAGATATATTTTTAAATGCCCATACATATTTCCCAAACCACGCGGAACAGAGAACTGTTATTTAGTATGAAGCATCCTTAGGACCAGTAGAACTGACTGAACGGTAAAAAAAAATTGCCATTGGTTGTGTCAAGGTCTTATATTAGGGGCATCAGTGCAAACTAAGTCCACACATTTGCAAAAATGAAAAAAATTCTCCAAAACCACTGATCAGTATCTTTTTATATTTGGTATACAGCATCCATTGGGGGGAGGGGGGGGGGTGGTCAGATGCAAATGTGTTAAAATGAAGCCCCTTTGTTCATACTTAGGCTCAATACAGGAGCCTGAATATTTAACTTAGGGCAATATGGGAATGATCTTTAAAGATCTTCTTCTTCTTCAGATCCAGCAGTCAGACAGACTGCTTTAATATTTGATATGTAACATCTTTAGGTGGTGGTGATGGTGGGGGGTGGGGGCAGATTCAAGTTTGTTCAATTTGGGTCCCTGGGTAAATATTTGGGCTTCCTATGGTAGCCCAAATTTTAATTTAGTGCAATATGAGGGAATTTCTTCATATTTTCATCAAATTCCACCAATCAAAATACTTCATATCTGGTATACAATATTACTAGGTGGGTGAGATTCAAATTTGTTCAAATCGAGTGTCTAGGTTAATATTTGGGCTCCCTCTGGTAGCCCAAATTTTAGCTTAGTGCAATTTGAGGAAATTTAAAAAAACCTTTTTTAGATCCACAAGTCAGAATGCTTTCATGTTTGTTATCCAACATCTCTAGGTGGGTCACATTTAAATTTGTTAAAATCAAGTCCCTGGGTTCATATTTGGGCTTTCTATCTGAGCCCAACAAATTTTAACTTGGTGCAATATAAGGGAATTTCTTTGAAAATACTCTTCTTCAGATTCCACAGTTAGAATTCTTTCATATTTGGTATTCAACAGCTCTAGGTGGGTCAGATTCAATTTTGTACAGCTCAGGTTCCTGGGTTATTATTTGGGTTCCCTATTGGAGCCTGAATTTGAACTTTGTGCAATATGAGGGAATTTCTTCAAAAGTCTTTTTGTCCAGAACCATCTCTTAGAATGTTTTGAAATTTGGTATACAACAACATCTCTAGGGAGGTCAGATTCAAGTTTGTTCACATCAAGTCCTGAGTTAATATTTGGGCTTTTTATGGGCACCTGAATATTGACTTAGTGCAATATGAGGGAATTTCTTAAAATCATCTTATCTAGATCCACAAGTCAGAATGCTTTTGTATATGGTATACAGCATCTCTAGAGGAGTTAGATGCAAGTTTGTAAAATTCAGGTTCCTGGGTTAATACTTGGACCCCCTGTGGTAGCCTGAATTTCAGCTTTGTGCAATATGAGGAAATTTCTTTAAAAATCTTCTCCTTCAGATCCACCAGTCAGAATGCTTTCACATTTGATATACAGCATCCTGGTGGTGGAAGAGAAGGGCTGAGACTCAAGTTTGTTCAAGTTAAGTTCCTAGGTTGATATTTGGACTCCCTAGGTTTGCTTTACTGAAAATCTGGACATTACTTCTGTAGTAGCATCCCAGTACTAGATAAAAATCATCTGGCAAGGACAACAGAGTTATTAATAATTAAATAACTTCATTTCTCTGTAGTGTTAACTAGCTACAGATGCTGATTAAATCCTCTTTTAAACAACTATTGTCAGGTGAGCACCTCAGGGCCCATGGGGCCTCTTGTTTGAATAGAAAATCTCTTGTGTTCTATCTAAGAATAACCCTGACAACCACCGAATTCCTCACATTTTTAGATCTCTTTGGCTTTAAAACATCCAATATAAATATTTACTCTATTACATCTTATTTGACAGAGCTTGTGAGCTCTGTCAAAAAAAATGTAATAGAATAAATGCTCAGTTTACCATCGGTATACAAAAAATTTCAAATTTCTTTTTGATGGAATACTCATATTAGGCCTAAAAAGTTAAAAATCTGTTCCTTAGGCCCTCCTGCATGGCTATTTTGGCTGCCTCATACTCTCTTTTTAGCTCACCTGACTGAAAGTCAGTGTGAGCTGTTGCCATCACTAATAAAAGCCAATAATGAAACCACAAACGAAAGAAGGGATGTGCATCCCGATCAAAACAACCTTAATTGAAGAGGGTGATAAACTTGTGACCAAAAGGCCATAACCAAAAGGGGACGAGAAACATAGGCCTCCAACAAACTTCAAGTCAATAATCTGCTCTTAAAAATATACGCAAAATATAATGGGAAGACGAGTACCCAAGTCAAATGGAAGAAGGTGAATTTCGCCAAGCATATGACCAAATTTAAAAGTGTAATTGTCTGCTTTACCATAGTAGCCACAGCTCGAGTGAATAACTGAATGAACTGAGTGATGTTTGAACTAAATAAAGAAAAATACACCCCTTTAATTAGCTCACCTGACTGAAAGTCATTGTGAGCTTTTGCCATCACTTGGCGTCCGTCGTCCGTTAACTTTCGTGACTCGGTCTTCTCCTTCAAAACCACTAGCCCAAACCCAAACAAATTTGACATACAATATTTTGGGGGTATCCTCTTTCCAGTTTGTTAAAATGAACTCATTGCCCCCACTGGGGTGGGGGTGATGCTCCAAAAGCATCAATTTCTCCTGAAATCTTCTTCTTATGAACCACCAGTCAGAATGCTGTGATATTTGGTATGTTAGCTCCTTTGGTACTCAAGATTCAAGTTTGTTCAAATAAATTTTCTCGGTCAATATTTGGGCTCGCTACGGGAGGATCCCCATTTTGTGCCCTGCCCAAAATTTCTATTTTCCAAACCGAGAGGCCGATTTGAACCAAATTTGCTATGAGGTGTTATTGGGTCCTAAGTACTTGATTCATGCCAAAAAACATTTTCTCGCTGCCCTAGGGAACCTCAGGAGCTAAAATAGAAAAAAATTCAAACGCCCATATCTCCAAAACTGCATGGCACTGAAACTTTTTATTTGGTGTGAAGCTTCCTTAGGACCAATAGAAAGGAATAGTGAAAAAAAATCGCTATCGGTTTTGTCCTAAGGAACAGTTTCGGGACTTTGAAAAAATGCCGAGTCAGCATGATTTAACACTGAAGGTAATGGGAAAAATATAAAATAATCTTTTTCTCCCCAACCACTGCGCCAAAAGCTTTCATATTTCACATATAACATCTATGGAAGATTGATTCACATGGTGTTGAAATTTAACCCCTGGGTCCATATTTGCGCACTCTACAGGAGCCCAAATGTTCAAATTAGTGCAATATGAGGGATATTCTTTAAAAATCTTCTTCTCCAGATCCAACAGTCAGAATCTTTTGATATTTGGTATACATCATCCTTAGGGAAGGGAGATTCAGGTTTGTTCAAGCCAAGTCCCTGGGTTCATATTTGGGCTCCCTATGGGATCCCAAATTGTAACTTTGTTCAGTATGAGGAATATTCTTTAAAAATCTCATTCTTCAGATCCAGCTGTCAGAATCTTTTGATATTTGGTGTATATCATCCTCACGGAGGTGTGATTTAAGTTTGTTTAGGGGGCATTTTTTTGTGCCCAGTGGGAACCCCAGGGGCAAAAAATAGAAACAAATTCAGATACCCATAGCCTTCCCATTCCCCATTTATTATCAAATCACAGAACATTAAAAAATTATATTTAGTATCCAAAATTATTAGGGTTAACACAATTTGTAACTTTGTTCAATATGAGGAATATTCTTTAAAAATCTCTTTGTTCAGATCCAGCAGTCAGAATCTTTTGATATTTGGTGTATATCATTCTTAGGGTGGTGTGATTCAAGGTTGTTTAGTATATTTAGTATCCAAAATTATTAGGGTTAACATACACTTTTACTCCCCCGTGGGAACTCCGGGAAGTGCAGCAGTGCTTGTTTACTGTGGTAAACAAGTTCCATTACACTGGTAAACAATAGGTAAAATAGGACCCAGTCACCATGGCTTGGGATGGAAGTTCTCTAAAATTGCAACATGGGTATAAACAATTTACAAAACTTGACTTTATCTCCATGTTGTGGTCACGATTAGCGATAGTGCATAAATATGTGACCTTAAACACCAATAAGTAAGTACACTAAAAAAGTTTTTGTCTTTGCGGTTCTGATCCCTGATGCCTAAATACCTGCATTCCTTTTGTACAACTTGTTTTCCTTAACCACAGATCAGAGTGCTTTGATATTTGATATGCAACCTCTTTTGGTACCCAAATTCCAATTTGTCCAACGAAAGTTTCTAGGTCAATATTTGAACTCGCTACGGGAAGATCCAAATTTTGTGTCCCACACAAAATTTTTATTTCCCGAATTGAGAGGCCAATGTGAAAAACAATCTTCTCCTCACAAACCAATGGCCCAAATTGAAACATATATGGGCCACATCATCTTGGGGGTATTCTGTGTTAGTTTTATTCAAATGGGGTATCCGCCCTTTTTGGGCATGGTCTTATTCCCAAATATGATGAAATTCTTTAAACATCTTCTTCTCATGAACCACAAGTGGGAATGCTTTTATATTTGGTATGAAACTTCCTCTGGTGTTCAAGATTAAAAAGTTATTCAAAGAAAGTTGATAGGTCCATATTTGGGCTCTCCAGGGGATGGGCTCACTTTTAAGTTCCCCTGAAAATTTCTATTTCAAGAACCAGTGGAGTGATTTGAACCAAATTTTATATGTGGCATTAGTTTTCCCTAAGTACTTCATTCATGCCCCCAAACATTTTTCGCGTGGGAACATCTGGTGCTAGAAAATAGAAAAAAAATGAAATGTCCAATATTTCCTGAACTGCACGGACTAGAGATTATGTATTTGGTATGAAGCTTTCTTCTGAGCAGTTAAAACAATTGGACAAAAAAATTGCTGGCAAATCTATCATATGGTTCATTCAGATTACATTTTCTCCATACCCGTAACCCTTACAGTTTAGGACAACTTGGTCCAGGTGAGCGTCCTTAGGCTCTCTTGAGCCTCTAGTTATAACCAATGCAAACTTAAAAGAATAAAAATCAAATAGTTTATGTCTGATAGTTTACCTAAGTCTATAAAATGAATAAATTTGGCCCTTGAGTGCAACAAGACTTCGTAATGCTTTAACATGCAATTTTACAAAAAATGGACTTAGAAACAGAAGATCTACTTTGGGGGGCTTTATTGAGATATTTTTCTGCAGCCAAGCGACTATTCAATTAATAGAGTTATTCTGTATTAGACTTTTTGAACATGGTAATGCATGAGATACAAACTATATTAACCCTTTGCCTAACACTGTATTGTTCGATTCCTGTCCAAGACGACCCGTGTTGTGTCCTTGGGCAAGGGAGTTTATCCCGGTTACCTACATGTGGGCATGATGATGCTGTGTACTAAGGTGTACTGAACGTCGACAGTTGCTCGCCGTTGCTCGGTGGTTCTCTCCGGGTACTCCGGCTTTCTCCACACGCAAAACTGTCACGGTCATGATTAGCCAATGTGCATAAGTATGTGACCTTAAACCCCAATAAATAAATAAATAATAAATAACACTGTATTTTTATACGCCCATTTTGAAAAAATCGGGTCATATTATGGTATACCACTGTCCGTCCGTCTGTCCATTCAGTCATATGTCATACGATAACTCAAGAACGCTTTGAGAGATTTTCGGGATTTTGGGGTAGGTGGTGTATATCGATGGAGGGAAGCTCCCTTTCGTTTAGTGTCTCTGTTTGATTAGTCATTCCAGAGTTCTGGGACTTTATTACTTAGAAAATTGTTGATTTTTTACACGTCGTACGATAACTCGAGAACGCTTTGAGAGATTTTCGTGATTTTTGGGTAGGTGGTGTATATTGATGGAGGGAAGCTCCCTTTCGTTTAGTGTCGCTGTTCGATTAGTCATTCCAGAGTTATGGGACTTTATTACTTAGAAAATTGTTGATTTTTTACACGTCATACGATAACTCGAGAACGCTTTGAGAGATTTTCGTGATTTTTGGGTAGGTGGTGTATATCGATGGAGGGAAGCTCTCTTTCGTTTAGTGTCACCATTCGATTAGTCATTCCAGAGTTATGGGACTTTATTACTTAGAAAATTGTCGATTTTTTACACGTCATACGATAACTCGAGAACGCTTCGAGAGATTTTCACAATTTTTTGGTAGGTGGTTTATGTTGATGGAAGGAAGCTCCCTTTCGGTTGGTGTCACCGCTCGATTAGTCATTCCAGAGTTATGGGACTTTATTTTTCACATGTCGAACAATAACTTGAAAATGCTTTGAGCAATTTTCATGATTTTTTGGTTGCAAGTATATGTTGATAGAAGGAATCTCCCTTTCGATTTGTGTCGCTGTCCGATTTGTCATTCCAGAGTTATGGGACTTTATTCATCAAAATATAGGCAATTTTCCACATGTTGGACTTTGAGCAATTTTCATGATTTTTTGGTGGCAAGTATATGTAACCTGACAAGTACACATGTATACTCATATTGTGTGGTTCCCTCTTGTAATTAATAACGGGCGTATCATGCGCTCATGGCGCAGCTGTTTATTTAAAAATAAATTGAATTTCGCATTTTCAAAAACAAATTTCACAATTTTTCAATAAAACCATACGAATATGGATATCATTAGAACCAGCTCGACGGGCTGGTTCTAATGATATCCATATTTGTATGGTTTTATTGAGAAACTTCCGAGATATTTTAGGCTCCAGTAGGCTTAGTCTGGTTAATTTTCTGGCCGTTTTTGGCTGCTATGTTAGGTAAAGGATTAAATTTTGATCTCTGCAACTCTCAGGCCTGGTATAACTTTTGTTTCTTTAAACACCAATAGTGTCTTTAAACCCCAGTAAGCACACAAACACTAATTTTTATCTACACAATACAAATACACAGAATGACACATGTGTGTGAATGGGTTAATCGATATGGCACGAGTGCCAGCACAGAAGGCTAGAACAAGAGGTCGCAGAGCTCGAGTTTCATCATTCCGCGATGGCACAAGTGCCATATCGGTTAACCCAGTCAAGGCGTGTCATTCTGTGTTTATTACATGCCTTCACATCTATAAAAACAGTTATTAGAAGGACCCTTAGCAATTCTTTTGACAACTATCAACAAAAAGAACACATTTTATCGCCAACCAAATTTGCATTGGGAACCCGTGTTACTTTTTCGTCCCCTGAGTTATAAGGTGTTCTATGTGCCTACTGGCACTTGAAACTCAGGAGACAATTTTTAGCTATCGCTTGGAATTCAAATTGTAATTGCGGTGCACGATTTATAGAAAATTCCAGTGAAATATGGCTTCTATTTAAAAACAGTCTGTCAACAATTTCCGTTTGACACATGTTTGTGGAACAGATTATCATTTTCCACAATGGTTTAGTGTTGCTATAGATGGGGATTTTGAAGAACAGGCATGTTATTATTAGTAATTTTGTCTGATAAATTTACTCACATTTTAGGAGTGCTATTTTATTCCTTTTATTGTTTTTTCAGAACATGACTACTCAGGATGTTGCATCATGGAATAACAGTGTTAAGGAAATGTTACCATTTGGCATTCCTGTTTTACAAGTGGATGAGAAAATTAAAATTTTGCCTCAGAAGAATCAGATAGTTTTTTATAGTGAGACGAAAAGACTTCCTCTTATCTCCTCTACAGTTAGATATGGTTCAGACTTTCTTGTGAGTTATTTATCAATTTTATTTTGTAATTTGTTTCATTTAACACTCAAAGCTACCAAGTGTTGAATCACCACTCTTGTGTCATATCCCTTAAACTTTACTGTAGCTATCGAAAATAAGAGAAGATAAGATAAATTTGATTTAAAAGTCGGCTAATATTAACAATATACAAACATAAGCTCTTAAGTAGTTTTCTTGACTGACTGTAACACACAAATAATGCATACACATAAAACAATACAATACAAAAGACATAAGCCATACATTTAAAAATGATGGGCAACTGGCTATGCATTTGTAACAGTGGGAGAGTTAAGTGCAGGAGCCTGGATTCGAACCGTCGACCTCTAGCACACAAAGCAACCGATTTACCACGAGACTAAGAGATCCAGACCAACCAGGCTGGTTGGTAAATGGCCTTTATACCTCAACCGCTACACTACTCTCCCCTTCTTTAGAGATTCACACCGTGAATCTCACCCAGATTCTGCCTCAGAGTGGTCGAAACATCCACCATGCAGCTGCAGCATATCTGAATAATGTTTTACCATATTTAACAGAATTATATCTGGGCACATCTAGCAACTTAGAATATCTGAAGCTATAATTGCAATTCTTAAGGCTAATCAAATCCTTCAAGCACTCAGGTGACAAGTTGTGAAGAATTTTGAAGGTTTCAATTTCCATAGTTCTCAGATATCTAAGCTTGAGGGACGGAAACTTTTCTTTCTGGAGTAAATCTTCACAGGTGGTCTCATAATCGTTATATATTACAGGCCTGTACATTTCAAACATGATGGCGAACGATCCGTCGTTCGGCCGAAAAAGCATTCGGTGCGAACGATCGTTTCGTTCGCCTGAAATTACCCAAAGTGAACGATCGTTCGCCTTATCGTTTAGCGTTATTTGCGCGAGAATTTGCGTATCAGATGCTGTTATTTTCAGATCAAATTATTAAAAACGAACATCTATCCATATCGCTTTGAAACGTCGATGGTACCAAAATATAATGATATAGCAACACGTTAAAGAATGCTCTTACCTTGTCTATACCAAGGCGTTTCCCCGCTTGCTTCGTGAGTTTGCTCGAAAACGGCCCGGACCGTCATAGAGGTTATATTTTCCGATTTTTCGTCATTCATATTATGTTATACACAGTATCACCCACCAATAGCAGCAGTGATGAAAATAAATGGTTGGGATTTTTATACCATATGATCACATTAATAAACAGACCGAATTACTTATATGTAGATTGGAAGGATAGCATTAATGTTGTAGGGTTAAAGGAATTCAATGGTGCTCCAGTTTGCTCCTACGCATTTAATAGTGCGAAAAATATCACCATCAGGCCTTGACCGAAGTGTAGTGGCAACAGTTTATCCAATGATATTCCCTGCTCTTCCTGTCACACTTTGCATCTGTCCTGCCCAATGTAACAAGTTTGTTTAGAGAAACGCCTTGATTCTGTGGAATTCGGTTGATTGACAAGTCAGTCACCCCAACTTCAAAGAATTAAGGCGTTACTAAATGAAATACTCTGTGTACACTTGACACGCGCAAAGCTTGTCGACTCCACACTCGTCACCTGCAGACAGGATCAAACGATTATACCAGAGCAGTTGTGTTATGCATTCCAGCTATTTAATTTTCAGTTAAGTAACGCGTCGATTACACAGTGACTGACAAGAAAATCAACACTTACACAAAAGGATTATCATAATCAATGAATTTTAATAAAAAAATGTTTTGTTTCACCATTCGATAGCCCATATGAGTTTTGTGTAGAAAAAAGAAGCGGAGAGGGGGTGTGAATGAATAGTCTCTCTCCCCCTCTCTTTCTCAGAGAAAGAGAGAGAGGGGGGATCTCTCTTCTCTCCCCTCCCTCTCCAGAGACATTCTCTGGAGGGGGGGGGGGGTTGAGAGAAGAGAGATTCCTCCTCCAAATGGACCAGTCACACCCCACCGGCACCCAATCTTAGAGAAAGACACCCCCACTCCCATCTTTCTCTCTCCCTCTCTCTGAATGATAATTAAAATTAAATGCCACCAGATGTTTTCTGGTCTAAACTAAGAAGAATATTTTCAGGAACACACTTAACAAAATAAACATCGAGCAGTCTTGCTAATTTCTCTGCAGTTCAGCATGCTCAACAGGGCCGATGGAAACATCAAAGGGCTGAGGAAGCAAAAACGTCACCGACGGGCACTATGAAGCAGGTTAAGGCATCTGCCACGACCGGACCTGCTCCATAATGTCCTTTGGTGACGTTTTGCCGAAGACATCTGCGTGAGTGCCAAAAGCACGAGTCATTTAAGAGGGGGGGGGGCTCTCTCCCGAAAAAATTGTTGATGGAGTCCTCAAATGGTGCTTTCTTGTGGCTTTTGGGCTGATTTCAAGGCACTTTTGCCCCCGCTAATCCCCGTCGATAATTATAAGGACAGAAGGGGCAATTGCCCCCCCCCCCCCAACATTCCACCAGCCTTATGCTCAACCTGACATTTACAGTACTTTCGTCAAAAATAAAGGGAGTGCGATAACATGATAGATTATCATTAACAATTAACAACTGAACATTCAACAAACGCCACCAAAATTACACCAGTGACCATAAACCCAGTAGATTTGCGTTTGTAGTCGCTACTGTAATTTTGGCGACCTGTTTCAGTATATCTAATCTTTGATTAGTACTACAATCTAACGCGCTAATGCTCTTCAGTCAAGCCCATAGGTGTACTGTACAGTATACAGGATAAAGTTTAGTTTATCTTGGGGGGGGGGGGGGGGGGGGGGGGCTGACATCAAATTTGGGAATTTGGGGGAGAAGGGGGGTCTGTAGCCCCCCTCCCCCCCAAACCCACCCCGCCTCGTACGCCTATGGTCAAGCCTGTGTATAAGCTGCCTGTCATCTATAAAATAGGGTGCACAACAGGTGACATCAGAACACTGCCTTTTGCTTGGGATTAAAATTAGTGATTCAATCAGTGTAAGGAATACTGTGGGTGACTTTAATGTTGCTAACTTGCAGTACAGGGTAGCAGCATTAAATTCACCAACTTGACTTCTGTGGACCCCATTTTACAGATGGCAGGCAGCTTAAATCTAGGCTTGTCTTCAGTCATGAACTCTTCACACAGCGAAATCTGACGCACACGCACCCGATTCCCCAAGTTCCATTTTATCATCACAGCTTGCATTAAAGTCACTGTCAGTGTCACTGTCAGTCACCATGTCTAAATCACTTTCCGATTCCGAAATTGGGAGTAAAGAGACATCAATATCATCAATGTCGGTTCTCAAAATATCATGAAATGACGTGGGCAAAAATCCTGGCGAAGTTGTCTCTGTGGCGGCTACACTATGAAGTGGTACTTCCTTGTCCGACTTATGAGATTTTTGCGTTGTGTGGTGGTACCGTGATCCAGATTTTGTTTCACGTAAGTATTTGTCAATAGCTTTGTTTATCAGCCGATCATCATACCCAGGATCCAACAGCCTCATTGTGGGTACATTCACTCTAAGTAACAGCAAGTCATCCAAAATGTCCTTCCCCAACGAAATTCTTGAATCACATAAAATTCTCCTTGTGACACTGAACCCTCGTTCTACCGTGGCAGAAGATATTGGGACCACAAGGCACAACTCAATGAGCAACAATATATGTGGAAATGTGTGCATGTGGTGGGTGAAAATTGATTTCCATACATTTATTTTGTTCTTAAAGTTTCTGTATTTCTTTTCAACCAAACGCTTAAGCTCCCTAAATTCACAACACGCCCGCTCAACATTGAATTTGTGGGATCTTAAAGGAAAATCAAAGTGTCGACTCAAAGCCCTAATTTTCTCCATTCCAAAATCTTTATCGTCAAAGTCCCAGTATGTATGATCTGCGATCAACAAGGCGTCATATATATTACCTGGTTCAGTGAACTGCTGAAATCTTTTACTGATCTTAGATGAAATTGCAGGTAAGAGTTTATCTTTTATCCTGGTAACTGCTGCCTTACCCCTGGCTATGTGTTTTAGTTCAAAGTCGTGATGAACAATAGTTGTACACTTGTCGACAACTTTCTGTTGTTTCACAGTGAGCTTGTGTTTGTCTTTGAATGCTAATGTCACAGGCAAATTGGTAGCCTTCGCTGAGACAGTAACATTGTCGCTGTCCTTGGACTCTATGGAATCAAATGGTAAGTCCGTAGACTCGTCAACAATTTTGCACAATTTATCTTTTGCATTTGAGATTGCATGTATAACGTCTATCACAAGGGCCGACTGAGTTTGCATAGTGCAAGACAAATGTGTTGTTTCTCTCAGGACCTGCCGGTAGAAGTGTAGGGAAGCCAAAAACTGATACGACGTGATCTTGTTTAGGTAACCTTTGAGCTTGGCACTGGTTTCCGCTTTGCACTCATTTGGTAATTCGATCATATTCTCCAGGTATAAAAAAGAGGCACAAAATTAATGATCATTGCTCTGATGGCGCGATACTTATGGTTTTGGAAGCGGGGTACCACTTGCTTTAACAAACGATACGCATTTGACACCAAGCGTGCAAGCCAGAGAATGCAAAATACGCTTAGCTTTTCCACTTTTTCTGAAGAGATAGTAGATGCTGCACATAACGTCATCAATTTCTTCAAACGCTTTGTCTTCAGAGAACGCATCCTTAATTGCTAGCTCCAGGCGATGGTTAGAGCAGTGTATGATGAGTAACCAATCTCTTGTTTCTTTTATTTTTGTGCAGGCCCCATTCAAACGACCAAGGTTTACACTAGCCCCGTCAGTACATATTGCTATTAATTGCTTGGAGAACTTATCTGAATTCATGTGATATGTAAGAGAAAAAGTTTTATCAAAGGCATTTTTCAATGCAGACGCTCCTTCCCCTCCCAATTCCGGCATATGATGACACTGTAACAGCAGTTCTATGGGGTTTCCGTTGACAACAATTTTCACATATACAAGTTCCTTTTCGTCCCCTGTCTTATGAGCTTGGGAACCATCCATGAGGCCAGAAAAAAAGTTAGCTCGTGCCAACATCTCTGCCATATCATCACGTAATGCTCCTGCAATGAATTTAACATATTCAACACACCGCTGACGAGAGTCCTTGCCATCCAAAAATTTAACACCATTCAATTTTTGCAAATTCACTAAGCTCGGAAAGGCTCTGAATGGATGTTCTTGTAACACTAACCACAGGGCCGTAGTAAACAGGTGTCTGTAACAGTCATGTGTACTTTTATTCAACATGTCGTCGATTCTACGTGTGGCAGGTAAATCTGTTGTAGATGACTCAGACTGTATTACTTTTTCTTTCGATGTTGATGCTTCAGCTTGGCTATAGCTGCCACTTGAAGTTGAGTTTACTGCGAATTTCTGTTTTGCCCAGTCATGCAAGCCTCCGGATCGAACGTGGCGCATTAAATTCCCTTTATGCACTTTGCTAGTACCGTCGGCATATGTCAAAATGGCACTTATGCTGACGCCTTTAATACCCCGCTTATGAGCCTCCTTCCGTATTTCGGCTAGGTTGTTTGCACAGATGAGGCATTGCAAATGTGTGATCTGCCCTTCAGAATTTGTTTCAAGCACCGCAAAGTCCCCTTCGTCAATAAATGACCATTTGTTAAAAGTCTTCTCTAACACACTATCTGACATGTTGCTGCCTATATACCTTAAACCAAATCAGTAACTGGTCGGTCACCGACTCACGAGTGGGTAGAATAAGCAAGGGATTGGAACTGGGAACATCAACTTGAATGGCGCACGTGCAAAACGTGTCGACACGTCTCTCTCTGTAGACAGATATAGATTACACGATTGTTCTGGATGAAAGGGGTCACTGGTGTCGTCAATTGCATGTCAATGTATTGTTATTGTGTACTGTTTTTAGAAAGTCAGCGTGTTGATTACACAGTGACAGACAATGAATGAAACGCTGGTTGTAACATCTCTTTGAAGTTTCGCTTTTGTGTTTAGGAAAAGTTCATTTGCTAGGTATGGGATTCGTTGCTTCTAAATTCCATGCCTTAGATATTATACATCGTTACTTACGCATTCAATAAGGGTGAAAGTTAATAACTGAACCATTGTTCCTATCCATTTTTTCACCGATTGCCAAGGCGAACGATTCGCCGTTCGCCCAAAATACAATTTAGGCGAACGACAGGCGAACGAAACGATCGTTCGCCTCAAATGTACAGGCCTGTATATAAAACATAAAGCACGATATTGAATTTTCTCAATTTTAGTACAGTTTTGTTCACTGCAAAAATGCCAGGCCAGAGGACAGAAATTGAAATTTGATAGAATAAAGGTATAAAATATTGTGATTTTATTTAATAAATTTAAATTGTATCCAATGCATTTCAGAACATTGAGCTGCTGCAAGGACTTACAACATAGCTTTGAAATATGAGAATCAAATCAGTTTGTAGTCAACATCAATGCTCAACAGTTTAACTGATTCATCACAAGGGATGTTAAAGCTACCCATTTGAAACACTGGACTTAGTGCATAAGCACTTTCTCCAATAGTTATAGCTTGAAATTTCTCAGGATTTGCCTGCATCCCATTTAATTTAAACCATTCCACTAAAATGTTTGATTCGGTTTGCAAAATGTGGATAAGAGTGTTAAAGTTAGAGTGTGCAAAAGATAAAGTGTTGTTATCAGCATAATTATATAGTGTTCTTTGTTGAATAAAGAATAAAATATCGTTTATGAAAACATTAAAAAACAGAGGGCCTACAATAAAGCCTTGAGGGATGCCTTTTGTTATGTCAGACCACTCACTGAGTGCTCCTGGAAGCTTAACCTGTTGTTTATGTTTACTAAGATAGTTTTAAATCAGCTCCAGAGCAGTTTTTCAGAGACCATATTTTGATAACTTGGCAATCAGAGTTTGTGAGGGAGGCAATTAAAGGCATCAGATTGGCAGCAACATATTTATGTTAGTCCAGAGCTTGTTTCCAGACTTAAAGAAGTCTCCACAAGGTAGTCTGACACCTGTGACCTTTTCGAAAAGCACCTAGTGAGATATGGAATATGTCTTCGAAGTAGTTGGAGAGCTGCACATGCACAGCTTTCTCAAATATCTTCGCGAACATAGGCAATATGCTCACAGGCCTGCTATTTTTTACTTCAAGGGGGCTATTCTTTTTATACATTGAACAACCTGGGCTCTATTCAAATCATCTGGAAAAATGCCAGAATTAAAACCAGTATTGATGATCGATGCTAAACAGTGTGATAAAACAGGGGATCCAAGCTTCATCAATTTAGCTGAAATATCATTGTGTCCATTGGCTTTCTTTGATCCAACTTTTGTTATCATCTGTTGCACAGTGGAACTAGAAACTGGCGAGAAATTAAAATCAATTGTAGGCTCAGAAGAACTATGTTCACTACCAGAGGAGGCATTGAAAGAAGTGTTCAGGACTAATGGTGCCGAAGATGATGACATTGGTGTTTTCTGGTTGTTGTTTTCTTTGATTTTGTTTACACTGTGAGGATTTTGCACATCGGAGAACATATCTTAACCAATGTCTTTAGCCACGTTTGTAAAAAAAGGTGTTGAAATGTTCACAAATTTGCTTTGGCTTGCACACAATTTGACTATCTTGTTCCAGTATAAAATCTTGTGACGATTACACTTCCTAGATAAAAATGGGTTTATAGTAGGCCAGAAATCAGAATTCTTGGCACCATCAGTGCAACACTCAAGAAAGTGAAGAGGAATATCAGCCTTTATCTTACAACAAGAACATATTTCCCCCCAATACAAGTGAAAATGTCCAGACAGAATACAAATATGAATTGAGGGTAGCAACTGCATATGTACTCATTTGATTCTTAAAGAGAACGTTTTGTACCTGTACTCATCGAAAATTCATTTGACATGTTGAGGCTACCCTTTAGTTAACAATAATTAATGATAAATAAATCCCCAACTCAGCAAAATAAATTAGAATATTTTTTGTCAAGATGATAAATAATAAATAAAAAGCAAAGAAACATACAGTTGAAACACTATTATAAACTTTGGCAGTAATAGTAAGAGTGGAACAATGAATGTGGATTATGTCATGCACAGCTCAAGAATGTCATACCATGATCTTCATTCATAAAAAAACAATTCAAAGATGCTAAATGATTTTCAAAATACATGTGAACAAGTCAAGAAGGTGGAGGGGGGAAATATTGGAAGATACATTGGTTATTACCACCAAGTGAGTTTCCAAGATGTTGTATTGAAGTCTAGACCTCATCTTTGGATTATATATTGCCCTGTCCTAATGGACTCATCGATATATGCCCAGATGAGGTCTCAACTTCAATTCACCATATCTGAAACACACATCGTGGTAATAACCTATGTGTATGTGCATCTTCTTTTCAATAGAAATCAACCCATAAACTGAAGACCTTAAAATTTGTTGTGTAGTCAACATTTTTGAAAATAGTTTAATCCTAGACCTTAAGGGACAGGACAGTTTTCCTGGAGTGCAGTGGCTCATTGGTTAGAGCCCTGGACTTGACATCGAAAGGTCAGTCATTTGATCCTTACCAGTGCAATCTTCATTGTGTCATTGGGCAAGACACTTCATCCCTAGGACCTATGTGAGAACAATGTGGCACCCTGTAAGGATATGTAAGGCATGGTAACTGTACACTTTCCTTCAATCAGATGCTTGATTAGTAAATTAGAGAGTCTGACAGTTACTCGCCATGTGGTTCTCTCAGATTACTACAGCTTCTTTCACAATAAAATTATACAACGCAATATATAAGTTAGTAAGGCCCCACAAAGTAGATCTGTTTCTCATGCCATTTCTTGCAAAATTGCTTGAGGGTGGGTGGTTTTTAGCTCACCCAAGGGAGCTTATCTTATCACTTGCCGTCCGTTGTCGTCGTCCGTCGTGAACTTTACATTATCGACTACTCCTCACAAACTACTTGATCAAATTGAACCAGATTTGGTGTGCATGTTCCCTATCATATAACTTGTACAAATAAACTTGCCGAACCCACAGGGGGGCACCACAAGGGGAATAACTCTGATAGCACCCATGAATTTCTTTCCAAAATTCAACAAAAATCTTCTTCTTCAGATCCACCAGGCAGAATTCTTTCCTATTTGGTATACATTATCTCTAGGGGGGTCAGATTCAAGTTTGTTCAAATCGGCCCCCTTGATTCATATTTGGGCTCACTATACAAGCCCGAATTTGAACTTAGTGCATTTCAGGCAAATTTCTTAAAAAATCTTCTTCACCGGATCCAGCAGGCAGAATCTTTTGATATTTGGTATGCAACATTGTGGGGTGGATCTGATTCAAGTTTGTACAAATCGGCCCCCTGGGTTCATATTTGGGCTCAATATAGGAGCCCGAATTTCAACTTAGTGCATTTCAGGCAAATTTCTTTAAAAACCTTCTTCTCAAGTCTCAGCAGGCAGAATCTTTTGATATTGGGTATGCAGCATGCTTAGGGGGGGGGGGGGGGGGGGGGGTGAGATTCAAGTTTGATCAAGCCAAGTCCCTGGGTTCATATATGGGCTCACTGTGGGAGCCTGAATTATAACTTAGTTCATACTGAGGAATTTTCTTTAAAAATCTTCTTCTTCAGATCCAGCAGTCGGAATGTTTTGATATTTGGTATGCAGCATCCTTAGGGGGGGAGATTCAAGTTTGTTTAAGCCATGTCCCTAGGTCCATATTTGGGCACACCGTGGGAGCTCGAATTCTAACTTGGTTCAAAATGAGAAATTTTCTTAAAAAATCTACTTCAGATCCAGCAGTCAGAATGTTTTGATATTTGGTGTGCAGCATCCTTGGGGGTGGGGGGGGTGGGGGGGGTGGGGGTGGAGGATGGGTGCTGGGGATTCAAGTTTGTTAAAGCCAAGTCCCTGAGTTCATATTTGGGCTCCCTGTGGAAGCCCGAATTATAAATTAGTTCAATATGAGGAATATTCTTTAAAAATCTTCTTTTTTTTTTTAGATCCACCAGTCAGAATCTTTGGATATTTGGTGTAAGCTTTTCTTACGAGGGGCAGATGCAACTTGTTGAAATCAATTACCTGGGTTGATATTTAGTCTACCGTGTCAGGTGAGCGCCCTCAGGCCCCCTGGTGCCTCTTGTTTATTTTATTTTTTATTTTTGTAATTATTTCTTTGCCATCAAAAGTTCATTTTCATGATTGTTTTATATTTTAGACCTCATAATCTACAGAATAGCATGGGTAGTGGTGTATTTCATCCCTTGAGTGCAAGAAGGCTTTGCATTGCTAATTTATCAATTTTATTAACTTGGGTAAAATATCAGTCACAAACCATTTATTTTTTTTTTTTTTTTAACTTTGCATGGTAATGAAAAGAGAGCATGTGGCAGCCAAAAAGACCATGCAGGAGGTATGTGCCCCACCCCCACCCAATTTCAGTTATTCCACCCATGTTAAACCATACAGGGAACATCAGGCAAGAAATTTTAATATCTAGATATTTATACTTGTAAGATGTTTGCACCATAGAAAGAGAAACACTTTTTTGGTCTTTTTTGTCTTGAATTTCAATTTTTTTCCTGGGGAAGGCCTATCTGAACCCTTCCAATGAAAGGGGCACACCCTCTCTCATGCTCGCCCTCACCCTGCACAGCATATTCTGTATGCCCCCTAGATACTACTCTTGTCCCCCCAACCTTGATATCCTGGCTACGCACCTGAACACAATATAATAAAGTGTACCAGTCTACTTGTGTTGGATACACTGACAAACCAATGGCAGTTCTTTTGAACTTGTGGGGGAAGACGGGAGGAAACTGGGAAAGTTAATAGTAATAGTACACTTTCTGAAGCTTGGAGCCGTGAACTAAACTCAAATACACATGTTTCATTAACCAGTTTTTCACAACTAAGCAGACATCACTCAGCTGGAAAAGAACTTGCAAATGAAAGCAAAATTCTAGTGCAGAATTGGACAGCCAATGCAATACCCTGGAGAAAACTCCATTACCTGATCGACTAAACCATGTTAAAGTGCAGTCGCTGTGAGGTGAGGTGGGTTGGTACACTCATCCTTGGGGGTGGCGGCATTGTTTCTCTGCTGATATTTATGGAAGTAATGATTCAAAACACTTTCTTAGCTCACCTTAACAATGTCAAGTATGAGCTATTGGGATGGGGTGTGATCTGTCATCCATCCGTCTGTATAGCTGTACGTCCGTATGTCTGTCCATCCACAATTTCTTGACCTATGGCCTTGCCTAATATTAATCGCACTTCGCCTCACATGATGCCATACCTGGCAAGTAAACGTCCAGTAACTTATAATATTCATGACCTATCAACACCAACGGTGATGCATTGTAAAATTTCAGCTATTTATCAAATGCGGTTTCCTTTGCTGAACTGAAACTTGCCACTTACTCCACATTTATACTGTCCAATATATTTATTTCTACAGGTAATTTTGAAAGCTTGAACTCCAAAATTGGTTTCAAATTCAGTTGAAGTCTGATGGAAATTCAGGGTTACAATGAACTAAATGAGCGACTTTTACTCATAAAATATTTAGGGTCAGCATAATTGTTTTTCTGCATTAAACTAAGTTTCGAAGGATTTCAAGTAATTTTATGCATGGGTTGAGTGGATTTTTCATTTAACGTTGTGTTAACCCTTTAACCAGGACAATATCGGTATGCACACCTATATGTTCAGAAATATGGGGCTGAAATTTTGTAAAATTCCTTCAAGGGGCTTAATGTTTTTGTATGCCAGGAAAAGCCTGCCATTCTACAAAATCACTCATCTAGTTAAGATTGTCTTTCCAAATTTAATATATAGCTTTTTGGTGATAATATCATGAATCGATTGCGAATCAGCTGTGTCAAAGTATTTCTTGGGAGTTAATCCCCTTGTTTCTTTTCATCATGTGACATGTACCATTTTTTGTCATCACATTGTTTAGAAAATTGTTTAAGATTTTTATCCAAATTTAACATATGGCTTTATGTTGCTAATATCATGAATGGGATTGTGAACTGGCACTATCCAAGTATTTCTTCAAGAATTATTGTGCTTGGTGGACTTAGTTTGGGGGGGGGGGGGGGGGGGGGGGGGGGGGGGGGGGGGGGGGGCTTGGAAGTTCTTGATTGATTTTATTAAAAAAAAGAAAACTCTCACCCTATTGAGGGGTGGGGGAGTTGGGTCCACTGGGTGATTCTTTCTCTCTTTGGTTCAAAATTTGTTTTGAAGGGTTTTTAGTGATTTTACGCAAAAACAAAAAAATCAACCAACATACCCCCCCTCCCCCCCCCCCCCCCCCCCCCCCCCCCCCACTCCCATAGCTAAATTAGATTAACTACATTAACATGTAGATGCTAATTTTCCCAGAAGTGCACTAGTGGAAAAGACTTCTGTAACTGAGCAGTTCAAGTATTTGTTTCTAACATATTTTTTATGTGATTTTGGGAGCTCAAAATTCTAGTAACCACCAAACGAAGCTACACCATCAGTGGGAGATTTATAAACCTTTACCTATATATAACATCAGTACTATTTGGTGTTATATTACAATTTATGATATGTTGTAAATTGTCAGTCTCAATTCTTACCCATAACTGAGTGCCCTTTTTGATACCCTTGCTCTCCTTGCCCTCGGATGCTATCGGCACCCTTAGGATCGGTGCTTGTGGGGTAGAAAATTATTTGCTTTTGTTCAGATAATAGGTTTATGGTGATAATATCATAAATGGGATTGTGAACTGGCAGTGTCCCAAGTATTCTTTTTGAGAGTTATTACGTTTGGCAGATTAGAATTTCTTTCATTGCATTTAATCAAAACCCTTTAAATGATGTTTTTTTCTTAATTTAATATATAGGTTTTTAGTGATAAAATTATGAAGAGAATTTCAAACTAGCGGTGTCAAAGTATTTCCTTGAGAGTTATTGCCTTTGTAGGACTTAGGGTGCATTGCACTTGTTTTCTCTTTCTAACATCCATTTATCCCAAACCACATGGAACAAAGATCTGTTATTTGGTATAAAGCATACTATCGAATCGAATGAGCAAAAAAATTGCAATCAGTTGTGTCATAAGGTACCCTATGGGGGGAATAAAAACATGCTCAGTCAGCATATATTGGAAAATTGAAACAATCTTCCCCAGGAGCACTAGTCAGAATGTTTTGACAGTTGATATACAACATACTAAGAAGGATCAGATTCAAGTTCATTCAAATCAAGTCCATAGGTTCATAAGTGGGTTCCTATGGAACCACAAATTTTAACTTAGTGCATTATGAGGAATATTGTTTGAAAATCTTTTTCTTCCAACCCATTAGAATCTTTCGATATTTGGTGTACAGCATTTTTATGAGGGTCAAATCAAAGTTTGTTCAAATCGAGTCCCTTGGTTCATATTTTGGCTTTTTATCAGATGCAGAATTTTAACTGAATGTGATAAAAGGAAAATTCTTTGTTTCTGATCCACCAGTGAGAATTCTTTAACATTTAGTATTCTGTTTCCTTATCGGGGAGAGGGGGGGGGGGCAGATTCAGGTTTGTTCAAATCAAGTCTGTGGGTTAATATTTGGGCTTACTGAAATGTGAGGAATATTGTTTGAAAAAACTTCTTTAAATCCACAATCAAAATTGCTGAATATTTGTTATACAACATCCTTAGGGGAGTCAGATTCAAGTTTGTTCAAGTCAGTGTAAAAAATAAAAGCAATAATAAGTGACGAATTATTGTTAAAATCCTTAAATCACTTGATGAAAAATGAATGGACATTTGTCAGGTGAGTGCTTTAGGCCCCTTGGAGCCTCTTGTTCCGAATTGCACATTATGATAAAGCCTTTACATTAGGTAGAAGATTAAAAAAGGATATACCATAATGTGTTATATAAATTTACTTTTATAATGCATCATTCCATCAATAAATAAGTTATGAATCATTCTTGAATGGATCCGTTGATTCCAATTAGAATTTGCTGGGGCTTGAAAAGTACAATGGAAAAGGAGTTATTGTATTTCTCATGAGGTTGTGTACTTTCAGAAACTGAAAAATGTATTTTTCAGAATCATCCTCCAAAAAATCTCTCCTGCATTGTAGAAGATCCCAGGATTTCTCCAGATCTACAGTCTTCATGTTTGGAACTTCAGAATGCAACAGATATCATTCTAACTCCCTTATATCAATCAGGTAATTTATAATTTTTCTCCTAGTACACAATTTGGACATATTACTTTGTAGTTGGCAGAAAGTGAGATTTATTAACATGATCATCATTCCATGGTAAACAGTGTCTTGTCATACAGCTCATGCAAAAAAGTCACAGGTCACTAAAATCTCAAGACAGCTCAGTACATTATTTCTAAGGTGTGCTATCATGCTTTTGCACCTATGCCAAACCTTATATACAACTGCGATACACTTTTTTCCACACTCTCAAAGTATTAGCAGCAGGATATATCAAATAATTTTCTATGCCACATTTCAGGCCTACCTCGGATCTTGGCCCAGACAGGCTTAAAGTGTGACATACAGATTATTAAATATATCATACTATTGATATTTTATGGGCATAAGAACAGTGACACCTGAGATGAGCCATTGTGTTACAGCAATTTCTAGTGAAATAAACACAGCAATATTGCTGCCTTGGAGTTGATGCCTCCTTTTGTTCCAGTCTTTATTTTAATCCTTTACTCAATGTGAATGATATCAAAATTTATTATTTTAAATATTATTTTTCAAATTTTTAAAGAAATGTCAACTAAACCATATCATGTGACCCCTCAATGGAATGAGCCAAATGATGGGGTCACATGATATGTTTTTTTAAAAATTTTTGACAGATAATTTTTTTTCAACTGTTGAATTAGTATATTATGTGAGTGGATGCAGCCGAATCATTAGGTAAAGGGTTAACCAACTTGACTATGTCTATCCAAGCACAGAATGGATGCGGGTCTGGGATGAGGGATGATTTTTTCCTGCAATAATTATAAATTGCGATTTATTTCCTCACAGTACATGTTATAACAATTATTGATAGAGGAACTATCAGTAAACTACTTAATATTAATGGTATATTATACCACGTTTGCTGTGTGTATTCAACATTATCCATACAATACAGACATTGAGAAATATGCTCAGTACACTATATGTGAAATCCAGCCAACATGTTAAGATCATGTAAGAATGCATCTTATTGCTAAATATGCACCTGAGGGATGTTATGACATGAATGAAATGCTTCAACACAAAATGGTGTCCAGGAAGAATGTAAACAGACTGCCAGAGAAGATTTTTTTCATTTAAAATATCAGCCTCATTCACTGAATTCAAGTTGAATCGAGATATAAATACAGAACACAACTCTGGTAGAGTGTGGGGACAGGAATCAATGGCTGGTTGGAGTTTTTCCTTGTATTTCATGCATGCTTTCTGCACACGTGAAATACAAGAAAGACTCAAACTCTGGTCATTGATTCCAGTCCCCTGTACTCCATCCTTGTTGTGTTCTGTCTCAAAATGCATTCATGTGAAGAAATTAACATACATTTTCCAAAATCACTTCCGTTGAGTATCAGTGGTGACAATTATAGCTTCCCTAATATTGCATCTTGATAAATTTAGGTTCACTATTTTTCAATCACCTTTTGTTGACAGAAACGAGGCACTGATAGTTGATTTCTTGTCAGCTTAACTTGACAATTTACTCAGCTGTTGTCTTTCACTACTGTTCTGATAGGGGATCAGCGCTACAACTAGTGTATGTGAAATTACTTATCAATATAGGTTCTTTTCCCAAGGCTCAGGCAAACCACTTGTCCGTTCATCTGTGATGAGTGAAAATCAGATTTGGTGAGTGATTTCATCTTAACTGATCATCCAGAGTTGTAATATTGAGGACAAGATACCTGTAAGTTCACCATCACATTGTGGTCACAATATAATGTCAGCCTTGATGCTCTCAAGGGATGATTTTATAGCTCAACTTGACAAAGTCAAGTTGAGCTATTGCCATCACTGTTCGTCCGTCGGTGTACGTACATCCACAATTTCCTTTGGCACACCTCACAGGTCGCATTTATGATCAGATCACTTTGAAACTTGGTATGCTTGTTTGGGATGACCTCTAGATGGGAGCTATCGATTTCCTTCAATTTCCGTCAAAAAATGTTGCCACGGCCAATGTTCTTAGAACTTAGTTTAGTCAGACCTCAATATTTCCCTTTGGCACACCCTACAGGGCACATTTATGATTGGATTGCTTTGAAAACTGATATGCTTGTTTGGGGTGACCTGTAGATGGGAGCCATCGATTTTTTTCCATTTCCGTCAAAAAATGTTGCCGCGGCCAAGGTTCTTAGAACTTAGTTTTTGTCAGAAGACCTCAATATTTCCCTTTGGCACACCCTACAAGCCACATTTATGATCGGATTGCTTTGAAACCTGGCATGCTTGTTTGGGGTGACCTCTAGATGGGAGCTATCGATTTGCTTCCATTTCCGTCAAAAAATGTTGCCACGGCCATCATTCTTAGAACTTAAGTTTAGTCAGACCTCAATATTTCCCTTTGGCACACCCTATAGGGCACATTTATGATCGGATTGCTTTGAAACCTGGCATGCTTGTTTAGGGTGACCTCTAGATGGGAGCTATCGATTTTCTTCAATTTCCGTCAAAAAATGTTGCCGCGGCCAACGTTCTCAGAACTTAGTTTAGTCTGAAGATCTCAATATTTCCATTCGGCACACCCTACATGGAACATTTATGATCGGATTGCTTTGAAACCTGGCATGCTTATTTGGGGTGACCTCCAGATGGGAGCTATCGATTTTCTTCTATTTCCATCAAAAAATGTTTCCACGGCCAACGTTCTTAGAACTTAGTTTAGTCAGACCTCAATATTTCCCTTTGGCACACCCTACAGGGCACATTTATGATCGAATTGCTTTGAAACCTGGTATGCTTGTTTGGGGAAGCCTCTAGATGGGAGCTATCGATTTTCTTCCATTTCCGTTGAAAAATGTTGCCACAGCCAACATTCTTAGAACTTAGTTTAGTCAGACCTCAATATTTCCCTTTGGCACACCCTACAGGGCACATTTATGATCGAATTGCTTTGAAACCTGGTATGCTTGTTTGGGGAAACCTCTAGATGGGAGCTATCGATTTTCTTCCATTTCTGTTGAAAAATGTTGCCACGGCCAACATTCTTAGAACTTAGTTTAGTCAGACCTCAATATTTCCCTTTGGCACACTCTACAGGGCACATTTATGATCGAATTGCTTTGAAACCTGGTATGATTGTTTGGGGAAACCTCTAGATGGGAGCTATCGATTTTCTGCCATTTCCGTCAAAAAATGTTGCCAATGCCAACATTCTTAGAACTTAGCTTAGTCAGACCTCAATATTTCCCTTTGGCACACCCTACAGGGCACATTTATGTTCGGATTGCTTTGAAACCTGGCATGCTTGTTTGGGGTGACCTCTAGATTGGAGCTCTCGATTTTCTTCCAATTCCGTCCGTCAAAAAATGTTGCCGCTGGCACCGACCTTTGAACTTAGTTTTTGTCAGAAGACCTCAATATTTCCCTTTGGCACACCCTACAGGGTACATTTATGATCGGATTGCTTTGAAACCTGGCATGCTTGTTTGGGGTGACCTCTAGATGGGGCTATCGATTTTCTTCCATTTCCGTCAAAAAATGTTGCCACGGCCAACATTCTTAGAACTTAAGTTTAGTCAGACCTCAATATTTCCCTTTGGCACACCCTGCAGGGCACATTTATGATCGGATTGCTTTGAAACCTGGCATGCTTGTTTAGGGTGACCTCTAGATGGGAGCTATCGATTTCCTTCAATTTCCGTCAAAAAATGTTGCCGCGGCCAACGTTCTTAGAACTTAGTTTAGTCTAAAGATCTCAATATTTCCATTCGGCACACCCTACATGGCACATTTATGATCGGATTGCTTTGAAACCTGGCATGCTTATTTGGGGTGACCTCCAGATGGGAGCTGTTGATTTTCTTCTATTTCCGTCAAAAATTGTTTCCACAGCCAACGTTCTTAGAACTTAGTTTAGTCAGACCTCAATATTTCCCTTTGGCACACCCTACAGGGCACATTTATGATCGAATTGCTTTGAAACCTGGTATGCTTGTTTGGGGAAATCTCTAGATGGGAGCTATCGATTTTCTTCCATTTCCGTTGAAAAATGTTGCCACAGCCAACATTCTTAGAACTTAGTTTAGTCAGACCTCAATATTTCCCTTTGGCACACCCTACAGGGCACATTTATGATCGAATTGCTTTGAAACCTGGTATGCTTGTTTGGGGAAACCTCTAGATGGGAGCTATCGATTTTCTTCCATTTCCATCAAAAAATGTTGCCACGGCCAACATTCTTAGAACTTAGCTTAGTCAGACCTCAATATTTCCCTTTGGCACACCCTACAGGGCACATTTATGTTTGGATTGCTTTGAAACCTGGCATGCTTGTTTGGGGTGACCTCTAGATTGGAGCTCTCGATTTTCTTCCAATTCCGTCCGTCAAAAAATGTTGCCGCTGGCACCGATCTTTGAACTTAGTTTAGTCAGGCATCAATACATTCCTTTGGCATGCCCTGCAGGGCACATTTATGATCAGATCAGTTTGAAACTTTGTATGCTTGTTTGGGGTTACCTCTAGATGGGAGCTATTGATTTTCTTCGATTTCCATTAAAAAATGTTGCCACTGGCAATGACCTTCGATGAACTTAGTAAAAACTTTAGTGCAGTTAAGCATCAATATTTCCATTTGACACACCCTGCAGGGCACATTTAAGATTGGATCACTTGCAAACTTGGTGTGCTTGTGTGGGGTGACATCTATATGGGAGCTGTCGATTTTCTTCCAATTCTGTCAAAAAATGTTGCTGCTGACCTTTGAACTTAGTTTAGTCAGACCTAAATATTTCCCTTTAACACACCCTTCAGGGCACATTTATGATCAGATCACTTTGAAACTTGGTATGTGATTTTGGGGTGGCCTCTAGATGCAAGCTATTTTTTCATTTCCATAAAAAGTTATTGTCGTTATCACCAGCCTTTGAACTTACTGCATTTGTGCATCAACTTATCCCTTTTGCACTCTCTGCAGGGTGTATTTATGAATTTCCATAAAAAAAAACCCCATTACCACAAAACAATGACCTTCTACTTAGTGCATTTTTGCATTAACATCTTCCTTTGGCATGCCTCAGAGGGCACATTCAGGTTGTTTTGAAACTTGTATGCTTATGCAGGGTGACAAAGATAGGAGCTATTGACTTTCTTTTCATTTCCATCAAAACCTGTTGCTGTTAGCAACAGTGTTTGAGTTTATTGCATTTGTGCATCAACATTCTTTGACATGGCCTACATGCCACATTTATCATAGGATTGTTTTTGAACTTGGTGTGCTCATTAGTCAAGAACTCTAGATAAGAGCTGTTGATTAGCATTCATTTCTGTGAAAAAAGTTGCCATTTACAATAACCTCTGAATATACTGCATTTGTGTATCAACATTCTTCCTTTAGCCAGTCTTACAGTTTACATTTAAAAATGCATGGATTACTCTGACGTTGTGCACACACAATGCTGTTATGTTGAAATTTCATCAAATAACATTGGTACCAATGATCTTCAATTTTGCCATTTCATTTATAACTTACCAAGTTCAAGTTTGTCAAGTTGAGCTACAGTGTCATTGATACTTTCATATTTTTTTGTTTATTTTCACATAATTGGCTCAATATAATTCGTTTCTTGCCACTCTGCAACATTTAACCCTCTTCGCACTGATTAAGAAATAAGAGAATTTCAATTGGCAATTGTTCCCATGATGCATCTAAGAATTTAACCAATTCAATCTTGTTTAAAAGATTACATGGAGCTCCGTCAAACAAGAATAAATTTGTTAAATTCCTCTTTCTCTTATGGAAAACATTTGCTGCATGAAATTTAAATATATTGAAATCAGTGTATAGAAGGTTAATCTAGTGCAGGAATTCAGATGACCTTTCTTTATTAATTATTGGAGGCATAAGCTAGAGGAGGGTATGGGAGGGGTGTGCCCCTCCTAATGATGCAGGTCAGGGGGTCTCCCCCAGGAGAAAATTTATATCTGGATGCTCTGGGAGTGATATCTGGGTGTATCTACATCTGACGTGGTCTTCAAAGGCTCCCAGATTGTGTCTAAACTTGGGATCACATCATTATGTGTAAATGTTTCCACAATGTATTATCATACAAATACAGTTATTACTCGTAGTTTTCACTATTTTCACTAAAAACACATTAAACTTGATCAGTAAATAATACTTCTGCCAAAATAGACATAAAAAGTGTCGCCAATAGAATGTTGTCAGGCTGTGCAGGTCATTGTGGGGACATTACAATATAGGCCAACTGTATATATAAAGAAAAGGCATGTTAGACATTCTAGTAACGATTAACGGTACATGATGTGTAATGCTGTGTGCCATTTGCAGGTGTGATATTGGGTGGAGAAACCATGGTTAGACAGGAATTTGATGTTTGATTTGGGGGGCCTTGAGGGAAAAGTGGGGGAGGGGCCTGGGCCCCTATGGCACCACCACTGCTAGACAGACATACCTACTGGTAGCATTCAAGGAGTTAACACAATGGGTAATGGGGGGAAAAAATAAATTAAAAAATCATCTTCCCCTAAACCACTTCTCAAAAAGCTTTCATATTCGTTACATAACAGCCTTGTAAAAATGGTTTACAAGTTGATTGAAAACAAGCCTATGGGGTCATATTTAGGGGTTTTAAGGGACCAGATATTGTTTTAATGCTTGGGTAGAGGGATGGTGTGATGGGTGTGGGAGGGGGGAGGTAGTGATAATTGTGAAACATTTTAAAATGCTTCTAGTGCTTCATATGCTTCCATATTTTATGTATAACATCATTATAAGGGTGATTTGCAAGGTTGTTAAAACCTATGTAATAATATTTCACACAGATGTCACATAATTTAAGCGGTGAATGTCCGAATTCAATTATGTAAAGTTGGTTGTAATATTTGCATCATTATTGTGTTTGAAGATGTGAAGAACACACATCAGTCATCATTGTTCAATATAAAACAGAATATTAACTGTGGAATGTAAAATGTTATGTACAGTAGTGTGTGTAAAACATATAACACAGTCCTGTATATGGAGAAACCGGTAGTATTTCCATGGAGCAGGACACTGAGGTATGAGTGATTTGTGTGCTGTGGTACGAGAAGTGGTCAGTAGCAGTCGACAGGAGAGATGTGAAGGAAGCTGTAAAAATCAAGAAGCTTGAGACACAGAATAAGAATGGGTATAATATGAAAATCAGCAATAGATTCTATTAAATGTTGCCCCATGTGATGGGTGTAACTATGTTTTTGGTGCAACATTGTGACATTATCATGTGTAGTCAAATGGACAGAGGTGAATATGGTAGTGGAAATGTTAACTGTCTGATATTTCTCGAATTTGGCTTTTTGCTGGCCAAAAACTTAACACCATATTAGAAGGATGATTATTTACTTATTTATTGGTGTTTAAGATCACATTCTTCTGCATAATGGCTGATCATGACTGCAACATGGATATAAAGTCAAAGCCCGGCCAATTGTTTATTCCCATGTTGCTTATTTTAGCATTGGTTACTGGGTCCTACTTTACTGGTATAACAGAGCTTGTTTACCACCGGGTTGATTATACTGCCTCAAAAAATGTTTATGTTATCCCTAATTATATTGACAATGACTAATTCTGATGCTCTTATCTTTTAATTTGCCCTTCTTATTAAAAGTTAATATGTACAAAAATATTCTTCATTTGAAATTGACATAGGGTTGTACAAAGAATATCAAACTCAACTTTTTTGAAAGTATAAAAATAACTGTTTCCACAGTGAATGGACATCATATTACAATTTACAGTGCTGTGTGTTCTAAAATATACAATGGAACTTCTCAACTGTTCCAGGTCTGAATTTTGGTCTTTATAACATGTTTTGATTGTTTTAGAAGTGTTGTGAGATCTCTGATGGTAAATAAAATTAGGAAATTCTGGATATTTCCAATGCAGAGAATAATAACATGTTATTATGGCAGGTGTGGATAACATGAAAATTTCTTACCAACTTTCTGTTTCACAAATTGTACTTTATATTACAGTTGATGGTGTATACACAGCGACAGAACTGGTACCAATGTATAAAGGCTTCAAAATGGGTATCATTACTTTTTTCATTTTATTCTCTCTCTTTCCTATCTTTTAACTTTAATGTAGAGCATGGTGGCTCATTGATGAGAGCATTGGACTTTAAACCAAAAGATCAACAGTTCTGACCCACGTCATCTGCACTGTGTCCTTGGCAAGACATTTAATCCTGATTAGTCACATGTGGGCATGGTGGTGCTGTACTAAGGTGTACTGCATGTCGATGGTTCTTCAACCACTGCTAACTCTGCTTGTGCCACGTTAGTAAGGTGAAGTGTCTGACTGTTGCTTGCAGCTGCTCAGTGTTCCTTTATGGATACTCCAGCTTCCTCCACCCCTTCTGCAGCATACTTCTGTTGTTTTTCAAAAAGCAATACTGATGGGAAGGAAATGGGAGTGAGGAACTTTGATGTTGTCTTCAATGTCTGATGGATATGCACTGGCTGCCAGTCAAGTACAGAATAATTTTCAAAACTTTATTATTAGTTTTTAAGACACAAAACAACATGTCACCAGCCTACTTAGAAGAACTCCTTAATACCAAGAATGTGTGTCAATACAACCTGAGGTCCGATGGTAAAATGCTGCTACATGTTCCAAAAACATAGGTGTAAGACATTTGGAGATAGGTCATTCTCATTTGCTGGCCGTCACTTGTGGAATAATTTACCAGAACACCTAAAAAGACTGTTAAATGTCAACCTTTTCAAGAAAGATCTCAAAACATACTGTTTCAAAAAGCCTATAAGTGATGTCCTGGACTGTAAGATACTGTATATATTCCGTTTGTATATTTGCACGAGCTCAGTAACATGTACAGCACCTTAGAATATGGTTCTATATCTTCTGAACTATAATTTTGGTGCTATATAAATGTGTATATTATTATTATTATTACTATTAACTCCGGGGGAGATGGATGGAATCAATCCACCCCTCCCTCCTCCCCATGTTATCCAGAAGATTTATTTATTTATTTATTTATTGGTGTTTTAAGGTCACATACTTATGCACAATGGCTAATCGTGACCGTGACAGTTTTATGGGTGGAGGAAGCCGGAGTACCCGGAGAGAACCACCGAGCAACGACGAGCAGCTGTCAGCTCTCCAACATCGTAACTCTGAACTCTGCACCGCAGCACAGGCAGGGTTAGAATGGTTGGAGACATGCGCACCATCGACGTGCAGTACGCCTCAATACACAGCGTCATCATGCCCCCATGTAGGCAATCGGGGTGAAGTGTCTTGCCCAAGGACACAACGCGGTTGCCGCAGGTGGGATTCGAACCGAGGACCTCTCGGCTTGCAGCCTGCACCTCTACCAACTGAGCCACCGCGCCCCTTATCCAGAAGATAAATCCAGTTCTAATTATACGATTCTCTTTAAATTTTATATTACTTTTTTTCAACAAGAAAATACAGGTTCACTTTGAATTTGAAGTATAGTCTTTTAAAATTTAAACCACAAATTTTAAGTTAAAAATTCCAACTGCTATTTACTGCAGTTATATTTCCTAATCAACAGAGCTATGCAGCTGATGATCTAACTACAAATTTTGTTGACATTTTTAGAAAACACAATTTTATACTTTCTTTCAGAAAGATGAAAAAAGCTTAACATTTTTTGGTCACTTTTTCCAAAATTATTTTTCAGTAGTATTATAATAGAAGATTTTAGAAAGAGAATGTTTTATGTACTGCATTTTTAACCCCTTACCTGACACAAGTTGGAGCAAATTATTTTTCTGAAACATCGGATTTTTTCATTCTTTTACTTCTAACCATTGCTTATTAGTCCTTATTGGAACAAGCTCATCAAGCTTGTTCCATTAATAGGTCATAGGTATGTTTTGGGGTAGAAAAATGAAAAAGTAAAATTTGAATAGCAATTTTTGTATATCATGAGTGCAGATACGGCAGATTCGTTAGGTAAATGGTTAACAGGAAATAGCTAGCCCAGACAAATTTGTGTCTAAGCGTTGTCATTGCTGGGACAGTCGGGCTCTATGCAGACATCACTATAGTTTTATATTCAGGACCATGTGCACATGTCTCCTGTCGATGATTCTTAACAATTATTATGTCTACCGTCAAGAATATTTTCTTTGTGATGTCAGATTATCTTTGTGTTGTCCTTTCATCTTTGTGATTTCAAATCCAAATGAAAGAGACTTGCTATGAGCATCATATATTAGAACTAGACTTCATGATTCTGGAGAATCATGGCTTTTCCAGATGAGATTCCATGATTTTTCATGACCCCAGAGTGTCTGATGAATTGTTTTTAACTGTCTCATTGACGTTCCTTTTTTGATGTTATCAGAAAGATGGGTAGAGTAGTCTCAAAGGACTCAGTTTGATAAAAAAGTGTTTAGGTAAAAACCATCATTAATGGTGTAGAGGGTTAATATCAATATTGTCGTCCGACAGGTTAATGACCGACAAAAGGAGTTACGTTTGTTTGACACATACCCACTGAGTGCTGTGGCTAATTGAAAATGGTCCATTTTATCTCAATTGTATCCAAAACATTGATGTCTGGCAGCTTGTAGAGGGTTAACAAGTGCTAATAGGAATATTTATCCATGCAACTTGTAATGTCACACCAAGAACTGCGAAAGGCCATTTTTTCTTTAAAATCTACAAGATGTTTTCAGTGAAATCCAGGGAGAACATGAACTTTAAGCTTTTGATGGGTATGATTGTTTTTCCAGCCAAAACGGGTAAAGTGTTGTTTTTTGAATACCCTTATTACTTACAAAAATAATTCTCAGTGAATTCTACTTCCACTTATGTTGATCTCTCCTCTTAACTTTGGGTGCTGTGGGTATGCAAACACAGCCCATTTTATCAAAATTGTGATGTTTGAGAATCTACATAGGGTTAACATATGCTTACTGGAATATTTTGTACATGGAACTTGTAATCTCACACTAAGATCTGAGAATGACCAATTTTTCTTGAAAATCTACGATATGTTTTTCGAGAAATCCTCGAATAACATGAATTTTTAACCTTTTGAGGGGTATCACTCTGTAACCAGTCCTAAACGGGTTAATTCTTGGTTTTGTGAATGCCTTCATTACTTACAAAAAATATCCTCGTTGAATTCCACTTCCAATGAAGGAGGTTATGTTTATCTCGCAGGTACACATTGGGTGTTATGGGTGCCCAAGAATAGCCCATTTTCTCAAACTGTCTATGCTTGGCAGCCTCTGGAGGGTTAACAAATGCTTATCAGAATATTTTGTCCATGCAACTTGTAGTGTCACCCCAAGACCTGCGAATGGTCAATTGTTCTTGAAACTTTTTTGGGAGAAATCCGCAGAAACTGGAATTTTAAGCTTTTATGGGGTATATCTCCTCTTCCAGTCAAAAATGAGTTAAGACCTCGATTTTTGAATACCCTTACTACTTACAAAAGTGTTTCCCTATTAGTTTTGCGTCTGGTAAAACAAGTTACATTTCTCTGCGGCATTCCCATTTGATGTTGTTGGTGTCCAAATACAGATTATTTTTTTTGAAATTTTGACATTTAGCAGCCCATGGAGGGTTAACAAATGCTGAATATTTTATCCATGCAACTGGTAATGTGACTCCAAGACCTATAAATGGCCATTTTCTCTTGAAAACCTACGAGACGTTTGTAAAGAAATTCAGGGAAAACACAATTTCTTTATGCCTTTGATGGGTATTGCTATTAACCATTTCAAAGGGGGTTAATGCTTGGTTTTTTGAATACCCTTATTACTAACAAATTTGGTCCTCGGTGAATTCCACTTCCAACAAAGTAGATTATGTTTATCTCTCGGGTATGCATTGGGTGCTGTGCGCGTCTGAAAACAGCCTATCTCAACAAAATTACGATGCTTAGCTGTCTGTAGAGGGTTAATAAATGCTTACCGGAATATTTTGTCCATGCAACTTGTAATGTCATACAAAGACCTGTGAATAGTCAATTTTTTTTGAAAACCTACAAGTTGCTTTTAGAGAAATCCACATAAAATGGGAATTTTAAACTTTTAAGCAGTATCTCTCTTTAACCAGACCAAAATGGGTTAAGACTTCGACTTTTGAATACCCTTACCACTTACAAAAATGTTTCCCCATCAATTTTGCATCCGTTAAAAGAAGGTAACTTTCTCGGTGATACACCCGGTAGGTGCTGTTGGTGTCCAAATGCAGCCCATTTTATCACAATTTTTACGTTTAGCAACCCGGGGAGGGTTAGCTAATGCTGACCAGAATATTTTACCCATGCAGCTTGTAATGTCACACCAAGACCTGGGAGTGACCAATTTTTCTTACAAATCTACAAGACTCGTTTAGAGAAATCCATGGAAAATATGAATTTTTGAGCTTTTGGGGGGTATTGCTGTTTAACCAGCCCAAAACTGGTTAACGCTTGGTTTTCTGAACACCCCTATTACTTACAAAAATGATCCTCGGTGAATTCCACTTCCAATAAAGGAAGTTATGTTTATCTCTCGTGTATCGTTTGAGTGCTGTGGGGGCCTGAAAACGACCCATTTCATCAATATTTCGACGTTTGGCAGCCTGTGGAGGGTTACCATATGCATCGCCTAATATCTCTTGTGTATCAATGGTCATATCACAGGCAGGTCTAGCAATGATGAATGTTTAAAAAAAATCTACAAGACATGTTGCGAGAAAGTGCCTATAAACCCCAATTTTGACAGTTTTTTTCCAATTCTGGCGAAATAAGGGTTAAATCGAAAATTCCGCTTCGGTACATTTTTAGATATTGTGCCCCCTCTATGAGCGTGCCAAATTGTGTGAAAATCAGTTCGAAAATGGCGTCTGAGTCGTGCGGACAAAATGTGTGGAAAAAAAACTAAAAAAAACTAGACTTTATGATTCTGGAGAATCATGGCTTTTCCCGATTAGATTCCATGATTTTTCTTGACCCCACAGTGTCTGATGAATTGTTTTTAACTGTCTCACTAAAGTTCCTTCATTGATGTTATGAGAAAGGTGAGTATAGTAGTCTCAAATGACTCGGTTTGGGTTTGATAAAAAAATGTTTAGGTAAAACCCATCATTAATGGTAGAATGGGTTAATATCAATATCAATGTTTCCCTATCAGTTTTGCGTCCAGTAAAAGAAGTTACGTTTCACGGTGGCATTTCCATTTGATGTTGTTGGTGTCCAAAAACAGACTATTTTCTCAATTTTTTTTACATTTAGCAGCCCATGAAGGGTTAACAAATGCCTTCCAGAATAATTGATCCATGCAACTGGTCATATGACACCAAGACCTATCAACGGCCATTTTCTCTTGAGAACCCCACAAAATGTTTGTAGAAATCCAGGGAAAACGATTTTTTAAGCTTTTGATTGGTATCCCTGTTAACCTCCCCAACAGGGGTTAACGCTTGGCTTTTTGAATACCTTTATTACTTACAAAAATGGTCCTCTGTGAATTCCACTTCAAACAAAGGAGATTATGTTTATCTCTCATGTATACATTAGGTGCTGTGCGTGTCTGAAAACAGTCCCATGTTAACAACATTACAATGCTTGGCAGCTTCTAGATGGTTAAAAAACGCTCACCGGAGTATTTTGTCCATGCAACTTGTAATGTCACATAAAGACCTACGAATAGTCAATTTGTCTTGAAACCCTACAAGTTACTGTTAGGGAAATTCACAGAAAATGGGAATTTAAAGCTTTCAAGGGATATCTCTCTTTAGCCTGACCAAAATGGGTTAAGACGTCGACATTTGAATGCCCTTACTACTTACAAAAATGTTTCTGTATAAATTGTACGCGCGATAAAAGAAGGCACTTTTCTTTGTGGTGTACCCTTTGGGTGCTGTTGGTGTGCAAAAACAGCCCATTTTATCGCAATTTTGACCTTCAGCAGTCCGGGGAGGGTTAACTAATGCTGACCGGAATATTTTGTTCATGCGACTTGTAATGTCACACCAAGACCTGCAAATAGCCGATTTTTCTTGAAAACCTACAAGATGTTGTTAGAGAAATCCACAGAAAACGGGGATTATAAGATTTTAATGGGTATCTCTCTTTAACCAGCCCAAAATGGGTTAAGACGTCAAATTTTGAATACCCTTACCACTTTCAAAAATATTTTCCAATCAATTTTGCGTCCGATAAATGAAGGCCTCTTTCTCTGTGGTATATCGTTTGGGTGCTGTTGGTGTCTAAAAACAGCCCATTTTATCACAATTTTTACGTTTAGCAGCTCGGGGAGGGTTAACTAATGCTGACCGGAATATTTTATCCATGCAACTTGTAATGTCACACCAAGACCTGAGAGTGACCAATTTTTCTTGAAAATCTACAAGACTCGTTTAGAGAAATCCACGGAAAACATGAAGTTTTGAGCTTTTTTGGGGTATTGCTGTTTAACCAGCCCAAAACGGGTTAACACTTGGTTTTCTGAACACCCTTATTACTTACAAAAATGATCCTCAGTGAATTCCACTTCCAATAAAGGAAGTTATGTTTACCTCTCGGGTATCGTTTGGGTGCTGTGGGGGTCTGAAACCGGCCCATTTCATCAAAATTTCTATGTTTGGCAGCCTGTGGAGGGTTACCATATGCATCGCCTAATATGCTGTGTGTATCAAAGGTTGTGTCATAGGCAGGTCTAGTAATTATATTTAAAAAAAATCCTAAAGACGTGTTTCGAGAAAGTGCCGATAAACCCCAATTTTGGCAGTTTTTTGCCAATTCTGGCGAAATAAGGGTTAAATCGAAAATTCCGCTTCAGTACATTTTTAGATTTTTTGCCACTCTATGCGTGTGCCAAATTGTGTGAAAATCGGTTTGAAAATGGCTTCTGAATCATACGGACAAAAATGTGTGGAAAAAAAAAACAAAAAAAAAAAAAACAAAAAAACAAAAAAAAAAAAATAATAATCCGTAGAAAAACAATAGTCTTTTCCAGAGGGAAAAGCCTAATAAAATAATAATAATAACTAGACTTTATGATTCTGGAGAATCATGGCTTTTCCCGATGAGATTCCATGATTTGTCATGACCCCACAGTGTATGATGAACTGCTTTTGACTGTCTCACTGAAGTTCCTTCATTGATGTCATGAAAAAGGTGAGTATAGAAGTCTTAAATGACACAGTTTGATAAAAAAAAATTGTTTAGGTAAAAACCATCATTAACGGTGGAGAGGGTTAATATCAATATTGTCGTCCAACAAGTTAATGACCGACAAAAGGAGTTATGTTTGTTTGACACATACCCACTGAGTGCTGTATCTATTTGAAAATGGTCCGTTTTATCTCAAATGTATCCAAAATATTGAAGTCTGGCAGCTTGTTAAGGGTTAACAAGTGCTAACAGGAATATTTATTCATGCAACTTGTAATTTCACACCAAAAACTGTGAATGGCCATTTTTACTTAAAAATCTATGAGATGTTTTCAGAGAAATCCAGGGAGAACATGAATTTTAAGCTGTTGAAGGGTATAATTGTTTATCCAGCCCAAAATGGGTTAAGAGTTGTTTTTTTAATACGCTTATTACTTATAAAAATAATTCTCAGTGAATTCTTCCACTTATGTTGATTTCTCCTCTTAACTTTGGGTGCTGCGGGTATGCAAACACAGCCCACTTTTTCAACATTTTGATGTTTGAGAACCAGCATAGGGTTAACAAATGCTTACTGGAATATTTTGTACATGCAACTTGTAATTCACACTAAGATCTGAGAATGGCCAATTTTTCTTGAAAATCTACGTGATGTTTTTAGAGAAATCCTCGGATAACATGAATTTTTAACCTTTTGAGGGGTATCACCCTGTAACCAGCTCTAAATGGGTTAATGCTTGGTTTTATGAATACCTTCATTACTTACAAAAATGATCCTCGGTGAGTCCCACTTCCAATGAAGGTGGTTATGTTTATCTCGCAGGTACACATTGGGTTTAATGGGTGGCCAAGTACAGCCCATTTTCTCAAAATTTGCCTTCTCTGGAGGGTTAACAAACGCTTACCGGAATCTTTTGTTCATGCAACTTGTAATGTCACTCCAAGACCTGCAAATGGTCAATTTCTCTTGAATACTTACTAGATTCTTTGGAGAAATCCAGAGATAATGTGAATTTTAAGCTTTTAAGGGGTACATCTCCTTAACTGGGCGAAAATGGGTTAAAACCTCAATTTTTGAATACCCTTACTACTTACTACAAATTTTCCCTATCAGTTTTGCATCCGGTAAAAGAAGTTATGTTTCTCTGCAGCATTCCCATTTGATGTTGTTGGTGTCCAAAAACAGACTATTTTTTTTCGAAATTTTGACATTTAGCAGCCCATGGAGGGTTAACAAATGCTTATCTGAATATTTTATCCATGCAACTGGTAATGTGACTCTAAGACCTATCAACGTCCATTTTCTCTTGAAACCCTGTGAGAAGTTTGTAAAGAAATTCAGGGAAAACATGATTTTTTAAGCTTTTGATGGGTATTGTTATTAACCATCCCAAAAGGGGTTAATGCTTGGTTTTCTGAATACCCTTATTACTAACAAATTTGGTCCTCGGTGAATTCCACTTCCAACAAAGTAGATTATGTTTATCTCTCTGGTATGCATTGGGTGCTGTGCGCGTCTGAAAACAGCCTATCTCAACAAAATTACGATGCTTAGCATCCTGTAGAGGGTTAATAAATGCTCACCGGAATATTTTGTCCATGCAACTTGTAATGTCACACAAAGACCTGCGAATAGTCAATTTTTCCTGAAAACCTACAAGTTGCTTTTAGAGAAATCCACAGTAAATGGGAATTTTAAGCTTTTAAGGGGTATCTCTCTTTAACCAGTCCAAAATGGGTTAAGACTTCGACTTTTGAATACCCTTACCACTATCAAAAATGTTTCCCCATCAATTTTGCATCCGATAAAAGATGGAACCTTTCTCAGTGGTACACCAAGTGGGTGCTGTAGGCGTCCAAATGCAGCCCATTTTATCACAATTTTGACTTTTAGCAGCCTGTGGAGGGTCAACAAATGCTCCCCGCAGTATTTTGTCCATGCAACTTCTGTTGTCATGGGAGTGACAAATTTTTCTTGAAAATCTACAAGACTTGTTTAGAGAAATCCACGGAAAATATAAATTCTTGATCTTTATGGGGGTATTTTGTTTAACCAGCCCAAAACAGGTTAACGTTTGTTTTTTTGAACACCCTTATTACTGACCAAAATGATCCTCGGTGAATTCCACTCCCGATAAAGGAAGTTATGTTTATCTCTTGTGTATTGCTTGGGTGTAGTGGGGGCCTGAAACCAGCCTATTTCATCAAAATTTCGATGTTTGGCATTCTGTGGAGGGTTACCATATGCATCGCCTAATATGTCGTGTGTATCAAAGGGCGTGTCACAGAGAGGTCTAGCAATGACGAATGTATAAAAAAAATCTACAAGACATGTTTCGAGAAAGTGCCGATAAACCCCAATTTTGGCAGTGTTTTGCCAACTCTGACGAAATAAGGGCTAAATCGAAAATTCCGTTTTGGTACATTTTTAGATTTTGTGCCCCTCTATGCGTGTGCAAAATTTCGTGAAAATCGGTTCGAAAATGGCTTCTGAATCGTATGGACAAAAAAACAAAAAAACAAACAAACCCCCCCCCCCCCCCAAAAAAAAAAATAATAATCCGTAGAAAAACAATAGTCTTATCCAGAGGGAAAAGCCTAAAAATAATAATCTGTAGAAAAACAATAGTCTTTTCCAGAGGAAAAAGCCTAATAATCCGTAGAATAACAATAGTCTTTTCCAGAGGGAAAAGCCTAATTACATTTAGCAGTTTAGATTGCTAAAGTATTAGCTGTTATTGTATTTTTTAGTGTCACGTTGAAATTATTTATGAAAATTGTTTGTTGACAGGGTCTCTCAGTGCTTGCATGGAATATATATTCATCCTAGGCTGATACCCCAGCTGAATATAAATTAAATGGAAAAAAATGATAAGATTTGAATGGTGATGCTTGTGAATATCACTGGAAGGATATAACCACTACATTTGGCAAATGGTTAATGTTTCATTCTTACTCCAGTGTGTAGGGATTTGCCAAATTCTCATTAATTGAATACTTCTGTCTATTGCATATTTTTCACTGGCAAAGTAGGGAGCATGGTAGCTCGTTGGTTAGTGTATTAGACTTCAGATCAGAAGGTCATACCTGTTGGTTCAATCCTGACCTGCATCAAATACATTGTGTTGTTGGGCAAGAAACTTAACTTCTTTCATGCTGCACACAGATATTCCTGTCAGGACCGGATTTCTCTTGCCACTGAAATAAGTATAATTTGGGTGCATTTAATCAAAATTCCCCCTGTAAATTGCATTTTTTTTTTTGCACCAATGGTTTCCTGAGTTAAATTTAGAGGAATTTTTCATCAAATCTAGCCATGGCTCCTTCAGAGCAGCCATTACTAAATTTGATGAAAAATATCTTGAAAATAAGCAGCGGGTTAAGAGTTAATACCAATTGCTCATATGGGAGCACAGTGGTACAGTGTGTTGAGGCATACTGCATCTCAGTGGTACACATACCTTCAAACAATGCTAATCCAACTTGTGCAGATTAGTAGTAAGTTGACGAGCCCAACAGTCACTTGATATTTCTTGGTGGTTCTCTCCAGGTATTCTCACTTCCTCCACCAAAAAAAACTCTCTCACTCAACATGACACTATGTTCTAATAAGACTAAAATCCTTGCCCTCTGATTGAAAGAGAGCACGCTTCATTTTGTCTATGTTTATGGCTCCAGTGGCATATGTTACTGCCTGATGTCAGGAAGTGAAATATTTGAGAAGATGTTAGCAATGGGAGGAGATTCAAAGTGCATACAGTCTATAAAATCGTATTTTCAAGGCCTGTGATCATTCTATGAATGTATACCCACAACCTACTTATAAAAAAAATGTGGAGGTAACTCCATCTCATTTCAAATCATGAACTTGTTCTCGGTTTAACATGCTGCTTGTAGCATATGTTCAACCTCAACGCTTTGCGTCCCGGTTTAGCAAAAGCTCCGAGCCGCAAACCTAGGACCATGGTACCGTCAATTCATAAAAATATCTTAAAATGTTAACCCTAAAGGGCCTGGAAAAATTTCTTGAATACTCTTAGACCACCACCTGCACATTGGCAGTAGCTAAGCAGTGACTTCTAGAAAAGTCTTAGTTGTCCATGTTGCCAGCCAAGACTTGACAAGAAAACCCTGTCAAGGTAATATGTCTATTTTCAGCAGGATCTCCTCATGATTGCATGTTAAGGCTATCTGTTCTTAGGACACAAAAGTCGGAGATGGGCCTTAAGGGTTAAAAGTGTTGTTTAACCACCAATAAATAACTATGAACTGACCAATTAGGTATTCAACTTCTACTGCATCAGAACTCTTTGAAATGATTTACTTTCAGGTATCTGGAAAGAATGGATGTATAATATAAAAATAAAATATGATTACCTGGATAGATATCCTGTTCATATCATAAGTGGACCAATATTTGATTATAATCATGATGGTCGATGGGAAGGGTTAATTAGTGATACAAAGTGAGTGCTTTGATTTTTCTCTTTTGCAATATCTTATTGTCTCACTGCGAGAACTTGTTTGTTAAGTTAACCCTTAGCACACTGATGTCAAGATACCCAAATTTCATGCTGCAGATTTTTCCCATAAGGCCTACAAAATTAAAAATTTGTTTTTCAGGCCTTCCCACATTGTCCTTTTGGCTGCCTGTCTATACACAGGGCACTGATGATTATATAAAAATTGCAGTCTGCAGCCAGACAGCTGCAAACTGAAGGTATTATTTTATCCTCACTGTATATTGATATTAGACTGACTCATCCCACTGTAAGTGTACACAAAGGTGATACCGTTCCAAGAACAAGTGTTCAAAGGGTTAATGAGTTCTGTCAAACAAAAAGGAATTTGTTAAAACGCCTAGGAACATTATGAAAAACATTTACAGCTTCAGATTTTGAAATTTTGACATAAGTGTTCAGAGGGTTAATGCTAAGGCAAAGACAACAACTGCTTTGTTGTTCTAACACTGCTGCATTTATTAAAAGTTGGTAAGAATCATTTCTGTTTCATCCTTCACTCAAAGTGAATTGTCCACAACAAGCATACAATACAGCCGCTGTTGACTGGTCACTTTCCACGGCTGGGCAATATTTCCACGGAAGCAATAATATTAGATTTCATACACTAATTATAGGAATAATCATCAAAAAATTAATTAATGAAGCACCGTGTACAACTTCATTAATTAAAATTTTGCTGATAATGATTTTTATTACCTTATAAATGCATGTGTGGATATCACTGCCCACACGTGGATTATGACTAGTGATGAACCGATTATCAAAACTTGCTATCAGCCTATTACTGGTTATTTCTCTGCCGATTATACCGATTCTGATGGCTGAAGTAAGTCACTGAAGAAAATCTGTTGGTGCCTGTTATACTACAGAATTTCGTTGATAAATCGTCAATTACGAAAGCTTAATACCACATAAGTTCTCAGAGTATGCATATTTAGTGCTGGGCAATATTAGCCAAAATAATATTTGCATTTTGGTTGGGGTGTGGGGAAAAGATCGTTATTAAACCCCCCGCAAACAAAGTTTGGGGGGTATATAGGAATCACTCTGTCTGTCTGTCCGTCCATCTGTCCATCCATCCGTCCGTCTTTCCGTCTGTCCGTCTGTCCATCCTTATAAGCGCAACTCCTCCTAAATCGTTCAAAGAATTTTCATGAAACTTTACACAATGGAAGAACTCCATATGAAGATGTGCATGAAGCAATATAATTCCGTTCTGACATTTCCAAGGGGAGATAATGTAACTTATACGTCTGTCCATCCTTATAAGCGCAACTCCTCCTAAACCATTTGAAGAATTTTCATGAAACTTTACACAATGGAAGAACTCCATATGAAGATGTGCATGAAGCAATATAATTCTGTTCTGACATTTCCAAGGGGAGATAATCTAACTTATACATTTCAGGCACGGGGGGTATCACTTTGTGAGCTTGAACACAGTACCTCTAGTTAACGATACAATCACACGATATTGTTCTCATGAAGATTGTGTTTTATTCAGGTAAATAGTGTTAATAAGGTTTTGTGTAAGGATACAATACACTTGGCTGTATTAACTAGGAATATACTGAGCATGCATACTTTGTGTCTTAAATTAATAATAATTTTGATGTTAATGTGTGTTGTGAAGTCGCATGACGCATGGTTTACACGTTTGTCAGAATGTATTATTCACTGTTTTTTTTTCAATGTATTACCTCCCTTGATGTGTTTCTCTAATATTAACATGAACACGACAATCTTCAGGAAATGGTGGCGATCTCGTACCAATTGCAGTTAGTAAATTCTGTAATATCTCTGCTCTGCAAATCCCAAAATTTCTGCTACACACTACACACGTTTTTAATATCAAAGGGATTTTTAATAGTCAGTGTTGAATATAGAATAGCCAGAAATGGCCGGTTCCAATTGCCAATTCCGATTATCGGTTCATACTAATTATGACCAGTCCACAACGTCTGTACCGTATGTACTGTTAAGGTCCTTAGTAAAACTGCCACAGTCAATGAAAACCCTCACTGACGACAATGTGAATGAGGATCAGACCCCAAATTAAATAACACTGAATCAGCTAGTTAAGCAGTCTATCTGCCCCCATAGGATATCTCCCATAGAGGGATAATTCTAGGATATTTTCTCCCCACCATGGATATCCCCCTCTTCCCCACCTGAATTTTTTCATGCAATCATGAACATTATTATTATTTTACACTATTTTGCATTTGAAATTAAACTTTCTAAATCAATTTACAATGTTGAAATTATATCATCTGATTATTATCTGACCAATATTATGATAGAATAATATTATTCAAGCACTTAGGAATATCAAACATATACTCCAGTGGATACAGGGAAAGAGATATCTGATCTGGACATCTTCACACCCCATTCTCACTTTCCATTTTTCACTAAACAAAGTCCAGACAGTTACTTGAAAGATTCTCATGGTCATATGTTGCTTATTTGCTTGTTGATATTCAACAGTACTGCATCCAGTAAAACTTTTATTTTTACCCTCTTCCCACCTCCCACCCCCCAAAAAGGTTTAAATCTTAGGCAAATCCTTACTGAAATTAACCCCCACATTGATTGTATTTATTGGCTTGCAGTGTCTTCCAAAATTAGCATAAAATTGTGAGACTTTAATATTTTACCTTTTTCCATTGATATATATTTATTTGCACATTTGCAACAAATCATGATTAAAATGCAATGTCTATTTATTATATTTGTTTCGTAAACATCCTGTTTGGTCTGTTCTTCAAAAAATAACTCAAATTTTATGTGGACAGTATCCCCTACCACCAGGTCAAAGTTCAAAAAATGTCCTCCAAAAGGTTTTATGACTGTTTATTTTCAATTTAGATTTAAGAGTATGGCATACAGGGAAACCCATTTCATTAAAGTCATATTTTCTAGGTATTTTGACATGAGTGAGGGGGAGATATCCTGGCCTGGTTATCTTCCCCACCATCACTATGGCGAAGTTTATAAAATATGCTTTATAGATTTTCAGACTCTATTTTAAAGTTAAAGGCTGATATTCATTAGTATGGCATTCAATGAAACACATTTTCTAGATATTTTAACATGGGTGAGGGCTGTGATACCTGGACCAGGACATTTTCTACCTCACCTTATGTCAAATACTTGAAGATTCCTGCATGGGTTTTAAGATCAGTCTGAGAACAATGAAGTTTCAGTCTCAATAATTTGGTGGAATGACATCATATTTGGTATTCAAGTGAATCTTTCTGATGTCTAACCCAGTGCCCAGTTATTTAATTATTTGTAGTATTTTTGTCAGAATTATTGCCCTTTGTGGACTTGGAATTTGTTTAATGTTGAACTATCAGGAATGGTCTTTAAAAATCTTCTTGAGATCTATCATTCAGAATCTTCTGATATTTGATACACAGACTCTTTATGGAGGTCAGCTTCAAGTTGTTCAAATTAAGTCCCTGGGTTTCACATTTGTGCTCCTTATGTAACCTGAATTTTAAACCGATTTTTTATAAAATCTTCAGAATCACCAGGCAGAATCCTTTCATATTTGGTTTACAGCATCCTTAGGACAGGTCAAACTTATGAAACTGAGTGTGCATGTTTGGTGGAAATTGGATAAAGGGTGATGTACTCTAAAAGCAGTTTGTATACCAGGTCTGTACCCCATGCACTTTTGGCTCCTGGTTAGTCAGCTCAGTTCAGTATTTTCAGTCAAAAAGACTTAAAGTCAAGCCTGTCCAAACCATAAGGATACATGCTCTTGTGGATAAAGATCCAGTATAGTTCTTTATCGTGCCTGATCCATTTGTTTACATCAAGGTCAGGATCACTCTGAAGAACGTCAGTAATTTGGAACTCCATATTGTCTGGTTTATTAAAGTATTTACTGATGGGTTTATGATGCTTGTTTCTGATATCTCTAAAGTGTTCCAAGATTCGAAGGTGGAATGTGCATTTTGTTTCACCAACATGCTGTATTTTGCATTTAAATAACATTTTGGCTTTGTCTGTTGTGTCTACCTTTTGATTTCAACTGACAACGGATATTGCATACTTTCTGATAAATCTTGTAGTGTTCCTCTGAGATTTGGGGTTTGACAAGTTTACCTCATTTTGAAGTCTCATCAGATTCAATTTTCCTTTTTGTATTGGCCTGATGGCCATTGATAGAGGAGTCAGATGATGAGCCGTAAAATGTGGGTACACTACCATCTGACAACCGTACATTACTAGATCAAGTCTATATTGATACCTTTGAGATTACTTTTGAAAATGATGTACTGTCAAGTGGCATAAAATATAATATATAATGGAGCTTAGCCTGAATTAGGGTTATTGTGTTGCTAAGCTTCACTTAGCCGAATTGAACTGTTGCATTCTTCTTCAGTGGCATGAAAGCTAGGGATCACTGTTGCTCACTCCCTTTTTATACTCCTGCTAGAGGGTGCCATTACTTGGTCAATTGAGGGCATGACCAGGTCATTTGCAGAGTCATGAGTTCAGTGCAGCTGGCTGGGGAGGTTGCGCATCCTAGGTCAAAAGGTCATGTCAACTCCTGAAGGTCTTTATCCTCAAGACCGTACATCCATATGGTTTTAACAGGCTTGACTTTCAGTCTTTTTGATTGTAAGTAATTTGTAAACTTTTAACCTATTCCATTACACCAATGTGACTTATCGGCTAGTGATTACTGGAAAGAATCAATATTTTTCTTACCTGCACACAAGTGAACATTTCGGGTTATATTTGGAGAGCAACCAAGTCACACCTTCAACTTTTTGCTGGGAGAACTTATCTCTTTGACCAATTAAATCTTCATCTGCCATGATACACCCTTATCAAATGAAGGTGAAGTAGTACAACTACACTATGCAGTAATCACACCCTAGGCACTTAACTGAAGTCCTTGATACCTCAAAAATTAACCCTTTTACATTTAACCTCGTGCAATCCAGCATGATCCTGGTGAGCTGCACATAATAGCAGGGGAGATAATTATGGAACACACTTCCAGTTACCATAGAAAGAGACATAATCTTTCTTATAACTTCCTATTTCATTAGGAAGGGAGACAACTCCTACTACTTCTGGGGTAAACAACAGGAGACAAGGGAGACAATCCCATCCATTCTGGTCACAAGTCCAGGCACATTTCTCATAGTGGCATACCCCTCACATGACATTTGACACAGAGGTCAAATGTTCACAAGTCCCCCCACCCCCAAGAGTTAACTTGACCTTTTGACCTTGGCTGTGCAGGCTTCCCAGAGGGCTGCATTGAAATCATGGCCTCCCCAAATGACCAGGCCATGCCTTCAATTGACTTGGTCATGACACCCACTTGTGTGGGTGTACACAGGGAGCAAACAACAATGACCTCTGGCTTTCCTGTCACTGAAGAAGAATGCAACAATTCGAAACTTGTTTGGCTCAGTGAAGCACGACTTGGCAAACAATAAACTTTGGACTTAGGCTAACCTCTGTTATATATTATTAGCTCACCTGACTGAAAGTCAGGGTGAGCTTTTCTTATCACTCTTCGTCCGTCGTCCATCATCCGTCGTCCGTCGTCTGTCGTCCTGCGTGAAGGTGGTGTTTGAGCCTCTTTCTCCTAAACCACTGGCCACATTTTAATTAAATTTCATGTAAATAGTGGTTATATAGGGGCATTTTGATTTTTATCCAAAATAGGTTTCGGCTTATATTGAGTAGAGGTGTGGGGAAAAAATGGCCAAATTTTTTGAAAACCTTCTTCTAATGAACCACCAGTAGCAGAGACTTGATATGTGGTATACAGAGTCCTTTTGAGGTTTAAAATCAAGTTTGTTCAAGAGAAGTTTGTCGGGCATTATTTGCCTTCGTTATGGGAGGGGCAAAAATTTTGGCCACGCCTAAAATTTCTATTTTCAGAACCGTGAGGTCAATTTGAACCAAATTTGATATGAGATGATAATGGGTCATAAGTAGTTGATTGATGCAAAAAAAAATTTTCTCATTGCCCCGTGGGAACCTCAGGAGCTAAAAATAGGAAAAACCTTAAAGCTGCCATATCTCCAAAACTACACGGCACAGAGAATTCTTATTTTGTATAAAGCTTACTTTTATCCAGTAGAATAGAATGGTTAAAAAAAATCCCTATCGGTTTGATCACAAGGTACTTTTTTCAGGACTTTGAAAAAGTGCTGAGTGAGCACTTTTTAACACTAGGCAATGGGAAAAAGATTAAAAAATCTTTTTCTCCAGATCCAGCAGGCAGAATCTTTTTATATTTGGTATGCAACATTATAGGGTGGATCTGATTCAAGTTTGTTCAAATCGGCCCCCTGGGTTCATATTTGGGCTCAGTATAGTATCCCGATTTCGAACTTAGTGCATTTCAGGCAAATTTCTTAAAAAATCTTCTTCTCCAGATCCAGCCGGCAGAATCTTTTGATATTTGGTCTGTAACATTGTGGGGTGGATCTGATTGAAGTTTGTTCAAATCGGCTCCCTGGATTCATATTTGGGCTCACTATAGAAGCCCGAATTCGAACTTAGTGCATTTCAGGCAAATTTTTTAAAAAGTCTTCTTCTCCAGATCCAGCAGGCAGAATCTTTTGATATTTGGTATGCAACATTGTGGGGTGGATCTGATTCAAGTTTGTTCAAATCGGCCCCCTGGATTCATATTTGGGCTCACTATAGAAGCCTGAATTCGAACTTAGTGCATTTCAGGCAAATTTCTTAAAAAATCTTCTTCTCCAGATCCAGCAGGCAGAATCTTTTGATATTTGGTATGCAACATTGTGGGGTGGATCTGATTCAAGTTTGTTCAAATCGGCTCCCTAGATTCATATTTGGGCTCACTATAGAAGCTCGAATTCGAACTTAGTGCATTTCAGGCAAATTTCTTTAAAAATCTTCTTCTCAAAATCCAGCAGGCAGAATCTTTTGATATTTGGTATGCACCATGCGTAGGGGGGGGGGGGGGGAGATTCAAGTTTGTTCAAGCCAAATCCCTGGGTTCATATTTGGGCTCACTGTGGTAGCCCAAATTATAACTTGGTTCAAAATGAGAAATTTTCTTTAAAAATCTTCTTCAGATCCAGCAGTTGGAATGTTTTGATATTTGATATGCAGCATCTTTAGGGGGGTGAGATTCAAGTTTGTTCAAGCCATGTCCCTAGGTCCATATTTGGACTCACTGTGGGGGATTGAATTGTAACTTAGTTCAAAATGCGGAATTTTTCTTTGAAAATCTTCTTCTTCAGATCCAGCAGTCAGAATGTTTTGATATTTGGTGTGCAGCATCCTTAGGGGGGTGAGATTTAAGTTTGTTACAGCCAAGTCCCTGCGTTCATATATGCGCTCCCTGTGGGAGCCCGAATTATAACTTAGTTCAATATGAGAAATATTCTTTAAAAATCTTCTTTTTTTTTAGATCCACTGGTCAGAATCTTGGATATTTGGTATAAGCTTTTCTTAGGAGGAGCAGATGCAACTTGTTGAAATCAATTCTCTGGGTTGATATTTAGGCTACCATGTTAGGTGAGTGCCCTCAGGCCCCTTGGGGCTTCTTGTATTTTATTTAACTTGTCAGCTTGGTATTTTGTCTTTTGACGTTCTTTAGTCTTCCCATGGCATTTGCTTGTGCAAACTCTCAAATTGCATCATTTTCTATAGAAGAGAAAGGGGAATTCGATGGTAGGCATAAGAAGTCTTACTTTAAAAATTTTTTTTTTCACTGGCAAAGTGGCTATTTGTTTAACAAGATTCCACTGTTCCTGTAAATGTACTATTCCAAAATGGTCTATTGAAATAAATCTTATATATTTTTGAAGTTTTTCCCTAAATTACCAGAAGACCCAGAATATTTTATTTTCTTAGCATGGATTTCTTTTGTGGCCAGTATGCACTAACAGGTAGAATGCCTCTTGAATGCATGGTAAATATTTATTTATTTATTAATAAAAAAAATTTCAACAAAACCATATCATGTGGCTATCAAGACCACAACAGTTTTATGGGTGGAGGAAGCCAGAGTACCCAGAAAGAACCACTGAGCAATGGCAAGCAACTGTCAGCTCCCCAACATGCTAACTCCACACAAGCAGGGTTAGCATTGGTTGAAGACAAGTGCACCATCGACGTGCAGTACACAATGCCACCGTGCCACCATGTGGGCAATGGGGAAGTGTCTTTCCCAAGGACACAACATGATTCGAACCAAGGACCTCTCGGCTTGCAGTCTGCATCTCTACCTACTAAGCCACTGCGTCCCCTATGGTAAATATACTATTCACAAAAAGTAGGGAATATTTGATAAAAATGAGATATCTGAAAAAATATTTTTTTATTTTCATCAACAAGACAATTTGTTTCACCTGTCATGAAAGTCGAGAGTGAACCTCGATTCATCGGAAAACATCATGTTGCTCCACCAACAATTGCCCCAGCACTGTTGGGCACCACACCAATTACGTCCTGCTGCGATGTGATGTTCAGTCAAACGTGGAATTATTCAAGGTTGTCGAGCGTACAAATTCCAGCTGTGTAGATGATTTAGGATAGTCTGACCACTGACTCACACATCTGTCACTCGGTGCAGCTGCTGTCCAATTCCTGAGGCACATTGATGGCAGTTACATAATGCTGTGGTTCGGATGAAACGATCATGGTTAGCAGTTGTCACCTTTGGACAAGCTGACCAACGTCTTTCGTCAACATTTGAGCCACTGCAGTCTGTCTGTTGCCAGCTTCCAACATGCTAAACATTCATCATGTGTCAGTCTTTGCAAACCTCAAAAGTTATGTTTCAACCAGAAACTATTGATGAACGAGTTTATACCAAGAAAAGAACAATGAGACCACAGAAAAAGCCTGTCCAGTACAATAAAAAATTTTGAAATGTACCCCACAGACATTAACGCGTCACTTGTGTAAAAGTTTTTGTGGGCCGGTGACATTCATGATCCAAACTAAATTTGATAACATATTGATGTGTCCAATCACGAGTATCCAGTACTATTTTCTGAAAATATCAACATCAGTTTGGATATCCCCTCCTTCTTTTGAATAGTATATAAAAAATATGCAAGCAACAGAGATATTCCACTGAACGGTATCTAATTTAAGTTGAGTTCATAACTCTGGTGAGTTTGAGCTTCAATGACAGAAAAACAATCATTTCATTAGTGTAATTACGATATATAGTTAACTCTTTACCTAACAGATTATTCACATCTGCCGACTTAATTTACAAATTGAGCAGTTGAAAAAAAAAGTTTTCAACAAAACTTCATTGGGAACCTGTGCATCATTCACATTCCAGTGAGTGGTCAGATGATATGGTGTTGTTCAAATTTTGTTAAAAACGTTAAAAAAAGAATTTTAATTGCAAATTTTGATAGCGTTTGTTGGGTAAAACGTTAAATAGAGTGGAATCCTATTAACCCTTTACCCAACGTAATGGCCAAAACTGGCCAGCGCTATTCACTAAAATCGCCAATTAATTTTCATTATTTTTTCATTTTTTGTCTCAAAAACCGGAGTTATGGCTCCTCATTGGAACGAGCTTGATTTAGTTATTCAAGAATTTTATTCGCAAGTGTCGTCTGCTTTTCAGGTAAGGTAAAGGGTTAATTGAATTGCCACTTTGCCAATGAAAATTACTCAGTTAACAAGAGTATTCATTTAACCCTTTACCCAACGAATCGCCCGCATCCGCCCGCGTAATATGTAAATTTAGCGGCTGAAAAAATATTATTTTTCGAAACTTTTCAACAAAACCATATCATGTGACCCCTCTTTGGAACGAGCTCGTTCCAAAGAGGGGTCACATGATATGGTTTTGTTGAAATTTTTTGAAAAACTTTAAAAAATGATTTTTAAAATAATAAATTTTGAAATCGTCTGCGTTGGGTAAAGGGTTAACAGGGTTTTGATCACTTTCTTGTTTTCCAGAGACAAAACGGAGCATTTCTTCTTTTATATGTTGTTTGACAGAGCTCATAGGACACTGTCAAACAAGATGTAACAGATTAAATGCCTCTGTTGAATGAACTGAAGCCAAATAGGTCTTTAACCCTTACCATAGTTTCAGCTGAATATGACTAACAGTGCTTCTACATTATTGTTGGCTGTCTGTACAGGCAGTCAACAATGATGCAAAATCACTGTCAAGAAAATGCATATTCTTACCAGTTTAGCTCTCAAGGGAGAATGCACTTGGGTCAACTTTTTTAGAGCAATATAAAAGGCAATATAAAGAGGGCTGTTTATGGTTGTGTGAGGACCTATGGGTTAATTAAGGAGAATTTGGTGACTGAAAAGGGTAATTTCTCGACATATTGCAAGATTTTTTATTCAATTAACAGGAGTCTATAACCTACATGCAGTTAACAGATAAAATTTGAGCTGAAGATAGGTTAAATGTCTTTGTGTTTAGAAGTTATTCCCAATTAAGTAGGCTCCACTGTATTTGTTTTGTTTACTCTTCACAGGTATGTAAACAAGGATAAAAAAATTCCCATACCATCACATTTTTTCACGATTCTGATGACATGCTACAATGATTTGAATAAATGCACTGGAGATGGGTTGCACATTTTATCTATCATATTGCCACATACACCAAAAATTCCTAACTGTGTATCTTCAAGTGTTGTCTTTGGAGATGAGGTGAGTGATTATCTATCAATTTCCCAACATGACATGACCTTGACTGTTTAAAATGTTGTTAAACCTCAATTTATAAATGAATAAATAATCGATAAATAAATTTGTCAAATCAGAATAAAGTTACTGCACCAGTTATATAGCTTTCACTTGACTGAATAGGTGCTTATCCAATATTCTTCTGTAATAATAATAATAATAATAATAATAATCTGTCTCTGGCCATCTGCAATTATGCCATAGTTTTACAGACTGCATGTAGATGTTTGATATGTCTGAGTTGTGTTAGAATAGCTGTCAGAGATTGAAGCCAAACAGGATGAGTGACTTACTGCAAAAACTTTGATAGAGTAGTGTGTATTCTTGTTTCATGTTTATGATAAATGTCAGCACAGTCAAAGCTTCAGCTAATTGAGCTCCTGGTTCAATCAGTGGAGTATGGCCACTCAAATTTCCACTTGAATCGGGCAAAGGGTTTGAAATTGAATTGAATCTCAAATAGAATCAACTTCCCAATTGTTAAGATACTATGACTGTCTTCCTAGTGCTGGCTATACTCCCATGTGTACCCAGAATCCTTATACATACTGGGTTAGACAACTTAAGTCAAGTACAAGTAGATGGACCTATCACTTGTTTCTGAAAGGCTGTGAATTTTATTCATATGTCAACTAAAGGTATTCTGTGTTAAATTTCTGCATGAACCAATGCATAGACCCTATGTGCAACATGTTTTCATTAAATAGAACCATACAAGATGCACTGCCATTCAAATTACATGGCACTATCACTTTGAATGTATCACTACCAAAAAGAGTTTGGACATTTTCTGTTCTTAATATTCTAATGGTGACACCTCACCCTGCATTATCTTAGCAACGGGACTACATTCAAATGAGAATTGATCAAGTATCGAACAAAGTAGACAAAGAAAAGGCTATATTGCATCCCTTGAGTACAGTTGAAACTAGAAGTCCTGTCACTGTATTATGCACTATTTTGAAGTAATAGCACACTAAGTAAGTACACTTTTTGTCCCTATCAAGCTCAAACTGCCCCATTAGTGTAATGGTTCAACAATTGTATACTAGTAAACATAGATCATTAACATCATTCCTAGCCTCTACTGGGATGCATGTATATGCAATAACGTAAATAGATAATCAGATTTGACTGCATATATAGAATGAAGAGAGTGGATTACTACTTAATTGCAGTGCCATATTTTCTCCTCTTGAAAAGTATTTATAATTGTTCATAACAGCACGAGAAACAATTGCAAACTTTCATCACTTGCAAACTTTCATCAGTGCAACAAGATTGTGCAACCCGGTGGTCCATTTGATGAAAGTTTGCAAGTGCTTCTTGTCTCTTATCCCCAGAAATTGTAAATAATTACTGAGTAAAAAAATTGTCCCACAGCAATTTAGTAGTACCCCATCCTCCTCTTTCTGTAGTCTCAATATTTTCTTTCTGTTTGATTGGTACAGTTTGTGATTTCACTACCACCTTGCTAATAGTGCATTATATTTTGCATTGCACAGCGCAAACATTCTTGTGTATTTCAAACTACTTCATTCTTCTGCAGTAAGAATCACATTAACGAACATTTCCTGCATTAATTGTGACAGGACTTCTAGTTTCAATTGTAGAATAAGCTGGCACCTGCAAAGCTTTAACATTGCAGATGGCATCTTGTTCCACTCAAGGGATGATATATTATGCAAACTAGACATAACATGATCTCTTCTATCTGTTCAAATGACATTTTTAGGAATTTTCTGACTAATTTTGTGTTACTTAGTTAGTCTGGATATGGTCCTTCTCATTCCTCAGCAAACTGGAGAATGAGTTGTCATCTTCAGAAAGTTGACAAAAATGAAATCCCAAACCCTACAGGATTTGTTTTGTTTTTTTTTTGTATGAATAATCGAGATGGTTTTGAAATGAATCAGTGAAAGGTTTTGAAACTGAATCCAATCTTGAACATTCGTCTGAGGTCCATCAGCTGAATTATTGTTGTACTTCTTTTGCTGCTTCACATAATATGGATAATTATTATATGACTATCACAAATATAATATAGCTTATGAACCACTCACTGAAACGAGCTCAACAAGATTGTTCCAAGGAGGGGTCATAAGCTATATTTAAAACATGAAACTTTTCAGTCATTCAAGAAATTTTTGGCAAGCACCATCTGCTATTCAAGTTTGGTAATAAGACAGAACACAATGAGGATCAAATATGGGGATGTGGAATCAATGACCCTAGTTGGATTTTTAGCTCAACTTTGGCGAAGCCAAATTTGAGGTATTGCCATGGCCCGTCGTCTGTCTGTCCATCTGTCATGCCGTACACACTGCTCGAGCTAGAGGCCGTATTTATGGACTGATGTTTACTAAACTTCTTGGGTACCTTTGTTATCACCGTGAGACTAGAACGAGTGTTTTGGGGTCTGGTCTGAAATTTATGATGGCCGCTGGCAGCCATTTTGTACCAAAATTAGGTGCAATCAGATTTTTGCGCAGAACTTCCATATGAAAGCTCCGATTTGAATAATTTTTTTTTGTATAAATGTTTAGTACCATGGGATACATCACATATAATACAGGGTTTTTTCTCGTGCATAAATTATGCAAATTAGACTAACTTTGATTTATTTAGTGTTACTTTCAGCACTTTAAGTGCAAATGCCAATACGGCTCGGACTCGAAGCCGTATTTATGAACCGATCTTTATGAAACTTCTTGGGTACCTTTGTTATCACTATGGGACGAGAATGAGTGTTTTGGGGTCCGGTCTGAAATTCAAGATGGCCACTGGCGGACATTTTGTATAAAATTAGGTGCAATCAGATTTTTGTGCAGAACTTCCATATGAAAGCGCTGATTTGAATAATTTTCTGTGTGAATGTTTAGTACCATGGGATACATCACATATAATATGGATTTTTTCTCGTGCATAAATTATGCCAATTAGACTAACTTTGATCTATTTAATGTTACTTTCAGCACTGTAACTGCAAATGCCAATACGGCTCGGGCTAGAGGCCGTATTTATGAACCGATCTTTATGAAACTTCTTGGGTACCTTTGTTATCACCTTGGGACGAGAACGAGTGTTTTGGGGTGCAGTCCAAAATTCAAGATGGCTGCCGGCGGCCATTTTGTACCAAAATTAGTGCAATCAGTTTTTTGAACAGAACTTTTGTATGAAAGTTCTGATTTGAATAAATTTCTGTATGAATGTTTAGTAACATGGAATACATCACATATAATACAGGTTTTTTTTCTCGTGCAAAAAATTATGCAAATTAGATGAACTTAGATTTATTCAGTGCTACTTATACACAGTAAGTACACATGTCAATACAGCTCGGGCTAGAGTCTGTATTTATGAACCGACCTTCACGAAACTTCTTGGGTCCTTTGTTAACACCTTTGGTTGAGAATGAGTGTTTCTGGGTGTGGTCCAAAATTCAAGATGGCTGGCAATGACCAAAATTAGGTCCAATCAGTTTTTAGCTCAACTTTGACATAAGTCAAATTTGAGCTTATGCCATGGCCAGTTTTCCATCTGGCCGTCTGTCCGTCAACAATTCAATACGGCTCGGGCTAGAGGCCGTATTTATGAACCGATCTTTACGAAACTTCTTGGGTCCCTTTGTTTTGTGTCTGATCCAAAATTCAAATTGGCCGCTGGCAGCCATTTTGTACAAAATTAGGTGCAATCAGATTTTTGCGCAGAACTTCCATATGAAAGCTCTGATTTGAATAATTTTTTGTATGAATGTTTAGTACCATGGGATACATCATATATAATACGGGTTTTTTTCTTGTGTGTAACTTATGCAAATTAGACTAACTTTTATGTATTTAGTGTTACTTTTAGCACTGTTAGTGCAAATGCCAATATGGCTCGGGCTAGAGGCCGTATTTATGAACCGATCTTTACCAAACTTCTTGGGTACCTTTGGTATCATCGTGGGACGAGAACAAGTGTTTTTGGGTCCGGTCCGAAATTCAAGATGGCCGATGGCAGCCATTTTGTACAAAATTAGGTGCACTCAGATTTTTGCGCAGAACTTCCTATAAAGGCGCTGATTTTTTTTTTATGAATGTTTAGTACCATGGGATACATCACATATAATACCCATTTTTTTCTTGTGCAGAAATTATGCAAATTAGATGAACTTTGATTTTTTCGTTTTCGGTGCTACTTACACACAGTAAGTACACATGTCAATATGGCTCGGGCTAGAGTTTGTATTTATGAACCGATCTTCACAAAACGTCTTGGGTACCTTTGTTATCACTTTGGGACGAGAACGAGTGTTTCTGGGTGTGGTCTAAAATTCAAGATGGCTACCAGTGGCCATTTTGTACTGAAATTAGGTCTAATCAGTTTTTTGTACACAACTTCTATACGGCTCAGGCTAGAGGACGTATTTATGAACTGATCTTTACAAAACTTCTTGGGTACCTTTGTTATCAACATGCGATGAAAACGAGTGTTTTTGGGTGTGGTCCAAAATTCAAGATGTCCACCAGCAGCCATTTTGTACCAAAATTGGTGCAATCAGTTTTTTGTATAGAACTTCTGTATCAAAGATCTGATTTGAATAAATTTTTTATGAATGTTTAGTAACATGGAATACGTCACATATAGTACGGGTTTTTTTCTTGTGCAGAAATTATGCAAATTAGATGAACTTTGATTTATTCAGTGCTACTTGTACACAGTAAGTGCACATGTCAATACGGCTCAGGCTAGAGGCTGTATTTATGAACCGATCTTCACGAAACTTCTTGGGTACCTTTGTTATCACCTTGGGACGAGAACAAGTGTTTCTGGGTGTGGTCCAAAATTCAAGATGGCTGCCAGTGGCCATTTTGTAACAAAATTAGGTCCAATTAGTTTTTTGTCACAATTTCTATACGGCTCGTATTTATGAACTGATCTTTACGAAACTTCTGGGTACCTTTGTTATCACCTTGGGACAGGAACGAGTGTGTTTTGGGGTGCCTTTGTTATCACTGTGCTATGAGAACAAATATTTTGGGGTTCAGTTAGACCCACTCTGGGACTCAAAGATTTCTTTTCTAGTTTAGCATCTGACTGTCACCCACCTTTACAATACTTTACCTATACATTTGTTACAGGCTACGGTCAGTATTTATGTACAGACTGTTACAATACTTTACATGTACCTTTGTTATCAGGTCATTATCTAGATGTTTGTCATTGCTGTGTCACATACTATACATGTACATGTCTTAAACAAGTTGAGCTACAGTGTCATTGACACTTTCATTTCTATATTTCATATGTACTGAGGGAAAACTCCCAAGAAGGGTTGTTGATTCTTGTGCCTGAACTCTACCCAAGTTGTGTTCTGTATTTATACTACAACTAAACTTTTAATTAACCCTCAAAGGCCTGGGGGTTTTAATACATATTTTCTACTCATTAACAGCCTACATCCTGTGCTTTGCAGTTGTTTTGAGGCAAATAATAGACAGCCAAGACTTGTCTAGAAACAATTGCAAAGGTGTTTGGAATGTAACTTTCAAATGTACCTGGAGTGTGCATGTTGGAGCACCTGTTCTGCTGCAGTAAACAGTATTCAAAGTCGGAAATAGGCCTGTGAGGGTTAAGTGAACGAAATTGATATTTAAAAAAAAAATATCACCTTCAGTGGTCTGTTTACTTTCTTGCTGGATGCTGTTTTGTGTCAAAGCATTTCATTCACATCACAGCATCAGTTAGATGCATAATAACAAATCACTTTCATTTTTAAGGTACTATATAAGTAAGAGAAATTTGTTTACTGTGAAATTCCCACCTTTGATATTCCTTAAATGCAAATTAAATATACACAAATTATACATCAAAATGAAGGTTGGGAGGTATAGAACATGAAAAATACATGTAATCAACCCATAGAGTTGGCAGCAGGCACCGCTGGTTCCAGGGAGTCTGCTACCGTATTCGTACCAGAACTGATAACAAAATAATATTTCCGGAGAACAATTTGTGGCTAAACGTGCTTCAGGTATCCAATAACAAAGCTAGGCATTCAAAACACTTTAGGATGCAGCGTTAGGCCTGCATCTGAGAAAAGGACAACACTGTCTACATTTTTTATTGAAGATGGATTCCATGTCCAACGGACATGTGCAGATCACTCAATACCACGAATTTCCATCGAAAAACAATTTCGTAATTCTAGGAAATTTCACCAGGTGTCATTATACCTTGCATAGAATATGGCAACTGTGCATTGTCTATATAATAGCTGTATGCTGTATTAAGGCAATCCTTATATGATTTTAGATAGCATTGTATTTTAATGCTTTTTGTGTCTGATGGGCTTGAACCTACGATGTAAACAAAGCCTACAGTTTTGGAATTTACCCCCCCACGCAGCTCTGTCACTGTGTTTTGAAGAATTTTTATGTCCTAGCTTTGTTCTTAAATATATGAGGCACACTTGGCCACGAGTTGTTCTCGTGAAATATTATTTTCTTATCAGTTCTGGTACAAATATGGTAGCAGACTTCCAGGAACCATTGGTGCCTGCTGACAATTCCATGAGTTGATTGCATATGTTTTTTGTGTACTATACATCACAGCCTTCATTTTGGTGTATAATTTGTGTATATTTAATTTGAAATTAAGGAATATCAGAGGTGGGAATCTCAAAAGTAAATAAATTTCTCTTATATGGCACCTTAAATGATGTTCTTGCACATAAGCTGGATTCCACATGTGGCGTATATAGCACATTTCTCAACATCTGTATTGTATTGGGTAACATTGACTACACACAGCAACCATGGTACAAAGGGTTGAACAAGGTTCTTCAGTATTCATTTACTTTCCACTCAATCTTTGTTTCAGCCTTTTCAGAAGTACTTAAAACACAATATTGTTAGATTGAAGGACATCGAGCTATTAACAGGATTCCAGATAATTACAAAATTTGATGATATTAAGTCTGCTGAACTAAAAACCTACATGCCATCTCAATGGTTGTTTGCTGAGAAAAATTCATCCCGGTTATCGTCTTGTTCTCATGCATTTTCCACAAAGTGTCACAAGAAGTAAGTATCAGATACTTTTACCTTAATTTATCTATCTATCAATCAATTCATCTGGTTTATTATATGCCTACCACAAATAGCTCTTCTGCCTTAGTTTGTTCGTCAGTTCTGCTTCTTAAGAAAACAAGAGTCTCAACATTTTCCAAATTCATATCATGCCTGTCTTAATTTTATTAATGTGAAATAATAAGACAGAACATAATGAGGTTGGTATGTTCGGGGCTGGAATTAATGACCTGGATTGGAGTTTTTCAAGTGTTCCACAAGCACTGTAGTCACAAGTGAAATATAGGAAAAAATATAACAAGGAACATTAATTCCTATCCCTCATACTTAAACCATAATTAAACTTGAATATCACCTTTTGTTTTGTGTCAAAGGATTTCACCATGTACATAATGACCAATCAGCTGCATTCTTGCATGACGTTCTTACACATAGGCAGGATTCCACATATGGTGTATCTAGCACATTTCTCAATGTCTATATTGTACCGTGTGAGTTTGAATACACAGTACAATTTGAGTGTCTTCTGCTGTTTGATCTGTTTTGAAAAGGCTTTACTCAACAACTTTTGAGAAGAAAAAAATATAAAAAAATGTAGAAGTTCCTAAAACCTCTTCGTAATAAAGTTATATATAGATCTTCCAGCATTGTAAGATATTTCTGTAATATAAATATTTGAAGAATTATAATGTTTTGTTGGGTTAATATGTTACAGCGAATTTAATTGGCTATCTCTTAATTGAATAATCCTGTTAATTGAATGAAACTTCTAAAAAAAACATTTACCACACCAGTAGTACAAATATAACCCGTTAATTGCATATGAGCTATAGATTAAACTCCCCTTAATTGAATAAAAAATCTTACCATATGTAAAAAAATTACCCTGATAATCAATGAATTCCGCTTGTTTACAGACCCATTTGGCCTCACTACATCCAATACAGGAATTTAATCTATCATATCTTGTTTGACAAAGCTCCATGAGCTCAGTCAAACAAGATATAATAGAATAAATGCACTGTTTATCTCTAGAATACAGGAAAATGACTTAATCCCTGTTAATTGAACATTTTTCACTGGAAAGTGGTTATTCAATTAACAGGATTCCACTTTGTAAAGCGCTTTTTTGTTTGCACTTCGGGTGTCATGCTCATTTCTTATCAACCTACCTCACAATTGTTTACAACAGGCTTGCACTGCAGTTGAAGTCCCTAACTCAGAAGTATACTCTGTATTTTATTCTTTCTCAAGCGATTTGGGAAAGAAAATGTGGTGTAAAAACACCAAGAAAAAATAAGCCCAAACTGGGTCAAGTGCAGCCGGTGCACACCCAGTAGGGGACTCTCTTCTCTGGTCTAATCCATTTTTTTTTCCCACCATCTTGTGAAAATGCGTTTCATTTTGCTCATCAACAGTGATAACTTTTGATTCGATGTCGATGATGTTCCTGTTCTGAATTGTGGACTCATAGCTGTTGCTTTACCATCCAGACATATAGGGGTGTGTTTATGTGTATTTTCTCGATTATTCACCATATTTTTCCTGATATATCTCTAGACTGAGTTCACACAAGATTTTCGTGGGCCGTGCTGTTTCGGTCTCTCATTAATGCTAACCCGTTGGGGTCTGCTTTTATCTGAGTTAGATGTCAGCTGGGGGCTGTTGTGGCAGCTCTTGTCCCCTCTGTTAAGGGTCGAATTTCTGCCCATTTTTCCACTTTTGGCTGTTGGGGTACTTTTCTGTTCCCTTTGGACTTTTGTTTCAGCCCGATGATGGTAGATGGGGTGTCCTGATTTTATTTTTCCATGGGTTCACCTTCCCATCTCCATTGCTCTCACCAGATATGCTTAGGACGATACCTTGCGGGCGATGTTTGTTGACTTAGCATGTTGAAGATTCCCATTATTCATGCTCCACTTGATATGGGTGTTCTGTTGAAAGACCCTGCGGATGGTGTGGTCTTCCAACTTTTGGGCTTCAGTCTATCGTGTAGTTCGGACATGCGACCATTCCTCCCGTGCCCACAGGAAAGGGAATGCAGTCATTCGGGGCCTCTCGAATCGACTCTCTGGAGAGAGTTCTAGCCCCTAGGTGGGGGTTTTGCAGTCTTTTCTGGCAGTGGATACCATGGTAGCAGCTGACTTTCTGGCAAAGAGATGCCTGATTTGGGACCATTGTCCCCCTCCAGTCGACATCTGAGGCTGTCACTAGGGTTGTGACTCCTCCTTTGGATTTGAGCTCGGTTGCTCTCTCTACTTTTCTGCCTTTGTCAACAGCTACTGATGTATCCACTCCTGCAGCTGCTTAATCGGTGACATCATCAGTCTCCTTTTCAGCTGGCCTCGGCTTATCCCTGCAGAGATCTGCAGGGATTTCTGCTTCGTTGGAGGTGCGTTCTTGGCCTCAACCTTCCTTGACTTCAGCTTGGATCACCATGGACTCTGTTGTGCTTTTGTCCTCGCATTGTGGTCCTTTGGCCAGTTTAGCGGGACCAGCGCATATGTGCACCCTGAAACTTCTGTCACTCAGAGAGCCACAGCAACTCTCCTGAGTTCCCACACTTCAGATCCTCGGGGTATTCATGCCCCTATCAGCATCTGCCTTTGGATGTTTCGGCGGCCACCCATCATTCCACACTGGGTGTTCTTTAGGAGCATGACCCTTCGTTGGTTAAGAGGGTCAGATGTGAAGCCACGTTGCCTGGTCCTTCCCACGTTGGACCAGCAGATTCAGGCCATGAGCTTAGGGAGGCTCTCTCCTTGCTCATGCAGGTTTTTGCCAAGAGCCTTCCCATTGCCTCCAACAAGGCTACTGGAATTGAAGCAGGCTTTCTGATCCCCCTGGTGTTCCTACACCATGGGAGGCTTCAGCTGGTATGCCTGAGATGGGCTATGTGTCTTCAGACTCTGAAGATGGGTCAGACACACCTTATGTTGAGAGCCATCAGTCTATTGACTTGGGGGCAGTTCTCGACTTTGTGTTTGAGTTCCTTCTGGAGCTTAAACCGTACGACCAGCCAGAGGTTTCAGCCAGGCTGGGATCGTCGGTCACGTGCCTACAGCCTGTGGAGCAACCTGCTTCTGGATGCCTTCGACTGTACCAGTCGATACAGGTAGTCGAAGCTTTTGCAGCATTGGACTCTAGGTTGAGTTTCGAGGCTATGAAGACTTTCTCACTAGGGCTAATACCTTTTTGCCCCCTGTGCGTTATTGTTCCTATGATTCCACCAATCCATCAGTCTGCCAGACGTTGACGGTCTTGGATCAGGACTTCTCCCTCAGGCTTTCCAAGCCCAAGTTGGCCATTATTCCTATGGCGACTTTGGAGTCCCTGTTGGGCTTATCGAGAGAGATGCTGGGCAAGCTTTCTCTCTCGGATCATGTCGTCGCTTACCCTCCTCCAGGTAAGGCTCCCTTGCGTGTGATTTCTGAGGCTCTCATGCATCTTACATGCATGTCTGTAGCATGGCTAATCTGGAATTAGTTCGCCAGGATGCAGTGTTTGACACTAGCCATTCCCTTCCAGAAGTGCGCTATGCTACTCTTTGATCCGCTTCTTTGGTGGGTCCATGTGTATTCTATGATTCTGTGGCAAATGTCCTGCATCATTCCAAAGATCAGCTGCTGCTTCACCAGCTTGATCTGCCTTCTGTTGTAGGCTGGGGCCATTCTGAGCTCCCTTCTGCATCATCTGCAAAGCCAAGGACTGATCCTTCTGCCTTTGCTTCTTCCTCTTACTCACGTGGTAAGGGCAAGCATTGGTGGAACAGAGGGAAGTCTCAGGATGATTTTACTAGCAGAGGAGGTGGTTTCTCCACTCACGGGCCTTGCCAGGGTTCAAAATAATGGTCCTCACCTTGATTTGTCCCAGGTTGGAGGAAGGATAGAGTTTCCAGACCGTTGGGTTGTGATCACATCCTACCCTTGGGTGTTAGATGTTTGGTCTGCGGATATCCTTTCGGAGGCACCCCCACTCTGTCACAGGTACCACTTCCAATTCCCTTCAGATGGTTCATGTCAGGAACTTTTGATCACAGAGATAGACAATCTCTTGTCAAAGTGGGCGAGCAAGGTCATCAAGGACATTCATTCAGTGGGATTATATTCCCGCCTGTTCTTGGTGCCGAAGAAGGATAGCTGACTCCAACCGGTTATCGATCTGAGTATCCTGAACCAGTCTATCATTGTTCCCAAGTTCAGCATGGAGACTTTCAGGGCGGTTCGCCACTCCATTGACCATGGAGACTTTGTTTCCAGCATCGACCTGCGAGATGCTTACTTTCACGTTCCGAGTCATCGGACATCACGAAAGTATCTCAGGTTCACTTTTCTGGGGTGAGTTTACCACTTCAAGGCCATGCCTTTTGGCCTCAACCTGGCTCCTTGGTCCTTCACCCGACTGATGTCACATGTGCTAGCATTCCATAGCACACAGTCCAGGGTGACTACTTCGGGTTACCTGGACGACATCCTACAGAGACACTCCAATGCTGCTCTACTGGAGTCTGATGTCGACACACTGTTGAACCTGCTTTCGTTGCTAAGGTTCAGAATCAACGAGAAGTTGGACCTGGTCCCTTCTTAGTCATTTTGTCATCTGGGGATGGACTTCCGTAGCTGAATACAGTGGCATTCCCCTGATGAGGGCAGTGATTCACTTGGCTTTTGCCCTGCCTCTGACCTAATCTACATCTGCGATAGCTCAGTGTATTCTCTGGCTGCTTGGTCTCTGCGGTTCGGTGACGGATCTCATTCCTTTAGGTTGGCTGCATATCAGACCTCTACAACACTTTCTTCTCAGTCGTTGGAGGCCGAATGTCGATCCTCTGGATCTGGAGCTTCAGTTACCAGCATCTCTGAGCGTCACCTTCTTCCCTGGACGGATGTTCAGTGGATTTTGCAGGGAGTTCTGTTGGACTGGCCATGTCTGATCGTGTTCTGATGGCAGATGCCAGCGATCTTGGATGGAGCACGATGTTGGATCCTCTAGGTCTTTTCCTTCACTGTGTTTGGGACCAGGATCAGGCAGCTCTTCACATCAACTAGAAGTAGCTTCTTGTTCTTCTGAGTTTCCGGTAGTGTATTCCCCACCTTTCGAATCATCAGGTCCTTCTGTTGTCCAACAATTCGAGAGTGGTAGTTGACATTTGAACCAGGTCGGCACACACTCAGTCCCCATGAACAAATTGGCTTGGGATCTTTTACTGCTCGCTCAGGATGTCAACTCCAGTGTGGTGGCTCATCATATTCCCAGTCATCTGAATGTTCTAGCTGACTCCCTGTCCCGATAGGGCAGGGTCATTTCCACCGAGTGGATGCTTCACAGAGCAGTGTTTCAGTCGCTTTGCGATCTCTGGAGTCATCCCCACCTCGATCTGTTTGCGACCCGTTGGAACCATCAGGACACACTTGTGTCCACGTGTCCAGACCTTCTGGCTTTTGCCATGGACGCTCTCTCATTCGATTTACATGGACGAGTCGGCTATGTCTTCCCACCAGTTTCAATTCTGCCTCAGGTTCTAGTCAAGATATGAACCTGCAGTTGTATCATTCTGATAGCTCCCCTATTGCCTCAGTGGGTGTTGATCAATCAGCTCTGCCCTCTGTTGGCGGCAGTTCTGGTAAGTCTCCCTCTACATTGCGGCCTCCTCTGTCAAGGTCACCCAAGGAGGTTTCACGTTGACCCGACATCATGGTGCCTTCACGCATCATTTTTATCTGGTCCTGTCTCCTCTGTAAAAGTTTTTAGAGATGAGCAGAGGAGTGCATTTCTTCTTTAAGGAGGCACTCCACAGTTTAGCCTATGCGGCTAAGTGGAAGGTCTTCTGTCGATGGTGTGCTGATCGCTCTGTTAATTCTGACAACCCTTCGATGATGCAGATTGCAGAGTTTCTGGTATATCTGTTTGATTCTCGGGGGTCTCCAACCTGTTACCATCAAGGGGTACAGGTCTATGCTTACGGAGACCTTTTCGTATGTGGGAAAGCGCCACTAATCAGTACCTTTTCAAGCTTCTTTGGCCCTTTTCTTTGAAAAGGCCTATGGTTTTGCAGCTGACCGCAAGATGGAATCTTTCTTGGGTGCTGCTTTGCTTGGGGGGGGGGGGGGAGGGAGGGGGTGGAAGTTGCCATTTGAACTATTATCCCAGGTGGATATGCATTTTCTCACCTACAAAACAGCTTTTCTGATGGCTTTTGCCTCAGCTAGGAGAGTTAGTGAGCTTCTCAGTTGCTACTTTTACCACTGATTGCTCCTTTCTGGCCAAGAATCAGATACCAGAATCTACTCCGGCTCCTATCTGCATCCGGGCTCTTCCTTCAGTTGATGGTAATTGCCCTTTGCTCTGTCTGGTTCTTGCAATTCACATTTACCTCAACCAGACACAGCTTATAAGGAAAGGCAGGAAGCGATTCTTTCTGCATCTTATCGCTGGTCAACAGAAGATCTCTCCTCATTCCATTTCTAGGTGGATTTGGTTGCTATTCGAGCATCATATGCTCATTTGGCGAGTGACGATTGTATTACCAATCGCATTTCTGCCCATGAGGTGCATGCATTGTCTACCTTCTGGGCTTATGCTCTGTCAAGTTGTCGGACGTTATGTAGGCAGCCTACTGGAGAAATGCATCTACTTTCTCCACCTTCTACCTGCAACAATTGCAGGAGCAGTCTGAAGACTTTTTTTTCTTTAGGACCTCTTTCTTCTACTGTTCTCAACCCTAGCCATTAGGCTTTTCTTTCAGGATCATTTCCAGCCCTGTGCTTGGTTACTGTCCTTTCTGTCTGTGTTTTTCTGTCTGGGTATTCTTCTTCTGTCCATGCTTCCAGCACAGTCGGGTTATGTGGGGGTTGATTATGTAATTCCCTCCTCCTATTGTCTAATCAACTTGTTGTAAACAGTGAGGTAGGTTGCTGAGAAATTAAAATTTTATAGTAAATTTCCTTTCTTATTATACATGCCACTATTGTTTACCTGGAGGCCCTCCCGTCTTCTTATTTGGGTAAGCATTCTTTCCTCCCCTCTGATCACAGATCTCCAGTGTTGGCGGATTCAAATAGAATTACACGTTGGTTATACATCTGTGCACTCGTATGAGAAAGCCATGGATTAGTATAGAGAAGAGTGTCCCCTACTGGGGGTGTGCTGACCGCACTTGACCCAGTTTCGGCTTATTTTTTCTTAGTGCTTTTGTACGACTTTTCTCCAAATCACTTGGGAAAGAACAAAATAGAGATTATACTTGCAAGTTAGGGACTTTGACTGTAGTGCAAGCCTGTTGTAAACAATTGTGGTAGGCATAATAAAAAAGGATATTTACTATAAAATTTAAATTTTTAGTGCACCTGATTAAAAGTCAGGGCAGCTTAAGTGATCACTTTCTGTCCATCATCCGTCCATCATCAGATACAAGTTTGTTAAAATGAAGCCCCTTGTTTCATATTTGGGCTGAATACAGGGGCTCGGAATTTTAACTTAGGGCAGTATGGGGAATAATCTTTAAAAATCTTCTTCTTCAGAACCAGCAGTCAGAATCTTTTAATGTTTGGCATACATCATTGTTCTGAGGGTCAGTCCCTGGGTTAATATTTGTGTTCAGTATGAGAGCCCAAATTTTAACTTAGTACATTATGAGGGATTTTCATTAAAAATCTATTAGAATCTTTGATATTTGGTATACAACATCTTTAGGGGGGTCAGATTCAAGATTGCTCAAAACAAGTGCCTGGGTTAATATTTGGGCTCCCTATTGGAGTCCAAATTTTAACTTAGTGCAAAATGAGGAAATTTCTTTAAAATCTTCTTTCTCAGATTCACCAGTTGGAATCCTTTAATATTTGGTATACAACATCTGTAGGTGGGTCAGATTCTAGTTTGTTCAAATCAGGTCCCTAGATTAATATTTGTGCTCCATATGGGGAGCCCGAATTTAACTTAATGCAATACGTGGAAATTTCTTTAAAAATCTTCTTCAGATCCACCAGTCAAAATACTTTCATATTTGATATACAGCATCTCTAGGGGATGTGGAGGGGGAGGGGGAGGGATGGGTCAGATTCCAGTCAGATTCGAATGTGTTCAAATCGAGTGCCTGGTTTAATATTTGGGCTCCCTATGGTAGACCAAATTTTTAACTTAGTGCAGTATGAGGAAATTTCTTTAAAAATCTTCAGAAACATATATTAGAATCTTTTGATATTTGGTATACAACATCTCTAGATGGGTCAGATTCAATTTTGTTCAAATCTGGTCCCTTGGTTAATATTTGGGCTCTCTATTGTTGGGGATGGGGTGGGTGATAATCATCTGACATGGACACTAGAGTTATGAATAATTTTGTGACTTCATTCCTCTGCAGTGTTGTTGAACCATGACTAATTGAATGTGAACCACATTATAATACTTCTTAGAACCACTTTGTCAGGTAAATGATTAAGACCCCTTGGGTCCTCTTGTTTTAATACCCATTGACAAATAATAAACATAGGCAGTAGTTTACTGCTCGGATCCATGTACGATTTTTATCCTCGAGTAGGGCATGTGGGAGATTATTTCACGAGGCATTAGCCTCATGAAATAATCTGTGCGGCCCACAAGAGGATAAAATCATACTCGAAGTCGAGCAGTGAACTTTTGTATTTATTTTATTTTCTCCTTATTTGTTTTCCCAAAACAACTCTTTATAATTGATTCAAGTCAACTGGTTTATAAACAATAAAAAAAAAAGTCTGTCATCGCTGAGGGTGGAATACGATGCTGGGAGTGGAATACCATTTTCAGTGAGTGGGAGTGGGAACATGATTTGTTTTGGGGGAGAAAAAATGAATGAAAATAAAGATTATTACATCATTTAATCCTTTTGGGTTCTCATATTCCATCCTGTTGATAATGAAATGAGATTCGCCTGATCATACATGATGTCTTCAGCATCATTTGACTATTGTAATAATCCATTTTATTGTCTTTGACTGTACATAGGATCATTTAAAATTACAGTAAGGTTCTCAGAAAATTGAAGTTTGTTGTGGTTGTAATGCAATCGCATTCAAGATTGTATCATTCATAGCATTGTGTTTGTGTCACAAAAAACAACTGAAGATCAATAGAAAAATCGCAGTTTTAGTGGTTCACACAAGACTGTTGAGAGACATGAAAGTTGTCTTAGTATTGGTATCAACTTAGTTCAATCACAAATTTATTAAGGATAGGAAAAACGAAAAAATTATTGCAATAATTGTGATTCTATGGACTGGGAGAAGACAATGAGAACTGATTGGCACACTTACAGTCAGAGTTTTAATTCTTTCATGATGTAGTCATGTGTGCTCCTCATTTTCTCAACAAAAACAGAATTTTTATATGCCCGTTTGAAAAATGGTTGTATTATGTAATCATTCTGTCTGCCCATCCATCTGTCTGTCCATCTGTTAATATTTCTCATTTCTGACCGATAACTCCAGTTTGGAGGGTGTGTGGTGGCTCAGTGGTAGACTGTTGACTTCTATACTAGAGGTCCCGAATTCGATCCTCATCCGAGACGACCCATGTTGTGTCCTTGCGCAAGGCACTTTATCCCAGTTGCCTACATGGGGAACAGTGACTCTTTGTACTAAGGCATACTGCATGCCGATGGTGCACTTGTCTTCAACCGCTGTAACCCTGCTTTAGCAGAGCTTGAACAGAGTTAGAATGTTGGGGAGCTAACAGTTGCTCGTCGATGCTCGGTGGTTCTCTCTGGGTACTCCGGTTCCTCCACCCATAAACTGTCATGGTCATGATTAGCCATTATGCATAAGTATGTGACCTTAAACACCAATAAATAAATAATTAACTCGAGTTTGGAGTTATCAACCAAAGGTGGTATTTGTATTACCCACTTAGTAATACAGGCAAGGTTCTTATATGGGTCCGTCCAATTATTTTACATGAGTTACAACCCTTTTTCAACTTAGAATTTGACTGTCTATTAATGTTTTTTTGTATTTTGCAGTAGAACACTTCTAAATGGCTGAGGGGTGAATTTAGCCATGCCTGGTAGTGCTCTTGTTTTTAGCTCAACTTTGGCGAAGCCAAATTTGAGCTTATGCCATGGCCAGTCGTCCGTCTGTCCATCAACAATTCAGTACGAACCGATCTTTACGAAACTTCTTGGGTACCTTTGTTATGACCGTGGGACGCGAACTATTTTTTTTGGGGTCCGAACCCGAAATTCAAGTTGGCCGTTGGCAGCCATTTTGTACAGACTTAGGTGAAATCTGATTTTTGCGCAGAACTTCCATATGAAAGCGCTGATTTGAATAATTTTTTGTATGAATGTTTAGTACCGTGGGATACATCACATATAATACAGGTTTTTTTCTTGTACGTAAATTATGCAAATTAGACTAACTTTGATGTATTTGGTGTTACTTTCAGCACTGTAAGTGCAAATGCCAATACGGCTTGGGCTAGAGGCCATATTTATAAACCGATCTTTACGAAACTTCTTGGGTACCTTTGGTATCATCGTGGGACGAGAACGAGTGTTTTTGGGTGCGGTCCGAAATTCAAGATGGCCGATGGCAGCCATTTTGTACAAAATTAGGTGCAGTCAGATTTTTGCACAGAACTTCCATATGAAAGCGCTGATTTGAAAAATTTTGTGTGTGAATGGTTAGTACCATGGGATACATCACATATAATACGTGTTTTTTTCCCATGCAGAAATTATGCAAATTAGATGAACTTTGATTTTTTCAGTGCTACTTACATACAGTAAATTCACATGTCAATACGGCTCGGGCTGGAGGCTGTATTTATCAACCGATCTTCACGAAACTTCTTGGGTACCTCTGTTATCACCTTGGGATGAGAACAAGTGTTTCTGAGTGCGGTCCAAAATTCAAGATGGCTGTCAGTGGCCATTTTGTACCGAAATTAGGTCTAATCAGTTTTTTGTACACAACTTCTATACGGCTCAGGCTAGAGGCCTTATTTATGAACCGATCTTTACGAAACTTCTTGGGTACCTTTGTTATCACCGTGGGATGAGAACGGGTGTTTTGGGGTGTGGTCCAAAATTCAAGATGGCCACCGGCAGCCATTTTGTACCAAAATTAGTGCAATCAGTCTTTTGTACAGAACTTCTGTATGAAAGTTCTGATTTGAATAAATTTTTGTATGAATGTTTAGTAAAATGGAATACATCACATACAGTACGGGTTTTTTTCTCGTGCAGAAATCATGCAAATTAGATGAATTTTGATTTATTTAGTGCTACTTATACACTGTAAGTGCACATGTCAATAGGCTCGGGCTAGAGGCTGTATTTATGAACCGATCTTCACGAAACTTCTTGGGTACCTTTGTTATCACCTTGGGATGAGAACGAGTGTTTCTGAGTGCGGTCCAAAATTCAAGATGGCTGCCAGTGGCCATTTTGTACCGAAATTAGGTCCAATCAGTTTTTTGTCACAACTTCTATATTCCTCATATTTATGAACTGATCTTCACGAAACTTCTTGGGTACCTTTGTTTTCACCTTGGGACAGGAATGAGTGTGTTTTGGGGTGCCTTTGTTATCACTGTGCTATGAGAACAGGGGTTCAGTCAGACCCACTCTGGGACTCAAAGACTTCTTTTCTAGTTTATCATCTGACTCTCACCCACCTTTACAATACTTTACCTATACATTTGTTACAGGCTACAGTCAGTATTTATGTACAGACCGTTACAATACTTTATATGTACCTTTGTTATCAGGTCATTACCTAGATGTTTGTCATTGCTTTGTCACATACTATACATGTACATGTCTTGACAAGTTGAGCTACAGTGTCATTGACACTTTCATTTTTATTGTCATTCAGTCATTGTGACACTATACATTGTGAAGCCATTTCACTAAAAGGCAGCTTTTATGTGAACAATGCACACTGCAGGACTTTAAATGAACAAACCTAAATCTCTCAATCAGAAGAATAATTCACACAGAGTATCAAAACACTGTGTTCCATCATACTTTCTGAAGGATGTGTTCTTTTTGTATTCCACATTCGACAACAGCTATAGTACAGTATTCAACCCCTGCAAGAAATTGTGGATTATAGAAATTACCTTCATCATTCTATCGCTCTTTTTGTCCATCCATCTATCAATGTATCCACCTTAATTTCTCCCCAACTATAATGGTTACAGGAATTGAAACTAGGTTCTGGTTTATAACGTACTACTCATGATGGGTAGGAATATACACAATGACAACATATTTTTTCAAAGAGTTAATATACCCTTGATGTACTTGAAAAGTGTTGCATTTTAGTGAAAGGATGGTCCCCATGTGGTGTAATTAATTGTGTCCATACCTTTCGGTTTAGAGTTATGAAGCTTTACAGTGTTATCACAGGTTGATGACATTTAAACATGTGTATAGGTGATGTGATTCAGGAATTTTATTGGAGTTAGAGCCAATAAATATTGTTGACTTTGAAAAATCTTACATTTTTATGAAAAGAGTGCACAGGTGGGTAATCTGCTTCTTCTTTTAAATTTTGGATATTGAAACATTTGTAGAATTATGGTGAATGTACAGTGGTATCCTGTTAATTGAATAGCCACTTTGCCAGTGAAAATTATTCAGTTAACAGGAGTATTCAATCAACAGGGATTGTGTCACTTTCCTATATTCTAGAGATAAACTTAGCATTTACTCTATTGTATTTTGTTTGACAGAGCTCATCATGAGCTGAACAAGATATAATAGTTTAAATGCCCGTATAGGATGTACTGAGGCCAAATACGTCTATAAACAAAGGAAAACTGGGTAGAGTCAGGGTAATTTCTTGACAGGTTACAAGATATTTTTTATTCAATTAACAGGAGTTTACTCTATAATCTATATTCAATTAACAGGTTAAATTTGTACTGAAGGTATGGTAAATGGTTTTATGCTGGGAAATTATATTCAATTAACAGGGTTATTCAGTTAACAGGTATCCAATTAAGTGAGTGTATGACTGTAACACTTAAAAACAAATGACTAATGGATCTAGTTATTTTGGGGAGGCACATTACACTTAACTGTAACAAGGTTCCTTTCAATAACCAGCATTCTTGAATATCCAACATGGCTGTGATGACAGCAATTGTAGATTTTTTGTGATTTTTGTTTTTCCAAGGAATAACTTTAAAAATGAATGACCAATGAGTCCAATGTTTTTTTGTGTCTTACTGTTAACTATAGGAAATATCCTTATGATAACCATCATTCTGGCATATCCAATATGGCCACCGTGACATCCATTTTGAATTTTACATGATTTTTGCTTGTCAGATGTTATGTATTGGCATATAAGTTCAGCTTAATATTGAACACCGAAAATATTAGTATGATAAACTAAGGGTTAATTCATGTTTTGTCTCATAGAGATGGATATATCTTATATTCATGACTATGTTGATAAATAATAATTATATCAGTGTAAGAATGGGGGTTAAGCGTGGGAAAATTGGCACCAAGAATTTCAACTTCTTCCCACGACTGTGTTCTGTAACAGAAATTAAATGTGACAGCCATATTGATAAGAAATGCTGGGAAGGGCTTGCCTATTCTAAAATCTGTGTGTGTGTGTGAGAAAAAATGTTAGTTTAGTTTTTGTTGGTCACCAGTACGGGAAGTAAAAACAAGTTTTCTCCAGAACTGCTATTTATAAGTAAAAATGAAACCTGGAGAGATTGAGATGGACGTTTTCAGAAACTGTTAAAATGTTACATGAAATTTACTGTATGTTCCATATAAAATGGACTAAAGTTTAATACTGATTCCACAAAGGAAATCCAGAGTATTGGCAGTAGTTATTCTGCCAGAGCCGAGTCTTGAGATTGAACTGAGATGAGCTCCACAAGCCGAGTAGCAACTGAGTCTTCAGACTGAACTTGAGATGCGCTCCACGAGCCGAGTAGCAATGAGAGATTCAAGTCAAGTAAAATAACGTTCAACAAAATGAACATTATTCAAAGTGTGAATCTGAGAATAGTTTTGAACAAGTGTGGATGAATAAGTATGAGAACACTTATACGTTAAAAGAAATCTTCAAGAGATCGAGTGAAAATCCAGACCTGGACCGCGGAAAGTGTGAGTTTTAGTTATGGTGCCATAAACATTCCGAGTTAAATTATATTGTGCACAGACGGTAAAAATAACAATCAGAGAGACAGAGAGTGTGAAAGTGTGACCAATAAAAACCTGATATATATTTATAAATCCCGTCAGAATTCAAACCTGATATCAATTAACTCCTTTTACAGACCAAGCCATTCTCAATGTTTTTTTAATCATTCATTTTGTATAAGAATGTAGATATTTCATCATATAATAAACTATATAAATATACTTCCAGTACCTGTTAAGAATACTATGTTCTGAGTTTACAGCCTTGGCTAATTCCTGGTAGGTCAGGCTACATCAGAACAGGGACTTGAAAAATGAACAAATGAATACTGGACCCATTTTTCTGGTGCTTTCCTCTTAACTATTGGAAGGTTTGTTTTGATAATTGGTATTCAGGCCTTTTCAATATGGCAGCCATCTTGGATTCATTGTAATTTTCACTTGTCCATGCAAAAACATGAAAATCCACTGACCATTGGATCCCACTTATCTGATTCTTGTTTTAAATTGAGGTATAATTTGCCATATAAATTACTGAATTTACATCAAGTAGCTGTAAAATGATGCCACTGCCTGATGGCACTCTTGTTAAATTCTTTGATAAGTTTAAATATCAGTGACCTCAAGTGGTTTAGTGCTGGAAGCCCATATTTGGACTTTACTCTAAAGTGCAGGAACTGCAACTCAAAGGCTTTGAACTCTCTGAATATGTTCTTCATATTATTTTTCAATCCAAATTATCTTGTTTGCATGGATTTTCCTTGCTACAATTTATGGGAGATGTATAGGCACTCTTCCATAATTTTTAACAAAGCAAAAACTTGTGAACAAATTTTGATGACTACAGATAATTCCACACTCTACCAGTTAACTAACTTTTTGGTATCCCCCCAAATCGGCCAGCGCTATTCACAAAAATTTGCCATTCAATTTTCATTATTTTTTTCCATTTTTTGCCTCAAATCATAGCTTATGACCCCTCATTGGAATGACTTAGTTATGCTCGTTCCAATGAGGTATCATTAGCTATGTTTTTTAAAAGCCAAAAAATGTAAAAAACTAGTTCAATAATTTTGTTTGCAAGTGTTGTCTGCTTTTCATGTTTGGAAAAGAGTTAACACACTCTGTCTGTAGAGAAAACAGAAAAAATCACTACAACTCATTTAATTCAAGGCTGGTTGTTTGTAAACCTAATACAATTGTGAATATTGACAAGAGGAAAAGGATATTATATTTTGGGGCTTGACTGCCATCAACAGGGGTCGCCATCATCCATTTTGTTCCAAAAATAGCAATAGTATTTTTTTATCAGTAATATGCAAGTAGTGATTCACAATTGTGATTATTTTTATACGCCCGTTTTGAAAAAACGGGTCGTATTATGGTATACCGCTGTCCGTCTGTCCTCCGTGTGTCCATCCAGTCACATGTCGTACGATAACTCAAGAACGCTTTGAGAGATTTTCATGATTTTTGGGTAGGTGGTGTATATCGATGGAGGGAAGCTCCCTTTCATTTAGTGTCGCCATTCGATTAGTCATTCCATAGTTATGGGACTTTATTACTTAGAAAATTGTTGATTTTTTACACGTCGTACGATAACTTGAGAACGCTTTGAGAGATTTTCGTGATTTTTTTACGTAGGTGGTGCATATCGATGGAGGGAAGCTCCCTTTTATTTAGTGTTGCCGTTCGATTAGTCATTCCAGAGTTATGGGACTTTATTACTTAGAAAATTGTTGATTTTTTACACGTCATACAATAGCTCGAGAACGCTTTGAGAGATTTTCGTGATTTTTGGGTATGTGGTGTATATCGATGGAAGGAAGCTCCCTTTCGTTTAGTGTCGCCGTTCGATGAGTCATTCCAGAGTTATGGGACTTTATTACTTAGAAAATTATTGATTTTTTACACGTTGTATGATAACTCGAGAACGCTTCAAGAGATTTTCACGATTTTTTGGTAGGTGGTTTATGTTGATGGAAGGAAGCTCCTGTTCGATTTGTGTCACCGTTTGATTAGTCATTCCAGAGTTATGAGACTTTATTCATCAAAATATAGGCAATTTTCCACATGTTGGACTTTGAGAAAATTTTCATGATTTTTTGGTGGCAAGTTTTTGTAACCTGACAAGTACACATGTATACTCATATTGTGTGGTTCCCTCTTGTAATTAATAACGGGCGTATCATGCACTCATGGCGCAGCTGTTTATTGGTATGGGCAACAACCAGCACAATGTACACAACACACTAAACAAGTTTTGATCTCATGCATAAATTATGCAAGGTAGCCACCCATTTTATTTTTAGCTCACCTGACTGAAAGTCAGGGAGAGCCTAAGTGATCACTTTTTGTCTGTTGTCCATCTGTCCGTCCATCCACCATCCATCATCCATCCGGTGGTAAACTTTACATTATCGACTTCTCATAAACCACTGGGCTGAATTGAACCAAATTTGATGTGCATGTTCCTTAGCATATGTCAATGCAAGTTTCTTCAAATAAAGTTGCACACCCATAGGGGGCACCACAAGAGACATTACTCTGATAGCACCCATAAATTGTTTTCAAAAATTTAAAAAAAGGAGAGTCAGATTCAGGTTTGTTCAAATCGAATGCCTGGGTTAATATTTGGGCTCCCTATAGGAGCCCAAATTTGAATTTAGTGCAATATGAAGGAATTTCTTTAAAAATCTTCTTTTCCAGATTCACCAGTCACAATTCTTTCATATTAGGTATACAACATCTCTAGGTGGGTCAGGTTCATATTTGTTCAAATCAGGTCCTTGAGTTACATTTTAGCTTAGTGCAATATGAGGAAATTGCTTTAAAAATATTCTTCTTCAAATCCATCAGTCAGAATCCTTTCATATTTGGTATAAAACATCTCTATGTGGGTCAGATTCAAGTTTGTTCAAATTTGGTCCCTGAGTTAATATTTGGGCTCCCTATGAGAACACAAATTTTAGCTTAGTGCAATATGAGGGAATTTCTTTAAAAATCTTCTCCAGATTCACCAGTCAGAATCCTTTCATATTTGGTATACAACATCTCAAGGTGGATCAGATTCCAGGTTTCTTCAAATCAGGTTCCTGAGTTAATATTGGGGTTACCTATGAGAGCCCAAATTCAAAGAAATTTGTTTAAAAATCTTCTTCAGATCCACCAGTCGGAATCCTTTCATATTTGGTATAAAACATCTCTAGTGGTGTCAGATGCACATTTGTTCAAATCGAGTCCCTGGGTTAATATTTTAATAAAATGGAGTAAACAAAAACCCAAAATTGCCATGATGCAATTAATTCAAGACTAGTTTATGATGGACGTTGATACAATGGTGCTTATTGACAAAATGAAAATAATATTGAAACTCTAAAGAATATACCTCACTGCTGCTGCAAATTAGTATGCACTTATCTCAATATTCCCTTTGTGGCAGTTGCATATGTGGGGAACCCACAACTTCTCAGATAGCTATTTTTTTTAAAATGTGCAGGAGGCAGTGTTTAAATTTTACTCATTCCAGCTTTTTTACACACAGAAGAAAACTTAACATGTTTGTTAACTCCAACCACTCTAGTAGTCTTTCAAATCCATTTTGCCTATGCAGCATAAACAATTTAACAAATTATATCTTGTTTGACAGAGCTCAATGAGCTCTGTCAAGCAAGATATATTTTTTTAAATTCTCAGTTGCATTGTGGGAAAAATTTGGTGGTGAAAACTTTGGTATTTTAACTTTGGTTAATGATCACTTTTAAATTAGAAATCAGTTTTCAAGAACAGTTTAATCATTGTCTGTATTATTTCAGTTATCAGCCTGTGTTACTTGTTTCATTAGATGGATTTCGTGCTGAATATCTCTTGCATAAACAAACACCAGCAATACAGTTGTTGAGTCAATGTGGAGTTAATGCTTCTTACATGAGATCTGTTTATCCAACAAAAACATTTCCAAACCATTATTCCATTGTAACTGTAAGTATTATGTAATCATAAATCGGAGATAAAATTCTACAAGATGCAAATATATCCAATTTTGCCACTGAGAACTGAACAAATTTAATCTTGCAACATTATGATTCAGTAGGTTTCGAAAGTAGAACTCATTTAATGTCTCTGAAGCAATTTATTTGAATTGGTTAAAGAGTAAACTCCTGTTAATTGGATAAAACTCTTTCAAATGAATTACTCTGACATACACTGAACTCCCCATATTTATTGACATTTGTGGTCTCCATACATCCACTTTTAGGCATTTATTTAGTCTGTTATATCTTGTTTGACAGAGCTCAATAGACTCTGTCAAAGAAGATAGAATTAATCATCAGATAGTTACTAGAAGATAGGAAAATGACCCAATTCCTGATTCATTTGACATTTGATATCTTGATATAATTTGATGAATACTTGATGAAGAATTGTTTTTCACCATTATTCATGTTTTATTACTGGGGTTATGCCCCTTGTTAGTTAAATTGATCATTATTTTATTTTATCTTGTGAACACTGTGTTTTGTGTAATTTTCAAATTTTTTTTACACTTGATATGATAATATACTTAAAAAAGTTTTTGACGAAGTTTGATTTTCACTTTTGTGCATGAGTAATTACTGGAGTTATACCCCTTGTAAATTAAATTTATTATTTCCTTTCATCAAGTTGTGAACACTATGGTTCCTTCACCTTTCAATCAATGTTCTTGGAACTTGACATGGTGATCAGGGATTAATCCAGAGCCTCTCAAGGGCCGAAATTCGGCCCCATTCCCCTCGCGAAATAGGTACCTAAATTCCCAATTTTAGCTCCTAAAATTCCCCCAAAATGTTCAAACAGAACATGTCAACGAACCAACGATATGAGCTTTAAACAAGGGTAAGCGAATTGACAGAAGTGTGCATAAATTACAAATAATAAAAGAGTAATAAGGCTGTACACCTGTCAAGGAGTTTGCACTTTACTGGCACAGATCCGATAAAACATCGAAAGTTGTTCAGTGTTGACTCGCTTTTCTTCGGAATGAAACGAATTACGTGCAGTCACTTTCAGTAATTTTGACTGGCTGAATGATGATTGGTTCCAGCGAATGATGTGTCGTGTATCTTGTTCAGTCATTTGTCAACACGTGTTTACCCAAACCAACGAGAGAAGCAGATGCTCTTCGCATAAATTAATGAAATCACCATTTCACACAATTCCAGATATTATCAAAAAAAAATAAAATTATCTGAAGAAAATAAAGACATTACTTGGTTCTTCAAACCCAAACTTTCAGAAACGTTAACTTCAGTAAATGAACATTCAGAGCAAGCAACGACGTCAGATAATAATAACACAGACGCACTGAAGCTAAATACAGTCCCAATCAAAATTAGTGAAACCAGCAATGACGAATTGGTACCGCCTTGTACAAAAAACACACCGGATTCCTTGCAGTAATCTCTGGTCGATAATACAAACGTACAATAGAATGGGGCAGTGTACTCTTGATAGTTTGATGCGGGTGTGCAGGGAATCCCCACCTGATATTGACGATATGGATTGGGAGAAAATAATTGAAACTTACAGGTTGATGGGACCAACAAGGAAGTTACTTCTGTAAATCATGGTGTTTTACATAAGCCTGGCCGGGGAAAAATAATTCATTTGTTCCGACAACTTACCAACAAACATAAATCAAGATTGAGAGGTCGGGATTTTTTTTTCGATTGGTAGAGGCCTATAGATGAACAGGAAAAAACTCAACGAAATCCTTAAGCTAAAACAAAATCAAAATCCAACAAGTTTAGTAGGCCTAAAGGTTTATTGACGTTGAACTAAAAAGTTTATAAAAATGAAATAAAACTTAACATCCCGAATGGGGCATGTTGAATTGAAAGAAAGCAACCCCCCCCCCCCCCACCGCACTATTTTGCTTTCCACTTTGATTTGTTGGAATCCAGATACCGCAAATGGCCGACATTAGCTGTCAATCTCATGTATGTCTTCGCCCCATGCAAGATGCAAATCACGTGAAAGTCGGGTGTGCTTCTGGGAATCCTCCGAGTTGGACGTTTTAATTTCCAGTGAAACACTGATGATCTCGCGTGTTCTGAACAATACTGAATGAGAATTACAGCCTGCTCGGATTTACGGACAAATTTCGTCCATTCGTTGATATTTAATGAGTTCAGTCGAGAGAGCAATGTCATGGGCAATGTAATATAATATTGCGCAGTTTGGATTTTGGAACACATGCTTCCAGAATGGAGAAGCTCTGATGGTCAGTATGGGATTCCATAAGATGCCACCTGCGGGAGATGACATCTAATGAAATATCATACTCACCTTCAAGGAGCATTTGTCATCGTTTCTGAAACTTGTACGGTGTGCTTTTATTTATTTTTTTTACAACAGCTCTGCACTGCACGAAGACCACAACCCTGACGACATTGTTGCCATTTTGATCGAAGTGTGTTGGAAATTTTTCTGAATTCAGTACCATTCATCATTATTTGTGGGAATGGAGCTGATAAAAAATTTGGGTCGCAGACAAAAATAGGATCGGTCGATTTCCCGGAACAGATTAATTATTTTTCCTTGGTGTACACAAGGCTACATACCCCAAATAATTCAACATATTTTCTATCGTCCAACAATACATTGGCCCTGACGCCTGCCAACATAGGCAATCTGACTAAATAGCTATAGATTCATAAGTCTATAAATTTATAACAGGTGGCTGGTCAGGCATTTTAGCTTCAACTAAAAATTTTTACCGGAGAAAAGTTAACAATTTTCAGGCAACATTTGGTTTTTTATTCAATAAAAACCCAAATGTTGCTTGAAAATTGTTCACTTTTCTCAGGTAAGAATTTCATTAGAATATAATGCTAGAACTCAAGAAATGGCGTTTTAGTAAGCAGGGCTTGATTTGTTCGGTGTCGCATCGCAATTTGCAAATTGCGATGCGAAACCGAACAAATCACGCCCTGCTGGGCCAAAGCACAAATCCTGTGCCACACCGAATAGACATAATTATAGATCTAGATACTGATTAGCAATAATATTTTTTTGAAAAGTACTACAAATGACGAAAATGTGCCCTAATTAGCGCATGTAAATCAAGATTTCATTGAATGAGAGTCAGACGTAGCCTAAAATGTCCCAGAGGAAAAATCATAGAAAAGTAATGGCCCAAGGACAGTGCCCTGTGGTACTCCTGAGTCCACTGGTGCATCACTTGATATCTCTCCTTCGAGGGTGACTCTCATTTTTCTTTTGGTTAGGAATGATGTTAACCAGGAGTGTTAACCAATCATGTGTGTGTGTGTGGGGGGGGGGGGGGGGGGGATAAAGCCCTCGCCATTCTGTTCTCTCTTAAACTCTACTCAACGTGTTATAAGACTCATGGTTTTACATTTTATGAAATAAATTAATAATAATACGATGTCTCCCGAACTAACTGAGCGATCTCTGCCAAGTCCCGACTTAGTATTAATGCATGGGTCAAGTTCAATCGGTAGTCTTGTTCCCACCAAGAAACAATAGAGCTAACTGCTGTGCAATTTGGTAGAGGTATATATTAATTGAGTGACCCAATTAATACCTGGTGTAATTGGGTATTACTGGGGTGATAATTGGGTGTAATTGGGTGAAACGACGGACCCGTGAGTTGGGGGGGGGGGGGGGGGTACAGAAATGACTTCAGTGAAAATAGATTGTGATGAAAAGGTACTAAACAATAAACATTTCTCTGAGACTCTTTAATATTCTGTTCAAGAATAGGGTCTGGGCCAAAGTAAATAATTCAACCAAAACAAAACCCAAGTATATTATAATTTATTTTTCTTTATTCAATTTATTTCGAAAAAAACACATTGACAACAGGAGCGGACTTGCTAATATATGGGCATTTGGGCAATACCCGGTGGGCTGGAGCCAGGCTGCCTTGCAAAAGCCCTTACAGTCTGTAAGGGCTTTTACAAGGATTCAGTCAATTTAAAGAGTTAACGTACTGGATTTAACTTCTGTTTTAATTAAATATAACGAGGTAAGCTGACCTGACTATGTACACTGAATATTTTCCGACCTGTATTTGGCATTGGCCACGGTATATTTTAACAAAATTTTGGATACCAACAAAGTAATTAAATTTTTAGACATCCGAAAATATCGAACATTGAAATAATTTATTTCAATTTTCGATATTTTCGGATATCTAAACATCTAAGTATTTTTTTGTTGTCCAAAATTTTGTTGAAATACGGCCTCTGGGGCTCAGGTGCTGAGCAGCTCAGATGCAAGGAAATGGGGTTTGGGGACCCTGGGATTGAAAATTTTTCTAACACGGGCCGAACCATGGTCGGCCTGTGGTAGCGACGGCTCTTGGTGACACTGAGGAGAAAATAAATGAGGCCGTTATTGGGCGATCATCGAGCCCCCCACAAAAACGGCCTCATTTATTTACACCCTGGGGTGGGGGGGGGGGGGCGATTATATTTCTAGATAATGAATGATGGGCCAACCTCGGTGAATGATGCCCGGGCCGGTTTTAAGACCCAGTCCTCTCCTGGTTGACAGTGACTGAATGAAGCTCAAAATGCTAAACCAAAACTTACCTAATTCCGTTGTAGTACCCATGATGGCATGATTGTCGCTTTATCTGATGGCAAACTCGAAATTGTTGTCTTACCTGGGGTGCGACTTGTACACCAGTAATAGTCTAAAGCCCAAAGGGAGAGATTGCCACCCACGTGTCACAATCACTACTGAACGGCAGAATCACGTTTCGTTTTTTAAGCAGTTTGTCAGAGCTTGTTTCAAAAATAAAATTTCGAAGTTGGTGACATGAATATTTGAACATGCTGTTTAAAAAATGTGATTTTGAGGACCCCAAAATAAAGTGAATTTTCACACCAAAAGCCACCAGCAGGCTCCATTTAATAGTACTTTTCAAAATTTTCTGGGGGGAGACCCCCCCCCCCCAGATCCCCCTACATTCAGCATCTGCAGACTAGCAAAATAAAAAAGGCCCCTTCCCAATTTCTGTGGATTAAAGCCTGGTGATACAGTTCGGTAAGTTCTTGACAAAAGTTCGATTTTCACCATTATCCATGCATAATGACTGAGTTATGCCACTTGATTTACGTGTTAATTATTACTTCTTTTAACTGCCTTGTATCTGTAGTATTTCCGTATCTTTTTATAATCTTCCTGTAATTACTGTTATATATAATAGTACACATGAGAAACTTTTCACAGACAATGACATTTACTGTGACAGGGGAGATTGGACCTTTTGGATGAACCTGTGCATTTTGTTTTCGTACACACTGCTAATATTATAAGATCTTTTTGGAATGAGCTTGACAAACTTGTTCCAGTGAGGGAATCATAATCTGTATTTTGGAGATGAAACATTTGTTAATGTAATAAAACTTGAATGGCATTGTTTGTCAAAACTGCTAACCAGATATTGCTGTTACATTAGGTAAAAGTTTTACTGAATAAAAATTGTTATGATTCATTGAAGCTTTTATTTAAAAATACCAAGTTTTGCAGCTTTACATGCTTCTTTGACCTCTGAACTCTTAGTACAAGTATTTAACTCTTAACCCACTGAGTATTTTCAAAATATTTTTCATCAAATCAAGTCATGACTGCTTTCAAGCAAAAAAAAATCCATTCAGTTTACAGGGGGGGCGGGGGAGGGGGGGGGGATTGGATAACATGTGCCCAAATTATACTTATTTCAGTATCAAGAGAAATGATGTCCAGGTAAAAATATCTGCCAGCAGCACACAATTAGTTAATCCTTTGCATGTTGTTTGACAAAAAGCTTAAAATAGATATAATAAAATCAATACTCAATATATCACCCAAGTAGAACGATGACCAAATTTCATTGAATTGAATATTCTTGTGAATTAAATGTTTTTCATTGGCAAAGTGACTATTCAGTTGCTAGGGTTCCTTGCACATGCTTTCTGACAGAAGATTGACCCAAAGAACAATTCATTTTAATCAACTCAGAGTTTATTAAGCTAAGACATTTAACAGGAAGAGTGTTGGAAGTCCACATTTGGGCTTTATTCTGAAGTCCAGATACTGCAACTTGAATGCTTCAAATTCAGTGGCGGTTCTTCATATTATCTTTGAAGTGATATTATTTTGTCTGTAAGGATTTGTCCTGATACACTGGCACTCTTCTATAAATTGTAACAAGGCAATGGCATGTGAACAAATTTTGATGGCCAAAAATAATTCAGCCCTCTTTCAGTTAAGACATACAAATTTGACCATCACTATGCTTTTCTGCAGCCATCTCAAATTGCATTTTTAATGCTCATACATATTTTTATTTCTGTTTGGGCTTTACCTTGCAGACAGGGACTCTCTTCACAGAAAAACTAAGTAGTTCCATCTGTTTGAAGAAAAAGGTTAAATGGTGCCTGGCCTGGCTAAAATAATACAAAATGTGAGATATTTCTGACTGGCTCAATGTTCAGATCAGTAAAAGTACTACACATCAAATCTGAACAAAATGAGTTCTGTATGTTGCTTGTTGCTAAGGAGCTTGCTTAACCATCTACACACTGATGTCAGAATATAAATATTTTAATTTTCTAGTTTTTTCCATATTGTAACTACTGTACTATTTAAACTCAATCCTGTTTGTCACAGATTATTGTGCTCTGTCAAACAAGACTGAATAGGTTAAATTTCAAGATGCATTAATGCCAAAAAATAATGCTTGAATTTTCTGTATTTTGACAACAGTGTTCAGATGTTTATCAAGTTGCATGACCCATTCGGTCAGCTAAAGAACTGTTAATTGGTTAAGTTTATATATGACTTTCTCACTGATGGAAGCAACCAATGTTGCTGGTGCAGTGAAACCCTGTTAATTGAATAGCCACTTTGTCAATGAAAAATATTCCATGAACAGGAGTATTCAATGAACAGACATTTTTCTACATTCTGGTGATAAAATGAGAATCCATTCTGCTAGATATTGTTTGACTGAGCTCATTGAACTTTGTCAAACAAGATATAATAAATGAATTGCTTATTGCTTATACTGAGCGTACAGAGGCATATACTTATGTAAACACATGGAATTCAGTGCTTGTCGGTGTGATTCTTCAGTAGTACCTAAGATCCTTAGTTCACCTGAGTGATAGCACAAGGGAGCCTTTACTGATCATTTTCTATTCTCCTGTTCATCTGCTCATCCATCCTGCATACATCCATCCAAAATGTAAACTTTGCATTATTGGCTTCTTTTCAAAAACTACTGGACCAAACTGAAATAAATTTGGTATGCTCATTCCTGATCATGTGTCATATATCCCCATGGTTTTGAGATTGGCCAGGCTCATATCAGCAGAGTTATTGCCCTTTTTAGAGGTAAGAGTATTTTTGAAAACTTTCATAATTTTGTCTGCACTTGCTCAGTCATGTTTTTAAAAAATTGACACAGAGAGTGACCAGTATTGGAACCTGTGCATCAGTGATTTTGAGATTAGCCCAAACAGTTAGGCAGATGCATTGTCCTTTTTCAGCTTAGAGCATTTTTTCAATCTTCTTCATGTGGAATGGTGGACTATTATGATCCCCGATGAGTCTGGAGGTAGGATGGGGAAATTTCACCTGAGGGGCAAGATATTTGAACCAGACCCAAGGGTTGCCAAGGGTCTGGTTCAAATATCTTGCCCCTCAGGTGAGATTTCCCCATTCCCACCTTCAGACTCATTGAGGATGATTTTTCTCCCCCACCATGCAGCGATTATGTTAGCCAGAGGTAATCGGGAGTCACATGCTGATTCAATAAACTCATTTTGTGTTCATTGTTTTGAGAAACTGATGATGCCATCGGAAAGAGCATGCACAAGTTATGTATATACCAAAGGTATATACCACGAAATCGATTAGGAATGGTGGCAGCTTGAGGGTTGAAGAGTTTTAGAGCATTGAACTTTGATCACACTGCATTCCGATGATGTCAATATGAATTAGTTAGAGGTAGCAAGAAACTGATACGATATGTATAACGTCATAATAACTTTATAAATGTATAACGTCACATGGGTGGGGTGGGATACATATGTCTCTTCCTGCTATCTCATCCTGGACACACGTATGTTACACATGCAGTGGGGGGAGAAAGAAACCTCTAGTTTAGAGATATTGCTTTACATTCACTTAAATGGAAAAATTCTGTTCTTTTGAATTTGTTTTTCATTAACTCTTACCCCTCACAGTATTTTAAAGATATTTTTCATCAAATTTAGTCATGGCTGCTGTGAAGTAACCATGACGAAATTTTATAAAAAATTCTTGTAAATTCACAGGGTGGGCACATTAAATTTCCACCCTGTGAATTTAAAGCAATTTTTCTCTTGTGATTTTGAGACAAAATGCTTTAAATTCACAGGATGGAAATTAAATGTGCCCAAACTATACATAATGTCAACAGAAATCCTGTCCTTGACAAGAATATCTGCCAGCAGTTGGCAAAGAGGTGAATCTTGTTGGTGCATGGCTCTTTCAAATCGTTACAATAAAACAAATATTTTCCCAATTGAAATTGATCTTTCACTCCACCCCTTAATGAAGTTCAGAATGTTCATCGTTGTGCAGGGCTCCATTCTTAAAACAGTCACTTTATTTGTACTTCAGGGTCTGTATCCTGAATCACATGGAATTGTAGACAATAGGATGTATGATGAAAACATGGATGGTGTTTTCAGTGTTGGTGGAGAAAATGCATCTGATCCACGGTGGTGGAATGGAGAACCGGTAGGTTTGTTATCTGAATTATGCAAATAAGCCAGCCATCTTAGTTTTTAAAACTGTCCATCTTTTGGCAAAAACCCTCCCAAACTCAACTACATGACCAAAACTCAATTCATGGCCAATCGTTATGAAACTTAATTCAGTGGTGGTTATTTACAATCAGAATAGGTTATTACAATTTGGGTTTTGACAACTGTCAAAAATGACTTCCTTCAGCTATTTTGTTCTAAAATAACAATTTCCGTTTAGGCCTAAAAAAGTTAACAATCCATTTCTCAGGCCCTCCTGCATGTTCCTTGTGGCTGCCGCATGTTCTCTTTTTTATAACCAATGCAAACTTAAGAAAATACAAATTAAATGGTTTATGTCTGATATTTTACCCATGTTAATAAAAGTGATAAATTTGTCCCTTGAGTGGAACAAAGCTTTGAAATGCTTTAGCATTGCAATACCTTCTGGCACTCAAGGGACGAAATACACCACCACCCATGCTATTCTTTAGATTATGAGACATAAAACAATTCTAGAAGATGAACTTTTGATGGCAAAGAAATAATTACAAAAATACCAAATAAAATTACAAACCGCCCGTGCACATGCAATTTTACAAAAAATGACCTGAGAAACAAGATCTACTTTTTGGGACCTTAAGAAAGAACTTTCTAATGGTGATTCAGATTTAAATTATTTTTAGTATGGGAAACAACTAGCACAATGAACAGAACATATTATGCAGGTTTTTCTCTTAATGCATAAATTATGCATATTAGTCAGCCATCTTTGTATTTAAAATTGTCCATCTGTACAGAAAAAAACAGTCATCCAAGTCAGCAATTCTCAATTAATTCAAGACCAATTGTTGTGAAACTTCATAAAATGGTGCATATTTAGAAGAGGACGAGAATCTATTGAGACTCTCAAGAATATTCATCATCATTGTCTAAATAAATATGCACCAATCTCACCATTTTCATTGTGGTCAATGTACAGGTCAAGGGATCCACCATTCCTCTGATTGCTATTTTTTCATTTAAAAAATGTGACTTTTTAAAACAAGTTTTGCAGGCAGTATCACAACTTGACTTGTGGTTATGTACTCCTCTCATTTTATTTTTTTTTATTTTTTACCTACAAAACATGACTTATGACCCCTCTTTCAAATGAACTTGTTATGTTCATTCCAGTGAACATCAAAAGCTATGTTTTTGAGGCAAATATAAAACCATTGGTGTTGAAACCTTGGGGTAGAATTCCCACTCCATGGACTCTTCAATGATAATCATTCTGCATTTACTGTATAAATTAAACACACACTTACTGTTGTACCCTGGAAGTCCAAATTCAGAATTTTCTATAGTAGGTGCTTCTTCACATAGTTCAGTGATTGGTTTTTTCTTACAAAGAAAAGTAAGTATAAGTGGTAAACAAGCTTGGCAGCATTTTGAATAGAATCTATTGCTAAGCTATGTTCCTTGGTATTATAATTTGGGGACAATTGGTTTGATATACATAAGCAACTAAACCTTTACCTGAAGAAACCCTTAACCAAAAAGTATCTTACAATAAGTAGAGAGTGGATTACAACTACAAGATCTATGAGCAGATTTTTGCATTTAGCCAGGCCATTGTTGTCTGGCTTGGAGCTTGCTAGCAACCATACAGTACAGTCGCCGTGGACTGGTCACTTTCCATGCGTGGGCAATATTTACACGGACGCAATAATATTAGATTCCAAACACTAATTACGGGAATAATCATCAACAATTTAAATAATGAAGCACCGGGTATAACCTGGTGCTTCATTAATTAGAATTTTGCTAATGATGATGTTTACTACCTTGTAAACAGATGTGTTGACATAACTGTCCACGTGTAGATAACGACCAATCCACGGCAACTGTACTGTATACTTTTCTACTAGACTAGATACATACTTATTAAAAAAGAAATTAGGAAGGCTGTGCATCATGACTGCTAAACGTTTTTTAACTATAATCTTGACTGACTAATATTCTATCTACATCAACTAGGCATGCCTTCGATGAAGTCATGTCTTGATGTAGCTGGAATATTTTATCAGTTGAGACTTTAACCATGACAGAACAATTGGGCTCCAAACCCTCCCTTACCCCCCCCCCCCCCCCACCCCCTTTTTTCTTAGAAATTGTAAAACACTGCTGGATACAAAATCTACCCAGGGTTATTTTGGTAGTAATAATTTGTCTCTGGACTGTACGGTACTTTAATAATATAATATATTTACAAGTTTTATTAAAGGTTGTTTTGGTCTGTGCTTGAAGCCTTCATCACAGTTGAAAGCCAGTGTTGGTACCTATTTGCATTCTGCTCAGATGTTTTAGCAGAAATATCTTGCCTGTGTGCATTTCATTTAGTTATATTTGCTGAGCAGAACCTTTCTGTATACTCCACACAATGGTAACTAAATAATTTTTTGGGGCGCAAAATTTAATTGAAAGTCAAGACTATTTTAACACACTTCTTTCCGAAAAACATAATCACTATTCAAATGCTTCCATCACTATTAATTGCAAAGGTTTTTTATTTGCCACTTTGATTTTCTAAAGATTTTATTCATTATGTGATTTAATTAGCTTTCACTTTAAAGTCTTGAGTGATTTTGAGGTAAAAAATCCATTTTTTTAACAGATATGGGTTACTGCAAAGAATCAAGGTCTTAAGACAGCTTCCTATTTTTGGGTTGGATCGGAAATTAAAGGTAATTATAACTAATTCTTAAACAGCTGAAATATAGGGTAATATATCTCTTATTCTCTGTCACATTATCTTTAACTTGTTAAAAAAAGGCCTTTGTATATTTTGAGGTGCTATTGGTTTGTATAGAATCTTTCTCCATCCAAAGACTGATAAAAAAAATCAGCAGGTATGCTTTGATTTCAGATCAGTGCTAATGTTCATTCTTTACAAATTCCAGGATATAATTACTGCCTCACCTGAAGCAGTTGGATGTGCTGCCTAACACAAAAGATTTCAATTTCCATAACAGGAATTGTTTTCCCCAAGTGATACTTATCTTGCTCTTAAGCAGTGCTTCATTTCTGTGAGAACAGGATAACACAAAACAGTACATCTAGAGTTGTTAAAGTGTACTCTTAGGGGAGCTAAAAATAATGCACCTCATGTTTTTCAAGACAGGTGATTTTATATTCGTATTTGGCAGTTTTTAATCCAATCATAACTCTGTTTTTCAAATGGTCTCAAAACTATAAACAAAAAATGCCAAAGGTTTTCTGTTTTTTTCTTTACTTTCAACAACATGTTACGATATTGCATTCAACTCTTTGTTTGATTTTTTATTTTTTTGATATGAATATCTATAAATTATTTGGGAACTCTGCCCCCACAACACTTGCATCTCACGAGGGTGGCAGGTGCCATGCATACATTTATTATCCCGCCCAAACAAAGTTTGGCGGGAGATATAGAACTGGGTCCTTTTCCTTTCATCTGTATGTACGTGCATCCATCCATGTGTCCTTCGGCGCATTTTGTGAATTCAATAATTTGAAAAAATGTAATAAGCTTTTCAAAACAAACAAATGTAATCAGATTTTCACAAAACTTGCTGTAGGCATACATAGTGAGAAGATCTCAGTCTGATTCGATATTCACCAAATTTCCTTAGGTTTTGTAGGAATTATGTCCCTTTTTGTTGAAAATTTGGTGTTTGATAATGATTTTGTGAATGTGATAACTGAATAAATGTAATAGGATTTTCTTGAAACGTACTATATGCATACATTGTGAGAAGATCTTGTTCAATTTCCATATTCCCCACATTTTCTTGGCTTTTATAGGAATTTATGCTCTTTTTTGTTTTCAATTTCATCCTCTGAATTCCAATGTGTTCTATGTGCCTACTGGCACATAGAACACATTTGAATGCAGCGGACGATTTTGTGTGTGTTTGATAATGACATTGTGAATGTGAATACTTTAATAATTGTAATCAGATTTTCATGAAACTTGCTGTAAGCATACATTGTGAGAAGATCTTGGTCAAGTTGAGTATTCCCAAAATTTTCTTGGCTTTTGAAGGAATCCCTTTTGTTTGAAATTTGGTGTTTGTGTGATAATGTGACTTTGTGAATGTGATAACTTGAATAATTGTTATGGGGTTTTTCATGAAACTTGCTCTAAGCATACATTGTGAGAATATCTTGGTTGAGTTTGACATCCCCCAAGTTTCCTTAGCTTTTGGTGAAGTTATTTTTTGTTAGCTTAACTTGACAAAGTCAAGATAAGCTATTGCCATCACACGTGCGGAAGTCTGTTAGTCTGTGAGTCTGTTTCTGTTCACATTTTCCTTTAGCACAGGCTACACCCCATGGTTCTTGTCTGATCGTCATGAAATTTCATATGCAGGTTTAGAGTCATGTCTAGATGAGAACTTCCCCTTTCGGTCATGATCAGTCAACCGTGATGGCTGCCCGAGCCCAAAACGCGAAAACCTTTAGCACAGTCTACAAATTGTATTTATGAAGGGATTTCATTGTAACTTGGTAGGATGCCTCTGTATAATATCTAGATGAGAACGTCCCCTTTTGGTCTTGATCTGTCAACCATGATGGCTGCCAAAGCCCAAAACCCAAAAACTTTTAGCACAGTCTGCAGGTCATATTTAATATGGAGGGATTTCATTGTAACTTGGTAGAGTGACTCTGTATGATGTCTGGGTGAGAACTTCCCCATTTTGGTCACAATCTGTCAACCGTGATGACTGCCCAAGCCCAAAACTCGAAAACCTTTAGCACAGTCTACAGGTCATATTTATGGAGGGATTTCATTGTAACTTGGTAGGTTGACAGATGAGAACGTCCCCTTTTGGTTGCGATTGGTCAACTGTGATGGCTGCAGGGCCCCGAAGCCCAAAAACCTTAAGCACAGTCTACAGGTCATATTTATGAAGGGATTTTATTGTAACTTCGTAGGAAGACTCCAGATAATGCCCAGATGAGAACGTCACCTTTTGGTCGTGATCATTCAACCACGATAGCTGCCCGAGCCCAAAACCCAAAACACTTTAGCTCAGACTACAGGTCATATTTATGAAGGGATTTCATTGTAACTTGGTAGGATGACTCAGTATAATGTCTAGATGAGGACATCCCCTTTCGGTTGCAATCGGTCAGCCGTGATGGCTGCACAGGCCTAAAGCCCAAAAACCTTTAGCACAGTCTACAGGCCATATTTATGAAGGGATTTCATTGTAACTTGATAGGATGACTCGTTTTGGAATAATTTCACTGTAACTTGGTAACTTTCATTGAAATACATTAACTATGAGGGCCACGTACATTAACTGTGACGGCCACATTAATCCATCCCTCAATTCTTTAGTATAGTATACACCTCATTGTTATTATTAAAAACATAGCATACAGGGAACAGAAATTAACATATTCCCAATTATCTCAATTCTTGTCTTATTTCATAATCCTTTCATAAACATTGAACATTATCCTTTTCATCAAACACAACACACAGACAAGTTAAGCTACAGTGTCATTGACACTTTCATTTGAAATTTGGTGTTTGTCTGATAATGACTTTGTGATTGCAAGAAATTGAACAAAAATAATTGGATTTTCACAGAACTGGCTATAGCCTTACATTTGGAGAAGATCTCGGTCAAGTTCAATATTCACCAAATGTTGGCAGCTTTTGTAGAAGTTATTCCCCTTTTCATTGCAACTTGGTGTTTGATAATGACATTGTGAATGCCATAACTTGAACAAATGTAATCATATTTTTACAAAACTTGCAACAGGCATACATTGTGTGAAGAATTTGGTTAAGTTCGATATTCACCAAATTTCCTCAGCTTTCATGGGAGTTATTCCCCTTTTTGTTGAAAACTTGGTGTTTGTCTAATAATTAGTGTTGAAACGATTACCTATTTTTCAAAGTCGACTAGGCGACGGGAGTAATCAATTCAAAATCGACATAATTGTCTCAGTAAATTAGGTGATAAGAGACTGTTACATGTAAGTTGATAACCCTTTCGTTTAATGACTCGTTTGACAGGTGTTTGATGAAGTTTCCTTGTCAAAGTCATGAACGTAGCTGTTCTCTTTTTCGTATTTTGAATTTTTTGCGTGCCTCCTAGTCCTCTGTCCGTACAGTGGAAAAAGTACCCAATGATGTTAAAACAGAAGTTTCGTGAATTTGTTAAATGTTTGAAGTGTGCCGCCATTCGCCTGGTGCAATTAATTAAAAACTCCCGGGTCAAATTTTGTGACAGACAGTTTCCTCACCTTCATATCCGGTCTTCACCAGCTTGCACCCAAACCAGCACAGTAATATCATAGAATATGGAGCTATGGCATTGATTTACCTTTGAGAGAAACGAGGCAATTGGCTCAAAGAAGATTCACTTATATACATGTACAAGAGTCAGTTTAAGCACGGGAACTCTGCAGTAACTGCAGAGTTACGGCACTTCAACTGACTCATGTGTGGACGAATGAGAGGAGAAAGGACTTAGAGTGCCCTAACCCTTTACCTGACGTAACGGTCAAAACTGGCCAGCGATATGAGTGTTTCAGGCATGTATTTTATTTTTATATCAGTTAAAAAGTGTGGGCGATTTGGGTGAGGGACAGAATGCTTGCATGAATTAACGGCATCTTTGAAGTGGTACATCAAAGTATTTCTTATCAACCTACTCACAATTGTTTACTACAGGCTTGCACTACAGTGGAAGTCCCTAACTCGGATAAAATACTCTCTCTCTATTTTTGTCTTTCCCAAGCAAGTTGGGAAAGAAAAGTGGTGCAAAAGCACCAATAAAAATAAGCCAAAACTGGGTCGAGTGCAACTGGCGCAGACCCAGTACGGGACGCTCTCTCCCAAGTACAACTCCACGACTTCCGTTGCCAGTGCGCATATACCGTCTCTAAAGACTCATTCTTTTTAAAATCTGCTTCGTGTCGAGATGTTTTTGCACGCTTATCAGTGTTCCACCAGCTCGATGTTTGATGATTCCTGATTCATTATACCACAGTGTATCCTTTGTATTCTCAGGAACAGTGTTTTATATATTCTCTTTTCTATTATATGTCCATAATGTATATTTATTTGCTCTCTCTCGAGTCGCGCGCGAATTTCGCGTGCCATGCGGTTCGGACTTAGATTTTTTCACAATTATTGTTAATGCTTTTTTTGCAAAATTTTCCAATTGTGTTAGAGTTAGGTGTCAGCGGGGTACCACTCCTGCAGTGTTTCTTCTTTCTTTTGAGAGTAGTCTTCCTGTTGGGTGGTTCCCGGTCGACCTTCTGGGGTCTTTGTTTCTGTCACCTTTCTCTCTTCTTTTGGGGTGTTCTGTTTTCTCATCTCACCTTCTCTGCTCCTCTCACCTCTATCATGCCCAGGACAATTCCCTGTGGGCAATGTCTGCTGCCAAAGCATGTGGACGATGTACATTCGTCTTGTTCCTCCTGTAATGGGTGTTCGGCCGAGCGGCCGTGTGGTGTCTGTGGAACATGGTCTTCCACCTTCTGGGCGTCAGTAAACCGTGTCGTTCGTTCTCGTGGCCGTGCCTCCCGCTCCCGCGGGAAAGGAGAACGTGGTCGTTCGGGGCCTCCCGAGTCGACTTTGTCTGGTGAGAGTTATTCCTCCTCCGTGGGGGATGTGCAGTCTTTTCCTGTGGTGGATACTGCGGGAGCCGTTGAGTGTTCTGGTGTAGAGATGCCTGGTTCCGGGACTACGGTCCCCCTCCAGTCGACATCTGAGGCTGTCACTAGGGTTGTGACTCCTCCTTCGGAGCCGAGCCGGTGTGCTCTCTCCACTATTTCACCAGCCTCAACGACTCTCGACGTATCTACTACTGCTGCTGGCCCGTCTGCTTCGTTATCTGTTTCAGCCAGCCTCGGCTTTTCGCTGCAGGGGACTGCAGGACTGTCCGATACTGTAGACGTGGGATATCGGCCTCAGCCTTCCCTGACTTCAACTCGGCGAAGTCGGAAGGGGCTGCCGGCCGAGCCCATCGCTGTGGTCTCTTCGCCGTCGAGCACCACAGTTGTGTCTTTGGATTCGGATGTTCGTAGTGGAAACACTATGAACTCCGTGGCGTTTCCGTCTACTCACTCTGGTCACACGACCAGTTTTGGGGGACCAACGCCTTTTGTGCAGCCTGGACCTTCTGCCCCGCAGAGGTTCGCGGTGACTCTCATGAGTTCTCGCAATATTGATCCTCGGGGTGCATAGTACCCCTATACACGTCTGCCTTCAGATGTTTCGGCTGCCGCCCGTCGTCCCGCGTCGGGTGTTTTGGAGGATCGTGACCCTTCGCTGGTTAAGAGGGTCAGAGGTGAAGCCACTTTGCCGGTTCGCTCCCCTGTCGAACCGGTCGGTACAGGCAGTGAGCTTAGGGAGGCCCTCTCCTTACTCACTCAGGTTCTTTCTAAGAGCCTTCCTGTTGATTCCAGCGAGGCTATGGGTGGTTTCCAGGCGCCTCCTATGGCGCCGCCTCCCGGGATTGGAAACAGGCCGGTTTCCGATTCCTCTGGTGTCCCGACACCATGGGAGGCGTCGGCTGGTTTGCCCACGATGGGCTATGTGTCTTCTGACTCTGGGGAGGAGTCCGACATGCTTGAGGTTGAGGGCCAGCAGTCTTCGGACTTGGGGGCGGCTCTTGACTTTGTGTTTGGGTTTCTGCCTGAGCTCAAACCTGCTAAGCAGCCGACAGTGTCAGCCTGGCCGCGAATATCGGTCGCGCGCCAACAGCCTATGGAGCAACCTGCTTCTGGGCGCCTTCGACCGTGCCAGTCGGTACAGGTGGTTGAGGCTTTTTCAGCATTGGATGCCAAGCTGAATTCCAAGGCTTTGAAGACTTCGTTCTTCACCAGGGTTGACACCTTTTTGCCTCCTGTGCGTTATCGTTCCTACGATTCCGCCAATCCGTCAGTCTGCCAGGCTTTGACGGTTCTGGATCAGGACTCCACTTCCCTCGGCTTTCCAAGCCCAAGTCTGCCGTCATTCCAATGACGACTCTGGAGTCCACGTTGGGCTTATCTAGAGAGATGCTTGGCATGCTTTCTCTCTCAGATCACGTCGTCTCAGCTTTGGCTGCTTATCTGCCTCCAGATAAGTTTGACGAGGTACAGGCTCCTTTGCGTGTGCTGTCCAAGGCGCTTATGCACCTTACTCACACGCATGCCTGTAACACGGCCAATTTGGAATTAGTTCGAAGGGACGCTGTGCTGGACACAGGACGATCCCTTCCCGAGGAGCAGCGTGCTACTCTTCGATCTGCTTCTTTGGCAGGTCCGCAACTTTTCCATGGTTCCGTGTCGACGGTCCGGGATGACGTCCTACGTCATTCCAAAGATCAGCTGCTGTTTCATCAGCTTGATCAGCCTTCTCGGGGAGGCAAGGGCCGTTCCAAGCCTAACAAGTACCCTTCTGCTTCCTCTGTGAAGCAAAAGGCTGGTCCTTCTGACGCCGCCTCTACTTCTTACTCACGGGGTAAAGGTAGGGGTCGGCAGAATCGAGGGAAGTCTCAGGATTCTTCATTTAGCAGAGGAGGTGGTTTCTCCTCTCGCGGGCCTCGTCGGGGCTCGAAATGAAGGTCCTCACCTCGACTCGTCCCAGGTTGGAGGAAGGATAGCAGAGTTCGCAGACCATTGGACCACCATCACATCCGATCCATGGGTGTTAGATGTTGTTCGGTCCGGGCTGCGGATATCCTTCCGACGGCACCCCACTCTGTCAAGGGTGCCTCTTCCAACCACAGTTCCTTCAGACGTTTTACGTCGGGAACTTTTGTCCACGGAGATTACCAATCTCCTGGCAAAGGGGGCGATCGAGGTCGTCAAGAACGTTCAGTCAGTGGGTTTCTATTCCCGCCTGTTCTTGGTGCCGAAGAAGGACGGCCGACTCCGACCGGTTATCGATCTGAGTATCCTGAACCAGTCTATCATTGCTCCCAAGTTCAGCATGGAGACTTTCAGGTCGGTCCGCCAATCAATTCACCAGGGAGATTTCGCAGCCAGCATCGACCTGCGAGACGCTTACTTCCACGTTCCGATGCATCGGGCGTCACGGAAGTATCTCAGGTTCGCTTTTCTGGGGCGAGTTTACCAGTTCAAGGCCATGCCTTTCGGCCTCAACCTGGCTCCTTGGGCGTTCACCAGACTGATGTCGCATGTGATAGCGTTCCATCGCACACAGTCCAGGGTGACTACTTCGGCATATCTGGACGATATCCTCCAGAGGCATTCCAATGCTGCCTTACTGGAATCGGATGTCGCCACTCTGTTGAGCTTGCTCACGTCGCTAGGATTCAGAGTCAACGAGGAGAAGTCGGACCTGGTCCCTTCTCAGTCGTTTTGTCATCTGGGGATGTCTTTCCAAACCAAATTCAATTTGGTGGCTGTTCCCCAGGCCAAGGCTGTGATTCTCTCAGCTTTTGCTCTGACTCTGTCCCAGTCCAGGTCCGCGACCGCTCGGAGTTTTCTCCGGCTGATCGGTCTCTGCGGTTCGGTGACGGATCTCATTCCTCTAGGTCGGCTGCGTGTCAGACCTCTCCAACACTTTCTGCTCAGTCGTTGGAGACCGAATGTAGATTCTCTGGATCAGGTGCTTCCGTTTCCGGACTCTCTGTATCCTCACCTTCTTCCCTGGTCAGATGTTCAGTGGATTACGCAGGGTGTTCCGCTGGACTTACCCACGTCCGATCGCGTTCTGACGGCAGATGCCAGCGATCTCGGATGGGGTGCGACGTTGGATCCTCTCGGTCTTTCCCTACACGGGATGTGGGACCAGGATCAAGCAGCTCTACACATCAACCAGAAGGAGCTTCTTGCTCTTCTTCTGAGTTTCAGGCAGTGGATCCCTCACCTGTCGAATCGCCAGGTCCTTCTACTATCCTACAATTCGACAGTGGTTGCTTACATTCGGAACCAGGGTGGCACGCACTCGCTTCCGATGTACGAGTTAGCTCAGGATCTTTTACTGCTCGCTCAGGATGTTCACGCCGGAGTGGTTGTTCGTCACATTCCCGGTCGTCTGAACGTCCTAGCCGACTCCCTGTCCCGACAGGGCAGGGTTATTTCCACCGAGTGGATGCTTCACAGGGCAGTGTTCCAGTCGCTTTGCGATCTCTGGGGACGTCCCCACATCGACCTCTTTGCGACTCGTTGGAACCATCAGGTGGACACTTTCGTGTCCCCGTGTCCAGATCCTCTGGCTTTTGCCGTGGACGCCCTGTCACTCGATTGGAACGGTCTAGTCGGCTACGCCTTCCCGTCGGTTCCGATTCTTCCTCAGGTTCTCGCCAAAATTCGAACCTGCAGTTGTCGAATCATTCTGATCGCTCCCCTGTCGCCTCAGCGGGTGTGGATCAATCAGCTCCGCTCGCTGATGGCGGCGGTTCCGGCACGTCTCCCGCTACGTCGCGACCTTCTTTGTCAAGGTTGCCCGAGGAGGTTTCACGTCGACCCGACTTCATTGTGCCTTCACGCATATCTTTTGTCAGGTCCTGTCTCCTCCGTAGAGGTTTTTCGAGACGAGCAGTGGAGTGCATTTCTTCTTCAAGGAGGCACTCCACTGGTTTAGCTTATGCAGCTAAATGGAAGGTCTTCTGTCGATGGTGTGCTGATCACTCTGTTGATTATGCCAATCCTTCGATTTCACAGATTGCGGAGTTTCTGGTATATCTGTTTGATTCTCGGGGTCTCCAGCCTGTTACCATCAAGGGTTACAGGTCTATGCTTTCAGATACTTTTTCTTATGTGGGGAAGCATCGCATCGGCACTAATCCTTACCTCTCCAAGCTTGTTCGGCACTTTTCTTTGAAAAGGCCTCGGACTTTGCAGCTTACTCCACGATGGAATCTTTCGTGGGTGCTGCTTTGCTTGGGGGGGGGGGGGGGGGAGGGGGGCGCCGTTCGAACCTTTATCCCAGGTGGATATGCATTTTCTCACATATAAGACGGCTTTTCTGATGGCATTTGCTTCGGCCAGACGGGTTAGTGAGCTTCACGCCCTCTCGGTTGACCCGGCCTTTTTTAGGAGCTCTCCCAACAGTGTTACTTTTACCACTGATTGCTCCTTTTTGGCTAAGAATCAGTTACCAGATACTACTCCTCCTCCTATCTGTATCAGGGCTCTTCCCTCTGTTGAGGGTACTCGCCCTTTGCTCTCTTCGGTCCGTGCTATTCGCATTTATCTTGATCGGACACGCTTCATACGGAAGGGCAGAAAACGTTTTTTTTTCTGTCTCTCATTCCGGGTCGACAGAAGATCTCTCCTCAATCCATTTCTCGATGGATTTGTCTTGCTATTCGTACGGCTTATAGTCGTTTAGCAGCTGGCGATTGTATTACCAATCGTATTTCTGCCCACGAGGTGTGGGCACTGTCTACCTCTTGGGCTTATTCTAACTCCGTCAAGTTGTCGGATGTTATGCAGGCAGCCTACTGGAGAAATGCTTCTACTTTCTCCACCTTTTATTTACGCAAGTTGCAGGAGCAGTCGGAGGACCTTTTTGCCCTGGGTCCTCTTTCTTCTGCTCAGGCTGTTGTCTGCCATAGCCATTAGGCTTCTTGAAGGTCAGTTTCAGCCTTGTGCTGTTACTGTCCTTTTTCTGTCTGTGTGTCACACAGGCTCATATGTCTCTTTTCATTGTCCTTTACCAATGATTGCGACATTATGGTTGATAAGCCTCGGGACCTCTTCCTTCTACTTCACGGTTCCAGTGCACTAGGGTTATGTGGGGGTTGGTTATGCGATTCCCTCCAGCCTTTTGTCTATTCAGCCTGTAGTAAACAATTGTGAGTAGGTTGATAAGAAATCTAAATTTTATAGTAAATTTCCTTTCTTATTATACCTACCACAATTGTTTACATGGAGGCCCTCCCGTCTTCTTTACGGGTAAAGAATCTTTCCTCCCTGCTGATCACATAACTCTAACGTTTACGGATTCAAAAAGAATGAGTCTTTAGAGACGGTATATGCGCACTGGCAACGGAAGTCGTGGAGTTGTACTTGGGAGAGAGCATCCCGTACTGGGTCTGCGCCGGTTGCACTCGACCCAGTTTTGGCTTATTTTTATTGGTGCTTTTGCACCACTTTTCTTTCCCAACTTGCTTGGGAAAGACAAAAATAGAGAGTATTTTATCCGAGTTAGGGACTTCCACTGTAGTGCAAGCCTGTAGTAAACAATTGTGGTAGGTCTAATAAGAAAGGAAATTTACTATAAAATTTAGATTTTTCTTCAATGCATGCCAATGATTAGGTTTGTTGAAAGCAGTGCTTGTAATGCTGCTGAAATCTAAGTTGTAACATTATCGGCATCAACAAACGACAATGATTGCATTGATATCCACTTCTCAATACAATTCAAAATAGGTCCACCACGAAGCAGAAACATCTGATGTTTGTAATCATTAACCCCCACTATTGGCATTTTACGACTTCATCTTTGAGTTTCCCGACTAGTCGACTGGTGGATTTCAGAGTCAATTTTTCCGAAAATCGAATCGACTTCGACTAGTCGACTATTCGTTTCAACACTACTGATAATGACTTTGTGAACATGTTAATTTGAAAAAAAATATGATCAGATTTTCATGAAAATTAATATTAGCATACACTATGATCTTGTTTTTTTTTCATAAACATTTTGATCCACTTCTATCATTGCAGACCAGGGATTTTGCCATTTCGTGGCATATGTTTGTTAAAATATGATTTTTTTCTCCAGAAAATTAACTAAACACAAAACCAAATACACTTTACAGTCATGTTGTGGATTATTTTATGTTCAGGAATTAGGTATTTTTAGACCATATTATTAATAAAGTGATATATGTAATCCTCATTTTAAAACAATTCTGAAAATTAAATACCTGATAGCTAAAAAGTATTTAAACGATTGTCAGATACACAGACAACATTCATTTTTGTTTTGCTATATGCCCATTTTTAAAAAAACATGAGTATTAAGTTATGTGTGTCACATATAAATTCACGACTGGCCCAATAAGGTCCAGCCCACAGATAGAGGTCAACATATGGAATCAGAATGCACTTCTACTTTTTCATGTTGGGGACATAACTTTTTAGTAAAAGGAGATATCATGATGAAACTTACATTTGTTTACCTTCATTGCACACCTCAAAAATGAAATGCTGCCGAGTGGTTGAAGATTGAGTTTGCAACAGAAAAGAAAAGCACTTAAGAGGCCATCCATCCATACTTAAAATCTATCCATCCATCTGCCCAATCATCCATCAGTCCTTCGATTTTGCGCATTCAGTTGCTTGCTACTTTTCAGAGTTAGGCACATATTTTTGGTGGGGTGCTAAATGATAACATCAGGAAATGGAATGTAACTTGTAAGTTAACATACCGATTTCCCAATTGAATATCAATTATATCATGAATTGATTTTATCACAGAAAGAAAACTTCCCTCGACATTTTAACTTCAGTGATCTGACAAGAACCGGTTACTGCAACGCCACCGCACACCCAAACTGGTAGTAAGGATCTGCATTAACCCTTAGGGGCCTAATACAACTTGGATAACTTTTTATGCAAAGGAACAGGTTCCCCAACATGCATTGTTTGGGTAAACTCAAAACTTGTTGTCTAAGCACCTTGTCAGTTGTTTCTAGTCAAGTCTTGTCTGCCTCTGTAGGCAGCCAAGACTTGACTAGAAACAACTGCAAAGCCACTGGAGGTAGACTTTTAAAGTATCGCAAAATGTATAAAAATTGCCAGGCTTCTTTTTCACTTTGCTACCTAAGAACAGGTGCCCAAAACTGTAGTCTTCAGGAAAATTTGTCAGTAACATTCAAAGTTCTCTAACAGTGATGTGGAGTAAAGTCCTTGTTGTCTGTAGAGGCAGCCATGACACAAGTAGAAACCATTGCAAAACCAATCATTCAACTTATCGAGCAGCAGAACTCAGATTGAAATGTTTGGTTTTTAAGGCTTAGAAGGTGTGGTCACATTGGGTAAAAGGTTAATTTGAATCCAAATTTCATTTGGGGTTCAGAGCTCTTTTTGAGGTTTCATAGGCCATTTCTTCAGAAAATTTACACATCATTTCCCAGGGTCAGCAGATTTGTCACTATTTCAGGTTCAGTCAATGAATATTCAGGTTACTACGTTAACTGAAAAGAAATTTGACTAAATTTTTTTAATTTTTGTATGGACTGGAATTTATCAAAAAGTTTCCATACTTCACATGGGATAACAGATGTGCTGTATACTTCTGGTCTTTGTTACTTATAAAAAGCCTAGACATTTATTTTTGGTAGAAAGTTGCATTTCCCAGATCAAATTATTTAAAATTTCATAAAAATATTTTATGTGTAAAGAAAATGTTCTGTTTTCCTTTTGTGGTCCTGAGGGTAACTATTCTGGGCCAGTTGATCAATTTTCTGTTCATTGTTACGTAAAATTTAATTATTTTTTTCTTTGTTCAGTATAACCCTCTTAAATGAATCTTTGCCAGTAAAAAATATTCAATTAATGGAGATATTTGGTACATCAGTATTCATATATACATATACAGGGCAGCCGTGGGTCCTTGAAATCCTTGAAAGTCCTTGAATTCCAAACTTGCTTCCAAGGCCTTGAAAATCATTGACAATCACCCATAAACCCCAAAGGTCCTTGAATGTGCTTGAATTAAAAATGCTGCAACACTATGCTTATAGCTGTATATATTCTTCAGTAACCTAAACATTCTCAAGTAAGAGGCTAAACCAAACACTTTTTTTACGCAATGATACAAATATGAATTCCATTGGAAGCAGCTCAGAGAGAGCTGGTTCCAACGACATTCATATTTGTATCATTGCATCGAAACATATGCTTGACTTATGTGTACTGGAGAATGTGTATCTACATTTGGAGAGAGGTGGTGAGCAGGAAGTATATCTCTTTCTTCTCCACTAATAGTACCTGTCACAGTCATCTGTATGCCCTTGAATATGCTTGATTTTTTAGTTGAAAAGGTACTTGAAAGTCCTTGAATTTGTTTCTTCGTGAGCAGGGGAAACCAGTCATTTCCTGCATCCTGGGATCAGTTGAGCATTTATTTTATTGCATCTTGTTTGACAGGGCTCTGAATTTGATATTATAATTTGACATTATATTTGGTTTTTTAGCTCTCCTGACTATAAGTCAGGGGTGGCTTAAGTTATCACTTGGTGTCCATCGTTTGTCAATGCGACATGAACTTTACATTATCGACTTCTCATAAACCACTTGGCTAAGTTAAAGCAACTTTGATATGCATGTTCCTTATCACATGTAAATTCAAGTTTGTTCAAATAAAGTTCTCATGCCCACAAGGGGATGGTGGGGGGGGGGGGGGGGGGGACCACAAGGGGCATAACCCTGATAGCACCCATAAATTGTCTAAAATTTAAAACAAATTATCTTCTCCTGAACCATCCATCAGAATCTTTTGATATTTGGTATACAATATCTATACTGGGGTCAGATTCAAGTTTGTTCAAATCGAGTCCCCAGGTTAATATTTGAGCCCAAATTATAACTTAGTGCAATATGAGGGAATTTCTTTCAAAATCTTCTTCTTCAGATCCACCAGTAAAAATCCTTTCATATTTGGTATACAACATCTCTAGGTAGGGCAGATTCAAGTTTATTCAAATCGGTCACCTGAGTTAATATGTGGGCTCTCTATTGGAGCCCAAAGTTTAACTTAGTGCAAAATGAGGAAATTTCTTTAAAAAATCTTCTTCTTTAGATCCACCTGTCACAATCCTTTCGTATTTGTTACGTAACATCTCGGGTGGTGTCAGATTCAAGTTTGTTCAAATCAAGTCTCTGGCTTAATATTTGAGCCCTCTGTGGGAGCCCAAAATTTAACTTAGTGCATTCTGAGGAATATTCTTTAAAAATCTTCTTCATCAGATCCACAATAAAAATATTTTGATATTTGGTATGCAACATCTCTAGGGAGGGGGCTGTCAGATTCAAGTTTATTCAAATTGGGTTCCTGAGTTAATTTTTGGGCTCTATATTGGGGTTGGGGAGGAGGATCAGAAACATGTTTGTTCAAATTTGGTCCCTGGGTTAATATTTAAGCTCTCTGTAAGAATCCCATTATTATTAAAAGTCTTCTTTATATCCACCACTCAGAATTCTTTTCATATTTGGTATATAACATCTCTAGGGGGATCAGATTCAAGTACATGACTTAATATTTGGGCTCTCTATGGGGATGGGAGGAGGAGCAGGTTAGGTTCAAGTTTGTTCAAAACCATTTCTTAGTGTTTTTCCACAACATTTGCCTTTCAGTCTGCAGTGACATAACAACCCTTGGAAGATTGGAATTCTTGTCTACAGCCGATAGAATTGGAAGCAGTCTGGAAGACCTATGATAATAATCATTATCTGACATGGACACCAGTGTTATGTATAATTTCATTAATTCATTCCTCTGTTGTGTTGATGAACCATGACTAACTGAATGTGACCCAAAATACTTCTTTGAACTACATTGTCAGGTGAGCGATTAAGGCCTCTTGGGGCCTCTTGTTTTTCAGAATTTTTTTTTTTTAATTTAATTAAAACTATTATGAGACCCCATCATTAGAGAACAAACTGAATGAGTGATTACATGATTCGATTTTGTTGAATTTCTGTTTTTTTCATCTGCTCAATTTGTAAGGTATTAAAAATGTTGGTTTTTCAAGAAATGCACAGCTTCTCATTAACACGTCTGAGGATACTTTGCATTTAAATTACCTCCCCTATTCACAATTTTCACAATGTATACAGTTTCTGGAAGCTCTCAGTATGGCCCTTCCTGCAGAAAACTGCACACAATCAAAACCTTACAATATCACTCAAATACACTAAGCTGAATGACACAGTTGATTGCTTGAAAAATTTATCCAAATTTAATTTTTAATTTTGGGGATATTTATTATTTATTTATTGATGTTTAAGGTCACATATTTATGCACAATGGCTAATCATGACCGTGACAGTTTTACGGGTGGAGGAAGCCGGAGTACCCGGAGAGAACCACCGAGCAACGACGAGCAGCTGCCAGCTCCCCAACATCGTAACTCCACACTGCAGCACAGGCAGGGTTAGATTGGTTGAAGACATGCGTACCAAAGACGTGCAGTATGCCTTAGTACATGGCGTCATCATGCCCCCCACCCCCCACCCCCCACCCCCCCATGGGCAATGGGGGTGAAGTGTCTTGCCCAAGGACACAACGTGGTTGCCACAGGTGGGATTCGAACCGAGGACCTCTCAGCTTGCAGCCTGCACCTCTACCTACTGAGCCACCGCGCTCCCCAATTTTGGGGATAAATTTTGAATTTTTATGGATTGGTAACGATAAAACTGTGTTATAGGGATTTTTTTTATACCTCCACTGAGGATTTTACAGTTTTTGATGAACATTCTGACAAAGAAAAAACATGTTGGTTTCTTATTCATTTTTTTAAAAGGCTTTCTCAAAGCAAATTTACACAAAAATTGTCCCATTTGTCACCTACAAAATGCCAAACAGTACTAGGTCAATCATTAAACACTCCCATGTGACCTCAACCTCCAACCAAAATGCATTTGACAGTGCACAGTTTGAATTAAGACCATTAACTGATTAATTTGGCCCTATCACCATTAATGAGTATTATTTACTAAATCCACACCATCACAAAATGAAACTATAACCTAAACTAGACTTTATGATTCTGGAGAATCATGGCTTTTCCCGATGAGATTCCATGATTTGTCATGACCCCACAGTGTATGATGAATTGCTTTTGACTGTCTCACTGAAGTTCCTTCATTAATGTCATGAAAAAGGTGAGTACAGAAGTCTCAAATGACTCAGTTTGATAAAAAATTGTTTAGGTAAAAACCATCATTAACGGTGGAGAGGGTTAATATCAATATCGTCGTCCAACAAGTTAATGACCGACAAAAGGAGGTATGTTTGTTTGACACATACCCACTGAGTGCTGTATCTATTTGAAAATGGTCCGTTTTATCTCAAATGTATCCAAAATATTGATGTCTGACAGCTTGTTAAGGGTTAACAAGTGCTAACAGGAATATTTATTCATGCAACTTGTAATTTCACACCAAAAACTGTGAATGACCATTTTTACTTAAAAATCTACGAGATGTATTCAGAGAAATCCAGGGAGAAATCAGTTTTAAGCTGTTGATGGGTATACTTGCTTATCCAGCCCAACACAGGTTAAGGGTTGTTTTTTCAATACGCTTATTACTTATAAAAATAATTCTCAGTGAATTCTACTTCCACTTATGTTGATTTCTCTTCTTAACTTTGGGTGCGGCGGGTATGCAAACACAGCCCACTTTTTCAACATTTTGATGTTTGAGAACCAGCATAGGGTTAACAAATGCTTACTGGAATATTTTGTACATGTAACTTGTAATTCACACTAAGATCTGAGAATGGCCAATTTTTCTTGAACATCTACGGGATGTTTTTAGAGAAATCCTCGGATAACATGAATTTTTAACCTTTTGAGGGGTATCACCCTGTAACCAGCTCTAAACGGGTTAATGCTTGGTTTTATGAATACCTTTATTACTTACAAAAATGATCTTCGGTGAATCCCACTTCCAATAAAGGTGGTTATGTTCATCTCGCAGGTACACATTGGGTGTAATGGGTGGCCAAGTACATCCCATTTTTTCAAAATTTGATGCCTCTGGAGGGTTAACAAATGCTTACCGGAATCTTTTGTTCATGCAACTTGTAATGCCACTCCAGGACCTGCAAATGGTCAATTTCTCTTGAATACTTACTAGATTTTTTTGAGAAATCCCCAGAAAATGGGAATTTTAAGCTTTTAAGGGGTACATCTCCTTAACCGTCAAAAATGGGTTAAGACCTCAATTTTTGAATACCCTTTCTACTTACTAAAAATTTTCCCTATCAGTTTTGCGTACGGTAAAAGAAGTTATGTTTCTCTGCAGCATTCCCATTTGATGGTGTTGGTGTCCAAAAATATACTATTGTTTTCGAAATTTTGACATTTAGCAGCCCATGGAGGGTTAACAAATGCTTATCTGAATATTTTATCCGTGCAAGTGGTAATGTGACTCTAAGACCTATCAGCGGCCATTTTCTCTTGAAACCCTACGAGACGTTTGTAAAGAAATTCAGGGAAAATATGATTTTTTAAGCTTTTGATGGGTATTGCTATTAACCATCCCAAAAGGGTTAATGCTTGTTTTTTTTAATACCCTTATTACTAACAAATTTGGTCATCGGTGAATTCCACTTCCAATAAGTAGATTATGTTTATCTCTCGGGTATGCACTGGGTGCTGTGCGCGTCTGAAAACAGCCTATTTCAACAAAATTACGATGCTTAGCAGCCTGTAGAGGGTTAATAAATGCCCACCGGAATATTTTGTCCGTGCAACTTGTAATGTCACATAAAGACCTGCGAATAGTCAATTTTTCCTGAAAACCTACAAGTTGCTTTTAGAGAAATCCACAGAAAATGGGAATTTTAAGCTTTTAAGGGGTATCTCTCTTTAACCAGTCCAAAATGGGTTAAGACTTCGACTTTTGAATACCCTTACCACTATCAAAAATGTTTCCCCATCAATTTTGCGTCTAATAAAAGAAGGAACCTTTCTCGGTGGTACATCAAGTGGGTGCTGTTGGCGTCCAAAAACAGCCCATTTTATCACAATTTTTACTTTTAGCAGCCCGTGGAGGATTAACAAATGCTCACCGCAGTATTTTGTCCATGCAACTTCTATCGTCACACCAAGGCCTGGGAGTGACAAATTTTTCTTGAAAATCTACAAGACTCGTTTAGAGAAATCCACGGAAAATACAAATTTTTTAGCTTTATGGGGGTATTGCTGTTTAACCAGGCCAAAACGGGTTAACGCTTGGTTTTTTTAACACCCTTATTACTGACAAAAATGATCCTAGGTGAATTCCACTCCCAATAAAGGAAGTTATGTTTATCTCTCGTGTATTGTTTGGGTGCAGTGGGGGCCTGAAACCAGCCTATTTCATAAAAATTTCGATGTTTGGCAGCCTGTGGAGGGTTACCATATGCATCGCCTGATATCTTGTGTGTATCAAAGGGCGTGTCACGGACAGGTCTAGCAATGACGAATGTATAAAAAAAATCTACAAGACGTGATTCGAGAAAGTGCCGATAAACCCCAATTTTGGCAGTTTTTTGCCAATTCTGACGAAAAAAGGGTTAAATCGAAAATTTCGCTTCGGTACATTTTTAGATTTTGTGCCCCTCTATGCGTGTGCAAAATTTCGTGAAAATCAGTTTGAAAATGGCCTCTGAATCGTACGGACAAAATGTGTGAAAAAAAAAATAAAATAAAAATAAAACCCCCCAAAAAATAATAATCCGTAGAAAAATAATAGTCTTTTCCAGAGGGAAAAGCCTAAATAGCCATTTGGCCAAGGATATTCACTAACCACGGATATGACTTTTTAGTAGCAAACAAGACCTAAATTTGTGGGCAGATGCGGCCAATTCATTTGGTAAAAGGTTAAATGCTCATGCTGATGGAACTGGGGCAAAAGATGCCAGAGAGTTAGGACATTTGGTGGTTATCAATATACTTTTTCAATAAATTACAAATTCTTTTATTTGATTAACAGGAATTTAATCTATAACTTATATAAGTAATTAACTAAAGGTAAGCCAACAATCAGTATCACTTGCTGGTTTTGGCCAATAAGTAGTTATTGGTCTCATATATTGGCATTGTCAAAAGTAGGTTACCCAGCCTATATCATTGCTGATATTCTCAGTTTATGTAATTTATTTATTTAAATACCATCTTTAAAAGATTTATCCCAACAAAACTACAATTCCTTTCACAATGTACCTTAGCAAATTGTAAATCAGAATTTTTTCCCAATTTATTCCTAATTACTACATCTCATTTGAGTCATTACTGATATTTCATCTGAAAATGATATTTATGTTTGCAGTTTTTCTTGCACACTTCGACTGTGCAAAATTAATAATCTTTGATTTATCATCATATACTACTGTTACTTTTAAACTTTTACCCAATGAATCGACCGCATCCGCCCACATAATATGCAAATTCAGCAGCTGAAAAAATATTATTTTTCAAAAAATTTCAACAAACCCACATCATGTGACCCATCTTTGGAATGAGCTAATCCAGCTCATTCCAAAGAGGGGTCACATGATATGGTTTTGTTGAAATTTTTTTTAAAATCTAAAAAATGATATTTAAAATAATAAATTTTTATATCGTCTGCGTTGGGTAAAGGATTAAATGAAGTAAAGGTGTATCTTTGATATATCATTGGTTTCAACAACTATCCTGAATCCCAAATTCATATATTTTTTGATCAGCTTATTTTAGATTCTGTAAAATAAATATATCAAAATATGATCTCAATTTTATAGGATTTTGCAGTACTGTAATCACAAGTGGACAGAGATTTTCGTCCAGACCGATACTGAGCTGTAATTTACTTTGGAATGCCAAAACAAATATCTGAAATTTCAAAACTGCCCACAATCATGGATGATATGTCTATAACACCATGCTCATCTGTACGAAACCTGGGATTCTTCATGGATGAAACTCTGTTGGCCGGGAGACATGTAAATAATGTCTGTCAATCGGCATTTTTTCATCTGTGGAGGATCGTTAAAATTAGAGCCTTTTTAGATGAGTCCACAATAGGAAAATTAGTTCATGCATTCATCACAAGTCACCAAGACTACTGCAACTCCTTGTTAATTGGCTGCTCTAAAACACAGGTTGAAAAAATGCAGGACATGCAAAATTGTACAGCACGCATGATTACAAAAAGTCACGGATTCTGTCACATCATCCCAATTCTGTTCAAACTTCTCTGGCTCCCAGTAGAAAAGAGAATCCACTTCAAAATCACTCTACTCACATTCAAATGTATGAAAGCAATGGCACCATCCTATCTGTCTGAACTTGTAAGTGCTTACAAACCTGGAAGACCGCTCCACTCTCAAGATATTCTTAATCTCATACAACCAAGTTCTAAATTGGTTACAGCAGGCAATAGAGCTTTTTCAATCAATTATCCCCAAATTGTGGCATGCCCTACCACCCCACTTAAAACACCACAAACACTTGACAAATTCAAAAAAAGCTTGAAGACACACATCTACCAACTAACTTTCCTCGATCAAAAAGACTAGAAACTTGATGACAGAGGTGCTGTAACCTTTAGCTCTCTACCTTTCATTTTGTACAGCCATAGAGCACTTCGTGTGGATATCAGGCTTATAAAATTAATCTCTTAATTAATCTCTCTTAATTTGGCTGAAATTATCTTTCCATGTTTTCTCCCCTTAGAACTAGAGAATATTCCCAGCAGAAAAGAAATAAGAGAACATTGAATCTGAGATTCTATATTACATTTTTAGCCCACCTGACTGAAAGTCAGGGGAAGCTTAAGTGATCACTTTCTGCCCATCCATCCATCCATCCATCCATCCATCTGGCGTGAACTTTACGTTATCAACTTCGCATAAACCACCAAATCAAATTGAACCAAATTTTATATGCATGTTCCTTATCATATGTCAGTTCAAATTTGTTCAAATTAAGTTGCCATGCCCACAGTGGGCACCAGAAGGGGCATTACTCTGATAGCACCCATAAATTGTTTTCCAAAATTAAAAAGATCTTCTCCAGAACCATCAATTAGAATCTTCTGATATTTGGTATATAACATCTCTAGGGGGGTCAGATTCAGATTTGTTCAAATCGAGTCCCTATGGGAGCCCAAATTTTAACTTAGTGCAATATGAGGAAATTTCTTTAAAAAAAAATCTTCTTCAGATCCAGCAGTTAGAATCCTATCATATTTGGTATACAACATAACATCTCTAGGGCAGTCAGATTCAAGTTTGTTCAAATTGAGTCCCTGGGTCCGTATTTAGGCTCCCTATGGAGCCCAAATTTTAACTTAGTGCAGTATGAGGAAATTACTTTAATAATCTTCTTCAGATTCACCAGTCAGAATCCTTTCATATTTCATATACAACATCTCTAGGGGAAGTCTAGATTCAAGTTTGTTCAAATCGAGTCCATGGGTTTATATTTGGGCAAATTTAACTTAGTGCAATATGAGGGAATTTCTTTCAAAATCTTCTTCAGATCCACCAGTCAGAATCCTTTCATATTTGGTATACAACATCTCCAGGTGGGTCAGATTTAAGTTTGTTCAAATCGGGCACCTGAGTTAATATTTGGGCTCTCTATTGGAGCCCAAATTTTAACTTAGTGCAGTATGAGAAAATTTTTTGAAAATTCTTCTTCAGATCTACCAGTCAGAATCCTTCCATATTTGGTATATAACATCTCTATGGGGGGGGGGGGGGTGGGGGGGGGTGGGGGGGGGGGGGGGTGGAGGGGGTTCAGAATCTAGTTTGTTCAAATCGAGTCACTGGTTTAATATATGGGCTCTCTTTGTGAGCCCAAAGTTTAACTTAGTGCATTATGAGGAATATTCTTTAAAAATCTTCTTCTTTTTCAGATCCACCAGTTAGAATGCTTTCATATTTGGTATACGACATCTCTAGGAGGGTCAGATTCAAGTTTGTTCAAACCGGGTCCCTGGGTTAATATTTGGGCTCTCTATTAGAGCCCAAATTTTAACTTAGTGCAATGTGAGGACATTTCTTTAAATACCTTCTTCTTTAGATCCACTAGTCAGAATTCTTTTATATTTGGTATATAACATTTTAAGAGGGATCAGATCCAAGTTTGTTCAAACTTGAGTCCCTGGATTAATATCTGAGCTCTCTATGGGGGGGGGGGGGGGAGGGAGGTCTGGCTTGAGGAGAGGACCTGGTTAGGTTCAGGTTTGTTCAAATCCATTTCTTAGTGTTTTTCTATCAAGTTTACCTTTCATGACTTTGTAGTGTTGGTGAACCATGTCCAACTGAATGTGACACCAAATACTTCTTTGAACCACTTTGTCAGGTGAGCGATTAAGTCCCCTTGGGGCCTCTTGTTTTCATTTGGTCTTGTTTTTGTAATGTTTTCTTGATGAAATCTTGATCACAAGTTTGTTGGACTACCCAATGTTAATTTGATTGAGAATAATATCACTCTGTGATCACAATTCTAGTACAGTATGTGCGTTTATTTTATTTCAGACAAGACACCAAGTTACTATAAAAAATATGACAAGTAAGCATGTTTTATCTTCTCTTTATTGTACACACTTCAACAATGATCTTAATGATTGTTATAATTTCTCTGTGTTAGTGCTGTGATGTATTCTTTATCCTCTGCACACTTCTGAATTTTAAGCAGCAAATTTTTCCCATTTCACAACAAGGAATTTAATAAATTTAATCTTGTTTGACAGAGCTATGTATCAAACAAGATTGAATTGGTTAAATTCGTAGCTGCATAATGGAAAAATTTGCAGCTTGAGATTTTTGGATCTTAACATCAATGTGTACGGGATTCAAGTATGCCAACCATGAGCCTTTTCCAACAGTGTGTCAGATACAGACATGTTAACCTCCAGAATAATTTTTTAGGGAACCTGAGGGTGATTTTCAGGGAAATTGGATGGATTTCAGGGAAAAGTTCGCACGGGGTCAAAATAAAAGAAAAAACTTGTGAATTTCCAGCTCATGGACCACTATTAACACCAGGTTATATCCAGAACTAGTTGTCAACTAAGCTGATGAATTTATGCTATGTTAAAAAATCATAAAATAACTGTTGATTTGACCCTCCCCCCCCCAGGATCCTCTTCTTCATGAGCCCCCCACTCCCCTCCTCAACACCACCTACCCACACTGTCCCACAGAGCACCTCCACCTGTGGTTTGCTCTTATCAAAGTCTACTAAACTAATCATTTCCCAAGTCTGGCAATTTTAACAGGAAAAGATGTCCTAATGTTCAGTTACTTCAAGAACATTAGTACTTAGAAAGTATCTTTAGCAAACTTCAGGCATGTGGGACGTTTGTGCCCTACACAAAACTTTTCTTTTCATCATTGAAGCATTTTTTTTAATTCCATTCGAAATTTTCTGGGTACAGATGGCCAACAGTTAACAGTTCTGTAGTCAGCACAACAGAATAAATGTAGTCTTAGAAAATAAGTCCATTGTGTTTAAATATGCAGTCATAATTTTTCGGCATCCTAAGCAACTTTAACCTACTTTTAAACTGTGCTGAATAGTTGTTGTTTACATTTTGATTGAATTTTTTGAAAGTAAGTCACCTATTTTCACTTCGACACTCGCACATTGATCACGAATCTCCAAAGAAAAAACCCAGAAATAAACATAAACACAGTTGAAATATATATCATAAAATACCCTTTTCTTAAATAAATTTAACTTAAATCCATATTTTACTGCTTTGTGAGTTTTTATCAAAGTTTGAAATGCATGTGATTTGACTCTGAATGTTTTTCATAAGTTACAATGGGAACGAAATATTTGACTGTTGTTTTCCGGGATTTTGGGTCCAAAACTGATTCCCATCCGGGAGGCCAGGAACTACACTGAAATTCCGGGATTTTTCCGGGCATTCCGGGAGAGTTAACATGTCTGGTCAGATAGTAGTGTTTCTGCATCTTCACACTATCATGCAGTTTTACCACTTCAGGCCTTATTTTGACTTTGGCATAGTTGATGGCCTTAGAACAGCTGCCCCAACATGCAGTTATGATGAAATCCTTGGAAACTGCTGAGCTATGCTAGCAATGGTTTTTAACCTATGCAAACAACTGAAACTTGACTATAAGGCTCTGCCAAACCATCAGCCTTACACGTTTCAATGTGATACAAATTCTGGAAAACTGTTCATTTCATAAAATTTGACTTTAGAATGAAGGGAGTTAATACCAGCTCCACATTTTTTAAAATGATTAGTAAGCAACAAATTATAAGTAAGCCAACTTACAATGTTGAACTATTGATTTTAGTACTGGAACAAACTCAACACATTCATTGAAAAGTATTGAAAGGGCTTCGACATAAAAGCATTTCATGATTTTAAGGGATTCTTAATGCTTCATTTGCATTCACTGCTGTATTTTATTTACTTGAATTGTGGTATTTCGAAAAACACTGTTCAGGAATTGTTCCAAAATGAAATAAAATTAATCATTGCATCATAAATGTTTATTAATGTAATATTCTAACTGGTGACACCCCCCAAAAATCAAACCCTCATCCTTCCCCAAAAAAGAGAAGAAAAAAATCTGAAATGATGATTTCCAAAGAGAGGTTCCAGAAACATTTTTCTGAGCATCATACGATTTACAGCCCACAGCCTATAAGCCCTGATGGTGAATAATAACAGCATAAGGAAACTACTAGATTATTAGCCCATGACACATGTAAATGTATTTGTTTTTGAAACTGTGACTGCCATGAACACTTGTTCATGAATAGACAATTTATCATGAATAGATCTCTGTCATACAAGATGTTATAGAATAAATGCTTTTGTCAGTCAAATATACTGAGGCCACAAAGCTCAGAAATTTGATCCCACTTAAGTGTATAGTCTTTAATTTAATATCCCTGTTAATTGCATATAATTCTCAAAATACTCTCCAATCATTATACCTTTCTGGAGAGAGGTGCAACGACTGGAGGATAATTATTAAGATTGAATTAATCCAAGTATTTTTGCATTGCGCATTGTTGTAGGATAAAACTGACCCGAAACCCAAAATAAATAATGAATTTGTTGACACAGTGTCATTGTCAATTGAATGGTCAGATTATCCATGTACCAAGAATAGAAATAGGAAAATACCTATCCCCATGATTTTTTAAAAAAGGATCAGCTGATCTTTGTTATTGTTTTGAAACCTACATGTTTACAGTTGAATTGGGTGGAATATAGCACAGTAAAATGTCACATAGCATATAATAAAAAGAAACTCTTCGCTATTTTAGTGAATATTGGCAATTATCTCATTCATGTGGACCTGAAAATATTCTTTTTCACTCGCGCAAGCACTCGTGAAAAATAAAACTTTCAGGTCCAAACTGGTGAGATAATTCTCAATAATTCACTATAATAGCTTAGATATTCTCTATATGTCTGAATATAAAGTTATGGTAGTTATTAAGTTTACAGCCCTGTAATGAACACAGGAGCTTTTCATATCAGATTAAGGACCTCAAGTGCTTTTCATATCAAATTGTTGTTTTTAACAACAAACAAGTTGAGGAAACATATACCTTGGGCAAACTTTTTATGATATGGACCATTTTTTATCTATATTATAGCAATGTTCCTTATGAAGCAAGAGTGAAACAGGTGTTAGAGTGGATGGATGAACCAGATGGAAAAAGACCACAGTTCATAACATTATATTTTGATGAACCTGATCATGAAGGTCACAAAGTTGGACCCGAGTCCACAAAGGTAATTTTCAGATCATCCCAGTTTATGCACATTGAACTAGTGTGGAGGTTTGTCATGATGTCCCCATATTTCAAGCCTGTGGGCTATGGAGAAACTGTTGTAAAAGTCTACTCAGAAACTACTGGTTCAGATATCTTCACAATCGAGTGATAACATGTTTTGTAACAAATTCATTTATGAGTTTTGTCTTTTCAACCCTCAGACTTCTATTAAAACTGACTGTTCTGGTCTAGGGGTTGTAACAGTTTCAGTTCCAGGATCAATTTCATCTCAATGTGATGGAGTTGTTCTGTTGTATTGAGTGCATCGGGGTTGGAATATAGCACCTGTATGATGCGGCAATGGAGATCCGAAAGGGAATGGTTTTTAGAATTGAAGTGTGTGGATACAGGAGTGTCATGTTTGTGTGTGATGTCTGCAATATGTTCTTCAATGCGGTTTCTCAAGAATCTCCTGGTTTCACCAGTGTATTGTTTCTGACATGATCTACATGTTAGTAGATAGATGCTATTGCGAGTCATGCAATTAGTTTTGCAATGTCAGCGGAAATGTTTGCGACTGGTGGTGCTTGAGAACCATATATTTTTTGGAAGGTTTGTGCATATGGCACGGCCATTTTTGTCACATGGTGTGGGTGGATTCTGGATAATTTTGCCACTTATTTGGTGGATGCTTGGGAGATTGCAGAGTGTTTATTTGAATGGTATTGTTTTCCTAATTGTCCCTTCTGAATTGTTTTCCTGATTGTCCATTCTGAGTCATGGTCAGTAATACTCCTTAGTCCTTTTATAAAATCTCTCATACCGCCAATATCAACAAATATACAAGTATTGTTGAGCGGATATGCTGTTCCAACACAAACAATTTACACCAGATTCAGAAGCCAACATATCGGCTCTTTGTAAAGATTGAATAAACTGACACACTTCTAGTGATTCAGCCTGGTCATTTGCCAAAACCAATTCGTCATTCACCAAGTCACTCGCCAGCATTCAACACACTGTTCACCAACTAGTCATTCACCGGGTCATTCACCAGGTCATTTGCCTAGTCATCTGCCAAGTCATTCTCAAAATTGTTTATTATAAAAGGATGACATCAACATTCTTACTCTGTCTCTGACGAAGTACACACCTGTACAAAACTGGCTAGGCAATTTCTGGGATAACAGATACTCAGGTCCTCTCGAACTCTTGTCAGTTTCTTCTATTTTACCCTCAGACTTATGTTTTGGTTTTTACATTAATTGACCTATTTAAACACTCTTAGTAATGGTGGAGTTCCTCCCTGAGGGAACCCCATAAAGTGGAGCAGCGCTTGTTTACTGTGGTAAACAAGTTCTGCCAGTAAAAGAGGACCTAGTAATCAATGCCTGGGTTGGAAGTCTGTTGAAGTGGGCAACATATCGGTGCATGTATTACCAATTGCTCAACTTGTCTTTATAGTGTATATATAAGTGACTTTAAACTCCAGTAAATAAATGAATGGGGAAACATTGAAAAATATGTAACTGCAATTCCAGATGCCAAGGTAATATCTCTCTCAGTGTACTGCACTGTAAGAAATATTACCCCAGAACCTTGGTTTATATAATGGGGTTTGGTGTTATGGTGAATGGCCTTTTGAAAAGCTGGCTACATGCTTGTGCAAAGCCATAAAGTTTCTTTAAATCATATATTTATTCCTTTGGTGATTTCTGGTTTGCTTTGTTGGCCTCTGTGAGCAGTTTCCAGTCCACTTTGTCAGTTATGGAGAAGATGATTATGAAATCTTCTGCATGCGACTCTGTGATAGGTTGATCAGTGTAATGTTTTATGTCGACTTATCCAGTCATGCATAGAAACTGTCAATCGATTAAAATACATGTACATTGCAAATGTGCAGAGTACTGTTACAAATTTAATAGAATGACAGGAGAAATAAATTGCAATTTCCAAAATAGGAAATTGAAAGTAGAGTACAGCTACAGCCGGTAGCTAGATGTGGCAGAAGGACACATGTACTTGGTACATTTATTTGTAGGTATCTGGGCCCATTTGCAGATGTTATATAAATCATGAAGGGTTACATTTGGCTGTAGCCTTTTCGTTGGAATTCCCAGTCAGAGGTCATTCATTATCTATAATTTGTGCCCACCAATCTCCCCACCCCACCACTACCATACTGTGCTTCCCACACCTTGAATTTTGTAGTCCAGTATCCTTGAAAATTATGGAATATTCTCCTAGATACTTCTGGAAACTCCTGGAAGATCAGCCCAAATAAATGTGGAAACCCCATTTACTCAAAAATGCATATGTAATCAACAGATCAAATTTATTGATTGCATGTGTCTTTGATCTGTAAATGGTTTTGTGTCAGCAGTTATGTGCAAATAACAGAATTATTATTTTATGTGTTACCTTTATAAAAAACAAAATCATAATCACTCTATTGAACAAGCTCGATGAACTTTCTCCAGTGGTGGGTCATATGTTATGTTTTTGAGGCAAAGATTGAAAAAGTAATAAAATTTGAATGACTATTTTTTGTGAACAGTTCTGGTCATTTTGGCCATTAAGTTAGGTTGAGGGTTGAATTTTCATTTTTTTTCTTGTTGAAACTTGCAACATTTTCTGCTCCAGTTTTTTATTCTGCCGCTGCTCCTGACAGGAGAAATAATATAAACAAATTCATAGGAAGCACATGTGGCATTATGATCTCATGCACTGGGCAGAAGGGTGCTTATGGCCAGTGGTGCATTGTTGGGATTTCCAACATCTTTTGGCTTTCTGAATGTCAGCGATATTTTTTTCATTGTGTAGGTAAAGTTTTTAAAGGTTGTTTCTTGAAAAATGATCCCAAAGATATTATTGATGAAGTAAAAATAGCATGGCGGTTTGGGGAAATTATTGAAATTTATAAAACCAAATACATGTACAACTGTATGCTTGGCTTCCATACATTTCAAGAGGACATTGCAATGCAATTTTCTTTTGAAACATGGACAGGCTTGCTTTAAAAAACAGTATTTTGTGTGGTGCATTTCATTCCTGGTCAACCACCAGCTTAATATTTACAGTGCTAACACAAAAAGTACCTTTCAAAATTTGTTATTTCTCAATTTTCTTGCAAACCGAAGCTTATGACACCTCATTAGAATGAGGAGTAACTATCTAGTGTTTGGAAGATAAAATAACTTGAGAAATATTGTTGGTAAAGCAGAACCCTGTTAACCCTTTACCTAACATAATGGGAAAACAGGCCAGCGTTATTCACAAAAATTACCATTCAATTTTCATTACTTTTAGCTCGCCTGACTTTCATTCAGGGGAGATGTAGTGATCACTCACCGTCCATTGTCCATGGTGTTTGCTTCTTTCCCTCGAAAACCACTGAACCGATTTAATTGAAATTTGAGATAATAGTTTGTTATGACATCGCATTTTGATTTTGTTCAAATCAAGTTGTCTCGCCTCTCAGTAGGGCCACGCCCAAATAGTGTGCTTAAATCTTAAAAAATCTTCTTCTCATGAACCAGTGGTAGTAGAGACTTGATATTTGGTGTGCAGCTTTCTTTTGAGGTGTAGACTCAGATTTGTTCGAGAGAAGTTCAAGGAGCTATATTTGCCTTCATTATGGGAGGGGCAAGAATTTTTGTCCCGCTCAAAATTTCTATTTTCCAAACCGAGAAGCTGATTTTAACCAAATTTGGTATGAGGGCTTATTGGTCATAAGTACTTATTTATGCCCCAAAATTTTCCCATCGCCCCATAGGAACTGCAGGAGCTAAAAATAGAAAAAAATTAAAATGCCCATATCTCCAAAACTACATGGCACTGAGAATTTTTATATGGTGTGAAGCTTCGTTAGGACCAACAGAATGGAATGGTCCAAAAAAATTGCTATCGGTTTTATCATAGGGTACTTTTTCAGGACTTTTGGAAAAGTGCTGAGTCAGCATTTTTTAAATCTGTGGGTAATGGTTAAAACATTTAAGACTACTTTTCTTCCAAACCACTGCACCAAAAGCTTTCAATTTTCACATATAACATCTTTGGAAGATTGTTTCTCAGGTTTATTGAAATCAAATCCATGGGTCCACATTTGGGCTCTCTATGGGAGCCCAAATGTTTAAAATAGTGCAGTATGAGGAAAATTCTTTAAAAATCTTCTTCAGATCCAGCAGTTGCAATGTTTTGATATTTGGTAAGCAGCATCCTTAGGGGTGAGATTGAAGTTTGATCAAGCCAAGTCCCTGGGTTCATATTTGGGCTCCCTGTGGGAGCCCGAATTATATCTTAGTTCAGTACGAGGACGTTTTCTTTAAAAATCTTCTTCAGATTCAGCAGTCGGAATGTTTTGATATTTGGTATGCGGCATCCTTAGGGGCCAAGACCCTGGGTTCATATTTAGGCTCCCTGTGGGATCCCAGATTATAACTTAGTTCAAAATGAGGAATTTTCTTTAAAATCTTCTTCTTCAGATCCAGCAGTCGGAATGTTTTGATATTTGGTATGTAGCATCCTTAGGGGGGAGGGGTAAGATTCAAGTTTGTTCAAACCAAGTCCCTGGGTTGATATTTGGGCTCCCTATGGGAGCCTGAATTATAACGTAGTTCAATATGAGGAATATTCTTAAAAAATCTTCTTCTTCACATGGACCAGTTAGAATCTTTTGATATTTGGTATACAGTATCCTTAGTGAGGTGAGATATAAGTTTGTTAAAGCCAAGTCCCTAGGTTCATATTTGGGCTTCCTGTGGGAGCCCGAATTGTACCAAAATTGTTATTTTCTGAACTGAGAGGCTGATTTGAACCAAATTTGATATGAGGGCTTATTGAGTCATAAGTACCTAATTTATGCCAAAAGAAATTTTCCCATTGCTCCATGGGAACCGCAGGACCTAAAAATAGAAAAAATTAAAAATGCTCGTATCTTCAAAACTACACTGCACTGAGAATATTTATTTTGTGTGAAGCTTTCTGAGGAACAGCAGAAGGGAATGGTCAAAGAACAATTGCCATTGGTTTTATCATAGGGTACTTTTTCAGGACTTTGAAAAAGTGCTGAGTCAGCATTTTTCAACACCGTCGGTAACATTACTGTGGGTAATGGGAAAAACATTTAAGACTCTTCTTCTCCCAAACCACTGCTCTAAAAGCTTTTAAATTTTACATATAACATCTTTGGAAGATTGTTTCACACGTTTATTGAAATCAAATCCCTGGATACATATTTGGGCTCTCTATGGGAGCCCAAATGTTTAAATTAGTGCAGTATGAGGAATATTCTTTAAAAATCTTCTTCAGATACAACAGTGTTTTGATATTTGGTATGTAGCATCCTTAGGGGGTGAGATTGAAGTTTGTTCATGCCAAGTCCTTGGGTTCATATTTGGGCTCCCTGTGGATCCTGAATTATAACTTAGTTCAATATGAGGAATATTCTTCAAAAAACTTCTTCTTCACATCCACCAGTTAGAATCTTTTGATATTTGATATACAGCATCCTTACGGAGGTGAGATTCAAATTTGTTCAAGCCAAGTCTGGGTTCATATTTGGACTCCCTGTGGGAGCCTGAATTATTACTTAGTTCAATATGAGGAATATTCTTTAAAAATCTTCTTATTTTGTGATCCACTGGTCAGAATCTTAGGATATTTGGTATAAGCTTTTCTTTGGAGAGGCAGATGCAACTTGTTCAAATCATTTCCCTGGGTTAATATTTAGGATACCATGTCTGGTGTGCACCCTCAGGTCCCTTGGGGGCCTCTTGATCATTTTTTTGTCTCAAAAACATAGCTTATGACCCTTCATTGGAATGACTTCATCAAGCTCATCCCAATGAGGGCTCATAATGCATTTTGACGCAAACAATGAAAAAAAAAAAAATTATTCAAGAATTTTGTCTGCAGGTGTCGTCTGCCTTTCATGTTGGGTAAAGGGTTAACCTAATGAATCAGCAGCATCCTCCCATATAATTTACAACCTGAGCAGTTGCAAAATAAAATATGTTAAAAAAGCCATATCATATGACCCTCTAATTGGATCAAGCCTGTTCCAATGAGGAAGTTACATGATATTGTATTGTAGAAATTTTTGAAAAATTTGAAAAGAAATAATTAAAATGACCAATTTTGATATTGTGTGCATTGGGCAAAGGGTTAATTAAATAGCCTCTTTGGTGGTGAAAAGCTCATAGAGTTCTGTCAGGCAAGATATAATAGATTAAATTCTAATATTGGTGGTCTTCGGGCCAAATAGGTCCATGAATAGAGATGGGAAGTTAACCGCAGACACCTGTAGGTGTTAGTTATATAAAACTACCAAAAACCGTAACTGCAAATGGCAAAACAGAACTGCATTTATATAAGATGAATATTTTGTGATGTTACCCAACATTAGTTTGAAAGTCAGTTCCTATAAGAATGAAAAATATTCAATTAAATCTGTCAGTATTTTTTTATTATTCCTTCGTAAACCACACAGCCCATACACACCCCACCCCCACCCCCATTGACTGTAATGAACATTGCATGGAAAAGCAGAAATATTACTGACTTTGACATCACATGGTCATATGAATAGAACCATTCAAATGCGTCAGTTGATAAATATGCAGGGAATTTTGTGCTAAATTTATGTTACTAAGAAATTCTGCAGTTTCATTGATTCAGGACCCAGAATGTTGCTCTATGCAAAAATTCTCATCCCTAATTCATCGTGTGTAAATCAACATTCATAGCTGAAAAACCATCAATTGATTCAATTGTTCAATAAACATAAACACATTAAATCATTAACCAAAGGAATCGAGCTGTTTGAAATCCTGATTTGAACTACATTCTAATGAAATTGAATGTTTATCAGTTATGCTCTGGAACAAATTGTAACAAGAAAAAATTGATGCAGGCATCTGCCCACAAAAATTGAGATTTTCATTAAAATTTATCCAGCATATTTCATTGAAATGCATGCAGTAATTACTGATTTAATGCAGGAACATAATATACACAACTTGAAATGTGTGTACATTGTTTGTCACTTTTCCAGTACTTTCCTAAAAAAACGATTCTACTGTGTATATATAACCAAAGAACCTTAATTTTAATTGGTTTGGTAGCATACTTGATTCTTTTGCTATCCATCTGAAAGTCTATTACAATTATCCATCAACCATGATAACACAAAGATGAGAACAAGAGAATGAAATTAAATGCAGCAAGAGGACTTTCACTAACAGGTGCTTGTGTGCTGGGACAGTCTACCAGTATTATACTGTAAAGAAATTTCCTCATAATGCACTTGGTAGCCCAAATTTTAACCCAGGGTCTCAATTTGAACAAATTTGAATCTGCCCCATCCAGATATGTTGCATACCAAATATCAAAAGAATCTGACTGGTTGATCTAAAGAAGAAGATTTTTAAAGATTATTCCCCTTATTGCTCCAAGTTAAAATTCAGGCTGCCACAGGGAACCCAAATATTAACCCAGAGACTCAATTTGAACATCTCAGAGATGTTGTATACCAAATATCAAAAGAATCTGAACTGGTGGATCTGAAGAAGAAGATTTTTTATGAAATTTTCTCATATTGCACTAAGTTAAACTTTGGGCTCCAATAAAGACCCCAAATATTAACCCAGGGACCTGATTTGAACAAACTTGAATCTGCCCCCTAGAGATGTTGTATACCAAATATGAAAGGATTCTGTCTGGTGGATCTGGAAAAAGATTTTCAAAAGAAATTTCCTCATATTACACTAAGTTAAAATTTGGGAGCCCAAATATTAACCAAGGACTCGATTTGAACAAACTTGAATCTGACCAACCAAGTGATGTTGTATACCAAATATCAAAAGAATCTGACTGGTGGATCTGAAGAAGAAGATTTTTAAAGATTATTCCTCATAAGTTAAGATTCGTGCTTTTGTATTAAGCTCAAATATGAACCGAATGGCTTAATTTGAACACACATGTATCTGTCTCTCCTGTGGATGCTGTATTCCAAATATCAAAATATTCTGATCAGTGGTTCTGGAGAAGAAAATGTTTTTTAATTTTTGCAAATATGCTGACTCAGCATTTTTTTTTATAAGCCTCTCCCCTCCCCCTCCCCCACCCTCCTTCAGAACACTCTGACACAACAATGGCAATTTTTTTATGCTTCATACGAAATAACAGTGCTCTCTTCCATGTGGATTGGGTAATATGGACTTTTGAATTTGTTTATATTTTTAGCTTCTGGAGTTCCCACGAGGCTGTGAAAATCAGGGGGGGGGGGGGGGGGGGGGGTGAGTGGGAGGGAGGAGGCAGGGGCATCAAGCAAGTACTTATGACCCACTTATACTACATGCTAAATTAGGTTAAAAGCTGCCCTATTGGTTCTTCAAATACAAATTTTGGGTAGAGCCCAAAATGGATATGCTCCCAACGAGAGGCCAAATATTGCCATACAAACTTCCCTTGAACAAACTTTAATCTATAACACAAATATCAATGCATTCTCTTTGGTGGTTCATGAAAAGAAGATTTTTAAGCTTTTGGGGTATTAACCTCAGCCTGAAGATGGTAGCTGCTTCATTTGAACACAATAGAAAGGGTATACTCTAAAGATGGTCTGTGCAATATATGTTTGAAATTGGACCAAGACGACAGATGCCAATTGATCGCAATAGCTCACAGTGACCTGCAATCAGGTGGTCTAAAAATATAATGACACCAATACTATATGCAATCAGAGAAACAAATTTCAACTAACAATAGTGAACAATATAACTTTTCCTAATATCCTTGGTTAATTAAGAATTTTCTACAACAATAATTACAAATACAGATAGCCATTCATTTCGTTCTGCAAAACAAAATCTCGTCAAGTACGCTAGACAAAACACCATGACTGCCGGTATTCGTGCCAGTTACAGAACTGGAACCAGTTTCAACAATGTTTTGAACAAATAAAAAAAGTCACTTCTTTGAATGAAGTATTAACAGTGGCACCTGGGTGACCCCCATGTATTGTACACCATTATAAGGTTGAAAAATAGGGCAACCTTGGTGAAAATTCGCCTGAAAACTCCTTACAGAATGTTTTTGCATTGTTGACCTAAATTTCGATGTCCTTTTGTCTTTACTCTTAAAATAAATGAAAGTGAGTGCATTTGATTAGGGTCACCTGCAATTAGATGTTCAGTTGAGCATGAGAAGTGGACATCAATAGAACAAGTTAAGCCTCTTTTTCAAATTGCTCCTATGATATTCAACTCGGATGGACTGGTCATCCTATACTGTAGCTGACCTGTAATCACAGACAGTAAAGCACCCTTTGAGTATTTCAAAGAAATAAAAAAAAACAAATGTTTTATTTTATGGTACCATAGGCATACAGACCAGTGAAGTGGGGAGGGGAAGCTGCTTCCCCCACACAGAATATTTTCAACAAAAAAAAAATAATTGAGCAAAAGTCAACAAAAAGTGGACTGAATTCAAGAAATTTAGGTGAAATTATTTACATGATTTTAACAGTTTTTGTTCAGCACCCTCTAAAAATTAGGACCCCCTACCCCTATGAAGGATACTATTTATAAAGCAAGTGTGCATTCAGATAAAAAGGATTAACAGTGTGTGTCAATATAGGGAGGGAGTTGTAACAAATGGTGGACCAAACCTAAGTGGTTTATTTCTCCTGTCTGCGTTAGGAGTACAACCATAAACACAAAGTGGAATGGTAGAAAAGGAATTCAAGACACAACAAAGGCGGGCAGACATGTTAAGTCTCACGGATTCAGCGTGAGATTCCCGGATTGGGTCATGATCTCCCACACTCCCTGTAGCACCCATAAATCTCCCACATTGTCAGAATTTATAAAGTGAAAAAAACGAAATCAACCATTTCTTTATTGTGTACAATTTATTTCACGTTTGCAAACGCTAATCCGTGAGATCTGCTCAGTGACCCTGATATTTAAGTAAGCTTCAGAAATTCACTCTCTTTTTTTTTCTCTTCCCTTTGTTCCAAATCGTGTTTAATTAAAATAAATTAATGCAAGAATGGACTATTTGATATTATTCTGTCATTAAATGGTGATTGAAGACCAAACAATATAGCTTGGTGCTATGTTTTCACAACAAAAACACCAACCTTTTTTCTTAGTACTTAAGTGACTTTGCCCCAGTTTTCACAACATAAACGCAGCTGCATGTGAAGGAACAACAGCTGATTACTGTTTGAAACCATACTGATTTCGGTTCATCAGAGATCGGCTTTTTAATTGAAAAATAACTTTGTTTTCAAAACATTCTATGATGAATGGATCACAGGTAACTGTAGTTATGTATATATATCAGGTGATGTATACCGGTAAGTACCATTCGCAATTGAATTTGCAATGTCTGAAAATCCATAAATAACGTTGCTACGATTCTAAATTTAAAGAATCATGGAAGTAGGAAATGACCTGAAATTTATACAGGCCTAAAATAAGGGAAAGGAGGGGGTAGTTGTGGGATAAACTAATGAGAAGAGTGGGGAGTGGGGGGGGGGGGGGGGGGTATTGAACTAGGTTTGGAATAGAATATGTTGGGATGGAGAGGGATAGTAGTGGGTAAATTAATGGACATAAAGTGTGTTTGGGGGGATTAAACTATATAAACATTTATTAAACTGTATAGGGTCTTAAGCTTTTTCTCAAAAATTGTAAGTGGGGTAAATTTATCCAGGGATGAAGTGAGAAGGTGGGGGAGGTACCAGTAAATTGATAGTGATACATGTAGATAACTTAATAAATTGTTGTTCTCTGAACAAAAGTCTTGTTATAATATTCACACGCAAAAATCTCCCTCATTGTCATTTTCAAAACTTAACATGTCTGAAGGCAGGCCAAACTTAAGCCGTTCTTATTTTCAGTAGGTTTAAACATATGCACGATAAACACAAATTCAAAAACATGAGATAAATAATTGGAACACACCTTGTAATCTTTCATTTTAGTTCCTTGTCATCATAGACATGTAGTCCATCTCACATTAAACTCTCAAAAAATTGTATGCATTGTGAATAATTTAGTTGCAGCACCAGTCAAATTTTTTTTTTTTATTGACTCCATGAGATTTCTGAAGTCTGGAGTTGGATAGTGATCACAACTTGATTACAGTGATGATGAGGGCCAAAAACCTAGATAAAAGCAAAGGAAGCTTCAATGAGTTTTGGGAACTCAAAAAGGATGCCGACTGGGCGAAGTTCGAAGAAAAACTGAAACCAAAGCTTGCAACTGTACATAAGGGGGACAGTGTCCAGAAGATGGCCGACGCCATAGTTGCGAGCCTAGTGGAGGCAGGGAAGGAAAGTGTAGGAAAGATTAGGGTGCCAACACGGGAACTTGGGTACAGAGTGAACGAAGAACTGAAAATGGCCATAAAGGTTAGAAAAGCTAAATGTGCTGCATACAGGAGAAGTAGAAAACTTATGGGGGTGGAAAGCAATGAGGCCATGGTAGCAAAGAAAGAATACCAACAAGCACAAAATAAAGTAAATAAAATTAAAGACGACAACCGGAGAGTGCGAAATAGCAGTCTTATTAGGACGATACGAACGACAGGAGGGTCGAGTTCGAACGTATTTTGGAAATTGGTGAACAAACATAACAAAGGGAATAATCCACAGAGTATTAAAGTAGATGGCAGAGTTACAGAAGAGCGAGATCAAATCGCATTAAAACTAGTCAAGTACTGGGAAAAGGTAAACGATAAGCGATGGGGCATGGGGAACCCACCAGAGTGTCCGAACCAGGTCGAGGAAAATCTATCAAACTTCGTGTGCAGCGAAATCAAAACAGGAGGTGCGAAGGGTGATCTCAAAATTAAGGAATGGAGAAGCGGGAGGGGTGGACGAAATTCCTAACAAGTTTATCAAAAAAGGGGGAGAGGAACTCTTGGAAAGCCTAACTGCCCTATTCAGTTTAGCCATAGAAAAACAAAAGGTCCCAAAGGAGTGGAGGGAAAGTAAAGTGACATTTATTCACAAAAAGGGGTAAAAAGACGTCTTGGATAACTATCGAAGGATCCCTGTCAGCAGCAACATTGGAAAAGTCTTTTGTAAAGTCCTGTATGGGAGATTAGAGGAGGTGATTGAAGAGAAGGGTTTTTTGGGAGAAATCCAGAATGGCTTCAGGAAGGGAAGGAGAGTCACTGACCATCTTTTCAAGCTATCCCAAATGATAGAATCCGCGAAAGCAAAAAGAAAAAAGATGTTTATGGCCTTTTTGGATGTTAAAAAGGCATACGATAGAGTATGGAGGGAGGGTATGTGGCGCAAGCTGGAAGCTCTGGGCTTGGGAGGCGAGTTTGTTGGGATTATGAAAGCATTATATAAAGATGTACAGAGTGAACTTATCCTGGGAAACATTACAACAAAACGTGTGCCTATGGAGATAGGCCTAAAACAGGGGTGTATCCTTTCGCCAATTCTCTTTAAATTTGTACATCAAAGGTTTAGGAGATGAACTCCTGCATAGCGACGAGGGGGTTGCAGTTGGTGACTTGAAGATTCCTGGGCTATTTTTTTGCAGACGATGTGGTGCTCGTGTCAGAAAGCAAAGAGGGGCTAGCGTAGATGCTGGGAATTGTCGGGAAAGACGGGAGCAAATGGAGACTCGAACTTAACGAAAGCAAGAGCAAAGTTATACCCGTGGGCCACAAAGTGGACCCCACTCGGAGGTGGAGAGTAGGGGAGTTCTGCATTCCAGAAGGTAGCAGTAGACTTCTTAGTGTAGGAGAGACTAGAGACTATGAGTACCTGGGGGTAAATATAAACATTACAGGAAGAGGCATCTACCGAAACTGCACAAATAAATTGATTCTGAAGGGGAAGCGAATCCTTAACCAAATGAAACTTATAGGGAGAAACAGTTTCAATAAGGTTTTCGTGGGGAAAACCATATGGGAAATGGTGGGTCTGCCAAGTATAACATACGGTACGGAAGTTGTACCCCTAAACCAGAAGCTGTTAAGAGCTTGGAAATCCTGCAGAACGATGCAGGCCGATGGATGACAGGGTCGAGTAATGCTGCAGCGCTAGAAGTAATCAGGGGTGAGCTTGGGTGGATGAGGATCAAGGACAGGATAGACCTATTGAAACTCAGTTATCTTAATTATTTGGTAAATCTCCCCGATAGCCGATAGTGTAAAGTAATGTTCCTGAGAACTTTCAACTCAGATATCAAGACGGGGTGGATGGTCCAAGTGAGGGAGCTAGTAGAAAACTACTCATTGGAGATCTCGGACCTTGACATTGGGGCAAATCAGGGTAAAAAGATCGTCAAAGAAAGGGTCGTGGAGGATTGTAACCGTAATTGGCGAGAGGGGGTCAAATCAAAGAGATCTTTGGGTGGTCTGCGTGATAAAGAGAAGCCTGGTTTTGAAGAGTACCTTGATAGCACCTTTGGGGGGGTCACTGTTGTTCAAGCTGAGGTCGCGTTCCCTGGAACTGAGGGGAAAAATTGGGAAAAACAGTGAAAAGGAGTGCCAAATGTGTAACTTGGGCGTGGTGGAGACCCTGGAACACTTTCTTCTAGAATGCCCAAAATACCAGTCTAAAAAAACAAGATTCACGGGGAGTATAATGGGGAATTGGGATGGGAGAATGAAGGACATGTGGTTAGGGGGCGACTCAAAGGAGAAGGTTAATACACTAATCGGAGAGATTGGGAAGAATGGGGCAAAGGATGTCATCAAGCAGTTCATCTCCGAGTGTTGGAAGGAGAGAAGAAGCGTGGGAATAGGGAGGCAGTTAGTAGAACATGGGTAACCAAGGCCTTCTCATACGAGAACCGCGACAAATCAGCGGCCGGCCGAAGTGTTATTATTATTATTATCTTCAGTGTATATGTGCGCATGCACACTAAATGAGTTGTGGAATGCAGTAATGCTGAAGACTGTCTGTCAAGCCGATGAAATATTAAACACCCATTTGTGATTTAACTGAACAACTGATCAGGCAATCAAACATTCAGTCAGTCTAATGCTTTTTTAATTGAACACCAGTCGGCACTTGCACATTCATCTGAAGATAGTGGTTCTTAACACTGCTTATCAATCATTGGGAATAACCCAAATTCCAGAATTTAAAAGTGCCATTGCAGGTACAAATTTGCTGTCATAAAATGAACTAGCGACAGCAATTTTGCACCACAACAAAATTTTCTTAATTCCAGGGGGAACAGTGGCAACACCCTGATATTATTTATTATTTTTTGCAACGTTTTTGCAAGAAATAATATGCTAATTCTGGCAAAGGTGTATCTTATCAGAAAAATATACTGGCTTTACTGAAACTGGTGGGGGTAGGGGTATTCATTTTTTGTGAATTTGGAGAGTTTGGGATAGGGGTGGAAGATCACTATGATATTAGTTTTTGTGCAGAATTTTCCAAGAAATAATGTAATGGTGTGATCTATCAATTTGGGTTTTAGTGCTTTATAGAATTTTCAGATTATTCAATGTTTCCCTGTGGCTATGGCATAATATTTAGAGGGTATAAACAACTGGTTGATATATGCTGATTAACAACAGCAACCATAACCAAGATTTTTTAGCAAAAAAAATGAAACCACAACCATAATGTGAATTCCACAACCTCCCATCTCTATCAGTAAACAAGGGGACTTCAGTGATGGTTGTCAGCCTAACTCATCGATAGATCATATTTCTTATTCAGTTAACAGGAGCTTAGCTCAAAACCTACATACAATTATGAAGTCAAATTTGTATGGAAGGTATGATGAATGGTTTGGCATCTGAAAGTTATATGCTATTAACAGGATTATTTTTAATTAAGAAATGTCTAATTGAATGGGCTCCTTGGTACCATCTGCCTCAGCTCTTAATTGGTTGAGTGTTACAAACCCAGGCTTGTCAATTGGTACCAGTACCCGTACCAGTACTGTCAGTATTGGTGTCATTATATTTTTTGTCCATTTTAATGGTACTGGTACCAGAAGACAAGTACCGATGGTACTCGGTACTCCATGAATTATGGCTAGATTTGCTAGACAGCTCATAAAATGTATCAATATTCAACGAGACCTTGTAATTCCTTGCAAAAAATGCAGGATTACAGTATCCGGTGCGTAACTTCATTCACGGGCCTCGCCCTTGCAGCACTTTCTCAATTAAAAGCTGAACGTATGACAGTATGAGGTCAAGGTATCATAACCAGTAACCTTGTTAATTGAGAAGAAAAAACATTTCTCTTCACATGGAGATCAAATCTGACGGACAATTGAGTAATAAAAAGCTACTGTCTCGAGTCTTGAAGTTCCACAAAGGTGAAAAATTCCACAAATAAAATATGCGACTACAAGACTCTGTATCATAGGGGTTAATGCTCCAACTTAGAGATGAAATACAACATCTCCTGATTCTCTCCTTTTGGGGATTTTGCAGCCCTTCGTCATTCTCTTTGATCTGTCATCACTCACTAATATGTTGATCAACGCCAGGTTACTGCAGATGCATTGTTGACATTGAACACTTTGTCTTTTAGAATTGAAATGTACTGCATCCGACTGATGCTAATCTTGCCGCATTGCACATACATTGTCAGTGTCAAGGCTTTTGAAGTTTGATTCAAAGTTGCAAAAGATCAAAAACATGATAAGAGTTGTTCTTCAAATAATGGAAGCCCAAGGAATGCCACCATTGTGCTATCATCTTTGTTGTTTTTGTTCATTTTGGAAATCATGAGGGATTAAATTAATCTGAGTTTATTGACTTTATTCCTATTTGACAAACGTTCTTACTGTAGTACAATCAAGCTATTACAGGGACTCATTTGAGTATCATTCAGAATGGTAGTAAAGTGAAACTCTGTAATAGCTTGATAGTAAGCGACTGGATAAATTGAATAGATGCAATACCAATCATTGGCAGTGTAAATTGTTTCCTGTCCTGTTCTTACATGAACCCAGTGACGAATTACGAATGAATTAGCATCCAGAAAAATATTCCTCTCCAGTTTCATTGCTCCACATATCAGGTCAAATATTTTTCAGGGCAAATAATTTATCCACCCTCTTACTATTGTTTCACTGATTGGTACATGTACTGAGTACCATGTTGCAATCCTCAGTACCATACTGGTACCAAGTATAGTGGTACCGACGATACTTTGATATGCCTGTAGAAACCCCTGTCAGGGCTTTAAAAAAATGAAGGTATCAGAGCAAAAGCCAACATTTTTCTTGCTCATGTTTCATTCTCAGTCAAATGGAAATAATATTTGTTTATATAAATTTGTTTGAATAGCTGGGCTATCTGTTCTCTCACTTCATCAGATTTCCACTTATAACTCTCAATCTTAGTTTGTGTTGAATTTTCTGTACAACTCTCTTCTTTCTTCTCTTCATCCAGCTATTCCTTATTTATCGCCCTCATACAAATCCTTACTATACAAAAACTCGGCTTCAAACTACTCTATTAATTATGCCTGATAACGCAGGATAACGCCTATTTTTCCAATTGCATTTGACGAATAACAGTGAACGATGTTGATATAAAAAAATTTGTCATATCTGGTAATACATCAAGGGGGACAACTCTAACTTGATCCATATTGACTGAGACTGGTGTCATATCAGCTAAGTTTGAAGTCATCTCTGCTGATCTCGATAATGGGCAATTCTAAGAAAGAAAATTTCTATCTGATAAATAAACATACATTATCTTGGCATTTGAGTCTTTTTATTTGCAATTAAATATGTTTTAATTGCAATGAACCCAATCTCCCACATGCTCTTGCGTAATTTACAAATTGAGCTGTTAAAAAAAAAAAATTCAAACAAAACTGTATCATGTGATCTCTTATTGGAATGAGCTTGTTGAGCTCATCCCAAAGAAGGGCCAGATGAAAGGTTTTGTTAAAAAAAATTTATAATAAAAAGAATAATTAGTGTCTGCAAAGAAGCTTAAGTTTTTATGAGTGGCTTAAAACTGTGAGTGAAAAATTAGATTTAAAACAGTAGGTTATGGCCTCTTTTTTTTTTTAAACTCAGGAATGGAAGCACTCTACAATAATTTGTAATAAGATAAATTCATAGAGAAAAAAAATTGGGTTTCTAACTGAATATGAAGCACATCCACAGAATTGGGAGCCTTTTAAGTGTAGTACCAGCACTTTTCAGTCCCTATACTGGCTTTTTAACTTCAACCTGTTAACATCTACATGGGAACCTCAAAAAGTGGAGCAGTGTTGGTTTCCTGTGGTAAATAAGTTCTATTTTGCTGGTAAAATAGGACACCGTAACCAATGCTTTGGGTGGAAGTCCTCTATAGTGAGCAGCATAGGCATAAACAATAGGCTAAACTTTGCTTTAAACCAATGCTGCAGCCATAATATAGCCATGGATACTGAAAGTGACCTTAAAAATCAATTATTACCATTTTAGCAGGTGTTCTCTAGTACATTAACAAAGTTTAATAGAGCATTACAAGAACGTAATGCTCAACCTCAAAAGTCAGTTGACGTGTCGGGCCGTTTATGGGTGAAAACTCTCATTAACAGCCCGACACGTCACATGATTTTTGTTCCTTGCTGTTGCATACTTGGAAATGGAAATGGCTTCAACTGGTAAACAATGTGTTTTTTATTTAAATTATTAAATATGTAAAATGTCCAGCAAAGCTTGCCTCATAAGAACAAGCAGCTGTCTATAGTAAGTAAGTCTGTATACATTGTAAGCCTTTATTCCTGACATAAAAGCGGTAAATATATGGTCTCTTTTTAAGGTTTCTAACTTTGTTGCAATTGAAAGTGTACCAGTGCCGATCATGTGATAACCATGTGACACCAGTTTGTTTGACAACAGACAATATTATCATCTGTTGAAATTGGAAACTTTAAAAATGTCATGTAAGGTGCAGGGTCAAAACTTTCGCTAAAATCCCAGTTGTGATAATAGTAATAACATGACTTTGTCGAGCCTTGTGGTTTATTAATGGCCCAACAGGTGTGATTAAGAGCCCTTCAGCTTATTAATGGCCCTTGACTGCCTCAGGCCTTTTTTAAGCTGTTGGACTGTTATTCACATCTGTTGGGCCATTAATAAACCACAGTGCCCTCCAAAGTCATGTTACTGTTATATTAACAATAATAAGGCCCCCCACGAAGTAGATCTTCAGTTTCTCAGGCCATTTTTTTTTGCAAAATTGCATGTGGGCGGGCAGTTTTTTGTTTTATTTGTTAGTTTTGTAATTATTTCTTTGCTATCAAAAGTTCATGTTCTTGGTTTATTTTATATTTTTAGGCCTCATAATCTACAGAATAGGATGGATGGTGGTGTATTTTGTCTCTTGAGGGCAACAAAGCTTTGCAATGAATCATTTCAAAGCCTTGTTGCACTCAAGGAACAAATTTATCGATTTTATTAACTTGAGTAAAATATCGGACATAAACTATTTAATTTTAATTTTTTTAAAAAGTTTTTCTGCGTTATAAAAAGAGGCCATGCATCAGTCGAAAGGATCATGTGGAAGGGCCTGAGAAACATTTTACTTTTTAGGCCTATTAATAAGTAGTTAAATACAGTGCACTAAGAGTGGATTAACCCTTTCAACAAACGTGTCTGGTATTGTCTCACACAACACTGTTCCACGGTGAAATGGGTGAATGCATTCTGTATTTATGAGGCTCAGTATTAATGTAATCCTACACCTCTTTGGAGCTGTATTATTAAATTATTACGGATCCTCACAACAGATTTATTGCGAAGTAAGTCATCTGCTTGTCCACTGCCCAGTCATTCTTCACACAAACAATTTACCTTTGGAATGGTTAACATTAAAACCCCTCTTGAATGGAGTTTTCACCCAACCATTAAACTATTATCTCATGAAAAATCATAAGAAACAAAAGCAAAATTTCAGCTAATAATAAATAAATACATAAACAGATAAATGTAGTTTAACCCTTAGGGCCTGGACAAATTTCTTGAATACCCTCTGGACCACCACCTGCGCATTGCCAGTAGCTAACCAAAGACTTTTTAGAGTTACAATTCTTATCACCCTACCATACAATTGTTTACTACAGGCTTTCACTACAGTGGAAATCACTAAGTCGGAAAAATATACTCTATATTTTGATCTTTTGCAAGGGATTGGGAAAGAAAAAAAAATAAGCCAAAACTGGGTTGAGTGCTGTCGGCGCACACCCAGTAGGGGAGGGTCTTCTAGTACAGATCCACATCTTCCAGTACCAGTGCGCAGTCATGTAACTAATGAATCATTCTTTTTTTGTCCTCCAGTGTGGCGAGATGTCCATTTGCATTAAGAAACAGTGATAATTCAGCTTGTTGATAATGGTTATCTGTGACTGGAATTATGGATCTGAGAATTGTATAATAACAGGACTGTGTTTTATATATTCTTGTTATTAATTGCAACCACATTTTCATTGTATTTTATATATTCTCCATATTCGCACGTGACTTTCGCGTACTGTGCAGTTTGGACATATAATTTTTTGGTTGATAAATTTATGTTATCCGTTTGGATAATATTATTATTATTGGGGTTAGGTGTCAGTGAGGGGGGGGGGGGGGGGGGCTGTATGGACAGGATTTCTTCTCTATGTTGAGGGTAGAACTTCTATTTTTTGGGTCCCTATCAGCTATCTGGGTTCAGCTGTGTTCCTGCCAGTCCTTTATTTTCTGCCACCTTTCTCTCATAGTTGGGGGTGTTCTTCTACTGTCTACATCTGTTGAGTTCACCTTTTCTTCTGCTGCTCTCATCTCTGTTATGCCCAGGACTGTTCCTTAAGGGCAATGCCTTTTGCCCAAACATGTGTTGCATTCTCGTGGCTGTTCCTCCGGCACCCATGGGGAAGGGGAACGGTGTCGTTCGGGGCCTCCCAACATGACCATGACTGGTGAGAGTTATACTCCCTCTGTGGGGAATGTGCAGTTTTTTCCTGTGGTGGATGCTGCGGGAGCTGTTGAGTTGTCTGGTGACGAGATGCCTAATTCCAGGACTGTGGTCCCTCTCCAGTCGACATCTGGGGCTGTCACTAGGGTTGTGACTCCTCCTTTGGAGCCGAGCTCGGTTGCTCTCTCCACTTTTTCACCGGTTTCAACAGCTCCCGTCGTATCTGCTGCTACTGCTGTTCCATCTGCAACGTCATCGGTCATCGTTTTAGCCACCCTCGATTTATCCCTGCAGGGGTCTGCAGAGATGTCTGGTAGTGTAGACATGGGATATTGGCCTCAGTCTTCCTTGACTTCAACTCGGTGAAGTTGGAAGGGGTTGCCGGCCGAACCCTCTGCTGTGATCTCTCAGCCGTCAAGCCCAGAAGCCTTCTCTTTGAATTTGGATGTTCCTGGTGGCGTTTCCATCCACGCACTCTGGTCCGACCGCCAGTTTTGTGGGACCGATGCCTTTTGTGCAGCCTGGACCTTCTGTCCCTCAGAGGTTTGCAGTGACTCTCCCGAGTTCCTGCACTGTCGATCCTCGGGGTCTGGTATACCCCTATCAGCGTCTGCCTGCAGATGTTTTGGTTGCCGCCCGTCACCCCACATCAGGTGTTCTGGAGGATCATGACCCTTCGCTGGTTCAGAGGATCAGGAGTGAAGCCACTTTCCCGGTTCGTTCCCACGTCGAACCGGCTGCCACGGGCAGTGAGCTTAAGGAAGCCCTCTCCTTGCTCTACGCAGGTTCTTTCAAGTGCCTTCCCGTTGCCTCCAGCGAGGCTACTAGTGGTTTTCAGGTGCCCCCCATGGTGTCGCCTCCCGAGATTGGAAGCAGGCCGCTTTCTGATTCCCTGGTGTGCCTACACCATGGGAGGCATCAGCTGGTTTGCCTGTGATGGGCCATGTGTCTTCCGACTCAGAAGATGGGTCAGACATACCTGACATTGAGGGTCAACAGTCGTCTGACTTTGGGGCAGCTCTTGACTTTGTGTTTGGGTTTCTTCTGGATCTCAGGCCGTCAGATGGTGTCAGCCAGGCCGCGATCATCGGTCGCTCACCTCCAGCCTGTGGAGCAACCTGCTTTTGGGTGCCTTCGACCATGCCAGTTGGTACAGGTGGTTGAAGCATTTGCAGCTTTGGACTCTAAGCTTAGTTCAAGGCTATGAAGACTTCGTTCTTCACCAGGGCTGACACCTTTTTGCCTCCAGTGCATTATCGTTCCTATGATTCCCCCAATCTGTCAGTCTGTCAGACTTTGATGGTCTTGGATCAGGACTCCACCTCCCTCGGGCTTTCCAAACCTAAGTCAGCTGTTATTCCTATGGCGACTCAGAAGTCCCTGTTGGGCTTATCGAGAGAGATGTTGAGCATGCTTTCTCTCTCAGATCACGTCTCTGCCTGCAGATAGGTTTGATGATGCACAGGCTCCTTTGCATGTGATTTCCAAGATGCTCATGCATCTTAATCACACGCATGCCTGTAACATGGTTAACTTGGAATTAGTTCGGCGAGCGCTGCGTTGGACACAAGCCGTTCCCTCCCTGAGGGGCAGCGTGCTGCTCTTCGATCCAGTTCTTTGCCGGGTCTGCGACTTTTCCATGGTTCCATGGCGACGGTCCGAGATGACATCCTGCGTCATTCCAAAGATCAGCTGCTGCTTCGCCAACTTGATCAGCCTTATGTTAGGGGGCCATTCTAAGCCTAACACTCACCCTGCTGCTTCCTCTGCGAAGCGCAAAGGGCTGATCCTCCTGCCGCTGCTTCTACTTCTTACTCATGTGGTAAGTGTAAGCATTAGGAGACCAGAGGGAGGACTCCGGATCCTTCATCTAATAGAGGAGGTGGTTTTTCCTCTTGTGCGCCTCGCTGGGGGTCAAATTCTCACCTTGATTCGTCCCAGGTTGGAGGAAGGATATCAGGGTTTGCAGACCAATGGACCACAATCACATCCGATCCTTGGGTGTTAGACGTTGTTTGATCCAGGCTGCGAATATCCTTCCAGAGGCACCCCACTCTGTCAAGAGTGCCTCTTCAAACACAAGTTCCTTCAAACGTTTCATGTCAGAAGCTTTTGATCATGGAGATAGGCAATCTCCTGTCAAAAGGGGCGATCAAGGTCAAGAACATTCATTCAGTGCGATTTTATTCCCACCTGTTCTTGGTGCCGAAGAAGGACGGCTGACTACGACCGGTTATCAATCTGAGTATCCTGAACCAGTCTATCATTGCTCCCAAGTTCAGCATGAAGACTTTCAGGTCGGATCGCTGCTCCATTCACCAAGGAGATTTCGCTTCCAGCATCGACCTGTTCAAGGCCATGCCTTTTGGCCTCGACCTGGCTCCTTGGGCCTTCACCCGACTGATGTCGCATGTGATAGCCTTCCATCGCACACAGTCCAGGGTGACTACTTCGGCATATCGGGACGATATCCTCCAGAGGCACTCCAATGCTGCTCTTCTGTAGTCAGATATCGATACATTGTTGAGCTTGCTCATGTCGCTAGGGTTCATAGTCAACGAGAAGTCTGACCTAGTCCCTTCTCAGTCGTTTTGTCATCTGGGGATGGACTTCCGTACTCAGCTGAATATGATGGCGGTTCCCCGGGCAAGGGCTGTGATTCTCTCAGCTTTTGCCCTGACTCTGTCCCAGTCCACGTCTGAGTATTCTCCGGGTACTTGGTCTCTGCGGTTCGGTGACAGATCTCATTCCTCTCGGGCAGCTGCATGTCAGACCTCTCCAACACTTTCTGCTCAGTCGTTGGGGACCGAATGTTGAAGTGGACAGATGTTCAGTGGATTATGCAGGGAGGTCCGTTGGACTTGCCCACGTCTGATCGTGTTCTGACGGCAGATGCCAGCGATCTCGGATGGAGAGCGACATTGGATCCTCTCGGTCTGTGTATGGGATCCGGATCAAGCAGCTCTTCACTTCAACCAAAAGGTGCTTCTTGCTCTTCTTCTGAATTTCCGGCAGTGGATCCCCCACCTTTTGAATCGTCGGGTAGTTCTGTTGTCCGACAATTCGACGGTGGTCGCTTACATTTGGAATCAGGGCAGCATGCACTCGGTTCCCATGTACAAATTGGCTCAGGATCTTCTACTGCTAGCTCAGGATGTCAACACCAGAGTGGTTGTTCATCACATTCCCAGTCGTCTGAACGTCCTAGCTGACTCCCTGTCCTGACGGGGCAGGGTCGTTTCCATCGAATGGATGCTTCACAGGGCAGTGTTCCAGTCGCTTTGCGATCTCTGTGGTCATGCCCACATCGATCTATTTGCGACCCGTTGGAACCATCAGGTGGACACTTTCGTGTCTAGATCCTCTGGCTTTTACCATGGACGCTTTGTCACTCGGTTGGAACGGTCTAGTCGGCTATGCCTTCCCGCCGGTTCCAATTCTGCCTCAGGTTCTGGCCACGATCTGAACCTGCAGTTGTCGAATCTTTCTGATCGCTCCCTGTTGCCTCAACGGGTGTGGATCAATCAGCTCTCTGTTTGTGGTGGTTCTGGCACGTCTCCCTCTATGTCGCGACCTTTTTTGCCAAGGTCACCCTAGGAGGTTTCACATTGACCCGACTTCATTGTGCCTTCATGCATATCTTTTGTCAGGTCCTGTCTCCTCTGTAGAGGTTTTTCAAGATGAGCAGTGGAGTGCATTTCTTCATGGCGGCTCTCCACTGGTTTAGCCTATGTGGCTAAGTGGAAGGTTTTTCTGTAGATGGTGTGCTGATCACTTGATTTTGCCAATTCTTCGATAACACAGATTGTGGAGTTTTTGGTATATCTGTTTGATTTTCGGGGTCTCCAGTCTGTTATCATCAAAGGGTACAGGTCCATGCTTTCGGACACCTTTTCGTATGTGGGAAAGCTTCGTATCGGCACTAATCCATACATTCCTCTCCAAGCTTATTCGGCACTTTTCTTTGAAAAGACCTAGGATTTTGCAGCTTACCCCAAGATGGAATGGAATCTTTCTTGGGTGCTGCTTTGCTTGGGAGGGGGGGGGGGGGGGGTATTCGAACCTTTATCCCAGGTGGATATGAGTTTTCTCAGATACAAGGCAGCTTTTCTGATGGCTTTCGCCTCAGCCAGATGGGTTAGTGAGCTTCACGCCCTCTCTGTTGATCCGACCTTTTTCAGGAGCTCTGCTATCAGTGTTACTTTTACCACTGATTGCTCCTTTCTGGCCAAGAATCAGATACCTGAAACAACTCCACCTTCTATCTGTATCAGGGCTCTTCCTTCAGCTGAGGGTAATCGCTCTTTGCTCTGTCCGGTTCATGCACTTCGCATTTATCTCAACCAGACGCAGTTCATTAGGAAGGGCAGGAAACTATTCTTTCTGGCTCTTATTCCTGGTCGACAGAAGATCTCTCCTCAATCCATTTCTCAATGGATTTGTCTTGCTATTCATGTGGCTTATTCTCGTCTAGCAACTGCTGATTGTAGTACTAATCGTATTTCTGCCCACAAGGTGCATACGTTGTCTACCTCTTGGGCTTATACTAACTCCGTCATGTTGTCAGATGTTATGCAGGCAGCCTACTGGAGAAGTGCTACTTTCTCCACCTATCTGCGTCAGTTGCTGGAGCAGTCAGTGGACCTTTTTACTATGGGCCCTCTTTCTTCTGCTCAGGCTGTTGTCTCAGCCGAGTCTCAGATAGGAAATTCCACATCAGAGATTCAACTGCAGGTAAAATTTGGGGGCTGTTTGGTACCAGGGAAAACAGAAGTTTGGCTAGAGCCACCATGACATTGACCGATGAAACATACTAGATCAAAGAGCTTAGTGCAAGTTTGTAACTTAAGCCATCAAGGCTGCTCTCAAGCTGAAATTAACAATTCATGTGTGATCAACATCAGATTGGTTACTGATAGAGATACTCTATTTTTAGCTCACCTGACTTTCAGTCAGGTGAGCTATAGTGATCACTCACCGTCTGTCGTCCGTGAACATGGTGTTTGCGTCTTCTCCTCCCAACCCGCTGAACCAATTTAATTGATATTTGGGATAATAGTTTGTTATGACATCACAATTTGATTTTGTTCAAATCAAGTTGCCCTGCCCCTCGGTAGGGCCATGCCCAAAAAGTGTGCTTAAATCTTAAAAATTCTTCTTCTCATGAACCAGGAGTAGCAGAGACTTGATATTTGGTGTGCAGCATTTGAGGTGTAGACTCAGATTTGTTCAAGAGAAGTTCGAGGAGCTATATTTACCTTCGTTATGGGAGGGGCAAGAATTTTTGCCCACCCAAAATTTCTATTTTCCAAACTGAGAGGCAGTTTGAACCAAATTTGATATGAGGGCTTATTGGGTCATAAGTACTTAATTTATGCAAAAAAAAATTTTCCTCTCACCCCATGGGAACCACAGGAGCTAAAAATAGAAAAAAATTAAAACACCCATATCTCCAAAACTACATGGTACTGAGAATTCTTATTTGGTGTGAAGCTTCCTTAGAATCAACAGAATGGAATGGTAAAAAAAATTGCTATCAGTTTTATCATGGGGTACTTTTTGGGGACTTTGAAAAAGTGCTGAGTCAACATTTTTCAACTCTGTGGGTAATGGGAAAAACATTTAAGACTACTTTTCTCCCAAACCACTTCTCCAAAAGCTTTCAAATTTCACATATAACATCTTTGGAAGATTATAATACCCCAACTTTCAAAGAATGGGAGGGTATACTGGATTACATGTGTCCGTCCATGTGTGAGTCCGCACACACAAATGACTACTTATGTGGCTACGAGTTAGTAAAACAGGATACTTATGTGGTTAAAGTCTGTTACGTGGCTAGCCACGTAACAGAATCTGTTATTGTGGGAGTGGTTGGGGGGTGGGGGTTTGGATAAATGTAGAGTAGGGTTAGGGCATTCCAGGGTGGGGTTTAGGGGTGGAGTGGGGTGGGGGTCAGTGAAGGGGTGTTAGAGTTATGTGGCTAGGGTTAGCTTAGGGTTAGGGGTGGGTAGGGTTACGGTTAGCTCCCCCCCCCCAAAAAAAAAAAAAAAAAGATGAAAAAATTTCCCCCCAAAAACTGGTTTTGGTTAGCAACCTAACATGTCCATAAAATAGCCACATAAGTAGCCATTTGTAAGAACGTCCGTCCAAGAATATTCATAACTTTCATAACTTAAGTAAATTACTATGGAACTTGGTATGTAATTAAATTGTAACATTTCCCAAGACTAGAATGATTTTCGGTGTTGTCAGATTATTTTTTTTTTTATTACTTGTTTCAACAAAGTTCAAGTCCTTACTTTATTTTTATAAAAATTAATTTATGCTTCATCGGTTCGACACTGCAGTGGGGGATATGAATTGCCTTCAGCAATAGCTCTTGTTTCACATGTTTATTGAAATCCATTCCCTGGGTCCATATTTGGGTTCTCTATGGGAGCCCAAATGTTTAAAATAGTGCAGTATGAGGAATATTCTTTAAAAATCTTCTTTTTCAGATCTACCAATAAGAATCTTTTGATATTTAGGGGGTGAGATTCAAGTTTGTTCAAGCCAAGTCCCTGGGTTCATATTTGGGCTCACTGTGGGAGCCTGAATTATAATGAGGAATTTTCTTTAAAATTCTTCTTCAGATCCAGAAGTCGGAATATTTGGTATGCAGCATCCTTAGAGGGGTGAGATTCAAGTTTGTTGATGCCAAGTCCCTGGGTTCATACTTGGGCTCCCTGTGGGAGCCCAAATTATAACTTATTTCAATATGAGGAATTTTTCTTTAAAAATCTCTTGATATTTGGCATGCAGCATCCTTAGGTGGGTGAGATTCAAGATTGTTCAATCCATGTCCCTGGGTTGATATTTGGGCTCCCTGTGGGAGCCTCAATTATAACTTAGTTCAAAATGAGGAATATTCTTCAAAAATCTTCTTCTTCACATACAACAGTCAGAACCTTTTGATATTTGGAAAATGGCATCCCAGTGAGGTGAGATTCAAGTTTGTTCTAGCCAAGTCCCTGGGTTCATATTTGGGCTTTCTATGGGAGCCCGAATTATAACTTCGTTCAATATGAGGAATATTCTTTAAAAATATTTTTTTTAGATCCACTGGTCTGAATCTTTGGATATTTGGTATAAGCTTTTCTAAGGAGGGGCAGATGCAACTTGTTGAAATCAATTCCCTGGGTTTTATATTCAGGCTACCATGTCAGGTGAGCGCCCTCAGGCCCCCTGGGGTCTCTTGTTTTTTAACCCTGCTTGTAGTGTGCAGTGCTTGTCTAACTAAGAAACAGACATTCTGTGAGAGTAATATATGGTTTTGGGGGATATATGCCCCCCTCCCCACCCAGCAGAAACCCTGCATAAATAAACCTCACATCTTCAAATAGAATGATAGAGTACTAAGTAGCAGAGAATTATTTCATCTCTTTGGCAACTCATAAGTACACTAACACCTCTAATCTCATACCATTGGACTTGGTTAACGTAAGTTTATTAGTTGGCACCAACATAGTGTTTGTTGTACAGTTACATAATATACACATAAAATTATATGTATACAAATAAAAACTTACAAATGATAGAAATATCTGATCAAAAAGTCCTATGATCCGCAAGCAATGCATCTGACCCATGGTTTTGGAAGAGCAGTGATTATGGAAATAAAGTGCAATTAATAATACCATCATCTAACAGTATTCTTAAACTGGTAGAGTGCTAAAAAGTTATTGGACACCCAAATTTGTTCACCCAAATTTGTTCACATGCCGTTGCTTTGTTACAATTTATGAGAGAATGCTTACAGACACTCTCACATAAATTGTAACAATGCAAATCTATTCAGACTGAATCATTTCACTTCAAAGTTCATATGAAGCATATCCACTGAATATGAAGCCTTTATGCTATGGTACCTACACATTGGGGTAAAGCCCAAATATGAGCTTCTAGCGCACTACCAGTTAAAAATCAATGACAGATTACTATTGAGAATGAAAAATTATATGTAAAAAAAGGATTTATGGATGAAACACACTGAACAAAGAACTGCAAATTATGATTAATCATTCTTTATTTTCTTTGCCAAACTTGTTTTGGGTAGACTGATCTACACACTGAGGCTAGAGTGCCCATCTCCCTGGTAAGGGCCCAACAAAGTAGTCGGAGTATAATTGTTGGTAGGCTGAAAATCATCCTGATTCATTTGTGCAAATGATTCAGGTGATGTATGTGGCCAAAGTGTGTAGAAGCCTACCAAGAGGAGATCTAGGTTATACTTATCATTCCAGCATTGTAGGAACACTAGATGTAAATCGCAATGTAAGAACTTGCCGTAGTCTGAATATCTGTTTGTTAACCCAGAGCGTCCTGACTCCCAATATTTATATTTCAAGACTTAAGCCCCTTGAAAGTGTTGAATATGACCCCAAAACAGATTACAAAGGGACCACTTCTACGAAAACGGGACTATCTCTGTATGTTTATCTATCCCTTGACACCTTGGTGCTGATTTTCCACCCTTTTTGGCTTTTGATAATGCTTCAGCATTAATATCCCTACATGTGTCATAAGTAAGACATTTAACCATACATGTTTTTTGTTTTTTTTCACCTCTGAGCCCATGTGCGCTACCATATGCATTTTGAACATTTGACCCCATGTGTGCTATGTGCTTGTATGCTACGAGTGAAAAATCCGAGCTCTTTGAGCTGCCTGAATTGACTTATCAAAGGCTTTGATGTATCACACACAACAATCTGAGGACCATCTCCCTAGAGTTTTTGTCATATGGTCTTCTATTCGGACCCCAGCGGCGGATGTAACAGCCCCTATGCGGAATGAGTGGCAGGAATAATATGTTGGGTTGTAACCGAACCGGTTTAAAATAGATTTCAAGTGCCCAACAAAGAAAGTTCTTGACATGGACTCTACCTCATTGGTGATGAAAAGAGGGCCATTATTGCTAAACTGAAACCTAGCTTGCATATATCTCTTAAGGAGTCTTACCGGGCAGACAGGATGTGGAATGAAGAACAATTTTAACTCAATACCTTGCCTGAAAGGATCTGTATTTGAAGACTTTAGTTTCATAATGCACATCTGGTAGTCAGGGCAAAATTTAACATCTTGAGCCTCAAGAACAAATACATCTATAGATTCTCTTTGAAATGTAAACTCTCCACAATGTAAAATTCCGAAAAAAGCCACAGAGCATGCTGTCTGCAGTAGGAGGAAAAGGATTAATAATAATATAACAGGATAAACAGTTGAATTTCAGGTATTTTTAGTTCTTTTTTTCAAAACTTAATTTATTTATTTTAACAGAAATCAGACAAACAGACATAGCATATATAAACTATATAAAGCACCACCCCATTCCCCTACATGAATCTTTTATACACAGATGGTTAAGCCATCACCTGTACAACAAAGTATGGTTAGGCATTTGTTGAAATTTAACTGGAGAGCATGCTTAAAGTTGCACAAGGAGTCCCATTCATCAATTCCTGACAACTATAAGGCAGCACAGAGCGAAACGATTGGCAAATTTGATTTTATATGTGTGGTGGGGGCTTGATACAGCCATAGAGGCTGAAAGTAATTTTAAATACCAATAAATATAAACATCATTAATTTTCTGGGGTATTCACTTTACGAAGTGTGAGTTTTTGTTAAAAAAACCCCCACTATTTACAGTTTATTGGAGAGTTCCTGTTGGTATTCTGGTATATTCTTAAGAAATAGTTTTTATAAACTTAACACAATTTGAAATTACAATAACTGGGTAAGCAGGGAGAGTGATGGCTCATGGGTTCGAAGCCAGCCTATGGCATCTGTGCTTTGTCCTGGGGCAAATCATGTAGTCCTGATTGCCCACATGGAGACAGGGTGGTGCTGTGTACTTAAGGCATCCTGCACATTGATGGTGCTCTTGACCTCAAAAGCTGCTAACTCTGTTTGTGCTGGGTTAGTAGGTTGGAGAGTCTGACCATTGCTTGTTGCTGCCCAGTGGTTCTCTAAAGGTAGTCTATCTGCTTCGACCTGTCAAAATGTCTGGCCCGGTATGACCCTGGCATTTGAATGCTTCATTAAGCCTTAATAAACAAACAAACTGTAGACAGGTGATAAAATTCAAGTTTCAAATTGAATTATTAAATAGTCGATCGTATTCACACACTGTTTATAATATTTCTCAGTTTAAACATCAACTCTGAAAAATGAAATTTCAGAATTTTCAATTAGTCTGAAATGGTTTCTCTCAATTGTTGATTTTCAAGAAACTTTCCTCAAGACTTTTTAACCAACTTTTTTAACATGTTTTTGAATGGCATTGTTTTAACTGATAGAGTGCAAAATTGCTTTCAATGGTCATTTGTAACGAAAGTATTTTTTTGAAAATATCACACTACTAGCAAAAGCAGCCTTAATTTAGCAAAATGTTGCTCATAAATAATTGTTTTGTTGCAATTTATTGGAAAGTCCATTTAACACACTCCAATAAATTGTAACAAAAACAATTTTACATTAATATTTTTCTTCCACTGCTCAGCCAACAACAAATCAGCACTTTTTAGTAGAATCCTGATACTGGCTTGTCGCTCTCAACTAGTTAATTAATTAACACTTTATGGACAAACCATAGAATCTCTTTCAGATTTGTTTACAAGATAAGTAATGAATGTAACTGAGAGCACTTAAGGGTTCTTGGATAAAATTATTACAGATCTTTCATAACTATTAATGTGAGTGAACAAATTTATTTTTTCAATAGCAAGGCTATTAAAAAAAAATCTTGTTTCTCAGACCCCTCTCATAATTAAAACTCTGCAAATAAAATCTCCCTCATCATCAAAATTATGCAAACAAATTGTTTTACCTGTTTTATTTTTTACCAGTCAAAATTTAAACTAATTAACCCTTAAGAAATGGGCAAGTATCCTGAATTCTCTCCATCCCACAGCCTTAAACGTCCAGTGGCTTAGCAGTGATTTCTAGTCAAGTCTTGGTTACCTTAACAGGCAGTCAAGACTGTAACTAGAAACCACTGCCTAGATAGTTTGCCTGTTGTCAGCAGAACCTCATCATGGTGTTAAGGGCACCTGTTTTGAGGTTGTTTTGGTTCGAAATAGGTCTTTAAGGGTTAAAGCCTTAAATTAATATTACATTAACAACTACCTTATATACATGTACACAGCTGCAGGTAATATAATAATGTGTGTACATCATTGTAGGCTGTCTATAAAGGCAGCCATAATGATGTAAAACCCTGCCAAGATAAATGCAGCATAATGGCTGAGCTCTCAAGGACGGATACACTTGGCGGTACTTTTTTAAAGCAATGCAAAGGTGGCAGTTTGGTCCTGAATTGGAGCTCAAAGATTGAAGCCTATTCACTTCAGACTTTGGTGTGTAATAATATAATTGAAATACCCATTTGCAGAAAAACAAACAAACTGTTGAATGACTAATGATTCCAAGGAAAATAAACATTTCAAACTAGTTACAGGGATGGAGAAAAAGAAAATGGAAGTCATTTCAATCTATTTACAGGGATGCATAAAAAGAAAATTTAAAAAAAATGAAACTCGCTCCTTCGTTATAAAATTCCAGAAAAATAGCTTGTGAAACAAGAATTTTTTTTAATAGCCTTAATGAACGTATGTACAATAAAAATACAAGGTGTTTTGTGTAAATCACTTTGCAAACTCCCAGAAGGTTGCATGGCCTGATTGTCTGTCTTCTTGCTACCTCCTTGTTCATCTTTCCATCTGCTTTTTGACAGCAACCTTTTCCTTTATGCAAAAATGTATATACATATCTGGTTGGAAAAGTGAAAACACATTTGAAAAAAAAATATGACTTTCATGTTGACTATATATGTGTCAGCTGTATTCCTAAAGGGGCTAAACATATCAGAAGAAATTTGACTCCTACATGTATGTTGACTGTTTTTGTGTCTTAACTTTTAACCTGCTGAGTATTTTCAAAATATTTTCCATCAAATCTATCCAAATTTAATTCAAGAAATCACTGGTGAAAATTCCATTCAGTTTACAGAGAGAAAATTTCATTGGATGTGCCTGAATTGTGCTTGTTTCAATGTCAAAAGGAATTCCCTCCTGGACAGGAAAATCTGCCAGTGGAATTTAAGGAGTTAAAGAGAGTAAAAATATCTGAAGATGTTTAGCCCCCTTCACACTGATGTTGAAATCTCTAAATTTCAGTCTGCCCCATGGTGCAACTTGGAATTTAACCAGTCCAGTCCTGTTTGACAGAGTTCATTGAGCTCTGTCAAACAAGATTGTTTTGGTTAAATTCCTAGTTGCATTATGGGAAATAATTGTATGATCAAATTTTAATATTTTGACACCAAAAAGCAGTGGATTAATGTACATATGTCATCTGCAGTCTTAACAAATTATTTAGGTGAAGATGCTGAAACATTTTCTCCTTCTGTTATATGTGGATTTGGGAGAATATGAACCCTATTATTTCTTTTATACTTGCCACATGTGAGTATGTTCTTGAGCTCCTTTCGAAACTTGCTCCCAACAATTCCATAAATAATGATATTTGTACAACTGTTTGTGACATTGAGTAGACTAGCAACTGTATCAGCTACAAGGTATGCTCTAGACATGGAGAAATCATCTGTGTCATTCATGCAGTTCTGCAGCTTTGAACTTTCTACATCCTGTAATCTTACAAGCAATGTCACACATTTTGGAAAATTACAGATTACATAAACTATTACTACAAAGAAAATTAGAATTGTTAGATGCTTGTTTTGCGACTGCAAAAATGAATTTCCAGCTCGAATTCTAGATGACTTTTTAACCTGCAACCCCAGGAGAAGATTTAGAGATGCTAGAATGGACCATGGTATCAGGTACCAGCCAATGGGTGTGATGTATCTGTGGTACAGACATGGGTACTTTGACTTCATTCCAAATGTAGTTGCTTTCTGGGAGAAAATGGTGAAGTTCATGAACTGTGTTTCAACTATTTCATAGGAGAAGAAATTTGGGATTGTAAGAATAATCACCATAGCAACAGCACCTGCTATACAGATTCTTACTAGCAGCACTGAACATGATCTTCGTATAACTAGAGGGTATTTTACTGCCAGATACCTCTCTAATGACAGTAACATTGTCACAAAACTAGATGCTCCCATTGCCATATAATGAAATGGCTCTCCATAGAGTTCTATGTAGGGATCAATATGTATCACTGCATCCATTCCTTTTTGGTCTGACATAAAAAGTTTGTATGATTTGAATCGTAATATTGCTGTTATTAGTACACATATATCTGACACAGCAAGTGTTCTTAAATATACTGCAGTGGTGGAGTATTTAAGAGATCTGGAACATAAAACCACTAAAGATAGACAGTTACCAATGACTCCTAGAATCACCAGCAATGTTAATATATATCCAAATGCTATCTTCCAGAGTTTAGCTTGGAAAATGAAGGTTTCAATATCAGAAATTGGTGTGAGCGCTTGTGTAGATACCTCATCTGGTGTATAGTTTGGAATAATTGAAATATTTGAATCCATCTCTAACTTCATTGTCGTCTGCACTGAATATATTGCAAGCCTTGTACTGTATTTGATGAAATTATTGAACTGCGGTTCTTTCATATAGATAATCCTTTACCCAACACATGATATCAAAATTTTTTTTTTTCAAATTTGAAAAAACAATGTCCACAAAACCATATCATATGATCCCTCATTGGAATGAGCTCATTCCAGTGGGGAAGGGGGATGGAATGGTATGGTTTTGTTGAAATCTTTTGAAATTGTATTGTTGTTCAGCTGCTCGTTTTGTAAATTACATGGGCGGCCAATACATAAGGTGACACTTATAAAAGACAATTCTTGAAACATTTTCCTCAAAAACAGCTCATGACCACTCATTTAATGAACTCAATGAGTTTGTTCCAGTGAGACATAGTAAGTTATGTTTTTGAGGCAAAATATGAAATAATAATAAAATTTGAATGGAAATATTTGTAAATAATGGTGATCTGTTATAGCAGTTACTTTAGGTACAGGGTTAACCCTTACCCAACACACTCGATATCAAAATTTGTTATTTTAAATACTACTTTTTTAATGTTTTTGAAAACTTTCAATAAAACCATATCGTGTGACCCCTCATTGGAATGAGCTCAATGAGCTCATTCCAATGACGGATCCCATGATATGGTTTTTGAAATTTAAAAAAAAAAAAAAAATTTCAACTGCTCCATTTGTAAATTACGTTGGCAGATTTATCCAGTTTGTTAGGTAAAGGATTACAGTAATATCAATATGTCCTTTTCACATTTGTTTAAAAAATGAAAAACTGATCCTCAAATTCATTCTCTATTAGTCACAGACTATCCTCACCTTTATTTCACTACCAGTACCATATGTTCCATGAGGGTTTGATGAAATTATCCAGGTTTTCTATATCGGATACAATGACGTCTATTTATTCCAACTCCTCATCAAATAAATCACCAACTGTTTGTTCATATAACTTGATTAATTTAACTCACTCTGTGACAAAGATTACTTCTAAATAAGAAATAAATGTGGTATTGTATTCCCAAATGCTACTTTTAGCTTTTTGTATGCTCCTGAACTTTGAATAGATCAACACAACTACCCAAGAACAGAACTGGTTAGGTTTACTGTGGCAGACTAACTTAACTTTGGCCTTAAAATAGGATTGTAACCAGTGCCTGATGTTTGATTCCCTATAATTGTTTTAACACTCAACCCTCTACACTTGTGTCCATAGGCAAGACACTTAATCTCATTTGTCCATGCGGGAGCATGGTGGTGGTGTGTTCGTAGGCATACTGCACATCAATGGAGCATTGTCTTCAACCACTGCTAACTCTGCTTGTACCAGGTTAGTAAGTTAGAGAGTTTAACCCTTTACCTAACATGAAAAGCAGATGACACTTGCAAAAAAAATTCTTGAATAACTATTTTTTTCATTTTTTGACTCAAAAACATAGGTTATGACCCCTCGTTGGAACGAGCTCGATGAGCTCGTTCCAACGAGGGGTCATAACCTATGTTTTTGAGACAAAAAATGAAAAAATAATGAAAATTAATTGTCGATTTTTGAGAATAGCCTTGGCCGGTTTTGGCCGTTACATTGGGTAAAGGGTTAACAGTTGCTCAGCATTGCTTGGTGGTTCTCGCTGGGTACTGCAGCATCTGCCATCTATAATAACTGTCTGACATGAAGTGACCCTAGCTGTCGAAACAGAAAGTAAACAAACCAACAAAAAAACCCTCTGCACACTGATGTCAAAATATCCAAATTTTCTAACTGCAACTATTTCTCACTAAGCAACTATGAATTTAACTCATTCAGTCTTGTTAGATAAAGTTCATTGAAATGGTTAAATTCTTAATTTGCTGCTTGAAATCTCATTATTTTGACATCAACATGTTGAGGGTTATATACTCCACTCTTAATTTGTACACAATTCGACTGTTCAGCAAAGAGGTTAAACTATACAATTTAGAGAAAGACTGTTAGTAAATTATCCTGGCAATGGTCTCTGACCAAAGCTTAGATGACTTTAGATTTAGAGGCAATCAAGACTTCAATAGAAATCACTGCCAAGTCACTGGACTTATTGGCTGTGCTTAGGAATATTATGAAGAACTGTGTGGGTTCATAGTCAGAATTAATACAACGCCACTCCCCATGGTCCAGACCATTTTGGTGGCATTAGCTTACAGTTAAAACTAGAAGTCCTGTCACGAATAGTGCGCTTATGTAGGCTTAATAGCACATTGGAATTGCGCGCAATTATCGTATCCAATGGCATCCAAACCACGGCATGTTCTCCTGGTTACTCATAGCAAACACATGCAATGTTTCTGCCAATGGACCTCCGGGTTACCCGGAGGTCCATTGGCTGAAACATTGCTTGTGCACAGGCCATATGTACAGAATTTGATATCTTTACTTGGGCCATAACGCGCATATTAACGCGCATATCAACGTGCTATTTGTGCGCATTTCATGACAGGACTTCTAGTTTTAACTGTAGTAAAAACTAAAATATGGAGAACCTTGATGGTTCACCCTGTCCAGACTAATTATTCATAAAGTTTATATACTGCCTCCATATTTTGCCTTCTAAAGTATCAGGTGTACATGAGCCATACATTTTCCCAATGCTAATGCTCTCTCTATAAACCATATCACAAAACTGCCTCCCCCCCCCCCCCCCCTTCATTCATTGTCCATCTGTTCTGTGAAAGTCTGTTACGAATGGAAACATCCGTCCACAAACTCCTCCATCGTGTAAGAACTCCACTCTTTCATATTTTTAGTCGAGTTGTGATGGAGTCAAACTCGATTTATAGTTTGGTGAATGGTGAGCGGGTTGTTGAATCTGACTTCCCTAGAGATGTTGTGTACCGAATATGAAAGCATTCTGACTGTTGGATCTGAAGAAGAGAGATTGTAAAGAAATTTCTTTGAATAGCACTAAGTTCAAATTTGGGCTACCATAGCGAGCCCAAATATTAACCTATAGATCCGATTTGAACAAACTTCAATCTGTTGTATACCAAATGTGAAAGCATTCTGACGAGTGGATCTGAAGAAGAAGATTTTTGAAGAAATTCCCTCATATTGTACCAAGTTAAATTTCATGTTCCCATATGGAGCTCAAGTATTAACCTAGGCACTCAAATTGATCAACCTGGAATCTGACCCCCCTAGAGATGTTGTATACCAAATATGAAAGCATTCCGACTGGTGGATCTGAAGAAGAAGATTTTTTAAGAAATTTCCTCATACTAAGTAAAAATTCGGGCTACCATAGTGAGCCCAAATATATACTAGGGATTTGATTTGAACAAACTTGAATCTGACCCCCTTTGAGATGTTGCATACCAAATATCAAAGCATTTTGACTGGTGGATCTGAAGAAGAAGATTTTTTTAAATTACCCTCCATATTGAACAAAGATAAAATTTGGGCTTCCGTAGGAAGCCCAAATATTAACCTAGGGACTTGGTTTGAACAATCTTGAATCTGACCCTCATAACAATGATGCATACCAAACATTAAAAGATTTTGACTGGTCGTTCTGAAGAAGAAGATTTTTAAAGAATATTCCCCATATTACCCTATGTTAAAACTTCGGTCTCCTGTAGAGAGCCCAAATATGAACCAATGAGCTTTATTTCAACAAACTTTTATCTGATCCCTCTGTCTATGTCAAGATGAGCCAAAAATGATAGAACAGTTGAATGTGTTGTTTCAGTGATGAAAGATTGTGTACAGCATCTAGAAACAATTTCCTATTTTAAATTACAGGATGTTGAGTTGGCAGATAGAGTGTCACATGGGGTGAAGTGAGAACAATATTTGATGAGGTTTTAGCCAAGCCTAATAGTGTTCTCTCTGAGCCTCATGTGACACTGCATCCACTAGCTGAACATCCCTTAATGCCAGCCTTGTTTTCTCCAAAATTTCAACATAAGTTTTCCCAAACTGTTTAATGTTTTCATTAAATTTTGCAATTAACATTCATTTGTTTACCAAGGCAGAAGAGGATTGATGCAATGCAAGGGGAGTAATCCAACATCCTTTGATCACCAAGAAAATCATTGATATATTACCTCCAGTCATTTTGGGCTCACTTACAATTCTGCCACTGCTTTCAATGCTTTGAACTGAAAACAGACTTTCTAAAGCGGGAAGTAACCAAATTGAGGCTGCAATTTTTGCACCAAAAAGAAAATGAGCTTTATGTTCATTGTGTTGACTTCCCATTGATTTCCACAGTTTTTTTGTGTGCTAACATACTTCTATTTTGGGTTTGAAGGGTTCAATAAGTGTTAGTGTAAGTTGGTTATGAAGACAGGTGAGGGTAAGGGCCATAAAATCATTTTGCAGTGTCTTTTCTTTTCTGTTGATTTATGAAAGACTTAAATTATTCTTATTGTGTACAGCTAGTTTGAGCATAAATATTATAATTACTAATATTACTTCACTGCATGAGAACAATTTAAGTATGTGTGTGGCTTTAAATCAATATCATTGGAGTTTTTGTGCTCACACTATTCTCTACACAACTGTTTTCATGTTTAAACCATTTTAAATGAGTACACAAACATTTTTGCATAAAGGAATTCTCAAGTGCTGATGTGTACATGTTACAAATAACCTTTTATACCACAACTGCTGTGTGCATTCAATGTTACCCAACGCAATACAGACACTGAGAAATATGCATGATACACAACATTTGGAATTTCACCTATGTGAAAGAATGTATCTGATTGGTCATTGTGCATGTGATTGACGTTATGATGAAATGATTTTGACACAAAACAGCATCAGGCAAGAAAGTAAACAGACCGCCAAATATCTGATATTTTATTTTTATAACTTTTTATAAATATCAGCCTCATTTACTTAACCCTTTACCTAACGAAGCGGTTGTATCCGTCCGCGTAATATGCAAATTTGGCAGTTGAAAAAATATTATTTTTCTAACACTTTCAACAAAACCATATCATGTGACCCCTCGTTGGAATGAGCTTGACAAGCTCATGACAATGAGAGGTCACTTGCTATGGTTTTGTTGAAATTTTTTGAAAAATTTGAAAAAATGATACTTAAAATAATAAATTTTGATATCGACTGCGTTGGGTAAAGGGTTAATTCAAGTTTTATACCATGCTCGCCAATGTTACTACCTGTGAAAAGCCAGTATGTTAAATTTTAGCTTTTAACCCCACTACCGGTTTAAAAAAATTTACAGCTATAGTCGGAAGGTCATCCAACTTGACCTTTGGCATGACGCAATTTGCCAACTTCGATACATTCACACTTCGCGATATGTTTCATTCAAACATACGACATTTTTCGGTACTATCTACTACGTGTAAATGACTCATTAAGTTTAAAATACCTACAATTGAATATTTAAAATAAATTTTAAGAATTGTTAATAATAATTTGATTGAAAAAGCAAGGAAAATTCAATCAACTTTGACGATGTGTCTAGCTGTCAATCAAGCATTCACGTACAGCCGGAAGTACTGCCCACCGGCGCAGATGTAAACAAAACAAACCTGTGTGTTTGCGGTAGAAAGTGTCGTGTTTTCTCCATTTTAAGTGACAAAGTTGATTATTAATTAAGAGCATGGTATAAATAAAATAAATAAGTACTAGGGCCGGTAATCAGATTTAAACCACTAGTAGAATAAGGGTTTTAACCACTCGGCAAGCCGTGTGATTAAAACCCTTATTCTACTAGTGGTTTAAATCTGATTACCGGCCCTAGTACCTATTTATTCTATATGAAACATGGTATAAAAACATAACTTGGGTAGAGCACAGGGGGCAGGAATCATTGACCCTTGTTGGAGTTTAGTGCATATAAAATACAGGAAACTGTTCACCTTGAGTTGTTGATTCCAGTCCCCTGTACTCCATCATCGTTGTGTTCTGTCTTATATGCCTTGGGAAAATATTTTGATTCAATAAATGTGTGAAACATTTTGTTGACAGCTTGCATTATTGTTGGATATTCTAGGTGAGCAAAGAGGGTGATTTGATTCCTTTTGGACCGAAAAAAATACAATTGACTTTTGGTGTGTTTTTATTGTCAATTCCTCAAAAATATGTGCATGTGACCAGTACATGCCTTCCTGTCAGATTTTCTCTTTTATTTGTTGCATGACCCCCTGTTTTCGGGTCCGAAAAAGTTGTCTGAAGGTCTATACTTGACAAAGATATTTGAATGCTAAAATTAAAGTGATACGATCATATTTTTTTTCGCCCAAACGTTATTATGGTTGCCTTTGGGAAAATATTTAGTTGTATGATACCTATAGGAAATATATTTTTTGGCTTCCAAACTAGATTTAATTATTATTTTGGGAGATTATTTCACATTTAAATGTTAATTGGGGGACCAAACACCTTACAAAACTGTTTTATTGTTTTGGAAAGTCACTTTTTTGTCACAGTCAGCAACAAATGTTATATATTGCCAAAACTAAGGCTGTTAATGCAAACAAATACACATTGTGAGCAAGTGCATTTTCCAGGAGCACACTATAACCTCTGGCAACTGCTAATGAACAGCATATCTTACCCTTTTAACACATTTATTTAAACCATGGTTCCCCCTCATAGTACTAGGGAAAGGGGGGGGGGGGGGGATTCCAATCTTCCAACCCCTTCCTCAATCACCATTCAAACACTCGGCCATAAAACCTATACTGCACTTCTATTTATTGGTTTTTAAAAGTTTTTCTCTTCTATATTATGCTTTTAAAATGTTAGAAAACAATTCCTTCATTGAAAGAGTATTTTGGAACACAAATTTGGGTAGGGGAGGTGGCTACAGAGGACAAAATAACATAACAAAGCGACAATTGTGAATGAATTACATTTGTGAATAGCAACCAATATAGTAGTTTAGTACAAGTGCTGTCATGGTTCCCATGTTACAGCACAAATTTACTGTGACAGTTGTGAAATAACCCCTCTCTCTTTGAACCAAGTCCCCCTCCCACACATACTTAACCCTTCTGCTGATGATAAACATTTGAAAAGACTGTACAGAATGTTTTGGAGCTTAAGTTAATATCATACACTTTCAGTTTCTTATGATTTATTATGGGACTGCAGCACTCATTGTCCACTGATTTTTTTTCTACTTGACAACCTTATCCTGGCTCTTCTCACTTTATCTTTTATTGTATGCCATTCAGTACTCTTATGTAGACTTCTGGAATGTGTGACGGCAAATCTATCTGTCTTTCTGTCTGGCTCTTCATCAGACACAGTGGTTTTTTTTTTTGCCTTGAAGCAAATGTTTGATTCATCTTCTTTGAAAACATATTTTCCACAATTTCACTCTTTTTATCAGAATGAGTGTCAGTTGGGATTAAAACAAAGGTTGTGAAAGTGCACTTATGGGTACAAGCATAGCACTATAGAATCAATATTTGATGGTTTGGGGCATTTTAACAGTGTAATGAAATACCACTGTAGCAGTAATGGTCATCCTGTTGGAAAAAAAACACTGTTTTATGTTTTGTCACTGCCATACCAATGACTGGGTGCCTTAAATGAGAAAACTGAGGCTTTTTTTTTACAAAAAAAAAGTCCAAAATATTCATACATCACAATCTGAAATGTCTTCAGTAGCCAGAATGTGATTTAAAAACTATCACAAATGGGATATTTACTATCACAAGAGGTTTGTTTTGTTTCAATATCAATTAATTGATGAATTATATCATAGTTTGTGATTGAAAGTATACAGCCATGACTAGATTTGATGAAAAATTAATCTAAATGTTACACAAGAAATCATTGGTAAAAAAATCCATTCATTTTACACAGGGCAAATGCAATTAAATGTGCTCAAATTATATTTATTTCAGTAACAAGAGAAACCCTGTGCTGGACAGGAATACCCACCAGCAGCATGCAAATAGTTAATGGACGTTTTTTGCAATGTTAAAAACGTACTGGTTTTTAATCCGATCCTCAAAATATCACTTTATACATAATGCTTTGAATTCATGTTGTAACATAATTAAGAGAAACTTACTGAGTGAGGCACTGATTCTTTGAAGTTACAACATTCAAAAAAGGAGTTGTTTTAATCTGATCCTCAAAGTATCTACACTTTTTGTAATACATTGAATTCTTGATATAAAATCGATGAAGATTAACTTAGTGGGTCACTGATTCATTGAAGTAAGCCTTGGGAACATTATAGGCTGCAGTACTACATTTATCCATTTGGAACATTCTGACCCTCTGTCAGTGTTGCCCTCACAAGTTGCCTTGTCCCCAACCCAACCAGTTCTTCCAACCTTCCAGCATCCAATAAAGGGTCATACTTAGATGTGTTATGTAGGCAAAATTTTTAAAAAAAGAAATTTAAAAGACAATTTCGGTGAACAATGCTATCCAGATGTGGCTGTTATGTTAGATAAAGGATTAACCATTTACTGGTGGGATCAGTTGTATCTTCCCGCATAATTTACAAATAGAGCAGTTACAAAATTTTTTTTTTTAAATTTCAACAAACCATATCTTGTGACCCCTCATTGGAATGATCTCATCAAGCTCATTCCAATGAGGGGTCACATGATATGGTTTTGTTGAAATATTTTGAAAAATCTAAAAATAATTACTAAAGTAACAAATTTTAATATAGGGCACAGGGTAAAAAACACATTTGTTGAGTGTCAGTAACTATTGAATCTTATAGCATCACAGGACTGTATAATTAAATCATTTTTTACCCCCTCCACAAATGCAAAATGGTGTACATGCATTTATTGAAAACAGTAATTTTGAGATGTTTCTATTCTCAGTACAGCTTTTTAATGAGCAGACGCCTTTCTTTGTTGACTTCAAGCTCTCAGGCACCAGTCTTATTCTCTTTGGAATTTGACACTGTTATGAGCTGTTTGTTTACACATTTTTTTTCATGGAGTTTGCACACAAGCAATCATGGACATAATATGATGTCCTTTAATTCACAAAGATATACAGATCTTCTTTCATGCTCCTGTAATAGATATTTCATTCAATAAGTATTGTATTCACCTTTAAACCATCATGATATTAACACAGTTAGTGGAACTTCTTAGTGTAATCATAAAACTATGGCTGTGGTGAGTCTTCATTTTTAATGGCAATGTTATCAAAAAGTCAGTCAAATCAAGTCTTAACTGAGCCACATTTCTAGCTTTGATTTAAACAAAATGAATGCTTAAGTTAATTTTTGGATTCAGTCATCTGGAATAGCAGATTTGCTTTTCCATCCAACTGAAATATTTAATTTGAGTGAATCTAAACATAGGCGATGCACTATTTTACTCCTTGCATGCTGCTAACAGATATTCCTGCCCAGGACAGCATTTCTCTTGCCATTGAAATAAATATAATTTGGGCACATTTAAGAAAATTTAACCCCTGAAATGTGAATGGGTTTTTTTCACCAATGATTCCTTGAGTTAATTTCAATGTATATTTCATCAAATCTAGTCATGGCTGCTTGAGAGCAGCCATGTCTATATTTGCTGAAAAATATCTTGAAAATACTCAGCAGGTTAAGAGTTAAGAACTAGGCTGGTTCCAGGCCATAACAACAAACATCAGATTTCTTATGCATAGTGCATTGGTGCTGTCTGGGGATACACAAACTTTCAACTAGAATAGATAGGATATATTTTCAGAAAAAAATATTATAATTAATTTGTAAACCTCTAAAAATTTGAAAAAATTTCAAAATGGATGTCATATCCTTGAGACTGCCTCTTTGCAATCAGTTTTCCTGCCTTTTAAAGGTGGAAATAGACTATTATTCAAGGAAAACAAATCTAATTTCACCTAAGATTTTCTGACAGACTTTATAGGTGGAGGGTAGTGTATGCCCCACCCCACCCCATGGGCGAGTATCTGCACCTCTGAAGCCTTGGTCTGAAATCATAACATATTTCAGAAAAATCAAGTCCATGAAAACCAATAAAAGAGTTTAGTTCTTGTTACCAGGAAAGTAAAAACACTAGCACCTGGCTGATTGCAATATTATTGATCATTTATTTCAGTAATTAAATTGTGGAATTCTTTATTGGTCATTTCCAAGTTTTTCCTTCAGATTTATCAAATTTATTGTTTGAAATAATATGGTGTTATCAGAATGAGAGTTTAGGTTATTAACTGGTAGAGTGCTGGAAGCCCATATCTGCGCTTTATACTACAGTGCAGGGAACATGTCCTACAGACTTCATATTCAATGGATGTTCTTCATATTATCAATGAAGTGAAATTATTTAGTCTTTTGGGATTTGCCTAGCTATAATTTATGGGAGAGTGACCATAGGCAATTTCCCATAAATTGTAACAAAGCAAAGAATAAATTTCGAAGACGAAAAATAATTCAGCCCTCTACCAATTGATACCCTTTTATTTTATTTGTGTCCCGGTTATAATTCATATCTATCTGATCAAGCTCCGCCAGATATTAGCTCTTTGATAAGTTTTAGAATCAACACAAAACTTATGACAGACTCAAAAGATGAGATTAGGCCATGCAAAGTTGATCTGTTTCTCAGGCCATTATTTGTAAAACTGCATGCGGGAGAGCGTTTTTTTATTTTATTTTTTATTTCTGTAATTATTTCTTTGCTATCAAAAGTTCATGTTCTTGGTTTATGTTTTAGACCTCATAATCTACAGAATGGCATGGGTAATGGTGTATTTCGTCCCTTGAGAGCAGGAAGTCTTTGCAGTGCTTTAGCATTGCAAAGCCTTCTTGCACTCAAGGGACAAATTTATCAATTTTTTTAACTTGGGTAAAATATTAGACATAAACCATTTAATTTTAATTTTTTTAAGTTTACATTGTTTATAAAAATAGAGCATGTGACAGCCAAAAGGACCATGCAGGAGGGTCTGAGAAACATATTTTTAAAATTTTTTTTAGGTCTTATCTATACATTCCATTTCCTATCTTTTTATTTTTTTTCTTCTGTAGATAATTCCCAAACTCACTAGTATAGAGCTTTCTTTTTCTGTCATCTTACTTGTGTGCAGTGAATGAATCGAGCAGAAATTTCTCATAAAATACAACTGGTTTAGAATTTAGTAAATTGTCAGTCTCTTTGAAGTAAAAAAAGATGAATTATTAGGTTAGGTTGTGTTCAACATTCTGTGCACTGTTGTCTCTAAATACAGAAACAACTTCTTTCCTATAATGCAGCTAGGCATTATGTGTACCTTCATTTAAAACTCGGTTTCATGACACTCACTGAACACATTGTTATAGAGGGGTGTAGAACCCGGTTTACAAGGCTAATTTTGTTAAGCAGGAAAAGCCAAACTTCAAAGGCGGCATCAGTTAAGCAGATTAATCTGTGAAATAGTTAGAACACTTCCCCTTCCAGATTTGGAAAATATTCCAACCGGTAGGTTTTACAGACATGTAAAAATACGATGACTCAGGCCTACGACCAACATGAAACATAAATTGACCCTATGTGTGGATGAGTAGGATTATAATATCAGTTTAGTACAACACAAACTGAGTTTGGCTTTGTAAATTAATTTTATTTCAAGAACAACCCTGAAATTTGTAACACGAGTTCTGAAGAAAACAAGCCTAAATGGTTTAACTTTGCTCGAGGCAGAGTGTTCCGGGGTATACATGACCATTATTTTAGGGCAACAATCTTGAGAAAGTAGGCTGAGTCTTTCCACAACACGCTAGTTTTGAATCTGGACACAAAGTTTATAGCCTAGTCGAACAATATTCTCCTATTTTCAATGTCCCCCAGACAGAACATGCCCTCTTTCTCAACACATTGGTTTGAGTATTAAGCCTCCTTGTGCCCAATACACAGATACAGTGTGTGTATTGGGGGTGAAGTGGGGATGAGAGCGACTTCCCCATAAAAAAATTGGTAAAAACTTTTCGGCTTGTCAGGAAATTCTCAAAGCTTTCTGTATCTAAACTTTGGCAAAATGGAAGGAATATCATTGAAATTTTGCTGATTAAAACATATGTTTTCAATTGATTTATTTATAATTAACCCTTCATGGGTACCGCAATGGAAGAAATTGTCTATTGTAAAACATTTGCCTTGCTGCACCTCCACCACCACCCCACACAGGCAAAAGACTATCCCCACTGACTGTGACAGGGAGCCATCAAAACATGTTGAATTTTCCTTTTTTATCTCTAATTTGTTTTTAAAGTCTCCAGTGACATAAACATTTTGAAAGTTTCGCTCTATCTATATTGAACACTAAAATTCTTTCAAATCAATATCTTGTAAACCTTTTCAAAGAGAGCCGCAACTGGTAATATAGGACCCAATAACAAATGACTAGGGTGGAAGTCTTCTAATGTGGACTGAATAGATATAAATGGCAAAATTTGACTTTATTATAAAGATAAGCTATTGTCATCATGCGTGCGGAAGTCTGTAAGTCTGTGAGTCTGTTCACATTTTCCTTTAGCACAGGCTACACCCTGTAGTTCTTGTCTGATCGTCACGAAATTTCATATGCAGGTTTTGGGTTATGTCTAGATGAGAATGTCCCCTTTTGATCGTGATCGGTCAACCGGTATGGCTGCCTGAGCCCAAAACCCAAAAACCATTAGCACAGTCCACAGGTTGTATTTATGAAGGGATTTCATTGTAACTTGGCAGGATGCCTCTGTATAATGTCTAAATGAGAATGTCCCCTTTTGGTCATGATCTGGCAACCGTGATGGTTGCCCAAGCCCAAAACCTAAAAACTTTTAGCACAGTCTGCAGGTCATGTTTAATATGGAGGGATTTCATTGTAACTTGGTAGGATGACTCCGTATGATGTCTAGAGGAGAATTTCCCCATTTGGGCGCGATCTGTCAACCGTGACGACTGCCCGAGCCCCAAACCCGAAAACCTTTAGCACAGTCTACAGGTCATATTTATGGAGGGATTTCATTGTAACTTGGTAGGTTGACTTTATATAATGTCTAGATGAGAAAGTCCCCTTTTGGACATAATTGGGCAACTGTGATGGCTAGAGGGGCCCGAAGCCCGAAAACCTTTAGTACAGTCTACAGGTCATATTTATGAAGGGATTTCATTGTAACTTGGTAGGATGACTCCAAATAATGTCTAGATGAGAACGTCCCCTTTTGGTCGCGATCATTCAGCCTTGATGGCTGCCCAAGCCCAAAAACCTTTAGCATAGTCTATAGATCATATTTATGGAAGGATTTCATTGTAACTTGTTAGGTTGACTCCATATAATGCCTAGATAATGACCTGCCATTTTGGTCATGATTGGTCAACTGTGACAGCTACAGGTGCCCGAAGCCCAAAAACCTTGAGAACAGCATACAGGTCATATTTATGAAGGGATTTCATTATAACTTTGTAGGATCACTCCAGATGATGCCCAGATGAAAATGTCCCCTTTTAGTTGCGATCATTCAACCATAATGGCTGCCCGAGCCCAAAAACCTTTCGCACAGTCTACAGGTCATATTTATGAAGGGTTTTCATTGTAACTTGGTAGGTTGACTTCATATAATGTCTAGATGAGAGCGTCCCATTTTGGACACGATTGGGCAACTGTGACGGCTACAGGGGCCCGAAGCCCGAAAACCTTTAGCACAGTCTACAGGTCATAATTATGAAGGGATTTCATTGTAGCTTGGTAGGATGACTGCAAATAATGTCTAGATGAGAACCTCCCCTTTTGGTCGCGATCATTCAGCCTTGATGGCTGCTCGAGCCCAAAAACCTTTAGCATAGTCTGTAGGTCGTATTTATGGAAGAATTTCATTGTAACTTGTTTGGTTGACTCCATATAATGCCCACATGATGACATCCCCTTTTGGTCATGATTGGTTAACTGTGACAGCTACAGGGGCCCGAAGCCCGAAAACCTTGAGCACAGTCTACAGGTCATATTTATGAAGGGATTTCATTGTAACTTCGTAAGATCACTCCAGATGATGCCCAGATGAGAATGTCCCCTTTTGGTTGCGATCATTCAACCATGATGGCTGCCGAAGCCCAAAGCCCCAAAACCTTTAGCACAGTCTACAGGTCATATTTATGAAGGGATTTCATTGTAACCTGGTAGTTTGATTTTATATAATGTCTAGATGAGAACGTCCCCTATTGGACGTGTTTGGGCAACTGTGACGGCTACAGGGTCCCGAAGCCCGAAAACCTTTAGCACAGTCTACAGGTCATATTTATGAAGGGATTTCATTGTACCTTGGTAGGATGACTCCAAATAATGTCTAGAAGAGAACGTCCCCTTTTGGTTGCGATCATTTAGCCTTGCTGGCTGCCTGAGCCCAAAAACCTTTAGCATAGTCTATAAGTCGTATTTATGGAAGGATTTCATTGTAACTTGTTAGGTTGACTCCATAGAATGACTAGATGATGACATCCTCTTTTGGTCATGATTGGTCAACTGTGACTGCTACAGGGGCCCGAAGCCAGAAAACCTTGAGCACAGTCTACAGGTCATATTTATGAAGGGATTTCATTGTAACTTTGTAGGATCACTCCAGATGATGCCCAGATGAGAATGTCCCCTTTTGGTTGTGCTCATTCAACCATAGCACAGTCTACAGGTCATATTTATGGAGGGATTTCATTGTAACTTGGTAGGTTGACTTCATATAATGTCTAGATGAGAAAGTCCCCTTTTGGACATAATTGGGCAACTGTGATGGCTAGAGGGGCCCGAAGCCCAAAAACCTTTAGCACGGTCTAGAGGTCCTATTTCATTGTAACTTGGTAGGATGTCTCCAAATAATGTCTAGATGAGAACGTCCCCTTTTGGTCGCGATCATTCAGCCTTGATGGCTGCCCAAGCCCAAAACCCAAAAACCTTTAACATAGTTTATAGGTCGTATTTATGGAAGGATTTCATTGTAACTTGTCAGGTTGACTCCATATAATGCCTAGATAATGACATCCCCTTTTGGTTGTGTTTGGTCAACTGTGATGGCTTCAGGAGCCCGAAGCCCGAAAACCTTGAGCACAGTCTACAGGTCATATATATAAAGGGATTTCATTGTAACTTCGTAGAATCACTCCAGATTATGCCCAGATGACAACGGCCCCTTTTGGTCGCGATCATTCAATCATGATGGCTTCCCGAGCCCAAAACCCGAAAACTTTAGTACAGACTATAGGTCGTATCTGTGAAGGGATTTCATTGTAACTTAGTAGAATGACTCAGTATAATGTCAAGATGAGGGCGTCCCCTTTTAGTTGCAATCAGTCTACAGTCATTGCTACACAGGCCTGAAGCCCAAAAACCTCTAGCACAGTCTACAGGCCATATTTATGAAGGGATTTCAATGTAACTTGATAGGATGACTCATTTTGGAATAATTTCACTGTAACTTGGTAACTTTCATTGACATACGTTAACTGGAGGGCCACATACATTGACTGTCAGGTCATATTAACCCACCCCTAAGCTCTTTAGTACAGTGTTCACCTCATATTATTTTTATTAAAAACATAGCATACAGGGAACAGAAATTAACATATTCCCAATTATTACAGTTCTTGTCTTATTTCATAATCCTTTCATAAACATTGAACATTATCCTCTTCATCAAACCCAACACACAGACAAGTTAAGCTACATTGCCATTGACACTTTCATTGGTTTTCCTTTTAGTGACGACAGAATAGCGCATTCTGCCGCACCCCTCCCCAACCAACCCACCTGCAGTCATCTTCAAAATAAGGTCCCCAGAGAGTGAATTTGCTGATGCTATCCCATACAGTGGGCCAATTTATCCTTTGGTTACCTCTGTCTGTTTAGATTTGAGACCTTGATTCAGAATGAAGTTCACAGAGGGTAAATTTAGTGATGCTACCCTATGGAGGGTAGCATCACCAAATTCATCCCCTGGGGACCTCATTTTGCAGATGACAGTCTGCTTATTTTCTGGCTTGCTACTGTGAGGCAAATTCATTTGAAAAAAAAATGGGATAAAATGGATAAGGTACTGGGTGTCGAACATTTTTATCAATGATGAAAAAATTCTAGTTTGATAGTTGAACAGTAGTAGTATGTATAAAAGGTATCCTCAATAGGTATCCTCAAATAATACAATACCGGGCCATAGGTATCCTCAAATACTGAAATGAGTTGAAGAGATGTTCAAGGAGTCACTCGAACGAGCAATTACTTGATAGCTCATTTGCTCGACGGACTTCGATTCGTTCGAGCAATATGCCGAGTCACTCGATCGAGCAATTGCTTTAAGGCTCATTTGCTTGATGAGCTTCGAGTCATTCGAGCAATGACTTTTCAGTAACTGCTCGATTACTTATTGGGTTTGGGAATGCTTTTGTTATACACAAGGGAGATAACTCTGCATACAGATTACGGGAAATTAAGCAATCTGATTAGTTAGTTATAATCTATACAAATGATCTAGATAAATGAAACAACAAGAGTACTTGGAATAGGGTCAGAAGTAACAAGAACGGACCAGAATAGCTAAATATAGTTTTTATAAGCAAAGCTGTTCCAACTGATAGGCTCTTCTACACTACTGGAGTATACTCCAGAACAAAGGAACATGGTCAGGTAGAGGAAAACTATTGCATTTCTAGATAGAAGCAGAGAATTCTGAAAGAATTCGAAATAGTACAATTTGTCGGGTTGTTTGTGGTAATTTGTGATACTCCGATTCAATCGAACACTCCCCCAGGGGACCTCTCGGTGCTATAGCACTATGTGCTAAGCCTATAAAATGGGAAATCTGTATCAAATAAAGTCAATTTCGGTGATTTGGGGTGGATTTTGGTGATTTGGAGGGATTTTCGGTTTGTTTGTGGTAATTAGATTTACTCCGATTCAATCGAACACACCCTCCGAACATACCCCGTCCCATTGCAGAAAAATTGGGTAACATAGCAACCACGTGCTACCGTAGAAACTAAGATGGCGGCCTCCAGGATACAAAATGGATGACGGAAACACGTATCACCCTAACAACATGTGCTGTGCATGCGCACTAACACCACGTATCACTATGGGGATGATGTCACCACAACATGGCCGCTTACACAGGTTATCATGACAACACAACATGGCACCACTGAGTCACGAGACATGACGTCACTTCCGAGGTCCTGCACCGAGGTCCTGCACCGAGGTCCTGCCAACTTTCTCTCAAATGTACCTGACATACTACTAACAGTTTGTTCGCAATTTCATTCCATCCACAAACTTGCTTCTGGTATGAATGATTGGATGAACTTGACTCCACATATACTTGTACTATAGTCATGATACAGCCATTGATGCTGTAAGTGAGCTTAAGCCTTCAAGCCTCAGATTATTTTTGTGATATTGTTACCTTATATAGATGTATACTGCTGCAAGTGGCCAAACAGTGTTTCTTCATCATTGTCGGCTGCCTCTATAGGCAGCCAGCAATAAAGTAAAAAAACTTTCAAGATAAATTTAGCCTACCGGTTTATTTATTTATTTATTGAGGTTTAATTACACTTTTGACAGCCAGGGTCACCTCATGTCAGACAGTTTTACAGGTTGAGGAAGCTGGAGAGAACTACCGATTCCCCAATGTACTAAGTTCACACAAGCGTGCAGAATGCCTAAGTTCACAACCTCACCATGCCCCATGTGGGCAATCAGGATTAAGTGCCTTGCTTAAGGACACAACGCAGTTACCCTTGGTGGGGATTAAACTGTGGACCTTTCAGATTGAAGTCCAATGCTGTAACCACTGAGCCACCGTGCTCTCAGCCAACCAGTTAAGTTCTCAAGGAAGAATACAGGCAACTTTTTCAAAGCAATATAAAAGTGGCAGATTGTGGCATCATAGGGACTTAAGGGTTAAACACAAATAAATAAATAAACAGTAAATAGATAAACTGAACATCAGACCCTTGTGTTCTTTTTCTGTAGATAAACAAGGCCTTGGAAAAGGTGGATGAAGCAATAGAATTTTTGTTGAATGGTTTGGAGAGTCGAGGACTTTTAGGTTGTGTTAATATGATGATTGTAGCAGATCATGGTATGTATTATCACTTAACTGTTTGATTACCAGAGCATGAAGCTTAATGCCGTAATTTATTTTACTGCATTTCTTTTGTTTCATGGTTTGCAATTGAAATTGATCCTCATTAACTAGTAGAGTGCTGGAAGCCCATATTTGGGCTTTATTCTGAAGAGCACATTCCCCAATTTAAAGACTTCATATTCTTTGAATGTGCTTCATATTATCTTTGAAATGGAATTATTTAGTTTGAATAGATTTGTCTTTCTACAATTTATTGGAGAGTGCCCACAGGCACTCTCCCATAAATGGTAAGAAGTCAAAAACATGTGAACAAATTTTGATGACCAAAAATAATTTAGCACTCTACCAGTTAACTGGTTAAGGCTAGAAGGCACTATTGTAACTTGATTCAAAAGTACTGAAAGCCACTTTAGAGGCTCCACACTGTATGCATTAGCTTCTTTGCACAGCAGCAGAAAAAACAGCTTATATAAAATTGTTTTGTTACAGGAACTCTCAAATAAATTTAAAAAAAACGATACAATTATTTCAGAACAAAATCTTGCAAAATGGAGACTCCCCTTGTCGATAGCAAGGTTTTTTAAAAAAAATAAAAAAGAATTTAGCACTTAACCAAGTAATGGTACTGTGAAGTGAGCAATTCAATTACAAAAACAAAAAGAACCTCAGTGGCTTCTTTCTACCTTTTCCAGTTCAAAGAACAGAAAAAGGTGTGAATAAATGATATAATCGAAAATGATTACTGGAGGTCTGAATTCGGGGTGTTCTCGGAATGCCGGCACCTCTTGTTTTCTAACCTGGAGTAAGTGGTGCATGTTGAGTGCTAAAACAACACTTTCTGGGTGTTAGGAAAGTATAGTTTGTTTCTGATAAATGGGAGAAATGAGAGATAACAGCTTAATTCAAAAACTACATTTATTCAGTCGGTTCTCGCAAAAATAAGAAGTGTTTCACACACTTTGGGAGCATATGTTTTTCACACACTAATTAATAATTAAATATACTACCATGAGAATACACATACAAAAATATATAAAACCAGGCATACAAACACACAAAAAATGTATTTTTAGCTCAACTTTGGAGAAGCCAAATTTGAGCTTTTGTCATGGCCCGCCGTCCGTCTGTCCGTCTGTCAACAATTGGATACGGCTCGGACTAGAGGCCGTATTTATGAACCGATCTTTACGAAACTTCTTGGGTACCTTTGTTATGACCGTGGGATGAGAATGAGTGTTTTTGGGTGCGGTCCGAAATTCAAGATGGCTGCCAGCCGCCATTTTGTATCGACGATGCAGAAATCTGTTTTTTGTACAGAACTTCCATATGAAAGCTCTGATTTGAATAATTTTTTGTATGAATGTTTAGTACCATGGGATACATCACATATAATACGAGTGTTTTTCTCGTGCATAAATTGTGCAAATTAGACTAATTTTGATGTTTTTTGGGGTTACTTTCAGCACTGTAAGTGCAAATGCCAATACGGCTCGGGCTAGAGGCCGTATTTATGAACCGATCTTTACGAAACTTCTTGGGTACCTTTGGTATCACCGTGGGACGAGAACGAGTGTTTTTGGGTCCGGTCCGAAATTCAAGATGGCCGATGGCAGCCATTTTGTACAAAATTAGGTGCAATCAGATTTTTGCACAGAACTTCCATATGAAAGCGCTGATTTGAATAATTTTTTGTGTGAATGTTTAATACCATGGAATACATCACATATAATACGGGTTTTTTTCTCGTGCAGAAATTATGCAAATTAGATGAACTTTGATTTTTTCAGTGCGACTTACAGTAAGTACACATGTCAATACGGCTCAGACTAGAGTCTGTATTTATGAACTGATCTTCACGAAATGTCTTGGGTACCTTTGTTATCACCTTGGGACGAGAACAAGTGTTTCTGGGTGCGGTCTAAAATTCAAGATGGCTGCCAGTGGTAATTTTGTACCGAAATTAGGTCTAATCAGTTTTTTGTACACAACTTCTATACGGCTCAGACTAGAGGCCATATTTATGAACCAATCTTTACGAAACTTCTTGGGTACCTTTGTTATCACCCTGGGATGAGAGCGAGTGTTTTTGGGTGTGGTCCAAAATTCAAGATGGCCACCAGCAGCCATTTTGTACCAAAATTAGTGCAATCAGTCTTTTGTACAGAACCTCTGTATGAAAGTTCTGATTTGAATAATTTTTTCTTTGAATGTTTAGTAACATGGAATACATCACATATTGTAAGGGTTTTTTTTTCGTGCAGAAATTATGCAAATTAGATGAACTTTGATTTATTCAGTGCTACTTACACAATGTAAGCACACATGTCAATACGGCTCAGGGTAGAGGCTGTATTTATGAACCGATCTTCACAAAACTTCTTGGGTACCTTTGTTATCACCTTGGGATGAGAATGAGTGTTTCTGGGTACGGTCCAAAATTCAAGATGGCTGCCAGTGGCCATTTTGTACCGAAATTAGGTCCAATCAGTTTTTTGTCACAAGTTCTATACAGCTCGTATTTATGAACTGATCTTCACAAAACTTCTTGGGTACTTTTGTTTTCACCGTGGGACAGGAACGAGTGTGTTTTGGGGTGCCCTTGTTATCACTGTGCAATGAGAACAAATATTTTGGGATTCAGTCAGACCCACTCTGGGACTCAAAGATTTTTTTCTAGTTCAGCATCTGACTGTCACCCACCTTTACAATACTTTACCTATACATTTGTTACAGGCAACGGTCAGTATTTATGTACAGACCGTTACAATACTTTATATGTACCTTTGTTATCAAGTCATTACCTAGATGCTTGTCATTGCTGTGTCACATACTATACATGTACATGTTTTTGTCTTGACAAGTTGAGCTACAGTGTCATTGACACTTTCATTTACATGAATTTCATACAAAAAATGTATTTTTATCCAAATTTTACAAACTAAATAAGCACATTAAACATTTATAACCAATATGAACAAGCAAACTAGACACTTATAACCCAGCAAGATGTGATATAGAGTCAGCATATTCAAGAACAGTCTTGGCACCACTCAACAATTTTCGTTTCTCATTTTCCAGACCCTGGTCTAATTGTTGGTATTTCCTCTTTCGAGGTCGCATTTTCCCTCCGGATTGTAATTGCATGATAATAGTCTCTATTTGATCTTGTTCTTTTTTTATAAGATCTATGAGTTTGAATAAATTTGGGTGTGCAGCACTAAACTTGGAAATTTTTTAATGCCAGCCTTCCACGTGGTTAGTGGTCCGTGGACCTACAGTGTCAAAATGGTTCCACACGTCCCTGCCTGGCATTTCAACCCACTGTTCTGTCACATAATCGGCAAACTTTAGAACATTTCCATTTTCTAAATCAACATTTTCCAATGCATTCAACCATACATCGTCAATGTCACAACGCTACACATTTCTTTGGATACACTGGCGATAATGAAAGAGGCAGCCTTTCATTTCAATTTGAAAAACAGTTTGAATTGCAGATTGTGCAGCTTTCTCAAAGTCAGTAAAAACAGTTGTTGGTGACAAGTTTATATTAATTTCGCTGATTTTTGTTGTATTGCCTGGAAGAAGTGGAGATACGTCACCTTGGTTTTGTTGGGGAGAAGTCCATACACTAAAGGACACATCTTCCCATCAACACTTGCGTGGATTGTGTAGATCTGGTTGAATAAATTGGGAGTCATACTGAAAGTTCCGTCGCAAAAATATGTGTTGGCTGCTGCTAGATGTTCAAGATTTTGATGTGTTGAAAATATAATAAAATTGTTGTTGACATCAGAATATAAAAGAAAAGATTGACCAGAAATAGTGTTAGTGTACAAGTCTGGTAGATCTATATCAGAACGCTGAGATGGAAGAGATGGAATGTTCTTTGCTCTTTGACGATATAAACTGGAATGCATACTGTATAGCGTTGGAACTTTCGGGATGACATGCTCGTAGTCTGTTGACTGCAATGCGGTTATTTCTTCATGATATATTGCTGAAACTGGTCTGGAGTTTGTGCTAACCAGTTTTTTTAAATTAGCTAACATCTCGTCGACAGTTATTTAAAAATACAATTGATGTCTTTCTAACATTGTGTTCACTTGAAATGCAGTCTTAAAACTGTTCACTAATATAGAATAAACTATAATGCAATCTCATTCTGTTATGCGGACAAAATTAATTAATGTGCCGGCATTCCGAGAAGTGTTTATTTAGAGTGAGCCGGCATTCCGAGAACCAACCCTGAATTCGTTTTTTTTAAACAGTGCCTGTACACATCACATTAGTATTATCCCCTCAGAAGAAAGGGATATACCATACTAACTTGGGAATAAGTCAGGGGGTACATGAAGTAAAAATGGCAAAAATATATGGGTGCGTTTATTTTTGAGAGGATAGGCCAGTAAGAGAATTTGGATGCGAAGATGACACAAGGTTGAGTGACTCAGCCAATCCCTCAACAAAGATGCATTAACCCTTTACCTAATAAAATGGATGCATACACCCACATAATTTATGAATTGAACAGTTAAAATAAAATGTAAACCAATTTCAACAATTTGACCGAGATTCCTTTTGCGCTTTCTACAGGTTATTTTTATGAAGGGATTTCATTGTAACTTGGTAGGGTAATGTGGTATGATATCTAGATGAGACTGTCATTTGAAAACATACCATGTAGGGAACAGAAATTCACATATTCTCAATTATCACAATTCTTATCTTATTTCATAGTCTTTTCATAAACATTGAACATTATCCTTTTCATCAAACACTGCACACAGTCAAGTTAAGCTGCAGTGTCATTGACACTTTCATTTGTTTTAATGTGATAACTTTAACCGAAATTATTATATTTCAGTTCAGTATAACCTGTTTTGAGAGACCACTGTGAGAGATCACCTGTCCTGAGAGACTGCAGTGACCTTGTATCGTTTGGTTGTTTTACTCTGTAATGGTCCTGTCATTAGAGACCACCTGTTTTGAGAGACCACTTTTGCCTGGCAAAAAGGGTGTTCTCTCAAGACAGGTTCTACTGTAGCGGTAGTGTTTAGTTCATCATACTTTTACCCCGCAGACATTTGCCCCAATTGCATTTTTCAAGAAAACAGACATTTGTCCTAGATGTACATTTGCCCCACAGATATTTGCCCTGGTATTAAAAATCAGAGAAGGACATTTGCCCTGAATAGATTTATATAATGAAAATGGACATTTACCCCTGAAAATAATAAAGAAGATGCCGATATTTTAATAATTTATTCGAGTTTATAAGTAAATATATGCCACGAGCAAGTACACATATCTGAGTATACATAAATATACATTTAGAATCTAATACAATGTGCATCATTATCTAGAAATTCTTTGATTTTCTTGTCACTACCAGCTATATGAGTGCACAATTTCTTCAGTTTCTTTTGTAACTTTGCCGTTTCACAACAAACTCTCTTCAGATAATAATCTCAGTATATAGCTCAAACCCTTGTGAGTATAAGGTGGTAATTTTGATCAGATGATTAGTAATTAGTGAAACTGTTTAATTTAACATTTAACATGAAAGCTGCCTGTAATGTGAGTATGTTTTAGTAGGCTTCGCTGTCTTACCGGAACAAATCTTACCGATGATCGCTTATGAAAGCTGTCTGGAGAGAGGCCAACTATGAAGCCATATCAGTTATTATGCTTTACTAGGCCTCACAAGGTGAAACTGTTTGTTTTAACATGAAAGCTGCCATTAATGTACATGTGCTTTAGTAGGCTTCACTATCTTACTGGGGGCAAATGTCCAGATTAATTTTAGCAATCGTGGCAAATGTCTGTCTGGGGCAAATATCCTTTCTGCTATTTGGGCAAATGTCCACGGGGCAATTGTCCTGTATCTCCACTTTTACAGGTGTGTGTGAATCTGTGATTCAGATTTGTTGTAAAAATTGCATACATTTTGCGTATCTGTATCATATGGCTATTTATCACATGACATGCTTCTGTAAAGAATTAGATGTGATTTCATAACTTCAAATTTTATGAACTCTTCACAATCATTATTCTCTTCTCAATGTCATGCTCTTTGTTTGAATGATGAGTATTCATTCAATTATATATACAGGAAATAAATTATGAAATGTGTGTTCATATGGAATTATTTTTATCAAACCCATCCTAAATTTTTGATTTTGACTTGCTAAAGTGTCAGCAAATGGAAAATTCTTTGACTAATTTCATAAATAAATATGTAAATCAAATTGAACACTCATTAGTTCACATATCGGAGGCGTGGTGGCTCAGTTGGTAGAGGTGCAGGCTGCAAGCCGAGAGGTCCTCGGTTCGAATCCCACCTGCTGCAACCGCGTTGTGTCCTTGGGCAAGACACTTCACCCCGTTTGCCTACATGGGGGCACGATGACGCTGTGTACTGAGGCGTACTGCACGTCGATGGTGCGCATGTCTTCAACCAATCTAACCCTGCCTGTGCTGCGGTGCAGAGTTCAGAGTTATGATGTTGGAGAGCTGACAGCTGCTCGTCGTTGCTCGGTGGTTCTCTCCGGGTACTCTGGCTTCCTCCACCCGTAAAACTGTCACGGTCACGATTAGCCATTGTGCATAAGTATGTGACCTTAAACACCAATAAATAAATAAATAAATAGTTCACATATCAATACTGAGCTCTGTCAAACAAGATATAATAGAATAAATTCTTAGTTTATTAGTAGAAGATAGGAAAATGCCCCATTACTGTCAATTGTATACTCCTGTTAAATGAATATTTTTCACTTATAAAGTAACTATTCAATTAACAGGGTTCCACTTTACCTCAGCCATCAAATGGTGTTTATAACAATGCATAAACAGATTTATGCAATTGGCAGTGAAATACCAATCCCCCCACCTCCTGTTTGGAGTTTGAGAAATCTTGGAAAATACAACCAATCAGAAGTCTATTTGGAATTCAGAACAGATATGGATATCAGGTAACTGGTCTTTTTCATCTCAATGGGTAATAGTTGAGATGTTTTCAAACCAACTGCTCACCCACCTTTACCCTGATTTCACTCTCCCCAATCTCTCCCCATAGAGTCTCACCATTTGGCATTTGTTTGGAATTGGGAACCCCATGGTTTTCCATCTTACGTCTTCATGGGACTGCATTTAGGTCTGTCCCACCTCATTATCTTTTGTATCAATCATTGTAAACTTGATAAATTCTCTTATCTTGGTTTTTCATCTTATGTGCTTTTCTGTGTGGCAGCCTTGAATTTGCCCCACCTAATTAATTTATTAATTGATTTATTGTTAACTTGTTAATTTCTGTTATCAAAATATTCAATTTGGCTGAAAAATAACCAGCTTGAACTTATCACAACACCTAATTCCAGGTCATAAAAAATGAATACAAATAATGAGAATCTTTTTCTAACATATTATTCATTTATTTATTGTTTTTTAAGGTCACATACTAATGCACAATGGCTAATCATGACCGTGACAGTTTTACAGGTGGAGGAAGCCAGAGTATGCAGAGAGAACCACCAAGCACCGACGAGCAGCTGCCAGCTCCCCAACATCGTAACTCTGCACTGCAGAACAGGCAGGGTTAGATTGATTGAAGACATGCGCATCATCAACGTGTAGTACGCCTTAGTACACCCCGTCATCGTGCCTCCATGTGGACAATCAGGGTTAAGTGCCTTGCCCAAGGTCACAACATGGGAGTCCGAATCGACCACCCAGACTGTCACCCATCCGAGGACTAACCGGGCTCGACATTGCTCAACTTTGGTGAACTGATGAGAACCGGTTACCGCAACACCTCCGCACCCCCTTTCCAACATATTATTTACACACAAAATATAAAATCACAAAAGAAGATTGTATTACATTCTCTTCTCATTTATTTTATCAATTTTTGTGTACATTTTAGGTATGGCACAGAAATCATGCAATCATTCTGTACATCTCAATGACTACATGGACAGCAAAAACTTCAATAACATGTTTATATATGAGGGACCATTTGGTAGGATAAGTACACATTATAAATACAGGTCAAGAATGGAACGACCCAAAGTCGCACATCCTTGTGAGTATATTGTTATATGCATTTGATATGACACTTTAGAAAAGAGTACTGCCATGTTACATACTTTTTTATCCCTGTACTCAAGGTAATGGCCTAAATCAGCCAGCGCTCTTCAAAAAATGCACCATTTAAATAATATTTTTAGTCGTACAAGAAATTTTTTGCAAGTGTCATCTCCTATTTAGGTTTTGCAAAGAGTTATATAAATTTGTTGCTAAAGGTGAGATATGAGTGACTCAGTATATTACAGTTTATTCCAAACCTTCTTTCATTATGTTAATACACAATCTAGCTGAAGGACATGCTTTATAAACTCAGTTTAGACCTGTTTGGACCAACTAATAATAATTTTATCTTAAGGCTTTTGGAAAAAGATATTGTTTCTTGGGTACCTCCCTTATCATTGAAAATCTGCCTTATCACTCCTTTTTTTTACCTGGAAATTTCTTTGATGATACTATTTTGCACCTGCATGACTACAGATTTAACCAATTATGTCTTGTCTTGAGCTCACTGAAAAAGCAAATGCCTAGATTGGAAAGTTTATACAATGGTCTAGGTTTTCATTTGATGTGTGATGATGTGAATGCTACAGTCACAGCATAACAGCCTTCACATCATCAAACATCAACGATGAAGTAGTTACTAATTAATTTGATGTCATCTAGAGAGGGACAGATTGAGTTGCATCATTTTTTGCTGATGTTCCAGCAGTCCAGTTGTATGGAGATCAGTGGAGCCCCTCTTCCAACTTGTGCTCATCAAGAAACTACACATTTGTACAAATGATTAATTTATTTTAACCCTTAAGGGCCAAATTCTGACTTTGATAACTTTTAATGTGTAGGAACACATGCCCCAACATGCATTGATTGGGTAAACTCACAAACTACTTTTTAAGTACCTTGTCAGTTGTTTCTAGGCAAGTCTTTGCTGCCTTTGTAGGCTGCCAAGACTTGACTAGAAACAACTGTAAAACCACAGGAGGTGGACTTTCAAAGTATAGCAAAAATGTATAAAAATATCCAGGCCCTTAAAGGTATATATAAATAATGTTTCACAAAAATGTTTCATCAAACATGTCACAAACCACATTATAGTCAACAGCAATGTCAGCTCCACCAACTTAAATTTGACATCATACATGATATAGCCATAGATGATGAAATTACCTTGAATAAATAAATAAATACATAGAGCTTACTGTCTTTCAACAAGTTTTTAGCTCCACCTGACAAAATGTCAGTGGAACTTTTCTAATGCTAAGTTGTCTGTCTGTCTGTCCATCCATCCAGCCATCCATCTGTCCACCAATATTTTGTTTGTCCGGGCCTTAACTTTTTAACCACTGAATATTTTTTAACAAAACTTTGTAACCATATGTATTGTCACTAGACAGTGTGCCATCAGTCATAATGAGGTTTCTACCCTCAATGTGAAGGTCACAGTCAAGGTAACAAAAATAATATTTGGATATTGCTATTTTGCCTTTGTCCAGTCTCTATACCCTGACCCATATGATTGATCTCGTTTATACTTGAGAGAGTTGCTGACCATAACCAAAGGTTGTATCATGATCTTGACCCAAGGTCGTATTCTCATGGTCAAGGTCACATTCAAGAACGTTTCAATATTTTACCATTTTGTTTGTCAGGGTCATAATTTCATAACCACTGGTCATGACCTTACCCAAAGTCATATTCTTATGGTCAAGATCACTTTCAAGGAAACTTCAATATTTTACTATCATTTTTGTCTGGTCCATATAATTTGATCTTATTGGCAGATCTTGTTCACACTTCAAACAAATATTGTCCATGACTGAATAGTGTGTAGTGACCTTGACCCAAGACCTTATCATCAAGGTCAAGGTTAAAGATAGCAAAACTTTGATATTGTTAAACAGCCCTTGTCCGGTCCATTTAACTTGGTGTGTTTGACAGATCTTACTTTTACTTGGTACAATTACTGCTTATGACTCAGAGGTGTGTTGTGACCTTGATTCAAGGTCATATCATCAGGGTCAAGGTCACAGACAGCAAACTTAATGTCACAAGCAGTAACACTTGGATTCTTGTCGTGTATTTAGCTTCCCCTAAAAGCAGTGACCCTGAGCAGAGCTGTCTAGGCTGAGAGGCCTCTTTTTTATCATCCCTAATCCCAGTATGTTCATTGGAAATGTTACCGTCGCACTGAGCATCTGATTCCAAATGCTGTATACTTTCCAGATTATATGGAGCTCAAAAAATGCTTGTTTGTCTTGTTTGTCTGTATTCTGAGATAGACTGATACATTTCACATTTATTCTATTATATCTTTTTTGACAGGGATCATGGAGCTCTTGTCACACCAGGGCCCAATACCATAAATCTTTTTCAATTGTATTTTCTATAATTGTATTTTCTAGTTACAACTTTAAATGGGTTGAAATAAACCATGAGTATTTTCAAAGATGTAGCAATTTGCCAGGTGGCAAATTGTCTTTCTTTTAAAATGCTAATGATTCATTTTAGTCAGTTATATTAAGTAGAAAAAACAATTCCAGAAAATACAATTGTAAAAGTTTTATAGTATTGGTCCCTGATATAATATGTCAACAGATTACATTGGAAGTGCTTAGGCCAAATAGGTCTGCAATGCTTAAGAATTTGAGGGCTGTGGGTAGAATGTTTCGAAAAATCTATATATTTTTTATTTAATTAAGATGGATTGTCCCTATAACACATAAGCAACTATAACAGGATAGTTTGTACTGAAGGAATGCCAAATCACTTGGAATTAGAAAATTGTTCGAAATTAAGCAGGTTATAACACAAGAAAATATCCAGTTAAGTGGGACACACTTTATATGTATGCTGGGATGTATCCTCAATTATCCCCTGCATTCACACTAAACTCTTTTTATCATTTAATTTTAGATAATGTTGATAATGTGACAGACTGGATTTCATGTAAAAATGAGCACATGCGTGTTTACACACCATCACAGCTACCCAAAAGACATCACTACAGTAACAACCCAAGAATTGATGACATCATTCTTGATCTGGATAGTGGATGGGTTGAGGGAAGGTATATATTTGAGTTAATTCATATATTAACCTTATGAATCAGCCGCACATGCCCTCATAATATACATATTGAGCAGCTGAAAAAATAAATTTCAACAAAACCACATGTGGCCGTTCATTGGAATGAGATCATCAAGTTGTTCAAATGAGGGGGTGTCACATGATATGGGTTTTGTTAAAGTTTTGTGGAAAATTTAAAAAATAATTTTGATTTTGTGTGTGTTGGGTAAAGGGTTATCCATTTACCAACCATAATGACTAGGTTCTATCCTGTTTCTCCCACTTTTAATTACCCCAAGCTGAGCAGTTACTAAAGAAAACATTGAGACAATAGATTCAGCAGGCATGACCAGCTATAGGCATTTTCATAATTCTCATTCACTTGTCCTGTTCCTCCCACATGTTCCTAACTGTATAATACGATAGAAAACCCAATCAAATATTTTTATAATTTTATTTTAAAAAATTTCTCAACCTGAATTATCATTTACCTTACAAAACATGTATGAAAATACAACATACTATAATGAGCATAATTTAAAATATACATATAATATACATAAAATTGGCTAAAGGGTTAAATATATGGAAATATAACATTTTATAATGAACATAATTTGTGATGTACAACAAAACTGTGACATAAATCATTACTCTAAATGTAACAATTGAAATGCTTTGTCTGCATATTCATACACAGACAACTGACCTTGTCTAAAACGTTCTTTTAATGAACATAGTCTGGTATCTATTTTCACATAGCGTCTTTTCTTGGGGGCTCTGGCGCCTCCTGCAGCATACTGGATGATAAAAAAGTTCAGTATTAGCTTGGATTTTTTCTCTGGAATGGATTGACAGAATTGGTGTTGTTTCCTCCCTTGCTCGTTTTTTCATTGACAGATTTTCGTTGCCTCTTTGACTGGTTGTTCCACATCATGGTTGTGCTCATGACCAATTTTTGTCAAATGGCCTTCGTAAGTATTAAGTGTAGCTGGGCATTGCGCTACATGACACTTCCAATATCTGCGATCTCCACGCCTGTTCTTCACCTGATAGCAAAAACCTTGAAAAATCAGACTATCACCCCCAAACTTATTTTTTACAACCACAAACAAAGATCAATCAGATAGTTGTAATCAAGTGAAAAAATACCACCACTTGAGAAAAAACAAACAAACTCGAAGATCAATCAATTAGTTGTTATCGAGTGATTACTTCTCAAACTCCGAAGAACTTACAACTGATTTGGGAAAAATAAAAAAGTGGGAGAAACAGGACATCCAGTAAAAAGGCTAGGAAAATGATACAGACTATAAACCTTAAAACAACACCTAATTTAGGTGTGAAAATAGAAGTGGGAGAAACAGGACAATACCAATGACTATATCTGGCCAGTGCTATTCAGAAATAGCTCCATCTCCATTTAGATTTTATTATTTTTATGCTCCCTGAAAAAATTTTCCAGGGTGCATATAGTCACCACTCTGTCTGTCTGTCTGCTGTCTGTCTGTCCACTTCCATCCGTCCAAAACAAATGGTTTCCAGATGATAACTTTAGTTTTTCTGAACGAAATGAAATCAAATTTCATACATATGTTTATAACAGCATAATACAGGTTGGAATTGATAGTAGGATTGATCTGGTATTTTTTGGCAGAGTTATGGCACTTTTCTGACTTAGAAGACATGTTGATCCATCTTTTAGACATATTTCATGACAACCATGAACTTGAAGCGAACACCCGCACAAGACGTGATGAAGAACTACATTGGTTCTTTGCACTCAAGACCATACACCAATATGGTTTGAACACACTTGACTTTTAGTCGGTTTTATTAAGTTTTTTTTTTATCTGGTTAAAGAGTTTATTTATATTTAACTTTTACTTACTCTCTTTGGAATGAGATTCTGAAGAATGTTTCTTTAAGGAGTTCTAAGTTCTATTTTTGGTACAGAAAATTAAAGTATTGGTTATGAGAAAAAAATGCAAGTCATTTCAGGTAAAGGACTGAAAAGGATGTCATGTTTTGAAAGTATAATGAGATAAACCAGTGAGTTGGTGTTCAGTTGCACTTCAACTCATTTCAAAGCAGGCAGAGTTAACTCTTCACCTTACATGACTGGAAGGTGACACTTCCAAAGAAATGTCTTGAAAAAATTTTTAAAATCATTTTTTGCCTTAAAGCTCAACAGGCTTGTTCCAATGAGAGGGGTCACAATGCTTTTGGGGGCAAAAATTGAAAATATATTAAAATTTGAAAGGTGATTTTAGTGAATATAACTGGGTAAATAATTTGTTTGTTACATAAGAAGAGGTGTGACTGTGTTATTAGTGATTAATTTTTCAGAAAGAAGTAATTTTTTTCATTAACTCTGGAGTTTTCATGTGCGTTGACTATTGTAAAGTTTCTTTAGAATTCTACCTATGTACCTCTCAAAGGGAACTCCTGCAAGTGAAGCAGTGTTTGTTTACTCTTGCTAACAAACTTATTTTACTGGTAAAATAGAACACGGTAACCAATGCCTGAGGTGGAAATCCTCCAAACTTGTCAACATGGGTATAAATGATTGGCTAGACTTTACTTTATATCCATGTTGCGGTCATGATTAACCAATGTGCAGAAATATGTGACCTTAATCGCCAATAAATAAATACCTGTTTACTATCAGAGTCTGTCAGTAATAATGCCAACAGTTGCGAAGCTGGAAAGACAAGTAAAAGAGAGTCCATGAGTTCAGCAGCCACAGCATTGGAGGAGGGTAGCAGACCAAAATCCTATACTGAGGCTGCACGTGCTCGTGGAGTCAATTCCAGAACCAATACAAAAGTCACAGTGGATCCTCTGGGAACCAAATCTTTTAACCCGGATAAATCTCTGTCGCTGTTATTAAACACACAAGCTAGTGGGATAGGTTCCAGTCACGATACTGAGCACAGCGGGGAGTCTGTTCCCACTAGTGGCCCCAGCAATATGAGCCAAAAGGGGGGGGGGGGGAGACTCCCCTAATAAGAAAACAAAAAAGTTATGATTCTGAGTGCGAGTTGCAGGAGGTGACGGGTGCTGATGGATTCTCCACTTTGACACCTAGAGCGGTTAAGAAGTGCAGAAGCCTCCAGCATCCCCCTTCTTCCAGCTCCGCTCAGATCAACAGTACTAACAGTACTAATTTTCATAATGGCAATAGCAATAACCACACTAACAGCAGTAACTCAACTGTTGACGATAATGCTCTCACTGCCACTGCCATCAAAAACAAAAACGCTACAGTCAGAGAGTCTGGCCAGGAGGTAGCCACTCAACTTATGAGTCTAGACTTCTCTGCGGCCATAAAAGGGACACCCACGAGGGCTGTAAAGAAGATACCCACGAGGGTACCCATGGACAAAAACAAAAAACAGGATAAACAGCCTACACTTCCTCTAGGGGAAAAAACAACAGTAAATATTGCCGTGGTGACAAGGGTACATCCCGACACCCCAAAAGAAGCCATCAACCAGGGTATACCAGGGTGCAAGTGGGAAAGATTCACTTCCAGAGCCACGGGCAATCTCACGTGGAAGCTGAAGGTGATCTGCCCTAACAATATAACTAAACAAAAAATAATTTGGTAGAAAGCATGTGGCAGAGGAGTACCGATCTACCCCTCCACCAATCCAGTGCCATAAATGTCAAAAATTTGGGCACGTTGCCAACAGATGCAGGGGCACTCTGACCTGCATGAAATGTGGAGACAATCATCTCACCAAGGCATGCAGGTCAAAGTCCCTCTCCTGCCCTAACTGCAAGGGACCCCACATCAGCAATTATCGGGGGTGCCCCCACTTCAAAAAAGTGAAAACCAACATAGAGTTGAAAAACCTAAACTTAAAAAACCCCGACAACGCTTCCTCACCCCACACAATATGTTCCCTTGTCACGGGAGCACTCTACTCTGTTTTAAAAAACATGTCAGCACAAGTCTGTCTGACATCTGTCATGATGTTAGCCGGTCAGCATCCCGGCTATTCAAAACCCAAATATCCGAATCCTTAATCAAAGCCGCAATCAACACACAATAAAGCCACTAATCTCCTCTAACCAAACACCGCAACTAAACTGCAACCCCGATCATAAATAAGCTACAAATAGCCATGTGGAACGCTAGAAGCGTTAATAATAAAAAACTTCAGATGAGCCGATATTTCGAAGGCACAGTCATTGTTTGTATCTGTGAAAGTTGGCTACATCCCACCAAAACCTTTTCAATAAGTGAGTTCAGCACTATTAGAAGAGACTGACAAATCACTGAAGGAGGCGGCGTTGCTCTTCTAATAAAGCAGAACATCAAAACTAAAACCATAAAAACTGATCACCTCGATGCGGAGGTGATTGCAACTGAAATCACAGTCGACAATAAAAACATCGCGATTGTTTGTTATTATAACGACCCAAGCAAAACTGTTTCTGACACCGTCTTTGAATTCTTTAAAAGGAAATACAAACACTGCATCTTCCTCGGCGACTTCTATGCCAAACACCTGTACTTTGGCTGCAACAAAACCAGCCCCAATGGTGAAGCCCTTCTAGAAATCACAAAAATACATAATCTACATGTGGTTATGAACTACAATTCAGTAGCAACCCACCACACCCATCTAAAATCCTCGATCTAATTATCGCCAGCGACTCCCTGATAAATCACATCGATGACCACTGGGTCGGCAATGATGACTTAGGCAGCGACCACCTCCTGGTCCATGCCTCGCTCCAACTAGGCAATGGCCCACTCAGGTACCCCCCCCCCCCACTCTCCACAGGAATTTTAGAAAAATGAATTGGAACCTCTATCGTGACATCATCAATGTCAAACTCACAAAAACACCCCCATCCAATGCAACTGAACTTGAAACCCAATGCGAGGGCATAGAGAAAATCATTAACTCAACCCTAAACAAAATATGCTCAAAAGAAGAAGTGGGCCCCTGGAGAAGTACTATCTCGGGCGACACTCTCTCACTAATAAAAACAAAACGGAAAGCTCTTCGCGCTCTTAAAACCGAAACTGACCCCAGTAAGAAAGCTGACCTCAAAAAAAACATACAACCGCCTTCATGGCGAGGTTAAGAAAGCCCTCCAAGCTGAAAAACAAGCCAACTGGGAAAAGGCAACAGCCAACCTAAACGGGGTCCAGGATGCTAAAACATTCTGGGACTCTTTCAAAACCCTAACTGGGCAAAAAAATAAAGGCCGCAAGGCTGCAGCCAAACCTCTTAAAAGGGAAGACGGTTCCTTCACGCGCACCAACAAAGACAAGGCCGACACCTTTGCCGACCTCCTAAGAAAAACACATCGCCTGTATCAAGGTCCGGGCAACGATGACACCACCATAAAAGCCATTGATGACTTCATCAATGAACACCCGGATATCTACCGTGACCCCAAATTCGATAACGAGCCAGAAGACGAAGATGACGAGGACCTTGTCACCCCCATCACCAATGACGAAATCATCAACGTCATAAAAAAGTGCAGAAATTCCTCCTCACCCGGCGAGGACGAAGTGAGTTACAAAATTCTTAAACAAAGCCCAAATTCCCTAATCGAAAAACTGTACAACGCATGCCTCACCCACGGCTACTTTCCTAAATGTTGGAAAACAGCCATCGGTGTCATGATACCAAAACCTGACAAGGATCCTTCCGATCCAGCCTGCTACTGCCCAATCAGCCTCTTCAGCTGCATTGGCAAGGTATTCGAACGAATCCTTACCAATCGACTCAGGGGGCACCTTGAAGATAACGATTTCTTTAATAAGTGGCAAAGAGCCTATAGAAACCATAAAGAAGGCATCGAGCATGTCTACCACCTAGTCACCCAAATGAAAACCGCGATTAACAACCAGCAAATAGGTGCGGCAAACCTGCTAGACGTCGAAAGGCATTTGACTCTGTTTGGCACAATGGAATGCGCTATAAATTATCCAAAATCAAACTCCCCATGAAAATGCTTAGACTACTGTCATCCTTCCTAAATGATCACGAAATTAAAGTCAGAGTAAACAAGGAAATATCCGACAGTGTCCCCCTAGAAGCAGGTACCCCCCAAGGGTCCATCCTCAGCCCCCTCCTTTACATCTTCTGTGTAAACGATCTCAAATTCTCTGAGGATCGTGTTCAAGTCTCCCAATTCGCAGACGATAAGGGCCTCTGTGACTCTAATAATACTGCCAATCTACTCCAAAAACCTCTGCAACGCTCTCTCAAAGACCTAGAACAATGGTGTGCCAAATGAAGAAAAAAGCTGAACGCCAATAAAACCCAACGAATCACCTTCACTCGCAAGACAGGCAAACGCGACTTTGACCTGAAACTATTGGATAAAGTCCTCCCAGAATGCAAAGAGGCGAAAATCCTCGGCATCACCATTGATCAAAACCTGTCCTTTAATAAACAAACCACCAATATGGCCAGTAAAGCAACCAAACGCATTAACTTATTGAAAATGTTAAAGGGAACTTACTGGGGAGCCAACCAGTCTACCCTATTTAAACTATACAAAGCCTTTGTGCGCCCAGTACTCGAATATAGGGCAATCATCCTAACTGAGCTCAATCAAACTAATATGGGAAAACTTAAGAAGGTCCAAAATCACGCGCTTAGGGTCGTCCTCCATGCCCCATGGGATACACCTATCAAAACACTCCATGACAGAGGCGATATCCCCACCATAAAAGACTGCCTTGCCTCTTTAGCCATGAAAAACCATGACTGGCTAGCCGATAGGCAACTAATATCCGAACTACAGGTAATCTGCGAAAACAGACAAATATCCCATAACGCCAAAACTTAGGAAATACTAACTAGGACTTATAACGGAGGGCAAAACGCCTAAACTTAAGGAAATACTAACTAGGACTTACAACTGAGGGTAAGACAGGAAAGTAACACCTCTGGGTGTGGCTCTGTGTGTAAGCCTATTCTTCACTACCTCAACTATCTAAAATAGGCTGATCATTAAAATAGGACTTTTAAACGAGGAAAAGACAGGAAAGTAACACCCCCGGGTGTGGCTCTGTGTGTAAGCCTGTTCTTCGACTCAATAAAAAATAGGGAACGAGAAGGTGAACTAACAGGCAGATTAACAGCTCAGCTGTGGCCTTCTACCAGAAAGGGCTGTCTTCACCAACTCAACTAAAGTAACTAAAAATCGGAAGCCTCGAGAAAAAATAGGGAATGAGAAGGTGAGCTAACAGGCAGATTAACAGCTTAGCTGTGGCCTTCTACCAGAAAGGGCTGCCTTCACCGACTCAACTAAAATTACATCACGTTTAAAGACTATAAAACTAAACATGCTCGAGAAAAAATAGGGAACGAGACGGTGAGCTGACAGGCAGATTAACGGCTTAGCTGTGGCCTTCTCCCAGAAATGGCTGCCTTCACCGACTCAGCTAAAATCACACCATATTTAAAGACTGCATTAAACTAAATATGCTATATTTATTTTTTACATTTTACATATTCTAATGATAACTAATCCTGCCTTCTTCTTTTAGCAGGTATACAGAAGATGCTTTTCGACCCTCACCCCAATAACTGCTAAGGAAAGTATAACCGTTATGGAAACTGTAATCCCCATGGTTCCTGAACATCCTCCACTCCATCCCTAGAAGTGGTCGACCACTTCAAGGGAGGAGAGCGTTGGTCCTGCATCCCACCTCTGCCCCTTTTTGTAAGCGTCTATTTTGCGCATCCTTTGACCCAGCACAACAGGATCATAATGCAGACCTGCCCCCGAACCAGGGAAGTTCGGGTCTTCTTTCTGGTGGTCCCCAAAAGGGGTCGTTGTTGTTATCTCCCCAAAGATGTCCTTCCACGAACATAAACACCGACTAAGACAGCCTGAGGCAGACTATACTTGCCAATGATGGCCCACCATCGAAATCATCTCCGAAGTGGCAGACTGTACTTGCCCAAAAATAAAACACCACAGCACCCTTGGGGAGAGGTAGCACCTTTGTGAGAGGACCCAACCTCCCACACTGGTCCTCACCCGAGGGTTCAATCAACATCAATCAACGCAACCAACCTTCCACCCATGACACCTTAGCCAGAAAATTCTGCCGAGTACCTGAACCTTTTCCTGTTTCAACACGCCTTGACATAAATCCAAAAGATCTCAAACAGTCAATGAGGGTCGAAAGGGGCTTGTCCCAAACCGTCCCTGCGCGCCTTCGGTGCGCGAAACCATTCCGTCCGCTCAGAGTCTGTCATTGATCAAGTCACAATTTGTACTTCGCATAGATTTTTTTTGTGATGTCGACAAGTAGAAGAGGGTTACTCAGTCATGCCGGCTGCCAAAATCTGTTTCTGCTGAAAGAGTTTGTTATTTAGAACACTACTTACTGTATAGATCACTTATTCTCTGATAGCGGAGTGATCCACTCTTGTCAGTAGTGTTTCAGTAGGCATAGAACTGTTTTGGAAGATGTTCAATATCTGATATACAGTGACTTAAAATAGTTGCTGAAAGGTGAATGTGCAGTGAAGTACTCATATTTTAATCCTTAAGCCGCAAACTGGCACTTTTATATTTCTTTGAAAAAATTGCCTCAACTGTATTCTTTCTTGAGAACTCTGATGGTGAGCAGCATTTCTCTTGACAATGTTTGGACATCACTTTTAGGTAATCTGCAGCTGTGTCAGTAGTTATTATAGTAAAATTAATCTGAGGATTAAGGTCTAACAAGCATGACCAGAAGACAAAACTTGCAATGTATTTTCTTAAATGACTGAAAATTTTATATTTTTTTTGGCATCCTGCACATAGCTTGTTTCAATGAGGGGACACAAGCTATGTTTCAGAAGCAAAAACTAAAAAAAGTAATACATTGTACCAGTAAATAATATTTGATCGGTATTTTCATTTTAAATAGCTGGTTGGCTTTGAACAGTATATTCAGTGAAGCATTAAATGACATTTAACCCATATGGGCCTGGAGATTTTTAGCACAAATAATGGAGCTTCAGTGATCACTCTCTGTCCATCGTCCGTCTGTCAACCATCATCTGTCTGGTGAACTTTACATTATCGACTTCTCCTCCTAAACCCCTGGGCCAAATTGAACGATATTAAATATGCATGGTCCTCATCATATGTCAATTCAAGTTTGTTCAAATAAAGTTGCCATGCTCCATAGGGAGGGAGTGGGGGAAAATGCACCAAAATTTTATAAAAGTCTTCTTCTCATGACACAGTGGGTAGAATGACTTGATATTTGGTATGGAGCTTCCTTTTGAGGTGTAGGATCAAGTTTGTTCAAACAATTTCTTGGAGCAATATTTGCCTTCGTTATGGGAGGAGCAAGATTTTTGGCCCCACCCGAAATTTCTATTTTCTGAACTGATGGTCCGATTTGAACCAAATTTGGTATGTGGTATTATTGAGTCATAAGTACATGATTCATGCCAAAAAAAGAGACAATTTTCTGTGTCCCCGTGGGAACCCCAGGAGCTTAAAATAGAAATATTTTCAAATGCCAATAATTCTCAAACCACACAGAAGAGAGAACTGTTACTTGGTATGAAGCATCCTTGGCATTAATAGAATGGAATGGTAAAAGAAAATTGCCATCGATTTTGTCAGGGTTAGTGCAATATGGGGAATAAACTTCAAAAGTCTTCTTCTTCAGATCCACCCATCAGAATCTTTGGATATTTGTTATGCGCACCATCTCGAGGGGGTGGGGGGGGGGGGGGGGGTGGGGGGTGGGGGGTTGGTGGTCAGATTCAAATTCTCCTTGAGTTCCTGAGTTATTATTTGGGCTCCCTATGTGAGCCCGAATTTGAACTTTGTGCAATATGAGGAAATTTCTTTAAAAATATTCATCTTCAGATTCACCAGTCAGAATCCTTTCATGTTTAGTATGTGACATCTCTAGGAGTGTCAGATTCAAGTTTGTTCAAATCAAGTCACTGGCTTCATATTTGGGTTCTTTATTGGCGCCCGAAGTTTAACTTAGTGCATTATGAGGAATATTCTTTAAAAGTCTTCTTCATTAGATCCACTAGTGAAAATATTTTGATATTTGGTATGCAACATCTCTAGGGGGTCAGATTCAAGTTTGTTCAAATTGGGTCCCTGGGTTAATATTTGGGCTTTATATTGGAGCCCAAAATTTACTTAGTGCAATTTGAGGAAATTTCTTTAAAAATCCTCTTCTCCAGATCCACCAGTCAGAATCCTTTCATTTTGGTAAACAACATCTTTGGGGGTGGGTTGTGGGGTGGGGGGTCCGATTCAAGTTTGTTCATATCAAGTCCCTGGGTTAATATTTGGGCTTCCTATGGGAGCCCAAATTTTAACTTAGTGAAATATGAATTTCTTTAAAAATCTTCTTCAGATCCACCTGTCAGAATCCTTTCATATTTGGTATACAACGTCACTAGGTGTGTCGAATTCTAGTTTGTTCAAATCGGGTACCAGGGTTAATATTTGTGTTCTTTATTGGAGCCCAGAGTTTAACTTTATGAGGAATATTATTTAAAAATCTTCTTCTTCAGATCCACCAGAGAAAATATTTTGATATTTGGTTTGCAACATCTCTAGGGGGACAGATTCAAGTTTGTTGAATCAGGTCCCTTTGTTATTATTTGGACTTTCCACTGGAATAAAAAAAAGTTCAACTTGGTGCAATATCATGAGGTTTCTTTAAAAATCTTCTTCTTGAGATCCACCAGTCAGACTTCTTTAGTATTTGGTATATAACATCTCTAGGAGGATCAGATTCAAGTTCAGTTTGAGTCCCTGGCTATTTGGGCTCTCTGGGGGGGATGTTAGGTTCAAGTTTGTTCAAATCCATTCCTTAGTGTTTTTTCTTAAAATTTGCCTTTCAGACTGCAGTGACTTAACAACCCTTGAAAGTTTGGCAGTTCTGATCTATAGCTGATAGAATTGGAAGCAGTAAGAATGACCTATGATAATAATCATCTGACATGTACACCAGAGTATAAATAATTTCATGACTTCTTTCAAACTGCAGTGACTTAACAACCCTTGAAAGTTTGGCAGTTCTATATCTATAGCTGATAGAATTGGAAGCAGTAAGGATGACCTATGATAATAATCATCTGACATGTACACCAGAGAGTGAATAATTTCATGACTTCTTTCCTCTATAGTGTTGATAAACCATGACTAACTGAATGGGACCCAAAATACTTCTTTGAACCACTTTATCAGGTGAGCGATTAAGGCCCCTTATTGCCTCTTGTTTTATATATTTCTCCAGTACTTAAAATTTGACAGGCTACATCAAGTATTTCTGCATAATGGCTAATCATGACCACTACAGTTTTACGGGTGGAGGAAGCGGAGTACCCAGAGAGAACCCCCAAGCAGCAGCAAGCAACTTTCAGCTCCCCAACATACTAACTCCACACAAGCAGGGTTAGCATTGGTTGAAGACAGGTGCACCATCAACGTGCAGTATGCCTTAGTACACAATGCCAGCATGCCCCCATGTGGGCAATGAGGGTGAAGTGTCCTGCCACAGGTGGGATTTGAATCGAGGCCCTCTCAGCTTGCAGCTTACACCTCTACCTACTGAGTCTCCATAGTGGCTTTGCAGTTGTTTCTAGGCAAGTTTTGGCTGCCTACTATAGGCAGCCAAGACATGCCTAGGAACAATTGCCCTGATATTTAGAATGTAACTTGCACGTTTGATTAAAGACTGCATGTTGGGATACCTGTTTGGTTGCAGTAAAAGGTGATTAAAGTCGGAATTGGGCCTTTAAGGTTTAAAAAGAGGGATTTAACTTAAGAGAAGGATAAAATTTATGTGATGTGGTCCATACACAGACAATGGTTAAAAACTCATATGTCATTTTTCATCTAAATAATACTGGTCTCTTCTTTTTTCAGGTATAATTATAAATACTGTACCGGTGGAGACCATGGTTACGACAACATATTTAGCAGTATGCATGTAAGTACTAATCTGGCAGCTTCTAAAACTAGAAGTACATTTTCCATTTGTGTAGAATACATTGTTTTTGTTCTGGTGAACAAACCTGATTTCTGTGTGCATAGGGTGCTTTTGTTTCGAGACGATATCAGCTTTTTATACTCCCCTTTCTAAAAAGTGAATATAGTCACCATTTTGTCTGTTTTCTGTTTATCATCCTATTTTCTTTCATTCACTTGTTTGTTCATCTCCCCATTCATCCATCCATCCATCTATCTATCAATCCATCCATCCATCCATCCATCCATCCATCCATCCATCCATCCATCCATCCATCCATCCATCCATCCATCCATCCATCCATCCATCCATCCATCCACCATCCATCCATCCATCCATCCATCCATCTGCCATCCATGCTCATTTCCAAACAATAACTTTTCTACCCTTGATTGCACAATGGTCATACTTCATACATAGGTTTCCTATAATGAGGCAGTAGTTGGGATTGCCATTAAGATCTGTAGGTTGAATGTCAGCTGGTGATTAACCAATGTTCAGCAATCACATCTGACATCGTCCAATTTTAAGACATCAATCAGCTGATTGTTTTCACAGTTGGAGTGTAACTTCAATCTGTGGTGCATGTAAACAATCTAAAAATAGTGTATGGCAAATTTTTGCGTGGACTTCTGGGATTGGTTATCATTTGTGAAACATTAATTTTTTCCATTCAGGATTTTACAGCATTAGACATGAGAATATGAATCTATGAAAAAAAGTGAATTGCAGTGTTAGAAGCTATTTGAAAACACAGCCATTATAAATGTTTTTTCAATTGTTGATTTCCACCCCACAACGAAAGCAAAACAGGACCTACTTTTGTTTTGACCTATATATCCACGTGGATTTTGAATCTAAAATTCAAATTACCGGTAGAACATAAATCAGTAATTAAGTCAAGTAAGTAAATATATGTTATTTATTTGCCCTTTGATATATTTTATTCAGTTTCATCTTGAAGCTAAATTTAAATGGAGGTTGAATTTAAAATAGTATGAGATGATAAGTCACCTATTTTCCCCATCGATCAAAGATGCAGCACTGTTAACATGTTTCCGCTGACGTATTTTTAGCTGTGACTAGCAGCTCTATAAGTGGCAATGTCGGTCTGTCTGTCTGTCTGTCGGTCCGTCGGTCTGTCGGTCTGTCTGTGACCAACGAGTTTCAAAACTCAATAACTTTTTAAATACTTGATGGAATGACTTTATATTTGGCATGTAAGTGTATCTTATTGATGTCTAGCTACTGTTCAATGGATGTGTTGTTTCAAATATTTTTCTTGGAGTTATGGCCTTTGATGAACTTAGAATTTTGTGAGATTGCACCACCCGTCGCAGCTACGGCGTCGATGTCGCAATTTTTATTTTGATACCCACAGTAACTCGCACTTGAGATCAACGGACATATCAACCTGACTATACTCCTACTTCTTTTGGTTGTGACTTCAGACATCGGCACTCACAATCGGCTGATTGTGCACTCAACTAATTGGCAAGCAGATGACGGCTGCGGTTAATCACTAATGTCAGCATCAGTGTTATTATACATCGATTTTTGGTTTCAGTGCAATAACTTGAGTTTCTTCTTGTGTTCACAGCTATAACTTGGTACATGGATTCCCAAAAAGGTATTGATGATTGCAGTTGATTTTGGTACTAAAAGTGAAATGTCACTGTTACTGTAAATAAAATTTTGGTTTCCATGAAATCACTTTACTTTCCTTTCATGTAAAAAACTTTAACATCATGCACAGATTGTCTTTAATGTATCGATTATTGGGTGTGTGCTTGGGTCGATAGGTCAAAAGGCAAGGTTATTGTTAGTATGCATAGAATTTGGGTTTCCATGTATTAACTTTAGTTTTCTCTTGTAAATAAAACTATAACTTCATACACAGATTGCTTATAAGGTGTCAAAGATTGGGATTGTGTTGGGGTCAATAGGCCAAAAGTCAAGATCACTTTTGTTGAAAACTTTAGTTTCCTTTAGCGTACAAAACCCTTACTAACCTTTAATATCCTTAAAACCCTTAACATCACACAAACATACTGTCTATAAGGAGTTGATGATTTGAATTATTTTTTGGGTCAAAAAGCCAGCATCAATGATTGGGACTGTGTTTGGGGTTTAAGGTCAAGGTCACTTATACTAATTTCATATATTGTTTGCTCCAGAAGAATGGGTACGTTTCCGTGAGCCATTCCGAATATATTCAAAATTCACCAGACTAGTGTGTCATGCGCAGTTCAGTATATACTATATTATCAATACTAAAAAAATTAGTGTTGATTAATATACGTATATTTTATTAAAATTGATCAAACCTGATAATTTGTCGAGTGCCTGGTAATGGAAGTAGATTCAACACTTCATGTAACCGCAATGTGCAAAACCTTTGGAAGCTTTGAACCTTGTAATAGCTTTCAACAATGTTTTATTTTATGGTAGAATGAGACTTGGCTGATACAATTTGGTCTCAACACCGAATTGGAATTATAAGGATAGTCTGAATTTATTTTTGAATGGTAGAGTGAGATGTGGCTGAAACAAATTGGTTTCAACACCAACACGGAATTATAAAGATAGTTTCAGTTTATTTTTCTATGAAATTAGAGAGCTTAAGTACAGACTTGGGTACCAGGATAAGGCGTCGCCTCACAGAAACTTGCCAAGTTGCATAATTTAATCACCTACTGGATGAAGATTTTATGCATGTGGCTGCGTTGTGCTGTAGAACAGGAATTAAAGAGTGCATTAAAACTTGCAAGAAGAAACGGAGGTAGGGGCGCACTTTGGGCACCAGTCACAAAAAGTCGACTAAAGACCAGGTGGCTGTCAGATGTTTGGGCTCGGTGGAAAAAGTCAGTAGAGCCCCATGGGACTTGCTCCGAGTCCTCGCGCTAAAGCGAATGGGCCGTAGCAGTACAGTGTTATATGGGTTAAAGCACGATAAGGCCCATTTGGTGGTGTGCAATTCTGTAGTCACGGTTGAGTCAAAGAGGCTTTGTAGGCTATTAGAGTGACATCACAAAAGATTCATGGGCTTGAGCAACATCAGAGCGAAAGGACGGCTGTGCACTGAGGATGCTCCTGTCATTGTAACATAGGAGGTGTGTGTGTGTGGGGGGGTTAAGGCCCCGCTGACCGACAGACCACATCCTGGAAAATCCAACGTATTTGTTTACATAAATAAAACTGCTTCAGTGGTCATGGACCTTCTTCAGAGACCCTTACAATAGGCATGGGGATACATGTGGGCTTCTAGCCATATACTGTACATACCAACACATACTGCTCTACTACTTTACAAGGTCTGTACCCAGTCACATAAGCCTTGAAATCCCATTCTAATACCAAATCTGTGAACCATAAAGGTTTTGTTTGCACAATCGTGTACGAAAGGTTGATGGAACTTGTAAATTCTTTTCTTAAATTGCACACATGTAACATGAAGGGACTAGGAGACATGCAACCCCCCCCCCCCCCCCCCCCCCCCCCTCCAACAAAAAAAATCACATTAATTCTCACCCCTGGAGGCGTACATGTAAGCTATTTTTCGTGTGTGAGTGGAGGTGGGGGGGGGGGGGAGCATATGTTAGCTTACAGTACTGACCATGAAAATTCCATTCTGAAAGGTTCTGCTGTGACATTTTTGCTCAGTGTCACAGTGCAAGTGGTATGGACCTCTTTCGAACTGTCGACCTCTCAGTCACAAGTCCGATTCGCCAGTCAATGAGCTGCCATGCTCCCCATTAGTTGCTTTTAAAAGATAACTAGAACAGAACATTAATTGGTAAAAATAGATAAGGCCAACTTAATCTGTTACAACAGAATATTAGTTGGCTATAACTATATAAAAACTGTTAAAAACATATTTTTAGTTGGTTATAACACATTACTAATTTGTTAAAACAAATTATGAATCTGTTATAAAAGTTTATTAATCTGTTGTAACAGATAAATAACTGGAGATGGGTTGGCACTAATTCGCCACCGTTGAAAACAAATTTCGGCCTCAAGATTGTGATGTGCAAAACTATTTAGTCAGTGTGCAATACTGTGCATGTCTAGAATAACGTTTATTCCTCCTCGTGAGATGGATTAACAGAATACATTCCGAATGGCATTCCAGAATACATTTACTTGAACAAAACGGCACGAATCACATTCTGCCTTATCTGTGCATGTCCAAAATAACATAAATAGTATTCTCGAATGGCCCACGGAAACGTACCCAATATCTGGCATTAATTTTAGAATTAATGGCTGAAAAGGCCATGTCATTATTTTGTAAAATAGTTTGTTAACTGTTCTCTTCAAAGAAGGTTATGTTTTGAATCACCTTTAATTGGTTGGATGGGAAAGTGGGGTATACCTTTCTGAGCCCCACTAACTTTGGTTTTGTTCTCATATGTGCAACAAGCAAATTGTTTGTGGACTATCAGAAGAGAATGGTGGTCCATAACTACAAATTTGTTGTTGTGTACTCATCTTTCTACTGGTTTGGAAAGAAAGTGTCTGGATGGATGTCCACTTATCAAGTGGTCTAGCATCATATAATCAGAGCCCTCAAATGGATGGCAGATCTACATACATTACCCCAGTCCTGTTAGATCTACACTGGCTTCCGATTCAACATTGAATTGAATTAAAAAATTTTGTTTTTTAAATGCATCGCAGGATCTGTGCTACCCTTCTTGTCTATTTGCTTATTAGTCACTAGTCACAAAGTCTCTTCAGTCATCATATAAATTTAACCTGGTTCAGCCCTCATCTAAATTAAGTTCTGTTGGCGATATGGCATTTGCCATTGCTAGGCCAAAGCTATGGAATTCTCTTCTAAACCATTTAAATGAAATGGATTCCGTAGAATCATACAAGTTGGGTATTAAAATGTACCTTTTCCACAAGGCATTTTGCAATGTTGTACAGCCACCACGTGTGGATTTAATGCTTTAAAAATAGTATTATTATTATGAGAATAACACCACATTCGCGAACTCTCTCTGACCCTGCCCCGAATGACACACAAGTCCTTTATACTCACAGCAACAAAATATAATCTTTTTTTTTATTGTGCAATATTGTACAGCCATAGAGCACAATATATGCATTTCATTCAAAAAAAATGAAATTTATTATTATGTTGAAATATCAAAATTTCAAGCCGTAAATGTTTCCCTTAATGCAAGTAAAAATTTAACCAATTCAGTCTTATTTAACAGAGCTCATTGAGCTCTTGTCAAACAAGATCGAATTGGTTAAATTCTGAGATGCATTATGGGAAAATGTTGGCACATGAAATTTCCGTGTTTGGACATCAGTTTGCAGAGTGTTGCATGACAAAAAGCAAGGAAACACTTCTCTGTCATTCTCTACTGTGCCAGTTGGGACTCAGTAAAGGACTTCTTTGAATATTGCATCTGATTACCTCAAGCCTTTTTATATATATCTCTATATATATATATATCGGGTAAGTGCTATTCATAAAGATCACAATTAACTCTTTATACTTTATTATTTTAATTATTTTTAAAAATCATTTTCACAGATTTCAAGAAAATCATATCATGTGACCTGAGTTCAACAAACTCATTACACTGAGGGGCATTTGATATGATTTTGTTGAAATTTAAAAACAAAATTTCTTCAACTACTTCGTTTGTAAATTACATGGGCGGGTGTGGCCCATTCATGACAATTAGTTTATTAGTTTTGTTTGATAAAGTTCTATTGCTAGATTGGGTCCTTGATTATATTTTCATTAAATATACCTTCGTTTTGTGGATAATTTTATAAAAATCTGAAGAAAATTGAAGGTGAGTTTTCCAGTAGAGTTCTCTGAAAAGAAAAATACATTACTGATTACAATTCTTCACAATTGTAGGCACTATTTATAGCTCATGGACCAGCTTTCAAAGAAAAATTGAAAATAAGGTCTTTCGAGAATATTGAACTCTATAATTTAATGGCAGGTAAGAAGACTTTTCATTCTTAGATAAAGCCACAGATGTTGACAGTGATCTTAAAACACAAATAAATAAATAAATTCTTATCTTGATATTGCTTTTAACTGGTAGAGTGCTAAATTATTTTTGGTCAGCATGTCTTGTCCTTGTTTCTATTTATGGAAGAGTGCCCTATGGACCCCCCCCCCCCTCCACCCAGGGACAATTACCTCCCCCCCCCCCCGACATGCACACAAATGTGAGTGGATGCCTATCTAGCCTTTGCCTATACCTAACCCCCCTCCTCCCTCAGTCCAGCCATTTTTCCTTGCTCATGCAAGCCCATCCCGATGCTTCAATACATGGAGGCTGAAACATCTTGGGCCGAAACGTCCCAGGACCAAAACGTTCAAGAACCAACACAAGCATTCCTTCTTTGTTCATGCCATTTATTCATGTAAATTCTTTGTTCAATCTGTACATGTTTAGTGAGAAAGTATTCGTTCTTATTATCTTTTGACAGGTTTTATTGTACAATAAAAATTACTCAATGCTAACAATACATATCGTTTTGTTTAAAAAAAAACACCTGTTGTTGCCGGTACAATGAAGTTGTGTGTGATTGTGGTAATTTTGTTTTTTCAGGAATACCTTCATTCATATTATTTATGAATAAAATAAAATAGTCAATAAATCAATTACTCAAAAAAAATGAACAAAAATCAGCAGGAAATATCAACAAAATGTCAATGATAACAAATGAGGTCAAAAACGCACATGGTCAATTTGTTTTCACCTGGAAACATTTTTGTACAGTCGTAACTTACATTTCCATTTTAAATTGTGTTTATTAAAAAAATTGTTTGAACTGTGTTTTGTATTACTCACGTTAGAGAAGGTGCCCTCAGTATTCATAACTCCCATTGTGAAAAAAACAAACAAAATAATCCTGTTGCAGTCATGCAGATTTCATGAAAACGATCATTCCGTTTCCATGGAGGTTCCGTCTGGGCAAAATCACGGAAACGAAAAACAGGTTCCCACAATTTTTTTAACATTACGTTTTCCATCAAGGGGCATTCAAAACACACTAAACATTATCTGCCAAGACTAAAACTGTTTTATTCATCTTCGATGAAAGAGTTTTCATAACAATAACAACATTGTGCTTGTTTTGATAATCCCAGTGAGGGCATCCAGATTGTTGAGCATGCGTGTTTCCAACAGTTTCTGATTCTTATTTATTATAATCGAATGCACCCAATTTCAGCGTGTTTGACAACAAAACCACGTGAAGCCATACACACGAAACTGTAACATTGAAAACAATAACATAACTTTCTATCACTGAAACTGATGATAAGAAAATATCTTTGCTAAAATGCAAGATATTTATTCCAATTTTACAACACTCTGTGCAAAACCAAGGGGAAGAGGTGTGTTCACGCTTTATTTATAATCACGTTTTAAAGACATTTCATTGCAATCAATTCAATACAGTTACCTTCCTTTTTACACTGGATGATTCGCCCATCCCCAGTCAGAATACGTGACAAATTTTTGTTTAATTATATTTTACTTGTCTAATTTTAAAGGAAAAACCGAAATAAGTATTTCATTATCCTACAGTTATGACTGTATTTTCTTTATCTTTTTCACTTGCTTATATACACTCATCTGACTCAGTGTTATCATTGCGTCAGTTCATCTGTCGCCATTAAATTGAGTTTTCAATGGCACAAAATGTACAAATGAAAACACAGATAATATGTTTCACTTTTTAATTTTTTTTGCCATCAAATGTATTCACCCTGTCATCTAGAACAATCTACCTCATATTCTAGGTCCTTCTTAAAACATGTGTAGGTCCTAAATTGGAGGACAGGATAAGAAAATGGGTACAGAATGAATCAGAAATTAAAATAAATTCCCTAAAAGCTCTTATTTATTGGAACCCAAAAGTAGGTTCCGTGGGGTTCCCAGACATCAAATACACGGATCCTGTTTTAAGGTTCCGTGAATTTCTGAAATATGTATGCCTGCTGTTGGTTCAAAATGAAGACAAAATACTCTGCTGGACATGTTCTGAATCTGTTTGTATATAAGTAAGGGGAGGTAACTTAATTCTTGTGATATCTCACAACAGATTTTTTTCAGTTTTCAACAAACTTTCAATTATATTTTTTTTTACACAAAACGGATAAATTTGGTATGAACCATAACAATAGTATATATAATAGGTCAGCTGAAGTTAATTATACTTGAGAGATTATGTTTTTATTTAATTTATATTTCGAGTTTATATAATTTTGATTTCACGTAACCACGACAGTATGAGAATATATTTGGCATACAATGCAATTGATAAAAAACCCGTGGGCATGTTTCCTAAATAAACAAACTATATTTAAACTGACCGCCCTGATGCACATAATGTGTCCCCATTGTTGTAAACAATATGGCTTTCCCTTGTTTTGTTTTTAAAACAGTCTTTCATGTAGCATGGATCAAACTGGATATTACAACTCAGGGGTATTAATTCATATTTATTTTTGAGCAGCTATTTTTGCAGGGATCACATCAGGTAATAATAATAATTGGGTCTTCTTCCTTGCCCCCAAAACCTTAGGACAAAACATCCCAGTCCAGCATGGCTTTATGAAAGTAATGTCTTTAAAAACAGACTATAATACACTCGTTTTTGAAATGCTACTTTCGATTTCCATGACTTTTCCATCAACAACATGGGAATTCACGCTCACAATTCTCGGAACTCAGAATTGGTAAAACTCAATGTGTATCTTTGATAAATTATCATTTCCAACAAGTATTCTGTGTTATAAATTTATATATCGTGACCAACTTGACAACTTGTTTCATTTTCAAAATAGAAGTCAAGACTCGCCATTGAAAGATGCAGAATTTTGCAGAAACCGAGTTGATCACAGCCGAATCTGACGTCATTGAACACATTCACACAAATGTTTGTAATCTTGCTTGTCCGAGATTTCAGAAATTTGTAAACAGTAAAATGTGATGGATTTCAGGACAACTATTTTGAAAAGTGTCAAATCGGGAGAAAATAGGATGTGACCGTGAGAGCGTGAGTTGGTGCCTCAAACCGGGAGAGTTAACAGGTCTGGTAACCACTCATTTGAATGAGTTCAGTAAGATCATTCCAATGAGATGGTTATATTATATGGTTTTGCTGAAACTTTTTCTAAACTTTTTTTCAACTGTTCAATATATATATAACGCAGGTGGATAGCAGGGTTAATAGCAGCATGAATGTTATCACTTTGGGATGTCAATAAAGAGCAGCTCTGTTAATTTAAATATGAACAACGAATAACAATTTGGTGAACATAGGCTTCTTAATCTTGGTGAAAGTTTGGGTAACTGGGGCCAAGCCAAAGGAGAAATGTTTTTCAGGAATCGGAATGGTAAAGTAGGCATCACTTTAATCAATGGAAGCCAGCAAATCATTCTGTTTGATAAACCTGCATACCGAGACACTCTCTATATTGAAATGAGATTAACTAATGAAAGAATTCAGCTCATGAAGATCAGTAAATGTGGAGACCACCCATTTTCTTGGGTCGCAAGAAAATGTTGGAAATAAATTGGTCCTCCTGGGAATTAGAAGGAATAATAGCTTTTTGGGAGAGGAAACCATGTACCTCTCTATCAGTGGCCTCAGATTAATTTTTTGAGAAATGAGTTGCCGCAGGTGCCCTTGATTGGTGTGAAAAAGAAGACCATTGCAATTTTGACTCCTTTAATAGAAGCAACTATCCATTTAGATTGTGTGAGTTAGTTACAAATTTAGTTGTGGTACTGGCCAGAAAAGTATCACCCACCTGTGAGGTTAATTGTGTTTTTCACAGTTGGTCCTGTGGTGAGCCATGACCATCTCCTTTGAAACTGGCACCTGCCCAGAAAAGATGCCTGGTAAGAATTTTGCCTCCCATCATAGAAACCGAAAGATCTGAATCCTTTGTTGCCATGAAAGTGAGATCTACCATAGCCCTTGGGGCTGAAAAGTTTTAGTTTTAGGCTGTCGCTAGAAGATTCTGAACATATTGTAAGGGATTTGTCAACATTGTCCACAAAGCGAAGGTCAGTAATAGGTTGTTCTACAGAACAAAGAAATTTAAACCAAGATGAAAATTGAGGCTTAAGAAGAAAATGCCTGCAGAGAGACATCTTATAACTTGCTGCACCAGCCAAAGAGATTCCATCTCCAACCAAGTTTTTCAAACTTTTGAGCTCATCATCGAATTGACTATTAAGATCTTATAATTTAGTCACAGATGATGAAATAGCAAACAGCCTGTGAAAAATTTATCTTGTGTTATTGGCCGAGTTTGTCCAAAATTTGAAAATACCGAATGGAAGATGTGGCTGCATCTTTCTATCTTGTATGAGCACATCCTGTGTCCTACAATAGCATCTAACTGAGACCAGAGCTCAGGGTTAACTCTAGGGGTTTGATAAGCCAGGCATTGGAAGGTACCAAGGACACAACACAGCTGCCCTCGGCAGGGATCAAACCATGGACCTTTTGGTTTGAAGTCCAATGCCATAACCACCGAGCCACTGCGCACCCACCAATGTGCCCTTATGTTTCATATATCATTCATATGAACAAATTCATATCAATTAAATAAATTAACTTGTTGGCTAGAATTTGTTGACTTTATCAAAAAAGGCAGGCACACTTTTTTCATCTAGTTACCTGATAACCCATGGAAATTTCCATGACAGCACAAAGTCCAATGTTATTTTCCATAATCGTCGAAACTAGCTCTCTCAGAAGGACAAAGGTTGTGCATACATGTTTCTATTTATAACATTCTCCATGCAGTCTTGTTTGGATTGCTGTTGTCAATATTTGTGCTGTGGGTTTTAATGGAAGAATAACTGTGAGTTGTTTAAAAGAATATTTTTGATCTGATAATGTCCAGTTATTGCTAAAATAATGCACAGTTGTTGTTCATAGTGATCAATCATTTGAAAAGCAGGGAAATTATTTACATGTGTATCAAAATTTATAATACGTGGTTGTGTTTACTTGAAAAAACTGTGAGAAAGCAGGAGCTCAGAAATGTGTGACCACACTTGGTGGCAATATAATCTAAAACTAGACATCCATATCAATAAAATAAGTCAAAATTGCTACTGACAGCTAGTAATGTTGAAAGACTGCGACCTTATCTTAACCAGTCAGCACTTGAAAAACTTGTGCACTCCATCATCACCTCAAAACTAGACTATTGTAATTCAGTGTTCGTGGGGCTGTCCCAGTGCCTGATTCAGAAGCTTCAAAAAGTTCAGAATACTACTGCTAGGATAATTACTGGTACCAAACGCTCTGAACACATAACACCTGTTTTAAGACAACTACATTGGCTTCCAGTTAAACAGAAAATTGATTTCAAAATATTGATCTTAGTATTCAAATGTATCCACAAACTGGCTCCAGTTTACCTGCAAGAGCTTCTCACTGTATATAAACCATCACACAGTCTGAGATCTAAAACCAAATTCAACTAGTTGTACCTTTTAGCAGATCTAATCAGGCTCATGATCATGTGTTCTCCATCGTAGGTCCCAGATTGTGGAATTCCCTGCCAATTAGTGTCAGAATTTCAGAAACTCTTGATGTCTTCAAAAGAAATCTTAAAACTTTCCTATTTACTGAAGCATTCTCCTGAACCTCTCTAAGAGGCAACCAAAACAGATGTGACTCTTTATTTCAAAAAAAGTGTATTTATTTCTGTCAAGCTTTTTAGAGCACTATTTGTGGTTTTATGCTCTAGAAAATCAATTATTATTACTTCTGATAACTTTCAGAGAACTTTCTTTGCAATGTCATATCTTTTGAAAATTTGTCCGCATGAAGGTTTTTTAATCTCAAGATTTAAGGAATTTTGCATTGATTTTGACATCTCAGACTTTGCACACTGTGGGTTTTCAACATACTCTTTCACTTCGAAGCAAAATTTGAGATTTTTTTTTTCAAATTTGTAGCTTATTGTTCTTTTAACTTATAACTCCCTCAATTGGACAGGCTTGAATAGCACATTCCACTGAAGGCCATTCACAATGTTTTGGAAGTAAAAATGGAAATGTTCTAGTTATATGGGAATATTATTATCCTCGGTGGTATGGGGTGGGATGGAGAAATCTCACCCAAGGGGAAAGATATTTGACCCAGACACGAGGCCTGCTGAGTGTATGGGTCAAATACATTTCCTTGAGGAAGAGATTTAATTATTCCATCCCACACCACACAATGGTTTTTCTCCTGCCACTCCCCACATTGTGTCATAAAAATCAAAACTACAGCTAGTGCGATGAAAATTTACTGTTCCACCAATTGATCTTATGGAAAATTAATTGCATTTTTGAAAATGTGTCAAAAAGTTCCGAAGATATATACAGTAAAACCTCTTTGAGAGACCACTGTTGTGAGAGACCTCTTGTCTTGAGAGACCTTTATGACCATGTATCATTTGTTTGTTTTACTCTGTAATGGACCTGTCATAGAGACCACCTATTTTGAGAGACTACTTTTGTCTGGCAAAAAGGGTGATCTTTCAAGACAGGTTCTACTGTACTAGAAATAGGAACCTTAGCTGATGACAGCAATGGGTTAACATATTGAAGCGCATTCACACAGCTGACATTCTGGTGATGTCACTTTGAAATTATGAATTTAAATTTTTTTTTATAAACAATAATTTACTTCACTTAAATGAAATAGACTGCAGCAAGCAGGCAAGGCCGATATCAATGCCTCTGCCTTACAGATTGTGTACATCAGTCAGGTGCAAGTGTAAGTGAACAAAGGACATTATACAACTTATGGCACAGACAGGTTTATAAATTTGACAATAGAATAAATGATGTATAAGATCCAACATTGAGATTGGGTTGTTTTGAGGTAGAATAGTCTATTATTATACTTCATGAAGCAGTCAAAATATCTGATTTGTCAAATTGTATTTGGACAATTCACATGCTTACTCTCTTTGGCTCCAGCCATCCTTGACAATAAATGTTAATGTATTGCATAGGGTATTCAATATTATTGCATTATCACACACATGTGTGAAAAGCAACCGAACACAGAAAAAGCAACACCTGCCGCAATAGCAGATGTTGTTTCCTGCATTTGGCAACCTTTGGAGCTTGCCTTGCACGGTGTTTTTCTGATCTTTCAAATTGTTGCTTCAAATGTTCTTTGATTCAAGTTTGTTGTAAGTTGGATTTAAATGACCTCATGTGACCTGTAGTGGGAGATAAATCATCCTTGAGAGGTGTGAGAGTAGTTTGGGTACCTGTATTAGTGGAAGTGGAGTGGGATGTTTACAAAATGCAGACAAAGTCGCAAATTCCTGGATCGATTTCATTGGGATCTAGAGCTCAGAAACGTGAATCTTTTTACTGGAGAGTTAGTTTCATTAATGGCTTATCTTTTAAAATAACCGCAAAAATAATTTTTTGACAAAAGTAAATTCCACTGTAAAAAATTCCATAGTTATTGAAAATATGAAGTCGTCGAATTGAACAAAATGCATTTGTGTGTACAGGTATACAATCCTCCAAGTGAAAATATCACTGTTTTGGATATCTTTCTAACTATGAGGAGTCAAGGGTTGAATGACATCCTCATTAGATTGATTTTGACAGTTCAATTTTTGTACAGTATTATATGTCTCCTGCTTCGCATTTTAATATAAAAAAAAATTAAAAAATGCATCTCTATATAACATATGACACTTGGGGCTGGATTGCCAAGGCTATGTTCCTTATAATTGATAGTCTCAACGATAATAACAAATAAAAATGAAACCATCCCTCCTTCACTGATTTGAAAAAAAAAATTCTCTGAGAGTCAAAACTGATTGTTGTTTTTTTGCCTTATTATTTTTATTTTAAAGAATTACTTTCACTAACTGAAAGTTATATCTTTAAAATAGTAATAATAAATAAATGTTTCAGACCTGTTTCATTTAATATTGTTTTAAAAAAGTATATTGAGTAGGGTTTCAATTTCGCACTGATGGTCAATGGTCATTGAGAATAGCCTCACAATGTTGGAAAATTTGGAGATCCTAACTTCGGGCCTGTTTGGTTAATATTTATTTTTCAACAAAATGCTTGTGGATCAAGGTATTCTATGTAATTATCTGACTTCATGCATTTCAGTGTTGCTGAACATTACTGGTGCACCAAATAATGGTACCTATGGATCACTGCATCATATTTTAAAAAATCCCCCAGATATACAACTTCCGAATGCAGCTTCTCCATATCTGAGTAACTCACAGATGTTCTCTGCTTCTGAGCTTCTCCATCCTGGAACACACCCTGGTTGTGAACTTTGCAGTATTAGTCAGAAAGAGGTAATCAAGCATTCTTGATTAGTTTCTAGGTTGCTAATCCTTCACTAGACAATCTTTTCAAAAGGGATATGTTTATTTCTGATTCAGTGTTAAGACCTTATATCTGGGCTAGTGCAGGGTGGTATTCCAGAACTCCTTTAGTACAGAATACCCTTTGAAACAGAATTCCCAGCACATAATATTTTTCAGGAATTTTACCAAAGTACAAGTTTTTAGATTAAAGGGTTATAATTTTAAAATCATTTCAAGGATCTCATTGAAATTTTTTTTTTCAGAAAGCCTTTTTTGTGAATGGCTATTATGTAGCCATTCACAAGAGCAACTTTGAAACTTAAGAAATATAGTTAAGTGCCACATCTTACTTTTATGTGGTAGTAATTGCCTAATTGGAGGTAGACATGACAGTTGATGGTGGTCAAAATCATAATCAATAGTTACTCCCACTATCGTCTTCATTGTATGACAAAATTTGACCTTGTGATTATGACTCTTATTCACTGTCATTAACATGCTCAGAATTTGAGTCTGAATCACTGTGTATAACTGATAATGCTTTATGTAAGTATTGTGCATTCAGTAAGGTTTTGGGGATCATTATTTGGTATTTCTGCAATCAAAATAAACCCAGTGCAACTTAAATTATTCAAAACAATATGATATAGTTGTTCTTAAATAAAATAATATCACTCGGACATGGACACACACAATCAGCTAAAGTCTTGACTAGAACAGCCCACAGTTAAAACTAGAAGTCCTGTCATGAATTTCCTGCAAACAGCATGTCACTCTGAACTTCAATTCGCATGTTATGACGATGGTAAGGTTATCAAATTCTGTACATATGCCCTGTGCACAAGCAATGTTTCAGTAAATGGACCTCCAGGTTTAGCAGAGAGGTTCATTGACTGAAACATTACTTGTGCTTTCTATTGATAACCAGGAGAATCAGCCATGCTTTAGATGCCATTCGCTAGGGAATTTTGTGCGATTCCTACATGAAATTAGGTCAAAATAAGTGCACAGTTCGTGACAGGACTTATAGCTTTAACCCTTTACCCAACGAATCGCCCGCATCCGCCCACGTAATATGCAAATTCAGCAGTTGAAAAAATATTATTTTTCAAAAAATTTCAACAAAACCATATCATGTGACCCCTCATTGGAACGAGCTCGTCGAACTCGTTCCAACGAGGGGTCACATGATATGGTTTTGTTTAAATTTTGTTTAAAAATTTAAAAAATGATATTTAAAATAATAAATTTTGATATCGTCTGTGTTGGGTAAAGGGTTAACTGTTCCGTGGTCTGCCGTGCTGTCAGCTTTAGTCATCTGCTGTTACTCCAAATGGGTTAACTGGTAAGGTGCTAAATTATTTTTGGTCATCAAAATTTGTTCACATGTCTTTGTCTTGTTACAATTTATGGGAAAGTGCCAAGAAAAACCCATACAGACTAAATACTTTTACTTCAAAGATAATAAGAAGCACATCCTCACAATACAAAGCTTTTAAGTTATAGTACCTGCACTTTAGAGTGAAGCCCAAATATGGGCTTCCAGCATGCAACCAGTTAAAATTAAGATCGCAATATTGCTGGTACACACCAGTACAAAGTGGGCAAATACTTGATTTGTTTGCTCTAAAAGGAATAAGGCAACCAATTAGTTTCCCTACATTACTGAACCTCAGACAGATAACAAGAACATAATTATACACATACCAACTGCTATTTGTTTATTTTTTTAGAACCATGATCTATTGTACAGTTATGATGAAAATTAGTCTTCTTTAACTCCAAAGATACAGTCCTGGGGGGTAAAAACTCTGTTGTTGCCTTGTGCATTTCCTCTCTGTAAATCTAACTGCCGAAAGCTCTTGATACCTATAGTTTAAAACTTAGAACTTAGTATTTATGATAACTGGAAAAAATTGTGATTTTAGTCCCCACATTCAGATATCAAACTAAAATGTAGCTGAGCATGCCTGTGTGTATTAACACACTTTATATCCTTTACATAATAAGGTTGCACTGGGGCTTTTGTCCCTCCTGCCCCCACTTTGAAGTGTGTAATTGTGACTGAAAACTTAAATAATATAAACAAGAATACATCTTGTTAAGTGAAGTGTATATTGGGAAACTGAATCACATAGTATTTGTTTCTCTCTCCATTAGCAGTTATTTTTTACAGTGCTTAATTGATTTTTCAATTGCAATTTAACCCTTTAAAAACATAATGTCCAAAACCAGCCAGCGCTATTCACAAAAATCACCATTTAATTTTCATATTTTTTTTTATTTTCTGTCTTAAAAACATAACTTATGACCCCTCTTTGGAATGAGCTCATTCCAATGAGGGGTAATAACCTATGTTTTTGACCCCAAAAATGAAAAAATTTAGTTATTCAAGAATTTTTTTGCAAGTGTCATCTGTGTTTCATGTTAGGTAAAGGGTTAAAATATGCTTATTTTCAGTGAGGATACCAGTGTTCATCAGCAATATTAGGGGGATTTGATGAAATTAGTCCCAAAAAAACTGTCTTTTTGAAATAGATTAGAAAATATCTTTTGGTACTTGTCAAATAATTATATCTGTGCGGCATTGGTGGTTTCAGTATTTTTCACTGTCTCTTGGCTTGGGCCATTTTTCACAATTCACTGTACAAAACAACCTGTTTGTTTAGTGACATGGAAGTGATTTCCTGGTAATCATGACTTGACCGGAAACCATTGCCAGGGTAAATATATCTTGGCTTAAAAAACTTTGGGCATTTCTAAAGGGGTTTGGAAAACATCCACCTGCTCCAATCCTATTTCCAAGATACCATGCTACCAGCAAGTGCGGCCTTATTTTAGCAAGATTTTGTCCATACATAATTGTTTAAGTTACAATTTATTGGAGAGTGCCAGTAGGCACTCTCCATAAATTGCAACCAAACAATTTTATTTAAACATTTTTCTTCTACTGCTGAGTTCATCAAGCTAATACAAACAGTGTAAATCCACTAAAGTGACTGAGAACTTTTCAATAGAGCTATGATAGTAACTTCTAGTGCTCAACCAGTTAAATAAGAAGTTATGCCATGAATACTACATGTAAATTTTATTCATCCACAAATATTTTTCAAAGTCTTCAGTTTCTCAAGTATAATCCTGATTTTCTTCCAACTATATCATCAAGGAATGCCTTTGAAGAAGTTATGCTTTTCACTGATGTATGCCCTTAGGACGTTTGGATATTTTGGCAGTTGAGACTTGATCCATCCTCAGTTGGGACAAATTAAGTTTATACCCCTCCACTCCCCAACCCAATCTGTTATCTTTGTAAAGCCCCTGTACCTTTCTATGGTCACAAGATTGGATATATTGGCAGTTGGGACATGATCCGTCCTGGGACAAATCAAGTTTATATCCCCCTTCCCAAACCCAATTGCTTATATTTGTGAAGCCCCTGTACCTTTCTAAGTTCACAAGGTGTCTTGCAATACTAACACATCTAAATTTTTCATTTCCATTTATTTTCAGGCAGAGAATTTAGTTTCCATTCTGAATGGAGACAGCTATTCAAAATTCATGAAATATGGAGGATTTCCCATCCTGCAGAAACCTGGCCAGAATGTTGATTTGCTGTATCAAACAACACACACAACAGCTTTTGACAAAGATAACGGGATACCACTATGGGTGGCTTTTGAACTACTTCCAGAAATGGTAAATACCTTTAACTCGGGATTCCCAGTGTGATGGAAAAAATTCATCATGAAAAATCATGGAAAATTGTCTTTTTCCAAAACATCCTCAAAATTGTGTTGAAAACTACCACTTTCATGAACTTAGTTTAATTTGTTTGCCTAAGCCAGTGTTGTATGAACTGAAATAAGCTGTGGAATGACAACTCACAAATTTCTGTTATTAAACCAAATTCTTGGAATCCATTTTGGGGAAGCTCTCAACAAGAGCTTCTGAAGAAATAATGCCAAGAGTTGCAATTATAAACAAAGAAAACATGAACTCAAAATTTCAAACCCTTGACAACATTTCTTGGGAAGCTCTCAAAAAAAGAACTTCTCAAGAAATGATGTCAAGGGTTTGGGATTTGAGTTCATGAAGTGCTTCCTTAAAAATGTTGTCAAGTGTTGGAATTAAACAAAGAAAACTTTAACAAATAATTTTCTTTGGAGTGTCCTAAATCTCCACTCAGATGGTACTAAGACAGAACACTATGAAGGTGGAGGATGGGGGACAGGAATCAACAAGCTGAGTTGGAGTTTTTCATGTGTTTATGACGTGAGTGAAATACAGGAAAAACTCCAACAAGGATTATTGATTCCCCCATCCTCTACATGAATTGTGATCTGTATTTATAATATTATTAAATATGAATTAAGTGAATGAAGCTTAGATTTTTAATGAAAAATTGCTCTTTCAACAGTTTGTTTACAAGATATAATAAAGTAAATGTTTAGTTTCTCTCAAGAATACAGGAAAGTGACCAATAGAGGCACTCTCCTATAAATTTTTAAAAAGGCAAGAATATTAGAACAAATTTTTCCAAATAAAAATAATTTAGTACTCTTCCAGTTATCCAATAAAACAGCAGCTGCGCCGGGCATTGCATAATACGCCCAGTAAGCTTTTTTCAAGTTGTACATAACCACTGCTTTCATTCAACAAATAACCACAATTTTCAGGTCAAAAAGGCCCATAACTCTTGTAAACATCATCGGACCACACCCAAATTCAAACTCTAATGTCTGTATTTTTACCTAATTGAGGTACAAACCAAGTTTGGTCCTGATCCATTAATCCAAACTCAAGTTATCATCCAGAAACCAAAAATGTTGACAAAATGTGCAATTTCTAAGTCAAAAAGGTCCATAACTCTTGTAAAAATCATCAGACCAAACCAAAATCCAAACTCCAGTTATCATCTGGAAATGGAAAAGATTATGGATGGACAGACAGACGAACAGACCAATCACATAATACAGCCCGTTTTTTTCAAAACAGGCATATAAAAAGTACAAAATATAAGTAAAAGCCTCCCTTCTACCCTTGATATGAAAAATTCATTGCTCAAAAACCAAATGTATTTTTAGCCTTGTAAAACATGGTGTTTTTAGCTCACCTGAGCGAAGCTCAAGGGGAGCTTAACTAATCACTTTCTGTCCGTCGTCCGTCGTCCGTCGTCCGTCGTCCATCGTCCGTCGTCCGTCGTCCGTCGTCGTCCGTCCGGCGTTAACTTTACATTATCGACTTCTCCTCCTAAACCACTAGCCCAATTTTATTCAAATGTTGGCTAAATGTTTATTACCTAATGCCAATTCAGATTTGTTCAAATGAAGTTGCCCCTCCTCCTGGGTGGTGCCACACCCCCAAGGGGCACCAAAATCTTTGTAAATCTTCTTCTCATGAACCAGCAGTAGCAGAGACTTGATATTTGGTGTGCAGCTTCCTTTTGAGGTGTAGACTCAGATTTGTTCAAGAGAAGTTTGTGGGGCTATACTTGACGTTGTTATGAGAGGGGCAAAATTTTTTGCCCCGCCCAAAATTTCTATTTTCCAAACCGAGAGGCTGATTTGAACCAAATTTTATGTGAGGGCTTATTGGGTCATGAGTACTTGATTTATGCAAAAAAAAATTTTCCCGCAGCCCCGTGGGAACCGCAGGAGCTAAAAATAGAAAAAATTTAAAACGCCCATATCTCCAAAACTGCACGGCACTGAGAATTTTTATTTGGTGTGCAGCTTCCTTAGGACCAACAGAAAGGATTGGTAAAAAAAAATTGCCATCGGTTTTATCATAGGGTACAGTTTCGGGACTTTGAAAAAGTGCTGAGTCAGCACTTTTTAACACTGTAGGCAATGGGAAAAACATTAAAAAATCTTCTTCTCCAGATCCAGCAGGCAGAATCTTTTGATAATTGGTATGCAACATTGTAGGGTGGATCTGATTCAAGTTTGTTCAAATCGGCCCCCTGGGTTCATATTTGGGCTCAGTATAGGAGCCCGATTTCGAACTTAGTGCATTTCAGGCAAATTTCTTAAAAAATCTTCTTCTCCAGATCCAGCAGGCAGAATCTTTTGATATTTGGTATGCAACATTGTGGGGTGGATCTGATTCAAGTTTGTTCAAATCGGCCCCCTGGGTTTATATTTGGGTTCAGTATAGGAGCCCAAATTTGAACTTACTGCATTTCAGGCAAATTTCTTTGAAAATCTTCTTCTCCAGATCCAGCAGGCAGAATCTTTTGATATTTGGTATGCAACATTGTAGGGTGGATCTGATTCAAGTTTGTTCAAATCGGCTCCCTAGATTCATATTTGGGCTCACTATAGGAGCTCGAATTCGAATTTAGTGCATTTCAGGCAAATTTCTTAAAAAATCTTCTTCTCCAGATCCAGCAGGCAGAATCTTTTGATATTTGGTATGCAATGTTGCGGGGTAGATCTGATTCAAGTTTGTTCAAATCGGCCCCCTGGATACATATTTGGGCTTACTATAGAAGCCCGAATTCGAACTTAGTGCATTTCAGGCAAATTTCTTAAAAAATCTTCTTCTCCAGATCCAGCAGGCAGAATCTTTTCATATTTGGTAAGCAACATTGTGGGGTGGATCTGATTCAAGATTGTTCAAATCGGCCCCCTGGGTTAATATTTGGGCTCAGTATAGGAGCCCGATTTCGAACTTAGTGCATTTCAGGCAAATTTCTTAAAAAATCTTCTTCTCCAGATCCAGCAGGCAGAATCTTTTGATATTTGGTATGCAACATTGTAGGGTGGATCTGATTCAAGTTTGTTCAAATCGGCCCCCTGGGTTCATATTTGGGCTCAGTATAGGAGCCCGATTTCGAACTTAGTGCATTTAGGCAAATTTCTTAAAAAATCTTCTTCTCCAGATCCAGAAGGCAGAATCTTTTGATATTTGGTATGCAACATTGTGGGGTGGATCTGATTCAAGTTTGTTCAAATCGGCTTCCTAGATTCATATTTGGGCTCACTATAGAAGCTCGAATTTGAACTTAGTGCATTTCATGCAAATTTCTTAAAAAATCTTCTTCTCCAGATCCAGCAGGCAGAATCTTTTCATATTTGGTAAGCAACATTGTGGGGTGGATCTGATTCAAGTTTGTTCAAATCGGCCCCCTGGGTTTATATTTGGGCTCAGTATAGGAGCCCAAATTTGAACTTAGTGCATTTCAAGCAAATTTATTACAAAATCTTCTTCTCCAGATCCAGCAGGCAGAATCTTTTGATATTTGGTATGCAACATTGTGGGGTGGATCTGATTCAAGTTTGTTCAAATCGGCTTCCTAGATTCATATTTGGGCTCACTATAGAAGCTCGAATTCGAACTTAGTGCATTTCAGGCAAATTTCTTAAAAAATCATCTTCTCCAGATCCAGCAGGCAGAATCTTTTGATATTTGGTATGCAACATTGCGGGGTGGATCTGATTCAAGTTTGTTCAAATCGGCCCCCTGGATTCATATTTGGGCTCACTATAGAAGCTCGAATTCAAACTTAGTGCATTTCGGGCAAATTTCTTCAAAAATCTTCTTCTCCAGATCCAGCAGGCAGAATCTTTTGATATTTGGTATGCAACATTGCGGGGTGGATCTGATTCAAGTTTGTTCAAATCGGCCCCCTGGATTCATATTTGGGCTTAATATAGAAGCCCGAATTCGCACTTAGTGCATTTCAGGCAAATTTCTTCAAAAATCTTCTTCTCCAGATCCAGCAGGCAGAATCTTTTGATATTTGGTATGCAACATTGAGGGGTGGATCTGATTCAAGTTTGTTCAAATTGGCCCCCTGGATTCATATTTGGGCTTAATATAGAAGCCCGAATTCGCACTTAGTGCATTTCGGGCAAATTTATTAAAAAATCTTCTTCTCCAGATCCAGCAGGCAGAATCTTTTGATATTTGGTATGTAACATTGTGGGGTGGATCTGATTCAAGTTTGTTCAAATCGGCTTCCTAGTTTCATATTTGGGCTCACTATAGAAGCTCGAATTCGAACTTAGTGCATTTCAGGCAAATTTCTTAAAAAATCTTCTTCTCCAGATCCAGCTTCAGAATCTTTTCATATTTGGTAAGCAACATTGTGGGGTGGATCTGATTCAAGTTTGTTCAAATCGGCCCCCTGGGTTTATATTTGGGCTCCGTATAGGAGCCCAAATTTTAACTTAGTGCGTTTCAGGCATATTTCTTAAAAAATCTTCTTCTCCAGATCCAGCAGGCAGAATCTTTTGATATTTGGTATGCAACATTGTAGGGTGGATCTGATTGTGATTCATGAACGTATTTATTTGTAAAGTTGATAGAATCTTAGACAAAATTTGCAGAAAAGATCTACTATAGAAGGGGTGGTATCCAGGGTGAACCGTTTACCCAAATCTAGCAGTACTAATGCATTATTCACACAAATCTTCGTTCAAATTTTATGACCCCTCATTGGAACACACGCATTCAGCTCATTCCAACAAAGGTCATATGCCATGTTTTCGAGACAAAGGAATAAAAATTTTAGTTATTCATGAAATTTTTAGGCAACTGTTGTCTGTTATTCACATTGCTTCATGAAATTTCAGTACTTTTAGAAGTTACCTCAGTAATCAAGGGTTAATTCCCCTTAATTAAATGTCGCCTCTAAAAAACAACCACTTTGCATATCTTACCTTTTTACCAGCATAACTGCCAAAACTTGTCAGCATTCTTCGCAAAAATCGCTATTCAAATTTTAATTTTTGTCTCTTAAACATACATGTACTTATCGCTTGTAAATACCCCATTGGAATGAGCTTTTTGAGCTCATTCCAATGAGAGGTCGCACACCATGCTTTTTGAGTCAAAAAAGCAATTTTTTTAGTTATTCCAGAATTTCGTACGTAAAACACAGCTTTATGACTTCACATTAAAATGAGCTCTCTAAGCTTGTTCCAATCAACATTCACGCACTATGTCTTTCACACAAAAAATAAAATTTTCCATTTATTCAGGAATTTTGTTTGCAAGAACACTCTTACCCCCCCCCCCCCCCCCCCCCACAAACACACACACACAAACACACACACACACACACAAACACAGACACACACACCTAAAAGTTCGTTAGCAAAAAAACAGTTACTTCAATTTTTAAATGCATTATAGGAACAACTTGCCTAATCAAATTTAAATACTTTTGCATCATTCTGTATCTAGAACAAACCATTTACCATATCTTTACGCAAAATTCTCCAGCATCATTCACAAAAAAACACCATTATTTATATATTCACATTTCTGTCTCAAAAATATACCTGATCTTCCCATACCCCTATTGGAATAAGCTGTTTGAGCTTGTTCCAATGATGATAAAAAAAAATAAAATTTGTGAAAATTTTTGTTTTCTTGCATGCAAATATATACATGTAGCACATGGAAGATATCCACAGTTGGGGAGAGATGTCCAAGGCTATCTCTTCACATTCCTTGTTTGTGCTTCATGCTAAACCAGTTTGTCTGCAGAGATAAATTTGCTTTATTAAAAATCATTGGAGATTGGCCACACACCAATGATTTTAAATAATACTAATTTTAGGTAACAAATGTTGAACTTCAAACAAAATCTATCACTCAACCAGTTAATGTTGATGAGGCATGACATGGTGAAGGTGACCTAAAATACTTCTTAGAGTCACTTTGTCAGGTGAGCGATTAAGGCCACGTGGGGCCTCTTGTTTAACTTTGGTAATGAAATGCTAAGATGTAATGCACTGTTGGAAAGGGCTCTCTGAATTTTTTTCAGCAGTGCATTGCATCAGTCACCTTATCAGTATAATAAAAACAAACAGAGGAATCAGCTGCAGTAGTCTGGGTTTCTTACCTCAGCCTCTGCACTGATAGTGCTGTGAACAACTGCTTTGTATGAGTTTGCTTTTATAGATGATATATAGGGATTTTCCTAGTGGAATCAAATCTAATTGAATCATCAGAAAATTTTAAATCAAAATGAACTTTGAAGCTAACCAGGATCCAATGTGTAACTCAAAGAGAATTACCAGTAATGTAGCACTGAACATGTCAAGTGTATTTTTCTTTTGGCACATCAAATACAGTGGCTCTCTTTCAAAAAAGATATAATAGATTAAATGCCTTGATTGGGTGTACTGAGGCTAAATAGGTCTTAAATTAAGGAGAATTTGGTGACTGTAATTTCTTCACATATCACATAACTTTTATTCAGTTAACAAGAGTTTAATATAAAGAATATATGAACTTAACAGGTCAAATTTGTTCTTAACCTAGCACTCTGACCCTCTTTCTTGATTTTTCAAAAGCTTTCAATACGGTTTAATCATAATATCTTGTTAGACAAGCTGATGTTTTATGTATTGGGGGGATTATTAACCTCCGGTTCCGTCACTGTCTAACAAAACAATCATAATATATCAGGTATCATGAAATATCATGTGATCATGAATGCATCACATGCAGGGTACCACAGGGATCCGTTCTTGGACCTTTACTGTTTTTAATTTATATAAATGATATAAGTTGCTCAACAGATCTTAAGCCTTTGTCATTTGCCAATGATACTACCCTATTCAGGTCTGGTAATAACATGAGATTATCACATAGAGAGGTAAATGTGGAAATTGTCAAATTTATTTATTTATTCATTGGTGTTTAACCTTTTACTTAACATGAAGAGCAGACAACACTTGCAAACAAAATTCTTGAATAACTAATTAGTTTTGTTTTATGTCTCAAAAACATAGGTTATGACCCCTCATTGGAACGAGCTTTTTGAGACAAAAAATTAAAATATAATAAAAATTAATTGGCGATTCTTTAGAATAGTGTTGGCCGGTTTTGGCCATTACGTTGGATAAAGGGTTAAGGTGACATATTTCTGCACAGTGGCTAATCATGACCAAGACAGTTTTATGGGTGGAGGAAGCCGGAGTACCCAGAGTGAACCACTGAGCAATGACAAGCAACTGTCAGCTCCTCCACATACAAACTCTACACAAGCAGGGTTGGCATTGGCTGAAGACAGGTACAAAATCGACATGCAGTACGCCTTAGTACACAACAGCACCATGCCCCCATGGGGGCAATGGGGCTGAAGTGTCTTGCCCAAGGGCACAACACGGTTGCCTCAGGTGGGATTCAAACTGAGGACCTCTTGGCTTGCAGCGTGCATCTCTACCTAGTGAGCCACTGTGCCTCCAGTTGTCAAATTAAGTGACTGATGTAATGCTAATCTCACATCCTTAAACTCTCAGAAAATGAAATATATCTTATCCAACCCTAATTGCAACAAAAACATGGAATGGGATACTCCCCTAATTTTAAATGACACTACACTCACATGCATAACTCCTGAAACACAGGAAAATGCTGTGAAATTTCTTTGTGTTTTATTTGATTAGAAGCTAAAATTTAAGCATATTTCGCATATCTCATCGAAAATAGCTAGTTCTTTGTTCTTTATCAATAGAGCACAGAACATTTTCCCCCAAAAATCGCTGAGAAAAAAATGCTCTACTGTGCATTAGTCCATAGCCATTTAGTATACTCCATACAAGTTTGGGGACATTCAAGTGAAACCAAGAAACTCAATGAAACAGTGCTGCCGGCATGGGTCTGCCAAATGGTAGGCCTATGGGTTTTACACCATGGAGGTTTTGTAGACCGGCCATTGTGCAAATACGTGCAAACCCAAAGTTGGGAATATATCAGTTACTTTTGAAGTAGTTATGTATTATATAGGGTCAAATGTAACGTCTGTTACTATCGCTTTTTAAAAAATTGAGTCTCTGTTTCCTGTTTTGCTAAAATGTTCCAACTGGTAGATTATATTTGCATGTTTAAATTTAGCACTATAAACACTGCTAACAAGCGAGGTAAACAAAATTGTAGGGTCTTACTTGATGTCACTGTTTACTGATAAAATGTAATGTTGCCAAAAATCAGAAACTTCCATTACAATACTTTCTATTAGGTCTTCAGAATAAAAATAACGCACCCCTAATGGCGTATGGTTGTTTGTTGTGAATGGCAGTGTGTGTACTTTGAGTCTGTGTCGCATTGGTGCTTCGATGGGGCACCTACAACATTCAATCATTCGTGAAAAGCCTGAACTGATGAGCGTGAAAATTAGAATGGAACCACCTGACCAAACGTTCGTATCTAACTCATTGTTGGGTTTATTATTACCACTTCTACGGAACTGATAGCTTTGAGTATACGTTTACGTCGGTGTAACATCCGTTACTACAATTACATCACCATCCATGTTTGTCTCCCTTGATGGGTGCACATGCATTTTTCATAAGCACGTGTTTACGACCATTTCTGTCACCTTCAAGGAAGATATTTACAGTCTCAAACAAAAGTTATTAATCAAGGTAAGTGGTGAGTTTGTCAGTGCAACTACCAATGCCCTGCTTCCCGACCCATTCCAAGTGGATTAAAATGTTTCTCTGATTTTTGATAATGATTAAATTCCATTCCTTATTCAAGTATGGGTAAGTTACATGGAGAAGTGTATCGGTTTGAGTATCGTTACTGTCAAACTTGCAAATGTTCTTAGAATATGAAAACATTTTTTAGCAAACAGAAAACTGAAATATTTCACCACAAATTAAGTTAATTAACCCTTTTACGTGGGTGATTGGCTGGGCCTAAGTATACATGTGTAATTGTGGAATGGATGCATTACCATTTTATTATGTTATATAAATTCCATCAGTCAGTGATGGCAGGGGTGCTAGTCCCCCACACAACCCCACTTTTCCCTAGGGTCCCCAAAAATCAAACTTCAAATTGCTATCTGACTGTGGTTTTCCCACCCAATATTATACCCACGAATACACGGACACAACAATAAAGTAGTACATCGTGCCAGGAGTTGGAGAAACGCTCAGATATCGCTCCCAGGGTGTCGAGATATGAAACTTTTTCCTGGGGAAGCTTTCCGAGACCCCTGCCAATGGGAGGAGGACACCCCTTCCATACCCTCCCCAACTTGGACCTGTGGCCTTCTGGAGATGACCCTCCCCACATATCTCACTTAGGCACCCCTAAATCGAAATCCAATCGCCATCACTGTATCAAACTTTGGTTTTGTGCCAACAACCAATATCTGTCCAAGTTCTCCACAGAATTGTATGAAGCCCAACCCAAACACCCCACCCCATCACCACCTTCATTGACTTCCAGAGGTGATGATACATTTTCTTTTTTATAGGCTGATAAGACATCAGCGATAAATAAATTGTAGAATGTAGAAATACACATAAATATACGGTACAAAATGGAATAATTTATAATAATATAATATAATACAAAACAAAAGATTGCGACTGCGTTAGAAAACATAGAGCTCAGCGAAAGGCGGAGGCTTTGCAAGTTGCTCATTCTGCTCAGTCCTCACGAATATAGATTGTCTCAGAAACCAATGGCTATGAGTCAGCTCAGAGTCGACTGACTGTTCGGCTGCCGAATTTATGCCGAAATGGTCCAAGAAGAAGGACAGCCAGGGCGTTGTCGAAAGTATATCCCAGAATAAGATACATTACACACCAGAATAAAGATCTGCAATTCCGATTGAAAACCATACAGAGACATGTACAAAGACAACATTCTTCAGCACAGTTGGGTCAATCAATGCCAAGGAGCAACACCAATGCTATGTTGAGAGGATCCAGAATTTGTGAACCAAATGCTTTAAGGAAACATCTTCTTATGGGAAATGTTGTAATCTCCCAGCTACAGTCTTATGCTAGAAATTCTGATGGTGTTCGTGGCCAGAAGTCAAGAGTGTAAGCTAGCGTGACTGGGAAGCTCGTAATGAAATATCGCTGCATGAAATGTTTATGCATATAAACATTGCTTAATAGAAATCGATTGCATTCTGTAATCAAGAAAGGAATCGACTTTACATCCCTGAAAAGGAATCGTGTTCAAGGGAAATATCGTGCACATGTTATAAAATGTATGGAGCGTGAGGACAATTGTGTAACGTTACCATGTAAAAGAGGTTGTAAGAAAGTTGGCCAAGTGAAGGTGCAGAAAAGAATCTTGACTGATTACCTGGGTAATCTGCATAAGAAGTTTATCGCCAAAAACCCAACATGCAGTTTGTCATTCGCTACTTTCTGTCAGTTAAAACCGAAGCATATTATGTCTGTGAATTTTCTGAAACGGAATTCTTGCCTCTGTTCTAAACACCAGAACCTTGCCCTCAAGTTGAAAAATCCTGATCAATATGTAAAGGAATCAAATTTGATTGATGTTCAGAAGTGAAATGGGTTGTATAATTTTCAGTGTGGAAATGCGTTTTTGTTGACGGAAAGAAAAAAGTCAAGATAGTTTAGGAGGAAATGCCACGAGAAGATTTCATCAAGATTTGGCCACAAGAACTCAACACTTTGAATGATCACATATTCGGTGTTAATACTCCATGTAAGCAGCTAAAGGAGCTCAAGGAAAATCTGCTGAACAATGATGCAATTGTTCAAATGGACTTCAGTGAAAACTACACATTAAAACACCTGATGAAATCCAGAGTGCCTACTGGTCCCAAACACAAGTAACTTTACACTCAATTTTGATTTATTATAGAGATTTGAATGTGGGAGAAATAGCCTATAAGAGATTCGTTCGTGTGTCAGATGAATCTTCACATCATGCACCTACTATTCTATCCATCTCGATGGGCTGTCCAAGATGGATTCTATTGATTTCACTGAAGTTAAATACGTGCATTACTGGACCGACAGTCCCATGAGTCAGTATTGTAACAAATATATATTCCATGCAATCAAAAACCACGAACAATTGTTTGGATGCAGAGCAAGATGGAACTATTTTGAAAGTATGCACGGAAAAGGGCCTGTGATGGAATCGGTGATACAGCTAAGAGGTCAGCCAATTCCGCAACCAAGTGTGGTGAAATGGTTATCCAAGATGTCCTTGGTTTCTTTGATTGGGTGATTAAAACCCAAACTGCTATCGATTATTTCTTTGTAACAAAAGCTGATTGTCCACGGAAATGTTGGGAGGTTGAAGAATGAGACTGCAAAACTGTTGTGGGTACCATGAAGTTGCATGCATTCACGCTGGATCGTAAGAACAGACCTCTAACACAGGATACATCTTGTTTCTGTAGCATTTGTTTGACTGACAAATGTGAGGGGTGGTCTCTTGTTGATAATGAACCAGAAAGTATTGTTGAGCCATGCAGCGATTATTCTGTTGGAGAATTTGTGGCAGCAGTGTATGAAGGGGAGTGGTTTGTAGAGAAAATCATTGGTGTAAATGATGGGGAGTTTGAAATCAGCTTCATGGAGCGAAGAAAAAAATTCTTCAAGTGGCCGCAACCACCTGATGAACTTTGGATGAGTAGCCGCGATATCCTCATACATTTGAAACCTCTGTTACCATCTGGAAAATCGGCAAGAATGTTCAAAGTTCCCGAGGAAGACGATATAATACATCTATTTTCTAAAAGGAAATAAATGTTTGTTGTTCTTGCCAAATGTTTTTGGCCATTTGAAAATTAATTCATACTCTGTATAAATGTGTCTCTTCATATATGATGACGGATCATATATGAAGAGACATATTTATACAAAGTAAAAATCAGCGAGAATGTTTGGGGTCTCCAATAGGGCTTCACGGTATTTCACCGAAACGCAGTATTTTTTTCAATATCGATACCGTACCGAGCCAATTTCAACTCACTCAGTATAACGACCTTCATGATATCGTCGATTAGAAATGTCGGTTTTCTCAAACTAATGATAAACTTAACTTTTTTGACTTGAACTTTATCTAAATTCATCACATGCACACTCAAAACGAAAATGGGAAATATGAAGCATGTAAAGCTAGCCAATCATTTCGAGGGATTGTCCACAGGCACCTTGTCATAAATGATTGATTGATTTTTCTAGTACTGATTGAATGAACTGCACCAAGCGTTTTGATTAATAAACACACCTCTTCTATTCTGTTCTATTCAAAACAGATCTGTAGCTTATTCTCCCACATTATAATTAGTTGTAATAAAATCAAATGAAGTGCCGCGGTACTGACTTTTGGTAAGTGCTTGTGAAGTACTTTACTTTAGAAATAAGCCAAAGGAATGTTTGGCGATTGTTTCGATAGTGACTATTATATACAAACAGTTAGAAGAGATGTTAAGGTCAATGAGCATCATTAGAATAAAAAAACATTGGCTCATGTTTGTTTTGCGATTTATTTACTTAAGAATGTTAGCTTGTTTGTGTGACCCTGTAATTGGCTTAATGTTCACTGAAGCTCCATAAAAAGTGCTTTATATTGTTATGTTTATTGCTAGATTTTTTGAATTATCACAAGACCTAATAAACTAACCAAACAAGGATTGTGAGTTCATAAATATTCATATCGCAGTATTTAGAAAAATACGGTACTCGGTATTACAAATTGGAATACTGTGAAGCCCTAGTCTCCAATCAGGAAATTCATATTCCTTGTTCCTGCCACATTTCTTTGACAAACTGCAAACCAGTTTTCAGTCTGTATAAATGTGTCTCTTCATATATGGCGATGGAGCATATATGAAGATGACATATTTATGCAGTTCCAGAGGAGGATGGGATATTACGTTAAGTTTTAGAAAGAGAAATTAATTTTTTTGTTGTTCTTGCCATATGTTGTTGTCCAATTTAAAATTACTCTTCACTCAGTATAAATGTGTCTGTTCATATATGATAACGATTTAACAACGCCCACCCCACCCCACCCCAACCACATGACCCCAACCCGATTATCCTTGATACAAGACATAAGGTCTTGCAGGTGGCTATATATGGCCAACACAGTGTATATGATATATGTTTATTAACTAAATAAGTAAAAAATCACGAAATGTCCAACACTCCTGGAATGCTATTACTTGTGTGTCTTTGAGTGTCTTCTAACATCTGTTACATTTCCCCTAGGTTTACTTTTGAAACTGAGATCCAGTTCTCCCATGGAAAAGTAGTTGGGGGATCAATATATATCTATTCATATCATTGGTTGTGTAAATTAATTGGACGGATTACTGTTCTCTAGACCTAGTTCAGAACTGAGAGAACTGAAAGTATTGTTATGTAGAAGAATATCAACCGAAATCCCTGTACAAATTTATCATCAACTTTCGTGATGATATATGATTCATATGTATTTATCAAATGGTTCAATGGTGTCGGTTAACCACAACCAATGAGCTTTGAGTTTCATTTAAAAAGTTTCCAGGGGTATGTAAATAGACAGCAGTGCAGTTATTTCCCATTGTACCAAGAATTCTTTTGATAACGGAAGTTACAAATTGCAAATTAGTATTTTTATTGCCCCATAAAGCAACTCATGTAACATGAACGTCAATTGCACAATGATTGCACCCATTTATTTTCTGTAAGTTTAGATATGGATCTTCCAACTGAGCAGCACACAGATAAATGGGATCAACTTTATTTTTTCCATATCCTGGTGGCCTCTTTGCACTGTTTTATTGAGAATGAGTCTGCAGAAACTATCCATTAGAATTATTAACAATAAATATAACTATCACACCAACCCATCATTTAAAAGAGAGAAAATATTTTAAAATTTAAAGACCTATGTGAAGTTCATGTGAAGTTATGCATTCATGATTGGGTAAGTGGTAATCTTCCCTTAAGTTTCTCTCATTTTTTTCAAACAAGACAATCTTCTATAAACTTGAGACGACCAGGTCAACTACAAGTGACTTTACCAAGAAGTTATTGGCACAGTTCTCTAAACACTCTTTCCCACAAACGTGGAATGATCTCAGCCAAGAACTGAGAGCAGTGACATCAAGATACATATTGAAAAAGACTATTACAATGTCTAGTATTGAGTCATACCAGATGTCAGTGAGTTGGTAACAAGTACTCATTCTATAATCTTTATTAGCTAGTGCAAATATAATAAATACCTCATCTCCTAAAAACTTTCATCAAGACATGCAGTCGTCACCAGGTATAATCAGAAGAAACAAGACTAATTAACGACTTGGTTGACACATGACAGTCACTCGTTTCACGAATCTTTTAAGAGGCGAGGATTATATGTTTGGTTGAACTATCATTTTCAACATCAGTCATGCTGAATTTAATATGAATATCAATTATCCTTCATTGCTGATGAAATGACAATGTATGTGAGATTTTAGAATACACCTCCATCTTAAAGACAGAGTTTGAGTTGGTATACTCGTCCAACCCTTTTCATGGGAAGGAATGGTGTCATAAATTATGTTCATATCAATGTTATTAAGGGTCTGATCTCTCAAATTCTGCCTACGAATTTACATTGAACTGCCTCTAGTGTCACTTCTCATATTGACATGACCTGTTGACTATCTGTATTTCTTATTAGCTCACCTGTCTGAAAGTCATGGTGAGCTTTTCTGATCACTTTTTGTCCGTCGTCTGCCGTATGTCGTGAAGGTGGGGTTTGGGTCATTTTCTCCCAAGCCACTGGCTGCAGTTCAATGAAAATTCACATTAGTGGGTTTTTTCTTATGATTGGGTTTCTGCTCATATTCGGGTGGGACTTTTTATGCGTTTTGGTCAATTTTAAGAAGGAAAAAAAATTTTAGTGTGAAAATATTTTGGTGCAGGAACTGAAAATAGAAGGAAAATCCTGTGTATTGTGTAGGCACAATCACTTCATCTAGTTGGTATATGCTTTTCTTAGGAGGGGCGTATGCAGCTTATTCAAGTCAAGCCCCTGGTTTGATATTTAGACTACCATGTCAGGTGAGCGCCCTCAGGCCCCCTGGGGCCTCTTGTTTTCATTTCCTTTCCTGTCCCTCTGTTTGTGTTTTTTCTCTCCTTTAGTGTTTTATCCTACTTTATTACTTATTGGTTATATTTATACCACCCACTTGAAAAGTGGGAGGTATATAGTGATCACTTGGTCCGTCCGTCCGTCCATCTGTCTGTCCGTACGTCCATCCGTTATGCTTTAAGGGGGTACACATCTGCTATCCACAACTCCTCCTAAACCAGTGAACGGATTTCATTGAAACTTTCAGTCATTCTTTTACATACATTGAAGGTGTGCACCTCCTATTTTGTTTTCAGATATTTTCATTTTTACAGTTTCTAATATTGAAAAATGAACTTTGTCAAATTCAGTTGGCATTCTGTACAGATCTGCTATCCGCAACTCCTCCTAAACCACCAAATGGATTTCATTGAAATGCTCAGACGTTCTTTTACATACATTGAAGGTGTGCATCTCCTATTTTGTTTTCAGATATTTTCATTTTTACAGTTTCCCATATTGAAAAATGAACTTTGTCAAATTCAATTGACATTCTGTACAGATCTGCTATCCGCAACTCCTCCTAAACCAATGAACGGATTTCATTGAAACTCTCAGATGTTCTTTTACATACTTTGCAGATGTGCACCTCCTATTTTGTTTTCAGATATTTTCATATTTACAGTTCCCCATATTCAAAAATGGTCTTTGTCTGTTCAGGTTTTAGTAAGGAGGGGTATAGATCTGCTATCCGCTACTCCTCTTAAACCATTGAACAAACTCCATTGGAACTCTCAGACATTCTTTTACATACACTGAAGATGTGCACCTCCTATTTTTCTTCCAGATATTTTCATATTCCGACATACGTCTGTCCGTCCGTTACGCTATAGGGGTGTTACAATTTGGAGGGGGGGGGGGGGGAGGGGTACACATCTGTTATCTGCAACTCCTCTTAAACCAGTGAACGGATTTCACTGAAACTCTCAGACATTTTTTTACATACATTGAAGATGTGCACCTCCTATTTTGTTTTCAGATATTTTCTCTTTTACAGTTTCCCATATTGAAAAATTAACTTTGGCAAATTCAATTGACATTCTGTACAGATATGCTATCCGCATCTCCTCCTCTTAAACCGTTGAACAGATTCATTGAAACTTTCAGACCTTCTTTTACATATATTGAAGATGTGCACCTCCTGTTTTGTTTTCAGATATTTTCATTTTTAGGGTTTCCCATATTTAAAAATGGTCTTTGTCAATTGAAGCCTGAATGAATTGGGTGGGGGGGGGGGGGCATTTGCTATACACGACCTCTTTTAAACTAGTGAATGGATTTCAATGAAACCTTCAAACATTGGTGTCAGTGTTTACGCTCTCTACATTAAACACACTTTTACTGTTGTAAAATGTTTCTTGGTGGGAGTGGGTGGTATCATTTAGTGAGCAGTGCTCACAGTTTTTCTAGTTATTCCATGGTCAATTTAGTGTTTTATCCTACTTTATGACTTATTTGGTTATATTTATTCCAGGGATCAATTTAGTGTTTTATCCTACTTGATGACTTATTTGGTTATATTTATTCCAGGGGTCAATTTAGTGTTTTATCCTGCTTTATCACTTATTTGATTTATTCTAGGGGTCAATTTAGTGTTTTATCCTACTTTATCACTTATTTGATTTATTCTGGGGGTCAATTTAGTGTTTTATCTTACTTTATCACTTATTTGGTTATATTTATTCCAGGTTCAATTTAGTGTTTTATCCTACTTTATCACTTATTTGATTTATTCTAGGGGTCAATTTATTGTTTTGTCCTACTTTTCACTTATTTGGTTATATTTATTCCAGGGGTCAATTTAGTGTTTTATCCTACTTTTTTATTTGGTTATATTTATTCCAGGGGTCAATTTAGGGGTCAATTTAGTGTTTTATCCTCCTTCATCACTTATTTGGTTATATTTATTCCAGAGGTCAATTTAGGGGTCAATTTAGTGTTTTATCCTACTTTATTACTTATTTGGTTATATTTATTCCAGGGGGCAATTTAGGTGTCAATTTAGTGTTTTATCCTCCTTCATCACTTATTTTGGTTATATTTATTCCAGGGGTCAATTTAGGGGTCAATTTAGTGTTTTATCCTACTTTATTACTTATTTGGTTATATTTATTCCAGGGGTCAGTTTAGGTGTCAATTTAGTGTTTTATCCTCCTTCATCACTTATTTGGTTATATTTATTCCAGGGGTCAATTTAGGGGTCAATTTAGTGTTTTATCCTACTTTATTACTTATTTGGTTATATTTATTCCAGGGGTCAATAGGAAGACAGCCAATCTGGCTATGTTGTATCCCAACAGTATACATGTGAGAATGTTGAAACATCATTGCTATGAAATTATTGTTTATTCATATAGATGAATACTGTTAAATAACTTCAGTTTCAGTTTAGTTCAGGTATGGTAAATGATTTTGTATTTGGAAAATATATTAAAATAATAAGAATTGATTTAAGAGATATATATTTAAGTGAGCTCCAATATACTAATTTTTAAAACAAACAACTACATGAATTGATGTTAATTACAGACAAAATCAAAGCACCCAACTATTTACCATACCTTTATTACACATTTCACCTGTTTAATTACATATGGGTAAAAGAGTAAACTCCTATTAATCCATTGCCTAAGGCCTATGAAAAAAATATCTTGTTTTTTCAGGCAATTTTCTTAATTTTTATGATGAGGGAGGCAATGGAAAGAGTGAATTTCCCATAATACAATTGCAGATTTAACCAACTATATCTTGTTTGACAGCGCTCAATGCGCTGTCAAACAAGATATAGTTGGTTAAATTTTTCATCCCATAGGTGCAAAATAGTACAGTCAAAGAGATGTCCAGGTGAAGAATTGAAGTGATGGGGCAAGTTTTCATTGACAAGGGATGTGCCTGAGAAACAATAATTTTTTTTTTTTAAATAACCTAATGCAGTTGCCATATTTGGTTAGAAGTATTCACAAAACTTGTCATTATCATTTAATATTTTTTTCATTTTGTTGCTCCAAAACATATGTTCAGGCTTGTTCCAATGTGTTGGACTTATTCCAATGATGAATAATAAGCTGTGTTTTCTTAGAAACAAAATGAAAATATTCGGTTCTTCAAGAAAATTGTTGTGCAAGTGTTCTTAAAGTTCTGACCCATTAAGGTGATGAATTACAAAATAGTGAGATTTCTAAGTCAAAATAGTGAGAAATTGATTTTTATATGGCTCAAAGAGGAATACTTATTAAATTTAATAGTGAGAGTCTGTTAAAATGCTCAATGTTCAGGCTGATTTAACAAAAGTTTATTCTGAAAAAATAGTGAGTCTCCCTCTAAAATAGTGAGACGTAAAATGTCTGTTCCAGATGTGTTAAGTAGAACATGAATTGAATAAAAAATCTTGTGAGCTGTGTAAGAATAACCCTGACAAAAACTGAATTTTCCATTTTTATAGACTTGTCTGTATCCATTGCATCTAATGTAAGCATTTAGTCTATTATATCTGGTTTGAATATTTTCACTGGCAAAGTGGCTTTCTAATTAACCCATTGCACACTGACGTCAAACTATCAAACTTTTAATCTTCAAATTTTTCCCATAATGCAACTTGAAATTCAGTCAAATCAATCTTGTTTGACAGAGCTCATAGAGCTCTGTCAAACAAGATTGAATTGATTGAATTTCTAATTGCATTATGGGAAAACTTTATGCTTGAAATGTTGCCATTTCGACATCAGTTTGCAAAGGGTTAATTGGATTCCACTGCTTTACTTAAGAGAATAAAACTGATTATGCAGTGAAAATTAAGCTACTGAGCATTTTATTTCATTTCTCATCCAGGAAGCCATGACTGCTGTAAAACAGTATTATTTGATAACAAATTCAATTCGAGTCTGACATCAAGAATTAATTGATATGAGGACTACTCCTATTTAGTGGGGTATATTTTCTTCAAAAGATTCAGAATTTTATCTTGTATTCTCTCGTATTTCCCCTAATACAAGTAACAATGTCTAGACAAAATACAAATCTGTATTGAGGGTAGCAAGTGGGATTGTGTGATCATTCGATTCAGAAAGAGAATGTTTTTTTTTACCTGCACTCATTTGGCATCAAGTTATTACAGATGTTGAGGCCACTGTTTTTGATAAAAGAAATTAAATGATGAATTAATTACCAGCTCAAATAAATTAGACTAGCTCATTTTTGTCTTTATGTTATTTTTATATAGGCCAACCATGCATTAAGCTTGAAAAATTAAACAAAGAAAAATATAGCTGAATAACTGTTATAAACTTCAGTAGTTAAAGTACAAGTAGAACAATGAATTGGGATAATGTCATGCACAGCCCAAGAATGCAATACCATGATGTCATGATCTTCATTCATAAAAATCAATTCATAGATGCTGAATGATTGTCAAAATAGACTCAGTTAAAAACTCTCCTCAATTCCTTCATTATGGAACAAGTCAAGAAATGGGGGAATATTGTAAGATAAATTGATTATTACCACCATGATGGTGTATTGAAGTCTTGATCTATGTTGGGTCATATATCGACTCTTAGTCTTAGCTTTACTTCAGTTCTTTTCCTCATAGTTCATCAACTCTTTTTTTAATTACCTGCTGAAGGATAATGATCTTTTTTAAAAAGACATACTGTTCATCGCCACAATATACCTTGGGTGCTGATGTGGCCTAAAGCACCAATATATAAATAAATAAATTTAAACTAGTATCTCTTGTTTGACAGAGCTCATGGAGCTCTGTCGAACAAGATATAGTAGAATAAATGCTAAGTTTATCTCTAGAATACAGGAAAGTGACACAATCCCTGTTAATTGAATACTCCTGTGGCAAATTAGCTATTCATTTAACAGGGTTCCACTGTACCACCATGATGATATGTGCTTGGGTAAAGGGTTAAAAACATTGGTTCTATCATCTGACACTTTTTTCAGGTAAATGGTCAAATCCATTCTGAAACCCATCTAGAAAATTTATATTCAAGTTACCAGTGGTGGAAGGGGAGAAGAGACACTTGACCTGAATTCTCACCATAAGTCTATAAATCTAAGTTCCTGTTTTTAAAAAAAAAAATTATATTTACTGCTTTGTCTTGCTCGTTCCATGATTCTGGAGGTACTTGTTGGTAAAGTTTATCTTACTGTATATAAGAATATCACTCTCATTTCATGTACCATACATAAAGATTGAATTTCCTCGAACCAATAACAGTAATTTGACAGTCTGTACCATTCCCGACAAACGTGTTGGAAAACTTCCATGTAACACTGGTGATAATGTCACAACTATTTCTTTATTACATCCAGGTAAGTGTTAGGTTTTATGATCACTAACTTTGCAAACAAAATTATTCTTTGCAAAAGAAGTTGTATTTATAAATTATATGTTTAACTGGAAGAGTGCTAAATTTTTGGCCATCAAATCTTGTACATGTGTCTTTGTCTTGTTACAATTTATGGGAGAGTGCCTATAAGCTCTTACAGACTAAATAATATCACTTCAAAGATAATACAAAACACATGCACTGAATATGAGCCTTCAAGCTGTGGTACCTGCCCTTCAGAATAAAACCCAAATATGAGCTTCCAGCACTCGACCAGTTAAGTAATTAAACAACACAGAAGCTGTCTGCTTCACAATACAGTGTAGAATTAAGAAGAGCACCACAATGTGGTGTTAGAGTGTCGTATGGTATGACAGAGATAGGAGGGCTGCATTGTCACATGATTACCTAATTGCAAAGTCCACCATGCATGTAGATTAGTATTGCAGCCCAGATAGCCAAAATGAATTGGGGAGGTGATACTTAGAACAAGGTGTTTTCAACCTTGCAATAGTCATGCCATATTGAATACAGACAGAGTTGCAAATAATGAGCAAGTCAAGTATAAACCATAAGAAGTACAAAGCAAAAGAGAAAAGCCCAGACAACATGGAAAGACCACAGAGAGGAGGCCTGGAGAATGGTGGGGATGAACGAACAAACTTAACAAAGTGAACAAATGTCTGTACATTCCAAGAAACATCGGAGACTGATTTGTTTTAGCTGGGGCTTCGCAAATGGAAACAAGTTTTTTGCATACTTCCTTTGTAGCTTCCTGGAAATGTACACAAGCCACTTAAAAAAGGACCTTTGACAGCTGCACAAATATGCCATTCTGCAGCCTGGAAAACTGAGTCAGTTTGGAGGCAACAAATGGTAAAAATCCACAACCCAGGAAAGACCAATATTAACATTAGAATATCTGTCTGGGACATATTTAAATTTACATCAATAGCTCTAAGGCTGTACATGGTCCCAATCAACTCATTTACTTGCCCTGACCTGGTATACATCAGCCCAAGTGGGTTACTAAAGAAACATTTTGGATTGAAGAGCTTCATAAATACAGACCTCTTGGTTTCAACAGACCTTCCAGTACTTCTTTATTCCTAAGAGTTTTCTTGAAGGATGGTATGTAAACTCACATCAAGCTAAAATTACGTTATGCTAAACAGGAGTTAGGGTATTTTGAATTTGTTCATGGTTTCTCCAGAAGCATTTTCTTTCTATAACTTTACATTTTTGCAACAGTTTGTATTTTTTTCTGACTTTACACCGTTGTAGTAAATGAAATTATTACAAGTTTGTCTCTTAATTCTTATTAAGACTAATGTGTTTTTTTCAGAATACAGAGTCTTTACATAGAGGGTAATCACTTGACTGGACTGGTTACTTGAAATAATTCATGAGAGGTGAGGGACGTTGTACAAACACAAGTGCGCTAATGCGCATGAGTGTTTTATAATATAGTCCCTCGCCTTGAATTAATTATTTCACGTAACCAATCCACTCAAGTGATTACTCTGTTTATTACTTTTCATTATTAATGATAATTATATTATTTAACCCTTTACCTAACGTAACGGCAAAAAACTGCCAGTGCTATTCTCAAAACTCGCTAATTAATATTTTTATATAACAACCAATGGCCCAGACTAGCTGGTGCTAACTCTAAATTTAATCCAGGGCCAAACACAAATTTTGCCCCCCAGTCTCCAAAATTTGCATGCAAAACCCAAAAAATCATGTCATATCTAGTCCTCCATACTTTTGCGAACTGTGCATGCGCAGTATCCAGGAAGACACCGAAATTGGCGCCAACCATCATTCTTTGTTTGGCCCTTCTGTCAGTAACAACAAACTGACATCTGTGCTTTTAAATCTGTTTTAATGATGCCAGACACAAATCAATGGTAGAATTGGTGGATCCAAGGACACATTTGGAAGATGGAAGGAAGCAACGGTGGTTGGAAATGTTCAGGGCTGTAACTTTATAATTTTTAGAAAAATTATTTCATGTTTCCCAATTTCGGAACATGGGCCTGATGTCATTATTGTTACTAATGATTTTTCCATTGTTTGTTAAGTGTTCCTTCCCTTGAAGCCCCCCAATTAAACTCCCAAGCTTTTTTTTGCTTATTTTATTTAAATTTTTTAAAAATTTCTTAAGGAGTTTGACGTGTTATACAGAATGTTTATTCTGTATTTTCCCATGGTTACGTCCTCACCCTGGGGGTGTTTAGGCGTTTTGGGTCATGCATCATACATCCGATGTATCGTTTTTTCTTCTGCTGAAGATCTTGCTTTACATCGGATAGTTTTAAATCTGTTACTCACTTCGGGCCCTTTTATTCAGTGCCTGGAGTCTTGTTTTTGGTTTTTCCTCTGACGTTGTTTTCATTGGCAATATTGTATAAATATATGTAATTTCCTATTTAGTTCATGGTAGGATTGTTGTAAGATACATTAAAATATTCCGGTAGTGTAGCAATTAATTTTTGGGAATTTTGTCCACACTTACGGTCTAGCAGGATACATTTGGGCTCGTCTTGTTCCCATTGGGCAACTTGGGCTCCTGTCAAAATTTTTCGAAAAATGTTTTTTGGAAATTAATTTTTCGATTTATATTTTGAATGTTATTTATTATGTATCTTTTTCATATATTTATTGTGGAGTTGGTGGGAGTACTGTCGACTTTGTTTTGATTCATTATGAAAGCTTATTGCTCAAAATGCAAGGCGAGGAAGTCTTCCTCGGATTTACATGCTTGTTGCCTTGCTTGTAGTCGATCTACTCCCACTAATTCTTGTTCAAAATGTGTCGAATGGGATTACAAATGTTGGAGACGGATGTCACGGTACGTTGTTAGTGGCGAGAGGCCAATGCTGGTCCTCTCATCACAAAGTCATCAAGTTTCTCAGTTTCTTTTTCAGAGGAACAAGAACATGGTGATGTTTACGTGACACCTAGAGATAGTGTGTTACCGCCTTCGCATTCAGAGCTAGCGGCAAAGGTGCTCCTGAATTTCAGACAGGGCAAAAAGCCACCAGCCAGTGGTTGAAGTCCCTTGTCACCAGCTAGCTCGACCACAATGAAGCAGTTACTCCTTCCGGAGGTATTGTGACGCCGGGTGTGTCCATTGCGGTTGAGAGGAGTGGATTGGGTAGAGCGAGCACCTTAAAATATAAACAGGTTCACCCAGCGACGACGGAACAGAGGAAGAAGCTGGCAAGTACCATGGGAAGCTCGGCGAGGTCTGAAAGGACCACGAACGAGAGAGGCCCCTCTCTTTCCCAACAGCATCTGGGGCCAGATGTTGTGATTAGAAACTTGCGTCAGTCAGAGCATACGTACGTGCCTCCCATCCCGGAGGTTTGCAGCCAGCCTCGGCTACAGTTACGGCTTCTACAACATCATCTTCAAAGCACACATGACCGCACCTTAGCTACACGACTTCGGGTATCCAGCCTGCATCGCCGAGAAGGGACCACTCATCGTCTGCAGAGTCAGACCATCTGGTAGCTAAGGAGACAAGGCCTCATTTATCAGGATGCCCAGAGAAAAGAGCCGTCTTGGACACACTGTCCCAGGAGCAGTCGGCGGCCAAGAAACAGAAGACTGCTGTTCCTCAGGCCTCCATAACGGACTTACTGTCGCAGATTGCGCAGCTCATCGCAGCATCCCAGCAAGTGCAGGAGCAGCCTACGGCAGTCTCAGACCCTTAGTTGTCGGTTGGTGCTGGGTTGGTCCAGTCATCTGCACGTTCAGATGCAACAGAGAGTTTCAACTGATTCAATTGGATGGCAAACGGGATACAGAAGAAGATTACCCTTCCCTTTCGGAACAGCACATGGTTGCGAGGGATTTAATCCATCAATACTACCCTGAATTTGTTCTGGCGAATCAGAATGCTGCGACTACTAGAAAGAAACCGCTGGCGTCATTGGACACAGACTTTATCTGGACAAAGGAGGAGGTCCTGTCTTTTCTGGTTCAGTCTAGACAGGTGTCGCAGGCCTTCGTCCAGAGAGTCTCAACTGATTCAATCGGATGGCAAACGGGATACAGAAGAAGATTATCCTTCCCTTTCGGAACAGCACATGGTTGCGATGGATTTAATCCATCAATACTACCCTTAGTTTGTTCCAGCGAATCAGAATGCTGCGACTACTAGAAAGAAACCGCTGGCATCATTGGACACAGACTTTATCCGGACAAAAGAGGAGGTCCTGTCTTTTCTGGTTCAGTCTAGACAGGTGTCGCAGGCCTTCGTCCATTTACAGAACACCATATTCAAACTCTCCAGTGGGAAGAAGAAAGGTGGTTTCTTGACATCATCTTCCTTAATTTACCGTTTATTGGACCAAATTCATTTAAAACGGTCGGGGAAGATTTACAGAGAGTACCTCTGCATTTGGATGAGCAGGCTGAGAATCTAGAGCTAACCTTGCCTGTGTCATTCACAATTCGCTTGGACACAATTGAGATGGCAATATCTTCAAACAGTGCAAATTTGGATGCTATGTCTTACGCAGATCACTTTTCAAGAGCTTTGGTGCAACGTCTCAACGGGAAGGAATTTGAGGACGTTCGTATCTCTTTAAGAGTTCTTTCCTGGGCTATTATGTTTACCATGTATAACTCTGCCTTAACAGTGGCTAATTTGTAGTTAATCAGCCATGACGGTACCCTTGCGTCATCATCTTTAATGATGACAAGGTGAAAAACTCTCTATGGGTCCCTCCAGTATCCGGACACACAATATTTGACAAGCTTTCTTTGGTTTATGACCAAGCTTCAAAGAAAGCGTCTAATACTCTGCTCCTAAAGTCGGCATCTAATCGACCCGCTGCAGCAGAAAAGAGTAAAGGAGGACGTCCCAGACAAAAATTGTCTGATCTCATGAAAACTGCGTACTGGACACAGCCTTCTACATTTACCAAGTTTTTACCTTACAAATTTAGAGTCCATCTCTGGTGACCTTAGATGTTTATTTCCTCTGTCTGTTGCTCAGAATGTCGTCCACTAAATGATTACATCTATTATTATTTAGGCAACCCATTCCAGCAGTGACACTGTTCTACTGCCCTCTTCATTCTGTGGTCATGTACCTCAGAACAAGGGGAAGTGGGGGGGGGGGAACGTTTTTTCCCTTATGATCATCTGGCTTTATAGTGAAAAGCAAGGGAAGACCTCCTCCAGTGTCAGTAGTCCCGAGTTGGTGCTGGGATGGTTTTAATGTATAGCTCGGTGTGAAGCAAATAATATGTCTCATTTATATATTATTTTTAAAGTGCAGCTCACTGTGAAGCATTTGTATATGTCACGTGTCAAACGGGCATTAATATACAATCCTCAGACACTTTTAAATGAGTATGAAGAGTCTCATTCTCTGGACTGTCTTTATATATTGGCTTCCCTTCACCGAATTAGCATAATGGGTTATGCTAGCATTAAATGGAGAATTATATATTATGTAATGCTCAATTACATTGTTGGTGTTATGTCTTTCTCGTTTCTCGCAAATGAGAAAAGACATATATATAATTCCTTTCTCTCCTATTCTCCTGTAGGAGTTATCCTTTAAAAAGTGATTGAGTAAATTGGATTTTCCTCTATGTCCTAGGCCCTCCAGCATTTTTCCGATTCAGCTAGTCTGGGCCATTGGTTGTTGTATAAAAATATTATAAATTTAAAGTAATTTGGATATTTTTTATACTTACCAATTTTGGTGTCTTCCAGGTTACTGCGCATGTATAGTTCGTAAAGTATGTAGGACCAGATAGGACATGATTTTTTCGGTTTTGCATGCAAATTTTGGGGATTGGGTGGGGGGGGGGGGGGTGCAAAATTTGTGTTTGACCCTGGATTATATTTAGAGTTAACACTAGGTGGGCCATTGGTAAGTATAAAAAATATACAAATTACTTTGAATTTATAATTTTCTTTATTTTTTCATTTTTTGTCTCTAAATCATAGGTTATGACCCCTCATTGGAACGAGCTCATCGAGCTCGTTCCAATGAGGGCTCATAACCTATGTTTTTGAGACAAAAAAATGAAAATAATACTTATTCAAGAATTTTTTTTGCAAGTGTCATCCGCTTTTCTTGTTAGGTAAAGGATTAAAAAAAAACCCCAAAAACAATGAAGTCCCCATTACACCCACAGCAAAATGTCTTCGTTTGCGCGCACGGACACATGATACAATTGTTGATTGCATAATTCACTTGTGAAGTTATCATTTATAATCAAACCCGGAAATCCCAGTTATCGTTTATAATCAAACCCAGAAATCCCAGTAAATCACACTTTGGAAAGTAATCAAATATATATATACACTTTACTATATATCACTGATGTCATGCAGGAATTCCCCCAGACATTGTACTATGTTATTGTGCACTGAATCATCATTAACCTTATGTAGACATTATGAATCGCCCTAACAATTCCAAAATTGCCATAGACTCAAGACCAACTCCAATCATGGCCATCTTCAGAAAAACTTTAGAGAAGACAGTTCAGTGGCTCAGACCCAGCACTATACCTGGTGGAATTCCTGTTTGACATAGTCGATACAAATTAAATTTAAACATTTGCATCTTCACATATCTTCCATTAATTGAGATCCATGTGTTTAAAAGCTGGGACAATAGACCCATATGACAGTTTTCTGTTCCAGTTGCATCAAATGTAAAGGCAAATGATCCACAGGTAAATCTCACAATAAATATATTATTCAAAAATCTTCTTCTTCACATCCACCAGTCAGAATCTTTTGATATTTGGTACACAGCATCCAACTGGAGGTGAGATTCAAGTTTGTTCAAGCCAAGTCCCTGGGTTCATATTTGGGCTCCCTGTGGGAGCCTGAATTATTACTTAGTTCAGTATGAGGAATATTCTTTAAAAATCTTTTTTTTTTAGATCCACTGGTCAGAATCTTTGGATATTTGGTACACAGCATCCAACTGGAGGTGAGATTCAAGTTTGTTCAAGCCAAGTCCCTGGGTTCATATTTGGGCTCCCTGTGGGAGCCTGAATTATTACTTAGTTCAGTATGAGGAATATTCTTTAAAAATCTTTTTTTTTTAGATCCACTGGTCAGAATCTTTGGATATTTGGTATAAGCTTTTCTTGCAGATGCAACTTCTTGAAATCAATTCCCTGGGTTGATAGTTATGCTACCATGTCAGGTGAGCACCCTCAGGCCCCCCAAGGCCTCCTGTTTCTATTTCTGATTCTAAATCATAGATTTTGACCCTCATTGGAATGAGTTGAATGATCTTGTTCTAATGAGGAGTTATAAGCTATGTTTTGGAAGCAAAAAGTGAAAATGTGGTAATTAAGGGAAGAAAAATGTAAATATCTCCTGGTGATGTTAGAAAAATCTGGTTTGTGGGCAACATGGTCAAATAATTTGCTATTCAAATCTCTTTGGAGAGTAATGAGTCAATTGGTTTTTGAGAACTTTAGAGTTTCTAGTTTTCCAGGGGAGATCCTATAGTTTTTGTGTTGATCTTTTCCATGACTATTTTGTTGATCTCTCCCATGACTACAAATTGTATTTGGCATTTACCATACCTTCTGTACAAATTGGACCAGTTAATTGCAAATTCTCTCAAATATGTCAAGAAATTACCCTGACAATCAACAAATCCTTCTTGTTTATTGACCAATGTGGCCTCAATACATGCAATACAGGCATTTGTTCTATTATATCTTGTTGGATAGAGCACATAGAATCCTGTCAAATAAGATATAGAAGAAGAAATTCTCTAGAATACAGGAAAGTGACAGAATCCCTCTTAACTGAAACTCCTTTTTGAATTGAATAATTTCAACTGCCTATTGAATTAACAAGTTTCCACTGTACTAGCAAAACAATGAAATACTGGAAGAAAACAATCTCTTTGAACTACAATCATCAAGGAAATTGACCAAGCACTTGAAGTGCTTGTTCCAGCAAGAAGCCATAAGCTATGTTTTAAAAGTTAAAATTGGAATATACAATGTATAAAGGTAATTTGTAAAAGGTAATGTAAATCACAGAATGTTTTGACTTATTCATTGGAAGGAAGTTGAAGATTTAAGCTAGTTTTTCTTATTTTGGTTAAAAATAAGGTTTATTGCTAACTCTTGGAGGCCTAATATTAACTTTGATTACTTTTTACTGCAACAGAACAGATGCCCAAAGTACAGTCTTTAGGCACACATAAGTAGGTTGGCAGTTGTTTCTAAGCAAGTTTTCTAGACTGGCCTAGAAACAATTGTAAACAATAGAAAATAGACTGTCAAAGGGTAATAAAAGATGTCTAGAATCTCCAGGATATTAAGGGTTAAAATGGTTATATCACACAGGTTCGTATTCCAAAGCACCATATGGAAGTCATGGCAAACCATAAGGAAGTCATGGCAAAATACATCCTAAATTTTACAGCACTTTGTAAAGCAGATCATATATCAAATGGAAACAGTGGTTGCCAATAAAGTCAGAACAGTGTCCTAACATTTTTAGGTGAGAGCTTTACCAATCACTTTCTGTCCATCGTCCGTCCAGCATAAATATGTCAATTCAAGTTTGTTCAAATAAAGTTGCCATGCCCACAGGGGGCACAGCAACGGGCATAACTCTGATAGCACCCCTAAATGTTTTTTAAAAATTCAAAAAATATGTCTAGGGTGGGGGGGGGGGGGGGGGGGGGTGGGGGGTGTCAGATTCAAGTTTGTTCAAATCGAGTCCCTGGGTTAAGATTTGGGCTCTCAATTGGAGCCTGAGTTTTAACTTAGTGCAATATGTGGAAGAATATTCTTGAAAAATCTTCTTCTTCAGATCCTCTAGTTGAAATCTTCTGATATTTGGTGTACAACATCTGTAGGGAGGGGGGGGGGGGGGGGGGGGGGGGGTCAGATTCAAGTTTGTTCAAATCAGGTCCCTGAGTTAGTATTTGGGCTCCATATTGGATCCCAAAGTTTAATTTGGTGCAGTTTGAGGAAATTTCTTGAAAAATCTTCTTCAGCAGATCCACCAGTCAGAATGCTTTCATATTTGGTATACAACATCTCGGGGGGGGGGGGGGGGGGATCAGATTTAAGTTTGTTTCAGTCTGGTCCCTGAGTTAGTATTTGGGCTCTCTATTGGAGCCCAAAGTTTAACTTGGTGCAATTTGAGGAAATTTCTTTAAAAATCTTCTTCAGAACCACCAGTCATAATCTTTTCATGTGTGGTATATAACAGCTAGAGGGGGGGTCAGATTCAAGTTTGTTCAAATCGAGACACTGGGTTAACTTTGTGTAATCTGTAGAATATTCTTTAATAATCTAATCTGAGAATCCTATCATATTTGGTATACTTCATCTCTAAGGGAGCCAGATTCAAGTTTGTTGACATTGAGTTCCTCGCTTAATATTTGGGCTCCCTATGGGAGCCCTAATTTTAACTCAGTGCGATATGAGGAAATTTCTTTAAAAATCTTTTTCAGATCCACCAGTCAGAATTCTCTCATATTTGGTATATATCATCTCTAGGGGGATCAGATTCAAGTTTGTTCAAATTGAATTCCTCAGAGCCCGAATTTTAACTTAACTCATCTCTAAGGGAGCCAGATTCAAGTTTGTTGACATTGAGTTCCTCGCTTAATATTTGGGCTCCCTATGGGAGCCCTAATTTTAACTTGGTGCGATATGAGGAAATTTCTTTAAAAATCTTCTTCAGATCCACCAGTCAGAATCCTTTAACATTTGGTATACATCATCTCTAGGGGATCAGATTCAAGTTTGTTCAAATCGGGTCCCTAGGTTGAAAATTTTGGACCAAAATTTCAAGAAAAAAAAATGGTTTGATTTTTTATGTGTTTTGTTCAATTTTGAGACGAGAAAAAAAATTTTAGCCTATTAATTTTGGGTCCAGTTCAAGCTCCGAAATTTTTAATTTTGTTTTTGGATTATGTATGCTTTTGTTCAATTTTAAGATGAAATTTTTTTTTTTTATAGCCTTAAAATTTTGGGTCCTGTTCAAATTTTGGACCAAAATTTGGAAATTTTTTTTTTTATTCTTTTCAAAATCAAGTTCCTAGATGAATTCGAGTGGCTTTATGCAAAAATGTTATTATGCTATGTCCTCCCCCTCCCTTCCTTGGGGGTGGGGGAGGGGACAGGGAGGGCAGTTAGATGTAATAAAAAAATACCCCTATGGCCACCAACCTCACTCCCCACCCCTAGGGGTCAATTAAGCTGAGGGAAAAAATGCAATATAAAGGAATTTCTTCAAAAATCTTCTTCTCTAGAACCATCTTTTGAAATTTGGTATACAATATTTCTAGGGGGAGTCAGATTCAAGTTTGTTTGAATTGCATCCCTGAGTTAACATCTGGGCTACCTATTATAGCCTGAATTTTAACTTAGTGCAATATGATGAAATTTCATTGAAATATTTAGATCCACCATCTGAATGCTTTAATATTTGGCATACAGCATCTCAGGGGGGGGGGGGGGGGGGGGGGGGGGGGGGAGAGGTAGGATGTGTATGTAGGATTTAAGTTTGTTCAAATTCAAATTGGGTCCATGGGTTAATATTTGTGCTCTATTTGGTCAGGGGGCAGTGACATAACAACTCTTGGAAGTTCGGCAGTGCTAGTCTACAGCTGTTAGAACTGGAAGCATTCAGGAAGACCCAGGATGAGATAGACACAGTTATGAATAATTTCATGACTTCATTCCTCTGAAGTGTTGATGAGCCACGACTAACTGAATGTGATCCAAAGTATTTCTTTGAACCACTTTGTCAGGTGAGCAATTAAGGCCCTTGTTGTATCAAGTGTGCGACATTACACATTACCAGACTTAATGCACTTCAGACTCCACATGTTTTTTAGCTCATCTTGATGAAGACAAGCTGAGCTTATCTAATCGTTCTCCATCCATCATCAGGTGTCCATCCATCTGTCCAAGCAAACAAATCAGGTTTATGTGCCTAGTTGTTGGTACACAGCACTGTTGTGTGTCTAGTCTGATTTATGTGACTGGCTTCATAAAGCTGAACAAATAGCGTTTATGTGTCTAAAAAGTGAGTTATGTGGCTAAAATGTTTTTTTATGTGGCCAAAATGATTTTATGTTAAAGTGAGTGTTAGGGTCAGTAGCTGAAAGGGTTGGGGTTTGCTACTACCCAGAAATTAGACTTAAAAAGGAGTTTTTAGTGATTGTCCATGCATTTTAAATTCCTCAAATATTTTAGCCACATAAACCTGATTTGCAGGAGCATCCGTCCATCTGTCCATCCGTCTGTCCACCTGGTGTTGCATGGGTACATCCATCGCCCGTTAACTCTATGTTTTAGACTTCTCCTCTAAAACCATGGGGCCAATTCAATCAAAAGTTTGTTTGAGTGATGGCCCCGAAGGGGCATTGCATTTTTGTTCAATTCAACATGGCCAGCCCCCATAGGGAGGAGGTGGCGGAAAATACTCCAAAATATTTTTAAAATCTTCTTCTCATGAACCAGTGGGTATAATGACTTGACATTTGGTATGGAGCTTCCTCTTGAGGTGCAGAATCAAATTTGTTCAAATGAAGTTTGTGGTGCTATATTTGCCTTTATAATAGGAGGGGCAAGATTTTTGTCCCCGCCCAAAATTTATATTTCTGAACCTATGGTCCGATTTGAACTAAATTTGGTATGTGGTATTATTGGGTCATAACTACTAGACTCATGCAAAAAAATGTCCCCGTAGGAACCCCAGGAGCTAAAAATAGAAATATTACACCCATATTTCCCAAACCACACAGAACAGAGAACTGTTATTTGTTATGAAGCATCCTTAGGAACAGTAGAATTGAATTGTAAAAAAAATTGCCATCAGTTATGTCAGGGTGTTCTGTAGGTGGGGGAGGGGATGGGGATCAAAAAAATGCAGAGTCAGCATATTTGCAAAAAATTTTTAAAAAAATTTCTACAGAACCAGTGGTCACAATCTTTTGATATTTGGTAAACAGCATCCTGAGGGGGTTAGATACAAATTTGTTAAAATGAAACCCCTTGGTTCATATTTGGACTCAATACAAGAGGGCAATATGGGGAATAATCTTCAAAAATCTTCTTCAGAACCACCAGTCAGAATCTTTTAATGTTTGGCATACACCATTGTAGTGAGGGTCAGATTCAACATTGTTCAAACCATGGCCCTTGGTTAACATTTTGGCTTTCTATGGAAGTCCAAATTTTAACTCAGTGCAATATGGGGGATAATTTCAGATTCAAGTTTGTGCAAATTGAGTCCCTGGGTTAATATTTGGGCTCCCTATGGCAGCCTAAATTATAACTTAGTGCAATATGCAAAAATTTCTTTATTTATTTCCTTCTTAAGATTCACCAGTCAGAATCATTTCGTATTTGGTTTACAACATCTCTAGGGGAGGCTGATTGAAGTTTGTTCAAATCGGGTCCCTGGGTTAATATTTGGGCTCTCTAAGCAGCCTAAATTTTAACTTAGTGCAATATGAGGAATTTTCTTTAAAAATCTTCTTCAGATCCACCAATCAGAATCCTTCCATATTTGTTTTACAACATCTCCAGTGGTGAGATTGAAATTTGTTCAAATCGATTGCCTGGGTTAATATTTGGGCTCCCTACAGAAGCTGGAATTGGCCATGTAGCTGTAGAATTAGAAATTTTTTATTAAGTACCCTCTAGAGGTGTGTAACGAAGATTAATCCACATAGGTTGCACCAAGATGCTCCATAGGGCCGCTTCATGTTTTACATGATGATCATCTGAAGAAAAGGCAAAGTGCTTGGACTATTTTAGTCACTCCTTAGGGGGCTCAAGGATTGACAATGGATCCTATGGAGATTGATTGCTTAATGTAGATTCATTTTTACATCGGGTTCTGTTTAAGGTGAGTACGTCAGGCCCCATGAGGCCTCTTGTTTTATAATTACTCACTCTCATAAACAAAGGTATTTTCCAGATAAAAGTATACAAATACATGAATAATATGTAGACATATTTATTATACGCTAAACTTTAATCAAAATGGTGACTTTTGAAGCATCACTTCAAGGTGAATATGATCAAATTATCACTGGAAATGATCAATTTGTTCTAAAAATCGTATAATGAAAAGAAAATCTAGTGTTATTGAGAGGATGCCGATCATTTTCAGCAATAATTTAACATGTATTCACCTTGAATTGATGCATGAAACCCGCCAGCTGAATCAGATTGCGAGATGCTAGCTGTTCCAAGTATCAAATAAATCACTTCTGCGTATCAATGCGCATCAGCTGTTTACTTTCATTCATCAATTCAATGTTGAAAGAAGTGGAAGGTACGATAGGAAAGATCAGATTCTTATAAAAAAATGTATAATAAAAAGAAAATCTAGTGTTTTTGAGTGGATACCAAAAATTATCTCACTCGTGACTGAGACAAATGGTGAATTTCACTTGCGCAAGCTCTCGCAAAAAAATAAACATTTGTCTCGGTCACTCATAATTTTTGGTATCCACTCAAATACACCAGATATCCTCTATTCACACATTTTTTTTTTAACCCTATACCTTATTTTACCATGTATCATTTTAAGTTAAACCACTTAACAGTATATATAATTGCATTGATTATTTATTGAGTTTTACGCTAATATTTTCAGCATTGAAGAAAGCCATGTCTCTATCAACAGTACAGGTTCCAATACCGAGAGGACAGAAAGAATTAAGTACATATTTTAATAACAATACAGTAGATCTAGTAGTTTAATCCCTTGTATCTTGCTTGATAATGTCAATGCTACTCTCAGTTGATTGGTGGTTCTTTTGAGTACTCCAGATTCCTCCACCCTTAAAACAGGCTCGCACTATATGACCCTGGCTGTTGAAAGTATTTTTAAACCCCAGTAAATAAATAAATGAACAATTGAATAAATAAATAAAGTCACTACTGAAAAATAAAGCTACTACTGGATTAAATGCTAGAGTAAATGTACTGAAATTAAAAAGGTCTGTAAAATGGGCAAATTCACTTCATAACCACAGTCAAATTTGTACTATGAAGGAAAAGTGATTAGTTTTGTGTTTGACAATTTATGCAAACAACAGAAGCATTATATTAACCAGTATCTAATGAAATGAACACTGTTATTTTAGAACTTACATTACTCTCTTTTAGGGGTTGAGTAGACAATTTTTTATGACACAGCAGTGCCACTGTTTGTCCATCTGCCTGTCCATCCATCTGAAGATGGAGTTGGTTTCCGCTTTACAATTGAAGTTTAGCTTGGGGGGGGGGGGGTAGGGGGGGGAGGGGGGGGATGAAATTCATGTTTCTTCAAATCAGGGCCCTGGGAAAATATTTGGGCTCCCTTTGAGAGCCCAAATCTTAACTTAATTTAATATGAGGGTATTTCTTTCAAAATCTTTTTCTTCAGATTCACAAGTTACAATCCTTTCGTCTTTCATATTCAACATCTCTTGGTGGGTCAGATTCAAGTTTGTTCAACTCAGGTCCCTGGGTTAATATTTGAGCACCCTATTGGAGCCTGAATTTCAACTTAGTGCAAATACGGAGGAATTTCTTTTAAAATCTTCTTTTTCAAATTCACCAGCCAGAATCCTTTCATATCTGGTACACATCATCGCTTGGGAGGGGAGAAAGGTCAGATTCAAATTTGTTCAAATCAAGTCCCAGGGTTAATATTTGGGCTCCCTATGGTAGCCCGAAATTTAACTTAGTGTAATGTGCAAAAATTTCTTTAAAAATCTTCTTTTTCAGATCCACCTGTCAGAACGCTTTCACATTTGGTATACAGCATCCTGGTGGTGTAAGGGCTCAGACTTAAGTTCATTGATATTTGGTCTCCTTAGTTTGGCATTACTGGAAATCTGGGCATTATTTCTGTGGTAGCATCCCAGTAATAGAAAAATATCATCTGGAATGTATAATAGAGTTATAAATAATTAAATAACTTCATTCCTCTGTAATGTTAACTGGCTATAGATGCTAATTAAATACTTCTTTAAACAACTCTGGTCAGGTGAGTGCCTCAGGCCCCATGGGGCCTCTTGTTCAGTATATTGCCCATCTCTATTTAAAACGTAGGTTCTGTTTGACAAATGCAAATCAAAAGCTATTTGGTTCTATCCAGACCCATGTCATCTAGATTGTGCCCATTGGCAAGACACTTGTAATCCCAATTGTTCAAGTAGGAGCACAGTGTGCAGTGTTCTTAGGAATTTTACATGATGATGGTTCACCTGCCTTTTATCATGCTTGTGTGGGGCTAGTAAGTTGAAAAGACTAACAGTCACTTGTAACTGTGAGTGCTTGGGTCCCTCCACCCATAAAACTGTCCGACACATATAAATTTTACACATAATCACTAAATTTACAGGTTTACCTAACAAATCAGTCACATCCATTTACAAATTGAGCAGTTCAAAAAAAATATTTTTTTCAAAAAATTTCATTGAAAACATATCATGTAACCATTTATTGGAATGAGCTCATTTCAGTGATGGGTCACATGACATGGTTTTGTTGAAGTTGTTTGAAAAATTTGAAAAAAAGTATTTAAAATAATAAATTTGTGGTATCGTGTGTGATGGGTAAAAGGTTAAGAAGAACCTGATCAGTTTTGGAGTATGTAGCCTTAAGTTCAATATTGATGGGACTGTAACTAAAAATTCAACTTGATTAGCTGATATGACCAGGCAGTATCAGCTTCTCACTGCACTATAAAATTAATTGCTTTACAATCATCATTTCATAAATAATTTGTTGGTGTGGCTAATCATTTTAGAATTACACCTGTATATGGTATATCTAGTTTCCTGTTTTGGTGAGATTTATCCATATCATTACCAGTGATTTGCCAATTATTATGACCCCGACCTTCAAAGGAGGATTCAGGGGTATCTAGTGGAGACCTCCATTCGACTGTCAGTCTGTCCATCCATCTGTCCATACAAATGTTTTGGATTGTAATTTCAAAGCTATCGTTTGGATTTGGATTTCCTTTGGTATGCTGATAGACCTGCATTGGGAAACGGATATGCACAAGGAATGGGTTCCATCCAATAATTTTTCCCAGAGTTATGGCCATTTTTCACTCTTTCGACTAGATAATTTTTTTCTGTACCACAGTACATTTAAGGCTACTTTGAACATGCCTACAGATTGGGGCAGTGGCCAGACATGTTAAGTTTCATGATTTTGGCGGGAGGCTCCCAATTTTTGATGCCATCTCCTGACCCCATGTTTTGTTTGCAAACTTGAATTCCGAGTTTTCAGTTTACTGTACAAACTACTATAAATAAGTTGAGTGGAACTTGGAAGATAGAGAAAGTATTTTGAATAAATTGCCTTACATTTGCCTGGGCTGTAGATAATTCAGATGCGTGAAAGAATAACTGAAAAGAGTAAAAAAAATAATTAGGTAAAAAACAAACCTCTACAGTCGAAATTAGGAGAGATTTTGGTGAAAATATTGGAGTGAGTAACCAACAAATGTGATTCATATTCCATGACTTAGTTCAACAAAAGTTAACACAATCACATGAAACCTTGCTATTTTGACATCAGGATGCAAGGGGTTAAGAAGAAGCTGATCAATTTTGGAGTCTGTAGCCTTAAGTTCAACATTGATGGGACTGTAACTAAAAATTCAACTTGATCAGCTGATATGACCAGGCAGTATCAGCTTCTCACTGCACTATAAAATTAATTGCGTTTCAGTCATCATTTCATAAATAATTAATTGGTGTGGCTAATCATTTTAGAATTACTCCTGTATATGGTTTCTCCAGTTTCCAGTTACTGAGGGGGGGGGGGGGGGTTGTCAGATTCAAGGTTGTTAAAATGAAGTCCCTTGGTTCATATTTGGATTCGATACAGGAGCCCCAGTTTTTAACTTAGGGGGGAATAATTTTTAAGAATCTTCTTCTTCACAACCACTGGTCAGAATCTTTTAATGTTTGGTATGCATAATTTTTATGAGGGTCAGATTCAAGATTATTCAAATCAAGTCTCTAGGTTCATATTTGGATTTCGTACAGAAGGCCAAACTTTAACTTAGTGCAATATAGGAGATAATTTTTAAAATCTTCTTCTTCAGATCCACCAGTCAAAACGCTTTCATGTATGGTATACAACATCTCTAGGGGGGTGGAGGGGGGGGGGGGATGTGGGGGGCAGATTCAAGTTTGTTTAAACCGAATCCCTAGGTTAATATTTGGACTGACTATGGTAGCCCAAATTTTACTTTAAAAATTTTCTTCTTCAGGTAAAAATTTTCTTCTTCCGGTCCACCAGTCAGAATGCTCCATTTTTGGTATACAATATCTCTGGGGTTCAGATTCAACTTTGTTCAGATCTAGTGCCTGGATTAATATTTGGGCTCCCTATGGGAGATTAGTGCAATATGAGGGAATTTCTTCACAAATTTTCTTCTTCAGTTTCACCACACCAGTTAGAATTCTTTCATATCTGGTTTCCAACATTGCTGGGGGGAGGGGGGGGGGGGGGGGCGTCAGATTCAAGTTTCAAGTATCGTCTAGAGGTGTGTAACTAAGATTAATCCACATTGGTTTTATCAAAGGGGCTCCATAGGGGAACTCCACTTTTTTCATTATACCCCCGCAAACAAAGTTTGGGGAGGTATATAGGAATCACCCTGTCCATCCGTCCATCTGTCTGTCTGTCCATCCTTATAAGCGCAACTATAAGAACTCCATATGAAGATGTGCATGAAGCAGTATAATTCCGTTCTGACATTTCTAAGGGGAGATAATCTAACTTATACATTACTGGCACGCGGGGGGTGGGGGGGGGGGTATCACTTTGTGAGCTTGCACAGTACCTCTAGTTATGATCAACTGAAGGAAGGTCATGATGCTTGGACTATTTTAGTCACTCCTGAGGGGCTCAAGGATTGACAATGCATCTTGTGGAGATTGATTGGTTAATGCAGATTCATTCTTGGACTCTGTTTATATTGGCTTCTGTTCAAGGTGAGCGCATCAGGTCCTGTGGGACCTCTTGTTTTTGAATTACACCTGCATGTGGTATATCCAGTTTCCTGACCTCCAAAGGAGGATTCAGGGGTTATCTAGTGGAGACCTCCATCCATCCATCTGTCTGTCTGTCCATCTGTCCATACAAACAATTTGGATTGTATTTTCAAAGCCATCAGTTGGATTTGGATCTCTGTTGGTATGCCAATAGACCTGCATGGGGGAACGGATTTTCACTCTTTCAACTTGGAAAATTATACATTTAAGGCTACTTCGAACATGCCTGTGGGTCGGGGACAATGGCCCATGCATTGTGTAGCCCTTGTTGTACATTTTTATTTCCTTTAGATCATCTCCCTCACATGTGCTGGTTTGATTATTGTCACTTTGTTTCTCTCCTTCTTATAAATCGCAGCTGTAGTGAGAATGGCTGCTGGAGGCAGGTATTTCTCAAGGTAAACACTTCCTGTGGTTTCAGTTATCTTCCGGGATATGCTCTTGAGATGAAGTCTATTTTTGTCTTTCATTAACGTTACTTTGTGCCAACGAGACGTGTCATATTAGATTCCTAAACATTGGTAATTCTATAAAATCTGAACATAGTGTTACTGTCTCTTTAATGGATCACTGGTAAATTATCTACCAAGTTTACCTCACAGGCATCAGAAGGAAGTGAGGAAAGTGTATCCTTTCTTTCTTATTTATTCTCTCACTCGGCATTTTGTGAGAATTCATGGCTGTTTTTTTGTGAAGTCTTTTTGTTTGAGTGAATGATTACTGTGCAAAGCTGGATAGAGAGATCCTAGCTTCTAATTCGTAATTTTTGCCATCATTTCTTCAAACGTTTTTGTGTTGTAATAATAAGAAATATTTTATCAAGGTACACCTTAACGTTCAAACTGTCACTACCCAGCAGTTATAAGAACTGGAATACATTGACCAGCATCAAGCCCAGAAACTGGTGAATTTCAGAAGAGCCCATGGCTTTTTGGAAGCCTGCGATATGCTGCAACTGACTGGTCTGAATTTGTCAATATTGATAGATTTTAATATCAGAAGAAACTTTGAGATAGGTAGGACAACATTGAAGATGGCGATGAATCTTCAACCAAAAAAGTACCACCGATATCAAGTTACACTGATCTGAGTGAAGATAAATCATCATCATCCTATTGGGACCCGTGTGGCTAGGTCAAAATCACATATTGGACAGCTTAAACTCAAGCACCTGAGCAACCAAAACATAGTATTGGGTGGAATTGTGGCAAAGAAGATTTCAAGATTTCAAGTGAACATTTTGGAGAAGCTTGATACTTTGCAGAAAATTTTACAAACTATGATTGATTTTTTAATAAACAAACACGCAAAATGCAACATCACTTCAAACAGCGCCCTCACAACAACAATAATAACGGTAATATTTTAGCAAGCAAAGACATGAGCAGGTCTGGCAGAATCACAAACATAGAATCTCATGCTGCTAAAAATAAGCCAAGGAAAAAATCGAGAAAAAGTCAACAAAAACAGGGAGGTGGATGCAAAAAAATAATGTAACCCTCATACCACAGATCAAAGATCTTGACAGGAGGACAGAAAATCCCAACGAATCATGACTGAGTCTTCTGATGATCCATTTTTTGTTCTCGTTTTTAGCTGTTATACCACCAGGCATATATATGTGTATAACTCAACCCCCACTGAACACAAGGAACAAACATAGCTCATCTAAAACTAAGCAAACACCGTTCTTCAGAAAATAAGAAATTTCAAAAACTGAAATTATCTCTGCCAGAAAAGAGGAGGGAAAGCAGAATCCAGCTCAAAAATACAAACCCTGCAGTGGTGATCAACAAAGTGACAGAGTGTTTGACTTGTCAATGTTTGGACCATTCCTACATAGCTACAATCAATAAGCCATCAATGCTTTTATCAAATGAGTTTCTTTGTGGATTTGATGAACTTTTTCAAAATGTTGAGACCATTACTCAAGATATGTCATCAGCAAGGGTGTTCGCTTCACCAAAGCAACAGATTGAACCCAACTGGCCTCAGAATGTCTGTTCTGTTTCTCAGAAACCAGGTGAGTGGAGATTTATGTGAAGTTTCCTGCTAAGACATTTCAATGTTTGTAAAAATCATACACACTGAATTGAAAGACAGAAGACAAGAACTGCGGGCTCCGCATTTGGAAAGCATACTTCCCTACATGGCTTGGGGCGAATAGTATTGGCATTGAACCCTGTAGATGTTTGATGTTTAAAGCTGACAAATTTGGATTCCTGCAAGAAGTTATTTGATAGCTCAACATGTGGATTCAGAGATTTAACAGCCTGCAAGTTGCAGTATTGATTCTGCAGATGTGGTAACAATGGATGTCTCAAATTATGTAGAAAAAACTTTAGTTTAGCCAATATTTATTCAAAATATCTGACAGAAAGCTAAAAAGCTGATACAAGGTCGTTTCCACATACAACATTTACAATGTTACAATGTAACAGGATCAATAATAGTCAAAAGGTTACACATATTTTGTTTAAACTATGAAAAAACTTTGTAGTCGGTTATAGCTGACACAATAATTGTTCCACACCAAAGCACCCATTGTCACTGAATTTGCAGAATAAATATTGCTGACATTAAAGAAAATAATCTGCCAAAATTCAAATCGGCATCAGCATTTCACCAAGTTTACAACAATTTGAGTTCATTGAGCTTGCATGAACACTGCAAAACAGTTGCGTTGTCTTGAGTACAATCACAATGACACCTACCTTTTAACAACTTCTTTCTTTTAACATTTTGCACCCATACACTGCGTTCTTTCAGAGCTTCATTGTATGTACATACATGTAATTACTAACATCTGAGTTTAGGATGTCAATGCTTTTGGCCGCCATGTGCCAGTAGTTGAAGCAGTCAGGTTATGTGAACACCTGTTAAAATTTTTTGACAGGGATCAGAAGGTTACAGATTTCAGTCACCGCCCAATTTGATAGTCTAAGGCCTTTTCTTCTGAATTTGCTAATCAGACTTTAGTTAATTGTCATTATCAGTCACGAGAAATTATGTTTGTGTACATACAGAACGTTTTACTGTTGATAAAAATGGCATGAAACGGCCCACATAGTGGAGCATATTTGCACCACTCTCTCAACGGAATTCTATACACGAAACTTGATAATTTATTCTAGCAAATTCATTTAAATTTTACAAGTTATTTTAAACCATTACTTGTCTTGTTAGAAAATGAAATTATAGTTTAGTTTCACAAGAGGGGGAGGAGTGTAGTGAGAAAGGCTCAAGGTAAACACTTCCTGTGGTTTTGATTATCCCCCATGATATGCTCTTGTTTGAGATTAACTCTATTTTTGTCATTCATTAAAATTGTTTTGTGCCGACGAGACTTGTCATTTTAGATTTCTAAACATTGGTTATTCTATAATCTGAACGTAGTGTTGAGCACTATCTCTTTAATGGACCACTGGTAAGTTAGCTACCAAATTTACCACACAACTTTCGTGCTACTAATTTTGGGTATATTGTTTATTTATTTATTGATGCTTCACATGCCTTAATAGATACTAGTACATACTTATAAATATATCCTATATCTGTTCCCATTTTTCTATTACCTTCTTTCAGTGTGAACTGAAACATGAAGCCAATTCCTAAAGCTCACCAACTGATTTAATTGATTCAATTTCCATTTCCAACCCCTGTGATGACCACTGCAAATAAGATATTTTGTTTGAGCTTGGGCTTTATGCACTCAATTTCAACTTATCCCCCCCACCCCCCCCCCCCCCCCCCCCCCATCCCCTTTTTACCTACGCTCTATGGGCCGTCATGGAGCAGAGGCTGCACAAAGCCAGGCAAGTTCCAAATGCAAAAAATAGTTTCTTCCCTATCTCTCTCCAAGTGCCATACTTTTACCATTTAGCTAAAGCAACCAGTATGTATTACCGACTGTGATGGGAGGTCTGGAGTGTATTCTGAGGATTTCACAAATTATGTTTTCTGTTTTCAGTTAATGAGTATTCTTTTTAATTTAAAATCTTAAGCTTTACACATCTTATTTGTAGCTTTTGTACCCTGGCTCCTTCACTTATCCCTCCTCCTGTCCTATATCACATCAACTGATCCAGTCATTATTCTATCACTGACAACAACAACACTGACAACACTGGAAACAGCCTTCACAGGAAATCACTGAGCTAGCCCATAATCCATTGTATTGTTATTAAACTGGTTGCTATTTTTAGAACTGCACATGTATCATCTAATTAGGATGTATTGTTGACTGTATTGAATTGTTCACTGTATAATTTCTATTTAAAGAATAGCACATGGACTGACTGCCTGTCTATCTGTGTGTATGTCTCTTCATTACAATATTTATAAATCAGGAATACTGGCAATTAACACTAACCTTCTTTTTTTTTTTTTCTTTGTGAATGTTTAACGTATGTATACATATGTACATATATCTAAAATTTTTGGAAAACTGTGTATTAAATTTCAATATCAATCTTTCCTGTCTGAAAGATCGCCAATAGCTGCTTGCCAGAAGCACCTCGTTTAGTGAGACAGTTTGCTAACTGGAAAGCACCAGGGCACCATTTTACTGAATGTACTTCTCCATTCTCAAGAATTTGTTTAATAGCTCCAATGTCAATTCAAAGTCTCTTATCATCCACAAGCTTAGTTGAGTGAATTGCCTCAATAACACTTTTATTATCTACAGTAGCAGTTATGGGAAGTTCATTGTTAGGTCCAACTACTTTCAGTATCAATGTTTTAATATATAATGCTGCTTCTTATCCTTCTTGCAGACTAAGTGCCTCAGCTGCTAGTGTAGAACGGACGACTCTTTTAATTTTGTTAGCAAAAGTTTTTAACAGATGTTAGTAAAATTACATGCCCCATGGTGCTACTTATGCCATCAGCAAGGTTCGCATGTGCAGCATCAGAAAACATTAGGATTTTTAGAAATTTCCTAGATTAGGAAACAATACTTCCGATTGTTCATTTTTAATTTTAGCTAGTACTTTTGAAGCTCTCACCAAATCATTCACTTCACCTTTTTTAAATCTAGAGCTCAGCTCAATTAGTTCAAATGCCAAATTGGGTTGTGTTCCCTGTACCACCCACTTCAAACAGCCAACAAATGATCGTAACTGGGTTGTTTCATCGTCATTTAACAATTCCTTTTTCTGCATACTTCTTTCTGGTGTGATTTTAGCATTTTCCATGCACTCAACATAATTATTTTGATCTAAGGAAATACCATGCTTCTTTTGTTTGATTTGAAAACCAAAATACCTAAAATTTGTCTTTTCTATTTTTCCAGCCCAAAATCTCTGTTTCAAACCATTCATGCCTTCATTATCAAATACATTGTTTCCAGCATGTAAAAAGTCATCAATATGGCTAACAACTAAACCTTGTAGTTCACCATCTTTGGAGTGTTTATAGTAGAATGACGGATGTATTACAGACTGTGAACAACCCAACTGGATGAGTTCTTGGGTAACACTATAATAAAATTGCCACGCAGCATCATTCAGCCTATAAAGACACTTTTTTAAACGCCATATCCTTCCATTAGTGTTTGCTTCTTTAGGTGGAGTTATAAAAACTTCTCTATTTAATGGTCTTCCTTGTAAAAAGGCAGATTTAATGTCAGTTGTTTTTACTTTCCATTTTCTACTGGCAACAATACTTAGAAAAACTCTTACAACACTCTTTCCAACCGTAAGTGAGTCAGTTTGTATATCTGCCAACTCCTCAAACCCTCGTGCCACTAATCTAGCCCTTACATTGTCACCCTTATGACACAACAACCATCGTGTTGACACACAAAATTGACCTTTATTTTCAATTTCCTCATAAACATCAAACGATTTTAATTTGTGCAATTCTTCAAGCTTTGCTTCAATGCATTCTGGATCATTCTGCCTATTTTGGGGAATCATAACAACATTTACATCATCCAAAGGAAGTTGTTCCCAGCATATCCTACCTAAGTCAATACTCTTTGCTTCACCTCCGATATCCTGCACATTGTACCAGGTGGTATTCTTCCCTGTAAATTTTCCTGCTCGACCAAGAATTGTAGCTTCAGTCCAGTCATCAGAATCATTTACTTTATATTTTATTCCATCATTTTCTTTTAACGAGATATTTAAAGTTTTTGAACACAGAGGTTTTGTTGTAATATTTTTCCCGCTCTTTTTATCAACATCAAAGTCTTTGTCTTTCAAATCATCAAATTCACACACATTTTATTTTCAAAATCCATTTGCAGTTTTGATCTTTATAAAGAATTGAACTTTTATTTTGTGAAGTAAATAAACCAGCGAAGAGATGTCAATGAAAATAAACCCTCCTGTGTTTAAAAAGGCTTGTAATTATGAAAGATATAAGCAAGAATTACTTGCCTGGAGAGAAGTTACTGACTTAGTTAAAAATAAGCAAGGGATAGCCATTGCTCTCACATTACCTGAGAATGATGAAACAAAAATTCGAGAAAGAGTGTTTGTAGAATTACCATTAGTGGACCTCAAAAAGGATGATGGCTTTGATAAGTTATTGACATTTCTTGATAAACATCTCGGTAAAGATGACTTAGAAGATAGTTTGAGTAAATTTGAAGATTTTGAAGATTACACAAGGAATGATCAGGAACCCATTAATGATTATATCATCAGTTTCGATCAGAAGTATAATCGAATCTTGAAAAAGGATATGAAATTACCGTCAGAAATCCTAGCATTCAAATTGTTGAGGAAATCCAAGATAACGAAAGAGGAAAAATTGCTAGTTCTCACTGGGATGGACTATTCACAAAAAGATACACTTTATGAACAGGCTAAAAAGTCTTTGAAGAAATTTAAAGGTGAGGGTTCTGTAGATGCTGGTTAAAATAACAGTTCAGTTGGCACACGGTCCATTAAATTTGAACCAGCATTTTTAGCGGCGCATGAAGATGCTTTGTTAGCTGCAGGTTATGTGAATCAGCGTAAATGGAGATGGCAAGACAGAAAAGGTACATGGAATACTAAAGGTGGCAATAGAAATCAGAATATAGGAAACAGAAGTAGTCAGGAGAGCCCCATTAATCCAATTGGTACAGATGGTCAACCAATAACATGCAGAGCGTGCGGCTCTTATCGACATCTAGTGAAAAATTGTCCACATAGTTGGGAGAAACTTTCTAAAGTAAATGTTGTAGATCACAGTGAAACTGAACATGTTGTACTTTTTACTGGCTATAATAAACAAGATATAGCACAGCTGGGTGTTGAGGCAAAAAATTGTGCAGTCCTCGATAGTGCTTGCACCAGCACAGTCTGCGGTAAACTTTGGATGAAAAGCTATTTAGATTCATTGAGCGATTCAGACAAAAATAAAGTTGTATTTAGTGAGGGACTGAAGATCTTTAAATTTGGTGGTGGCACAAAGCTTAAATCTTTAGGTGAATACCATTTACCTGCAGTTATATCCGGGCGAGAAGTCACTATCGTCACAGATGTTGTTGATTCTGATATACCTTTGTTACTTTCTCGATCAGCCATGAAAAAGGCTCATGTCAAACTTGATATTGTAAATGACACTGCTGAAATTCTTGGGATGGAGGTGGCTCTAAATATAACTACTTCAGGTCATTATTGCATTCCTATTGACAAAGAAGTGTCATTAGAGAATATATTGTCAGTAAAACTTTCTGATATGACTGACGTAACGTTGAAAAAGGCAATTACAAAATTGCATAGACAGTTTGCTCATCCTCCCACAAAAAGACTTATTACATTGTTGAAAGATGCAGGGGTGTGGCAAAATGAGTATAATAACATTTTATATCTAAATTCTAGAGAATTGTGACATGTGCAAAATGTATGACACTACACCACCATGACCTTGTGTGGCAATGCCTATGGCTAAAAATTTCAATCAGAAAGTGGCTCTTGATTTAAAACAATGGAATGAGAAATGGATATTACATTGTATAGATATGTGGTCTAGATTTACGATTTCAATATTCATTGATAGAAAGAAGACCAGGAATGTAATAGACAAACTTATGTCTGAATGGATTGGAATATTTGGTGTGATGGAAGCTATTTTAACTGACAATGGTGGGGAATTCAACTCGGAGGAAATGCGTGAAATCACATCAGTTCTTAATGTAGAGGTTTGTACTACTGCTGCAGAAAGTCCATTTCAAAATGGGTTATGTGAACGGGTTCACGCTGTAACAGATGTAATGTTGATGAAACTTAAATTTGATCACAAAGATATCTCAGAGGATGTTTCACTGCGTTGGACAAATATGGCCAGGAACTCTTTGCAAATGTGGAGTGGCTTCAGCAGTTATCAGCTAGTGTTTGGTGTAAACCCTAAACTTCCTAATCTGATATGCGATTCTGTACCTGCCCTTGAAGGAAGCACTAATAGTGAAATTTTTGCTGAACATTTGAACATTTTACATGCAGCACACAGAGCTTACATTCAGTCCAAATCTGAGGAAAGAATCAGAAGAGCACTCAGGTGTAAAGTGAGAGCATCAGAACAGATCTTTAACAATGGAGATAAGGTTTTCTATACAGGAGAGGGAAAGGAAAGATGGTTAGGTCCAGGAAAAGTAGTCTTTCAGGACGGCAAAGTTATCTTTGTGCAACATGGAGGGGTATTCGTTCGTGTTTCACCGAATCATCTCATCAAAGCTCATAGTCCTGATTTTTATCAGAATACACCTGATGACAGTATTTCTTTGAATAATAATAGCTCTGATAAACTTACTAAACAAGTATCAGACAGTGATGACTGTGCTAAAACTATCAATAACTTACCAGAAAGTGATAGTGAAAGTTTTAGGTCACAATATAGAGTTTCTGAAATAATAGGAAAGAATAATCAACATGAAGATGTCAGTACAAAACCTCGCTCTGCTACCATTTGTTAAAGCAAAGCTTACCTCAAAATTAGTCATATATCACATCAACTGATCCAGTCATTATTCTATCACTGACAACAACAACACTGACAACACTGGAAACAGTCTTCACAGGAAATCACTGAGCTAGCCCATAATCCATTGTATTGTTATTAAACTGGTTGCTATTTTTAGAACTGCACATGTATCATCTAATCAGGATGACTGCCTGTCTATCTGTGTGTATGTCTCTTCAGTACAATATTTATAAATCAGGAATGCTGGCAATTAACAATGACTGCTCTGAGGTGAAATCTGGGGTGAGATTCATGGTGAGCGGACGTCTCTATGCCTCCAGTAAAACCCAAACCAGGTTTGTAGATGACAAACTGGTTTAATTTGATTGAATTCATACGCTATAAATCGAACACGTTTATAAAAACGCAAATAATGCCACTTGTGGAAATGATATGCCGGTTTGTGTGGTGCCAGAATTTTCCATTAGTAGTCAGTTACCCAGCATGGGTTCAAAACCATGGCAGGCCATTTTCACCTATCTGATAAATTCTCACCTTCCTTCCGGTTGTTTGTTTACTTGAATCAGCTGATTTCATGTGAATGATATATAAACATGAGGGTTATTGGACTTTATGGTTTTGTTAAAAGGCAATTTATTATTTTATTCCAAAATCACTGCTTTTTGTCCCATTAATAGTTTGCTAACTTTGTGTTATGACAATGTTATATGGCCGATAACTTCTGCCTTTCTGACTTTTGTCACAACTTTGGGCGTTACTCAACTTGGCAATTCATTGTTGCCTGTTTTCGATGGAGTATTGCTTTTCAGTCCCACAGAATTTAGGCCCACTAAATTTCGACCCCTATTTTAATTTAACATTTGATTTTTTCCCCCGAGAAGTTTTGATAACAGTTTGTGTATACCCTCATCAACTTTCCCTGTCCATTTTGGTCATCCCCTTTTGTTAACATGACAACGACATTGTGTTTTGGATAACTTATCAAATCTAAATTCACACCTGTTTATTTTGGTTCACAGAATAAGTGCCCATCATAACTCACTCTTCTCAGACGAGACTTTAAAAGAGCATATATATCAATATATCAAATGTATTTCGTACTCTTGTTTACTAATATCCATATTCTCTTGTTCTGTGTATTTACTTATTACCCATATATTTATTCTTTAACCTTTCATGTGTTTGGCTGCAGCTGCATTTGTCAAGGGTCTTCGATGATCTCTTCTACCCTTTTTGTGTATTAGGCTGCAACCCTTTTAGCCTTTTAGTTATGCTGCAGTTGCTATTTGATGAGGGTGTTTGCCTATCCTTTTACCCTTTATTTGTCAAGGGGCTTCGTCTATCACTTTACCCTTTTTGCAGCCATGGTTTTGCGAGGGGCTTCGCCAGTTTTTTGCTCTGTATCTCCTTGCAACTACACTTGGCAGTGCTGATGTCCAACGTATCTTCACGCCCCTTTCCTTATGCCAAGTGGGATTTTGTTTTACCCATTCCCCTCTGGTTTTTATACCCTATGGTATGTTGCTCTGTGTTTTGGTGAGGGTCTTCACATGTGTTACTGTTCTGAGACACTATTGCTGCATGGAATACATGTAAGAGACACTGTACACATTTCATTCCCTAACAAACATATGCCTTTTCTTCAGCAATGAGAAGAAAACTATATTTGTGGGCTATTCTACTAAATGTTGCTGTTTTTTTTATCATTGTTGTTATAGATCTCAAAACCATGATGAACAGAGGCTGGGAATTACAGGAAATTTCCTCAGAAATAAATAGTATTGCTGTTGGAGTTATCACTGGACCTATATATGACTACAACAATGATGGACTTGCAGATGATGTTGCCACTATCAAAAGGTTTGTTTTCCTTTTCTTTTACTAAGTCCAATGAAGTTGGAATGACTTATAGTAAAACATTAGCCTATTTTTTATTTTTTTTATTTTTTTTTTTTCATCAGACATGTTTTTCTGGCACTTTCTGTTGACCTATGCTCATGAAATTTGGCACACTTCACATTAAAAAATAATGGACAAATTCCATTTTTCACTTTCACAGTCAAAGCTTTATCCAAATAACTCCGATTTTAACATTCTTTCTTCATCTTTTTAATATCAATGCCGGTATCAAGCCTCCCATTTTCAAACTTTGCATATCTCACCAAAAAACATATCTAAAAATTTTGTACCAATCAGGAAACTCCCAGTGGTTATGACCAAATTGAAGGGTGGAGTTATTGATGTCAACATCATAAAAAATTTAATGACGCCAGCTTCCGATGAAATTTTAGTATGTTGTGGAGCACAAAAATTAGGAGATAGCAGTTGGGCAAGTCACTGATGGCTGTGCTTTGTCGGGTGGCTTCTGGAAATACACTCTGCGATTTCAAAATAATCTAGTTGTTTTATTGAGGTTTAATGACACTTGACAGCCAGGGTCATCTCATGTCAGGCAGTTTTACAGGTAAAGGAAGCCAGAGAGAACCACTGAGCAGTGCAACTATCAGATTCCCCAGCATACTAACTTCGCACAAGCAGGGTTAGCATTGGTTGAAGGCAAGTGTACCATTTACATGCAGTATGACTTAGTACATGGCACCACTGTGCCCCCACATGGGCAATAAAGATTAAGTGCCTTGCACAAGGACACAATGCAGTTACCCCTGGTGGGGTTCGAACCATTGACCTTTCTGTTCAGTTTGAAGTCCCATGCTGTAACCACTGAGCCACCGCGCCCCCATTTGTTGCCTTATGTGCATATTATGAGTTAAATGATGTATTGTTATGATATGGGATCAGTGGGTTTATAGGAGTGTGAGGTGGACTGAGTCCTTATACAGTAGAACTTGCTTAAATGGTTGAGTGCTGGAAGCCCATATTTGGGATTTAATCTGAAGTGCAGGTAACCATCTTAAAGACTTCATATTCAGTGGATGTACTTCATATTCTCCTTGAAGTGAAATTATTTGGTCTTTAAGGATTTGCCTTGTTACAATTACTCTCCCTTAAGTTTTAATAAGGCAACGATATGTCAACAAATTTTGATGACCAAAAATAATTTTGCACTACCAGTTGACAGAAAAGTCGAATCAATGGCAATATATTTTTTTTTATTTAACAGGAATATTGTGTTATCCTGAAACTTGTAAATTACCAGTTTTTGCCTACTCTCCCTCCAAAACATTTCAGGGAGGAAATAACTGTGGCACCATCCATCCATCCATTCAAAAACACAACTTGACATGTGGGGTGAGTATGATGAGAGGAAGAACCCTATTTATTTTGGGGATCTTTGTACCAAAGATTAAGGTCACAGTCACTTGAACTTGAAAATTTCATGTGAGTTTGTTTCCACTTTCTACTTAAAATCCTATCATGCCAATCGAAACCAAACCTTGACCTGTGGGTTGGGTATGATGAGAGAAAGAACTCTATTTATTTGGTAATCATTGTGCCAAAGGTCAAGGTCACAGGGACCTTAAACTTAAAGATTATCTTAGTTTCTGCTCTCTAATTAAAGTTCTGATGGGCCGAAGGAAGTCAAACTTGACATATGGATTGAGTATGATGGAAGAACTTTATTTCGGGGATCATTGTGCCAAACAGAGTGAGCTTTAACTTACAAATTTTACTGGTTTCCTGTCTCTAAAGTTCCACTGGGCTGTATCATGGTCTTTATACAGGTGGATTAGCCACCCCTAGTGGTCAGCTTGAGTTGATGGTATTTTAAGAAAAACAGCAGATATCTGTTTGATGGCAACTGTATTTTTAAAAGAGGTAGAATGCCACCGGTAGCGTGGAGCCAACCTAAGAAGAGGTAGTCTTTGTGCTTCAAGCATTATATTATAAGTCCATTTTCTTGAGATTCTGTAGCCTGACAGTTTGATCTGAATGGCTTTAGGCAAATTAGGCTGACTGATGACACTCCCACGATAGGCAGAATGATATTTAATACCCTAACTATACAATTTGCAATAATAAATTAATACCACAAATGTTTATATTCCCCCAACCACTCCACTTTACTCACTGTTTAGTATATGTCAATGCACTCATGGAAGCTGGATGAAATCTTTGGTCGACCCTGTTGACATTTGTGGATGACTCCTGGTCCACGTTGACTTCTGACATAATATTTTCCTCTCCAATCTTATGCATGTCCTCTGTAAGATAATTAGTTTACACTTCCGTATGACCGAATTAGCTGCATCTTGCTGAACTTATGCCAGTCCTCCTCAGAATTATAACTTTATGGTTCTTGGTCATTGCATTGTTACATATATTAAATGCTTTATTCCATTCCAGGTCAATTCACCCTTCACTGATGAAACAGCTAAACTCCATAACTCCAGCCAGATTTCTGTCCAATGGCTGCTGTGCCTATCTTCCTGTGATAATCCTAGTAGACATTTTGTCTACATGACTGTGCCTATTTTGCCCCCAATCTTGTATCCACATAGACTTTTCAGCCAAGGCATGTAGTGTAGTATTACCCGATACTTTTTCATGTTTAACCTGTCACCCTCATTTCATTGCTATTCGATTAATTTCAACACTGCAACTCCCTCTCTACGTCTACAATCCTCTGATCCCATTCTAAACTGACTCTTTTTTAAATGCATTGCAATTTCTGGTCATCAATCCCATACTTCTCTTGTGTGTGGTCTGTTTCATGTGAGAACACATTTTAGTGAACTGAACATTAAAGGCTAACTTGACCAAAGGAAATTACATGAAATCCCAAGAGATTATCCATTGCCTATCTTATGTCCTGGAAACTCTCTGCTATAATATTTCTCAGATATATATATGAATTCTCTTTCACACGCAGGCAGTCTTGAATATTTAAACCCAATGATGGGTCATAAGCTATATTTTGGGGCAAAAATTGAGAAAGTTTAAAGTTTTGAAGGGCGATTTTTGTGCATAGTGGTGGTCATACATTATCCATACCTTCAATAGAGGGTTAAGGCAGAAAGTGGTGTAACCATGGATACATTGGCTGCTCCACTTATGTCACCCTTGGGGCATCTTAAGGAGGCAATATGTAGTTAATAGGCCAAATTTCTGTTGATTGTACAGCAAAAGGTTTGGTGCTTCAGAAAAATGTGTAATTAACAGGCATATACAGTTTAGCGATATCCAACTAAGAGGTGTACACAGTATGTCCAACAAACTTATATCATCAAATACATGCACTTTGAGACCATACAACATATTTACTCCACCTTTGACTCGGGAGTACTTCACCCTTTACCTAATGAATTGGTTTGTATCTACCTGCATAATTTACAAATTGATTAGTTGAAAAAAATGTATTTTTCAAGACATTTTAACAAAACCATATCGTGACCCCTCATTGGAATGTGCTCATTCCAATGAGGGGTCACATGATATGGTTTTGTTGAAATTTTTTGAAAAATACATTTTTTTCAACGCTCATTCCAATGAGGGGTCACATGATATGGTTTTGTTGAAATTTTTTGAGAAAAAAATATTTAAAATAACAAATTTAGATATCATGAACATTGCATTTGGCAAAGAGTTAAATGTACTTGGGACTATAACCATCTTCAGAGGTTGGGGTTTGTGGCGACCCATGTTTCCCTGATCATGATGTAAATTTGTCTTAACAGTTCTCATGTACAGACATATCGTTGCTCTTCAGTGAGATATTTAGACGAGTCTTCAGTAACTGAAATTAACCATGACACTTGGCAGTGTCATGGTAAAGGCTGTAACAGACTACCCAACTTTTATCATGGCATTGTTGATTGCCTTTTGGTCTGACTCACATATGACCAAACTAGCAATTGCCTGTGACATTGTTGTACTTTTGCGGATCCTTTGAACATGCAAACTATTGTTCAGTGGTACTTTGCCTTACTGCTGCTCGCTAAGACAAAGAAGTGGGGGGGGGGGGGGGGGGGCTTCCCCCACCTCAAAATTATATACTTTTGTATAATAATTTGCTTATTCAGTGAAAATGTCAGTGCCTGTCAAATGGACAGGGGGTAATATAAGTGGTATCACAACACAGTTTGGGATTCATTGTTTATGTTTATAGCGATGTCCTGCATTGCAAATCTTAGAAAAACTGTAATCAGACTTTTTGCCCATGCAAAGTTATTCTACTGTCCGTGAGTCATTCGTCATTCAGTTCCCCCAGCCTAATTGATTCTCATCATGATGGAGAAACAGAAGAATCATCCAAGTTGTGATAGAGTAACAGTCACTATAACATGTGGAACTTAACATAAACCTCCAAAATGGGTGAAACAGCTAAGCTGTATTTTGACGCTTGAATCACAGTCATGTTATTAAACCAGTTTTGACAGGACAATTGGCCAGTAACCTATCAGAGCTCTTTTGGTGGCTATGCAGAATGTGAGTTCACTGAGCCAAAGTGATCAACTTACAAATAGGGGACAATTATGATTGTAATTCATCAGTTAATTTCGACCTCATTCTTTCTGAACCTGTAATTTGCTTGGCTGAGAGCTGGTCGGCTCTGTGCTCTAATCTCAGGTAAATTCACTCTTATCATGCTCTAATTGCTGGAAGCGGGTCAATTAGAACATGTCTGTAGCCACCCTATATGTTAGCAACCCTGCTAAACTGCTCCTATCACAGATCGAACAAACCCTGGGGTTATCAGCTCACCTGACTTTCAGTCAGGAGAGCTATAGTGATCACTCACCGTCTGTCGTCCATGAACATGGTGTTTGCGTCTTCTCCTTCAAAACTGCTGAACCAATTTAATTGATATTTGAGATAATAGTTTGTTATGACATCGCAATTTGATTTTGTTCAAAGCAAATTGCCTCGCCCCTCGGTAGGGCCACGCCCAAAAAGTGTGCTTAAATCTTAAAAAATCTTCTTCTCATGAACCAGCAGTAGCAGAGACTTGATATTTGGTGTGCAGCTTCCTTTTGAGGTGTAGACTCAGATTTGTTCAAGAGAAGTTTGAGGAGCTGCCTTCGTTATGGCAGGGGGCAGGAAGTTTCGCCCCGCCCAAAATTTATATTTTCCAAACCGAGAGGCAGATTTGAACCAAATTTGATATGAGGGCTTATTGAGTCATAAGTACTTAATTTATGCCAAAAAATGCTTTCCCGTCACCCCATGGGAACCGCAGGAGCTAAAAATAGACAAAATTTAAACATCCATATCTCCAAAACTACACGGCACTGAGAATGCTTATTTGGTGTGAAGCTTCCTTAGAACCAACAGAATGGAATGGTCAAAAAAAAATGCTATCGGTTTTATCATGGGGTACTTTTTTGGGGGACATTGAAAAAGTGCTGAGTCAGCATTTTTTAACACTGTGGGTAATAGGAAAAACATTTAAGACTACTTTTCTCCCAAACCACTGCTCCAAAAGCTTTCAAATTTCACATATAACATCTTTGGAAGATTAATTCACATGTTTATTGAAATCAATTCCCTGTGTCCATATTTGGGCTCTCTATGTTTAAATTAGTGCAGTAGGAGGAATATTCTTTAAAAATCATCTTCAGATCTACCAACAAGAATGTTTTGATATTTGGTATGCAGCATGCTTAGGGGGCTGAGATTCAAGTTTGTTCAAGCCAAGTCCCTGGGTTAATATTTGGGCTCACTGTGAGAGTAATTTGAGCAACATGGCAGTGAAAGTATGCAACATCAACTCTTGAACTGTGCAAATTTTTGGGCAAAGAGGAAAATTTGGTAATCGTTGATAACATGACATAAAGAATAACAAGTGATAAAGAAGATCAGTTAAAGTGTAATCATACAGCCTTATAGATCTCAAACTTGAAAATAAGCAGCCTGTCATGTTCACTGACAGGCAAATCTTGCATATTTTACATGAACTAGTTCACTTGTGCCTGAGATACACATGTAATGACCAGTACAATATATGAAATTAAATATGAGCCTTTTAACTTAAAAAAGATCCCAGTTTTTGCAGGCTTTATGAGCATCAAATGTTTGACTTGTTATCATTGATTGGAAAGCTCTCTGTAAGATAGCTTTCCATTTAATGATAATAAGTTGAGATTATTATCAGATCTGCATACACATTAAGAGTGTCTCCATGATATAAAATTCACAGGGTGTTGAATTCATCCTTGGAATTTGGGAAGAGAAAGTGAAATGCTGAATTTGACAAAACATTAATCATACTTTGCCTCTCATGGTGACAGGTAACACTAAAATTACTTCAGTGGTTCATGAATGTATAAAAACTGGCCTTTATTGTATATCTGATAGAGTAATGCGACTTTTATATAATACACTTACTTGATATACACAGAAATATATAATGTTTGTTATAGTAATGGTACACAACTCTATTGGGTCTGAAACCCTGTGACCAGGGACGGATTCAGAAATTTGGGGACAACTGTTTTTCAATTGATGATGTCCCCAAATAAATTGAGATGTCTTAATACAGATGATTACACCACTGCATGTATCTTGAAGTGCTTTTCATCAACTGCATGTGTAGATTTCTACTAAATATTGGAAATAATTGCTTCAAAATGGTAGATTGCAAAGTTGAAAGATTTTTTGCTGCTGGAATCTGGTGACATTTGGACTCCAGAGTTTGGGCACCCATACCTGTAACAGGTATCAAAATTGGCTCTGGATCCTTCCCTGCCTGTGACAGCCACTACTTTCTTCCAGTCAGTTGTTATTAAATTTGTCAGCCACAAAAATATCTAGCTGGTGAACCGTGATAATATTATAGATTTAAACAACTGAATGCAAGTCTCCCATTATGCCACAAAGCCGCATGCACTCAGACCCTCATGGTATACAGGGGAATAGCAAAGGTGACCTGATTTTTCTCAACTCGGATAGCTCATGTCACCACTGCCTTGATGATGTGGCTGGATTCAAGCCTGGAAATAAGCAGACTGTCATTGCAGAATAAGGTCTCCAGAGGGTGAATTTGGTGATGTTACCCTTCACAGCAGGGTAGCGACACTAAACTTACCCTCTGTGAGACTCAATCTGAATCAAAGTCTCAGACCGAAAGAGAAAGAGGTACCCAGAGGTTAAATTGGCCCATTATAGGATAGCATCAGCAAATTCACCCTCTGGGACTCTCATTCTCTGAATTACAGCTTGCTAATTTCCAGGCTTGGTTAGAATATTTGTCAATCTGAATTATAGTTTAAAGCAAAGAGTTCTTGGTAATTTATTTGCATGTGCTTCCCAACAAGTTACTTAATTAGTATATATCCTACCCCAACCCCTAAACTTCTTCAGTAACTCCCCTGCTGGAAAAAAATATATGCTAGAATGATGGAAATATGAATTGTACAAAACTTCAAGCTGACTCAGTCATTTCAGCCACCACAAAAATAAGATGGCTAGCTTGTCACCAATGGATGCCTTAGCCAGCTCAGCCATCTTCCACATAGCCAAGCAAGCTACAAATTGTAAATTTGATGGCTTTGGGGTCTATGGGACCTGTCACAATGACAGGCACTGAAAAAATTTTTTTTTTCAGGCTTGATAGGACTGTGAGCTTAAATTATTACAGAACCTCCCTACAAGTCCAAAAGAGGTTTTCCTATATACTGATACTATTCAGGCTCAAGATTCAAATGGTTACCAACTGATTTTTCTCACATTTCTCAAATAATCAAGACACAGCTTCTAAGCACCAGTTAACTGGTAGAATGCTGGAAGCCCATATTTGGAGTGCAGGTGCCACAGCTTGAAGGCTTTGTGTGCTGTGGATGTGCTTCATATTATCTTTGAAGTGAAATTATTTAGTCGTTAGGATTAGCCTTGATACAATTTATGGGAGAGTGCCTATTAGCACTCTCCCATAAACTGTAACAAGGCAAAAACTTGTGAATAAATTTTACAATTGAAAATAATTCAGCACTCTAATAATTGAGACTTAAAACCTCATCAATACAAGAATTGTTCCAATTTACAAGAATCTATTTAGTTAAAAGCATCCATCTCATACTACGACTAAAAAAAGGGTATTGTTATATTAGGACGGAATTTCTAACAACATCTTACAAGGATTTATTCAGTCATTAACTGGTCGAGTGATAAATTAATTTTGGCCACCATAATTGGTTCACATGTCTTTGCCTTGTAAAAGCACTCTCCAATAAATTATAACAAAAATCCACAAGACAAAATAGTTTAACTTCAAAGAAGATAAAAAGCATTTGCACAGAAATTGAGGTACCAGCACTAAATGAAGACAAATATGGGTTTCCAGCACTACATGAGTTAAGTCATCTGTTCTTATATTGTAGCAACACAAATATGACTCCACCTATTCCAACACACATATTCTTCACTTACAAGTATTGTTCTGGAACTGAATCATGTGGTTACTGGAAATCATATATCCTACCAGTCATAAATCAGGCAAAGATCTGTCCATTTGACAAAGTAAGTATATCTTGGTCACTTTTCTTGTGGAATAACTCCACAGTTATGTTTGCACTGTAAGTGCTGAGCTATTTCCATTTATCATTATTTGTTTAGTTTTATGATACGCTGCCCACAAAACAGTGTTCACACTGGCCCAAAACTGTCTAGAGTCAAATATTTAGCTATTCTGAATATTTTAGTGCCAAACAAAGTGTTTTGGTCCTAAAAGGCTAATAGGCAGGAAGATGCTGTTTTATCTCTGTCTGATCCAAAGAAATTGATCAATTTCTTTAAAAATAGATGTCCAGAACTTAACTGCAAAATCTTTTAATACTCATTGATAAACAACTGACAGTTATTTCAAGAGTGAATGGGCAAATGGTCATGGAAAAAGTCTTACAGAATTTGAAAGTTCTGACAAAATCCTTGGAAGTTCTGACGAAATCCTTGGTAAGTGAAAAGGGTGGTCAGTTAAGTTATATTTATGCCACTCATTCAGCTAATGTAAGGCTGAATGCTGTCAGTATGTACATCTGTTGTTGCACTTAGATAATAACAGATTCATTAACTAATTACTAATAATCTACAGGGTTTAACAAGTCAGGACCGTATGAAATATTAACTAATTGAATGCTACCTTTTGTAAAGTTGATAACTACAAAAACAATGCCACATGACATTTTTTATGCCAAAAATCAAAATTGTTTATGCAATTGGTTTAATTGGCACATAACCCTTTACCCAATGCAGATGATTTCAAAATTTGATAATTTAAATATCATTTTTTAAATTTTTTCGAAAAATTTCAACAAAACCATATCATGTGACCCCTCTTTGGAATGAGCTTGACAAGCTCGTTCCCAAGAGGGGTCATATGATATGGTTTTGTTGAAATTTTTCGAAAAATAATATTTTTTCAGCCGCTGAATTTGCATATTACACGGGTGGATGCGGGCGATTCGTTGGGTAAAGGGCTAACAGCATGAACACTGTTGTAAAAGCAGTTTTTTTTATCAGCCCAGAATCTGATCCTGACCCACTTACACCAGTTGATCAAGACTTCATAAGTAAAATATTTAGGAGATAAACGCCTCTTGTTGAGTTAGACATTCGGGAATTTGACTATGGAAAATAATTTGTTAACAAATGGTTTTCTATAGTCAAATTCCCAAATGTCTAATGAAACAAGACATTTATCTCCATTGTAATTCCTGTCATTGTAAGAAGTGAAAACATTCTCCAAACCCATTTTATTTGAAAAAGAATAATCAAACAAATCACATTTTCGATCTCTGTCTGTTTGCCATGATCGAATTTACGGAAAACAACTCCGGGTGTGTTCGATCTGTGATAGGAGCAGTTTAGTGCTGTTGCTCGTGCGTAGCATGGATACAGGCATGTTCTAATTGACTCACTTCCAGCAATTAGAGCACAATAAGAGCGAAGTTACTTGAGATTAAAGCACGGTGCTGACCAGCTCTCGGCCAGTCAAATTACGTGTTCAGAACAACAAAGTCAAATTTAACTGATGAATTACAATGTGCAATAAAGACTGAATCAAAACAAAAACTGAAAATGACATCTGAGGTACAATACAGTACGGCCACCATGGACTGGTCACTTTCCGTGCGTGGGCTGTATTTCCAAGGACAGAATAATATTAGATTCCAAACACTAATTATAGGAGTAAACATCAAAAATTTAAGCTATTAAATTCCACCTATTCCAACACACATATTGTACATCCCAACAGTTGACCACTACATCCCAGCTATTGAGCTACCCCTCTATATTTCTTTTCAACCTACTCACAATTGTTTACAATTGGCTGTAATGTAAGTGCAAGCCCTACTTTGGAACTAACTCAAGCTTTTAAGAAACTTTTCCAAACAAGCTGGAAAAGTAATAGAGTGCAAAAGCACGAAAAAGATCGAAAAAGGGTCGAGCGAGACCAGCGCTTGAAATTGCAGGTACTCTCTCTGCACACCTCTTGCGTTTACCGAGCGCATGCGCAACAACCGTGACGTCAATTCCTTTTATTTCCGCCATTTGTACATGGTCGGAAATTTTTGTGACTCGTGCTATTCTTAGCTGTTTTCTTTGTGAACAACTTATTGTATGTTCTTTCTTCATTTGATTGTGTGCAAGTGGATTGTATCCCTTTTCAAGCTCTCAAAATTGTTATTAATTAATGCTATTTTTTATCATTTTTGCTTGTTTCTTCACACTTAGTCTTGTTTTTCCCCCACATGTGAACACGACCTTTGTTCTGTTTTCGGTCAGCGGGAAGCTTGATTTCATTATTCACATTCATATTATGCCAAAGACTATTCCTTGTACCTCTTGCTTGCAAGTGAAACATGTGGACGACTCTCATTCCACATGTGTCACTTGCAACAATTGTACTCCGGCCCAATCATGTGGTATTTGTGGGGTTTGGTCCTCAAAATTCTGGGCTTCTGTTAACAAGGTGGTTCTGTCCAGAGCTAGAAACCCCTCGTTCTCGGGGTAAGGGTAGCCGTGCCATATCAGACATTTCTGTTAGTGCACGTGGTGACTCTGTCACACAGGATTCTGATCTGTCTTTTCCTGTGGCGAGTTCCTCTGCAACTGTTGACGGTGCTAGTTCGGTGATACCTGACGTGGAGACGTCTGTTTTCGTAGAGAGCTTCTCCAAGGTCAGCTCTGTGACCCTCTCCGATTTGCCTTCTACGCCGTCGACAGTTGCTGAGGAAGTTGTTACTACAGATCCTATTCTGTATGATGGTGGCTCTTCCATCTCCTCTGGGGATGGTATACAGTCTTGGGAGACCGAGACTGTATCTGCTGGTGTGTCTGTGAGCTCTCAGCCTCCCCTGGATTCGCGGCGAAGCTGTGCAGGTTTGGTGTCTGCTCCGTCTCGTCTGGCTAGGTTTGCTCCTAGTCGGTTGAGCCATTCGGTCGCTTCGGCAGCGATTCCTCGCCCCTCGAGCGAATCGTTTATTGTTCCTCCTTCCCCTGCTAGTGTGGCGACCAGGGCCTGCTGTTCGGCAGAGGTCAGTGACAGCCCCGGTTAGCTGTCACTCTCGGAACCTTCCTCCGGTGATTCCTCACTGTGTTTCGAGTCTGGATGTCGATCGATGCTTGCCGTCGGTCTCAGAGGATGGGCAGTTGGGGCCTTCTGCCACGCAGAGGCCAATACAGGTTCCTGTCATTTTTGGGACTATCCTCCGGTGTCTTCTCACCATGTCCCAGGTCCAGCTACCGACCGACGTACGCCGTCGGTCGCTTTAGAGGATTTGCAGGCAGGACCTTCTGTTCCGCAGAGGTAAGTGATTGCCCCTGGGCATCACAATCGGGACTATCCTCTGGTGTCTTTTCACCGTCTCCCTATTCTGTCTGCCGATCGATGTTCAACGTCGGTCTCTTCTGAGGATTTGGGTTCTTCTACCAGAAGGGTCCATTGGGAGGACACTCTGTCAGGCGATGCTGCTGCGACGGATTCTCAGGGTGACCTGCGTCAGGCCATTTTGGCACTCACCCGGTTGCTTTCTGGCAACCTTCAAGTTGGCTTCCCTGTGCCTCCTGAGGCACAACTTCCTTTGGTCGGTCGCCGAGATGTCTCACCTGGCCCCTTGGATACTGCACAGTATTCACCAGAGGTTTCTGCTGGGCAGCGTGAGTTGGGCTACGTCTCCTCTGCAACAGAGGATGACGATTTTCTTGAAGGTGATGGGCCCCCCTTGTCAGTCTTGGGGCAGGCTTTAGATTTCGTCTTTGGCTTATTGCCGGACATTCAACCTTTGGACCAGCCATCTGTGACCGTCCTGCCGCGGTCCTCTGTGGAGCGCCATAACCCTGTTGAGCCTTCTAGCTTTGGGGCTTTGCGTCCTCTGCAATCGGCTCACGTTGTTGAGTCCTTCCAGGGCTTAGACACCAAAATGCGTTCTAAGGCCCTCAACCCCGGGTTCTTTCTTTTCTAGAGCTGATGCCTTTCTGCCTCCATCGCGGTTTTGTGTTTGCAATTCCGTCTGTCCACCAGTCTTCCAAGGGATGACTACTGTGGATGAGGATTCTTCTTCCATCGGGTTAACTAAGCCTAAGTCGGCAGTTCTCCCGATGTCGGTAGTTGAATCTATGGTGGGCCTGTCCCGAGACATGCTGGGCATGTTATCTCTCGTGGACCATGTCGTCGCTGCCCTGGCTGAATATTTTCCACCAGGGGAGTTTGATGATGCTCAGGCGCCTTTTCGCGTTTTGTCACAGGCTCTCATGAACTTGACACATGCTCACGCCTGTAACATGGCTAATTTGGAGCTGGCACGCCGGGATGGGGTATTGGATTCTTCTCCATCCCTTCCTTCTGAGCTGCGTGCTGTCTGCCTCTTTGGTTGGACCTCAGTTGTTCCATGGTTCTGTGGAAGCTGTCCGTGGCGAGGTTCTTCATCATTCAAAGGATCAGCTTTTGCTGTGACAGCTGGAACAACCTACTGCTGCGGGTGGTGGTCATTCCAGGCCCGCTAAGCGTCCTGCTGCGTCTGCCTCATCAGCGACGTCGGCTACGCCTTCGGCTCTGTCTGCTCCTTCTGCTCAGAAGAAGTGCCGACGCGGCCAGGCTCGCTGGCAGCCTCAGGCAGGAAAGTCTCAGGACTCTGTCACTTCCCGAAGTGGTGGTTTCTCCTCTCGGGGGCCTCATCGAGGCCGCAAGTGAAGGTTCTCACCTCGATTTGCCTCCAGTCGGGGGAAGGCTGTCGCTGTTTTACGACCGTTGGACAGAGATAACGTCGGACACTTGGGTCCTCGACGTCATACAATCTGGTCTGCGACTGTCCTTCCATCGGCACCCCTGTTTATCTCGGGTGCCCCTCCCGACTCGGATCCCTTCAGATTCTCTACGTCGGGACATTCTGGTGCAGGAGATCAACAATCTCCTCTCTAAAGTGGCGATCGAGGTGGTCAGGAACACCGTTTCACCGGGGTTTTACTCAAAACTTTTCTTGGTGCCGAAGAAAAACATCCAATTTCGTCGATCTGAGTCTCCTGAACGAGTACATAATAGCTCCTCGTTTCAGTATGGAGACTTTCCAGTCGGTTCGACGTTCAGTTCATCAGGGCGACTTTGCTGCCAGTATTGACCTGAAGGATGCCTACTTCCATGTACCCATTCATTTGGCGTCACGGAAATACCTTCGGTTCTCGTGTCGGGATCGAGTCTATCAATTCAGAGCTCTCCCGTTCGGTTTGAACCTGGCTCCTTGGGCCTTCACCAGACTGATGTCACATGTGCTTGCTTTCCACCGTACTCAGTCGGCTGTGACTTCGTCAGCCTACCTGGACGACATCCTCCAATGGCATCACGATGCTGCTGTTCTGGAGTTAGATGTCAGGCAGTTTCTTTGCCTACTAGCGTCGCTGGGTTTGAGAGTCAATCGCGAGAAGTCAGATCTCTTTCCTTCTCAGCGATTTCGTAATTTGGGGATGGATTTTGACACTCTTCACAATGTAGTGTCGGTCCCCTATGCTTGGGCGATGATTCTTTTCGCATTGCCTCGGAACCTGCTTCAATCTTCCTCGGTCTCGGCCAGGACTTTCCTTCGGATGCTGGGCCTTTGCAGTTCGGTGACAGATCTCATTCCGTTCGGTCGCTTGTTTGTCTGACCTCTCCAACACTTCCTGTTGGATCATTGGCGTCCGAATGTAGATCCGCTGGACCTGGAACTTCCTATTCCTCGGTCCCTGCTTTGTCACCTCCACCCTTGGGCCGATGTTCCCTGGCTGACACAGGGTGTTCTATTGGATCTTCCTTTGGCCGATCGCATCCTTACTGCGGATGCCAGCGATCGGGGCTGGAGTGCGACATTGGATCCTCTCGGTCTGTCCACTCATGGCGAGTGGGACAGCGAGCAGGTGGGCCTTCATATCAACCAGAAGGAGCTACTTGCTCTTTTGTTGAGTTTTCGGCTTTGGATCCCTCACCTGTCGGACCATATTGTCCTACTTCTTTCGGACAATTCGACAGTAGTGGCCTACATACGGAATCATGGAGGCACACATTCGATTCCCATGAATCGGCTGTCTTGGGAGCTTCTTCTGTTTGAGCGGGATGTAAACGCTCGGGTGTCCATTCGACACATTCCCGGACGTCTCAACGTCCTAGTAGACTTCCTGTCCCGACGCGACAGTGTCCTTCCAACCGAATGGATGCTACATCGGTCGGTGTTTCAGGCAATTTGCGAACAGTGGGGCCGTCCTCAGGTCAACCTTTTTTTGCTACTCGCTGGAATCATCAGGTAGAGACCTTTGTCTCTCCTAGTCCAGATCCTCTGGCATTTGTGGTAGACGCTCTGTCCCTGGACTGGACGGGTTGGATCGGCTATGCCTTCCCTCCTGCACCGATTCTTCCTCAAGTATTAGCGAAGATTCGTGCTTGCAGGTGCAGGATCATTCTGATCGCACATCTCTCTCCACAGAGGGTGTGGATCAATCTGCTGCGGCCTCTGTTGGCAGATCGGCCGATTTGGCTACCTGTATGTCACGATCTTCTTTCCCAGGAAATATCACAACAACCTGGCGAGCCTGTCCCTTCACGCCTGTCTTTTATCAGTGGAGTGCATTTCTGCATCGCGGCGACATTCCACTGGCATGACTTATGCTGCGAAGTGAAAGGTTTTCTGCCGCTGGTGCGCAGATCACAAATGTGGTTTACCGTGATCTGTCAATCGCCCAAATTGTGGATTTTCTGGTATATCTTTTTGACTCCAAGGGCCTCCAGCCTATTACAATTAAGGGCTATCGGTCTATGCTGTCTGATACTTTCTCTTATGTGGGAAAGCAGTGCATCGGTCTAATCTTTTCCTCTCCAAACTCATTTGGCACTTTTCTTTGAAGAGGCCTCGAGTTTTGCGTCTTACACCCAAGTGGAACTTGGCATGGGTGTTGCACTGTTTGGAGGGGGCGCCATTTGAGCCTTTATCTGAGACCGATATGCGTTTTCTCACCTATAAGACGGCATTTCTTCCAGCGTTTGCTTCTGCTCGACGAGTCAGTGAGCTTCATGCGCTATCTGTTGATTCTGCTTTCTTCAAAAATGAGGTTAACAGTGTCACCTTCACTACTGATTTCTCTTTTCTGGCTAGGAATCAACTTCCTGATTCGGTACCTTCTCCCATCTGCATTCGGGCTTTCCCCGCTGTCGATGGTCGGAGACCTCTTCTTTGTCCTGTTCGTGCGATCAAGACTTACATTAATTGCACTCAGTTCATTAGGAGGGGTCGGAAGAGATTTTTTCTGTCTCTCATTCCTAAGAGGCAGTCTGTCTCTTCCCATTCTTTTTCCAGGTGGATCTGTCTTGCAATCAAGCTTGCTTATTCCCGTTTGTCTGCTTTGGATCTTGTTTCGAACCGGTTTAATGTTCATGACGTTCATGCCATTTCTTCATCCTGGGCGTTCTCCAATTCTGTTTCACACCAGGATGTTATGAATGCAGCTTACTGGAGGAATGCTTCTACCTTCTCCTCCTTTTATCTCTGCCACCTACAGCAGCAATCTGAGGACCTTTATTCTTTAGGCCCCCTCGTTGCTGCTCAGGTTGTTGTGCACCCTAGTTAAAATTGTTCTTACTGAGGTTGTGTTTCGCTCAGCCTTGTTTTCAGGTGCCTTCTCTCTATCTTCATTACAGGTTTTCGCTATTGTTCTCTGCCCTCCTTGCTTTTCTTTCTGCTGCTCTTGTTGGTATTGGTTATGTGATTCACCTCCTCCTGTTGTTTATTCAGCCAATTGTAAACAATTGTGAGTAGGTTGAAAAGAAATTAAAATTTTTTAGTAAATTTTGTTTCTTAACATACCTACCACAATTATTTACCAGATACCCACCCTCCTTGGGGATATCTTTGATATTGATGCCTCCCCGCTAAATCACAAACTTCTCGTTGGTGGAAATACGGAATTGACGTCATGGTTGTTGCGCATGCGCTCGGTAAACGTAAGAGGTGTGCAGAGAGAGTACCTGTAATTTCGAGCGCTGGTCTCGCTCGACCCTTTTTCGATCTTTTTCGTGCTTTTGCACTCTATTACTTTTCCAGCTTGTTTGGAAAAGTTTCTTAAAAGCTTGAGTTAGTTCCGAAGTAGGGCTTGCACTTACGTTACAGCCAATTGTAAATAATTGTGGTAGGTATGTTAAGAAACAAAATTTACTAAAAAAATTTAATTTTATTGAGATTGAAAAGAAGGTGGAAAAATCACTCTGGTGAGACATGATTGAGTTACAGCCCCCCTCCCCTCCCCCCCCCCCCCAAAAAAAAAAAAAATCCCTCCAAAAAAACAGGTTTAGTGTATCTTGCTAGACAAATGAACACTAGCTATGTTGTATATTCATTAAGAAGATCAACCATTCAGGTCTGTAAGGTAACAACATTTGCCCTTAGAAAAAAAAAAGGGAATGGTATTCCCCCACGATCCCCCAGGAAAGTATCACAAGCAATATTTTTGTAATAAAAATGTAAAAAATTTAAAAAAAATTATTTTCAACACATAGCTAATTCCAAGGATGGGTAACAAAGCAATATTTTGGAAGATTAATAGGATATTAATGGCAATTTTGTGTGTTGTGTGGGTTGGATTTTGCATATTTCAGATATAACCAGTAGAGTGCCAAATTATATTTTGGTCATCCTAATTTGTTAACAGGTCGAATGGGAGGGGCAAACTCTTCCATAAATTGTAACAAGGCAAGTTAATGCAGACAAAATTTCACTTCTACATAAAGCACATCCATATTTGGGATTAACTGAAATGTCTTGGTGCTGCAATCAATTTATTCAATGCACATACTTCAAATTCAACTGAAAACAAATTCTGTTTTATCAATATACATTTGTTTTGTTACATTTTATCGGAGAATGCCAAAAGGTACTCTCCAGTACATTCCAACTGAACAACTACACCATCCGTAGAATGGAGTTTCCACTCTGACATGAACTAAAATTATATTAAAAATTGTAAGGGGCACAAAAACTATCAGCTGAAAAATAAATATTGTTTATTTGTGCTTTTCAAAAGTTAATGTCCAGATAGAAATTCTAATGTGTGTGTTTTAGCAGTCATCGGCTAATCCCCTCTGCTGAAAATGCACCTACAGTACAAGTCAAAATAAGTTGCAGGATAACCACTATAAACTGTGTATCTTTCTCTTCCTACGATAAGACCAGAAGCTGATATCATTTTCACAGTGAGAGCTTTCCAGAAAATGATGTCAGATTCTGATCTTATCAGTGCAGTAGCAGCGGTATACTTAGCTTATTGCCATTATGCTACAACTTACTAGACTTGTACTGTAGGATGTTTTAGCATTCTTCCATTCAATGAATGAATATTATAAAAGTGCCTGCTTAGCCAGTATACACCATGACCTAATGAGCAAATTTGAACCTGTTTGACACTGAAGATATTTGCTGTATTTCACAGCGGTAAGAAGGTGCAAAATTGAAAAGAGAGGTGAGATTCAATTCAGATTTGAAATCCTTTGCCAAATGCTTAGGCCACCAGTCTAATTCCATAAGTATTTTGACATTGATATGGCCTGGAACCAGTCGAGCCTTCAAATAGGTCATTACCTATGTTTAGTTTCACTCGTCTAGAATATTTCACCTGGCTGGAAAATTGAACCTATGATTCGCTTTTCCAACCAACTGGTATATTCCAAACAACTGAATTGAAAGATTCATTTTCTGTGAATCAAATCAAAAAATAATGTTTAATGAAGACCTGATTTGATCGACATTTTTATGACATTACAATCAGAAATCAAGACTCACCACAGTTGTAGTTTAATGATTACACCAGGTAATTCCACAAATTATGTTAATATCTTAATGTTTTCAAGGAGAGATATTTATTGATTGGAATATCTATAACTGGGGTAGGAAGAATACCTGTATATCTTTGAAAGTAAAGGCACACCACATTTCATCAATGGCCACCTGTGGGCAAATTTTCCTCAAAAAGTGTGTGAACAAACAGCTCATAACAGCATGAAATTTTGACAGAATTAGACAGATGGCCTGATAACTTGATCCTCTGTCTGGTTCAATTCAATTCAACCCAAAATTTGCAACTCCCCGGGCCCTAAACTCCATGTAGATTTTCCTCCCCTATTACAGCAATATTCCATTCACAGGTACAGGTGAGAAAGTCATGAATATTTCAGAGCACCCATGACTTTATTCTATGAAATATTCAAGTGAATATTTTTTTTTAAGTTATAGAACAGTGATTACAACAGCATACAGAGACCAGATACAGATTGTCCACTTTCATACACACAACACTGTTGAATCTCACTTTGCATAAACAATACAAAAGTATAGTACATTCGCAGTGAACTGGTCATAATCCATGTGTGGAAATGATGTCCACATATGCATTTACCAGGTAATTAAAATCATCAGCAGCAAAATTTTAAGTGACTTTTCCACCTTTTCAATCTCAATAAAATGTAGAGGGGTAGGTCAACTGTTGGGATGTAGTGGCTGCCACACTGGGCAGCCACTACACACAAACAGCTAAACTTGGAGAGAGTGTGAATGATCCTAATTTTCAGGCTATCCAAGTAATCAAATTCAGTGCAGAAAATCAATTAGAAGGTGTGAGGTTTGAGCACTAAATTTCAAAATTATCCTGGGCAGCCACGTCCCCTTCACACACTCCCTAAAGAGAAAGACCCCTTTCAGATATCTCCCAATGATACACACCGCATCGATCATCACTGTGTGATGGGTGCCCATTCCCCGACTTCTTAATATTGGAAAAAATTACTGTTGTGTTGGTTGCATGTTATATTAGTTTATGGGTCAACATGATTATACTTCAAACTGGTATCAAATTTTTAAGTATGGTGTATTAGTATGTTCCAACAACACATTTTTTTTCTCTTTCCAGAATTTTCTGTATAATCCAGACTTTATTCAAGAAAATGTAGCAAGGCTACGGGATATAGAACTATTAACAAACTTGCAGTTTTCACCAAATCTAAAACCTTCAGAGTCATTGGACGAAAGATTATATCTTCCAACTCACATCAATCCTTTTTCAGATCATCTGTAATATGCTAGAGAATTGTACGCAAGATGTGTTTTCTGAAAATGTTCCTTGATAGTCTTTTAAAATGGACAGATTGAATTGCATTCTAACAATATAATTTTAGCCTACTTTGTTTCTTTGAATACTTATTATAGGAATAATCACCAAAAATTTAATTTAAATTTTGCTGATGATGATTTTTTATTACCTGGTAAAGGCATGCGTAGTCATCACTGCCCACGCATGGATTATAACCAATCCATGGCGGCTGTACTGCAAATTACTTTAACTGGGGAAATGCTGTTAAGTGACACACTGTTGGAAATCGCTTTGAATGCCCTTTCCATAGTGTATCACATGATAACATACCATATAAGTCAAACATTCTACCTAGTGAGAATGCTGGAACCCCATATCTGGACTTTATTCTGAAGTGCAGGTACAGCAACGTGAAGGCTTTATATTCTATAGATGTGCTTTATATTATCTTTTAAGTGAAATTAGTTAATCTGTATGGATTTGCTTTGCCTCTGGGCACTCTCCCATAAATCATTACAAGACAAAGACATGACAAGAAATTCTGAAAACCAAAAATAATTTAGCACTCTACCAGTTAACTGGTGAAATGCTGTTATGTGACACACTGTTGGAGAGGGCTTTGAAAGTCCTTTTCCAATAATGTATCCCATGATAGCATATCATAAGCTGCACATTCTACCTAATGAATACTAAATTAATTGTTGAAAACCAGTATTGTCATTCACATTTTCATTCTCCTTCCATTTTTATCCCCAGTCACATAGTGGGAGGGAGCTATAGGAATGGGTTCCATCAGTCAGTCCTTCCATCCCTCCATCCTTTACCATTTTTTGTCATCACATTTAACAGAAAATCATTCAAAATATTTTTTCCAAAATTTGATATATATGATACCTTTTTTGGTGATAATATTACGAATGGGATTGTAAACCAACTCTGGTCAAGTATTTCTTCAAGAGTTATTGCCCTTTTTGGACTTAAGACTTTCAGCTGGGTCCAAATATTTCTTTCTGAATTATTGCCGTTGTTGTTGACAGAGGATTGGTCATCTCATGGCTTTACATTTGCTTATTCTAAAAAGCTCACTGATAACAAATGCTAATCAAGAATTTTGAATGGATTACGGCTAGATCGCAATCTGGTCAATCTTTGTAGTCTGCTTTTCTTGCCAAAAACACTATGGAATCTCACCTGTCCCAAACCAAAAAAGAAAAAACATTGCATCTCAGACTGTTCTCATTTATGTTCCTGATTCAGCCTTGATTTTGTAATATTTTACTGATGAAATTGTGGTCGACCAGTGAAAATGTGTCATGACCTGGTCGCAATCCTATCGTGATCCGATCGGGAAAGTGACAGCTTTTGTAATCACAGTCTTGTATCAAGCCTATCATCCACTGAGGGTCATGAGCTATATTTGGAATGAAAAAAAAATTTACATTTTTAATAATTAACCCTTTACCTCCTAACAAATCGGTCGCATCCGCCCATGTAATTTACAAATTAAGCAGTTGAAAAAAGTATATTTTGCAAAAAATTTCAACAAAGCCACTCTGTACACTTCCTCTCTGGGTCGCCTTCTTAAATAGCATGGCATATCATATCATCTGTACGCAGACGTCACCCAGCTGTACATTACATTCAACCCATCTGTTCCAAGTGACTCATTCACTGCAGTCAATAACATGGAAACTTGCATAAATCTTTGGGAATGGATGATAGACTTTAAACTGAAAATGAATGACTCGAAAACTGAATTCTTAAGTGATATCTGGGGTTCGCATGCCTACACCCCCTGTTACATCAATTCTGGTTGGAAACAACATCACTATGAAAAGTGAATCAGGGATGGAATATTTGACTGATTATGGACTCAAATTTAAAACTAGACATCCATATCAATAAAATATGTCAAAAATGCTACTGGCAGCTTCGTAATGTTGGAAAACTGCGACCTTATCTTAACCAATCAGCACTTGAAAAACTTGTGCACTCCTCCATCACCTCACAACTAGACGATTGTAATTCAGTGTTACTGGGGCTGTCCCAGTGCCTGATTCAGAAGCTTCAAAAAGTTCAGAATACTGCTGCTAGGATAATCACTGGTACCTAACGCTCTGAACACATAACACCTGTTTTAAGACAACTACATTGGCTTCCAGTTAAACAGAGAATTGATTTCAAAATATTGATCTTGGTATTCAAATGTATTCACAAACTGGCTCCAGTTTACCTGCAAGAGCTCCTCACTGTATATAAACCATCACGCATTCTCAGATCTGAAAACCAAATTCAACTAGTTGTACCTTTTAGCAGATCTAATCAGGCTCATGATCATGTGTTCTCCATCGTGGGTCCCAGATTGTGGAATTTCCTGCCAATTAGTGTCAGAATTTCAGAAACTCTCGATGTCTTCAAAAGAAATCTTAAAACTTTCCTATTCACTGAAGCTTTCTCCTGAACCTCTGTAAGAGGCAACCAAAACAGATGTGACTCTTTATTTCAGAAAAGTCTATTTATATTCTGTCAAGCGTTTTAGAGCACTATTTGTGGTTTTACGCTCTAGAAAATAAATTATTATTATTATTATTATATCATGTGACCACTCACTGGAACATGATATGGTTTTGTTGAAATTTTTGGAAAAAATTTCAAAAACAATAATTAAAATAATAAATTTTGATATCCTGTGTGTTGGGTAAAGGGTTAAAGAAAATAAATTACTGATTTTTATACGCCCGTTTGAAAAACGGATGTATTATGTTATGACACTGTCCATCTGGGGACAGTTGTATTGCATGCTCTACAGTGCGTGATTTCAATCGGATTTAAAAAATATTTGATATACTGCACAACCAGAATAAGATCTTGCGCAAGTTCGAATTTGGGTCATGTTCGACAGTTTTCTTAGTAGTTATTCCCCCTTTAATACTTAGAATCGAGCAAATTATGCTTTCCGTGCTCTACAGACCGTCAGCTTAATCAGATTCTTTTCAAATTTAATATGCAGCTTCATGGCCATAATATCTCGCACAAGTTCATATTTGGGTCGTGTTCGGTTGTTTTCTTTGGAGTTATTGCCCTTTTCATACTTAGAAATCAGTCAAATTATACTTTCTGTGCTCTACAGTCCGTGAACTTAATCAGATTCTTTTGAAATTTAATACGCAGCTTCATGGGCATAATATCTCACACAAGTGCAAATTCGGGTCATGTTTGTCGATTTCCATAGGAGTTATTGCCCTTTAATACTTAGAAATCAGGCAAATTATGCTTTCCGTGCTCTATAGACCGTGAACTTAATCAGATTCTTCTCAAATTTAATACGCAGCTTCATGGGCATAACATCTCACACAAGTTCATATTTGGGTCATGTTCGGTTGTTTTCTTGGGAGTTATTGCCCTTTTCATTCTTAGAAATCAGTCAGATTATGCTTTCTGTGCTCTACAGTCTGTGAACTTAATCAGATTCGTTTTTTTTATTTTGTGAATACCTCAGATTGCTTAATATGAAAATGTGAAAACAGGTGAACTACCCTTTACCCCAGACAGGGCAGGGGAATGGGCAGTGTTTGAAGGGGGGACAGACACAGTCGAGTCAACAAAAATTGCAAACTTTACCCCAGAGAAACTTGTGCATGTTCCAATTTTGATGGGCGTATGTTGCCCCGCTAGGTGGTGCGCTTGTGTTTCCATGTCCTGTTTGGTGATGGGTTGATGAAAAAAAAGTTTCAAGAATAATTTGTGATATTCTCAGCTAGTCTCTTTGATGGACCTGGGTATTGAGAGAGAAATCAAAGGATTTCTGTTGTATATAAATTCTGCTTTTGTTTGAATTGATGACTATTCACGTGATATACTTATATAGCTGTTTGCACTTATTTTAATTCTTTGTAATCAGAATGATATAAACAATTTTCATTGTTATAAGAAGAAGATGATATATATTTGGAATAAATTTATTTTTCTTAAAATCACTGTTTACTCTATTATACCCTGTCTGACAAAGCCGACTGAGTGCTTTCAAACAATGTATAACAGGGGTGGTGCTAGGATTTCCCTGATGGGGGGGGGGGGGGGGGGGGGGGGAGGGGGGAGGAGCACAAGAGAATCCCAGAACCCACCAGTTGGGCCCAGTGTGAGAAATTTTTGCTTTAATCGGGAAAAAGTTGCAATATCTGTGACTCTAGAGGCCTTGAGAGAGTCAAAACAAAATGCAGAAAAAAATTGTGGCTTGTGGAACTAGGGTATCAAAAAATTACCTGTTTTTTATACCCTAGTCCCACAAGCCACAAATTTAATAAGTAAGATATAACTCACAACAGAGACTAGATGTGTGTCGACCACTGATTGTGTAGAAAGAGTATGGTATCCTAGTAAAAAAGAACCCACGCAATGTAATTACCTCTGACTATGCTACAGTGATTATATGCCCATTGGGTTATTCCTATTGTGCACGTGTATCAGGTACTTGGGAGTTTGTCTCTATCTTTGTTGTGTTTGCATAATTTCATCTCCCGATGAATTTGGATGATTTTCCTCCTTGGTGCCACTCCTGATGAATAACAGATAAAATGTTTATATGGGAAGTACTGATACTGCAAAATTTTTCCTGTAAAGTTGGGAAATTTAGTGGTTGTCATAGTGAATAGTATTCAGTGGAGAACATGTATACCTCCACTTTGGAGAAGTGTGGGCTTTTTTGTTATAATTCTGTATGTCCACCTGTCTGTGTGTATCTGGGATCTGGAGGTTCTCCCCCACCCCACCCTCCCCCCCACCCCCAAAAATGTTTTAAAAGTGCTATCAAATGAAGCATTCTGGTGGCTTTTGGGGTGAAAGTCCTTTTGGATTTTTGAACAGCGAAAATTACTTTTTTGTAACAGGATATTTGAAATCTCACAATTTTTGCCTTACAGTCAAGATAGAATTGGCAGAATTGAAACATGCTGCTAAAAATATTACTATTTAATTAATGAAGTTGGGTGATTGTCAGATTGTGGGAACAGCGTTGACCATCGTAATTTGGAGTGGTGGAATTTGAGGCCTGCACTCTGCTTCAAACCAAAATGCAATGGTGCAACCACGAGTAACATTTCAATGATTGTCAATACTAATAACCTAAAGCTAGGCCAACAGTCTGTTATCTATACTCACAATATCTCTGTCTCTTCTCTCTCATGATCCACCATAACTTACATCTTCATCTATATACCTTTCCCCTGCCTGCTGCTTGCCTTCTACCTCCAACCCATAATGCACTTTGCTTCTTTCCAAACCCAAACCAGGGCATGAATTTCATGGCCTTGTTTGGGTTCGGAAAGAACCACGAATCAGTTCAGTGAAATACAAACTGTGACAGACTGAATAAAATATGGACTGTTACACATGGTTTGCCCAGCCTTGAGAAAATGTTTAATCCTCTAATTCGAGAAGACCCATTTTCATGCATCTGAAAACAGGTGAGAGACTGAGGGAGATTTCAAAATCTCTGTCATTATTTTCAGATGTGAGGAAATTTGACTTCTCGATTTAAAGAATTTAGAAATACCATTTCAGTGGAGAATGATCTGGATGGATTATGTCAAGTTTTGTGGGGCAAACTACAAAGCTACACATGCAAAGGGTGCAATTTTACTCACGGTGTGTAAATGTGACCCTTTGGCAGTGCAAGTTACACCGACGAAGGACAGACAAAATTAAAACTGCCACAAAATTTACTTCATAAACATGCATGAGAACATAGTCGTTGATGGCATGTATATATCATGCAAGAGGGGACAAATTTAATGTTAAGTCTAAATATAATACACTAAATTTGCCCCTTCTTGCAGCAGTGACATGTGAAAACTTGCAGATTCACTCATGCTTGTCAGTTAACCTGGCCACATTACTTTCAGTTGACAAAATAGCCAGATCATCAAGCCTTTCTTGGTTCATTGATGATAGCAAATACGTTTTAATTAATTTTAGTTTTGAGAATGTTCTCCCTGCAGTAGTTACAGAGGAAGGAATGGTAAGAAACAATACCAGCAACTTGCAGAAGTTGGGAAATGATGAGTGTACCCTGCTTTCAATCAGCATGTTTATCATGTCACAGGTACTTTTGACTTCAAAAATGCTTTTAAATGCAACAGTTTTAGTTATATCAGGTGGCCTTTGCTGGCATTCGGTACTTAATAGGACCCGCCTTCAGGAACTCCAATAAAATTATGGGATAGGTGTTAAATAAAGTTGATATATTGGTAGATTGGGCTTATAAATATCATATATTTCAACTTTCAAGCGGATCCGTTCACTTCAAGTGATTTTATTACCTTTTTTCCTTTAAACTATCAGCTCTGTTAGATTCTTGTGTTTGGCGTTTTCACCACTGGAACCCTTTTGCCAGCTGGCGATTTCGCCACCTTGCATTTTTGCCACATAGCGATTTTGCCTTCGTGCAATTTTGCCACTTATTATGTGCAAGAAGAGAGGGGGAGGGGGAGGTATAACAGAATATATTTTTTGTAATTTTATTTTCTTTTTATATTTTTGAAAACATTAAATAGTATAAATATATTGAATCTCAAATTTTATGTACAGTGAAATAATGAAAAGATATTAAGATGCATTTGAGTTACAGTTATTTTGATTAGAATTAATTACTAATTAAATCAATATTAATGTCTGTTGATTAGAGTCCTTTAGGGGCATAAATATTGGCACATTCACACAGGAAAGAGCTTTTGGAAATCAACCTCCATTATTTTCAGCCCATAGCAGCATCAGTTTTCCCTGTACCCCCTGCTTCCTTTCCTCTGCCATCTTTACAATTTTCCTCCAACACCATTTTCACGACAGGTATTTTCTGCGCTTCTTGGTAAAGGAGAGTTCAAAGTCTATAAAGAGGTAAGTTTCCCTGAAAAAGAAGAAAAACAAGATACCAGTTTTAATTGAAGATCAATAGGTCCCTTCTGGCTTTATTAAAGCAATTGATTACTTGATGATGATTCTGTTGCTGATTATTCATAACTAGCTTATTATTAGACTTTTTCCATATGGACATTACGATTAATCATTTATTACACATCCATTCAACTTTAAACCATTGTATTTAACGAAATAGCCGCTATGACATAAATGATTCTGTATTCAATGGGTGATGTACATGCCGGAACTTTTTTCCCAGCACCGTTCATACTAGTTCCTTTCCCATCGAGTCATTAGTTAAGCTTCGAAAAGTTTCCAAATTTCGTCATACAGTTATCGACAGTCTGTCACATAGTGTGAAAATGAAAATGTCCAAAGCAAAATAAAGTCGGTTCACAAAAAATTAGTTAACCAAAAATGAGATAATATTTAAAAAAAAAAACCAAACATTTCCAACCAGAACATTAACCCGGTCCCGTAGCCATCTAGTTTTGTGGATCCATTATACATGTATCTAAATTGGTCAACTTTATTTCGGTAAACCTTTGTACATCTTGACATGCTTCAAACTTCTGGTTCCGAAAAGGTTTTGATTTTTTTCAATCCATTTGATCAGAACAGCTTCAGTCAAAACAAACAGACTCTTCACCTCTGGGTTTAAACATCACAATTAAAATTTATTTAAATAAATTTAGTGCATGTGTTGTGTAATAAACACAGAATGCAATGTGTGTTTGAATCGGTGGTTGTTTTACATAATTTGCTGGAGTGGCGTAATCATATTTTGCTTGAGCCTACGGCTCTCGCGAAATATAACTATGCCATTCCAACTCATTATGTAAAACACCCATCAATGACTACGCCATCCCAACTCGTTATGTAAAATACCCACGATTCAAACACCCATCGTTCTGTCTATGTATTTGTATTTTGAATAATATATGTTACCGATAAGTATAAATGTGTGAACATTACCTCAAGTTGGATGCTCTTTGATTCAGTTAGTTGTAATATCCTTCATAATCATTATTTGTTCTTGTACTTCTGCAACTTGGATGGGTGACCATTTCAGTGACTGAATCGCACTCTTGCTTTGTGTCCTTGGGCAAGGCACTTAACCCCGATTGCATTCATGAGGGCACAATGATGCTGTGTACTAAGGCGTACTGCACATCGATGGTGTGCATGTCTTCAACCAATCTAACCCAGCCTTGCCGCGGTTCAGATTTACTATGTTGGAGATCTAACAGCTCCTCGTCGTTGCTCAGTGGTTCTCTCCAGGAACTGTCACCGACATGAAATGACCCTGGCTGTTAAAGTGTCATTAAACCATAATAAAATAAATAAATAAATATACTCCTGCCACAAACCGACCATGCCTCCACGCTCCAAATATTGCTTTCTAGGTGTGTTGTCTTCACATACTTCATAAACTCCAGAAGCTTTGTTGATTCTGGGTCAGTCTTTGTCCTGTAATGCATCATAAGCTGGTATGATGTCTGTGACAGGTAATCAGTGAGTAGTTCTTCAGAACACGCTGCAGTGTTATTAATTATAAAACAATTGATTATGGTTATCCCTGGCTTGAGGGGAATGTTATTTCAATGTCATCCGAGTTTAACACTATGAAAGTTATGTTAATTTATAAATTGGATGTTTAATATAAAAAATAGAAAGCAGTTATTTGCATCAATTTGTTTAAATGAGGAATAAGAGGGTGCCGAAAAGGCTAGGTCGCAAAATCGCTGGGTGGCAAAAGGGCCCAGTGATAAAAATGCTTGGTGACAAAATCGCCAGGTGACAAAATCACCAGGTGGTAAAAATGCTGGATACCTATCGTCATTTTTGCCACCACCTGGCAATTTTGGCACCGAGCATTTTCACCACTGAGTGATTTTGCCATTGAGCAATTTTGCCACCTATGACATGCTATAAGAGAGGGGTTGGTATATCAGAACATAATTTTTTGTAATTTTATCTTCTTTTTATATTTTTGAAAACTTTAAATAGTATAAATATACTGAATCTCAAATTTTATGTACAGTGAAATAAGCAAAAGATATTAACTGGTTGAGAGCTAGAATCCACTATCAGGGCTTTCAGAAAAATTAAGGTACCAGAGCAAAAGTCAACATTTTCTTTGCTAATGTTTCATATTCAGTCACACATACCAAAGACATTTAAATTGATTTTAAAACCTGAAGGCACCTGTTGATCTTCAGTTAAAACTGGTATCTTGTTTTTCTTCTTTTTCAGGGAAACCTGCCTTTTTATTAGCTCACCTGACTGAAAGTCAGTGTGAGCTATTGCCATGACTTGGCGTCCTTCGTCTGTCTTCCGTCATCCGTTATCCATTGTACGTTAGCTAGGGGCGCGGTGGCTCAGTTGGTAGAGGTGCAGGCTGCAAGCCGAGAGGTCCTCGGTTCGAATCCCACCTGCGGCAACCGCGTTGTGTCCTTGGGCAAGACACTTCACCCCGATTGCCTACATGGGGGCACGTTGACGCTGTGTACTGAGGCGTACTGCACGTCGCTGGTGTCTTCAACCAATCTAACCCTGCCTGTGCTGCGGTGCAGAGTTCAGAGTTACGATGTTGGGGAGCTGACAGCTGCTCGTCGTTGCTCGGTGGTTCTCTCCGGGTACTCCGGCTTCCTCCACCCGTAAAACTGTCACGGTCATGATTAGCCATTGTGCATAAGTATGTGACCTTAAACACCAATAAATAATATTGTACGTTAGCTTTTACAAAACAATCTTCTCCTCACAAACCAATGGCCCAAATTGAAACATATATGGGCCACATCATCTTTGGGATATTCGGTTTTAGTTTTGTTCAAATGGGGTCTCTGTCCTTTTTGGGTGTGGTATTATGCCCAAATATGATGAAATTCTTTCAAAATCTTCTCATGAACTACTAGTGGGAAATGCTTTGATATTTGATATGAAACTTCCTTGGGTGTTCAAGATTAAAAGTTGTTCAAAGAAAGTTGATAGGTCCATATTTGGGCTCTTCAGAGGATGGGCTCACTTTTGAGCTCTCCTGAAAATGTCTGTTTAAAGAACCAATGGAGTGATTTGAACCAAATTTTATACGTGGCATTAGTTGACCCTATGTACTTCATTCATCCACCCAAAATTTTTTGTGGTTCCCGATGGGAACCCCTGGAGCTAAAAATAGAACAAAAATGAAAAGTCCAATATTTCCCAAACTGCATGGACTAGAGATTTTGTATTTGGTATGAAGCTTTCTTCTGAACAGTTGAAACAATTGGACAAAAAAAATTGCTGGCGAATCTGTCATATGATCACTTTTTGGTGTTTTGAAAATATGATGACTCAGCATTTGTTACCACAGAAGACAATGGCTAAAAGATGACATGTTCACCTTTTTAAAAATATCTTCTCCTCACAAACCAATGGCCCAAATTGAAACATATATGGACCACATCATCTTGGGGGTATTCTGTTTTAGTTTTTATTCAAATGGGGTCTCTTCCCTTTTTGGGCTTGGTTTAAGGGGCTATTTAAGTAATAAAATTTTGTTTATTTTGAAATTCTCACCTCTCATATTCCTTTAATTCAGATTACAAATACACAAATTATACATCAAAATGAATGTTGGGATGTATAGAACACGAAAAACAATGTAATCAACTCATAGAGTTGACAGCAAGCACCACTGGTTCCTGGAAGTCTGCTATTGTATTTGCACCAGAACTGCCAATAAAATAATATTTCGCAAGAACAACTCGTGGCCGAATGTGCTTCAGATGTTCAATAGCAAAGCTAGGCATTCAAAACGCTTTTGAGTGCAGCAATAGGACTGCATTTTGGACAACCCTGTCTGCATTTTTTATTGAAGATGGTTTCCATGCTCGACAGACATGCACAAATCATTCGATACCACAAATTTCCATCGAAAAACAAAATCGTAATTCTAAGAAATTTCAACAGGTATCATGATACCTTGCATTGAATATGGCAACTGTGCAATCTCTATCTAATAACAGAAAACTGTATGAAGACGATCTTTTTCATTATTTGATTTTAGACGGCATTGTTTTTACATGCCTTTTCTGTCCGATGACGTCGGCCGGAAATCGAAAGTATATTGAAACGTAAACAAAAGCAAAAGCTTTGGAATTTACCCCCATGCAGCTCTGTTGCTGTGTTTTGAAGAATTTTGATCCCCTAGCTTTGTTCTTGGATATGTAAAAGCACATTTGACCACAAGTTGTTTTTGTGAAATATTATTAAATTATCAGTTTTGGTGCGAATGCGGCAGCAGACTTTCAGGAACCAGTGGTGCCTACAGTGGACCCTATGAGTTGATTACACATGTGTTTCATGTTCTATACATCTCAATCTTGATTTTGATGTACATTTTGTGTATATTTAATTTGAACTGAAGGAATATCAGAGGTGAGTATTTTCAAAATAAACAAAATTTCATTACTTACATAGGCCCTTAATGCCCAAATATCGTGAAATTCATTAAAAATCATCATCTTATGAACCAGAAGTGGAATGCTTTAATATTTGGTATGAAACTTCCTCTGGTTCAAGATTAAAAGTTGTTCAAAGAAAACTGATAGGCCCATATTTGGGCTCTCCAGGGGATGGGCTCACTTTTGAGCTCCCCTGAAAATTTCTATTTCAAGAACCAATGGACCAATGGAGCGATTTGAACCAAATTTTATATGTGGCATTAGTTGACCCAAAGTACTTCATTCATGCCCCCAAAATTTCTTGTGGTTCCCTGTGGGAACACCTGGCACTAAAAATAGAAAAAAAATGAAACATCCAATATTTCCCAAACTGCAAGGACTAGATATTTTGTATTTGGCATGAATCTTTCTTCTGAGCAGTTGAAACAATTGGACAAAAAAATTGTGGCGAATCTGTCATATGGTTCATTCAGATTACATTTTCTCCATACCCATAACCCTTACAGTTTAGGACAACTTGGTCCAGGTGAGCATTTTAGGCTCTCTTGAGCCTCTAGTATACTTTTAACTCTCCTTTACCAAGAAGTGTAGAAAATACCTGTCTATGTGAAAATGGTGTAGGAGAAACATTTGCGAAGATGGTAGAGGAAATAAAGCACGGAAGTACAGGGAAACTTATGCTGCTATGGGCCAAATATAATGAAAGGTTGTTTTCCACAAGCTCTTTCCTGCATGAATGTGCCAAGATTTATGCCCGTAAAGGACTCTTACCAACAGATATTTAAACTGATTTAATTAGTTAATTAATTCTAATCAAAATAACTTTAAACTAGAAAGTGTTTTAGCACACTAAAACATATGTCTCCCCTTCCTTTTGAGGTCAGAGGTCAAGGTCACATGCAGTTCATCAAGGTAGCGGACATGCGGTTTCATGGTGACACATCCACATGTCAAAAAAAAAAAATTCTGATCTGGACAATTACTCCCTATTTAAAGTACATAAATTTGACCTTGAGGTCAACGTCACATGAAGGTCATGATGACATGTGGTCTCATTGTGATACATCCACATGTCAATCATCTAAGTTCTAGGTCAAAAAACAAAAAAGTTCTGATCTGGACAATTATTCCCTATTTGAAGTACATAAATTTGACCTTGAGGTCAGAGGTCAAGGTCACATGCAGTTCATAAAGGTAGCGGACATGCGGTTTCATGGTCACACATCATGTCCAAAAAAAAAAAATCTGGTCTGGACAATTACTCCCTATTTAAAGTACATAAATTTGACCTTGAGGTCAAGGTCACATGAAGGTCATGATTACATGTGACATGCGGTCTAATTGCGATACATCCACATGTCAAATATCTAAGTCCTAGGTCAAAAAAGTTCTGGTCTGGATAATTATTCCCTATTTGAGGTACATAAATTTGACCTTAAGGTCAGAGGTCAAGGTCACATGAAGGTCATCAAGGTAGACGACATGCAGTCTCATGGTGACACATCCACATGTTAAATAACCAAGTCCTAGGTCAAAAAACAAAAAAAATTCTGGTCTGGACAATTACTCCCTATTTAAAGTACATAAATTTGACCTTGAGGTCAAGGTCACATGAAGGTCACGACATGCGGTCTCATGGTGACACATCCACATATCAAATAACCAAGTCCTAGGTCAAAAAACAAAAAAATTCTGGTCTGGACAATTACTCCCTATTTGAAGTACATAAATTTGACCTTGAGGTCAAGGTCACATGAAGGTCACAATGGTATGCGACACACCAGCTCATGGTGATACATCCACATGCCAAATATCTAAGGCCTGGCTCAAAAGACAAACAAGTTTTGGTCCGGACAAAGTTTCCTTGAAAAAAGCACAAATCTGATCTTCAGATCAAAGGTCAAGGTCACATGAAGGTCACAACGGTACGCTACACACCAGCTCATGGTGATACATCCACATGCCTAATATCTAAAGGCTGACTCGAAATACAAAAAAGTTCTGGTCCAGACAGTTTACCTTAAAAAAGTGCATAAATCTGACCTTCAGGTCAAAGGTCAAGGTCACATGAAGGTCACTATGGTACACTGCACACCGGTTCATGGTGATACATCCACATGCCAAGTATCTAAGGTGTAGGTCAAAAGACAAAAAAGTTATGGCCCGGACAAAGTTTGTGTGATGTTTCCCTTAAAAAAAACCACATAAATCTGACCTTCAGGTCAAAGGTCAAGGTCACATGAAGGTCACTATGGTACACTGCACACCGGCTCATGGTGATACATCCACATGCCAAGTATCTAAGGTGTAGGTCAAGAGACAAAAAAGTTATGGCCCGGACAAAGTTTGTATGAGAAGAAGAAGAAGAAGAAGGAGAAGAAGAAGAAGAAGAAGAATATGCACTAAAACAATATGTCTCCCTTCTGGGAAGGGGAGACATAATAAAATGTATCGTAATATATTTTAATTATTTCACTGTACTTAAAATTTGAGATTCAATATGTTTATATTATTTAATATTTTCAAAAATATAAAAAGAAAATAAAATTACAAAAAAATTCTGTTCTGTTATACCTCCCATCCTCCCCCCCCCCCTCTCTTCTAGCACATCATAGATGGTGAAATCGTTCGATGGCGAAATTGTTCGATTTTGCCAACTGGCAATTTTGCCACCTAGCATTTTCATATCTTGGCCCTTTTGTCACCTAGCCTTTTTGGCACCCTCTTATTCCTCATATAAACAAATTGATGCAAATAACTGCTTTCTATTTTTTATATTAAACATCCAATTTATAAATTAACGTTAAAACTCGGATTACATATTGTAATAACATCCCCTCAAGCCAAGAATAACCATAATCAATTATTTTATAATTAATAACACTGCAGCGTGTTCTGAAGAATTACTCACTGATTACCTGTTGCAGACATCATACCAGCTTATGACGCCTTGTGGGACAAAGACTGACCCAGAATCAACAAAGCTCCTGGAGTTTATGAAGTATGTGAAGACAACATGGCTAGAAAGCAATATTTGGAGCATGGAGGCAATGTCAGTTTGTGGCAGGAGAATAAGAACAAATAATGCTTATAAAGGATATCACAGCTAACTGAATCAAAGAGCATCCAATGTGAGATAATGTTCACACATTTATACTTATCTGGAGCATATATCATTCAAAATACAAATAAATGATTAATCATAAAGTCCATATGGAAGTCTAATAAAAAGCAACAGAATTATTATCAAGTAATCAATTGCTGTAATAAAGCCTGAAGGGACCTATTAATCTTCAATTAAAACTGGTATCTTGTTATTCTTCTTTTTCATGGAAACCTACCTTTTTATATACTTTTGATACCTCACACCTCAATTCATAAGATTTTTTTTCCCTTCTTTCTTTCTTCTTTTTCTCTTATACACCTCACCCTATGAACATGCTCTTGCTGCCAAACTATGGAGCAAAATTCTTGAAATAATTCTTAAAATATTCATTAAACAAGAGGGGTACACCGCCAAGGGGTGCTATGTCGAGTTTTTACACCACATGACTGAGTTATAAGCAATTGGAGATGCCCGCCCGCCAAACTATATGTCTGCCCGCTGGCCCCCGCCGCCCCCGACCGGCAACCATTGCTCGCCAAACCATAAGTCGAGTTTTGGTAAAAACTCAACTAAAAATCTAAATAAATTAATGGTGAGCGAGTTGAATCTGTCAGATACTTACCTCCACTTAAATTTTGAACATAATGTTGTTACAGTAATTCTACACCTGTCCAAGATCTTCACTCACCTTATATCACTACACCCTATTTTATTTTTCCTTCTTTATCTTTTTACTTTACTTTCTCTCACTCTCAACTGCAAAATATACCCTACTCTCAAAGTGTATTTCATGATCCCAATAATGATAATCTTGACATTCACCAAAACTGTTTTCTTGTGCATTGTAAAAGGTTTAGTAATTACATATACATGTAATTATGTCTAATAAAATCACATTAGATGAAATCCAGAGCCAGTATAAGTATAATTTTCCAAAACTCTTTAATGAACATACAAGTGACTCAGAATACGACAATGATTCACCTTATACTGTAAATACTCACAGTTGTAACTACTATACACCACAAGACTTAGAAAGATTGCCCAAACACAAAAAGGGCATTTTCAGTCTTTAACTTAAACTGCTGGAACGTGAATGCGAACTGGGAGCCTCTGAAGGACTTGATGCATACTTTACAAAGTGACTCTAATCACCTTGACATAAAAGGGCTGGCGGAAACCTTTACTATTAAGAAAAATGTCACCTACACACTGGAGGGATATCACCCTCTACGCTTGCGAACACAACCTGATGACAATGGAAGGGGTGGTGTAGGTATATTTGTCTAAGAAACCCTAATGTTCAATATAGGACTGTGTTTTATACATTCTCGTTACTATTTTCAACCACATTTTCATTGTATTTGATTTATTTTTCATGTCGCGCGCGAATTTCGCAACCGTGCAGTTTGGACATAGAATTTTTCGGTTGAAAATTTTTTTTATTATTATTGGAGTTTGGTGTCAATGAGGGACTGTATGGACAGGCTTTCTTCACTCTGTTGAGGGCTGAATTTCAGTTTTTTTTTTGAGGCCCTGTCGGCCATCTGGGTTCTGCCGGTTCTTTTTCTGCCACCTATCTCTCGTAGTTGGGGGCGTTCTTCTTTCTGTATCTGTTGAGTTCACCTTTTTCTTCTTCTGCTCTCACTTCTGTCTAGCACAGTTCCTTTAGGGCAATACCTTTTGCCCTCGCTTTTAGTGCGTTCCCGTGGCTATTCCTCCCGCATCGGCAGTGAGAGTTGTACCCCATCCGTGGGGGATGTGAGGTTTTTTACCGTGGTGGATATTGCGGGAGCTGTTGAGTTGTCTGGCAAAGAGATGCCTGGTTCCGGGACTATGCACCCTCTCCAGTCTACATCTGAGGCTGTCACTAGGGTTGTGACTCCTCCTTTGGAGGCTGAGCTCGGTTGCTCTCTCCCCTTTCTGCCAGTTTCAACAGCTCCCATCTTATCTGCTGCTACTGCTGTTTGGTCTACAACGTCTTCGGTCTCCGTTTCAGCCGCCCTCAACTTATCCCTGCAGGGGTCTGCAGTGATGTCTGTAGTGTGGATGTGGGGTATCGGCCTCAGCCTTTCCTGACTTCAACCCGGCGAAGTCGGAAGTGGCTGCCGACTGCACCCCCTGCTGTGTCCTCTCAGCCATCGAGCACAGCAGTTTTATCCCTGCAGGGGTCTGCAGAGGTGTCTGGTAGTGTAGACATGGGGTATCAGCCTCAGCTTTCCCTGACTTCAACTCGGCGAAGTCGGAAGTGGCTGCCAACTGAAACCCCCTGTTGTGTCCTCTCAGCCACGGCAATTTTATCCCTGCAGGGGTCTGCAGAGATGTCTGGTAGTGTAGACGTGGGGTATCAGCCTCAGCCTTCCCTGACTTCAACTTGGCGAAGTCGGAAGGGGCTGCCGGGCGAACCCTCTACTGTGGTCTCTCAGCCGTCAAGTACCTCAGTTTTTCTCATTGGATTTGGATGTTCATGGTGAGGTCACCATGAGCTTCATGGCGTTTCCATCCACGCACTCTGGTCCCATGACAAGTTTTGCGGGACCAATGCTTTTTGTGCAGCCTGGACCTTCTGTCCCACAGAGGTCCATGGTGACTTTCTTGAGTTTCCGCTCTGTAGATCCCCGGGGTATGTCATACCCCAATACACATCTGCCTCCAGATGTTTCGGCTGCAGCCAATTGCCCCGTGTTGGGTGTATTTGAGGATCGTAACCCTTCGCTGGTTGTTAAAATGGGTCAGGAGTGAAGCCACTTTGTCGGTTCATTCCCATGTTGTACCGTTCCGACACAGTCAGTGAGCTTTAGGGAGGCCCTCTCCTTGCTCACTTAGGTTCTGTCCAAGAGCCTTTTCCGTTGCTTCCAGCGAGGCTACAAGTGCTTTCTGGCCGCCCCCTGTGGCGCCGCCTCCCGGGATTGGAAACAGGCCACTTTCTGATCCCCCTGGTGTGCCTACATCATGGGAGGCATCGGCTGGTTTGCCCATGATGGGCTATGTGTCTTCCGACTCATGGGACAAGTCCGACATCCTTGATGTCGAGAGCCAATAGTCTTCTGACTTGGGGGCAGCTCTTGACTTTGTGTTTGGGTTCCTTCCAGATCAGAAACCGTTAAACAAGCCGACAGTGTCAGCCCATTCGCGATCATCGGTCGCATGGTCTACAGCGTGTGGGGCAACCTGCTTCTGGGCGCCTTCAACTGTGCCTGTCAGTACAGGTGGTTGAAGCATTTATACAGCTTTGGACTCTAAGCTAATTTCCACGGCTATGAAGACGTCGTTCTTCATCAGGGTTGACACTTTTTTGCCTCCGGTGCATTATCGTTCCTACGATTCCACCAATCCGTCAGTCTGCCAGACTTTGACGGTCTTGGATCAGGACACCAACTCTCAAGCCGGCCATTTTTCATATGGAGACTCTGGAGTCTGTGTTGAACTTATCGGGAGAGATGCTGGAATGCTTTCTCTCTTCGATCACGTTGTCTCTGCTTTGTTGCTTATCTGCTCCCATATAAGTTTGATGACGAACAGGTTTTTTGTGTGTGTTGTCCAAGGCACTCATGCATCTTCTCACACACAGGCCTGTAACTTGGAATTAGTTTGCAGGGACACTGTGCTAGACGCAAGCTGTTCCCTTCTTGAGGGGCAGTGTGCTGCTCTTCAAGCTGCCTCTATTGGCGGGTCCGCAACTATTCCATGATTCCGTGGCGACGGTCCGGGATGACTCCCTATGTCATTCCATAGATCTGCTGCTGCTTCGTCAGCTTGATCAGCCTTCTGCTGGAGGCAGGGGCTGTCCATAGCCTAACAAGTACCCTTCTGCTTCCTCTGCGAAGCTAAGGGCTGATCCTCCTGCGGCCACTTCTACTCACTCACAGAGCAAGGTTAGGCGTCGTCAGTGGTCACCTCGAATTTGTCCCAGGTTGAGGCATTCAACTCAGTCAAGAGTGCCTCTTCCAACACAAGTCCCTTTCAACATTACACTTTGATCATGGAGATAGGCAATCTCCTTCAAAGGGGGCGATCAAGGTCATCAAGAACATTCTTTCAGTGGGATTGTATCCCAACCTGTTCTTGGTGCCAAAGAAGGACGTCCGACTCAGACAGGTTATCGATCTGAGTATCCTGACCCAGTCTATCATTGCTCCTCAGTTCAGCATGGAGGCTTTCAGGTCGGTTCGCCGCTCCATTCCCCAGGATGTTTTCCAGTTCAAGGCCATGCCCTTTGGCCTCAACCTGGATCCTTGGGCCTTCACCCGTCTGATGTCACATGTGTTAGTCTTCCATCACACACAGTTCAGGGTGTCTTCTTCGGCATATCTAGTCAATAGTCCTCCAGAGGCATTCCAATGCTGCCTTTCTGGAGTTGGATGTCGTCACACTGTTGAGCCTGCTCACGTCACTAGGGTTTAGAGTCAATGGGGAGAAGTCGGACCTGGTCCCTTCTCCGCCATTTTGTCATCTGGGATGAGATTCCGTACTCAGCTGGATACGGTGACAGTTTCCCAGGCAAGGGTTGTGATTTTCTCAGCCTTTTGTCATGACTCTATCCCTTTCCACGTCCACAACAGCTTGGAGTCTTTCCCGGCTACTCGGTCTTTGCGGTTCAGCGACGGATCTCATTCCTCTAGGTTGGCTGCATGTCAGACCTCTCCAACACATTCTGCTCAGTCGTTGGAGGCCGAATGTCGATCCTCTGGATCTAGTGCTTCTGTTACTGGAGTCTCTTCCTCGTCACCGTCTCCCCTAACAGATATTCAGTGGATTATGCAGGGAGTTCTGTTGGACTTCCTCACGTCAGATCGTGTTCTGATGGCAGTCTCCAGCGATTTCGGATGGGGTGTGACGATGCATCCTCTAGGTCTTTTCCTTCACAGGTCATGGGACCAGGATCTAACAGCTCTTCACGCCAACCAACAGGAGCTTCTTGCTGTTCTTCTGAGTTTCCGGCAGTGGATCCCCCGCCTTTTGAATTGTCAGGTCCTTCTCGTGTCCGACAATTCGACAATGTTTGTTTGCATTCGGAACCAGGGCGGCACGCACTATGTTCCCATGTGCAAATTGGTTCGGGATCTTCTACTGCTCGCTCAGGATATCAATGCCAGAGTGGTGGGTCGTCACTTTCCCTGTCATTTGAACGTCCTAGCCGACTCTGTGTCCCGACGGGGAAGATTCTTTTCCGCTGAGTGGATGCTCCACATGGCGGTGTTCCAGTCTCTTTGCAATCTCTGGAGTCGTCCCCAAATCGATCTCTTTGGGACTCGTTGGAACCATCAGATTCTGCTCAGTCGTTGGAGGCCGAATGTCGATCCTCTGGATCTAGTGCTTCTGTTACTGGAGTCTCTTCCTCGTCACCGTCTCCCCTAACAGATGTTCAGTGGATTATGCAGGGAGTTCCGTTGGACTTCCCCACGTCAGATCGTGTTCTGATGGCAGTCTCCAGCGATCTTGGATGGGGTGTGACGATGCATCCTCTAGGTCTTTTCCTTCACAGGTCATGGGACCAGGATCTCGCAGCTCTTCACGTCAACCAACAGGAGCTTCTTGCTCTTCTTCTGAGTTTCCGGCAGTGGATTCCCCACCTTTTGAATTGTCAGGTCCTTCTCTTGTCCAACAATTCGACAGTGGTTGTTTGCATTCGGAACCAGGGCGGCACACACTATGTTCCCATGTACAAATTGGTTCGGGATATTCTACTGCTCGCTCAGGATATCAATGCCAGAGTGGTGGTTCATCACTTTCCCTGTCATCTGAACATCCTAGCTGACTCTGTGTCCCGACGGGGAAGATTCTTTTCCACCGAGTGGATGCTCCACATGGCAGTGTTCCAGTCTCTTTGCAATCTCTGGGGTCGTTCCCAAATCGATCTCTTTGGGACTCGTTGGAACCATCAGATGGACACTTCCATGTCCCTGTGTCCAGATGCCCTGGCTTTCGCCATGCCGCAGTGTCCCTCCTTTGGAATGGTCTTATCGGCTACACCTTCCTGCCGATTTCGATTCTGCCTCAGGTTCTAGCCCAGATACGAACCTGCAGTTGTCGAATCATTTCGATCGCACCCGTCACCTCAGTAGGTGTGGATCAATCTGCTCCGCCCTCTGTTAGTGGTTGTTCCGGCATGTCTCCCTCTACGTCAAGGTCGCCCGAGGAAGTGTCACGTCAACCCGACTTCATTGTGCCTTCACGCATGTCTTTTGTCAGGTCCTGTCTTCTCCATAGCGTTTTTTTCGAGACTAGCAGTGGAGTTGCTTTTCTTCTTCAAGGAGGCACTCCACTGGTTTAGCCTCTGTGGCTAAGTGGAAGGTCTTCTGTCGATGGTGAGCAGATCACTCTGTTGCTTCTGTCACTCCTTCGCTCACACAGACTGCAGAGTTTCTGGTATATGTTTGATTCTGGGGGTCTCCAGCTTGTTTCCATCAATGGGTACAGGTCCCTGCTTCGGAGACCTTTTCGTATGTGGGACAGCATCATACCGGCACTACTCCATGCCTCTCCAAGCTTGTTTGGCACTTTTCCTTGAAAAGGCCCAGGACTTTGCTGCTTACCCCAAGACGGAATCTTTCTTGGATGTTACTCTGCTTGGGTGTGGGGGGAGGGGGGGGGGCACCGTTCGAGCCTTTATCCCAAGTGGATATGCGTTTTCTCACTTACAAGACAGCTTTTCTGATGGCTTTTGCCACAACCAGATGGGTTAGTGAGCTTCACACCCTCTCGGTTGACCTGTCCTTTTTCTGGAGCTCTCCCGCCAGTGTTATATTTACCAGTGATTGCTACTTTCTGGCGAAGAATCAGATACCGGAAACTACTCTGCCTCCTATCTGTATCGGGACTCTTCCTTCTGTTGAGGGTAAACACTCTTTGCTCTGTTCATTTGGAAGGGTAGGATTGATTTTCTGTTTCTTATTCCTGGTCAACAGAAGATCTCTCCTGAATCCATTTCTCGATGGATTTGTCTTGCTATTCGTGCAGCTTCCACTCGTCTAGCGACTAGCGATTGTATTAACAATCATTTTTCTGCCACGAGGTGCGTGCATTGTTTCCCTCTTGGGGCTTATACTAACTCTGTCATGTTGTCGGATGTTATGCTAGCAGCCTATTGGAGAAATGCTCCTTTCTCCACTAATCTGCAACAGTTGCAGGAGCAGACTGAGGACCTTTGTTCTATTGGCCCTCTTTCTTCTGCTCAGGCTGTTGTATATACCAGCCATTCGGCTACTTACAAGGTCAGTTCCAGCTCTGTCCTGTTACTGCCCTTTCTGTCTGTGTGTTACACATTACCATACGCCTCATCTCTCATTGTCTTTTACTAATGTTTGTGATGCTATGGTTTGATAGGCTTAGAGACCTCTTCCTCTGTCCACGGTTCCAGCGCAATTGGGTTATGTGTGGGTTGGTTATGTGATTACATTCATACTATTGTCTATTCAGCCTGTAGTAAACAGTTGGAAGGTAGGTTGATAAGAAATGTAAATTTTATAGTAAATTTCCTTTCTTATTATACCTACCACAATTGTTTAAGGGTAAGAATCCTTCCTCCCGCTGATCACATAACTCCTATGTTGGTGGACTCAAAAGAATGGTTTGATGACTGCTTTGCACACTAGTTAATGGAAGTCGTAGAATTGTACTAAAAGAAGAGCGTCCCTTACTTGGTGTGCACAGATGGCGCTTGACCCAGTTTTGGTTTATTTTTCCGTGGTGTTTTTACACCACTTTTCTTTCTCAAATCTCTTGGGAAAGATTAAAATAGAGAGTATTTTATCCGAGTTAGGGTCTTCCACTGTACTGCAAGCCTGTAGTAAACGATTGCGGTAGGTATAATAGGAAAGGAAATTTACTATAAAATTTAAATTTTCATTCCTCATGTCTTTGAATCTCTCTTAATAGAACTCAATTTGAATAAAAAAATTTTCGTTAGTGTATATATCGTCCGAATACAGCTCCTAAAGCAGATTTAGACTCTTTTTTTTTTAACAACCTGAACGAATTACTTGGTAAGATCAACATGGAACATAAATCAACTTACCTAAAGGAAGATTTTAATCTTGATCTGATTAACATCTACAATCAATAAAAAAACACCCAATACATAAATAGTGTATTTAGTGCAGGATTTCTTCCGGTCATTACAAAGCCAACAAGTCAGTCTATTCAGCCACCCTTATAGATCACATTTTATGTAACACAACTGGAAAAGTATTAAGATCAGGTATTATAATCATAGACATAAGCGATCACTTTGCAACCTTTCTGGAAGATGAAAATAGCAGAACCCACTCCTTGTCGTGACCTGATCCCAAAAGCGGTGAATGTTAATCACTTTAAATGACTGCTTTTGTCCTCCGATTTCTCAGATGTAATAAAAGCAACATCATCACTTGATGCCTACTCAAATTTCCAGGAAGTTTATAAAAGAGCATTCGAGGAAGCATTTCCATTATAATCATTAACACTAGCAGGAAGAAAATCAAGTGAGAACCGTGAATGACGACAGGCCTTTTAGAATCCTCATTTCAGAAACACAACCTATACATGAAAAAACTTCAGTCACTAACAGACTTCAATATATAGAGGATATGGAATGAGTGTTTTTCTCATATAATATTTATGAAACGAGTCTAAGAAATTTCCATTTTGGCAAGGCTCTGGCGACCCCAAATGGAAAATTTGGATGAGTTTCATAAATATTATATGAGAAAATCACTCATTTCATATTCTATTTATCATATGACACACCCACGCACAAATTAGCCACTTAGTATGACTTTTTAACCCATCACCTAACTTGAGTTGCGGATGGCACTTGGAAAAAACATCCACATATAACTAAAAATTTTCATTTTTTGCTTCCAAAACACAGGTTATGACCCCTCATTGGAACAAGCTCATCAAGCTCGTTCCAATGAGGGGTCATAACCTATGTTTTGGAAGCAAAAAGTGAAAATATAAAAAATGAAAGTGTCAATGACACTGTAGCTCAACTTGACAAACTTGAACTTGGTAAGTTATAAATGAAATGGCAAAATTGAAGATCATTGGTACCAATGTCATTTTTTTTGCCAGTGGCAACATTTTTTGACAGAAACCGAAGAAAATCGATAGCTCTCATCTAGAGGCCTCCCCAAACAAGCATGCCAGGTTTCAAAGCAATCCGATCATAAATGTGCCCTGTAGGGTGTACAAAAGGGAAATATTGTGGTCTGACTAGACTAAATTCTAAGAACGTTGGCCGTGGCAACATGTTTTGACGAAAATGGAAGAAAATCGATAGCTCCCATCTAGAGGTCACCGTAAATAAGCATACCAGGTTTCAAAGCAATCTAATCATAAATGTGCCCTGTAGGGTGAGCCAAAGGCAAATATTGTGGTCTGACTGAACTAAGTTCTAAGAACGTTGGCCGCGGCAACATTTTTTGACGGAAATTGAAGAAAATCGATAGCTCCCATCTAGAGGTCACCCCAAACAAGCATGCCAGGTTTCAAAGCAATCCGATCATAAATGTACCCTGTAGGGTGTACCAAACGGAAATATTGAGTCTTCTGACTAAACTAAGTTCTAAGAACATTGGCCGCGGCAACATTTTTTTGTCAGAAATTGAAGAAAATCGATAGCTCCCATCTAGAGGTCTCCCCAAACAAGCATACCAGGTTTCAAAGCAATCTGCTCATAAATGTGCCCTGTAGGGTGTGCCAAAGGGAAAAATTGAGGTCTGACTAAACTAAGTTCTACGAACATTGGCCGTGGCAACATTTTTTGCCGGAAATTGAAGAAAATTGATAGCTCCCATCTAGAGGTCACCCTTAATAAGCATACCAGGTTTCAAAGCAATCAAATCATAAATGTGCCCTGTAGGTACGCCGACGGACGAGAAGTGATGGCAATAGCTCAGCTTGACTTTGTCAAGTTGAGCTAAAAATGAATGACATTTTTCTTGTAGGTAAAAGATTAATACAATATAACCCACCCTAAATAGGTCATATAATGTAAATTCTCCCTACTGAAATTATGGAAATGTGACCCAGTTGTATTTTGTTTAGCCAATCAAATTGTCCAGTTTTGAAATTGACCAATGAAAGCTCCCAACTCTCATTATGCAAATTATGAAAATGTGGCCCAGTTGTATTTTGTTCAGCCAATCAAATTGTCTAGTTTTGAAATTGGCCAATGAAATTGACGGAAGGCTTTATTTATCACTGATCAATATGAAAACAAAATATCAAATGTTTTAAAGTGAACAAAATGTTGATAAAAGAAGATATAAAACCTATTGTCGTGAGTTTAATAAGTTAAAACAGATATGTAAGGCCAGTTATTACAACACAGTTCTATCACAGAATATTTGTGATATAAAACAAACATGGGCGATCATAAAAGGTGCTATTAAAAAAATGCAAAAAATGTAATTAGTCCCCAATCATTCTTCATTGACAGTAATAATCAGCTAACTGATAGTAAGTCAATCGCAAATAAATTTAATTCATTTTTTTCCAGCATCAGCAAAGTCACTAGTGAACAAATACCCACTTCCTAGACTTTCTAAAGAATGGCAATAACAAAATGATAATCAATAATAATATAAACAATAACGATTGCAGAAGTAAAAAAATAAGAAAAGTAATAACATAAACAATTACAACACAGACAATAATAATAATCATAATCGATGTCTTTCTTCGTTTACCTCTCGAACATACAGGAAGTAATCCTTACTGTACATCAGCCTTCGCAAAACAAGAAGAGACTATACTGATATGTTTACCAAATTACTCAAAGAACAAGATGAGGAACGCAAAGCATGTGCCAATGCCCCCAGTTATGCTTGATACACGATTTATGATGCTGAACATATGAAGGTCAATTGTGACCTTCACCTTGAAGATGCGGTGAAAACTAATGCACGCGACACACCTTCTGACTGTTCTTAACATTTGTAAAAAGTTTAAAATTTGTACTTTGGTTCGTTTCTGAGTTATGGGGAAGACACAAATATTGATGATTTTTAGTGTGACCATGAAATGTGACTGTGACCTTGACATTACGAACCTGGCTGTGGTGTGTGACACATCCACTCGTTGTCTTTTATAATTGAGAGGAGTTAGATAATTGTAGCCCTAATAGCTTTGGAGTTATGCTTGAGACACGATTTGTGACCCTGAACATAAGAAGGTCAATTGTGACCTTCACCTTGCAGATGCGACAGAAGCTATTATACACGACACACCTTCTGACTGTCCTTAACATTTGTAAAAAGTTTAACAATTGTACTATGATTCGTTTCTGAGTTATGGCTGAGACACGAATATTGACCGATTTTTAGTGTGACCTTGACATGTGACCTTGAAGGTACGAACCCTGCTATGGTGTGTGACACATCCTCCTATGGTCCTTTATAATTGTGTGAAGTTTGTTGACTGTGGCCCTAACAGTTTTTGAGTTATTGGCTCGGACACACACACACACACACACAGAGTCTTGTCTACCCTACATACCGAGGTACCCCATTGTTTGTCCTTTGTGTGGACTAACGGTTTCTACCTCGTTTTGCCGGTACAGTTCTGGGAAAACAACCGAGGTAAAGGGTTTCTTTTGTCTTTTGTACCTCGGTAAGGCGAAACACGCAAACTCTTTTGTCTAGTTACCTTGTCAAGTTGGTAAGACAAACCCACACACACACACACACACACACACGCATAGAGAGACACACACACACTTTAATCACTATATGCCACCCAACTTAAGTCAGGGGGGGGGGGGGGGCAAAAAAATTTGTGTTTGAGGAAAACTGTGAAGTCGGCAGAGGACAGAAAGCAGGGAAGTACAGGGAAAAGTGATGCTGCCATAGGCCGAATATAATGAGAGATTGCTCTCATAAGTGCTTTCTTGCTTGAATGTGCCAAGATTTATGTCCCTAAAGGACTCTTAGCAACAGACATTTAAATTGATTTAATTAGTTAATTAATTCTAATCAAAATAAGTGAAAATAAAATGCATCTTAATATCTTTTAATTATTCCACTGTACATAAAATTTGAGATTCAATATATTTATACTTTTTAATGTTTTCAAAAATATAAAAAGAAAATAAAATTACCCAAAATTATGTTTTTATACCTCCCCCTCACTCCTAGCACATCATATAGGTGGTGAAAACGCCTGGTGGCAAAATGGATCCAGTGGTGACATTGCTAGGTGACGAAAATGCCACTATTCGCATATTCACCCTGGACTCAAAGAATGTTGCCTGAATCCATGCGTAAATGTAGGCCTATGTCTCACCATGGTCTGTCACCTACCTATATTTATGCTTTTAGCCTGAGTGAGAAAGATTATAAAAAATATATACACTTTTAAACAACAAAATCATAATATAAACTATCATCTTGACAAAGACAGGAGCAGACTGCAAACGTACAGCCAAGTCTTTGTACCCTTCAACTCTTAATCACTTAATGCAGTATGCCAGAGAAGTCGCCTTATCAGTAGAATTTTTTTTCGAGGAGAGACTCAAGTTTTAGAAGGGAGACTGAAGAAAAGGAGTAGCAAGTGGGTTGTACAAAGCTTTTGAGGAGTACCTAGATGGACCTTATGGATGGGGGGGGGGGGATCTTTGTTGTTCAAAGTGAGATCAAAGTCACTGGAGTTGAGAGCGGAGAGACGGGATCGGGAAAGGCCAAATGTGTAATGGAGACAATTGAACATTTCATTTTAGAATACCTCAAATATCTGCCTAAAGACTGATGACAAAATTTCACAAAAGGCAATGTTGAGACCCAATATGGGCTTGAATGTTAGATAAGTACATAGAAGTACAGCACTTAAAAAAAATATTGCCTACATAAAAGAGATGTGTACTCTAAAATCAGTTGTCTTAAAAATCAACCCAAATCAACAGAGTTGAGTGAATATGAATCCAATTTGGTTCATATTCACTCAACCCAGTTGATTTGGGTTGATTTTTAAGACAACTGAATTTTGAGAGCGAGATACAGTAAGAATTGCTGTCATGATGTAAACTCTTCTCCCATGGAGAAAAGTTTTCTCTCGCTGTGAAAACCTTACTCTGGAGGAGAAAAGTTTTCTTCCACGATGGGAACTTTTATCCAACAGAGACATCTTTTCTCCATTGGTGAAAACTTTTCTCCCCAGGTGGAAATTTTTTAGGCACTGAGAAAACCTTTCTCCTGGCGTGAAAGTCTTTTCTTCCACAGAGAAAACATTTCTCTGTGTTGAAAACTATTCTCCCAAGACAGAAATGTTTCTCCCAGAGCGAAAACATTCCTCCAGAGGTGAAAACTTTTCTCCTGAAATTTCTATGAAAAAATTCCACCTCATGTGAAAGGATTCCACCTTCCCAGAGAGAATAGTTTTCATGGAGGAAGAAAACTTTCACTGTGGAAGAAAGTTTCCACCGTGGGAGAAAATTTTTTTCTGTGGGCAAAAAATTTCCCTTTCACAAGGAAATGTTTCTCCACTAGACAAAAAAATTTCATGTGGAGAGAAAATTTTCTCCAAGGTAGAAAACTTTACTCTGCAGGTGAAAAGTTTTTACCCCGTGAAAAAACTTTTCTCCACAGAGAAAACTGTAAACCTCAGGGGAAACGTTTTCTCTGTGGGAGGAAAGTTTCCACCTTGGGTGGAAAGTGGACAAATATTTTGAATGAGTAAAAAAGAAATATCCCTTTGAGGCTTCTGTAGTGCACAGACTCTTTACTCTTCAATATGTGACTGAAGATTCCCTTGTATAATTTGTCTCTTCTACCAGCCTCCACAGCGTGTAATGTCGAGAAAAGTGCACATTTTTTGGCTTGATATTTAACAAATTTGTCAATGGAAGGAACATTGGTGGAGGTAAAGAGCCAAAGTATATCTGGATCTCCCATAGCACCAAACACCATTAATTCAGGGGAGATTTATATTATAAGTTACGGGATGTTTGGTGGTTGGATATGGTGTCATGTGAGGCAAAGTGAGATCAATACTAGGCGAGGCATTAGGAATAGCGATAATAATCGATGGTTGGGTTGAAATTATATGGGCTGACCAAGTTAATGGTTTGTATGGATAAGGGTAGGATGAACTAAAGGTCAAAAGAAGGGTTGGGGTTGGGGTGGAAGGTAAAGTTTGATCCAGCCATCTGCAGTCAAGTTTTCTTGCTTCAATGGTCTGGTTCACACCCAATGAACAAATTCCTGTTCTTCCATATTACAGGTGACACACATTGCGCAAAACCTAAGCACATTAGAGACCAACTGACCATTTGCCTTCTCAGTTTGGAACATAGTGTAAAGTCTTTAACTTGATCCTTGCTGTAAAACAAAGGCATGAAATGAAACTGGGTTCAGTGTCCACAGTGAAAATACAACTGTAGAATATACAGAACACTCTTTATCCTCACTACCTCTTTAGAAAATTCTTGCCTGTTCACTAACAGTTATTTCCCCTTGCAGAGGTGGATGATAAATAATTTTTAGAGTTTATTGAAACAAATTCTCTTCCATTTCCCACACATAAGGAATTATTTTGTTACAGTTTATTAGAGAGTGCCTACAGGCACTCTCTGAAATATATAGTAACAAAACAGAGGATATCTAGTGTTTTTGAGTGGATACCGAAAATTATCTCATGAGTGACCGAGACAAATGTTTATTTTTCGCAGGAGCTTGCGCAAGCAAAAATAACCAATTGTTTCGCTCATGAGTGAGGTAATTTTTGGTATCCACTCAAAAACTCTACATATTTTTTTTATTATGCGATTTTTTATAAGAATCTGATCATTCCCATCGATAATTCCACAACTGAATTGATGTATGAAAGTAAATAGCTGATGTGCATTGATAAGCAGACATGATTTGATCGATACTCAGAACAGGTAGTGTCTTGCAATCTGATTCAGCTGGCAGGTTTCATACATCAGTCCATGAATACATGTTGAATTATTGCTGGAAATGATCGGTATCCACTCAAAAACACAAGAATTTTTTTTCATTATACATTTTAAGAACAAATTGATCATTAGACTCTTATTCACCTTGAAGTGATGCTTTGAAAGCCTCCATTTTGATTGATACCGTAAAAGTGAAAATTTCTATATCTTCACAGTGGGGTATACGATTTGTATCTTTCCGCAATTTTTTCGATTATCTATCATTTAGCATATAATAAAATTTCATATTAATGGAATATTTTTGCTTCTAACTGAATAGGAAGCACATCTGCAGAATATGAAGTCTTTTGGTTGTGGTACTTAATGCTATTTCAGTAAATCTTGGGAACTATGTCTTTATCAGACCACACTACCAAAAACAGTTTACTCATGAGAGATCCATAGTAGAATAATTCTACAAATATGTTCATTGCATATAACTAAATCATTTACAATACCTTTAGTACAAATTTCATCTGTTAACTATAAATGAGCCAGAGAGCCAATCCCTGTTAATTGAATAACCCTAAACCAAATCATTTCCCATACCATTAGTACAAATTTCATTAATCTATCTATTAATAACTATAACCTAGTCTGAGAGCCAGTCCCTATCAACGAACTAACAAGTATCACTGAAGGTGATTAATGCCCCCCCCTCCCCCCCCCCCCCCCCCCCCATCTGGTTTTTCAGAATGTACCTCTGTACCGAAACGAGTTCCGAAATGTTGGAGACAGTGCACACCCAAAGCATTTTAAATGGCAGTCTATACTAAATGTAAGTTGAAGGGGAGATGAGATGGCCAAAATTGTTGCAGCTTGAACATTCTGAAATATGCACATGTCCACTTAAAAGTCGTCATATTAAAAAAGTTTAATCATAATTAAAACGTATCAGTTTCAAGTTTTTAAAAGTCAGTTGTTGAAACAAGCGAGAGAGTTTTTATTATTGACTACATAATAGCATGGTATAACTGGGGTGCATTTGTTCAAATGTTCTGATGAACATTACAAAAATCGAACCATCTGTGTTGAATGAGTTGTACCCGAGAAATTCATACAGAAATTTGTATTAATTCTAAATTCAAGAGGCAATAACCTAGTTACTTACAGATTAAAAATTCTGGAATATGCATATGTTCACTTGCAAGTGATCATCTTTGAGATGTTTCATCAAAATCAATTCAGAAATATAGGAGGAGCAGCACACACAAGAATTCCATATAAAAATCTATACACCTGGAACTTAATTAAGCACCCTGATTTTTTCGCTGTGATGTTAATAGAAACTGTCATTACTTTCATGCTATCTTTCAGATGGTCAAAAGAGACTGTTTGAGGAAAGAATGGTCTATTGACAAATGAAAGACAACACAGTGATACAGAAATTTGTACTAATTCTAAATTCAAGAGGCAATAACCCAGTTATTGCCTCTTGAGACTGTTTGAGGAAAGAATGGTCTATTGACAAATGAAAGACAACACAACGATGAAAATATGCAGTATTTTAGTGGCTCTAATTACATCTTAATCTGTCACTAATGTTTTTGATGGAAAAATGTTCTCTCGACAAGTATGGTGCTGGAACGGTCCATGATGAAGCAATGCCGGTGATTACTGACAAAAATGTAACGTGTGATCTCCTGAACACAATAGCAGTGTCTGACATCAGTAGCGAGTGTATCCACCACGTGCCCGGATGAACCCTCATCCAAGAAAGTCCCAGATGTGTTCTATGGGATTCAAATAGGGGCTCATTGCAGGCCAAGGTAGTGTTACAATAGCATTATTCTGAAGGGATGATCTCACAGCATGGGAACAATGTGGCCTTGCATTGTCGTCCATGAATACAGGCCGATCCGCACACGGGTGGTTGTCAAAATGAGTCACGACAATCGGATTGAGAATGTCTCGGATGCACTGATGACCATTGAGATTCCCATGTGTAGTTTCTGGGCATGTAAGCAGTATTTCTATGCCTCCACACTCTCATGTGACCATCTGGGGTGTAAAGCAGGAACCTACTCTCGTCTGACCAATGGACTCTCCTCCATGTCCTGAGATCCCAATGTTGTCATGCCATACATCACTCCAAACATCGTATCTGATGCTGATCGGACAGAGCTGGATGCTTGATGACCCTTCTGGACCTCATACCCAGTGCTTTGAGAAGGTTTCGGACAGTTCTGTTGCAGAAACGCCTGTTGGGAAGCCAAAGGCGTTTCAAAACCCCACTTGAAGCAAAGGGTTCACACCTAACGAGGCGTGCAAGATGAAGGGATGTGTTTGAGGTATGCTATCAAGCAGAAACATCACGTTTCACCAGATGAAATGTGCTGCAAGACAGAGAAATCATCAAAACATGATAATCAGTAACAGCAACTTCACTGTCTTGAAACATTTCAGGGGGTGCTTAATTTCAGGTGTATATATAAAATCTTCTAACTTCAAGGAGATATGACTTAGTCAATACAGATGTCATCCATTGAATACTATTCTGTCAACCACTGAATTTCCCAACTTTACAAGCAAATCTTGCAGTATCAGTACATCCCATATAACATTTTATCAGTTATTCATCGTGGGTGGTGCCAAGGGGAGAGGGGGGGATCATACAAATTCATCAATGACATAAAATTATGCAAACACAATAAAGACAGAGATAGAACTCCTGAAGCCTGATATACATGAACAATAGAAATAACCCGATGGGCATATAATCACTGTGGCATAGGAAGAGTTAATTGCATTACGTGAGTTCTATTTTAGTACGATACCAGAAACTTTCTACACAATCACTGGTCGACACATCTAGTCTCTGTTGTGAGTTATATCTTACATATTAAATTTGTGGCGTGTGGAACTAGGGCATCAATCAAAAACAGGCAAATCCTCATGACATCTGTTTTTGATACCCTAATTCCACAAGCCACAAATTTTTGTTGGCATTTCGTTTTGACTCCCTCAAGACCTCTGGTGTCATTGATATTGCAACTTTTTTCCAATTAAAGCAAACATTTCTCACACCGGGCCCAACCATGGTCAGACTGGTGGGTCTTGGGATTATCTAGCTCCCCTCCCCTTTTGGGAAATCCTAGCACCACCCCTATTATACATTGTTTGAAAGAGCTCAATTGGCTTTGTCAGACAGGATATAATAGAGTAAATGTTCAATTTAGCACTAAGTTGTCAGAAAATAATCATATTTGTGTCAATTAAATATTCTTGTTAATCTAATAATTCCCACTGGAAAAGTTGCTGTTCAGTTAAAAGGGTTCAACTATATTATAATATAAGATTGGTAGCATGGTGGCTCATTGGTTAGTGTATTGGACTTTTTAACCCTTTACCCAACACAGACGATATCAAAATTTATTATTTTAAATAATATTTTTTTTAATTTTTCCAAAAATTTAAACAAAACCATATCATGAGACCCCTCATTGGAACGAGCTCAATCAGCTCGTTCCAGTGAGGGGTCACATGATATGATTTTGTTGAAATATTTTGAAAAATTTTATTTTTTCAACTGCTCAATTTGCATATTACGCGGGCAGATGCGGGCAATTCGTTAGGTAAAGGGTTAAACTGAAAGGTTGACAGTTCGATCCTGACTCGCTCCATCTGTGCTGTGTCCTTGGACAAGACAAATAATCCTGATTCTTCACTTGGGGCACAGTGTCAGTGTGTAGTGAGGCATACTGTATGTCGATGGTGCACTTGCCTTCAACAGATGCTAATAATAATAACACTTTGGCCGTCATCTGATTTGTCGAGCTCTCAGGTGAGAAGGACTTGGTTACCCATCCTATTCACAAGCCTCTTCTCTCCTCCAAACACTTGGAAACAAACTGCTTGATGAGTGCCCCATTCTTCCCAATCTCTCCAATAAAAGTGTCAATGACACTGTAGCTCAACTTGACAAACTTGAACTTGTTAAGTTATAAATGAAATGGCAAAATTGATCATTGGCACCAATGTTATTTGATGAAATTTCAGCATAACAGCATTGTGTGTGCACAACATCAGAGTAATCCATGCATTTTTAAATGTAAACTGTAAGACTGGCAAAAGGAAGAATGTTGATACACAAATGCAGTATGTTCAGAGGTTGTTGTAAATGGCAACTTTTTTCACAGAAATGAATGCTAATCAATAGTGTAGCCGAGTTATTGTTAATTAAACAATATACCTTCAATAATTATTGAAGATCTTCTGATGATTCACAGTGTCCACCAAAATGTGTCGATAATGAATATCTGTTTGGAACGTCCGTTCAGGTGAAGCTGTATCTGTCAATATGTTTTCTGTCATCCAAGGGAGATTATCCAGTTTGCCATCCCGAATATCGGTCCAAGCGTACCCTGGTAGTATTTTATCACCAGTACCACACTCTTCCCCTGCCAGTTTTTAAAATATGCATAATTATTTAAAGCATATATGTGGTAGTTACCTGATGAAAACACCAGGGTATACCATAGCAGTATTGTTATACTCAAAAGACAAAGAAAAGCTTTATGAAATTCTTCATTTCATAAATGAAATTCTGCATTTTCTGAATGTTTTTTTTAAAAACACTCATATGTACACCGCACAAAAGGTTGAATTTGAACAATGAAAACCTCTCAATGACAAAATTTACTCAGTACCAAAATTTTATAGTCGAGAAGCAATTATAGACCTCCCAGCTAAGCATCGGAATCAACATAGTCGAGAAGCAGTTGCAGACCTCCCAACTAAGCAATGGAAGACGTTTATAAAATTTTACCCCTGAGAGATGGTCACATTCTCTGATGATTTATTATTATGTACATTTTTACAACAATTCAGAAATACTTTATATATGGTAAAGTGTAGATGTATTTTGGGCAGTTATTTCCAGTAAACTACGGATTGATAGCCTTTTAATGTCTGCCAAGGATTCAGCAAATTTTAGTATCTCCCAAGGAGTGTTACATTTTGAATATGGAAAGGATGATAGGTATGGAGAATCAGATTCTAAAAGTAAACTGTTGGGATTGATTTTCACAATAACTTCTCTTACTTGAAGGTCTTTCAGAAATTTTGAAGTGAAGCCAAAATAAGTGTTGGGTAAAATATCTTGCCAGTGTTCGAGCTCCTCAATAGAGCTCATAAAACAGTGTCGGTGAATAAAAAGATTAGTCAGTCCTAATTCAATCAACAGTTGCAGTACAATGTCTGCAGCTTCTCCAGTATTATGATCCCTGCAGTGTAGAATTGGAATTTTCTGATATCTTTCAGCCAAAGGTAAAACCAGCTTTAAAAAGTCTTTTTGAGCTTTGATTTTGTTAGTTTTACATAACTGCTGGTTCTTACATTTGGGAAAACATCTGCAGGTAGTTGTGAGATCCATACCTATCTCCCCTATGGCAATACAGGAAGAACCTTTTTCTTGTTCCTGAAGTTGTTTGGCATATGGTAATACCATGTGTGGTACTATCAAATGAGGGTGAATACCAAAGGATACATGAATCCGTGAATCCTGACCAATTTTTTTATGGACTTTCCAGGAACTGGGAAATGCAAAATTAGCTATTCTGTGTAGTAACTTACAGTTTGTGTTCATTACGATCTAATGTTCCAATTCTGCAAAGTTGTCACATCCTGAGCGCTTCAGTAACAAGTTGGGATGAAAGTGAGAATCAGTAAAGCAGTACTGTTCTGGAAATGTTTTGTTTTCCAGTAAAATTAACCCTGAGGCAGACATGGGCATAATGAAATTCTTAAAGTCAATTTGTACACTGGAATATTTAGATTCCAGGCTCTTTACAATAAGGCTCAGGATGCATCAATGTATCATGCAGCTAATAAAATTTGACAGTGAAAGTGAAAATTCATTTTTGTGTACATGTCTTAAACAGCCATGTTTCTTTTCATAGTAAGTCATGACATACCTTTCTTCCTCACTAAACTCACTACCAAGGCAATGAGGAGTAGTGTACAGAGTTTCCTTGATCACATGCTGGAACAGATCAATAATATTTGGCAATCCCAGCATGTGGCGAAGGAAATGAAACATGCCATTTATGTAAAAACACCAAGTGTCAGTGCTAATTTCAGATGAATGTTCACTTTCCCGTGATTGTCCTGGTAATGGCCTCATATGCCAGCAGGTAGTTAATTCCCCAACAAACGAGGGAAGATGGCTTCTGAAAACATGGCGCTTTATGTGGTTAGATGAGCCAGTACATAAAGGACAGGCTTTCTTTTTACTGCTTCTATTTGTTTTAGCATGCAGTTGTGGCTGTATTTTTTGTGGCTGCTAGTATAGGCTTAGCTGCTTGATCAGAACTAATACTGATACCCTCTGGCTCAGTGGTAGCATCTCTGGCAAGCTGAACATTTCAAGAGTCACTGGAGGAGGTAACAGATTCAAGTTTTTCTGGTTTTTCTGTCTTTTTTGTGGAAAAATCAGTATCTACGGATTCATTCTCTCCTTCATCCAATCCAGTCTCATCATAGTTTGGTAAGAAGTTAGTTTCATCATCTTCAAACCATTCCATCTAAAAATGAATATCACATGGATGTCACTTCACTATTTATATTTCTACAGTATGTACATGTGTAACTGTGAGTGAGTGCTATTAAGTGCCACTTTATCCAAGACAATAATCATGGTATTTGGTAGGAACTTTTAAGCGCCTTCTAGCAGAGGAAATTGGATCTTCTTTATAAAGAGCTGGAAGATCTCCTTCAGACAGGAAACTGAAAATATCTGTTCCTGGCTGTGCTCTAGTGTCAGCAGTGTGTACCGACTCCGAGAGCTGCTTCCCAGGAGACACATTTGAAACAGTAGTGCTTGGATGGTTAGGTGGTTCTGAGACAGTGACTGACTTTGGTTTGACCACAGTTTTTCCAGATCCATTAGAAACATGTTCATGGACTTCAGTCGAATCACCGGTGCCAGCAATTTTTACCGACTCTGGTGATATATCCTTGAATGAAGCATCCATACTTTCTGAGAAACTGGGATCACCACTGTCAAAGCTGTGACGTAATCTTTGCATCCACAAGGGCACTGACCTGTCATTGCATATTTTCAATCGATCATGATGGAGTGTGTAAATCCCTTTTCGATCTTTTACTGTATATAATGGTGCATGACTTGCAATGACCAAAAATGGCCCTGTCCACGGTGAGTGTAGCTTTGAACTCTGACCAATTTTAGATGATGAATCTCTTTTGTAGATTAAATCACCGGGTTCATATGCAGTTTCCTGTAATCGTAGGTCATAGTCTCTTTTCTGTCGAAGCTGTGTCTTACTTATGTTTTTGCGTGCCAGATCATGAGCCTCTGAGATGGAACATTGTAGTTTCTTGATCCAGTCATCTGGTGACAGGATATCGTTGTTGACTCCAAGCATAAATTAATTCTCTACCAAACATTAGTCTGTTGGGTGTATAACCAGTAGTGCGGTTCACAGTTGAGTGTAGAGCCATAGCCAACAGGGGTAAATCTCTGTCCCATTCATTGTTCTTGTGTTCAATGAAGCACCTGATCATTTGCAACAGCACACGATTGTATCGTTCAACCTGTCCATTAGATGATGGGTGATATAGGGTCGTTCTTTTCTTTGTGATTTCTAGTAGGTTGCATAGAGATGCAAACAAATGACTTTGAAAGTTACTGCCTTGGTCTGTCATTATCTCAAGAGGACAACCAAATGTGGCAATGATGTGTACAATAACTCTTTGAGCCACACTTAATGCTGACTGTTCTGGTAATTCAGCTATTTCCACCCACTTGGTGAACTGATCAACCATGAGGAGGACATACTTATTACCACGAACACTGGTTTGAAAAGGTCCCAGAATATCCAAATGTACTTTTTCCATGAGGTAGCCAGCATGGAAAGAGCACAAAGCAGCTCTAGGATTAACACTTGCCTTTTTATTAATATTACAAACACTACAAGAGCGAATGTAATCATCACAATCCTGACTCATATTGTACCAATAAAATGACTTTTTGAGTTTAGCCAGAGTTTTGTCTCGCCCCATATGCCCACTGGATTTTACATCATGACTCATATATAGATATTTTTGTTGTAATGAAGAGGGAACAACAAGGACCTGATGAGACTTATTATCTTGTTCTCGATTAAAGTATAAAATACCATTTTTCACAAGTTGCTGCCTACAAAGCCAAAGGGATCTTACTGCTGGTCCACAAAGCCGAAGTTCAGACTCGGAGGGAGTGAACCCTTTTCCTAACTCTAACCATGACATTATTTTACCAATAACTGGATCATTACCCTGAAGATCTTTTATTTGATTTGCGGTATAGGAATCAAACCAGTAACACTCACCATCTTTACTTTCAGGAGTTGGATTTGAACTGCATGTATCAAGATTCACAAACCGTACAGCAAGTGGAACTATGTCATCCACATCAGCATTGAACCATGACCACTGAGAATGTGCTCGCTGGCAATAATAGCAACCTTTACAGGGAAGATGATCTAAGGTTTCTCCAGCAGAATAGCAATCACATTCTAAACACTCTGGGGGTATGCGGGACAACGAGTCAGCATTTGTGTGTTTTTTTCCATCTCTATGAACTATTTGCATATCAAACTGGCTTAATTCCTCCATCCATCTTGCAAGCTGACCTTCAATATGCCGAAATCTCATGAGCCAAACAAGACTACTATGGTCAGTCCTTAGAATGAAAGGCCTGCCCAGGAGGTAATGACTAAAGTGTCGACAAAATTTTACTACAGCTAATAATTCCTTACGAGTAGTACAATACTTTCTTTGGGTTTTCAACAAGGAGTTACTTGCATAAGAGTTACTTTTAAATTATTGTTTTGGATTTGAGATAATTCTGCACCTATTGTTTTATCAGATGCGTCAGTGTCTAGAATGAATAAGCCTTCAGGAGAAGGATATGCCAAAATAGGAGGATTAGTTAAAATCATTTTTAGTTTTTGGAAAGCTGCCTGATGCTCTTCTCTCCACTGAAGATGGCCTTTTGAATGAGCCAATTCATACAAGTCACTAGTAATTTCAGCAAAATTTGATATGTATTCTCTGTGATAGTTAACAAAGCCCAAAAAGGACAACAACTGGTTTTGATGGAGATCGGCCATTTTAGAACAGCTTCGATTTTGCTTGGTGCAACCGAAATGCCTTCACTACTAACCTTCCTACCCAGAAACTCAACTTCCCTTTTGAAGAGCTCACATTTTTGGGGCTTTAACTTCAAGTTATGTCCTCTGAACCTAGAAAATACAATCTCCAAATTATTGTAGGCATCAATAAAATTCTTACCCAATACAATGACATCATCAAGATAAACCAATATTTCCTGCCAAGTTAAACCTCGAAGAACAAGCTCCATAGCTCTTTGAAATGAGGCCGGCGCATTACATAAACCAAAGCCCATTCGGGTGTGTTCAAATAACCCATAACGGGTAATAAAAGCCGTTTTCTTGATGGCATCCTCAGAGAGGGGCAATTGATAGTATCCCGAAGCCATATCTAAAGTACTAAAAAACTCAGTACCATACAAAGTATCAAGACAAACTTCGATGTTGGGCAGTGGGAAACAGTCTTTCACAGTTCGATCATTTAAGTTTCTCTAGTCGATACACCATCGAACCCTGCCATCTTTTTTCCGAACCAACACTGGGGCAGACACCCAATTTGAGGTAGAGGGTCAAATAACACCAGCAGCCAACAATTTTTCTAGGTGTTCTTTCTCCTGATCCTGAAAACCCAATGGAGTTCTCCTCATTTTATGATTAACTGGAGGAGCTGTCCCAGTATCGATGTCATGTGTTACTTCCGAAAAACAACCTAGGTCAAGGTCATGCCTTGCAAATATATCTTGGTATTCAACAAGTAATTTTCCCAACATTACAGCTTGTCTATCATCAGGATCAACTATTGAGTCATTAAATAAACAATTCAGGTGTTCAGGAATTCTTTTCTTAATATCAACAAGGGTACTACAATCTGTAGTATCAAAAGTTAACCCTTCAGAATTATCTTGAGAAGAAATTCTTCTGACATCTACTCACTGTGCCTGATAATACTATCAATCTCTTCAGCATTCCCTACTTGCATTCCACATTTGAATCTAATAAAATGTTTACTATCATTCAAGATTCGAACAAAGAGATTATTTCCATTTCCTAAAGTTGTTGCTAATAAGGTTCCCTTATATTGTTTATTGGGCTCAATTATAAAATCACCATCTAATTTGTCAGATAATTTAAGATGTATGGACCCAATTGTGTTAGGAAGAATTGTTACACCTCTGCACACGCAGACTCTTGCCACTTTGTTCTCAACCTCCCCATTTCTCTTGAAGGAAGCAGTTATCACCTCCTCTTGAATGCTAACAGTGCTGTTTCTCAGATTCACAATGCACTGATTTTTCTTTCAATTTTACAAATTTTTGTGGCTGCTTAAAAATTCCAATCTGATGAAAGAAACTCTCATTCACGAGGGTTAACATCGCAGCGGTATCAACTACAGCTGCAACTGGGTTATTATTAACTTCAATATTTACAAATAGACTGGTTCCGTTAACCCTGTGAATGTTAATTTCCTCAAATTTCTCATCAGCGGAAGTATCATTTACTGAAGGCCACCCATGGCCCCCTTTTGTTTGGACCAAGAGTTGGCCGGACTGCTCGATCCACTGGCATTTAAATTTGTGTTATCCTTCAAAGTGATATCATTCAGCAACTCAAATTTATCTTGTTTTGGTTTAGGAGGAGTACCAGGTTGATTAGTATTCAGTGGTTGATTTCGCCTCCAATTAAGCGGTGAGGGAGATCTAGAGTTATTAAATCCCCTATAAGGTGTGGAATACTTTGGGGTATAAGCATTGCCTCTATTTGACCTTTCAGATGAATCACCAAACGTTTTCTGAGAGTAAAATTTATCTGAATATCGAAAAGGTGTGGTGGTTCTAGTATCTGCATTTTCAAATTTGTTTGTTTGAGGATTTGAAAACACTGCGGCAGATAATTTTTGAATCGCATGCTTAATTTCCGAAAGTTCTTTGCCAATGTCTGGATGCTGATTACCAGAGAGTTCAGGTGAGGGGTTTACCTCTTGATTGCTTGTACCTGATATTGGATCAGTTTCAGAAAATGACACATGTCATTGTAAGTAGGATGGACTGCGATATCCAAAAATAGCTCTTTGATTGGCCGCAGAAGTTTTAACATACCTCAAAGCTTTATTTATATTTGTGGGATTTTTTTCCATTACTGCCCTTGCGGCCTCTTTTTCACGGCAACCACGGAGAAATGCATTAGTTGAAATTTGGTCTATTGTTTTCTTACTGGCATGCTTATAGCCATCAAGTGTTAATGTATGAACTCTCTGAGAGAATTCTTCTATAGGTTCATCATCATGTTGTTTGATAAACTGTATCTGTCTTCTGGCAGACACAGGGGCTTCCTTGCAACTGAATCTTTCTTTCATTTCACGTTTGAAAGTTTTATAATGTTTACCCAGCTGCAAAGTGTTGGCATATTCCAATGCTGGACCAGACAGGCAATCAAACAAACGTTCTATTTTTTCTGCTTATTCCAGTCTCGTCTGTCAGCAATTCTCTCAAATTTCAACATAAATGGTTCCCATTTAAAAGAATCGTTTCCAGAAAAGATGGGCATTTTTGGGCACTGAGGACTTCTACTTCGGCGCCGTTTACGATGTCTATGTCTACCTAGCTGCTCATCTGAAGAAGATGATGACCTTGAAGTTCTTGTCACGGGTTCTTTGAATACAACACACAGGAGTTGCTTCATGAAGATTTTTATTAATTCAATGCAACAAATTCTTATTCACAAGATGAGCAATCACATTTTTCATATCACAGCACAAGTATCTAGCCTTTTATGCCAAGACACAACATTAAGTTGTAATCATGAATTGGTTGATCCACTAAGGTAACGCACAAAGCATATCACTGCACGAAGCACACAAATGCACAAAGCAAACTAGCACAAAGCACTCTGCACTAAGCATATCAGCACTAAGCCTAAACGTGTTGGCTCAAAAACTTTCTAACACAGATGTCGTAGAACACTGGTGCTTACACCACTCCAGCTGACTAACTGACGCTCATATTTCAATTTTTTCCAAAATAAACATTTTTACAGATGTAATTGATGCAAACAGTTTCAAGTGGAACGAAAAACGGATGGTACAATTTACAGGAACTACATGTACCCCAAAATGGTCACCTGAAATAATTAAACATTTAGATAAACACCACATTTACTCAGTTTATGAAAGCCCTAAATGAATACCTTACATTTATAAATTTACATTTATTTAAAACACGGATTGCGGGAAAATCCATGAATAACTTTAATATTTATAAATTTGTACACCAAATTTCTCAGTTCACTATGACATTAAATTTTGTCATCTGTATAGAGAAAAATACTTTAAATCACAGAATTTCAATTTCGCTTTTAAATGTGATTTGTATAAATATTTAATATAATTTATGAAATATTTTTGATAAAACCTATAAATATAATGATTAATTAATTGCATTGAAAAATCCTTCATTAAAACGAATTTTATCCGTAATTGAAACTGAGAAGTTGAACATTATTTATATTTTACTTACATAAAAACTGTATTTGAAAATAAAATGTAAACTTGAATGAATTAAAATCATTTCGCCTTCTCTTCACTTTCCAGCCATCACACATTTGTCTAGCTGTAACTAATTATCCCCGTATAACTGTCCCGACACATGTATGCATTGTACACTGTAGCAGAAAAGCATGCATCGCGTATTTTCTTGACGACCTCAACCAGACTGTGTCGCACACAATTTTCCAATTTTACAAACGACCATCCAAGCACACAAAACAGTGTTAACCCTCCTATCGTCCATAATAGATAAAGCTACTATTTGCAAACAAAACTTACCTCAACCAAAACTTGGCATACATTGCTTTTATACATATATTATTTATACTGAACTTACCTTAACCCATTGACGGAAAAATACTATACATATTTTATTCATATTGAACTTACCCTGACTCACAGACGGAAAGAATGCCATGTCTTTGTCACTTTCCGACATATGTGACAGTGCTGCTAGAAGAGGAAAAATCTAACAAGTTATGTTCACTATCATTACTGGAGGATGAAAATCTATGGGAACGGTGTTGAACTATTTTTGTGCAAGCCATCGATATCACTTTGGGCTTGAGTGTCATTCGAATTTGTTTTGTTAGATGAAGATGAAAGTTTTTTGGGTTTACAGTCTGGAGTTGAACCTTTACAATGACTGTCAGGAGGAATAACATCTAGAATTTTACTAAGGTGAGGGTCTGAATGTATGCTAGCTTGAGGCTTTTTATCATGAAGGTCCCCCATACTAATTGAACTCACAAATGTTTCCTCTTCCTGTTCACTTTTAATATCTTTACAAATATCTTCAAAATCACTAGTTATTTCCTTTAATTTTATATTTACATCTCTGGCAGCTGCATATTTACGCAACTCTATATTTTTATTTTTAATCTGTAGCCTAGTTTGTAAAACCTCATTTTGAGCCACAGCAGACTGTAATTTAAGATTCCATTCCTCCTCTTCTGCTGTGAGCATATTTTCCAATTTATTTAATTTTTCCTCTATTTTATCTTGTCTGTCTACATTAGTTGCTGGCTCTGTCATGATAATAATACCTTTTGCTAGCGAATTGGCCCAAATTTCAATTCCAATTTCAGTCTCTCTCTGCAAATCAGCCAAATCTAAATGACCTTTCTGCTCACGACACTTGACTAATTTGTCTGATTAAGATGGGCCAATGTTTTATAGTTTCCTAAATTCTTCTGCAGTGGCCTTCTGAATAAATATCGGTTTTACCATGATTATTGTTTCGCAAAAGAAAAATTGTAAACAAAGTGTAAATTCCACCACCTGTGAATCATTTGTGGAGTTGTATATGCTTAGTTAACTTATTCATTTATCATGCCAATTTAAGAATGCCATTGATTTGCCTAAAATAATAATTCGAGCCAATTCAGGCAAAATTCAATCTTAAACAGAATATTGTAGACGAATTGTAAAACTGACTAATTTTAAATATAAATCAGCCAGCGATTTGCAGGAAAACAATATTCAGATAGGAAACAACTGAAAACAGGAAAATAATTTTCATTTTTGTTTACAATGGCATACCGTAGAAGTGAAATTGAAAATGTGTGCAATGTAACTTCTGCTTCTATTGTTTGTCATAGAAACGGTGGGAAAAAGTGTCAAAATAAACAACTGATCATTTTGTCAAAACAAATAATATCAAAATACAGTTTGAGCAACAAATTTAACGATGTGAGAAGCGATTATCTACCTCCCCATCGAAAAAAAAAATGTTTCACGTGGTATTGATTTCGAAATGCAAGTCACAAAATAACATGACTTGAAATTGAATTATTCAAAGTTACGAGAATGCGTGGGTTTTTCTGCACATATCGTTGCCAATGTAGCCGAGTTATTGTTAATTAAACAATATACCTTCAATAATTATTGAAGATGTTCTGATGATTCACAGTGTCCACCAAAATGTGTCAATAATGAATATCTGTTTGGAACGTCTGTTCAGGTGAAGCTGTATCTGTCAATATGTTTTCTGTCATCCAAGGGAGATTATCCAGTTTGCCATCCCAAATATCGGTCCAAGCGTACCCTGGCTCTTATCTAAAGGTCTTGCCTAATGAGCACACCAAGTTCAAAAACAATCCTATGATAAATGTGACCTGCAGGCCATGTCAAAGAATGTTGATGCATAAATGCAATAAATTCAAAGATTGTTGCTAACAGCAACAGTTTTTGATGGAAATGAAAAGAAAATCAATAGCTCCTATCTTTGTCACCCTGCATAAGCTTACGAAGTTTCAAAACAACCTGATAATGAATGTGCCCTCTGAGGCATGCCAAAGGAAGATGTTTATGCACAAATGCACTAAGTAGAAGGTCAATGCTTGTGGCAATGATTTTTTTTTTTTTTTTGGGGGGGGGGAGGGGGGGGGGGGATTATGGAAATTCAGAAATATACCCTGCAGAGAGTGCAAAAGGGATAAGTTGATGCACAAATGCAGGTAATTCAAAGGCTGGTGATAACAACAATAATTTTTTATGGAAATGAAAAAAGAGCAATAGCTCACATATAGAGGTCACCCCGAACACAAATACCAAGTTTCAAAGTGATCCGATCATAAATGTGCCCTAAAGGGTGTGTTAAAGGGAAATATTGAGGTCTGACTAAACTAAGTTCAAAGGTCATCGGCAACATTTTTTGACAGAAATGGAAGAAAATCACAGCTCCCATATAGATGTCACCCCACGCAAGCACACCAAGTTTGCAGGCGATCCAATCATAAATGTGCCCTGCAGGGTGTGTCAAAGGGAAATATTGATGCTTAACTGCACTAAGTTTTTACTAAGTTCATCGAAGGTCATTGCCAGTGGCAACATTTTTTGACGAAAATCGATAGCTTCCATCTAGAGGTAACCCCAAACAAGCATACAAAGTTTCAAACAGATCTGATCATAAATGTGCCCTTTATGGCATGCCAAAGGAATATATTGATGCCTGACTAAACTAAGTTCAAAGATCGTTGCCAGCGGCAACATATTTTGATGGACGGAAATGGAAGAAAATCAATAGCTCCCATCTAGAGGCCACCCCAAACAAGCATGCCAGGTTTCAAAGCAATTCGATCATAAATGTGCCCTGTAGGGTGTACCAAAGGGAAATATTGAGATCTGACTAAACTAAGTTCTAAGAACGTTGGCCGCGGCAACATTTTTTTACGGAAATGGAAGAAAATCAATAGCTCTCATCTAGAGGTCACCCAAAACAAGCATACCAGGTTTCAAAGCAATCCAATCATAAATGTGCCCTGTAGGGTGTGCCAAATGGAAATATTGAGGTCTGACTAAACTAAGTTCTAAGAACGTTGGCCGTGACAACATTTTTTGACGGAAATGAAAGAAAATTGACAGCTCCCATCTAGAGGTCACCCCAAACAAGCATAACAGGTTTCAAAGCAGTCCGATCATAAATGTGCCCTGTAGGGTGTGCCAAAGGGAAATATTGAGGTCTTCTGACTAAACTAAGTTCTAAGAACATTGGCCGCAGCAACATTTTTTGATGGAAATGGGAAAAAATCGATAGCTCCCATCTAGAGGTCACCCCAAACAAGCATACCAGGTTTCAAAGCAATCCAATCATAAATGTGCCCTGTAGGGTGTGCCAAAGAGAAATATTGTGGTCTGACTAAACTAAGTTCTAAGAACGTTGGCCGTGGCAACATTTTTTGACGGAAATAGAAGAAAATCAATAGCTCCCATCTAGAGGTCACCCTAAACAAGCATACCAGGTTTCAAAGCAATCCAATCATAAATGCGCCCTGTAGGGTGTACCAAAGGGAAATACTGTGGTCTGTCTAAACTAAGTTCTAAGGACATTGGCCTCGGCAACATTTTTTGATGGAAATTGAAGAAAATCGATAGCTCACATCTAGAGGTCACCCTAAACAAGCATGCCAGGTTTCAAAGCAATCTGATCATAAATGTGCCCCGTAGGGTGTGCCAAAGGGAAATATAGAGGTCTTCTAACTAAACTAAGTTCTAAGAACGTTGGCCGCGACATTTTTTGACGGAAATTGAAGAAAATCGATAGCTCCCATCTAGATCCAATCATAAATGTGCCCTGTAGTGTGTGCCAAAGGGAAATATTGAGGTTTGACTAAACTAAGTTCTAAGAATGTTGGCCACGGCAACATTTTTTGATGGAAATTGAAGAAAATCGATAGTTCCCATCTAGAGGTCACCCCAAATAAGCATAGCAAGTTTCAAAGCGATCCCATCATAAATGTGCCCTAGGGTGTGCCAAAGGGAAATATTGAGGTTTGACTAAACTAAGTTCTAAGAACGTTGGCCGCGGCAACATTTTTTGACGGAAATTGAAGAAAATCGATAGCTCCCATCTAGAGGTCACCCCAAACAAGCATACCAAGTTTCAAAGCGATTTGATCATAAATGCGACCTGTGAGGTGTGCCAAAGGAAATTGTGGACGTACGTACTAACGTACTAACATACTAACGTACGTACGTATGTCGACGGACAAGAAGTGATGGCAATAGCTCAGCTTAACTTTGTCAAGTTGAGCTAATAAGCATATTCACCCTCTCCTTTGTGTCACCCACTAAGCGCATGTCCTTCTTTCTGTAATCCCAGTTCCTCATTATACTCCCAGTGAATCTTATTCTGTAAGACAATTCTGCTTGTGCCAAGTTAATAGGTTGGCGAGTCTTACTGTTGCTTACTGCTGCTTGGGGGGTACTCTGACTTAACTTTCAACATGCTTTAAAATTTTGAATGTAAAAACCCCCAGTATCACGAAAGGTCAAATAGGACTTCGGTCTGTAAAACATATCTAAACCATTAGCAATCAGCCTCAGAATGAATGAAAAAGCAAGCTAGATTTCAGGATGCACGTTTTAACTGGTAGAGTGCTAAATTATTTTTGAAAGGTGATTTGTAACATATAAGTATTTTTTTTCAAAGATACAAGGCTGCCAGCAAGGGGAGCCTTAGTTTAGCAAGATTTTGTTCATCAATAATTGTTTGGTTACTATTTATTGGAGAGTGCCTCTTTGCACTCTCCAATAAATAGTAATAAAACAATTTTATATGAAAGTGTCAATGACACTGTAGCTCAACTTGTCAAGACAAAGACATGTACATGTATAGTATGTGACACAGCAATGACAAACATCTAGGTAATGACCTGATAACAAAGGTACATATAAAGTATTGTAATGGTCTAAATACTGACCGTTGCCTGTAACAAATGTATAGGTAAAGTATTGTAAAGGTGGGTGACAGTCAGATGCTAAACTAGAAAAAAATCTTTGAGTCCCAGAGTGGGTCTGACTGAACCCCAAAATATTTGTTCTCATTGCACAGTGATAACAAAGGCACCCCAAAACACACTCGTTCCTGTCCCAAGGTGAAGACAAAAGTGCCCAAGAAGTGTTGTGAAGATCAGTTCATAAATACGAGCTGTATAGAACTTGTGACAAAAAACTGATTGGACCTAATTTCGGTACAAAATGGCCACTGGCAGCCATCTTGAATTTTGGACCGCACCCAGAAACCCTCATTCTCATCCCAAGGTGATAACAAAGGTACCCAAGAAGTTTTGTGAAGATCGGTTCATAAATACAGCCTCTACCCTGAGCCGTATTGACATGTGTGCTTACATTGTTTAAGTAGCACTGAATAAATCAAAGTTCATCTAATTTGCATAATTTCTGCACGAAAAAAAACCCCTTAGAATATGTGATGTATTCCATGTTACTAAACATTCATACAAAAATTTGTTCAAATCAGAACTTTCATACAGAAGTTCTATACAAAAGACTGATTGCACTAATTTTGGTACAAAATGGCTGCTGGTGGCCATCTTGAATTTCGGACCACACCCAAAAACACTCACTCTCATCCCACGGTGATAACAAAGGTACCCAAGAAGTTTCGTAAAGATTGGTTCATAAATATGGCCTCTAGTCTGAGCTGTATAGAAGTTGTGTACAAAAAACTGATTAGACCTAATTTCGGTACAAAATGGCCACTGGCAGCCATCTTGAATTTTAGACCGCACCCAGAAACACTCGTTCTCGTCCCAAGGTGATAACAAAGGTACCCAAGACATTTCGTGAAGATCAGTTCATAAATACAGACTCCAGTCTGAGCCGTATTGACATGTGTACTTACTGTGTGTAAGTCGCACTGAAAAAATCAAAGTTCATCTAATTTGCATAATTTCTGCACGAGAAAAAAACCCGTATTATATGTGACGTATCCCTTGGTACTAAACATTCACACAAAAAATTATTCAAATCAGCGCTTTCATATGGAAGTTCTGTGCAAAAATCTGATTGCACCTAATTTTGTACAAAATGGCTGCCATCGGCCATCTTGAATTTCGGACCGGACCCCAAAACACTCGTTCTCGTCCCACGGTGATACCAAAGGTACCCAAGAAGTTTCGTAAAGATCGGTTCATAAATACGGCCTCTAGCCCGAGCCGTATTGGCATTTGCACTTACAGTGCTGAAAATAACCCAAAAAAACATCAAAATTAGTCTAATTTGCACAATTTACGCACGAGAAAAAAACCTGTATTATATGTGATGTATCCCATGGTACTAAACATTCATACAAAAAAAAAATCAGAGCTTTCATATAGAAGTTCTGTACAAAAAACAGATTTCACAAAATGGCGGCTGGCAGCCATCTTGAATTTTGGACCGCACCCAAAAACACTCGTTCTCGTCCCACGGTCATAACAAAGGTACCCAAGAAGTTTCGTAAAGATCGGTTCATAAATACGGCCTCTAGCCCGAGCCATAGCAGCTTGGCACTTACAGCTCTGAAAGTAACACTAAATAAATCAAAGTCAGTCTAATTTGCATAATTTACGCACGAGAAAAAAACCCGTATTATATGTGATGTATCCCATGGTACTAAACATTTATACAAAACTTTATTCAAATCAGAACTTTCATACAGAAGTTCTGTACAAAAAACTGATTTTTGCATCATCGGTACAAAATGGCCACTGGCAGCCATCTTGAATTTCGGACCACACCTAAAAACACTCGTTCCCGTCCCAGGGTCATAACAACTGTACACAAGAAGTTTCGTAAAGATCGGTTCATAAATACGACCTCTAGCCCGAGCCATAGCCAATTGTTGACGGACTGACAGACGGACAGACGGACGGACGGACGGACAGACGGACGACGGGCCATGACAATAGCTCAAATTTGACTTCGTCAAAGTTGAGCTAATAATATACTACTCAGAGTTTGCTAAGCACCAAATATTTGACATTGTGAAATTTGCTTGTGACATATTTGCGATATTTTTGGTGGATATGATTGAGGGATGTATTGAGATGGTCCCCAGTGTTTACATTAGCTCTCTCGACAGGCAGACTTTTCATGACAGTCATGGAAAGCATGTACCCCTTGATTTTCATGATGTTTTTGTGTACTGTCTACATGCACATGACATGTGTAGGGTATTCAATCTTCATTTCAACACAAACCCTTGTGATTTAATGATTGAATATGGCAAATGCAAATGTAAGAAGACATTTGTCTGAAGCAGAAATGTGGCGGGCTGTAGGGATGGTGGAGCAAGGGGCTACCCATCGTCAGGTTGGTGAAGCCCTTGGTGTGCACGATACGGTGATCACCAGAGCCTGGGAAAGATTTCAGCAGTATGGCACACCAGTAAGACGGCATGGTGGTGGAGGAGACAGCGCAACAGCTGCAGCTGAAAACCGGTTTTTGAACATTCAAGCCCGTAGGAACCGCTTTGCCACAACAACCCAGCTTCGCAGTGACCTTCAGAATGCATCCAGGGTAAATGTTTCGACACAGATTATCTGGGCAAGGTTGTACGAAGGTGGTCTCTGATCGAGAAGTCCATGTATTCCCATTCCGCTGTCCCAGAACCACCGCCAGGCCCAATAGGAATAGTCTATGGACCACGTTGGATGGACCAGAGAAGATTGGCGACCTGTCCTTTTTACAGATGAGTCAAGGTACTGCCTAGACCACACAGATAGGCATTCTAGGGTATGGAGAAGATCAGGAGAGCGATTCCATGCAGCCAACATTGCTGAGCATGACCGCTATGGTGGAGGGTCAATCATGGTCTTGGGCGGCATCAGCTGGGATGGATGTACAGAGCTCTGTGTCCTTGAACATGGTACATTGACTGCACAACGGTATATTGATGAGATTCTGGATGTCCACATCGAATTGTATGCAAGTGCAGTGGGTGATAGATTCATTCTGATGGGCGATAATGACGGCCTCATGTTGCCCATGCTGTCGGAGAGTACCGACAGAGGGAGGGGATTGAGCATATGGACTGGCCAGCAAGATCCCCTGACCTCAATCTAATCGAACATGTCTGGAATAAGTTGCAGGTTGCAATTTCAGCCCATCCAGTCCAGCCAAGAAGTGTCCAGGAGCTTGATGCCATGCTGGTCCAAGAATGGAACAACATCCCACAAAGGACCACCAGGAACCTGATTGGGGCATGAGAAGGCATCGTCAAGCTGTAATTAACAGTAATGGGTCTCATACTCAATATTAAAGCCATGCCAGTTGGCTCCATCAACTTTTTGGCATACTGAAAAATTTCCTCTTTTACCAATGATATCCATTTTCCATGGTTATTGTATTCAAAAGCTAAAAAAATAATGTCAAACACAAATAAAATCTTAATTTCTGTACTTAAATCATTAAAAATATAATTAAATAAAATGACACTTTTAAATAAAATATATAGACACTTTTCATTACAATATTTCAACTAAAATGTAAAACAGGTAGTTGGATGTGCTTGGTGCTTAGCAAACTTTGAGTAGTATAATTTTTCTTAGTTGAAACCTAGATAATCAATTTCTTCAGACCAGACACAGCAAATATCCTCCCTCTCCAATCAGCATTTTGGCACCAACACACTTTGTTTAGCACTAAAATATCCAAAATGGCTAAAAATTTGGTACCATACATTGTTGGGCCAGTGTGAACTCTGTTATGGGCAAATATTTGTGGTTAGAATATTGAAGTTGACTGTTCACAGCAGGGAGAACAAACAGTGACATTTTGAAAAATAAATTTATTCTAATTATATATCATCTTCTTATAACAATGAACACTGTTTATATAATTCTGATTACAAAGAATTAAAACAAGTACAAACAGTCATAAAAATATATCACATGTGAATAGTTATCAATTCAAACAAAGGCAGAATTTCTGTGCAACAGAAATCCATTGAATGCTGTCTTAATACCAGGGTTGGAAGCACAGTGGCTCAGTAGGTAGAGATACAGGCTGCAAGATGAGAGGTCCTCGGTTTGAATCCCACCTATGATAACTGTGTTGTGTCCTTCCAAATGCCCACGTGGGGCACAGTGGCATTGTGTACTAAGGTGTACTACATGTCAATGGTGCACCTGTCTTCAACCAATGCTAACCCTGCTTGTGTGGAGTTAGTATGCTGCAGAGTCTGATAGTTGCTTGCCATTGCTCAGTAGTTCTCTCCAGGCACTCTGGCTTCCTCCACCTGTAAAACTGTCTGACATGAGGTGACCCTGGCTGTTGAAAGTGTCATTAAACCCCAATAAATATATAAATAATACCAAGGTCAATCAAAGCAGCCAGCTGAGAATATCACAAATTATTCTTGAGACTTTTTTTCATCAACCCTTCACCAAACAGGACAGGGCTTATATTTCATCTAAATTTGGGAGAATCCATTTGGGTTCTCACGAAAATGGTTGCGAGAATCCATCCCTGCTACGAGTGTCCTAGGATCCCATTAGGCCACCAAGGTTGAACCCCTGTTGTATACTGATAGTGGAACCCTGTTATTTGAATAACCACTTTGCTGATGAAAATTATTCAGTTAACAGGAGAATTCAATTAACAGGGATTGTGTCACTTTCCTGTATTCTGGAGACAAACTTAGCATTTATTCTATTCTATCTTGTTTGACAGAGCTCCTTGAGCTCTGTCAAACAAGATATAATAGATTAAATGCCTGTATTGGATGTACTGAGGCCAAATAGATCTACAAAGGAAAACTGAGGAGAGTCAGGGAAATTTCTCGACAGGTTACAAGATTTATCTATTTAATTAAGAGGACTTCACTCTATAACCTATATTCAATTAACCCTTTACCTAACATGAAAAGCAGACGACACTTGCAAAAAAAATTCTTGAATAACTAATTTTTTTCATTTTTTGTCTCAAAAACATAGGTTATGACCCCTCGTTGGAACGAGCTCGACGAGCTCGTTCCAACGAGGGGTCATAACCTATGTTTTTGAGACAAAAAATGAAAAAAATAATAAAAATTCATTGGCGATTTTTGAGAATCGCGCTGGCCGGTTTTGGCCGTTACGTTGGGTAAAGGGTTAACAGGTCAAATTTGTACTGGAGGTACGGTAAATGGTTTTGTGTTGGGAAATTTTATTCAAGTAACAGGGTTATTCTGTTAAGAGATATCCTATTAAGTGGGCTCCATTGTAACACATTTCAGCCCTTTACCCATCACAGCTTTTTAATTTTTAAAATATAAACTGATTTTGGACTCATTTATAAGTAAACAATTTTTATCAATAAAACTTTACAAATATGGATGCAAATGGAACAGGTTCATCAAGCTGGTTCCAATGACAGCCATATTTGTGCAATTTTATTGATGAAGTGTCAGGATACTTCAGGTCATGTTAGCTTTGTACTGGTTAATTAGCTGCTGCTGTGTTTTGAAAAGGTTAAATTGACTCAATTCTTTTCATGTGAATCCTAGTAGAGGTGCAACGGGAATCTACATGGATTCTCACTGGCTTTGTTGCGTGAATCTTGAATCTGTGCGTGAATGGATTCTCAGAGTCTCGTTGAAATATAAGCCCTGCAGGACTTGGAAACAACATCAGCAATTCAATTTCTTTAATTATTAAAAATGTAAATTTTTTTCCATTCCAATCCATTCCAATTGTAGCTCATGACCCTCAACAGATGATATGCTTGATACAAATTGTTGTCATTTTGCCGATCAGATCACAATAGGATTGAGACCATGTCATGACACATTTTCACTGGTGGACCATGATTTTATGAGTAAAATATTACAAAATCAAGATTGAATCAGGAACATAAATGAGAATAGTCTGGGATGCAATGTTTTTGCATTTTTGGTTTGGGACAGGTGAGATTTCATAGTGTTCTTGGCAAGAAAACCAGACGAAAAAGATGACCAGTTTGCGAGCTAGATGTGATCCAGTTGAAATTCTTGCTTAGCATTTATTATCAGTGAGCTTTTGTAAAATAAACAAATGTAACACCATGGGATGACAAATCCCCTGTCAACAACAAGGCAATAACTCACAAAGAAATAATTGGACCCAGCTGGTTCACAATCTCCTTCGTCGCCTTCAAAAAGCTAAAAGTTAAATTTGGAAAAAAATCTTGGAAGAGTTTTCTTTGAAATGTGATGACAAGAAAGTTCAACAAGAGCAATAACTCTTGAAGAAATACTTGACCACAGCTAGTTTACAATCCCATTAGTGATATTATCACCAAAAAGATATCAAAAATATCAAATTTGGGAAAATATTTTGAATGATTTTCTGTTAAATGTAATGCCAACAAGAGCTCACGTATCACTGAAGCAATACAATGTCCCCTACCGGAATAATGAACATTAATAATTATACAAATGTTATAACCTAGATGTGATCAGCATGAATTCCGTTGAAGCGTGTCCAAAAAAATTCCGGAAAACTGATATTTTGGTGCTTTTCCATATTTTCAAGGGCCATAACTCACACAAGATTAATGCAATCAGCATGAAACTCAAACTTGATCTGTAAGTCATCATTCTATAGCAGGTTACCAAGAATGAAATCATTCGGTTGAAGCATTTCCAAAAAAAGTCTGGAAAACTAAAGTGTCACTGACAGACTGACTGACAGACTGACGGATGGACAGAGTGCAAATGAAACTTGATCTGTAAGTCATCATTCTATAGTAGGTTACCAAAAATGAAATCATTCCATTGAAGCGTTTCCAAAAAAAGTCAGGAAAACTGATATTTTGGCACTTTTCCATATTTCCAAGGGCCATAACTCACACAAGAATAATGCAATCAGCATGAAACTCAAACTTGATCTATATGTCATCGTTCTGTAGTAGATTACCAAAAATGAAATCATTCGGTTGAAGTTTTTCCCAAAAAAGTCTGGAAAACTAAAGTGTGATTGACAGACTGAATGACAGACTGATGGACTGACAGACTGATGGATGGACAGAGTGCAAACCTATAGTCCCCTCTGGCAATGCCGGTAGGGGACTAAAAATGGGAAAGGATGGATGGATGGATGGATGGATGGATGGATGGATGGATGGACTGACAGACGGAACCCATTCGTATTGCTCCCTCCCACTATTTGACTGGAGATAAAATGGAAGGAGAATCAAAATGTGAACGACAGTACAACAAAGAATTTAGCATTCCTTAGGTAGAATGCACAGCTTATGATATGCTATCATGTGATACATAGCCTGGAAAGAGCTTTCAAAGCCCTTTCCAACAGTGTGTCACATGACAGCATTCATCAGTTAACTGGTAGAGTGCAACAGTCCATCTCCTAAGATGGGCACAAGCACAATTGCGCTCGTCAGCGCTCGTATTTTCCTTTCCCGGGTGCTAGAAACTGCGACTGTAAAAATTATCACAAAGTTCAAAAGGAAAAGGACATAAATTGTAATCACTTCAACTGAGGATAAATTGACGAGAGATTTATTCCAAGTTATCAGATCAAAATGTTACTTTCTCAATAGTGACTACAATGTTGTTTGCTTAATACTACTGTACTATCAGTAGTCAGTACCGGTGGACTTATTCCCCCAAGAATGAACTTCGATTTGTTATTTTTACCTCGTGGTAAAGTTCCAATGATTGTAAATAAAAAAAAATCAAACATAAAATTCATTTTTTATAGCACCATGTGAGCTCGATGCGTCATGTTTGTGTGTCGTAATTTCAGTTCATTTTCTTTCTCTATGAATTTACTCGCATTCAAATTTTATATGTTGTTTCTGTGTGTTTCATTTAACCAACAACCTCATCCAAAACAGAGAAAAGAAATGAAATTGCTCCAATGTTCATGTCAATAAAAAGTACACAAATGAAAATTCAAAACTAATTTACTGAGTTTGTAAGAGATCACATGTCTTTCTGACCTCAGTTAATTAATATTTAGGATGTAAGGTCATGAATAAGACTTGTGGGATACTGTTGACATTGCACTTCAAAAAAAATAACCATGTGGTTCTTTATTTGTTTTGGAAGTAAGACAAACAATAAAACCCAATTTTATTCCACAAAAGTTATTGTTTTATTGATTATGAATATGCAAGTCTCAACTGTTTACCATATTTGTGAAAAATAAGAAAATAAATTATCAAATTATTTGAACACTAATAACTGCAACAGAACTGCACTCATCTGCCAACTTTGTTCTATGTTATTCCCTCAGAAAAACTCTTTCAGCTTCGTTTTCATTTTGAGGACACAAAGGTACAAAAATTTAAAAAAATGGGTGGGGGGGGGGGGGGGGGAGGGGGGTGGTGGTGAGAGGGCCCTGTCTTTAAATTCGGGGCAGGCTTGGATGAAAATCTAGCATATTTTTTAATATGGCCTTAGAGAAAAAAGTTGGTTTAACTTTCTAAACTGAAGCAATGCATGCTCTGCTCTGTGGCTGCATTGAGCTGGTTTGGGTTCCAGCGATTTAAACGTCCTCTGGAGAGCTTAAAAAAATCTTTAATTTTTTATTACCCTAAATCCCCCCCTCATGCCAGCATCCATAGGATGCGCAGCTATGAGAGGGATTATTTGAGTTCTAAGCCCGAGGGCTTAGAGGGTTAAAAAGCATTTATGTCCTGTGCAAACCGAGTAGTCTCGCTTTCAAAAAAGTCGAGAATTGAAATGTGGTAGGCCTATATAAACCTGAGCCACACACAGTGAACCATCCTTTAAAGACAGACTCCAGAAAGGAACAGGAACAGCACACTACCACAGGGTCCCGATGTCCAAAAATATGGGAAGGGAATGCACCCTCTAAGCCGTCGGGCTTAGAACTCAAATGATCCCTCTCATAGCTGCGCATCCTGTGGATGCTGGCATGAGAGGGGGGGGGGGGGGGGGGGAGATTATTTTCCATATAAGCCCATCAGGCTTATAGGGTTAAATAGCATGTTTAAAGCAAGAATCCTTTCAGGCAGAACCTGTAGGAAAAAGAACACAAATACAGATATGAAACTGTAATATCCATAGACATAGGTCAGTGACATCACAACAGAGTACCATAAACAAAACTGTTCATAAGTCCCGTACGTAGTCGTTGATCGTGCATAAAAAAGAAAACGCAAATGTTCGTAGACACTGCACAGACAATCTGGCGGGTGAAAATCCTTCCATCAGCACCCCATCACACCTCTCGTAAACCTGTGTCAGGTGGATGAATCAGTAGGTTCTGAAATATAATTTAAAGAAAGTGTCACAAGAGCGCCAGTTGGCAGTTTTTAGAATTGTATCTAAAGCAACACCTCTAATTAATGCAGCAGAAGAAGCGGCATCCTGTACCGAATGAGCCTTAAATGTACTGGTGTGAACGCCGGCTTTGGCCATCATGTCGCTAACCCATCGAGAGAAAGTTACTGATAGACTTTTTGGTTTTAAAAGAAATGAAAAGGCGGTTGGATTTATGAATGGAAGTTGTCTTGTTTAAATACTCGAGGAGCACCGAATAAACGCAATTGTGGTTATGAGGTATTTTGAAAAGTTCGATGGTATGTGCAAATTTGCTCCTAGTAGAAGTTTTATGAGCCTCATGTGTCGTAAAAACAATACTTTTATCAGTCTTGATCATAGTATCAAGAGAAAGATTAACCAATGTATGGCATCTCTGAGCAGACACATGGGCCATGAGGACTGCAAGCTTTTTTTGTCAGCAGCTCCAACGATAAAGTATGAAGAGGGAAAAGAGTACCCATGGCATCGAGAAGCATAGAAACATCCCAAGTAACCGAATATCTCGGGAGAGGAGGCAACAAATTGGATAACCCTCTCATGAACCTGCGGAGGGTGACAGAATCTGACAGACTGCTGGAATCAAGTAAAAATAGGGTTTGAACTATGGCACACTTATGACAATTTATGACACTGTAAGATTTCCCTTGCTTAACCAATTCAGTGAGATAGTTGATAATTAACCCCTCAGAGGCTTGAAGGGGATTATGACCCAGTTCACAACACCACAAGTTCCATTTTCTCCAAACATATTCATACTGCTTGTTGGTAGAATTCCTTCAAGACTTGGAGACAATTTTGGTAGCTGCTTTTGAAAGGCCATCACTTCACAATTGAGACCTGATACACAACAGCATATCAGCTGAGTGTCGAGATGCTTTGTCTGAGTAGATCAGGTGTTCGTCAGAAGTTGTTTGAATCTGGGATGGTCACCATGATGCCCAGGGCATCTGCGAATCAGATTTGACCTGGCCATAGAGGAATGACAAGAAGTGCTTTCCGTACATTTCCTCTCGTATCTTCTGAAGTACTCTGTCGATGGTGCTGAAAGGAGGAAAAGCATAAGGTAAGAGATCATGCCAACAGAAAAAAAATGCATCAATAGCACAAGCAAGTGAATCAGGAAAGTAGAGCATTATCTCTCCAATTGCTTGTTGTGCAAAGAGGCAAATAAATCAATATCCAACAAAAAGAAAACAGCACAAATAGTAGAAAAAACTGTAGGATGTAACCTCCATTCAGAACGGGAAGATTCCAGATGAGATAAGCCATTCCTGGGATATGAGTCATGGAAAGATGAATGTTGCGCAAGAAAGCCCATTCCCAAATAGCTTTAGCCAGATCACAGAGATTGTGGTGTTTACCGCCCATGTTATTTATAAAGGCAACTGCAATGAAATTGTCAGATTTGATGCAAATGTGGCAGTTTCTTTCTGTGGAAATCAAAGCGTCCAGACCTTTTTGAATGGCCAGTAACTTTAAAAAGTTGATATGATAACCCTGTTCTATGACATTCCATGACCCACTGGTGGATGCATCGGAGGAAACTGCCCCCAGCCTTCCAAGGAGGCATCTGTATAAATACAAAGATCGACCCGAGAGTTGGAAATGGGAAAACCATTCATTGAAGAAATGGAATCTAACCACCAAATGATTTGAGATCGGGCAGCATCAGAAAGTTGCATTGTACCATCGTAAGACTTGAATTTGAGTGCCATACATTTATCTTATTCCAGTTGTCAGAAGTAAAATTTGCTCATCTTAACAGCCTCAAAGGCCAATGTAAACAGGCCAAAAAGATGGGCAACCTGGCGAATGGTCGGGTGTGCAGAGTCCAGTATAGATCAACAGGCTGACAAAATGGTAGCAATCTTTCGGAAGGTAAAGAGATGGTAAATTGATTGGTATCAAAAATAAATCCTAGATATTTAATCTTTTGAGAAGGTGTAATGGCAGATTTCGCCATGTTAATCTGAAAATCTAGACTTTGAAGAAGCTCACAAAGTTTATGAACCTGAAGTTGACAGGTGGAGGAAGACTGATTCGCCAAAAGGGAATTGTCAATGTAATAAGAACAGCGGATGCCAACTTGGCGCAGGCTAGCAAAGATAGGCTTCATGATTTTGGTGAACGTTCAAGGAGTGGAGGCCAAACTGAAAGGAAGACAAGTAAATTAGTACAACTGATCGGCCCAGATAAACTTTAAGAATTTCCTGTGGGATTTGTGGATCGGAATGGTGAAGTAGGCATTGCCTAAATCAACAGAGGCCAGAAAATCATTCCATTTAAGGAGCCTGCGTACCCAAGAAACGCTCTCCATTTTGAAGTGAGAATATGTGATGAAAGAATTTAACTGATGCAGCTCAATAATGGTGTGCAGACCGCCTGTCTTTTTGGGGCGAAAAAACTGTTGAAAATAAACTGGTCCGACTGGTGAACAGAAGGAACAATTGCCTTTTTGGAGAGGAGACTTTGAGCCTCCTTATTAATGGCTGTAAATTTATCTTTTGAGAACCGAGACACTGAAGGTGTCACAGATTGGATGGAAAAAGATGTCCACTGAAGTTTGACCCCTTTGATAGCATCAAGGATCCATTTTGACTGAGTGAGCTTCTTCCAGTTATGAATGTGAAGAGCGGTAGAACCAGCCCAAAATATACCACTTACCCTTGAAGCTAATTCCAGTTGTCCCGGTCTGATCTGTACGAGCGGTTGCTGAAGCGTACTCGGCCCTGGTGAAACTGGCACCTGCCCCAAAAAGACTCCTGAGGAGAGCTGTAACAACCAGACTGATCAGGATAGGGTCTAACCCCCCCCCCCCCCCCCTGTTGCCTTGATAGTTGGTGCGACCACGTCCTGAAAAGCCTCTGCTTCTGGTCTGAAATGTATTGGTGACAGTGGTAATATGAGAAGCATCAGAGCACTTCTTCAGGGACTTCTCAACATCATCCCCAAAGAGAAGGTCCATAATAGGCTGTTCTGCAGAGCACAGAGATTTAAATCTTGCTGAAAATTGAGGCTTGAGGACAAAACATCTGCGTATAGACATGTTATAACTGGCTGCGCCAGCTAAAGATATCCCATCCACAACCAAGGTTTTCAAACCCTTCATCTCGTCATTGAATCGGCCATTTAAATCCTGCATTTTAGAATTGGTCGAGGAACTACCTAATAGTCAACGCTGAGCAAGACTGATTTTTTGTAATTGCCGAAGTTTATCAAAAATTCGAAAATAGGGAATGGAAAAAATTGCAGAACCCTTCTGAATATCCTGCATGAGTACATCCTGTGTTCTGGAACGTGCATCCAACTGAGACCAGAGCTCAGGATTCACCCTAGGTGGCTTAATGAGCCTAGCATTTGTGGGTACAAGAAATTTTGAGGACAAATCAGAAATGCCCAATTTGTTGGTAAATATTTTATTTGCATAGTCACCAAGATTAGTGGGAACGGAATCCCCAAAATCACCATCATTGGTGAAGACATTTGGAAGAGAAATCTCATCTTCCATGACAGTAGATTCATCAGCAGAATCTATTCACAGTGGTGAGCGATTATCATCAGAATTGAAGCAGACCTCACTGCGTCGAACAGTGGAAGAATCCCCGGCGGAGGGCCCACGTTGTGCAACTGTATGTGGTGATTGAGGAGTGGAGTCACCATCACCTGAAGTATTCAAGGATGCCTTAACAGCCTTAACAATGGTAGCTAAGACTGTCGGATCAAGAGACTTGTCTGTGGGCTGAACTTTCTCCTTTTGAGATGCCATAGCCGGCCGGTGTTCAACCCTGTTGTGAGCCCGAGGCTTAGGAACTTTCGATTTACCCAAACTGGGTCGAGTTGCTGGGGTCATAAATTTTGTGGCTGCGCCACCTTTCTCCTTATTTAAACGTTTGTCTGGCGAGTCACTCCGTGATCTCTTATGTTTCATACTGTTGTTATGAGCTGAAGAAGTTGAGGCTACTGGGGTTTGAGATGAAAAGCAACGGTCTTCCAAACCCCGAGAAGGACGATTCATCCTCGTCAAAATCGAAAATGGACAAACAGCCCAAATTCTTCTCCGAGCCAGCGGCTGCGGATTTATCATTGTTTTGGCGAAATCTATTAATGTATTTACCACTGCAACGTGAAGCTGCGCTTTCACTTTCCGAACTTGAAGTACATGACACCAAAGACTCATCTGAACCAGACATGCTGAAGGTAAAATACTAATAATACAGCTCTATGGTTTGCTCAAAGACAAAAAGATGGTTCACAGTGTGTGGTTTGGGTTTATATTGACCTACCACCGTTCAATTCTCGACTTCTTTGAAAGCGAGACTACTCGGTTTGCACGGGACATAAATGCTATTTAACCCTATAAGCCCGATGGGCCTATATGGAAAATAATCTAAGTGAAGGCTATCATAATTAAACGTCACAGACACCACTAATACAGTATATTATGATATTTTCTTTGATATTGCAGTATTTTTTTATTCCAATACCATGCAACTCTAGGATGGTGTGGAGGTAGGGGTGGGGGAGGGGGCTAAGAGTATTTTTAATATGTTAATATATAATATAACTTGCAAAAGATTAACAGAAAATTAACGAGAGTAATTTGCACTCGTCTTCTGAAAGACTTGAGGGAAAACTTGAATGCGTCAATTTCCGCTCAGGACATGGACTGATGCTAAATTATTTTTGGTTTTCAGAATTTCTTATCATGTCTTTGTCTTATGATTTATTGGAGAGTGCCCAAAGGCAAAGCAAATCCATTCAGACTAAATAATTTCACTTAAAAGATAATACAAAACACATCCATAGAATATAAAGCCTTTAAGTTGCAGTACCCGCACTTCAGAATAAAGTCCAGATATGGGCTTCCAGCAATCTCAATAGGTACAATATGTAGCTTATATGATGTGCTATCAGGCAATACACTCCAAACAGTATGTCACTCAACAGCATTTCACCAGTTAAAGTAATTTGTTATATTAACCCTTTAGTCAATGTATACAATATCAAAATTTGTTTTTTTAATTATTTCTTTTTCCAAAATTTTAACAAAACCATTTTGTGTGACAAACTCGTTCCAATGAAGGGTGACATGACATAGTTTTGTTGAAATGTTTTTTTTAACAGCTCAATTTGTAAATCACGCGAGAAGATAGGGCAGATTTGTTTGATAGAAGGTTAAAGATTTTCCTACTGATACACTCAGATATACAGTAAAATCAAAGAGAGGTAGGTGTGGTAAGTGACATATGACCTCCCAAGATGCACCAGTATTTCATGTCTGGTGACCCAATGTAATGAAAGTGTCAATGACACTGTAGCTCAACTTGACAAACTTGAACTTGGTAAGTTATAAATGAAATGGCAAAATTGAAGATCATTGGTACCAATGTTACCTGATGAAATTTCAGCATGGCAGCATTGTGTGTGCACAACATCAGAGTAATCCATGCATTTTTAAATATAAATTGTAAGACTGGCTAAAGGAAGAATGTGGATACACAAATGCAGTATGTTCAGAGGTTATTGTAAATGGCAACTTTTTTCACAGAAATGAATGCTAATCAATAGCTCTTATCTAAAGGTCTTGCCTAATGAGAACACCAAGTTAAAAAACAATCCTCTGATAAATGTGGCCTGTAGGCCATGTCAAAGAATGTTGATGAACAAATGCAATAAATTCAAAGATTGTTGCTAACAGCAACACTTTTTGATGGAAACGAAAAGAAAATCATTATCACCTATCTTTGTCACCCTGCATAAGCATATAAAGTTTCAAAACAACCTGATAATGAATGTGACCTCTGAGGCATGCCAAAGAAAGATGTTAATGCACAAAAGCACTAAGCAGAAGGTCACTGCTTGTGGGAATGTTGTTTTTTTTTGGTGGGGGGGGGGGGGGGGGGGGGGGGTATGGAAATTCATAAATATACCCTGCAGAGAGTGCAAAAGGGATAAGTTGATGCACAAATGCAGTAAGTTCAAAGGCTGGTGATAACGACAATAATTTTTTATGGAAATGAAAAAAAGCAATAGCTCACATCTAAAGGTCATCCCGAACACACATACCAAGTTTCAATTTGATCTGATCATAAATGTGCCCTGAAGGGTGTGTTAAAGGGAAATATTGAGGTCTGTTCAAAGGTCAATGGCAACATTTTTTGATAGAAATATAAATTTTATAGTAAATTTCCTTTCTTATTATACCTACCGCAATTGTTTACTACAGGCTTGCACTACAGTGGAAGACCCTAACTCGGATAAAATACTCTCTATTTTAATCTTTCCCAAGAGATCTGGGAAAGAAAAGTGGTGTAAAAAACACCATGAAAGAATAAGCCAAAACTGGGTCGAGCGCCATTGGTGCACACCCAGTAGGGGACTCTCTTCCCTTAGTACAATTTCACAACTTCTGTTAACCAGTGCACAAAGCAGTCATCAATTAATCATTCTTTTGAGTCTGCCAACATAGGAGTTACGTGATCAGTGGGGAGGAAGGATTCTTACCCGAATAAGAAGACGGGAGGGCCTCCATGTAAACAATTGCGGTAGGTATAATAAGAAAGGAAATTTACTATAAAATGTATATTTCTTATCAACCTATCTTACAATTGTTTACTACAGGCTGAATAGACAATAGGATGGAGGGAATCATATAACCAACCCACATATAACTCAATTGCACTGGAACTGTGTACAGAGGAAGAGACCCCTAGTCCTATCAAACCATAGCATCACAAACATTAGTAAAAGATAATGAGAAATGAGGTGTATGGTGATGTGCAACGCACTAACAGAAAGAGCAGCAACAGTACGGAGCTGGAACTGACCTTGTAAGAAGCTGAATGGCTGGGATAGACAACAACCTGAGCAGAAGAAAGAAGGCCCATAGAACAAAGGTCCTCTGCCTGCTCCTGCAACTGTCGCAGATAAGTGGAGAAGGTAGCATTTCTCCAGTAGGCTGCCAGCATAACATCCGACAATATGATGGAGTTAGTATAAGCCCCGAGAAGAAGACCATGCACACACCTCGTGACAGAAAAACGATTTGTAATACAATTGCCAGAAGCTGCACGAATAACAAGACAAATCCAATGAGAAATGGATTCAGGAGAGATCTGGCATGTGAGAAAATGCATATCCACCTGGGTTAAAGAGCAGAGCAGCACCCAAGAAAGTGTCCATCGTGGAGTAAATTGCAAAGTCCTAGGCCTTTTCAAGGAAAAGTGCAGAACAAGCTTGGAGAGGCAAGGATGAGTGCCGATATGACTCTGTCCAACATATGAAAAAGGTCTCCGAAGCATGGACTTGTACCCATTGCTGGAGACCCCCAAAATCAAACATATACCAGAAACTCCGCAATCGGTGTGATTGAAGGAGTGACAGAAGCAGCAGAGTGATCGTACACCATTGACAGAAGAACCTTCCACTTAGCCGCAGAGGCTAAACCAGTGGAGTGAGTGCCTCCTTGAAGAAGAAAAGCAACTCCACTGCTCATCTCAAAAAAACCACTATGGAGGAGACAGGGCCTGATAAAAGATATGCGTGAAGGCACAAAGAAGTCGGGTCGATGTGAAACCTCCTCGGGCGACCTTGGCAAAGAAAGTCATGACGTAGAGGGAGACATGCCGGAACCATCACTAACACAGAGCGGAGCAGATTGATCCACACCCACTGAGGCGACAGGGGTGCGATCAAAAGGATTCAACAACTGCAGGTTTGTATCTGGGCTAGAACCTGAGGCAGAATTGGAACCGGCAGGAAGGCGTAGCTGACAAGACCGTTCCAAAGCATGGACAGAGCATCCACGGCAAAAGCCAGAACATCTGGACATGGGGATGCGAAAGTGTCCACCTGATGAGTCGCAAAGAGATCAATGTGGGGACAACACCAGAGATCGCAAAGAGACTGGAACAGCGTCATATGGAGCATCCACTCAGAAAAGAACCTGCCCCGTCGGGACAGGGAGTCGGCTAGGAAGTTCAGACGACCGGGAAAGTGACGAACCACCACTCCGGCATTGACATCCTGAGCGAGCAGTAGAAGATCCTGAACCAATTCATACATGGGAACGTATTGCGTGCCGCCCTGGTTCCGAATGTAAACAACCACCGTAGAATTGTCAGACCACAGAAGGACCTGGCAATTCGAAAAGCAGGGGATCCACTGCCAAAAAGAAAAGCAAGAAGCTCCTTCTGGTTGATGTGAAGAGCTGCTAGACCCTGGTCCCATTACACATGAAGGAAAAGACCTAAAGGATCCAACGTCACACCCCATCCGAGATCGCTGGGGACTGTTGTCGGAACACGATCGGACGTGGGGAAGTCCAACGGAACTCCCTGCAAAATCCACTGAACATCTGTCAGGAGAGAAGGTGACGAGGAATAGACTCCAGTAACAGAAGCACCAGAACCAGAGGATTGACATTCGGCCTCCAACAACTGAGCAGAAAGTGTTGGAGAGGTCAGACATGCAGTCGACCTCGAGGAATGAGATAGATCTGTCTCCGAAATGCAGAGACCAAGCAGTCGGGGAAGACTCCGAGCTGATGAAATCCATCCCATATGACAAAACGACGGAGAAGGGACCAGGTCCGACTTCTCTCTCCGTTGGCTCTGAACCCTAGTGACGTGAGTAGACTCAACAGTGTGATGACATCAGACTCCAGAAAAAAAACAGCATTGGATTGCCTCTGGAGGATATCAACTAGATAAGCTGAAGAAGACACCCTGGACTGTGTGCAATGTAAGACTAACACATGCAACATCAGGCAGGTGAAGGCCCAAGGATCCAGGTCGAGGCCAAAGGGCATGGCCTTGAACTGGAACACATCCTGGGGAATGGAGCACCAAACCAATCTGAAAGCCTCCATGCTGAACTGAGGAGCAATGATAGACTGCGTCAGAATACTCAGATCGATAACCTGTATGAGTCGGCAGTCCTTCTTCGGCACCGGGAACAGGCGAGAATAAAATCCCACTGAAAGAAAGTTCTTGATAACCTCGATCGCCCCTGCAAAGCAGAGACGACGTGATCGAAGAGAGAAAGCATTCCAGCATCTCTCCCGATAAGCTCAACATGGACTCCAGAGTCTCCATATGGCTTAGGAGTTTGAGTCCTGATTCAAGACCGTCAAAGTCTGACTGACTGACAGTTTGCCGAAATCGTAGGAACGATAATGCACCAGAGGCAAAAAAATGTCAACCCTGATGAAGAATGACGTCTTCATAGCCTTGGAACCCAGCTTAGAGTCCAAAGCTGTAAATGCCTCAACCACCTGTACTGACAGCCACGGTCGAAGGAGCCCAGAAGCAGGTTGTTCCACAGGCTGTAGGCGTGCGACCAAAGATCGCAGCTGGGCTGACACTGTCGGCTGGTTTGACGGTTTGAGACCTGGAAGGAACCCAAACACAGTCAAGAGCTGCCCCCAAGTCAGAAGACTGTTGACTCTCAACGTCAGGAATGTCAGACTCATCCCATGACTCGGAAGACACATAGCCCATCATGGGCAAACCAGCCGATGCCTCCCATGGTGTAGGCACACCAGGGGAATCAGAAAGAGGCCTGTTTCCAATCCCGGGAGGCGGTGCCACAGGGCACGCCCGGAAACCACTCGTAGCCTCGCTGGAAGCAACGGAAAAGGCTCTTGGACAGAACCTAAGTGAGCAAGGAGAGGGCCTCCCTAAGCTCAGTGACTGTCGGAACAATACGACGTGGCAACGAACTGACAAAGTGGCTTCACTCCTGACCCATTTACCAGCAAAGGGTCATGATCCTCAAATACACCTGACATGGGGTGACGGGCTGCAGCCGAAAACATCTGAAGGCAGATGTGTATTGGGGTATCACATACCCCGAGGATCAACAGAGCGAAACTCAGGAGAGTTGTCGCAGACCTCTACGGGACAGAAGGTCCAGGCTGCACAAAAAGCATTGGTCACACAAAACTGGCCATGGGACCAGAGTGTGTGGACGGAAACGCCACGGAGCTCATGGTGACCTCACCATGAATATCCAAATCCAATGAGAAAAACTGAGGTACTCGACGGCTGAGAGACCACAGTAGAGGGTTCGGCCAGCAGCCCCTTCCAACTTCGCCAAGTTGAAGTCAGGGAAGGCTGTGGCCATTACCCCACGTCTACACTACCAGACATCCCTGCAGACCACTGCAGGGATAAAACTGCTGTGCTCAACAGCTGAGAGGACGCAGCATTAGGGGGTTCGGTCGGCAGCCACTTCCGACTTCGCCGAGTTGAAGTCGGGGAAGGCTGAGGCAGATACCCCACATCTACACTACCAGACACCTCTGCAGACCCCTGCAGGGATAAAAACTGCTGTGCTCAATGGCTGAGAGGACAGAGTAGGGAGTTTCGGTTGGCAGCCACTTCCGACTTCGCTAAGTTGAAGTCAGGGAAGGCTGAGGCCGATACCCCACAACCACACTACAGACATCACTGCAGACCCCTGCAGGGATAAGCCGAGACCGGCTAAAACGGTGACATATGACGCAGACAGAACAGCAGTAGCAGCAGATATGACGTGAGCTGTTGAAACTGGCGGAAAAGGGGAGAGAGCAACCTAGCTCGGCCTCCAAAGGAGGAGTCACAACCCTAGTGACAGCCTCAGATATCAACTGGAGAGGCACATAGTCCCAGAACCAGGTATCTCTTCACCAGATATCCAACAGCTCCCGAAGTATCCACCATGGTAAAACAAGGCAAGACCAATACCGGGTCTGGACCTGCATCGCTGCATGCAATTGAATCGGCAAACAGGAAGTAGCTGCACAGCAGATCTGAAAATTGCATACACAATACAACTGATCATTATCAGGCTCCAGCTGAAATATAAAATCAATCCCATGCATAGAAGCCGAGAAAAGTTTGACGAAAAATTTCAATGTTCAGTGGGTACAGTAAAATTTCAAAGTATCGGCAAACAGGAAGTGGCTGCACAGCAGATCTGAAAATTACTTACACGATACAACTCATCATTATGAAGCAGCAGACCAAATATGAAATCAATCCCTTGCATAGAAGCCGAGAAAACCTTGATGGAAAATTTCAATGTTCAGTGGGTACAGTAAAATTTCAAAGTATCGGCAAACAGGAAGTGGCTGCACGGCAGATATGAAAATTGCTTACACGATACAACTCATCATTATGAAGCAGCAGACCAAATATAAAATCATTCCCTTTCACAGAAGCCAAGAAAACTTTGACGGAAAAAGTGTTTCGGACGGATGGACAGATGGACTGACGGATGGAGTCGAGCGGTTACTAGACCTGCTCTGCCGCTGGCGACGCAGGTAAAAATGCACATCCCCCACAGAGGGGGAATAAATCTCACCAGACGTGGTTGTGTCGGGAGGCCCCGAAATGACAGCATTCCCCACCAATCCACGGGTGCGGGAGGAGCTGAACATCCCTCACAGAGGGGGTATAACTCTCACCAGATGTTGTCGTGTCGGGAGGCCCCGAAACGACAGCGTCCCCCCCCCCTTGCAGGTGCGGGAGGAACAGCCACGAGAACGCACCAAAAGCAAGGGCAAAAGGAATTGCCCTAAAGGAACCAAACTGGAAATAACAGAGGTGAGAGCAGTAGAAGAAAAAGGTGAACTCAACAGATACAGAAAGTAGAAGAACACCCCCAACTACGAGAGAAGGTGGCAGAAAAAAGAACCGGTGGGAACACAACAGAACCCAGACGGCTTAATAGACACCCAACTCCAATAATAATATTAAAATTTATCAACCGAAAAATTTTATGTCCGATCCGTGCAGGAAAATGATTTCGAAAATCATGTGCGACATCGGAAAATATAAATAAAATTCAATGAAAATGTGGTTGACAACATTAATGAGAATATATAAAACACAGTCCTGTTATTATACTATCTTCAGATCCATAATTCCAGTCACAGGAAAACCATTATCGACGAGTTGAATTATCACTGTTTCGTAATGCAAAATGGCGACATATTCTCCCTGTGTCGCAGACAAAAAAAGAATGACCAATTGATGACTGCTTTGCACACTGGTTAACGGAAGTCGTGGAATTGTACTAAGGGAAGAGCGTCCCCTACTGGGTGTGCGCCGATGGTGCTCTTCACAGTTTTGGCTTATTAATTTGTGGTGTTTTTTACACCACTTTTCTTTCCCAAATCTCTTGGGAAAGATTAAAATACAGAGTATTTTATCCGAGTTAGGGTCTTCCACTGTAGTGCAAGCCTGTAGTAAACAATTGTAAGGTAGGTTGATAAGAAATGGAAGAAAATCGACAGCTCCCATATAGATGTCACCCCACACAAGGACACCAAGTTTGCAAGCGATCCAATCATAAATGTGCCCTGCAGGGTGTGTCAAAGGGAAATATTGATGCTTAACTGCACTTAGTTTTTACTAAGTTCATCGAAGGTCATTGCCAGTGAAAACATTTTTTGACGGAAATCGAAGAAAATCAATAGCTCCCATCTGGAGGTAACCCCAAACAAGCATGCAAAGTTTCAAACTGATCTGATCATAAATGTGCCCTGTAGGGCATGCTAAAGGAATATATTGATGTCTGACTAACCCTTTACCCAACATAGACGATATCAAAGTTTATTATTTTAAATATAATTTTTTTTAAATTTTCAAAAAATTTCAACAAAACCATATCATGTGATCCCTTGTTGGAACGAGCTCGACGACCTCGTTCCAACGAGGGGTCAAATGATATGCTTTTGTTGAACTTTTTTGAAAAAATAATTTTTTTCAATTGCTGAATTTGCATATTACGCAGGCGGATGCGGGCAATTCGTTGGGTAAAGGGCTAAACTAAGTTCAAAGATCATTGCCAGCAGCAACATTTTTTGACGGATGGAAATGGAAGAAAATCAATAGCTCCCATCAAGAGGTCACCCCAAACAAGCATGCCAGGTTTCAAACCAATCCAATCATAAATGTGCCCTGTAAGGTGTGCCGAAAGGAAATATTGTGGTCTGACTAAACTAAGTTCTAAGAACGTTGGCCGCGGCAACATTTTTTGATGCAAATGGACAAAAATCGATAGATCCCATCTATAGATCTCCCCAAACAAGCATGCCAGGTTTCAATTAATCCAATCATAAATGTGCCCTGTAGGGTGTGCCAAAGGGAAATATTGAGGTCTGACTAAACTAAGTTCTAAGAACACTGGCCTTGGCAACATGTTTTGATGGAAATTGAAGAAAATCGATAGCTCCCATCTAGAGATCATCCCAAATAAGCATGCCAGGTGTCAAAGCAATCTGATCATCAATGTGCCCTGTAGGGTGTGCCAAAGGGAAATATTGAGATCTGACTAAACTAAGTTTTAAGAACGTTGGCCGCGGCAACATCTTTTGACGGAAATTGAAGAAAATTGATAGCTCCCATCTAGAGGTCACCCCAAACAAGCATACCAAGTTTCAAAGTGATCTGATCATAAATGCGACCTGTGAGGTGTGCCAAAGGAAATTGTCGATATAGGTACTCCGACGGACGAGAAGTGATGGCAATAGCTCAGCTTCACTTTGTCAAGTTGAGCTGAAAATCAGCTGAATGTACCCTTGCCTTCATTTAACTCACTAAAACAAGACAAACTGTGATTGCCTAGCTATTAATGCACATATGAAGCGATAGCTGCACAAGAAACCTTCTCTTTGTCCTTTTCCTTTGTCTAAAATTTTGTGAAAATCCACTGTGCCATCAGAGAGTTAGATGAAGACACAATTTTCCAGATGGTGAGATAAAATTTTTTCCATAATTTGAGTTTTCATAATAATGTGACTTCCGCCTTTATCATTCGGACTTGGTGGTGTAGCTGAACACACTTTCTCTTTGTCCATACCCCTGGTGTGGAGTTTCCTGAAAATCCACCCAGCAATTATAAAGTTATAATCTCAAGACTTTTATCTTTTTCATAACTGGTGTAGTCCTGCTTCTATGCTTCTTTTCAAGACAGGCTTCTATTCAAGGCTATCCTCTATTTGAATTCATTTTTTTTTGCTGGTGTTTAAGGTCACTTTAACATCTATAGCTATATCATGACCACAGTACAGGTATTAAGTCAAGTTTGGCCAGTTGTTTTATACTTATGCTGCTCACTTTAGAGGACTTCTAACCCAGGCATTGCTTCTAGATTACATTATTTTACCAGCAAAACAGAACCTGTTTGCCACAGTAAAAGTTTGAATATTTAAGGAATTCCAGTTCCTTGAAAGGAATTTCTGATTGCATAAAAGACTTCAAAACAAGGCAGGATTTTTATTTCATCATTGTTTGATCAGGCTGCTTTCAAGGCTGATTTCCAGGGTTTAAAATTCTGTGAGAATCCAGAATCTGATTCTTGTAAAGATTCTCACAAACTGTTGAACATCCCATAGTGATGTATAGTAGGATTCTCATTTGGATTCTCATAAATTGGAGTGAAATTTAGGACCTGAAGTTTCTAATCCCTGCCTGCCATCTACAGTACAGCAGCCATGGACTGGTCATAATTCATGTATGGGCAGTGATAACCACGCATGCCTTTACCAAGTGATAAAATCATCAGGAAAATTTTAATTAATGAAGCACCGGGTTGTACCGGTTGTTTCATTAAGTAAATTTTTGGTGATTATGGTGATCACTGGCAAAGCGAGACCAGTTCTCGTTAGATCACTGAAGTTAAGCAATATTGAGGTATTAATCCTTGGATGGGTGACCATTCGGCAATTGAACTGGGTTCTTCCCATAGTAGTAGCTGGTGTGCGATCAGGGAAGTTTGAGTGTGTGATTCTGCGATGTTGCATCACATGCCAGCTGTGGACATTGGGAATGTTCACCAGTACTACGGAAATCCAAACAGATCTAGGTAAAATAGGGACCTGTTGAGGTGCTTGTCTTGTGTGCCCGTCTGTGGAGCACCAGCAGTATGCACCATTGAGTTGAGTTGAGAATGTCATAGAATGAACAAAGGGTGTGAACACCTGTGATATGGGGTAATAATGTAAGTCAGAGAGCACTGTGGTGGATTCTAGACGTTAACATTGCATTGCATCATTATATCATTATATTATATTAAATTATTCCTATAATAAGTGTTTGGAATCTAATATTATTGTATCAGTGGAAATTTTGCCCACCCATGGAAAGTGACCATGGTGGGCTTGGTGGCAGTACTGTATTTAACCCTTTGAAGCTGAACGGCCACTTTTCCGGCCAGGAACATGATATATCATAATGACATTATATAGGATGGCTGTTCAGTGTGGGGCAGACCAATTAATATTTTCAATGTACAGCCCAACTGGCATGGAAGATACTACTAGAGTTCAAAAGGGTAAAGAAATAATGTAGGTTAAAATCATGTTGTTAGAATGCAATTCAATTTGTCCATTTTAAAAAAAAATTATCAAGGAAAATTTTCAAAAAAACACATCTTGCGTACAATTCTCTAGCATATTACAGATGATCTGAAAAAGGATTGATGTGAGTTGGAAGATATAATCTTTGGTCCAATGACTCTGAAGGTTTTAGATTTGGTGAAAACTGCAAGTTTGTTAATAGTTCTATATCCCGTAGCCTTGCTACATTTTCTTGAATAAAGTTTGGATTATGCAACAAATTCTGGAAAGAAAAAAAAATGTTTTGTTAAAATATACTAATACATTGTACTTAAATTAGATACTAGTTTGAAGTATAATCATGTTGACCCTTAAACTAACATAACCTGCAACCAACACAACAGTAATTCTATCCAATATTACGAAGTTGGGGAATGGGCACCCATTACACAGTGATTATCGATGCGGTGTGTATCATTGATTGATATCTGAAAGGGGTCTTCCTCTTTCCTCTTTGGAGTGTGTGAAGGGGACATGTCTGTCTGGGACAATTTTGAAATTAGTGCTCAAAACTCACCTTCTAATTAATTTTCTGCACTGAATTTCATTACTTGGATAGCCTGAAAATTAGGATCATTCACACTCTCTCCAAGTTCAGTTGTTTGAGCATAGTGGCTGCCTAGTGTGGCAGCCACTACATCCCAACAGTTGACCTACCCCTCTACATTTTATTGAGATTAAAAAGGTGGAAAAGTCACCTGGAATTTTGCTGCTGATGATTTTAATTACAAGGTAAACACATATGTGGACATCATTGCCCACACATGGATTACAACCAGTCCACAGCGACTGTACTGTACTTTTGTATTTCTTATGCAAGGTTCTACAGTGTTGTGTGTATGAAAGTGGACAATCTCTATCTGGTCTCTGTACGCTGTTGTAATCACTGTTCTATAACTTAAACAAGAGGGGTGCACCGCCATCAGGTACTATGTCGAGTTTTTTCACTACCCTCTCCTTCAAATCTGTGACCTCCATCTGCATTCTAATGCCAGAAAGCTATACACAAAATATGTGAAAATAAAAAAAAGGATAACGTTTACTCAAGTTATTAAGCTACCGAATGTTAAAAATGATGAAGTAGGCATCATAACTCCATCAAATATCATCAGACCAAGCCAGTTTGTGAATTTGACCTGCAATTTATTGCTATAAAGCTAAATACCAAATAGGGAAAACATCGGAATGTGTTCATCCAAGTTATCGCGCTAACAAATATTAAATGTGTGAAAAAAGACCAATCAAGGGCCATAACTCCACCAAATATCATCAGACCAAACTGGTTTTCGAACTTGACCTGCAATTTATTGCTAGAAAGCTATATATAAAATTTGAAAGACATTTCTTCAAGTTATCGCGCTAATGAATGTTAAATGTGTGAAAAATGATGAATCATGGACCATAACTCTGTCAAAACTCATCAGGCTGAGTCGATTTTCAAACTTGACCTACAATTTATGACTAGAAAGCTATATACAAAATTTGAAAAAAAAATCGGTTAACATTTCTTCAAGTTATCGTGCTAACAAACGTTGAATGTGTGAAAAATGATGAATTATGGGCCATAACTCCATCAAAAATTGTCAGGTCAAGCCGGTTTTCGAACTTGAACTGCATTTTAATGTTAGAAAGCTACATACAAAATTTGAAGAAAATCGATCAATGTTTGTTCGAGTTATCGCGCTAACAAGTGTTAAATGGGTCAAGGACCATAACTCTAGGGAAAATACATCAGCGAACCCGATATTGTGTTAGTAGATGATGACTATGGATATAAATTCACATACCAAACATTTTTCGAATCAGGTTGAAAATGACTGAGTTATTAGCAATTGGAGACGCCCGCCCGGCAACGGTCACTTGCCAAACCATAAGTCGAGTTTTGTAAAAAACCTCTACTAAAAAATATTCATTTGAATATTTCATAAAATAAAGTCATGGGTGCTCTAAAACATTCCTGACTTTCTCACCTGTACCTGTGAATGGAATAATACTGTTATATGGAAGGAAAATCTACATGGAGTTTAGAGCTCTAGAGTCGCATATTTTGGGTTGAATCAAACCAGACAGAGGATCAAGTTAACAGGCCACCTGTCTAATTCTGTCAAAATATGATGCTGTTATGAGCTGTTTGTTCGCATACTTTTTGAGGAAATTTGCCACAGGCAGCCATTGACGAAATGTGGTGTACCTTTACTTTCAAAGATATACAGGTATTCTTCCTACCCCAGTTATAGATATTCCAATCAATAAATATCTCTCCTTGAAAACATTAAGATATTAACATAATTTGTGGAACTACCTGGTGTAATCATTAAACTACAACTGTGGTGAGTCTTGATTTCTGATTGTAATGTCATCAAAATGTCGATCAAATCAAGTCTTCATAAAGAATTATTTTTAGATTTGATCCACAGAAAAGGAGTCTTTCAATTCAGTTGCCTGGAATATACCAGTTGGTTGGAAAAGCAAATCATAGGTTCACTTTCCCAGCCAGATAAAATATTTCAGACAAGTGAAACTAAACATAGGTAATGACCTATTTGAGGGCTAGACTGGTTCCAGGCCATAACAATGTCAAATTTCTTGTGGAATTAGACTGGTGGCCCAGGAGGTTGGCAGAGGATTTCAAATCAAATCAAATCTGAATTGAATCTCACCACTCTTTTCAAGTTGTAGATTTTGCACCTTCTTACAACTGTGATATATAGCAAATATCTTCAGTCTCAAACAGTTTCAAATTTGCTCATTAAGTCATGATGTATACTAGCTGAGCAGGTACTTTGATAACATTCATTCATCAAATGGAAGAATGCTAAAACATTCTACAATACACATCGAAATAAGTTGTAGCATAATAGCAATAAAGTAAGAATACTGCTGCTCCTGCACTGATAAGATCAGAATCTGACCTCATTTTCTGGAAAGCTCTCACTGAAAAAATGATATCAGCTTCTGGTCTTAACAGTGTAGGAAGAGAAAGATACATAGTTTATAGTGGTTATCCTACAACATATTTTGACTTGTACTGTAGGTGCACTTTAAGCAGAGGGGATTAGCAGATTACTGCTGACACACACACAGTAGAATTTCTATCTAGACATTAACTTTTGAAAAGCACAAGTAAACAATATTTTTTTTTCAGCTGATAGTGCATCCACCCTCCCCCCCCCCACCCCCTCCCCAAGATGGAAGAGTTTTTGTGCCCCTTATGTTTTTTAATATAATTTTAGTTCATGTCCAAGTGGAAACTCCATTCTACGGATGGTGTAATTGTTCAGTTTGAATGTATAGAGAGTACCTTTTGGCATTCTCAAATAAAATGTAACAAAACGAATGTTTATTGACAAGACAGAATTTGAATTCAGTTGAATTTGAAGTATGTGCATGGAATAATTTGATTGTGGCACCAAGATATTTAAATTTAATCCCAACTATGGATGTGCTTTATATAGAAGTGAAATTTTGTCTCCATTGACTTGCCTTGTTACAATTTATGGAAGAGTTGGCCCGCTCCCACTTGACCTGTTAACAAATTCTGATGACCAAAATATAATTTGGCACTCTACTGGTTATATGTGAAATATGCAAAATCCAACCCACACTACACACAACAAGAGGCCCCAAGGGACCTGAGGGTGCTCACCTGACATGATAGCCTAAATATCAACCCAGAGAATTTATTTCAACAAGTTGCATCTGCTCCTCCTAAGAAAAGCTTATACCAAATATCCAAAGATTCTGACCAGTGGATCTAAAAAAAAAAAGAATATTCCTCATATTGAACTAAGTTATAATTTGGGCTCCCACAGGGAGCCCATATATGAACCCAGGGACTTGGCTTTAACAAACTTGAATCCCCCCCCCCCCCCCCCCCCCCAAGGAAGTTGCATGCCAAATATCAAAACATTCCGACTGCTGGATCTGAAGAAGAAGATTTTTAAAGAAAATTCCTCATTTTGAACTAAGTTACAATTCAAGCTCCCACAGTGAGTCCAAATATGGACCTAGGGACATGGCTTGAACAAACTTGAATCTCACCCCCCTAAGGATGCTGTATATCAAATATAAAAACATTCCAACTGCTGGATCTGAAGAAGATTTTTAAAGAAAATTCCTCATTTTGAACTAAGTTATAATTCGGGCTACCACAGTGAGCCCAAATATGAACCCAGGGACTTGGCTTGAACAAACTTGAATCTCCCCACCCCCCCACCCCCACCCCCCCCCCCCCCTCCCCCTAAGCATGGTGCATACCCAATATCAAAAGATTCTGCCTGCTGGATCTTGAGAAGAAGATTTTTCAAAGAAATTTGCCTGAAATGCACTAAGTTCGAATTTGGGCTTCTATAGTGAGCCCAAATATGAATCCAGGGGGCCGATTTGAACAAACTTGAATCAGATCCACCCCACAATGTTACATACCAAATATCAAAATATTCTGCCTGCTGGATCTGGAGAAGAAGATTTTTTAAGAAAAGTGCCTGAAATACACTGAGTTCGAATTCGTGCTTCTATAGTGAGCCCAAATATGAATCCAGGGGGCCAATTTGAACAAACTTGAATCAGATCCACCCCTCAATGTTGCATACCAAATATCAAAAGATTCTGCCTGCTGGATCTGAAGAAGATTTTTTAAGAAATTTGCCTGAAATGCACTAAGTTCGAATTCGAGCTTCTATACTGAGCCCAAATATAAACCCAGGGGGCCGATTTGAACAAACTTGAATCAGATCCACCCCACAATGTTGCACACCAAATATCAAAAGATTCTGCCTGCTGGATCTGGAGAAGAAGATTTTTTAAGAAATTTGCCTGAAACAGGGCTGGGAGGAGTAAAAATTTTCTGAACGCAGTTAACGCGTTAACGAAATAACGCGTTAAAAAAACATTAACTGTGGTCTTTTGTACATATAATGAGTAATATTGACCATTGTTCAACGTAACATGATGTTACATGTTTTAATGAACAAATAAATGACTAGTAACTCATGAACAGCGTTCTTCGCGTTCTTTGAATACTGGAAAAACTCCGGACTCTGGCAAAGTTCGATGAGTGCGTGCTTCGAGCGCTCAGAAGTTCTATACTCTTAAGTTAAGTCAAGTTAAGTGATTGTCGCTCACTCCGAATTCTCATGCATAAATATTATTGTCCGAGCCACATCTATAGACAAAGACATCCGTCTTTGCTCGAACACCAGGCCATATGTCGAAAACAGCCGCTCCGACGATGCGGGCGTAGCAGGAATAGCTAAGTATCTTCTCGCAAATCTCGCCATTTTTGGAAGGAGTCTTTCGTGGTCTTGCCACCATTTCAAAAGGTTGGCTGTGACAGGAGCAGTCCGGAACTTATCATACTCAGCAACTTCATCAGCAGATGATTCTTGGTCATTCGATCCAAGCAGTTCGTCAAGAAATTATTTTCTTGCTTGTTTCATGGGTGGAGGTTGAATGTCCTGCGAGGAAGAAGGATTACTGACTTCATCAGTTTCACTGGTCGCCAGTTTGCCGACTTCTTCTCTCACCGTTCGCTTCACTGATGCGGCCACATGTGGTTTGACAAATGACAAGTTCTTGAAACGCGCATCCAAATAAGAGGCAATCATGGGAATACTCATATTGAAGACTCGCATTATTAACGTGTTAATTTTTTTCTAACTCAGTTAAAATATTTTAATGCGTTAACGCATTAACACGTTAACTCCTCCCAGCCCTGGCCTGAAATGCACTAAGTTCGAATTCGGGCTTCTATAGTGAGCCCAAATATGAATCCAGGGGTCTGATTTGAACAAACTTGAATCAAATCCACCCCACAATGCTGCATACCAAATATCAAAAGATTCTGCCTGCTGGATCTGGAGAAAAAGATTTTTTAAGAAATTTGCCTAAAATGCACTAAGTTCGAATTCGAGCTTCTATGCTGAGCCCAAATATAAACCCAGGGGGCCGATTTGAACAAACATGAATCAGATCCACCCCACAATGTTGCATACCAAATATCAAAAGATTCTGTCTGCTGGATCTGGAGAAGATTTTTTAAGAAATTTGCCTGAAATGCACTAAGTTCAAATTCGAGCTTCTATACTGAGCCCAAATATAAACCCAGGGGGCCGATTTGAACAAACTTGAATCAGATCCACCCCACAATGTCGCATACCAAATATCAAAAGATTCTGCCTGCTGGATCTGGAGAAGAAGATTTTTTAAGAAATTTGCCTGAAATGCACTAAGTTCGAATTCGAGCTTCTATACTGAGCCCAAATATAAACCCAGGGGGCCGATTTGAACAAACTTGAATCAGATCCACCCCACAATGTTGCATACCAAATATCAAAAGATTCGGCCTGCTGGATCTGGAGAAGAATATTTAAGAAATTTGCTTGAAATGCATTAAGTTCGAATTCGGGCTTCTATAGTGAGCCCAAATATGAATCCAGGGGGCCGATTTGAACAAACTTGAATCAGATCCACCCCACAATGTTGCATACCAAATATCAAAAGATTCTGCCTACTGGATCTGGAAAAGAAGATTTTTGAAGAAATATGCCTGAAATGCACTAAGTGCGAATTCGAGCTTCTATACTGAGCCCAAATATAAACCCAGGAGGCTGATTTGAACAAACTTGAATCAGATCCACCCCACAATGTTGCATGCCAAATATCAAAAGATTCTGCCTGCTCGATCTGGAGAAGAAGATTTTTTTAAGAAATTTGCCTGAAATGCACTAAGTTTGAATTCGGGCTTCTACAGTGAGCCCAAATATGAATCCAGGGAGCCGATTTGAACAAACTTCAATCAGATCCACCCCACAATGTTGCATACCAAATATCAAAAGATTCTGCCTGCTGGATCTGGAGAAGAAGATTTTTTAAGAAATTTGCCTGAAATGCACTAAGTTCGAAATCGGGCTCCTATACTGAGCCCAAATATGAACCCAGGGGGCCGATTTGAACAAACTTGAATCAGATCCACCCTACAATGTTGCATACCAAATATCAAAAGATTCTGCCTGCTGGATCTGGAGAAGAAGATTTTTTAAGAAATTTGCCTGAAATGCACTAAGTTCGAAATCGGGCTCCTATACTGAGCCCAAATATGAACCCAGGGGGCCGATTTGAACAAACTTGAATCAGATCCACCCTACAATGTTTCATACCAAATACCAAAAGATTATGCCTGCTGAATCTGGAGAAGATTTTTTAATCTTTTTCCCATTGCCTACAGTGTTAAAAAGCGCTGACTCACCACTTTTTCAAAGTCCTCAAAAAAGTACCTTGTGATCAAACCGATAGGGATTTTTTTTAACCATTCTATTCTACTGGATAAAAGAAAGTTTTATACAAAATAAGAATTCTCTGTGCCGTGTAGTTTTGGAGATATGGCAGTTTTAAGGTTTTTCCTATTTTTAGCTCCCGAGGTTCCCACGGGGCAATGAGAAAATTTTTTTTTGCATCGATGAACTACTTATGACCCATTATCATCTCATATCAAATTTGGTTCAAATCGACCTGACGGTTCTGAAAATAAAAATTTTAGGCGTGGCCAAAATTTTTGCCCCTCCCATAACGAAGGCAAATAATGCCCAACAAACTTCTCTTGAACAAACTTGATTCTAAACCTCAAAAGGACTCTGTATACCACATATCAAGTCTCTGCTACTGGTGGTTCATTAGAAGAAGATTTTCAAAAAATTTGGCCATTTTTTCCCCACACCTCTGCTCAATATGAGCCAAAACCTATTTTAGATAAAAATCAAAATGCCCATATATAACCACTATGTACATGAAATTTAATTAAAATGTGGCCAGTGGTTTAGGAGAAAGAGGCTCAAACACCACCTTCACGCAGGACGACGGACGACAGACGAAGAGTGATAAGAAAAGCTCACCCTGACTTTCAGTCAGGTGAGCTAAAAATTGCCATTAATATCCTATTAATCTTCCAAACTATTGCTTTGTTACCCATCCTTGGAATTAGCTATATGTTGAAAATAAATTGTTTTAACGTTTTTACATTTATTACTAAAATATTGCTTTTGTTGCTGTGATACTTTCCTGGAGGATCGTGGGAAAATATACAGAACCACACTTATGTTTGAATGGGTTAACGATTACTGAACGAGAGCGAGTGGCGCAGAGATACCACGAGAGCCGGTAGGCTCGAGTGGTTATCCCAGCACCACACGCTCGAGTTCAGTAATCGTTAACCCATTCAAACATAAGTGTGGTTCTGTATTTATTACACACCCAACCCTGAAAAAGAATTCACTGTAATTAATCGCTAATTTAATTAAATAGTCGACGATTTGAACGGTTGAAAGAATTTTTGAGAGAAACGGGCAATTTTGTCAGAGAACCAGTCTTAAGTCTTTGACCTTGCCTCTTGTAGAATCGCTGTTGATTCATTTTGTTCCCCCAAAAATGTCGGTTCGGCAGGTTCCGGCCACTTAAAACTCAAAAGATTTCGTTCATCACATCAGACGTCACAAATTATGAGGTCTGAAATGTGTTTTCCAAAAGTGGGTGTGCAGGCATCATTATATCTGGAGGATGGAAAATGTACAAGGATTTTAATTTAAACACGGTGCGAACAGGCCGCTCTGTTTAAATTTCGTGCTTTTTAAACTGAAAGTGGAACTAAAATAGAAGTTTGAACTCGGCTTGACTTTACATGCACTACTGCCACTTAGTCTAGGCTATCGCATGAGGACATCGGTCATTTCTGTTCTGCACTGTAACAAAAGTACACATTGGACGAGAAAAGACATTTTGTGCAATAAATTAACCCCCCGGGGCAATATTTCAATCGTTCAGAGTAACTGAGGCAGTTTGAGATTCCATTCTGAGTGAACTTCGCAGTCTTGGTAAGTTAGCACTTTATTTTTCAACATTATAAAGTTTCTGACTTGAAATTTAGCCTTCTTTTTATTTACCTCAAGTCTTCATAACTTTTGTTTGAAATTGGCTGCACTTACAAAATAAAGGCTTTAGGTTGTCCACATTTACTACAGATAGGCATGTATACAAAGGGAGAAATATATTGCACGATAACTGCAAGAAAATGTCATGTCTTGTCTCCACAAGTAATTTAGTTTGTACACCTTTTTTTTACCACCCCCCCCCCCCCCCCACCCATCTATAACCTGACAACATTTTCTCGAAAGCTAATGAAATGAGTATCCAGCAGTCTTAGTCAGAGGCTCAAAGAGAAATAAGGGGTGGGGGTGTTCTCGCAGTAGGCTCCAACTTATTTTGGTTGATAATATTTTCAAAGATTGATTAATGTTTACATTATTTTGTGCTAGTAATAAAACTATACTTCACCAGTTTGTTATCTCAATGGGTCTGTCAATATTTTTTTCTTGGTATCTGGTTTCAAAACAAAATAATTTTTTATGTGTCTGCTCCAATATCTTGTCAATCTTAAATTTGGAATTTGGTATTCTGAATTTGCATTTAGTAAGAAGTTTTAAAGAGGACTGATAGAATGAGACTAATGATAGGCTTTTGGACATTTTCTTGGGGATGGAGTCTGATGAATCAAACTGCCCTGAACTATTGTTTCAAAATAAAAATGCAGACCTTTTCCCCGAATTTGCCTATGAAAATGCTCTGCCCACCACCCTGATATTTGCCAAAATTATAAAAATACCCCCTCCCTCTAAACAATCTGTTCTGAAAATACCAGTCCCTTTCAATGAAAACTGCAAAATTAGCTGCTTATTGATGAAATTGAAGGGGGATGAAAGTGCCGCAATCCCTATCCCATCTCATACACCCATGTAGCTAATTCATATAGGTGACATTCAATTTAAGTTCTGTTGCTGATAATTAAAGCAAAATAATACCTCTGTGTAAAACAGAAATACTAGCAAATAATTCTTAACTAGTCATTTAAAAAAACACATCAATCTGTGTCTGGAAAATATTGTCATATTGACTGTGTTTTAAATATTCTAATAATTATTTTTGAATTTCATGGAAGTCATCTCATAAAATTGACAATATTGCATTCATCAGACCACATGTATTTACCACCCCTCCCCTCTTTGTGGTCTCATTCCCACCCTACTCAAGACCTTTCAGAATTTCAGTAGTGGGTAGCTGGTAACTTTTTTTAATTTCCCCAGTACAAACTCCAGAAAAAGTCATATTTCAGCAATACTACTTTCCCTACCCCCCCCCCCCCCCTCCCCCGCAAAAAAATAAAATAAAATAAACCAGTTGCCCCAACAAGCAACACCCACTAGAACGTAAAAAAACATCGGTTCCACAAATGTAAACTACTGAGTTTTCTTATAAAACGAGGCTTTTCATTCTTCCGAATTTATTTACTTTATTGAGCTAGTGAGTAGAGTAGTGTGGTCGGAGGGGGGTGGTGGTGGTGGTGGTAAGGTGTGGGTGGTAAGGGTGGAATTGGTGATAGTTAATCAGTAACTGCATGTACTAGCTGCCAAACATCTCAAGGCGCTTTCGGCGTATCGCCGTCTGTTTTACCGCTTCATGGTAACCAACTTAACCAAGATTGATTTAGTCTTGCTTCCTGAGAACTACTTCAACTTAACATGCTCTTCAAAGTATGTTTGGGTTGGCAAACGTGTTGCTTCATTGCCGAAGAGTGAATCGAATAGGATTTACACAGTAGACCTCGTATCACTCGTCGGCAGCACGCAGCGGTGAGGACAACATTGTAACAAAATTTTATGGGAACTGTGCAAGTGGCTGGCTGAAATATCGAACCCAATTGGACTTTTTTGCTCTAAAATTAATCAAGTTTTCCTCGGTTTTCAATAACGGAGCAAAGGTTGAGTTTCACTGTTCAATTTCTTGGCAGAGATCATGTGTCTTTCCTGACTTTCAATCATTTTTAGCACAGTTGTGCATCAAACATTTTGGTATGAGAATCGGTAATTCCGACAGATAAATATAGCCGATGGTTCTCATTGGTTATGTTCCACTGAACGCTGCAAACTATGAGAACCAGTCTATCGAGAGAACTTGTGCACGCGAAGGGTACTTTTTATCGGATCGCACTAGAGCTTTCTGTTTAAAATTACCGCATGCCCCTAAAATCCATGTGATCGTGAAAAATACAGTAACGGGTGTGTAATAAATACCATTCCCCTATTTTTTTCTAAGGGCAAATGTTGTTACCTTACAGACCTGAATGGTTGATCTTAATGAATATACAACACAGCTAGTGTTCAATGTCTCCCGCTTTTGGAAAAACATTTGGGGTGTCCTTCTATCCTTCCGTCCTTCTGTGTTTTCGTTTCCAGACTCTAACTTTCCTTACAGTGACCGGATTTCGGTGAAATTTGGGTAGTACATCACTTTAATCAATTGTGGGTACCATTTAGAATATGGGCATTTTCTGTGCACATTTAATTAGGTTGCTGAAATTTGATTGGCTGACAATTTCCAGACTCTAACTTTCCTTAAAATCCTTCGATGAAATTTCATATATGGATTACTTTTATCAATACTTAGGTCAAGTTCGAATGTGGGAAATTTTGTACCGAAAATCTGTCCGTCTGCCCCGTGCATCAACGCACCTCAGACTAAAAGCTGTATTTATGAACCCATCTTCACAAAACTTCTTGGGCAGCTTTGTTATCATTGTGAGACCAGAATATGTGTTTTGGGGTTTGGTCCAAAATTCAAGATGGCCACCAGTGGCCATTTTGTTCCGAAATTGGGTGCAATCAGTTTTTTGTACAGAACTTCTATATGAAAGTTCGGATTTGAATAAATTTTTGTATGAATGTTTAGTAACATGCAAAATACATCACATATAATACAGGTTTTGTTCTCGTTCAAAAATTATGCAAATTAGGGAAACTTTGATTTATTCAGTGCTACTACTAAGTAATAGATATATCACTATTTTGTGTACTATATGGGTAAATAATTGTACAGTTGTGCAGGTGTCCGGAGATATTTTGGACGAGGCGAAGGCGAATATATGTGATTTAATCCACAGCCCCTCAATGTTAACAAAAGTCAAAAAAATTATATTTTAGAAAGTTTGACACGAGTAAAACCACATTTTAAAACACTTTTTGCCTGCTCTACCCCCGAAAAACAAAATGGGCATAACCCATTGTTTGCTTGCTAGAAAGTCTATTGAAGTTATGACACGCATCAGGAGTTCAGATATTGCGAACAGATCTGTGGCTTCGAAGTGAACTCACATCATGACGTAATTTGTTCTCCCGCTAATATAATGTCTCAGCTCAAGGATGGAACACTTATTCAATCCCTCATCGAAAGTGCGGCAGATAAATTTAATAATCATTCATTTTTAAAGCATTTGGAAGAATAATTCTTTTTTTTATCTGAAGAAGAGGTTCACTTTCCCTCAGGGGTGGCGGGTGATGGCACCTGATTGCCGTCTTAATATTTGAAAAAGGGCGTTTTTTTTTAGGTTATTTATTTATTTACTGGTGTTTAAGGTCACTTTTCTGGCTAATTGTGACTGCAAAAAAAGTTGTGAAGTCAAGTTTAGCCAATCGTTTACACCCATGCTGCCCATTTTAGGGGACTTCTACCCCAGGCACTGGTGACCAGGTCCTATTTTACCAGTAAAACTGAACTTGTTTACCACAGAAAACAAGCACTGCTTCACTTCCGAGGTTTCCACAGGAGTCCTTTTTAGGTTACCAGGGCTGTTGGTTATTAAAAGCAACAAAAAATTAAAAAGTACACTATAATTTGGACACGATGCACACTCAATTCAGTAGCTCTGTCGAGAAAAGCTTGTCGATAATTCACGTGTTAGAAAGTTTTTCACACCTCCTTTACAGCATCTTTACTTTTGAATGGTTATGATTACAGTACCGTGACAATCGTACAAATATCTAGTTATTGGGACTGTTTCATAACCGTCCCAATATCCAGATATTGGTACTGTTTCACTGAGCTGTTCTCATCAAAACCGTACTTGGTGTGATTTTATAGGGCTTGTTTTCATGACAGTGAACAAAAGAAATATTAGGTAGCTGTGGATTAATACACAGTAAGTGCACACCTTCCGTGTTTTTCGTTTCCAGACTCTAACTTTCCTTACAGTGAGTCGATTTCGATGAAATTTGGGTAGTAGATCACTTTGATCAATTGTGGGTCCAAGTTCGAATATGGGCATTTTCTGTGCATATTTAATTAGGTTGCTGAAATTTGATTGGCTGACAGTTGCCAGACTCTAACTTTCCTTAAAATCACCCGATTTCGATGAAATTTCATATATGGATTACTTTTATCAATACCTAGGTCAAGTTTGAATGTGGGAAATTTTGTACTGAAAATCTGTCTGTCTGCCTGTCCATCTACCCCGTGCATCAACGCACCTTGGACTAAAAGCCGTATTTATGAACCGATCTTCACGAAACTTCTTGGGTGTCTTTGTTAACATTGTGAGACCAGAATATGTGTTTTGGGGTTTGGTCCAAAATTCGAGATGGCCACCAATGGCCATTTTGTTCCGAAATTGGGTGTAATCAGTTTTTTGTACAGAACTTCTATATGAAAGTTCAGATTTGAATAAATTTTTGTATGAATGTTTGGTAACATCACATATAATACAGGTTTTGTTCTTGTGCAAAAATTATGCAAATTAGGGAAACTTTGATTTATTCAGTATTACTACTAATACACAGTAAGTGCACACCTTCTGTGTTTTTCATTTCCAGACTCTAACTTTCCTTACAGTCAGTCGATTTCGATGAAATTTGGGTAGTAGATCACTTTCATCAATTGTGGGTCCAAGTCCAAATATGGGCATTTTCCATGCATATTTAATTAGGTTGCTGAAATTTGATTGGCTGACAGTTTCCAGACTATAACTTTCCTTAAAATCAACCGATTGCGCTGAAAAAAATGCGAGATATTAAATTCGGGCTGTCCTTCCATCCTTACTTTACTTGCTTTGACAGTGACCTCCATGAAAATAAAATTGATAACCACTGTCTGAAGCACTGTCTGTTCTGTCTCTTCTAAATAACTTCCACTTGCAACTCAACTATATTCCACTGGATGCATTAATTCCCCTTGAAACTGCTGTCCAGCGAGAGACATGAATTCACTGAATTTGCTTGTTTGTCTAGCAAGATGCACTAAACCTGTTTTCTTTTGGGCTATAACTCAATCTCAATAAATTGTAGAGGGGTAGATTAACTGTTGGGATGTAGTGGTCAACTGTTGGAATGAAGAATATGTGTGTTGGAATAGGTGAAATTTAATTAATTAAATTTTTGATGTGTATTCCTATAGTTAGTGTTTGAAATGTAATAATATTCCGTCCATGGAAATACAGCCCACTCGCCGAAAGTGACCAGTTCATGGTGGCCATACTGTATTGCACCTCAGATGTCATTTTCAGATTTTGTCTTGATTCGGTCTTTATTGCACAATATTTTATTTATGAAATTTTGTAGTTATCAACTTTACAAAAGGTAGCATTTAATAAGTTAAATATTTCATACTGTCCTGACTTGTTAAACCCTGTGGATTATTAGTAATTAGTTAATGAATCTGTTATTATATAAGTGCAACAACAGATGTTCATACTGACAGCATTCAGCCTTACATTAGCTGAATCAGTGGCATAAAGGATGACGTCACAACTTCCAAGGATTTTGTCAGAACTTTCAAGTTCTGTAAGACTTTTTCCATGACCAGTTTTCATTTCACTCTTGAAATAATTGTCATTTGTTTGTCAATGAGTATTAGGAGATTTCGTCGTCAAGTTCTGGACATCTAATTTTAAAACATTTATCAATTTCATTGGATCAGACAGAGAAGAAAACAGTATCTGCCCCTACCCTCCCTCCTATTGGCCTTTTGGCATCAAAACACTTTGTTTGACACAAAAAATATTCAGAATAGCTAAATATTTGGCTCTAGACAGTTTTGGGCCAGTGTGAACACTGTTTTGTGGGCAGCATATCATAAAGCTAAACAAACAATGATAAATGGAAATAGTTCAGCACTTACAATGCAAATATTACTGTGGAGTTATTCCACAAGAGAAGTGACCAAGATATACTTACTTTGTCAAATGGACAGATCTTTGCCTGATTTATGACTGGTAAGATATATGATTTCCAGTAACCACATGATTCAGTTCCAGAACAATACTTGTAAGTGAAGAATATGTGTGTTGGAATAGGTGGAGTCGTATTTGTATTGCTACAATATAAGAAAACATATAACTTAACTCGAGGAGTGCTGGAAACCTATATTTGGGCTTCATTTAGTGCTGGAACCTCAATTTCTATGCAAATGCTTTATATCTTCTAAACTATTTTGTCTTGTGGATCTGTTTTGTTATAATTTATTAGAGAGTGTCCATAGGCACTCTCTAATAAACTTTTACAAGGCAAAGACATGTGAACCAATTATGGTGGCCAAAATTATTTTATCATTCGACCAGTTAATGACTGAATAAATCCTTGAATGATGTTATAAATTCCGTCCTAATATAACAATACTCTTTCTCTAGTTATAGTAGAAGATGGATGTTTTTAACTAAATAGATTCCTGTAAATTGGTACAATTCTTGTATTGATGGGGTTTTCTGTCTTAACTAGAAGAGTGTTGAATTATTTTCAATTGTAAAAATTTATTCACAAGTTTTTTTTTATAGGTAGGGCTGTCATGATTTTTGAATTTAGGAATTGATTAATCATCACAAATAATCATACCTAGATGACCCCTTTCTCTCTCTCTTTGAAGTTGTTAAAAATGAAGTTCAAGTCAGTTGACCTACCTCAAGTAAACAATGAAGACGATCCTCTTTTAGGAACATTCAAAGCTTTGATGTTCTTCACTTTTGAACAGTCAGTGTAATAATCAAGACTGGTCATCAGTTGCAAACTTTGCAAGTTCGCAACTGCCAACCGGTTTTGATTATTACACTGACGGTTCAAAAGTGAAGAACATCAAAGCTTTGAATGTATCTGAAAAACAAATGCTTCTTACAGCTTCTTGAGGTTTAATGTCGATGTTTTTGACCTTTTTACGGAAAGTGGGCTGGGACATGCTATTTGCTGTTTGCTATTTGCTAGTTGTATTGGACCAATTGCACTGGTTCTTTCTTCGGCTACATTGAACAGCCAATCAAATTATTCATTGTATATAAGACATGGTAATACAAACAAAAAAAAGCTTTTTGCTATTTGCGATTTGATCTTTGCTATTTGCTTTTTGGTCTCGCAACTAAATCAGTACTGTGCTTCAGTACTTGTGATGTGAAGTTGTTGTAGTCTTTGCTAGTTTTTGATTTCATTGCAGTGATGACACTACTGACTTCTAGATGGGTAGTGGGGCTGGGGCTAATATAAAAATTATTTGGGTGATTGTTATTCATAAATTCATTATATGTCTTTGATACATGAGGTATTTTGCAGCGTGTAATGTTTCCTATATTTACAAAGAGGTTGTTGAATTTTAGTGCAATTCTTTCCCACATAAATCTCCCAAGTTTGAGGGTAACTAGCACTTTGCTCATTGAGATAAAACACGCCGGTCTTGCTTTGAAGTGTTCAGAAAAAAATCATCACAGCTGATCAGCACGGACTGAGTCAGGTACTAAATTGAATAAAAGCCCCACTCGATAGTTGCAGAATCATATTTGCTTTTGAGACTCACGCCGTAATTATGGGGAAAAAAGCATGTGATAATTCGTGTACTAAACTAAAGTATGATTTACAATTTCATGATCAGCCATCAACTTCGAAAGTTAATGTTGATGAACCCATTCATGATCACGGAGTTGATATTGATTTTACTAATTCATCAAATATTCTTCTCCCTCTTACTGATCATACTGACGAAGACGCCATTAGTCTTTTTGTTTCCGACTCTGAGGAACAAAATTTGAGTGGATTTGATTTTGATTTGGATACCGGAAAATATGTTGGGCCGAAATATTCGACTAGGTCAAAATCGCCATCAGAGGCTATTTGTTCTAAAACAAATGATGATGCAATGACATTAATTGGGCAAGGTCAAGTCCCGAAGGGAGGTAACAATAAAATCTCCAATAAGAAAACTACAAAACGTTCGGCCACATCCGGTTCGAAATTTTCACATGACAATAGCAACAATCTCAACTCAGTCGTCACTCAGTGGCTGGAAAATGACAGGATTTCAGGTAATAAATTAAATTCTCATGACAAAGTCGTAACACGGAATGCATCCAGGCCCGAGGCCTTTTCTGGATCTCCACCTAAAAAAACAAAACTGTCCAATTATGGTGGAACGATTCAAGCTATTCCACTTCTCAATACCGGCGAATCTCATGATATTCTGTCTCAAATCTTGTCTAAAATGACAAGTATCAGTCAAAGACTTGACATAGTCAAATCAACACGTATACACCGTCACATACTGTCACCAGGGAAATGTTACTTGACAATGACGACACTCGGGCTAATCGTCCAAATACCCAAATTAACTCCGCTGCGGAGGATTCCTCCATGCTTACCAATCCATTTCCTGATGTTGATGACCTTTTTGGTACTGACACTGACAATTTAAATTTCGACCTTCCAGATATCACTTTAGATTTGGCTGCCCTTAAAATCGGGCCCAAAATTAATGACACTATGGTGACTATGTCAACACTAATTGTACCACTCAAAATGACAAGTCTAAAGTTGATAAAGTCTTGGAGCATTCTATTATCCCTGAAAATGCCAACCTCATTCAACCTCCAAGGGTCAATGCTGAAATTTGGTCGCAAATCCGCAACTCCCAGTCAAGGGCGCGTGATTACAATTTACAAAAAATTCAAAAAATGTTGGCTGGAGCGATGTCGTCAACTTTACATGTTACTGAGGAACTGAGGAAATCCTCGCCTGATTTGTCAGTTATTAAAAAATTCACGATTAATAATCTACTCTTGACAGCCTCTTCTCAATTTGAAATGTCTATGATGAGACGTAATTTCTTGAGGCCGGTCCTTAAAAATTCATACAATGGAGTTTTTTCGGCTGAAAATAAAATCTCTTCTCTCCTGTTCAGGGATGACATTTTCAAAAAGATAAAGGAGATTAATGAGCTGCATAAAACTGCTAATGCTCGATCATTTAAAGAGTCTTTTTTATGACAGGGTCGAGGCAGACCCCAATACGGCCAGCCTTACAACCGGGGCTTCAACCGTCCAGCCCAAAGAGGCTCATGGCAAAACAGAAATTTTCAGAGAGGCAGATACTGGCAGAACAAAAAGACCTACCAGAACAAAGACAATATGCCACAAAAGTAAAGGTAAGTTCTACTCATAATTCCATGTATGAAGGTGTGAAAATGGCTGGCAATCTTCGTAAATATACTAGAACTTGGGAGAATATCACTCAGGACGATTGGGTTCTCCACAACATTCATAGTCATGATTTAGAATTTATTTGCACTCCCACACAGTACAGTTTGCCAAAAACAATCAACTTTAGCAAATCTGAAATGTCAATCATGGATGAACTTATTGTTGAAATGTTAGGAAAAGGTGCTATTAACATATCAAAATCTGAGGAAAATCAGTCTGTTTCCAACATTTTTTTACGAATGAAGAAAAATGGCAAATTTCGTCCAGTTATTAACTTGAAAAAGCTGAATGAATTTATTGTTTACCATCATTTCAAGCAAGAAACCATTGATGTTGTTCTCCAGGCTATTCAGCCATTTCAGTATTTCACATCAGTGGACCTGAAGGATGCTTACTTTAGTCTGCCCATCAGTGCAGATGATAGGAAGTATCTAAAGTTTTTTTGGCAAGGCCAATTGTACGAGTTCACATGTCTACCTTTCGGCCTGGCCAGTGAGCCCCGAATCTTCACAAAAATTTTAAAACCCATTTTTTCTCACTTTCGACAAAAGAGTATACAGTGTTTTTACTATATTGATGACTCTTTATTCGCAAATGAATCTCTTGATATCTGTCGACAACAAACCAAAGAAGCAATCAATCTTTTTAAAAAAAGAATCTTTAGGTTTTTTCATCAATTTTGAGGAATCTGTCATAGAACCATACCGGAAGATACAGTATCTTGGATTTATTATAGATTCATTTGAATTTAAGATTTTTCTTCCAGTCGATAAGGTTGAGAGTATTATTGAATTTTCTAAAGAGGGTCTGACCTCTGATTCTCTGACAATTCGAAAACTAGCTCAGTTGATTGGAATGTATACTTTGGCCATGAAAGCCGTAAAATTGGGCCATTTCCATTACAGATTCTTAGACTGGGATAAAACCAAAGCATTATCGGTTCACAACTCTAATTTTGATGCCGTTATTGAATTATCAGATCAGGCTAAAACTGATGTTCTTTGGTGGATAGATAACATCAAACAACAGAATGGCAATGACATTCGGTACCCCCAAAATTTCAAAATATTTACAAACAGATGCCTCACAATTGGGGTGGGGGGCAGCATGTGATCATACCAAAGCTAATGGTCGTTGGGACACTGCTTTTATTCACCACATAAATTTGCTGGAACTCAAAGCTGTTTTTATGGGTCTTCAAAGTCTGTGTGGAAGTTTTCATGATATTCACATTTGTATTCTGTCAGATAATACCACTGCTGTAGCCTATATTAATAATCTTGGTGGAACTATTCCTGACTTATTTAAATTAACAAAAGAAATGTTTCTTTGGAGTGGGGAGAGAAATATTTTCCTTTTGGCTACTCATATTCCTGGGAAGTTGAATTCCACTGCCGATACCCTGTCTCGGCATTTCAATGATACAACTGAATGGATGTTAGATGCACAGATTTTCCGACGCATATGCCAACAAACATTTCAGCCTGATGTAGATTTTTTTGTGTCACACTTGAACTTCAAAAATCAGTAAATTTGTTTCATGGAAGCCAGACCCATTATCTTTTTATACTGATGCTTTTACTCTTGACTGGGGAGGTTATTTACCTTACCTTTTTCCTCCTTTCAGGTTGATCACGCAGACTTTGGTGAAAGTAAAGGAAGACCAGGTAAGATAAGCTCTTATTTTGGTACCCCTCTGGTCAACACAGTCATGGTTTCCACTTCTCATGGAAACCCTCATAGTTACACCCATAGCACTGCCAAAAAAGGCAAACAGGCTAACACTGCCACATTCAGACCACATACATCTACTCAGTCAACAGCTGCATCTCATCGCATGCACTGTATCTGGAATTCAGTCAAAGCAAAGGGATTTTCAGTCGGCTCTTCAGAGCTTTTACTGCAGTCGTGGAGAAAAACCACAAGAAAGCAGTATGATCTTGCCTGAAATAAATGGGTATCTTGGTGTACATCACAACCTATTGATCCCTGTACGCCACTTGAAATATATGTTGTAAATTACCTCCAATTTTGATTTGAGAGTGGTAAGTCATACAGTGTTATTAATATACACCGATCAATGATTAATCAAACATTACAACTCCTTAATGGGGTTTCTTTTTCTCAATCAATTGTAGTCAATCGTATGATGAAGGGTATATTCAATACCAGGCCTCCTCTTCCACAATACAATGCAACCTGGAATGTATCAGTCTTGCTCAATTATTTGGCCACTCTCTATCCACATAATACTTTATCTTTACCGTTACTGACAAAGAAATTAGCATGTCTCGTTGCTTTTACCATGGCCCAAAGATCTCAAACCTTAGTTGCCTTGGATATTCAGTTTATGAAATTTGAGGGCCAGTCTGTTCAGTTTTCCGTCTAGCAACTTTTGAAAATATCTCGGCCTGGTAGAGTTAACACTACCTTCAATTTATATGGGTTTCAGAATACTAAGTTATGTGTCGTCTGTACCCTTAAAGAATACTTGCTCCGAACCAAAACCAAACGAAAGTCTTCTAAATTGTTCATTTCTTTTAAAACCTTTCAAGCTGTAACAACAACTACTTTAGCACGATGGATATCTGACAGCATGTCCATGGCTGGTATTGATACCTCAGTCTTTAAGCCACATTCAACTCGTGCAGCTTCAGCATCCGCAGTATTCCATGCCGGTGGTACCTTACAAAGTATCTTGAAAACGGCTGACTGGGCATCCTCTAAGACGTTCTACTGCTTCTATTTCAGGGACAGCACCATTTCAGAAAAGGAACTTTTTGCTAAGACTGTTCTGCAGTGATCTGATTGTGAACTTTTGTGATGTGTTTGTTATTTCATCTACATGTAGTGAATATCCAGTGGGGATAAGTACAGATTACTAGATTATATTTGTATTTGACATTCATCTTGAGTTTTATTTTTCATTTTCTTCTCTCATGAATTATTCATTTACTTTATACATATATGTTCATCAATATCTTTAAACTGTGCTAGTTACCCTCAAACTTGGGAGATTTATGTGGGAAAGAATCTACCTCTCATCATAGCTATGCGCTGGATGAGATGGATTCTTTGTTAACATAAAGATAACAAGTTTGAGGGCAAATGGCCCAGCCCGTTCACTTATCCTATTGTCCCACCCTCATATGATATTGCTGAACATATCTTTGTTCTTTAAAATATGATTCTGCAACTATCGAGTGGGGCTTTTATTCAATGTAGTACCTGACTCAGTCCGTGCTGTTCAGCTGTGATGATTTTTTTCTGAACACTTCAAAGCGAGACCGGCGTGTTTGATCTCAATGAGCAAAGTGCTAGTTACCCTCAAACTTGTTATCTTTATGTTAACGAAGAATCCATCTCATCCAGCGCATAGCTAGGATGAGAGGGGGATTTCCCGTAAATCTTTAATTTCGATATTATCGTGGACAAGAGAAGACGGCAGTTTAGCTTCCGTTGTATGTTTCTTTATGGCTTCATTTAGTATTTTCCACGTTTTCCGTAGATCGTTTTGATTTTCTATTGACATAGAACATCAATCTGAAGAATAATTCTGTTGTCGTATCTCTGCAGAATGTCGTCCAAGTAAGCCGACGTTACCGCAGGCGAATGAGCTCGGAAGTATGACATTACTGAGTTCATTATTAGAGTGAAGGCCCAGGGAGCCAGGTTCAGACCAAAGCTCATTGATCTGAACTGATAAACCTTCTCTTGTGCGGTGAACCGAAGGTACTTTCTGAATGCCAGATGTACTAGGACATGAAAGTACGCATCCTATAGATCTATGCTTGCCGCAAAGTCATTCACTCGAATGTTCACTCTTACCAACCGAATGAATTCCATATAGAATTTTGGAGCTACGATAAGCTTGTTTATCCAGCTCAAGTCTATCACCGGCCGGAATGAGCCATCTGGCTTCGGTACAAGGAACAGGTGACTGTAAAAACCCTGAGAATCTTAATTCTCGATGACCTCTATTGCTTCCTTATTAAGAGAGCCTGTACCTCCGCTAGGAGAGACTCTCTTTTGAAAGGATCTGACAGAAGATTTGTCCAACGCAGACATCTTGTTAGTGGGGGTTCTGCTCGGAATGATAGACGTAGGCGGTCCGAGACTACACTTCTCACCCACTGATCTTCCGTGACTGCTATCAGTTTCTCGTGAAGGTTGATTCCCTTCCCCCAACTGGCAAGCAATAGAGGTCTTGAACATCACCTGTATGACCTGCGAGGCTTACGGGAGGAGAAACTACGTCCTCCCCATGAAGAACCTTGTCCCATCGGCCTAGGGGATTCTGACCAATAGTCCCGATCAGACTTACGCCCCTTTCCCATGTTGCTATATTGACGACCTCGAGAGTAATTGTAAGAGGGTTTCTTCCACCCTCGTGGGGAGTTCCCTTTTGACGTTCAGATCTGGAACGTCCTCCTTACTCTTGTCTGCTGAGACACCGACTTCAATAGCAGAGCACTTGACGCTTTCTTAGTAGCCTGTTCATAGACTAATGAAAGTCAAAATAGTATGTCCGGAGACCAGAGCGACCCAGAGAGAGATTTTCACCTTGTCATCTATAAGTCGTCTACATGGCAGAAGGCCTGCGACACCTGCCTAGACTGAAGCGAAAAAGAAAGAACTTCTTCCTTTGTCCGTATAAAGTCTGCGTCCAACGATGCCAGCAGTTTCTCTCTTGTTGTCGCAGCATTCTGATTCGTCGGAACAAATTCAGGGTAGTATTGATGGATGAAATCCATCGCAACCATGTGCTGTTCCGTAGGGGAAGGGTAATCTTTTTCCTTATCCCTTTCACCATTCGAGAGAATCAGCTGCGAATCTCAGTCCATTGCATCTGCATGAACAGACAACTGGACTGACCTAGCACTGTCCGACAGCTCAGGTTCTGAGTCTGAGGGAGGCTGCACCTGCACTTGCTGGGATGATGCGATCAGCTGCACAATCGGTGACAGCAAGTCCGTCATCGAGGTCTGAGGAGCAATGGTCTTCCATTTTTTAGCCGTTCGCTGCTCCTGGAATGGTGTGTCGGAGATGGATCTCTTCTCCGAACGTACTGATGATCGAGGCCTAGTCTGCCTAGCTACCGGATGGTCCGACTTCACGGACAAAGAGTGGTCCCTTCTTCGCACAGCAGGCTGGATATCTGAAGCCGGGTAGCTAGGATGCGGTCGTGTGTGCTTTAATAACGTAGCAGAGGAAGCCGTGACTGAAGCTGACCCCGGATGCAGACTAGACAGAGAGTCCCGAGTGGCGGGTGGACGTATAGTCCGTCTCTCATGCAAGTTTCCAACCAGAAAACTTCATTTCGGCTTGTGAAACGTAGCGGAGGAAGCCGTGACTGAAGCCGACCCCAGCTGTAGACTAAACAGAGCGTCCGAGTGGAGGGCGGACATATGCTCCGGCTTGTGCAAGTTTCTCATAACAACATCTGACCCCAAATGTTGTTAGGTTAGGGAGGGGCCTCTCCTACTCGCGGTCTATTAGACCTCGCCGAGTACAAGAAACTTGCTGACTTCCTCCATATTTCCTCCCAATTTCCGTCGTCGCTGGGTGAGCTTATTTATATTTAAGTGCTCGCTCTACCCACATCTACACTTCCTTTGACCGCAATGGACTTATCCGGCGTCACAGGTCCCACAGACGGAGTAACCGCTTCACTGGTCGAGCTAGCTGCTTGCAAGAGATTAAAACCCTTAACAAAAGGCCCTAACTCTTGCAATCATGAGCACTGCAGCTAGCTCTATGTGCTCAATGGAGCGCAACAATGGTAGCATACTTGGGTGGGTGTCAGAATATTATCACCATGTTCATGTTCCTCTGAAATAGAAACTGACAAAATGAATTATAACTCAGAACCTCACCGCCAACAATGTACCGTGACACCCGTTTCCAACATCAGTCATCACAGTGAACACAAGAATGACAAGAGTCTGCAGGAGTGCATCGACTAAAGTCGATATCATTCCTCCAAACTCCACAACAAAATATATAATTAAGATACATGAATAACAGCAATCAAAATTAAATTCAAAATATTTTTTTGAAAAAAAAAAAAAATTGGAAAAAATGCCAAAGTTCCCAAAGGGAACATTAAGAGCCCAAAGGCATCCCGATAGAGCCTAAGTGTGGACAAAATCCAAATTTTTTGAGCTACACTACCAGAATAATAATCCATGTAGCCTACAGTAATTCTACAGTAATAGAATATAAAACACTACCTATATATGAGGACGTTGTCAATGTAGACAACATCAATGAAAACAAGACATCAGGCACACAAAAAGGCCCAAAGTAAGAAACCAATTTAAATGCTACCAGATGCAAAGCTAGATTTTCAAATGAAGAAAAAACGATACATCGGATAGAAGATGCAAGACTAAACGACCTAACACCCCTAGGGTGAGGACGTAACCATGGGGAAAAACAGAATAATATTCTGTAATACATGTTAAACTCTCAAGAAATTTAATAAAAAATTTCAATAAAAAATAGCCCAAAAGCTTAAGAGTTTAACAGGAAGGGTTCATGGAAGGATAGGGAAGGAATACTAACAAATAGTGGAATAATCAATATCAAAAGTGATGACTTTAGGCATATGTTCCAAAATTGGGAAACATGAAATAATTTTATAAATATTATAAAGTTACAGCCCTGAACATCAAAAACCACCGATGAACACTTCCATCATTCAATAACAGCCTTGGATCCAACAATTGTTGCATTGATTTGTGTCTGGCATCCTCAAAAAAGGAGATTTTAAAGCACAGATGTCAGTTCATTGTTGCTGGCTTTAGGGCCAAACAAAGAATGATGTTGGTGCCAATTCCGGTCACTTCCTGACAGCTGCGCATGTGCGGAGAGTAAAAGTATGGAATACCAGATAGGACTTTTAAAATCGGTTTTGCTAGCACATTTTGGGGATGGGGGGGGGGGGGGGGAGGGGGGTTCAAAATTTGTGTTTGGCCCTTGATAACTTTGAGTTTGCACCAGCTAGTCTGAGCCATTGGATTATAGTATAAAAAATATGTCATTTTCCATCTTGGTCTATTTGGCATGATCAAATTTACAAGCTGAACTTCAAAGCACATATGCTAATGACTGTTGCCACAGAAAACAACTCTGGGTGGTGTTCGATCTGTGATAGGAGCAGTTTACTGCCATTGCTCGTGCATGGCATGACTACAGACATGTTCTAACTGATCAGCTTCTGGCAAGTGGAGCATGGTACGAGTGAATTTACCTGAGATTAGAGCACAGAGCTGACTGGCTCTCGGCCAATCAAATTATGGTTCCAGAAAGAACAATGAAGTCAAATTCAACTGATTAATTACAATTGTAATTTTCCCCTATTTGTTAGTTGAGCACTTTGGATCAGTGATGCTCACATTTTTCACAGCCACCAAAAGAGCTATGATAGATTACTGGCTAATTGTCTTGTCAAAATTGGTTTAATAACATGACCTTGATTCAAGCTTCAAAATGCAGCTTAGCTGTTTCACCCTTTTTGGAGGTTTATCTTAAATTCTACATGTTATAGTGACTGTTACTCGTTTATCACAACTTGGATGATTCTTCTGTTTCTCCATCATAATGAGAATCAATTAGGCTGGGGGAACTGAATGACGAATGACTCACTGACAGTAGAGTAACTGTGCTTGGGAAAAAATTCTGATTTCAGTTTTTCTAAGGTTTGCGATGTAGGGCATTGCTATAAACATAAACAATGCATCCCAAAGTGTGTTACGATACCACTTACATTACTCCCTGTCCATAAACTACAAATCTGACAGGCACTGACATTTTCATTGAACCAGTAAGTTATTATACAAAAGTGTACAAATCTGTTAAGACAAATTTACATTGTAGTCAGGCAAACATGGGTCATCACGAACCACAACCTCTGAAGATGGTTATAGTCCCAAGTACATTTAACTTTTTGCCAATATATTTTTTTCAAATTTCAACAAAACCATATCATGTGACCCCCCCCCCCCCCCATTGGAATGAGCTCACTGAACACATTCCAATGAGGGGTCACATGATATGGTTTTATTAAAATGTTTTTTCAACTGATCAATTTGTAAATTATGCAGGTGGATGCAGCTAATTCGTTAGGTAAAGGGTTAAGTACTCCAGAATCAAAGGTGGAGTAAATATGCTGTATGGTCTCAAAGTGCATGTATTTGATGATATAAGTTTGTGTTAGACATACTGTGTACTCCTCTTAGTTGGATATTCTTAAACTGTGTATGCCTGCTAATTGCACATTTTTCTGAAGCACCAAACCATTTGCTGTACAATCAACAGAAATTTGGCCAGTTAACTAACTACATACTGCCTCCTGTGGATGAAATGCCTCAAGGGTGACATAAGTGTTGCAGCCAATGTGTCCATGGTTACACTACTTTCTGCCTTAACTCTCTCTTCAGGATAATGGACATATATGGCCACCACTATTCACAAAAATCTCCCTTCAAACTTATATATATATCTGAGAAATATTATAGAAGAGAGTTTCCAAGATAGGCAATTTATTTATTTATTGGGGTTTAACAACACTTTCAACAGCCAGGGTCACCTTGTGTCGGACAGTTTTATGGGTGGAGGAAGCCAGAGTACCCAGAGAGAACCACTGAGCAATGGCGAGCAACTATCAGGCTCCCCAACATACTAACTCCACACAAGCAGGGTTAGCTTTAGTTGAATTCAAGTGCACTATCAACCTGCAGTACACCTTAGTACACAATGCCACCATGCCCCCACGTGGGCAATTGGGGTGAAGTGTCTTGCCCAAGGACACAACGTGGTTGCCACAGGTGGGATTCAAACTGAGGACATCTCGGCTTGCTGCCTGCACCTCTACCTACTGAGCTAGCGCACCCCAAAGATAGACAATGGATAATCTCTTGGGATTTCATATAATTTCCTTTGATCAAGTAAGCCTTCAACTGATTGAGTGCTAGAAGCCACAATCAGGGCTTTCAAAAAAATGAAGCCACCAGAGAAAAAGCCAACATTTGCTTGCTCATGTTTCATATTCAATCAAATGCAAATAATATATAGTTTATATAACTTTTGTTTTATCACAAATTATTGGAGAGTGCCTGTCGGCACTTTCTAATAATTTGTAATAAAACTAATTTTGAATAACAAATTCAGACCGACAAAAATAATCTAGCCCTCAACCAGTTAATGTTCCATTCACTAAAATGTGTTCTCACGAGAAACAGGCCACAAGCAAGAAAAATATACATTGATGACTAGAAATTACAAGGTATTTAAAATAAAGAGTCAGTTTAGAAAGGGATCAGAGGATTGTAGATGTTGAGAGGGAGTTGTAGTGTTGGAATCAGTCAAATAGCCATGAAAAATGAGAGTGACAGATTACACTTGAAAAAGTATCAGGTAATACTATGTATATGTAACCAAGGGTGGCATGCCTTAGCTAAAAAGTCTACGTGGATACAAGATTGGGGCAAAATAGGCACGGCCGTGTAGACAAAATGTCTACTAGGATTATCACAGGAAGATATGCACAGCAGCCATTGGACAGAAATCTGGCTGGAGTTATAGACTTTAGCTGTTTCATCAGTGAAGGGTGAATTGACCTGGAATGGAATACAGTATTTAATATATGTAACAATGCAAAGGCCAAGAACAAAAAAGTTATAATTCTGAGGAGAACTGGCATAAGATCAGAAAGATGCAGCTGAGATCATAAGGAAGTGTAAACTAATTATCTCACAGAGGACATGCATAAGATTGGAGAGGAAAATAGACTGTGGTGAAAATGTTATGCCAGAAGTCAACTTGGACCAGGAATCATCCACAAATGTCAACAGGGTTGACCAAAGGTTACATCAAGCTTCCATGAGTGCAGTGACATTTACTAAACTGTGAGTAAAGTGGAGTGGTTGGGGGAATATAAACATTTGTGGTATTAATTCATTGCTACAAATTGTATAGTTAGGGTATTAAATATCATTCTGCCTAGCATGGTAGTGTCATCAGTCAGCCTAATTTGCCTAAAGCCATTCAAATCAAACTGTCAGACTACAGTACCTCAAGAAAATAGACTTATAATATAATATATATTGAAGCACAAAGACTACGATTCCGTCTCCAGTTAGGTTGGCTCGACAGGGGCCAATCTTCCTACCGATGGCAATTTATCTTTCATAAGTCATAAACTCTGGTGGCAAATTATATCTTTTGAGATACAGTTGCCATCAAACAGATATCTGATCTACTGTTTTTGAGTAGGTGCCAGAATTATCTCATGAGTTACTGTAAGAAATTATAAGTTTTCAGGAGTGACTGAACAATTTTATATGTAGTCACCCATGACTGGTACCTACTCCAAAACATTCTTGTTTATTATGTGCGTTAAGTTATTTTTAATTACGATTGACACATATTTTAATTGCAATTAAAACACAAGTCTAATCTTATTGCACAATGTTATATTATAAGGTAGCATGTAATGTCCGGTTAGACAAGACTTACCTGTAAGTCAAAGTTCGACTGGAATTCTACTCGAATTTCACTGGGAGCAGGGGTCACATGAGATACGCATGTGCTATTATGAATCAGTTTTCAAAGAGAAATGAGAAGTTTGTGAATGTTCGGGTCAGGTGCCCTTGATTGGGTGGGATGTAACCCCTGCTTCCAGTGAAATTATGAGTAGAATTCCAGTCGAACTGCGACTTACAGGTAAGTCTCGACCAACCGCTCATTCTACTCCAATTTCACCCAGCAGGGATCACATGAGACTTTAAAGCCAAAAAATTCTCATTTCATAATTTAAAAATATCAGAGAGGTAGATGTACAGGAACATACCGTATATTGATACATGTAGGTGTGCATCAAGCGTAAAAATGATTGACCGGTATATTTAAATATAAAGAGCTACTCTCACCTCAGATTACTGTAACACTGTGTCTGCGAAAACGGTAGCATTGGCTGAATCATCATTGTCCACCAACGGCTTGTTATAAAACTTTGCAAATGTCCCTGCATTTGACCAGCTGGCAGTATGTATGATGTGCGAGTAGTCCAATCCTTTTCTGCTGGCAGCTGAAGTGGAAGCCGCCCATGCACGGTAAGCCCAAAACACTGCTGTATCTATACCAGCCCGTTGCAACGTTAGTTTAATCCATCTTGCTATATTTCCAATTGAGTGGAAACATAACTAACCTTTAAATTCTGAGCACTTTGACCCAGCCGCTGTCGAGACGCATTTCTCCGTTGTTGTTGCCAGTAGGGCTGTTTGTTGGGGCCTCCGCCTAAAAAAGACTGCCTGAATTTATTGCGGATCCATGACTGGCGTAAAGCTGGTGTGGAGTATGGTTGAAACTGCCTCGATTTGTTACTGTGTTGACCGCGGGTCAAAATGTGGTTCGAAACGCGATTTGTATCAGCTATTTTTTTGATGCAGTTTGGCAAATCAGAAGATCAGCACAATTCCTTGAATTCATAGTTGAGATCTGATTGACAATCCTCCTGTTGGCGCTGATTCAGTTTGTGTGTGGAATGCATAAACAAATTCAAAGAATCCACCAGCTTTCTAAAGATGGCATCCTTGGACATCTCATTTTTCGCGAGAGCATCCACAGCTTGCGTCACTGCAATCAATATACCCTTGACCATCGAAGACTGAACCTTCTGGAACTTCAAGTCACGTGACCGAGTGGACGTCTGCAACTTGTTCCATATCTCTTGATTGACTTTCATCAGAACTAAACTCTCAACGTTGTTTGGTGGAAGATACAGTCACATTTTCTCCTTCAATTTTTCCTTGGGTAATTTAGAATGGGCTAACTTGTCTAAAATGCTTGCAAGCTTAGGCTCCACCTTGGCGGAGACTGCCTCCCACGAATCATAATATGAGGAAAGCTCATTAAAAACATGTGTAGTAGAGTCAGCCCTGTATGTTTGCTGATCTTTCGTGTCATCAAGTATTTCACCATCCGAAACATCTGCATCCCTATCAAAGTCATTATTCCCATCAGGTGGAGAGTCAGAACCCATCATGAGCTCCACAAAGGCATTACATTTGCCGAAGGACTGAGACATTGTAGCCACTGTCTGTTGTAATTCCGTACACGCATTCATACAGTGCTGGCAAATTTGACAAGCCAGCCGACAGGTCAACTTCCCCGCACGTCAGCCCAGTTGAAGCGGGTCGAAGGGGAACAGAAGTAGCAACAGGCCTGGAGCCTTGTGTTGCCAGGAGCACATTACTAAACCTGGAGTCTTTCATCGCCTCCCCTGTCTGTCTTTTGCTGATTCCTGTGATGCCATTGTTATTGCCGAAACAAAAGTAAGTAAATGTGTTAAAACAGCTCAGAAAGTTCAAGAAACACAGGTAATGGCAACCAAACGGATCACAGATACGTTTTTTGTAGATGTGGACGTCTGGAAGAATGCAAATATCCTGCGATGTCACAGAAAAAAGCAAATTTAATCAGCCAGCGGAACACAAAACGAAGTTAATTACTAAAACAAAAGCGACGCACTGATTCATAAAAGTGCATGTGCATCTCATGTGATCCCTGCTGGGTGAAATTGGAGTAGAATTAATTTCTCCAAGTATATAATACAACCGAATGAACTCTAAATGATATTAAATTAAAATCACAGATATGACACAGGGTAGTTATGCTTAACCCACTGCACAACGATGTCGAAAGACCAAAGTGTCAGCCTTCAATTTTTCCCCATAATGCATATAGAATCAGGAGTAATTCAATCTTGTTTGACAGAGCTCAATGAGCTCAATGAGCTCTGTCAAACAAGACTGAATTGGTTAAATTCCCATTTGGGAAAAATTTGCTGGATGAAATTTTGGTCTTCTGACATCATAGTGCAGAGGGTTAATTAGAAATGCATACCTGGTGGGCATCTCAGGACTGGACAACCAACCCCAGTTCAGATTGTCTGAGAATACTTTATATTTTTAGCTTCCCCTCACCCTCTGAAACCCAAATTTCATGTCATATTAGATGATAAATCACCAAAGGTGGGTGTGACCAACTTGCAGTCACAGCATTAAGGAAATGCCTCAGATTACATTTGAGATATTCAAATATGAATATTTCTCAGAGGTGAATCCACAGTGACCCAATATAAACTTCACCGCTCCAGTACTCTAGATGATGGCATCTTTTAAATGGCAATACTTTCTCCTACCTTATCTGTGTTAACTGAATACAATATTTTGTATCAACCAGAAATTTAACAAAAATATTTCAAGCTTTTAATACTTCTACAATTTAAATAACATTATTGCACCAAAATCAAAAAAGAAGAGTATGTATTCATCTTGTTAAACAAAGTATAATGTAAGGAATACTTAAAATATGATCAACTCATGCTGACCACTAAGGGTGGCTAAAAAATTGGTATAAAATTTATTTTTAGATATGGTTATTGTTAGAGGTGAAATATGCAAAGTTTGAAAATGGGAGGCTTGATACAGGCATTGATATTAAAAAGATGAAGAAAAAATGTTAAAATCGGGGTTAATTGGACAAAACTTTGACTGTGAAAGAGAAAAATGGAATTTCTCCATTATTTTTTTTCATGTGAAGAAGTGTGCCAAATTTCATGAGCATAGTGTCCGAAAAACATGTCTAAAAAAAAAAAAGGCTAATGATTCAGCATAAGTCATTCCAACTTCGTTGGACTTAATAAAAGAAAAGGCAAACAAACCTGTTGATAGTGGGAATATCATCGGCAAGTCCATCATTGTTGTAGTCATATATAGGTCCAGTGATAACTCCAACAGCAATACTATTTATTTCTGAGGTAATTTCCTGTAATTCCCAGCCTCTGTTCATCATGGTTTTGAGATCTATAACAGCAATGATAAAAAAAAAGACAGCAACATTTAGTAGAATAACCCACATTTATAGTTTTCTTCTCATTGCTGAGGAATAGGCATAAGTTTGTTAGGGAATGAAGTGTGTACATTGTCTCTCACATGTATTCCATGCAGCATGAGTGGCTCAGAACAGTAACACATGTGAAAACCCTCACCAAAACACAGAGCAACATACCTGAGGGGCATGGATGGAACAAAAGCCCACTCAGCGTAAGGGTAGGGTAGTGAAGATATGTTGGACATCAGCACCACTAAGTGTAGACACAAGGAGAGATAAGACAGAAAAGAGGCAAAGCCCCATGCAAAGCCATGGATGCAAAAAGGGTAACACGTCTGATGAAGCCCCTTGACAAATAAATGTAAATGACAAACAAGTAAAAGGATAGGCAAACATGCAAATACCCTCGTCAAATAGCAACTGCAGCATAACTAAAAGACCATCGACAAACACAGCTGCAGCCAAACACATAAAAGGTTAAAGAATAAATATATGGATAATAAGTTAATACACAGAACAAGAGAATATGGACATTAGTAAACAAGAGCATGAAATACGTTTGATATATCAATATATAAGCTTTTTTAAAACCTTGTCTGAGAAGAGTTATGATGGGCAAAATAAATAGGTGTGAATTTAGATTTGATAAGTTATCCAAAATGCAATGCTGTTGTCATGTTAAGAAAATGGAAGGCCCGAAATGGACTCTGAAAATTGATAAGAGTACACACAAACTGTTATCAAAACTCCTCGGGAAGAAATCAAATGTAAAATTAAAATAGGGGTCGAAATTCAGTGATCCTAAATTTCGTGGGACTGAAAAGCAATACCCCATAAAAAAACAGGCAAAAATGAATCGCCAAGATGTGTAATGCCTAAAGTGAGACAAAATCCAGTGAGATGTGTCACTTGTGGGGAAAGCATGCATCAGAATTGTGGTAAAAACTAACCATGCATATACAAGGGACATGACTAGTAGTGTCCACCTCAAACAGTGCGAGATGCAGAGACTGACTCTGGGCAGACATTATCAGCCATGTATCATTGTCATAACACAAACTTAGCAAACTATCAATGAGCCAAAAAGCTGTGATCTTGGAATAAAATAATAAGTTTCCTTTTAACAAAACCATAAAGTCCAACAACCCTCATGCTTTATATATCATTCACATGAAATTGGCCAATTCAAGTAAACAAACAAACCTGAAGGTGATAAGTTATCAGATAGCTGAAAATGGCCTGCCATAGTTTTGCAACCCATGCTGGATAACTGCTCACTAATAGAAAATTCTGGCACCACACAAACCAGCATATCTTTTCCACAAGTGGCATTTTTTTCGAGATTTTTTATAAACATGTTCGATTTATTGTGCATGCATTCAATCAAATCAATATCAATACAGTTTGTCATTTCCAAACCTGGTTTGTTTTTTTTTTATTTGAGGTACAGAAGTGTGTAGTAGCAGCAGGGGGGGGGGGGAGAGCATAGCAGCTAATTGGGTCCGCCATCACTCCTGCCACCACTCCCACCCCTTTTCTGGCCCTGCAACGTACCTGCATCGAGCGATAAAAATAAGGAGAGCCCCGGCCCCGGCCCGGCCCCAGCTCTCCATTTATACCCATTGCCACAAGTATACCTCAAGTATACAGGAACAGATATGAAGGGTAAAAACAATTGTCAATGGCTTAGAAAATCAACGTTTTGATTGAACTGGAAATTAAAGATTAATATATAAAATTCTTTACTAAGTCGCCAACCAAAGCGCCAATAAGCCCACTGCAACCGCCCCTACTATAAGGCACCATAAGGGCTACTTTCTCTTTGTTATGATTCACTTCGTGGATCATATTCACTTCGTGAATATGTTGCTTGTTCCTCTGCAACACTGCTGCCTGTACAGGGCTTGACAAAGGACATGACTAGTAGTGTCCACCTCAAACAGTGCGAGATGCAGAGACTGACTCAAGGCAGACATTATCAGCCATGTATCACTGTCATAACACAAAATTAGCAAACTATCAATGGGACAAAAAGCTGTGATTTGGGAATAAAATAATATTAGTTGCCTTTTAACAAAACCACAAAGTCCAACAACCCTCATGCTTTATATATCATTCACATGAAATTTGCCAATTCAAGTAAACAAACCAACCTGAAGGTGATAAATTATCAGGTAGCTGAAAATGGCCTGCCATAGTTTTGCAACCCATTCTGGGTAACTGCCCACTAATAGAAAACTCTGGCACCACACAAACCAGCATATCTTTTCCACAAGTGGCATTATTTGCCTTTTTATAAACATGTTCGAGATTTTTTATAAACATGTTCGATTTATTGTGCATGCATTCAATCAAATCAATATCAATACAGTTTGTCATTTACAAACCTGGTTTGGGTTTTTTATTGGAGGTATAGAAGTGCGTAGTAGCAGCAGGGGGGGGGGGGGGAGCATACCAGCTAATTGGGCCCGCCATCACTCCTGCCACCACTCCCACCCCCTTTTTCTGGCCCTGCAATGTACCTGCATCGAACGATAAAAATAAGGAGAGCCCCGGCCCCGGCTCTCCATTTATACCGATTGCCACAAGTATACCTCAAGTATACAGGAACAGATATGAAGGGTAAAAACAATTGTCAATGGCTTAGAAAATTGACTGAACTGGAAAGTAAAGATTAATATATAAAAATTCTTTACTAAGTCGCCAACCAAAGCGCAAATAAGCCCTGACTGCAACCGCCCCCACTATAAGGCACTATAAGGGGTACTTTCTCTTTGTTATGATTCACTTCGTGGATCATATTCACTTCGTGAATATGTTGCTTGTTCCTCCGCAACACTGCTGCCTGTTGCTCTGCATTTGTTAGTCGTTCCTGCGCATCTGGTGCAGCTGTTCCATCTGTAGATGTACCATTTAACCCTTTACCTAACATGAAAAGCAGACGACACTTGCAAAAAAAATTCTTAAATAACTAATTTTTTTCATTTTTTGTCTCAAAAACATAGGTTATGACCCCTCGTTGGAACGAGCTCTACGAGCTCGTTCCAACGAGGGGTCATAACCTATGTTTTTGAGACAAAAAATGAAAATATTTTGAAAATTAATTGGTGATTTTTGAGAATAGCGCTGGCCGGTTTTGGCCGTTACTTTGGGTAAAGGGTTAAATTTAAATTTACACCCAGCTTCTGGTTTGGGGTAGCCACAGTGATTTCATTGTTGTACCCTGCCACCTGCCCAAAGCGTAGAAACATATCTGATGGTGCCATATACAGGCTGATCCCCAAATCTGCCTTGGAGCCCGCAAACTGTAGGGCGTCCTGATAGCACTTGATTGCTGATGGTAGATCAACTGGGTATGAAAGGGCATTTTTGACATTTGCCAGGAATTGTTTTTGCGCATCAAAAGATGTGCCCGTTCCCAAGAAGTGTGTGGCACTTTGGACCTGAGATCCAAGAATCGCCCAAACATAGGTGTGAATCAAGTCGTTCAGCCTCTCAACACCAGGCTAAGTGAAGCCCTTAGACTTATTGAGAATAAATGTCATCCATGCATATGCCGCATTCTTGTCCTGTTCTATGTAGTCAACGAGAATGTGGTCATTTTTGTACACACGAACAGTGGTCTTGGAGTACCCAGGGGTGAACCACATAAACCTGTGATCATACACCCCATGGTTAAAAGTCATTACATACTCACCCTGGTTTGTCCAGAGGTTGTATACCTGCCCCAACCCATGGTTTATAACATGCCGCTTCCAATTAGTATTCGGAGGCACCCTGAATTTTCCGCCAATCCACTCATATGCCCTCCTGTCATAAGGGTTGTTCAATCCATCTCATGCTGGGGCAGGGGTACCAGGATTTCATCCAAGATCTGTCAGATCTGGAAGTAGACATGGAAGGTGTACAGTAAGTGGAACACAGTACTTCTGGAACACAACTGGGAAGTTGACCTCAAAGGCCCCTCCATGTGCCTGTTGCATCACAACATGCGACGCTTGTTGCACAATGATGTAGCAGTTGTGTCACAACAGCAACTGCGTAGCCCCAAGGGTTGTAGTGCCATGGAAGACCCCGCCCCCTTGATAATTGGCATTCCTATTGAAAGTAAAAGTCTCTTCATTCATCATTCCGACTGCACTCTTGTTTGTTTGCAAACAAGCCTACAATGTACATAACATTAACTGACATCCAAAACGAGGACCTGCCCAAGTCTTTATGTGGAGAACTTGAATGTGCTCTCGCCGAAGTGACATATTAACTTCAGTGGTTTAACTGGTAGTGCTGGAAGCCCATATTTGGGCTTTATTCTGAAGTGCAGCACCACAGCTTGAAGGCTCATATTCAGTGTATGTGCTTTGTATTATCTTTGAAGGTATATTATTTGGGTGCATGGGTCTGTCTTGTTACAATTTATGGGAGAGTGCCCATAGGCACTCTCCCATAAATTGTAACAAGGCAAAGACATGTGTTCAAGATTTGATGGCCAAAAATAATTTCGCACTCTACCAGTTAATGTTAGCGCTGCACTCAGCAACAATGTAATCTTTGTGAGAAAGGGCACTGGGGAAGAAGAGGTAGCAATACCTGATGGTTACTATAATGTTTGCAAGCTGAACGAGGAAGTATTTCAGAAAGTCAGAGCTGAACTGGACCTTCGTAGACCTTCCAGCCATCTCAGAATCAAATCAATGAATTGGTTCAAATTAAGAGCGCTGGGGACTACTTTGGGATTTTCTGATGGTATAATGCAAGAAAACACAATCTGGGTGGCAGATGAACTACCAAGGCTTGCAATCTATTGAGAGATCTACTCCATATTTCAGAAATCATCACAACAGACAACATTCTCAATAAGCAACCCAGCACATTACTGAGAAGTGTGCCTCACAGTGGCCAACGAAAAATGTGGAAGTGGTCGGACGGAGACATTCCCGCACTTGCAAAATAAACAAGAGGCCCCAGGGGGCCTGAGGGCGCTCACCTGACATGGCAGCCTAAATATCAACCCAGAGATTTGATTTCAACAAGTTGCATCTGCTCCTCCTAAGAAAAGCTTATACCAAATATCCAAAGATTCTGACCAGTGGAACTAAAAAAAATAAGATTTTTAAAGAATATTCCTCATATTGAACTAAGTTATAATTCATATATGAACCCAGGGACTTCGCTTTAACAAACTTGAATCTCACCCCCCTAAGGATACTGCACACCAAATATCAAAACATTCCGACTGCTGGATCTGAAGAAGAAGATTTTTAAAGAAAATTCCTCATTTTGAACTAAGTTATCATTCAGGCTACCACAGTGAGCCCAAATATGAACTCAGGGACTTCGCTTTAACAACCTTAAATCTCACCCCCCTAAGGATACTGCACACCAAATATCAAAACATTCCGACTGCTGGATCTGAAGAAGAAGATTTTTAAAGAAAATTCCTCATTTTGAACTAAGTTATCATTCAGGCTACCACAGTGAGCCCAAATATGAACCCAGGGACTTGGCTTGAACAAACTTGAATCCCATCCTCCTAAGCATGGTGCATACCCAATATCAAAAGATTCTGCCTGCTGGATCTTGAAAAGAAGATTTTTTAAGAAATTTGCCTGAAATGAACTAAGTTCAAATTCAGGCTTCAATAGTGAGTCCAAATATGAATCCAGGGGGCCGATTTGAACAAACTTGAATCAGATCCACCCCACAATGTTGCATACTAAATATCAAAAGATTCTGCCTGCTGAATTTGGAGAAGAAGATTTTTGAAGAAATTTGCCTGAAATGCACTAAGTTCGAATTCGAGCTTCTATAGTGAGCCCAAATATGAATCTAGGGAGCCGATTTGAACAAACTTGAATCAGATCCACCCCACAATGTTGCATATCAAATATCAAAAGATTTTGCCTGCTGGATCTGGAGAAGAAGATTTTTAAAGAAATTTGCCTGAAATGCACTAAGTTCGAAATCGGGCTTCTATAGTGAGCCCAAATATGAATCCAGGGGGCCGATTTGAACAAACTTGAATTTCCACCCCCCCCCCCTCCCCCACCCCCCCTAGAGATGATGTATACCAAATAGGAAAGAATTCTGCCTGGTCCATCTGAAGAAGAAGATTTTTTTTAATTTTGGAAAGAAATTCATGGGTGCTATCAAGAGTTATACCCCTTGTGGTGCCCCCCGTGGGTGCGGCAAGTTTAGTTGTATAAGTTTGAATTGAGATATGATGGGGAACATGCACACCAAATTTGGTTCAATTTGATCCAGTAGTTTGTGAGGAGTGGTCAATAATGTAAAGTTCATGATGGACGACGACGGGCGGCAAGAGATAAGTTAAGCTCCCTTCAGTGAGCTAAAAAAAAGAGCAAGAGCCTACCAGTGTGGGTGCTCTCTTAGTTTTATATTTAATTAACTCTCTCTCTTCTACCTTTTTTTTGTGTTTGGCCGTTCAGCGCAACCACACTATCGTATGTCGGTGCTCCGAGAGTTCACCACACCCCTATTGTCGGCTGTCATCTCATTTTTTGAGAAGCCACTCAGAGGTATTAGCGTTTGATCAGAGGATTTTTTATATCAATCTGGACATGCATCATTCATTAGCTCATGACCACATATGAACCCTCTGACCAGCCAATCAGGGATATGACATATGTATTCACCGACTGATAAAATGTGTTTTAATTCTGCCTTTGTTGGAAAATATCTGATTGTGCAATACCTTGACACCAACCTGTCAGTCAAGGTGGTTAACAGGGATAAAACACCTCAAGAAAACTTTTCAGATCTGAATGAAATGCATTACTGAAGGATATAAAGTCAGATATACTTTTTGGTTGATTTTTAAAATACGAAAACATTTGAGAGATATTCCCCCTATAAAAAAAGTATTGCACAACCACTGTGACGACAAACTTGATAATTTCACACTCCGATAACCTAGTCAAACATAACTGAGAGGAAATATTGAAGTTCTATAAATATAACGTCGTGGGTTCAAAATCCGAGTTGGTACTTCAGTAAACACAGTTCAATTCAGTGTATTGTATAGCTTGTCCAATAGTTTGTCGACTTGAGCCTAGCTGTTCTTGGACAGCCACTAGCAGTATTCCTCCAACTGCGAGGACCATGGCCCACACATGTCCTGTAAATCATCCAGTCATTTTGGCCAACAAGTTAAGAAGCCAGGACACCACACTCCCAAAAATGCATGGGAGTGAGGCCGCAGCTTTTCCAGCCAGTTTTTCCAGAACCCAACCTAATGCCTGCAGGCACTTTTTCAACCATTCTTTGAGACCACCTTTGTCGGATGGCTCTGGAGTCAGTGTGGGCCCCGCCTTCACCTCTCAGAGCAACAACCAGGGTCGAGATTACCATCCCAATCGCTGTGAGAATACTCATTATGATGATCCCCTGCTCATGGAACATTGGGTGCAAATACGCTCACTGAGTGTGGTCTCCTCGTTCAGAACCTGGTGTATGGTCTCTTCTATTCCACTGATTTGGGAATGACGGGCTTTCCGTGTGGAGAATGCAGACTCTAAGTGGGCCGCCTGTTCATCCTCAATGCTACGCAGACACTCTGTAATGCACCGCACTATGTGCCCATCGTCAAGCGCCTCTGTAAGCTTTCTTCTTTCCCGAGCAATGTGGTCATCAAGCTCAGAAAGTAGGGCTAGGTTGTGGGTATGCTCGCCTCGAATATTCAGCATGGCCCTGTCCAGGCCTAGCAACTCTCTGAGTTGGGGGGTCACCGATCTTTTTCAGTACAGTCTCTTCTTGATCAGTCAGAACCGTTACGACACTGTGAATGGTGTTCTCCTTTTTCTGTGCAACAGGTTCCACGTTATCCATGGCTGACATGGACAGCCCATCAGATAACAATGCTGCTGCCTCACCCAATTTATCGTGAGCAGTTTGCAGGGCTGAAACAGCTTCAGGGGTCAGTTTCTTTGAATAGTTGTGCCCCGTGGTAGGTGTTTTGCATGCCTGCTCAAGGGCGCTGTAATAGTCATTTACAGCTGATTGTAGAAGCTCTTGCTGCACAGAAAGCATGGGCTATGCACCGGCATTGACAAGCAGCAGCAGCACTGCCAGCCTCACCTCGCAATGGAGTTGTCCCTGGGACACTGACTTCATCAGTGAATCTGATCTCATCAACTTCGTCAATATCTCCCGCTTCTGACTTTCCGCGAGTGTTAAAGTTATCAAATCAAAACTCCTCCATGATCCGCGGGTCTACTGAAGCTCGCAAGTGTCAGTTCAATACAATTGCGAACAGTCAATATGGATGGAGTCCTATTGGAGGCCTAACCCGCATTACGTGAACCCTTTGGGGTCAAAGCAGTGTGCCAATCAGTTATGATAATGAACAACCCAAATTCTATTGACCAGAACCAGCAGCTCCTGTTTCAGTTCCCCAGTCTAGGGGCGGATGACGTCATAGTCCCGGGGACAGCCCATCTGGCATTCACAATCAGCCTAATGCCAACAGGACTGTGGTCAGAATAAGGGCAGTGTCATCTTGAAGAAGACAATGATCAAGATCAATGCGAATCGAGGATATGTCAATCAACTATTCTGACATCCACCACTTCTACACAGATCTTTGTAAGACAGCCCAGGACAAAAAAAATGTGCTGTATCAAGCGAGAGACACCACTGCTAATAGAAATGCCACAAGCTTAGAATTGCCACCAAAGATGGTGATGCATCTGCCACAGAATACAAGGCCATTGCAGATGCTTACAGAAACCGATTCTTTATCCCACTGGACATGAGCTCCTCGAGAGCCATATGCCCTTCTACCAGAGCACGCTGTGCGATAGACTCGAGTATGAGCTGACCTTCAACGATGACAGCCATGTGATTCAAGCAATGGGCAACCCCAATGCCTTGTACACCAATGATAACATCGGCAGTGACTCATGGGAAAGGCGTGCGATCGCTCTCACAAAAATTTTTCAAGGTGTGCGAATAATCGCTCGCCTCTGTTCTTGGGTGTCTTTTATCTATTTGAGTTGTGTCAACAGAAACATTCAATTAATTTTTGATGTTGGGAAATTTTTAATCACTCACATTTTGATACGTTTAAAGTACAATTCCAAACAATTTCCTTTTCGTCGTTATAAACATGACACACAATAGTTCTCTTATACATCCACACACAACACGCTAACAGTAAGAGGGTTGTACATTGACAACTCGCCCAGACCTTACTCCTGCCAGAAAACAAACACGCATGTTCAGATATAAAAAAAACGGTGGTCATTCTGAGATCTGAGAAATGTTTTAATACTTCCGTATTTTTTTTATCAAAGACTTGCGGAATGTTGCCCCGTTCCTTATTTTCATTTACACACGTGACACCTGTTGCTCCAATTCACCAGTGACATGAATTAATCTGCCTGATTTGGAATTTACGCATCCATTTTCCACGATTTTACTAATCTGCCATTTAAAATCCAGAACTAATTTTAGTGGGTTACATATATTTTCACCGTCAAAATTTCCATCTGTGTTCAGTTGTATTCATACATTCGTTTCGAAGGACGCTTGTCAAAGTAAATTTTTGTACGTGTCATAATATATAGTTCACTTCAGCTTATCTAAAAGTTCATTTCAGGAATTCTGGTATTACATTCAATAAACAAACACTAGATTTCAAGCTTGCAATTTTATTCTGAACCAAAGGCAAACAATAACAATTAATATTAACTTAACTTAATTTAGAGAAAAAATACACTTTGAACGGTATTGCCTATTGGGACGTTTCGGCCTCAGGACGTTCCGGCCTCGAGACGTTTCAGCCCTGGACGTTTTGGTCCCCTATATTAACAGTCAACAGTGAAGGGGATTATCTCATTTGCCATTATAGATAATAGAGGATATTAAGAGGTGTTAATTGATCAGTATTTTTCAATTTAACAACCTAAACAGTATTAAAAAAATGAGGATAAACATTGAATCAAAATCACTCTCCTCACATTTTTCACTCTCGCAAACTTGATTTGAGGTGAGCGATTTTCCACTCGCCTCCATTTTGCTCCCATTCGTCACTGCATCAGCCTGGAGTACGAGATGGAAACCCAACAAGAGCTGGCCCTCATGATCCGCAGGGAATATTCAACCTGCCTCGCAATCTTCTATAACTGCATCTTGCGCCACTGCAAGATTAGAATAGACAAGAGCGACACCCTGTGGAATATCAACTTGAACTTGCCTGCTCGCAGCATGAAGGGCATCCTGATGCTCTTTGAGGACCCAGGTACCAGAGGTAATTATGCCTAGTATTCACAGGGCATGCACACCTACCAGCAGTGGGATGAGGTAGAGAAGCTCTTTGCAGCATCACTCAGTGGCAAGCGACACTCAAAGGCGGCCATGGTTGTAAAGGATCTAGCCCTGACGGACGTTTTCCTGGGAGAGTTCCTGACCAGTAAGCTCACCCTCTGGCCAGACTTTCGGACAACTGATGATGACCAGCTCCACAGCAGTGGGCGACACATAGAGAATGCCAGTGAAGGCATCACGATCCAGATGGCAGGTGCACTGAACACCTATCGCTATGTCATCATGGATGCACAGCTCAATTTTGCAGATGGAGGTTATGTCCCGACGCTTTATTGATCCCATCCATCCTTTGGATGGGATGGATGCAGCAAAAGACCCCCCCTCTCGGTCATTGTCTGTGGACTGACTGGTTGTGGAAAAACAATATTCATCCTCGACCTGCTGGAGGGCCCTTACCAAGGCATCTTCCAGCACATTGTGATCCTGTGCCCCACGTCGCAGTATAACAAAACGTACCTAACACACCCTTGGATCTGTGATGACCCTGAGGTCTACGTCGCCGACCCGCATGAGAGGCTCCGTATTTACCTCTGTGCCTTCAACCAAATCTTCCAGGGCGAGCCCACATTGTACATTGTTGATGACTTTTCTGCCACGAAGGTGCAGACCAAGAAAAAGAACATGCTTTCTGAGCTGGCCTTCTCGGATGGACATGTGGAGTGTCTGGGTTATCACCCAGAAGTATATCTTTGTTCTGAAAAATTTGCATGAGCAGACACACTGGGTCTACCTTACTGTAGAGACCATATTTCTTTTGAAGACTGCCTTCAAGAAAATGATGTGATCCCAACACGGGACGAGCATTCCGTAGTCCATCAGCTACTTGCAAAGACAAAGCATTTTAAGCTTTTGTTAAAAACTGATAAGCTGACTGCTTATAAGGTGCTGTGCTGTGGTGTGGGAAGTGCTTTTGCTTAATTTGCGTAGCACAGCTAATCGACCAGGCCCTAATTTTGAGCCTCCTCTGGTGTGGCAATGCTGGGGGTAGGACTATATTAGACTTTGGCAGTGGCTGTCTATTATCACTGCTAAAGCGAAGCAACGTCTTGTCTTAAGATGTCATGAATTGTGACGATTTGATTGACTAGCTATTGGAGGAGGAAACTGCAGAACCGATGACAGCAGCAAGCCGGACTGGCTCAAATGATCTTAAATCCTACACTGGGGTGACGAACGCAGCATTTCCGCCACTGGAAAGTCAATAAACGATGTTGATGCGAAGCAACATCGGCACCGGGAAAGGCTTGCCAGACTGTATCTGGGGAAAGTAGTCATGACAGACCAAGTCGACGCAATGGACAAGGAGATCAAGAAACTATATACACCTGTTACGATGGGTGCCACAATAACAAAGACACTGGGGCAGGCCGCACTCCAGCTATATGCAGGGTTTGCCAGCATCCTCTTCTCGATCCTCCACACCCTCCCCTCGAGCCAATCAAATCTCATCTCTGATCTCGAGGCCTTTATTGGGTATGCACTAAGCAGTGCGACGTGTGAACTCTACCATTGATTTGGAACATATTTAACACCCTTGACCACCGTGTTGATCACCGTGAAGTATTGTCAATTTGGACACGTCTACCCGCAGAGGATACCTTCAGATGACAATAGTCACAGTGAAGCATTAGAAACTAGCAATGGTAGAAAAAAATATCGGAAGAGCTATTGACAATAGGGAGGGTGACTTCAACCCTGGCAGAGGGTGTTGCTGACATCGCTAGCAATAACAGCACGCCTGAGATGGAGATCCAACACAAGAGGCCCCAGGGGACCTGAGGGCACTCATCTGACCTGGTAGCCTAAGTATCAACCCAGGGAATTAATTTGAACAAGTTGCATCTGCCCTCCTCAAAAAAACTCACACGAAATATCAAAAGTTGCTGACCGGTGGATCTGAAATTTTTTTTTTTTAAAGAATATTCCGTATATTGAACTAAGTTATAATTCAGGCTCCCACAGGGAGCACAAATATGAAACCAGGGACGTGGCTTCAACAAACTGAATCTCACCCTCCCCCTAAGGATGCTGCACACCAAATATCAAAAGATTCTGATTGGTGGAACGGAAAAAGAAGATTTTTAAAGAATATTCCTCATATTGAACTAATCTGAACATCTGGGCTCCCATAGAGAGCCCAAATATAGACCCAGGGATTTGATTTCAAGAAACATGTGAACGAAACTTCTAAAGATGTTATATGTGAAATATGAAAGCCTTTCGAGCAGTTGTATGGGAGAAGATGATTCTTTAATGTTTTTCCAATTACTCACAATGTTAAAAAATGATGACTCAGCATTTTTTCAAAGTCCTGCAAAAGTACCCTTTGATAAAACCGATGGCAATTTTTTTTTTACCATTCCTTTCTGCTGTTCCTAAGGAAGCTTCACACAAAATAAAAATTTTCAGTGTAGTTTTGGAGATATGGGCGTTTTAAATTTTTTCAATTTTTAGCTCCTGCGGTTCCCATGGGGTGACGGGAAAAATTTTTTGGGCATAAATTAGGTACTTATGACCCAATAAGCCCTCATATCAAATTCGGAAAATAGAAATTTTAGTACAATTCGGGCTACCATAGGAAGGCCAGATATGAACCCAGGGACTTGGCTTTAACAAACTTATATCTTACCTCCCTAAGGATACTGTATACCAAATATCAAGGGGGTGTGGTGGCTCAGTTGGTAGAGGTGCAGGCTGAAAGCCGAGAGGTCCTCGGTTCGAATCCCAACCTGCGGCAACTGCGTTGTTTCCTTGGGCAAGACATTTCACCCCCATTGCTCACGTGGGGGCACGGTGACACTGTGTACTAAGGCGTACTGCATGTCGATGGTGCACCTGTCTTCAACCAATGCTAACCCTGCTTGTGTGGAGTTAGTACGTTGGGGAGCTGACAGTTGCTCGCTGTTGCTCGCTGTTACCCGGTGGTTCTCTCCAGGTACTCTGGCTTCCTCCACCTGTAAAACTGTTGTGGTTATGATTAGCCATTGTGCAGAAATATGTGACCTTAAACACCAATAAATAAATAAATAATATCAAATATCAAAAGATTCTGACAGGTGGATGTGAAGAAGATTTTTGAAGAATATTCCTCATACTGAAGTTAATTCGTGTTCAGGAACTTGGGTTGAACAAACTTGAATCTCCCCAATTTATGTCACGCATTGCTCCTCATTATGTCGATCAATTTATATTGAGTTTCATGAAAATGCAGCAAAAACTGTAGAAGTAGTTCACTCCACAAGTATTTTGCAAAATCAAATATGGCCGCCAGTCGGCCATCTTGAATCCGATCTGGAAAATTATAAATTCAAAGTAATTTGTATGTTTTTTATACTTACCAATGGCCCAGATTAGCTGGTGCTAATTCTAAAATTAATCCAGGGTCAAATACAAATTTTGCCACCTAATCCCCAAAATTTGCATGCAAAACCGAAAATTTCATGTCCTATCTGCACCTCAATACTTTTGCAAATTGCGCATGTGCAGTATGCAGGAAGACACTGAAATTTGCACCAACCATCACTCTTTCTAGACATTGCTTGCTAAATGTTATAAACAGCGGGGAGATATGACTGCCCACTCATGGGGGGCGGGGGGGGGGGGGGGGGGGGGGAGGGGGCCATCTCCATCTGGGCCATTGGTAAGTATAAAAAATATACAAATTACTTTGAATTTATAATATTTTTATACAACAACCAATGGCCCAGACTAGTTGAATCGTAAAAAGGCTGGAGGGCCTAGGACATAGAGGAAAATCCAATTACTCAATCACTTTTTAAAGGATATCTTCCAGGAGAATAGGAGAGAAAAGAATTATATATATCTTTCTCATTTGCGAGAAACGAGAAAGACATAACACCAACAATGTAACTGAGCATTACACATTATATAATTCTCCATTTAATGCCAACATAACCCATTATGCTAATTCGGTGAAGGGAAGCCAATATATAAAGACAGTCCAGAGAATGAGACTCTTTATACTCATTTAAAAGTGTCTGAGGATTGTTTATTAATGCTCGTTTGACACGTGACATATACAAATGCTTCATAGTGAGCTACACTTTAAAACAATACATAAATGAGATATATTATTTGCTTCACACCGAGCTACACATTAAAAGCATCCCAGCACCGACTCGGGACTACTGACACCGGAGGAGGTCTTCCCTTGCTTTTCTCTATAAAGCCAGATGATCATAAGGGAAAAAAAACGTCCCCCCCCCCTTCCCTTGTTCTGAGGTACATGACCACAGAACGAAGAGGGTATGGGAACCGCGACACTGCTGGAATGAGTTGCCTAAATAACTATAGATGTAATCATTTTAGTGGACGACATTCTGAGCAACAGACAGAGGACCTAAACATCTAAGGTCACCGGAGATCGACTCTAAATTTCTAAGGTAAAACTTGTTAAATGTAGAAGGCTGTGACCAGTACGCTGCTTTCATGAGATCAGTAATGGCTATACTGTTAGAATAAACCCAAGAAGTGGACAGTGCTCTAACTTCATGCGCTGATATCTTATTAACAGAACGCTGATCCGAAGATAGACTTTCATGGGCAATGCGTATTGCCAACTGAATCCATCTAGCAATAGAATGAACAAAAATATCTCTTCTGTTAGGAATCAAAGAAAGAAAGAAGCGTTTTCTTCCCTTTCTTATAAACTCTGATCGGCGTTTATATATGCGCATAGCCCTGACTGGACACAGTAGAGGTCTATGATTGTCTGCAGATGGTAGAGCTCAGGCCGTTTATCTGGAGCCTGATTATAAGCCAAAAATCCCACTTCTGTAGTTAAAGTAATGGTATTACCCACACTACGATAGTGAGATTCGTCAACAGATAAAGCATGAAGTTCACTGACTCCTCTAGCGGATGCAAAGGCTAAGAGAAATGCTGTTTTATAGGTCAAGAATTTGAACTCTACAACATCCAACCGCTCGAACGGAGCTTCTTTAAGCTTCAACAGAACTCAAGCCAAATTCCACTTAGGAATTAATCTGAGAGTTCTAGGTCTATTTATAGAGAAATTTCTAACCAGTTTGGATAATGAAGCATTAGATCCAATTGCTAAGTTATCATGATGAGCGCAAGTGTCCAATAACATAGACCTATAGCCCTTAATAGTAACAGACTGCAGTTTGATAACGTCAAACAGGTAGACCAGAAAGTTGGCAATATCCGGCATGGACGGATCATAGACGTCTATCGACTGATCCTTACACCAACGGAAGAAAATCTTCCACTTTGCTGCGTAATTCAGTGAAGAGGAGGACCTCCTGAAGTTAGAAATTGCATCCATTGCTCGTCTGCTAAATTGCTTACCGTACAAGAAGGGCCGCACAACAGAAATACGTGAAGGTTGAGACCTTCCGGGTTGTGATGCAGTATGCGTGACTTCCCCTGATAAAGAAGGTCCTCTCGTGGAGGAAGCTTCTGGGGAACATTCCATAACAGACACCTGAGAAGATTGATCCACAGTTTCTGTGACGACAAAGATGCTACTAGTAGAATCTTGCAACGAGACTGTTTGATTTTTAACAGAATCTGCTGAATCAATGGAGTTGGATGATACGCATATCCTATCATTCCGTCCCATGAGATTGACAGAAAGTCTACTGCGTATGCTCGATGGTCTGGACATGGTGACATGTACGTCTGCAACTGATTGTTGAGGTGTGTCACGAACAAATCTATCAAAGGTCGATCCCACTGGTATCAAATCTGTCTGAATACCCGCTTGTTGAGTGTCCACTCCGATGATAACAGGCAACCTTTCCGAGAGAGCGAGTCTGCTAGTACGTTCAGACGACCCGGTATATGTCAGACCAATAGTTGAACATGATGATTCATGACATACAGAAGAATTTTCTCTGTTAGCTTGCATAACGGAATCGAGTACCACCCTGGTTCCTGATGTACGCTACTACTGTCGAATTGTCCAACAATATCTGAACATGAGTGTCCGCTATACTGTGAATCCAATGTTGAAGCGCTAACCATATTAACATCATCTCTTTGATGTTTATGTGTTTCTCTAGGAACTGAGGGTCCCTAAGACCCTGACACTTTGAGTCTGTCGGGCTCAGGGTCGCGCCCCCACCTGTTCGCATCCATCATAATCATGAAAGCCGGATCTGGCAGGTGCAGTGGAACTCCCTGAGTTAACCACTGAATATCTGCCCAAATCTGGACCTTTTGTTTTACCAGGTCCATTAAAAAAAACTACTGGTTTCGGGCGAATGAGTCTTCACACTCCATTTCCGAGTAAAGAATATCTGGAGGGGAGATGTGTGCAAGCGACCCATTGGAATAAGATCTGCAGCCGTTCCACACAACCCCTTCAGTCGCATAAATTCCCTCGATGTTAATGCATCTGAGTGTGGACAAAAGCGAGCAAAACAACTGACTGATTTCGCTCTGGGTAGCGGCAGACAAACCAGATTGTTGTGAGTCTCGAAGCTCATTCCCAAGTGAATGAATGACTTGGACAGAGCTAGATCAGACTTCTTCTCATTTACGATGAAGCCAAGACGTCGGAGAAAAAAAAGCATACTCTGAACATAGTCCCGAAGAATAGTTTTGTTGCTGTATCTCTGAACAATGTTGTCCAAGTAATTCGACGTTACCACAGACGAATGAGCTCGGAAGTAAGACATTACCGAGTTCATTATTCGAGTGAAAGCCCAGGGTTCAGGCCGAAGCACATCGCTCAGAACTGATACACTATCCCTTGAACGACAAACCGCAGGTACTTTCTGAATGCCGGATGTACCAGGACATGAAAGTACGCATCCTTTAGATCTATGCTTGCCGCATAGTCGGAAACTCAAATGCTCGCCCTTACTGCCTGAATGGTCTCCATATAGAACTTTGGAGCTACGATAAGCTTGTTTATCCAGCTCAAGTCTATTACCGGTCGGAACGAGCCATCTGGCTTCGGTACGAGGAACAGGTGACTGTAGAATCCTAGAGAATTTTGATTCTCGACGACCTCTATTGCTTCCTTTGATAAGAGAGCATGTACCTCCGACAGGAGAGACTCTCTTTTGCAAGGATTTGACAGAAGATTTCTACACCGCGGACACCTTGGAAAGATAGGCCATCCGAGACCACATTTCTCACCCACTGGTCTTCTATAATTGTTATCCAGTTTGTTGCGAATCTTGATAACCTTCCACCAACTGGCAAGCAACAGAGGTCCTGACCATCACCTGTAGGACCTGCAAGGCTTACAGGAGGAGAAACCATGTCCCCCTCGTGAAGAGCCTCGACCCACCGACTTAGGGGCATCTGACTGGTAGTCTCAATCAGACCCAGGTCACTGGTAGTGACGATCCCTAGAGTAATTACAGGAGGGTTCTCGCAAGGAGTCCCCTTTGAACACACTATTAATTGAAAGTAGAATACGTTTTCATTTTTGGAATTCACTTTAAAAACTTCCACACTCCAGTATAAGTATTTCCAATAGTTCCTTGAATCCAGCACCCTGAGTAACGACATGCAACTAACTTACCCAAAGCATTTTTACAGCCTTAGTCATTATATATTTTCACGTAGCATGTGATATGGCAGTTACCAATTTTTTATAACCAGAAAGTTTTATAACCAGAAAGGGTTAGTCACACTTTATGATTATAAAAAAAATTCTTTTCTAACTGAATAACTAACCCTGTGCACTGTACAGCCTTAGCGTAAATGTCATCTATATCAACTAATGTGATGGTCAAAACCAGCCAGTACTATTCAAACTCAGCTTAAGAACCCTTGTTGGGTTTGTTTTTAGTGAATTCCAAAAATGAAAACATATTCTATTTTTAATTAATAACTTCTTTTTAGACGATTTCTGTCTGGGGCATCCGCCTTTACTCTTTTCTGCTGTAGCGGGTCGATTAGATGCTGACTTTAAAAGCAGGGTATTAGACGCTTTCTTTGTAGCTTGGTCATAAACCAATGAAAGCTTGTCAAATATTGTGTGTCTGGATACCGGAGCAGAGTTTTTCATCTTGTCATTTATTGAAGATGACGACGCTAGGGCACCATCACATCTAATTAACTCCAAATTAGCCACTGTTAAGGTGGAGTTATATGTGGTAAACATAATTGCCCTGGAAAGAACTCTTAAAGAGGTACGAATGTCCTCAAATTCTTCCCCGTTGAGACACTGCGCCACAGCTCTTGAAAGGTGATATGAGTAAGACATAGCGTCCAAATTCGCTCTGTTTGAAGATATTGCCGTCCCAATTATGTCTGAGCGAATTGTGAATGAGGCAGGCAAGGATAGCTCTAGATCCTCAGCCTGTTCATCCAAATGCAGAGGAACTCTCTGTACATCTTCCCCGACCATTTTAAATGAACGTGGTCCAATAAACGGTAAATTTACTGAAGATGATGTCAAGAAACTGCCTGCAACACTTGCCTAGACTGACCGGAAAAGACAGGACCTCCTCCTTTGCCCGGATAAAGTCTGTGTCCAACGGCACCAGCGGTTTCCTTCTAGTAGTTGCAGCTTTCTGATTCGCCGGAACAAATTCAAGGTAGTATTGATGGATTAAATCCATCGCAACCAAGTGCTGTTCCAAAAGGGAAGGGTAATCTTCACCCATATCCCTTTCACCATCCGATTGAATCAGTTGAGACTCTCGGTCTACCGCATCTGAACGTGCAGTTGACTGGACCAACCCAGCACCATCCGACAGCTCAGGTTCTGAGACTGTCGTAGGCTGCTCCTGCACTTGCTGGGATGCTGCGATGAGCTGCGACAGCAAGTCCGTTATGGAGGCCTGAGGTCTTCTGTTTCTTGGCCATCTGCTGCTCCTGGTACGGTGTGTCCGAGATGGCTCTTTTCTCCGGACGTTTGGATAAATGAGGCCTGGTCTCCTTAGCTACCAGATGGTCCGGCTTCTTCGATGATGAGTGGTCCCTTCTCGGCTATGTAGGCTGGATATCCAAAGTCGTGTAGCTAAGGTGCGGTCATGTGTGCTTTGAAGATGACGTTGTAGAAGCTGTAACTGCAGCCGAGGCTGGCTGCGAACTACATGGAGCGTCCTGGACAGAAGGCGTGGACGTATGCTCCGACTGACGCAAGTTTCTAATCACAACATCTGGCCCCAGATGCTGCTGGGAAAGAGATGGCCCTCTCTCGCTCGCAGTCCTTTCAGACCTCGCCGAGCCATGGTACTTGCTGGCTTCTTCCTCTGTTCCGTCATCGCTGGGTGAGCCTGTTTATGTTTTAAGGTGATCGGTCTACCCAATCCGCTCCTCTCGACTGCATTGGACACACGCGGTGCTATGGTACCCACGGATGGAGTAACCACTTCAAAAGGTCGAGATAGCTGGCGACAAGGGACTAAAATCACCAGCTAGTGGCTTTTTGCCCTGTCTAATATTCATGAGCACCTTGGCAGCTAGCTCTGTTTGCTCATCTGAGTGTGACGATGGTAGCACACTATCTCTAGGCATCACGTAAACATCACCATATTCTTGTTCCTCTAAAAAAGAAACTGAGAAACTTGTTTGACTTTGTGGCGAGAGGACCAGCATTGGCCTTATGCCGCTAACAACGTACCGTGACACCCATCTCCAATATTTTTCATCCCGTCCGACACAGGTTGGACAAGAATTAGTGGGAGTACATCGACTACAAGCAAGGCAACAAGCATGTAAATCTGAGGAAGTCTTCCTCGCCTTGCATTTTGAACAATAAGCTTTGATAATGAATCAAAACAAAGTCGACAGTACACCCACCAACTCCACAGTAAATATATGAAAAAGGTACATAATAAATAACATTCAAAATATAAATCAAAAAATTATTTTCCAAAAAAAAACATTTTTCGAAAAAGTTTGACAGGAGCCCAAATTCCCAAAAGGAACAGAGCCCAAATGTATCCCGATAGAGCCTAAGTGTGGACAAAATTCAAAAACTTAAATGCTACACTATTGGAATATTTTTAATGTATCTTACAACAGTCCTACCATGAACTAAATAGGAAATTACATATATTTATACAACGTTGTCAATGTAAATGTCAGAAGAAAAACTGAAAACAAGACCCCAGGCACTGAATAAGAAGGCCCAAAGTCGGTAACAGATTTAGAACTATCCGATGTAAAGCAAGATCTTCAGTAGAAGAAAAAACGATACATCGGACATATGATGCATGACCCAAAACACCTAAACACCCCTAGGGTGAGGACGTAACCATGGGGAAATACAATAAAATTTCAATAAAATAAGCCAAAAAGTTTGGGAGTTTAACTGGGGGCTTGAAGGAAGGACAGGGAAGGAACACTTGACAAACAGTGGAAAAATCATTTCCAGAATGATGGCGTCAGGCCTATGTCCCGAAATTGGGAAACATGAAATACTTTATATTAAAATTATAAAGTTACAGCCCTGAATGTTTCCAACCACCGTTGCTTCCTTCCATCATACAAATGTGTCCTTGGATCCACCAATTCTACCATTGATTTGTGTCTGGCATCATTAAAACTGAGATTTAAAAGCACAGATGTCAGTTTGTTGTTACTGACAGAAGGGTGAAACAAAGAAAGATGGTTGGCACCAATTTCAGTGTCTTCCTGGATACTGCGCATGCGCAGTTCGCAAAAATATGGAGGACCAGATAGGACATGAAATTTTCGGTTTTGTATGCAAATTTTGGGGATTGGAAGGCAAAATTTGTGTTTGGCCCTGGATTAATTTTACAGTTAGCACCAGCTAATCTGGGCCAGACCTATTATCTCTCCCGGTTTCACCGTGAGTCTCCCGGTTTGAGGCACCAACTTACGTTCTCATGGTCACATCCTATTTCCTCCTGATTTGACACTTTTCAAAACAGTTGTCCAGAAATCCATCAAATTTTTTTTCAAATGCATTGTATGCCAAATATATTCTCATACTGTTGCGGTTACATGAAGTCAAAATTATATAAACTCAAAATATAAATTAAATAAAAACATCATCTCTCAAGTATAATTAACTTCAGCTGACCTTTTATATATACTATTGTTATGGTTCATACCAAATTTATCCGTTTTGTGTAAAAAAAATCTAACTGAAAGTTTGTAGAAAACTGAAAAAATCTGTTGTGAGATATAACACGAATGAAGTTACCACCCCTTACTTATATACAAACAGATTCAGAACAATCATTTCCAGCAGAGTATTTTGTCTTCATTTTGAACCAACAGGATTATTTTGTTTGTTTTTTTTTCACAATGGGAGTTATGAATACTGAGGGCACAGTTCAAATATTTTTTTAATAAAAAATCACACACAACTTCATTGTACTGTCAACAACAGGTGTTTTTTTTTAAACAAAACGATATGTATTGTTAGCATTGAGTAATTTTTATTGTACAATAAAACCTGTCAAAAGATATTAAGAATGAATATTTTCTCACTAAAAATGTACAGACTGAACAAAAAATTTACATGAATAAATGGCAAGAACGCAGAAGGAATGCTTGCGTTGGTTCTTGAACGCTTTAGTCCTGGGACGTTTCGGCCCGCAATGTTTCAGCCTCCATGTATTGAAGCACCGGGATGGGCTTGCATGAGCAAGGAAAAATGGCCGGACTGAGGGAGGGAGGTTGGTACAGGCAAAGGCTAGATAGGCATCCACTCACATTTGTGTGTGTGCCAGGGAGGGGGGGTCATTGTCCCTGGGGGGTGGGGGAAGGGAGGCTTGGACCAGTGATATCCATAATTGTATGCTTTTACTGACAAATACCATTAAAAGTGTTAAAATAAATTATTAAAATGAAATATATAATGCGTTTGGGTTGGGGGGGGGGGGGTGCCTGGGTGGGACTGTGGGAGGCATAACAAGGAAAATATTGATGTATTGGCCACGTGCAAAAATCTCACTGACAAGCATCCAAATCTCACTGAGAGCTCATCAAAATCTCACTGACAGTCACCTTCAGAGGTTAACAGGTCTGGTCTGGGCCATTGGTTGTTGTATAAAAATATTATGTTATGCAGTTCCCCTCATCATGTTGATCATTTTTGTGAAGTTTCATGAAAATGCAACTAAAACTGTGGATGCAGTACGCTCCACAAGTTTACATGTGCAACAGACCGACGACTACGACAGATCGACAGACAAGTTGACTCCTATATACCCCCGCCCCCCCCACTCCCCTTCCCCCACCAAACTTCGTTTTGTGTGGGTATAAAAAGTCAACAATTTATTACAGCCTCCTGGGCTACTGGAAGGGGATTGCTGCGATTAAAAAGCTCGCAGCTGCTGCAAAGGTTTCCCAGGATGATGCCGAGGTTGGCTTAAAAATCAAGTACTAATGACCCAATGATACCATATACTGAATTTCGTTCAAATCGGACCATCGGTTCAGAAAATATAAATTTTGGAAATATAAATTTTGGGCGGGGCCCAAAATCTTGTCTTTCTTATTACGACTGATTACAAAGGCAAATATAGCAGCACGAACTTCATTTGAACAAAATTGATTTTACACCTCAGAAGGAAGCTTCCTACCAAATATCAGGTTATTGTACCGACTGGTTCATAAGAAGATTTTTCTGGACTTTTGGAGTATTTTCCCCCATTCCCATCCTATTCATGGAGCATGGCAACTTTATTTGAACAAACTTGAACTGACATATGCTAAGGACTATGAATATCAAATTTGGTTCAATTTGGCCCAGAGGTTTAGGAGGAGAAGTCGATAACGTAAAGTTCAAGATGGACAGACAGATGGATGGATGGATGACGGACAGAAAGTGATCACTTGAGCTCCCCCTGACTGTCAGTCAGTAGAGCTAAAAATGGGAACAGATGGAATACATTCAGCACGCATTGCAATATATAAACTAGGATGTAATTTTAAGTATGTACTAGTATCTATTTAGACGTGTGAAGCACCAGTAAATAAAAACAAGACCAATACTGGGTCTGGACCTGCGTCGCTGCATGCAATTGAATCAGCAAACAGGAAGTGGCTGCATGGCAGATCTAAAAACTGCATACAGGATACAACTGATCATTATCAGGCTCCAGATTAAATATAAAATCAATCCCTTGCATAGAAGCCGAGAAAAGTTTGCCGAAAAATTTAAATGTTCAGTGGGTACAGTAAAATTTCAAAGTATCGGCAAACAGGAAGTGGCTGCACTGCAGATCTGAAAATTGCTTACACGATACAACTCATCATTATGAAGCAGCAGACCAAATATAAAATCAATCCCTTGCATAGAAGCCAAGAAAACCGTGACGGAAAATTTCAATGTTCAGTGGGTACAGTAAAATTTCAAAGTATCGGCAAAGAGGAAGTGGCTGCACGGCAGATCTGAAAATTGCTTACACGATACAACTCATCATTATGAAGCAGCAGACCAAATATAAAATCATTCCCTTTCATAGAAGCCAAGAAAACTTTGACGGAAAAAGTGTTTCGGAAGGACTGACAGATGGACTGATGGATGGACTGATGGACAGATGGACTGACGGACGGAGTCGAGCGGTTACTAGACCTGCTCTGCCGCTGGCGACGCAGGTAAATACATATATACCCGAAATTGGCAGTGTGAAAGTTGTGTGGTAAATTTGATAGATAATTTACCAGTGGTCCATTAAAGATACATTAAGATTATAGAATTATCAATGTTTAAGAATCTAATATGACACGTCCCTTCAGCACAAAGTAACTTTAATGAATGAAAAGAATAGAGTTAATCTCAAACTAGAATATATCACAGGAGAAAATCGAAACCGCAGGAAGTGTTCACCTGAAAAAATACCTGCCTCCAGCAGCTTTTCTCACTACAATCCTCCCCATTTTGTGAAACTAAACTATAATTTCTTTTAGGGGTTGCATCAGTAGGGTAGCTTCACTAAATTTACTCTCTGTGAACCATAATCTGAATGAAGGTCTCAAACCTGAACAGCAAGATGTACCCACAGGATAAATTTCTCACTGTATGGGATAGCATCAGCAAATTCACCCTCTGGGACCTCATTCTGCAAATGACATATTGCTTATTTTCAGGCTTGCTTATCAATAGTAGAACATTATGCATGTACACAAACATAATTTCTCATGACCGATAATGACAATTAACTTAAGTCTGATTAGCAAATTCAGAAGAATAGGCCTTAGACTATTAAATGGGGCAGTGACCGAAAGCTGTAACCTTCTAAACCCCATCACTAAAGTTTATACAGGTGTTCACATAACCTCACGGCTTGTACTAATGGCACATGGAGGCAGAAAGCAGTGACATCCTAAACTCAGTTGTTAGTAATTACATGTATGTACACAGAATGCATTTTTTTTCTGCTTATGAAAATAAACATGAGAAGAAAGTAACATGTTGCAGGTCATAAAATTAAGAATGCCAAGTTTTGAAAGGAAGTAGTGTTTGGGTTCAATGTGTTAAAAGAAAGAAGTTATAAAAAGGTAGGTGTCCTTGTGATTGTACTTAAGACAACACAACTGTTTTGCAGTGTTCATACAAGCACAATGAACTCAAATGTGCGGTGTAATCCATTCATTACTTTTTATGCTCTTTCCATGAGCATACACACAATTGGCATGCTTCACGAAACTAACATCGATTTTCCAAAGTTAACTTGTTTTCTGATTATTGTTTTCAGAACACAAGCTGAAATCTTTTGGTACAGATTCAGACATTGGAATTATGAAACTGACATTAATTTGCCTGAAATCGTTATGAACCTGACAAAATGCTGATGTCAGTTTGAACAGTTTGAATTTTGACTGATTATTTTCTTTAATGTTGGTAACATTAATTCAGCGACAATGGGTGCTTCAGTGTGGAACAATTATTGTGTCAGCTATAAATAACTACAAAGTTTTTTCCACATCATTTGAGAATCCATTGTCACCACATCTACAGAATCAATACAGCAACTTGTAGGCTGTTAAATCTCTGAATCCACATGTTGAGCTATCAAATAACGTCTTGCAGGAATCCAAATTTGCTAGCTTTAATCATCAAACCACTTTGGGGTTCAATGCCAATACCTTCACCCCAAGCCATGTAGGGAAGTGTGCTTTCAAAATGAGGAACCCACAGTTCTCCTCTGTCATTCAATTTGATGTATCTGTTTTTTACAAACATCGAAATGTCTTGGCAGGAGACTTCACTAAAATCTCCCCTCTGAGAAATAGAACAGACATTCCAAGGCCTGTTGCTCTGATGAAGTGAACACACTCGCTGACAACATATCTTGAGTAATGGTATCAACATTTTGAAAAACCTCATCAAATCCACAAACAAACTCATTTGATAAAAAGCATTGGTAGCTTATTGATTGTACATGTGCAGGAATGGTCTGAAGGTTGACAAGTCAAACACACTCAGTCACTTTGTTGATTTCCACTGCAAGGTTTCTATTTTTGAGATGGATTCTGCTTTCCCTCCTCTTTTCTAGCAGAGATAATTTCAGTTTTTGAAATTCCTTATTTTCTGAAGGAGAGGCGCCATCAAGCTGGAAATGTTTCAAGCAGTTCCCCGAAAAGTCATCAGAGGACCCTAACTTTTTACTTGTGTTATAAAATGATAACAATGACTTCTCCCTGAATCACAAACGAATCAATACAATGACTTCTCCTGCTACATTTAAATATAGTACTGTAAACAATGAAAGTGTCAATGACACTGTAGCTTAACTTGTGTGTTGTGTTTGATGAAAAGGATAATGTTCAATGTTTATGAAAGGATTATGAAATAAGACAAGAATTGTGATAATTGGGAATATGTTCATTTCTGTTCCCTGTGTGCTATGTTTATGATAAAAATAATATTAGGTGTACACTGTACTAAAGAGCTGAGGGGTGGGTTAATATGACCTCACAGTTATGTATGTGGCCCTCACAGTTAACGTATATCAACAAAAGTTACCAAGTTACTTTGAAATTATTCCAAAACGAGTCATCCTATCAAGTTACATTAAAATCCCCTCATAAATATGGCCTGTAGACTGTGCTAAAGGTTTTCGGGCTTCGGGCCCCTGTAGCCGTCAGATTCCCAATTGCGTCCAAAGGGGACGTTCTCATCTAGACATTATATGAAGTCAATCTACCAAGTTACAATGAAATCCCTTAATGAATATGACCTGTAGACTGTGCTAAAGGTCTTTGGGCTTTGGGCTCAGGCAGCCATCATGGCTGAATGATCGCAACCAAAAGGGGACATTCTCATCTGGACACTATTTGGAGTCATCCTACCAAGCTACAATGAAATCCCTTCATAATTATGACCTGTAGACTGTTCTAAAGGTTTTTGGGCTTTGGGCCCCTGAAGCCGTCACAGTTGCCCAATGGTGTCCAAAAGGGGACGTTCTCATCTAGACATTATATGAAGTCAACCTACCAAGTTACAATGAAATCCCTTCATAAATATGACCTGTAGACTGTGCTAAAGGTTTTCAGGCTTCGGGCTCGGGCAGCCATCATGGTTGAATGATCGCAACCAAAGGGGACAATCTTATCTGGGCATCATCTGGAGTGATCCTGCAGAGTTACAATGAAATCCCTTCATAAATATGACCTGTAGACTGTACTCAAGGTTTTCGGGCTTCAGGCACCTGTAGCCATCACAGTTGACCAATCACGACCAAAAGGGGATGTCATCATCTAGGCATTATATGGAGTCAACCTAATAGGTTACAATGAAATCCTTCCATAAATATGACCTTTTACCTATACTAAAGGTTTTTGGGCTCGGGCACCCATCAAGGCTGAATGATCACGATCAAAATGGGACGTTCTCATTGAGACATTATTTGGAGTCATCCTACCAAGTTACAATGAAATCCCCTCATAAATATGACCTGTAGACTGTGCTAAAGGTTTTCGCGCTTCGGGCACCTTTAGACGGCACAGTAGCCCCATCATGTCCAAAAGGGGACGTTCTCATCTAGACATTATATGAAGTTAACCTACCAAGTTACAATGAAATCCCTTCATAAATATGACCTGTAGACTGTGCTAAAGGTTTTTGAGCTTCGGGCTCGGACAGCCATCATGGTTGAATGATCGCAACCAAAGGGGACAATCTCATCTGGGCATCATCTGGCGTGATCCTGCGAAGTTACAATGAAATCCCTTCATAAATATGACCTGTAGACTGTGCTCAAGGTTTTCGGGCTTCGGGCACCTGTAGCCATCACAGTTGACCAATCACGATCAAAAGGGGATGTCATCATCTAGGTATTATATGGAGTCAACCTTACAGGTTACAATGAAATCCTTCTATAAATATAACCTTTTGCCTATTCTAAAGGTTTTTGGGCTCGGGCACCCATCAAGGCTGAATGACCATGGCCAAAATGGGACGTTCTCATCTAGACATTATTTGGAGTCATCCTACCAAGTTACAATGAAATCCCCTCATAAATATGACCTATAGACTGTGCTAAAGGTTTTCGGGCTTCGGGTACCTTTAGCCGTCACTGTAGCCCAATCATGTCCAAAAGGGGACATTCTCATCTAGACATTATATGAAGTTAACCTACCAAGTTACAATGAAATCCCTTCATAAATATTACCTGTAGACTGTGCTAAAGGTTTTCGCGCTTTGGGCTCGAGCAGCCATCATGGCTGAATGATCGCAACCATAGGGGACAATCTCATCTGGGCATCATCTGGAGTGATCCTAAGAAGTTACAATGAAATCCCTTCATAAATATGACCTGTAGACTGTGCTCAAGGTTTTCGGGCTTCGGGCACTAGTAGCCATCACAACTGACCAATCACGACCAAAAGGGGATGTCATCATCTAGACATTACTTGGAGTCAACCTAACAGGTTACAATGAAATCCTTCCATAAATATGACCTTTTGCCTATGCTAAAGGTTTTTGGGCTCGGGCACCCATCAAGGCTGCATGATCGCGATCAAAATGGGACGTTCTCATCTAGACATTATTTGGAGTCATCCTACCAAGTTACAATGAAAACCCTTCATAAATATGACCTCTATACTGTGCTAAAGGTTTTCGGGCTTTGGGCCCCTGTAGCCATCACAGTTGCCCACTCACGCTCAAAAGGTGACTTTCTCATCTAGACATTGTATGAAGTCAACCCACCAAGTTACAATGAAGTTCCTCAATAAATATGACCTGTAGACTGTGGTAAAGGTTTTTGGGTTTTGGGCTCGGGCAGTCATCACGGTTGGCAGATCATGCCCAAATGGGGAAATTCTCATCTAGACATCATAAGGAGCCATCCTACCAAGTTACAATGAAATCCCTCCACATTAAACATGACCTGCAGACTGAGCTAAAAGTTTTTGGGTTTCGGGCTTGGGCAGCCATCACGGTTGATAGATCATGCCCAAAAGGGGACGTTCTCATCTAGGCATTATACAGAGGCATCCTATCAAGTTACAATGAAATCCCTTCATAAATACGACCTGTAGACTGTGCTAATGGTTTTCAGGTTTTGGACTTGGGCAGCCATACCGGTTGCCCGATCGCGACCAAAAGGGGACGTTCTCATCTAGACATGACCCCAAACCTGCATATGAAATTTTGTGACGATCAGACAAGAACTGCGGGGTGTAGCCCGTGCTAAAGGAAAATGTGAACAGACGTCACAGACTCACAGACTAACAGACTTCCGCACGTGTGATGGCAATAGCTTATCTTGACTATGTCAAGTTAAGCTAAAAATGAAAGCTGACGAATAAAGAACCAATGTCACTGCACGAATTGCTCAAGTTTATTGTTAAAGTACAAGAATGCAACAAATCTGGTGACGATTGTAAAGGACGGCGATAATCTACAGGATATAGTTAATTAATAATGCTCCAATTTGAAATATTTCACTGGTTCTACAACTTTTCCTGATCAACCACCATGGAAGTATGCGAAAAAATTTTCAATGGTGGCTGCTTTCGGTCACGTTTCTGAGTTCCAGGAGGGCAAAGACTGGAATGATAACACTGAAAGACTCGATCAGTATTGTCTTGCAAATGATATACATGACACGGAAACAATACAAAGAAAACATGCTATATTTTTTAGTGTTGTGGGAAGTAAAATTTATCGTTACTCTATTGTCACTTGCAAAGCACACCGACAAAAAACATACACTGACCTCTGTGGCCTCGCAAAAAATGACATGACTCCCAAACCCATTGTGATTTTCAAAAGGTTCAAATTTTACAATAGGAAACAAATAACTGGGGAGTCTGTACTTTATATTTAGATGAACTCCAAAAATTATCAAAAACATGTAAATTTGGGGATTTTTTGGATCAGTCATTGGGAGACAGGTTTGTGATTGGTTTAAGTGACCAGAATGCTGAAACGAAATTATTAAGTGAGGCAGAATTAAATGTACAGAAGGCATATGACACTGAATTGATCTACGAATTGGCAAGTCAACACTTGGACAAAATGAAATTGTAAAAAAAGTAACTGTAACAGGAAAAGAATTTTTTCGTTGTGGAAAAAGTAACCACACCCCTAATAAATGTTTTTGTAGAAACTCTGTATGTGGAGAATGCAATAAAACAAGACATTTACAATGATAATGTCAAAATAAAAATAAAGAAAATAATAAAGGAAAATCAGAAAATAAACTCAGAAAAAAGTCTTATCGCTACCATAAAAAGAAATCCCCTCAAGTAAAACATGCTGAGAACAGTCAAACTGAAGGTTATAGTTCCCGATCAGAATTAGACTCCAGTGTAGAACAAAGATAATTAACTCTCATGTATATAAAAAGTGTGAAAAATAAAGAAAATGAAAGCGTCAATGACACTGTAGCTCAACTTGTCAAGACATGTACATGTATAGTATGTGACACAGCAATGACAAACATCTAGGTAATGACCTGATAACAAAGGTACATATAAAGTATTGTAACGGCCTGTATATAAATACTGACCGTACCCTGTAACAAATGTATAGGTAAAGTATTGTAAAGGTGGGTGACAATCAGATGCTAAACTAGAAAAGAAATCTTTGAGTCCCAGAGTGGGTCTGACTGAACCCCAAAATATTTGTTCTCATAGCACAGTGGTAACAAAGGCACCCCAAAACACACTCATTCCTGTCCCAAGGTGAAAACAAAGGTCCCAAGAAGTTTCGTGAAGATCAGTTCATAAATACGAGCTGTATAGAAGTTGTGACAAAAAACTGATTGGACCTAATTTCGGTACAAAATGGCCACTGGCAGCCATCTCGAATTTTGGACTGCATTCAGAAACACTCGTTCTCGTCCCAAGGTAATAACAAAGGTACCCAAGAAGTTTCGTGAAGATCGGTTGATAAATACAGCCTCTAGCCCGAGCCGTATTGACATGTGCACTTACAGTGTATAAGTAGCACTAAATAAATCAAAATTCATCTAATTTGCATAATTTCTGCACGAGAAAAAAACCCGTATTGTATGTGATGTATTCCATTTTACTAAACATTCATACAAAAATTTATTCAAATCAGAACTTTCATACAGAAGTTCTGTACAAAACACTGATTGCACTAATTTTGGTACAAAATGGCTGCTGGTGGCCATGTTGAATTTCGGACCACACCCAAAAACACCCGTTCTCACAAACAACAAAAGGTACCCAAGACGTTTCGTAAAGATCGGTTCATAAATACTGCCTCTAGCCTGAGCCGTATAGAAGTTGTGTACAAAAAACTGATTAGACCTAATTTCGGTACAAAATGGCCACTGGCAGCCATAGCAGAGGTACCCAAGAAGTTTCGTGAAGATCGGTTGATAAATACAGCCTCTAGCCCGAGCCATATTGACATGTGTACTTACTGTGTGTAAGTAGCACTGAAAAAATCAAAGTTCATCTAATTTGCATAATTTCTGCACAAGAAAAAAACCCGTATTATATGTGATGTATACCATGGTACTAAACATTCACACAAAAAATTATTCAAATCAGCGCTTTCATATGGAAGTTCTGTGCAAAAAACAGATTTCTGCATCGTTGGTACAAAATGGAAGCTGGCAGCCATCTTGAATTTCGGACCGGACCCAAAAACACTCATTCTCGTCCCACGGTCATAAAAAAGGTACCCAAGAAGTTTCGTAAAGATTGGTTCATAAATACGGCCTCTAGCCCAAGCCGTATTGAATTGTTGATGGACAGACGGACGACGGACGACTGGCCATGGCATAAGCTCAAATTTGGCTTCGTCAAAGTTGAGCTAAAAATGAAATGAAAGTATTGATAAAATTAAATGGAAAGCCAATCACAATGGAGGTAGATACAGGCATAACTGGATCTTTGATGTCAAAAGCCACTAAAGATAAACTTTTACTTAATGCAAAATTTAAACCAACAGACGTTCTATTAAAAACAACAACTGGACAAAAAGTAAGTGTTTGGGAAACGCTCTGTAAATGTCTCCTTTAAGAAACAAAAAAGCAAATGTTTCCATTGGATATTGTCGACAGTGATGGGCCAGCTCTGTTTGGTAAAGAGTGGCTGACACATATTCGTCTTGATTGGCACAACATAAATAAAATAAAAACAAATGATGCAACAACTCTGGAAAATATTTTACAGAAACATAGTGATGTTTTTTAGGAAAATCTTGGAAAAATTAAAGGAGTTCAAGCAAAACTTAATTTCAAACCAGAAGCAAAACCAAAATTCTTTAAACCACATCCAGTTCTTTTCACACAATATGATGCATTGCAAAAGAGCGGTCAAGATTGGAAAGCTTGAGAATTATCAAAACAAGTAAAACGTTTGCACAGCCAACATATGCTCCCCGAACGCCAAGGGTGGCTATGCTCCTGCCCTCCACTGACAAGCATGAGTTTCTAGTCATTTGTAATATCTTATCTTATCTCCATTAAACCACAGCACCAATACAGCAGGCTACCAAATGTGTCCATGAGACACTAATGCCCCAGCTTTAAAAAAACTATATTTTAGTGGTTAACAAAAGTTCAAAAAGGGGCCATAACTCAGACAAGAAGGGTGACTACCCACCACCTATGCCAATCATGAGTTCTAGTCATTTATTTTTCTTGATATTGAATTATTTTATTTCCATTGAACCATAAAAACAAAACAGCAGACATCCAAATGTGTCCATGGAACATTAATGCCCCTGCTTTATGAAAAACTATATTTTAGTGATTGACAAAGTCCAAAATGGGGCCATAACTCCAATAAAAATTACCGCACAACCTTCACAATAAAACTCATCTGCTATATTGTCTACAGTAAGCTATATTCCAATTTTGATTGAAATCAGACACTTAATAACTCAAGTTACCACCCAGAAACCAATATCAACATGTCTTCTAAGTCAGAAAAGGGCCATAACTCTGTCAAAAAATATCGGACTCAGCCCACTTTCAATCCCAACCTGTATTATATGGTTATAAACTTATGTATAAAATTTTGTTTACTCAAACTGAAGTTATCGAACAGAAACCAATATCAAACCAATGTATAAAATTTTGTTTACTCAAACTGAAGTTATCGAACAGAAACCAATATCAAACCAATATCAACATGTTTTTTAAGTCGAAAAAGGGCCATAACTTTGCCATAAAATATTGGGACCAAGCCCACTATCAATTCCAACCCATATTATGTGGTTATAAACTGATGTATAAAATTTTGTTTCATTTTGTTCAGTAAAACTAAAGTTATCGTCCAAAAACCATTTGTTTCGGACAGACAGACAGACAGACAGACAGACAGACAGACAGACAGACAGACAGAGACAGACAGACAGACAGACAGACAGACAGACAGACAGACAGACAGACAGACAGACAAATGAACAGGCGGACAGGGCAGCAACTATATGCTCCCCCCAATTTTTTTTTTTTTTTGGGGGGGGGGGGAGCATAAAAATTGAATATAGTGACTGGGCAGCACCCATAGTCCCAGCGTGAAAGCCAAACAGTGAAATTAAATTTGTGGCAACTATAAAGTTACCATAAATCAAGAGCTTCAATAACCTCAACATCCAATGACCAAACCTGAAGAACTTTTTCAAACCCTAAAAGGTGGCAAAAATTTACAAAGTTGGATCTTTCACAAGCTTATCAACAGATCAAATTAGAGCAAGAACATGCAAGTATGTTGCAATTAACACCCACCCTGGTCTTTATACTTACACTAGAATGCCATATGAAATTTCTGCAGCAATTTTTCAGTCTACTATAGAAAAATTACCAATGGGTTAAATGTAGGCTGCTATCAGGATGACAATGAAATGAAATGAAATGAAGTTTATTCAACAAAATACCAAATTTACAAGTTAGTTTTGTACAAAGAGTTTTGCATAAATAGAATACAATGGTAAATTGTTGGGAGACAACATAGCCACATTGGCTGTCTTCCTGTTGCCCCCAGGAAGTGAAAACAGACTACACAGAGATCACTACACAGAAATGGAGTAGACTGGATATTATTGTTCATTGGTACCACTGCCTATGGCCCAGCTATTGAATGAATGGAGAGAGTAAGAAAGACCTCGAATACGCGCAAGTGCAATTTGACGGTAGACTACAAATTTGAATCAATAAGATTAAGCGTAAGATCATGGGTCAAGACATGATTGGGGATTAATTCGAGGCCTGGTTGGATGAGATAACTGGAGAATATGGATGTTTTCGTCTTGACAGAGAAGCCTCGAACAGTCAGCGCCTTAAGTAGGAGTGTTTACAATATGGCTCGTTTATAAGTAGGAGGTGGGAATAGTACACACACACTCTCTCTCTCTCTCTCTCTCATATTCATATTCACATGAATGAAGGGTCCCACAATGAAGTGTGGCGACGTATGTGTATCAATGAGGATTATGCCTACAGTTTGGGCACATATGAAACGAACAGTTAACATGTGAGGAGTAGCTTGCTAAGCATTCTTTAGTAAGTTGTTTCTTGAAAACATGTCTGGAAGGTAGGGCCCGTATGTTAGCGTCAATTCCATTCCAAATCTTTGGGAAGCTATGTTTTGGCAGTTTAGCAGAGAATTGGGTTCTAGCTCTCAGGGACTGTATCATGCCAACTTGTCTTGTTTGGAGTCCTGATAAAGTGTGTACACTAAAAAATGTTTCAAATGAGTCGGGCAACCTATCGTTTTTCCAGTCGTGCATGAATAGAGAGACATTCACTTTGTACAGATCGTTAAATTTTAGAATCTTATTATCCTTGAATAGGGGATCAGTATGACTATTAAACATTTTACAGCTAATTATTTGCATCGCGCGTTTCTGTAGAGAGTATATTTGGACCATGCCCCCAAATTTGGATTGCATACAGTAAGTGACTATGAACTAATGTATAATACAATAATTTCAATGACTTCTTGGGGAGAACATTTTTTACTTTATTCAAACAAAAGATTGCACTTGACATCTTGGAACATACTGTGGATATGTGGTACTTAAAATTGAGGTGTTCGTCAAGGTAAACGCCTAAGAACTTAGCGACTTTTTCTTGTTGGGAGTTACCTATGGGTGAAAGCTTGGTATTGTTAAGGAAAATATTTAGTAGGTCGGATTTGTTCGGACTGTTCGGTGGGTGTATCATAATATATTTACATTTACTGGCGTTCACTTGAAGTTTGTTGCAACAGCACTAGTCGAATATTTTTTTCAGCTCTGTATTAACTGTAGTCTCCAGGGTATTCAGGTTGTGTCCAGCTGTAAATGGGGTTGTGTCATCGGCAAATGATAACAGGTTAAGGACAGTGGAGTATCTCATATCATTCACGTAAATTAAGAAGAGGATGGGCCCCAACACAGACCCCTGGGGGACCCCGCAAGTAACATATCGGTTTGGGGATCGATTCGAGTTATATTCAACATACTGTTCTCTGCCTGTTAAGTAACTTTGGAACCAAAGCTTACTAATCCCTCTTATTCCGTAGAATTCCATTTTGCTAAGTAAAATTTTGTGACTAAAGGAGTCAAATGCCTTAGACAAATCAAGGAAGAGGGCTAGAGTAGAGTCTTTTGTAGGCTTGTCGTTGCATTCAGCGACATATTGCAAAAGGTGCATGATGGGATGAAGAGTGGAATGATTTTTGCGAAAACTGTACTGATGTTCGTACAGTATATGAAAATCACTGAAGAATTAGTGAGTCTCCGGTTCATTATTTTTTCCAGAAGTTTCGAAAAAGCCGGTAACAAACTAATTGGTCTGTAGTTACCTAGCTCACAGGAATTACCCCCTTTGAAAATTGGTATCACCTTTGCTATTTTCATTTTATCGGGGACTTTACCTTGTATAAATGACTGATTGAATATATAGACCAGGGGTTTCGCGATCTCACAAACTGCCTCTTTCATTATTTTTGTAGATAGATTGAAAGAGTCGGTACTCACTTTCCCTTTCAATTGTCCAGCTGTCAGTATGATTTCTTGCTCGTTTGTTGGGGTAATAAAAAAGGAATCCGGGTAATTTCCATTCATGAAGTCACCGAAGTTGTTATCGGAGGTGGAGACGTTATTGTTAATAATCGGACCAATTTCTGAGAAGTAATCATTAAAACTGGAGGCGATTTTATCGGGGTCAGATATTTCAACATTATTATGATATGCTAGGTGGGAGTGTCACCGTTGATTTTGATTTGTTGATTAAGGTACGAAGTATTTGCCATGTTTTTTAGAATCGTGTCTATTTGTTTCTATGACGTCATTATAGTATGTAGCCTTACTTCGTCTCTTTAATTGATTTAAAATCGAGGAGTATGTTTTATAATTGTTGATGTTAGTTTCCGTGGGTTTTCTCAGTTTGACTAGGTAGAGTTTATTTTTAGTTTGAGAGGACTGTAACTGTTGATAAACAAACATAGTTATTCCAGGCGAGATGAGGTTTGTGTGCACATCAAATGTTCTTTTCTGAACGCTATCAACACAATCAGGTCGTGATGAGTTTCTGAAGAAACAAATACTGGATGATGGATTAATTTCGAGACCAAGCAAATTAAGTGTTGTCGAGCTCCGCTGGGTAATTAAGTTATTGTGTCCTAAGAACGCGAGGATGACCCAGACAGGTTGCTTCACGAGGTCACTAGTCAGTTGACCAGTGTTTACAAATTAGGGAGACACATCTGTCACCTCAAGCTTCACTGGCTGAAACAATTACTTGGTAGTGGAGGCATTGGGGAAATCAACATCATCTAAAAGCCGGTTGTCCGTGCTCTCCCATCTAATTTGGGAAATATTTTTTATGATGCAAATGACGCATAAAGATGAGTTAGTGCGGAAAAATTAAGAACAATAGATACAAAACACTGGAGAATCACGATTTGGATGCTTCCACCTTTTGAATTATTGATCATAATTCAGTTACACAATTCATGATGCAATTCATCCAAGTTCAGAGGATTATACATTTCCTGTTCGGACAAAGTATATTCCGGGAATTTGTAGTTTCCAGGCAGGCAATGGGTGGTTAGAAATGGATCACAAAACCAGGACTTTGTGGTAATGAGGCAACACAGAAGTTATCGAAGGCGTTTTCGAATGGGATCAGTTTCTTGAAAAATGCAGCTGGACTGAGAAGATAGCTATTGTAGGCGTAAATCGATACACTCAGAGGGAGGGAAGTAAGCATCTTAGAAGTGGATGGGGGGGGGGGGGGGGGAGAGCACGTAAATTTCATTGTTTGTAGACAGGCATTTCGAGGCCTCAATGTTACTGAATCATAAGGTCACCTACGCACTTTCTCGGCCCTTTTCACACTCTGTGGGCAAGTCGTCCCAGAGTTCCACTCTACCCCTAGCGCCAGTAGGCACACAGCGCAGAATGGAACTCAGGCGACGTCTTGTCTGGCATTAGCAGTAATACAACCCTCTAATTGACAAACCAAGAACCACGTCAGGGCAAGTACCTGTATGAGAAATTTGCCATTTGGGCAGCAAGCGATTTGTTAACAAATACATAATATACAAAAAGGGTTTAACAGGAACAGATATTTCGGTGTCAGATGAGCCCAGAGGACATGAAGAAGGAAACAAGATGAGTTATATTCAGACTATTATACAGAGATGTTTGACATTGGACCTAACGAGTATCCACTGTTGCGGATTCACAGCCTACTGAGCTTTGTACCCGTGGCCGTCGGTTGTTTAACACAATTATTTTTATTTTTTTTTTTTTTTTCTTTATTTAGTCAGGTCGGCACCCGGAAGGAAATGATAAAAAAACCCGGATAAAAAGGGTAAACAAATTATAACACGTCAGTCGCTGACCGTGACAGAGCACATAGTTGTTACTAAGGGCTATGGCGCAGTTGGTGCTTGACTCAACACAATACATTTTTTTTTTAAATTTTTTTTCTTTTTCCTTTTTAATTTTTACTGGGAACTTTTTCATCTAATTTCTTCCCTCCAAACCGCGGCGTGCGGCCCCCCAATGGACATGGTGGTTACAGGCAAAGATGATGATGAACATCTTAAAAATCTCGACAATGTACTTACAAGACTTCAAGATGCCAACATCTGACTGCAACAAACAAAATGTGAATACATGGCACCTTAGCTTACATATCTTGGTTTCACAATCAATGCTGAAGGACTATGAATTGACAAGGAATGTACATACGAAATTCAACATGCACCACACTACCAACTTCAATCATTTTGGGGTCTTGTAATCCATTATAGGAAACTCATTGCTAATATGTCAACAATTTGCAATCCTTTCAATAAACTGCTTAAAAAGATATTAAATGGAATCAGGACAAAAGTGTTGAGAAGTCAATCTGGTATAAACTAGAGATGGTCTGTCGCCTGGTATACACCCACCATGGCAAACCGCCTAGTGTGGGTGACTGAAAAGGGGCATTCAATTTTTCTAAGTGAAAAAAAAATCCAATATGGCTGCCAGTCAAATCCAAACACCCTCCCACACACCCAATCACCCCCTCCCCCAATAAACATACCATAAATTCAAGTCAGAAAAAGGAGAAGGGGGGGGGGGGGGCGACACCCACCCCCAAATTTGAAAAATAATTTTTTTGGGATTGCCTGCCTTCAGTAAAAGTACAGTGCCTTCAGTTCTGAGATAACCCCCTCCCCCCCCCCCCCCCCCCCCACCTGCCACTCTTCACTAGCATGTTCCCCTATAATTTCAGACCACGGCTCCACCACTAGAAAGTAACACTAGATGCTTCATCAAGATGCAAAAATTAACAAAAAAGCTACATTTTAACAAAAATCAATATTTCCTTATTTTTTGAAGAGTCACAAAGCTTTTACCGTGGTTTTGGGGGATAATATGCAACTGTTGTACTTATTTTGGAAATTAGACATCACTGCAAGAAACACCAAAATCTGTCCTGTTTATTATGATTCCTGCTTCAAATGCCAGTGAAAAAAAAAGAAACACAACACAAATCATATTTTATGTGATTGTGTTAACTTTTGTTGAATTAAGTCATGGAATATGAATCACTTTTGTTGGTTACTCACTCCAATATTTTCACCAATACCTCTCCTAATTTCGACTGTAGAGGTTCGTTTTTTATGTAATTACTTTTTTCACTCTTTTCAGTTATTCTTTCACGCATCTGAATTATCTACAGCCCAGGCAAATGTAAGGCAATTTGTTCAAAATACTTTTTCTATCTTCCAAGTTCCACTCATCTTATTTATAGTAGTTAGTACAGTAAACTGAAAACTCGGGACTCAAGTTTGCAAACAAAGCATGGGGTCTCAATATCGTGAGAATTTGTCCTCCAATCAAGAGGTCAGGAGATGGCATCAAAAATTGGGAGCCTCCCGCCAAAATCATGAAACTTAATATGTCTGGCCACTGCCCCAATCCGTAGGCATGTTCGAAGTAGCCTTAAAGGTACTGTGGGACAGAAAAAATTATCTAGTTGAAAGAGTGAAAAATAGCCATAACTCTGAGAAAAATTATTGGATGGAGCATATCCGTTCTCCAATGCAGGTCTATAGATCAGCATACCAAAGGAAATCCAAATGATAGCTTTGAAATTACAATCCAAAGCTTCTGTATGGACAGATGGATGGACAGACTGACAGCTGAATGGAGGTCTTCACTAGATACCCCTGAATCCTCCTTTGAAGGTTGGGGTCATAATAATTGGCAAATCACTGGTAATGATATGGATAAATCTCACCAAAACAGGAAACTATAGATATACCATATACTGGTGTAATTCTAAAATGATTTGCAACACCAACGAATTATTTATGAAATGATGACTGTAAAGCAATTAATTTTATAGTGCAGTGAGAAGCTGATACTGCTTGGTCATATCAGCTAATCAAGTTGAATTTTTAGTTACAGTCCCATCACTGTTGATCTTAAGGCTACAGACTCCAAAACTGATCAGGTTCTTCTTACACTGCACTCTGATGTCAAAATAACAAGGTTTTCAGCAGGAAATATTCCCATAATGCAGTTTGATTTTTAACCAAATATACTTTGTTTGACAGAGCTCAGTGAGCTCTGTTAAACAAGATATCATTTAGTGGGGTGGATAGGTGACTGAGACGTGCACTTTTGGAAAGAAGCATAAAGAAACTTCCTAGTGAGGGTTTGAGCATGCTGATTTAAAAAATTGTGGGAACATGACGTCACCCCAACATTTCCAGTAAAAAAATTGAAAATTCAAAATGGCTGGCACAAAACATGTTTTTGCCCATAAAGTGGGCCTTAGTGCTAGGATTATCATGTTCTTTGTATCAATACATATTTTTGTGGGGCCAACTAATCCAAGAGAACATATGTGAAATATCTTATGATACATCTTACCACTAAAAAACTGTAAAAATTCAAATGGTTGCTAGAAAAATATGTTTTTTTTCCCTAAAAATTGGCTGCAAGTGCACTGATTACCATGATCTTGTTGTCTATACGTTAGTTTATGGAGGCAAAAAATTCAATAGAACACATATAAAATATCATGACATACATCTTCCCACTAAAAAATTCAAATTTCAAAATGGCTACCAGAAAAACGTTTTCCCTCATAAATCAGCTGCTAGTGCCCTGATTACCATGATCGTGGTGTGTAACACTTGTTTATGGGGCCAACTAATCCAATAAAACACACAGTGAAATATGAGATACACCTTCCTGCTAAAAAAAATAAAAATTCAAATTGACCGCCACAAAAATATGTTTTGCCTATAAATCAGCTGCAAATGCCCCGAATACCATGATCTTGGTGTCTGCACATAATAAGTTTATGGGGCCAGCTAATCCAATTAAACACAATCATATGAAATAAGATACATCTTCCCACTAATAAAAATTAAAAATTCAAGTTGGCTGCCAGAAAAATTTTCTTTGACAGTATCTCATAAGTTCAGATTTTCTTGCTTATTAATCACTGTTATTTATTTATTTATTAGTGTTTAAGGTCACATATTTATGCATAATGGCTAATCATGACCGTGACAGTTTACGGGTGGAGGAAGCAGGAGTACCCAGAGAGAACCACCGAGCATCGACAAACAACTATCAGCTCCTCAACATTCTAACTCTGTTCAAGCTCCGCTCAAGCAGGGTTACAGTGGCTGAAAACGTGCACCATAGACGTGCAGTATGCCTTAGTACACAGCATCATCGTGCCCCCATGTAGGCAACCATGATAAAGTGGCTTGCCCAAGACACAACTCGGGTCATCCCAGATGGGGATTAATCACTGTTGCACTGTCCTGAACACAAGCACAAGTGTGTACACTTGCTTTGACACACTTGCATCTCTTCGTACAAGACGTTTTGTAACCACATTTCGATAGTTCTTGACAATCTTTGACTTTCTCTGGAAGAGTGGTCCACCATGGAGACCATTGGAAATCATCTGTTACTTTCTCCCAATCCCATAAGTGAATGGCCCCAGATGTGCCTTGCCTGATGAGCAGCCCCTTTCATGTGCTGTTCCAGAGCATGAAACATTGGAGGAAAGTTTTCCATGGTACGGTTTTGAGTGAACAACTGCTCCCTGGCTCCATTCACATGGCTAAGTGCTGATGTTCGCTGATACAAGATGACAGCGTATCTCTCAGTTTGGTGCAAGTTACCTTACTTGGAGCATGGATGTAAGTGAGCAAAAATAGGTATGAGATGAGGCATAACGCGTCAAATAGTCCAAGCAGTTTTCTTTCCAGTTGGAAGGAAAAGCAAAAACAGTAGCACATCCTGATATTCTGTGCAAGAATAGAAGACCCCGTGATGCGTCAATGCCAAACTTGGAGGAATTTAGGCGGCAAAAGTTGTAACATAGTTTAGAACCATGTCCAAATGCTACCAAAATTTTACAGTCCTGTAAAAAAACTGACACTGCAATTGCAAGAACCATCACATCAGTATATGTTGCATGTATCATCAGCTTGGTAATTCCATGATGGAATGAATTGGAAGCATGAAAGAGGAACTGTGTTACTGCTTCTTCATGAGTACAAGTCAATTCTGAGAGGTCAGCTATGGGAGATGATGCAGCATTCTGGCCAAGCGTGGAAATGACTTAGTTATACTGAGGAGGTTGAAACTCATGTATTACATTGCCAAGAAGTTGGAACAAACTCTCTTTGTTTGCATCACATCAAAGGAAGTTTTTACAGTTGGCAGGAATGTTGGTGTTGTTGTCCACCTGCAGATGATTACCTAATCCACAGTTCTGTCGTGTTTGTACCTTCAGGCTGTAGGCATGCCAGACAACATCTACACGAACAATGTTTGGTGACGTGCGTGAACAGTCCTGGAATGTTTTGACATAGAATTGTGACGTCTTTGGATACAGCTTATTCACAAGGGCAGCATCATTAACAATTTTGACATGAACATTTGGAACAGATTCCGGTTAAGTTACCAGTGACTCTAAGCATACTGTGACAATTTGGGAAATTGTCCTTACTCTCTACGGACCGGAGGGTTAACGTTATTTTATCTGAAATTGTTATATGACACTTGGAGTGTGTCGATGGTATAATTAAAAGGGTAACACTTGTCGCATGAAATTGTAACAATGGAATGAATTTGTTGACAAGCATGAGAAGTTAGTGGCAATGTAATTTCTTGGTTTACTCGTGCGGTATGAATCAATGAGGGAGAGAACTGGTTGATGTTTTTGTAGAGATACCAAGGAATTGCCGAGTTGGCAGGACGTAAGTTTCTAGCTGGAAGAAATTCTTGTCGGGACCCTTGAGTTAGATGGTCAAAAAGGAAATATTCTATTTGTGGCTAATGGATGGATAACTTTGACAGTGTTGCGTGAGGGTATGCTGATAAGCAGCGAAAAGGGAGATTTTCACGGTTTGTCAGACATACCGATCCGTGGCAGGTTGAGAATCGATCCAGCTCACAAGGACTAAACCAAGAAAGTGACCATTGTGTGTGTTTCAGTATTCCGAAATATGCCTACAAATTGTGTTTTGTAACACAACTGACTTTTGATCGAATCGAAATTGGCTTTTGATAGATTCATTTGCTCAACCGTTGAGACATGATTTCATCGAAATCATATCTCCATGGCTGAACAAAGCATTCTGATGAACTTTTGCTAGTTGACCCACGTGTATAAACGATTGGACAATTGATGGAAAGTATTTCTGTAATTGTTGCGACTCTTGTCCTGCATTGATTGACCCTGTGATTGGCTTGTGGGTGTCTCAGTGACAATTGTGTGTGTTTCGGTATTCCGAAATACGCCTATTACGTAACACAATTGACGTTCGATCGAATCGGAACTGGCTTTTGATAGATCAATTTGCTCAGCCATTGAGATGTGATTTCATCAAAATCATATCTCCATGGCTGAACAAAGCAGTCTGATGAACTATTGCTGGTTGACCCACATGTATAAACGATTGGACTATTGATGGAAAGAACTTCTGTAGTTGTTGTGACTCTTGTCCTGCATTGATTGACCCTGTGGTTGGCTTGTGGGTGAGTCAGTGACCATTGTGTGTGTTTCAGTATTCCAAAATACGCCTACAAATTGTGTTTTGTAATACAACTGACTTTCAATCGAATCGGGGAATTGGCTATCGATAGATTTATTTGCTCAACCATTGAGATATGATTTCATCAAAATCATATCTCCACGGCTGAACAAAGCATTCTGATGAACTTTTGCTAGTTGACCCACGTCTATAAATGATTGGATTATTGATGGAAAGTATTTCTGTAATTGTTGCGACTCTTGTCCTGCATGGATTATCCCTGTGATTGGCTTGTGCGTGAGTCAGTGACCATTGTGTGCGTTTCGGTATTCCAAAATACGCCTACTAATTGTGCTTTGCAATGCAAATGGCGATCGATCGAATCGGAACTGGCTTTTGATAGATTTATTTGCTCAACCGTTGAGATATGATTTCATCAAAATCATATCTCCTCGGCTGAACAAAGCATTCTGATGAACTTTTGCTAGCTGACCCACGTGTATAAACGATTGGACTATTGATGGAAAGAATTTTTGTAATTGTTGCGACTCTAGTCCTGGATTGAATGACCCTGTGATTGGCTTGTGGTTGTGTCAGTGACCATTATGTGTGTTTCCTTATTCCGAAATACGCCTACTAATTGTGTTTTGCAATGCAACTGGCGTTCAACTGAATCGAAACTGGCTTTTGATAGATTAATTTGCTCAGCCATTGAGATGTAATTTCATCGAAATCATATCTCCACGACTGAACAAAGCATTCTGATGAACTTTTGTTAGTTGACCCACGTGCATAAATGATTGGACTACTGATGGAAAGTATTTCTGTAAGTGTTGCGACTCTTGTCCAGCATTGATTGTCCCTGTGATTGGCCTGTGGGAGTGTCAGTGACCATTGTGGGTGTTTTCGATATTCCAAATTATTTACTGGGGAACCAGAATTGATTGTGAACGTACACTGCGGCATATCTATGGACGAATTAAAATATATTCTATTGTATTATAACAGGATAATTAAAAATTATTAGTGTACAACAAATGAGATTTTTGATATGATAAATGAAATAAAGGAGAAGAAAAATAAATAACTAAAAAGGAAGATGCATGATAAATAAAATTATTATATATTCCTCTAAAATTATTTGTTGCATTTGTCATGTCTGTCACCCATGTATCTACAGAGAGAGTGATCCCTTGTTGTTGACCCTGGTGTTGGTGGGTCTGAGTTGGAGCCTTTGTGTGTTGTTCCTGGGATTGGCCTGATACTTAAGAGTTCGGTTAAAATTTTGGGAGTGGAAATTGTTGGATATTTGTTCAGTTTTTTTTTAGAGTGTTGTAGGGTTTCGTCGAAATTTCAAAGAGGGAAATCGAACAAACAATAAGCCTAGAACCTTGGGGAGTCCCGATCACCCATCAAACTTGTAACCCTTTGTCCATTTGAGACCGATGAGGAAAATTTATTTGGGGTCCCGGACCTGGGTTGTTACAATACCATCAAGTCAGATTTGTTTGTTTGGTGCATGATGCCATTTGGCACAAATGATGGAGGCAAGCATGATTTGCATTTTGAGAGAAAGAATCCATGTCAGTGTCACTAACATGACATGCTATATACATTCGTGAGAAGAAATAAACATCATCATGCAGTTTGGAGATTTTGGAAGTGGATTTTACAGGTTCCTTTTCTGACCATTGAACAGAGGCAGACTGTTCTTGTGTATGGTGTCAGTGAATGCAGTGATATTATTGTCATTATGCACTCTGCAACACATTTCTGGTACTGGGTTTTGCCTAGGTCCTCAGCAGACCTTACAGCATGTACCACACTGTCAGAAATTCTTCGTTTTGTATCAAGCATGTAGAGGTCTGCACTTGTATCAATAAAAGGGTTGCCAAATTCGTCCATCAGATCAACGCTGCTCTTCACTTGTGATAGGAAAGTCTTCTCACTCGGTATTTGTTCATGAAGGAGTTCTGTGTCCTGTTTCATATAATGTTTGTCTCATACTCCATTAACAGTCTAGCTCTTTCTAGACCGGTGACATCCACCGCGTCAGTGCTGCTTCATTTTCAGTGATATCAATTATGCCTCTATCTCCTTTTACCATTGCATTCAGCCTGTTCGTGGACTTGATCATGGGCTAGTGCAGAGAACATGTGTGTGGTTTTCTTAGTAACAAAGATAAGTTGTTGAATCAAAGATATATGATATATATAAAACTTGAATACTTGTCTAGTGTCATTTCTGTAGTTAAAGGGATCCAACACCTACACTGAAAGCATTTTTTAAAAATATTTTCACCTTTAATATGTATGTTGCGATATTTCACATGTGTTCTACTGTATTAGTTGGCCCCCATAAACATATGTATAGACACCAAGTTCATGGTAATCGATGCACTTGCAGCTGACTTTAATATGGGGAAAACATATATTTTTAGTGGCCATTCTGAATTTTTACATTTTTAGCGGGAAGATGTATGTTATGATATTTCACGTGTTCTAGTGTATTAGTTGGCCCACAACCTTATGTATAGACACCAGGATCATGATAATCAGGGCACTAAGACCTGCTTTATAGGCAAAAACATGTTTTACGACAACCATTTTGAATTTCCAATTTTTTGGCTGGAAATGCTGGAATGACATCGTGGTTCCCGCAGTTTTTTAAATAAGCATGTTCAAAAACCCAATCAGGCAAATTTTTATGCTTCTTTCCAGAACTGCACACTTTGTGTAAAAATTGTTACATATCTGCTATACTCATTGGTTAAATTTGTAGTTAAACAAGAAAGAAACAGAGTGATTGGAGAAAATTCTCTTGCACTACCAGTGTGCTAGGAGTTAACCTTTTACCCATCACATATGATACAAAAAAATTATTATTTTAAATAATTTTTTTCAAACAACTTCAACAAAATCATGTAATGTGGTCCATCACTGAAATGAGCTCATTTCAATAAAGGGTCACATGATATGCTTTTGTTGAAATTTTTTAATAAAAAAATCTTTTTTTTAACTGCTCAGTCTGTAAATTACTCAGGTGGATGTGACCGATTTGACCTGTCAATTTGGTGACCATGTGTAAAAATTTATACGTGTCGAACAGTTTTACTGGTGGAGGGTCCCAAGCACTCCCAGGAATGAGTAACTGCTAGTCTTTCCAACTTACTAGACCCACACAAGCATGACTGAAGGCAGGTCTACCATCTTCATGTAGAATTCCTTCGGACACTGCACACTGTGTTCCTACTTGAACAATTGGGATTACAAGTGTCTTGGCAATGGGCACAATGTAGATAACATGGATCTGGATGGAAAGGAATAACTTTTGATTTGCATTTGTCAAATAGAACCAACTTATAAATAGAGATGGGCAATATACCAAACAAGCGCTCCCTGAGGCAATCACCTGACCATAGTTGTTTAAAGAAGGATTTAATTAGCATCTTTAGCTAGTAACGTTACAGAGGAATGAAATTATTTAATTATTTTTTCTACTACTGCTACCACAGAAATAATGCCCAGATTTCCAGTAATGCAAAACTAAGGAGTCCAAATATCAACCTAGAACTTAACTTGAACAAACTTGAGTCTGAGCCCTTCTCTTCCAAGCTGTGCATCAAATGTGAAAGCAATCTAACTGGTGGATCTTAAGAAGATTTTTAAATACATTTCCTCATATTGCACTAAGTTAAATTTGGGATACCATAGGGAGCCCAAATATGAACCAGACATTCAGTTTGAACAAACTTGAATCTGATCACCCTAGAGATATTGTATACCAAATATGAAAGGATTCTGACTGGTGAATCTGCAGAAAAAGATTTTGAAAGAAATTCCCGCATATTGCACTAAGTTAAAATTTGGGCTACCATAGGGAGCCCAAATATTAGCCCAGGGACCCGATTTGAACAAACTTGAATTTTACTCCCCTAGCAATGTTGGATACAAAAATATGAAAGGATTCTGACAGGTGTATCTGAAGAAGAAGATTTTTAAAGAAATTTCCTCATAAGGCACTAAGTTAAAATTTGTGCCATCCAAGAGGCAAACGGTGGACATAAACGCCTATGACTGCATGTGTGAACTTTTCATTTCACCCCATGTCTGAATTGCGACATCCTGACGTGACGCTGGCAACAGTAAGAACATGAAATTATGTAAATTCATACAGCTAGACTTGAATTATGAATTTACAATAACTTGTTTGGGATTTAAAGTCGATTATACTAAAAAAATTTGCTCCCCAAAGTTTATTGTACTTTCTTTTTTGACTCAGTATATGTACTTACTTAATTCATTCTGTCCTCTCGGTATTGGAACCTGCACTGTTGATAAAGACCTGGTTTTCTTCAATGCTGAAAATATTAGCATAAAATTCAATAAATAATCAATGCAATTATATATACGGTAAAGTTGTTTAACTGAAAATGGAACATGGTAAAATAAGGTATAGGGTAAAAAGGTGTATATCACACATCAATTCCTAAATATATAACGTTATGTAACGTTTTGTAAAACGATATATGTCTACATATTATGCATGTATCTGTATAACTTTATCTGAAAAGTACAGTGGAGCCCACTTAATTGGATATCTCTTAATAGTATATCCCTGTTAATTGAACATAATTTCCTAACACAAAACCAATTACCATACCTCCAGTACAAATTTGACCTGTTAATTGAATAAAAAAAACCCTCTTGTAACCTGTCGAGAAATTACCTTGACTCTCCCCAGTTTTTCTTTGTTCATAGACCTATTTGGCCTCAGTACATCCAATGGCATTTAATCTATTATATCTTGTATCTCCTGGAGCTCTGTCAAACAAGTTATAATAGAATAAATGCAAAGTTTATCTCTAGAATACAGGAAAGTGACACAATCCCTGTTAATTGAATACTCCTGTTAACTGAATAATTTTCATTGGCAATGTGGCTATTCAATTAACAGGGTTCTACTGTACTCTATTCATGAGAGGGAGTAATTATAAAAAACATGTTGAGACCGAAATACCTGATAAAACACCAAAAATTCTGTATTGTGCATTAAGTTTGGTAATGTGTAATGTCGCACACTTGATACAAAAATATTAGGACACTGTTCTAACTGTACTGGCAGTCATTGTTTCCATTTGATATCATATGATCTGCTTTACTGTACAGTGCTGTAAAATTTTGGATGTATTTAGCCATGACTTCCTTCTGGTGCTTTGGAACACTAGCCTGTGTGATTAACCCTTTACCCAACGCAGACAATATCAAATTTTATTATTTTAAAATCATTTTTTAAATGTTTTCCCAAAATTCCTACAAAACCATATTATGTGGCCCCTCTTTGGAATGAGCTTGATGAGCTCATTCCAAAGAGGGGTCACATGATATGGTTTTGTTGAAATTTTTCGAAAAATATTTTTTCAGCTGCTGAATTTGCATAATAAGTGGGTGGATGCGGGCGATTCATTGGATAACGGGTTAACCTCTTTATCCTTATTGTCTTGGAGATATCTATACATTTTTCACTGCACTTTGACAGACTATTTTCTGTTGGTTTACAGTTTTTTCGAACGCAGGCTTGGCTGCCTTTATGAACAACCAAAACTTGCTTAGAAACAATTGCCAACCTACTTATGTGTACCCAAAGACTTTACATTGGACATCTGTTCTGCTGCAGTAAAAAGTGATCAAAGTAAAAAGTAGGGCCTTAAAGAGTTAGCAATAAACCTAATTTTTAACTAAAATAAGAAAAACTGGCATAAATCTTCAACTTCCTTCCAATGAACACATCAAAACATTCAGCGATTTACATAGAAACTGTATTCCAATTTTTACTTTTAAAAAAAAACATAGCTTATGACCTCTTGCTGGAACAAGTACTTCAAGTATTCAGTCAGTTTCCTTGATGAATGCAGTTCAAAGAGATTGTTTTCTTACAGTTTTTCATTGTTTTGCTAGTACAGTGGAAACTTAACTGAATAGGCAGTAGAAATTATTCAATTCTAAAAGAAGTATTCAGTTAACCCTTTACCCAACACAAACAATATCAAAAGTTAAAAAATTTATACTAATTTATATATTTTTTATACTTACCAATGACCCAGATTTAGCTGGTGCTAAACTCTTTAATTCAGAGCCAAACACAAATTTTGTCCCCCCAATCCCCAAAATTTGCATCAAAAACCGAAAATTACAAGTCCTATATGGTCCTCCATACATTTACTCCTCTGCGCATGCGCAGTGTCAAGGAGGTCCCGAAATTAGCGCCAGTTATCATTCTTACAACCAGTGCCTGGTAAGTGTTATGTACTCAGCGGGGAGGTAAGAGTTCCCAACTCATGGGAAGGCCATCCCCGTCTGGGTCATTGGTAAGTATAAAAAATATATAAATTACTATAAATTTTTCAACATTTTCATTCTGGACCAATGACCCAGACCTAGCTGAATAGTAAATAGGCTGGAGGGCCTAGGACATAAAGGAAAATCCAATAGGCTCAATTATCTATAACAGAATATCCCCTCCAGGAGAAAAGGAGAGATAGGCTTTACATGTATCTTTCTTATTTATACAAAAGAAGAAAGACACAATACCAATCTGTAATTGAGCATAATAATCATCAATGATCTCTATTAACATCCAGTATAACCCTTTATACTAATATTTTTAAAGGTAAGCCAATAAATAAAGGAAGTCCAGAGAAATGAGACTCTTTATACTCATTAAAAGTGTCCGAGGATTGTATATTAACGCTCGTTTGACACGTGACATATACAAATGCTTCACACCGAGCTAAACTTTAAAAATATTACATGACATAAGTAAACATTAGCGTTACACTTTAAAACCATCCCGGTACAGACTCAGAATTACTGACTCTAGGGGAGGTATTCCCTTGCTTTTCACTATAAAGCAGGTGACCTAAGGGAATACCCGCCCCCTCCCCCCCCCCCCCCCCCCCCCCCTTCCCCTTGCCCTGGGTCAAATATCCCAGAGCGAAGAGAGCAGCAGGACAGAGTCACTGCCGGAACAGAAAGCCTACATAACTATAGTTGCAACTGTTTAGTGGATGATATTCTGAGCAACTGATAACGGACCTGAACAATGGAGGTCTCCAGAAATGGACTCAATATTTCTGAGATAAAAATTAGTGAATGTAGAAGGTTGAGACCAATACGCAGCCTTCTTTAAATCAGTAATAGCAATACAATTAGCACAGGCCCAAGAAGTAGAAAGAGCTCTTACTTCATGAGCTGAGATCTTGAGTGCCGACTGCTGAGAAGAAGATAATTTTTCATAAGCAGTATGAATAGTTAATTGAATCCATCTAGCAATAGAATGGACCATAATATCCTTTCTATTAGGCATCAAAGACAGAAAGAAATGCTTACGCCCCTTTCTGATGAACTCAGATCTACGTTTGTAAATACGTATTGCTCTAACAGGACAAAGTAAAGGCCTACGCCCATCAGAAGATGGAAGGGCCTTAATAACAATAGGCTCAGGATACTTATTAGGAGCCTGATTCTTAGCCAAAAATCCAACATTGGTGGTATTACCAACACTACAGTAGTGAGAATCATCCACAGATAGAGCATGAAGCTCACTAACTCTTCTAGTAGAAGAAAAGGCTAAGAGAAAAGCTGTCTTATATGTTAAGAATTTGAAGTACACTGTGTCAAGAGGCTCAAAAGGCACTTCTTTTAGCTAAAGAAGAACCCAAGCCAAATTCCACTCGGGAATTTATCTAAGGGTTCTAGGTCTATTTATCGAAAAATTTCTAACTAATTTAGATAAAGAGACATTAGTTCCAATCATTAAGCTATCATGATGTGCATAGGTATCGGATAGCAAAGACCTATAACCCTTGATGGTGATAGGCTGCAATTTGATCTCATCAAACAAGTATACTAGAAAGTTTGCAATGTCTCGAATGGAAGGATCATAAATATCTATGGAATGATCCCCACACCACTGACGAAAGACCTTTCACTTAGCAGCATAGTTTAGCGAAGAGGAGGTCCTCCTACAGTTAGAAATCGCGTCCACTGCTCGTCCTGTAAAATGCTTTCTGTGCAAGAAGGACCGCACAATGGAAATACGTGAAGGTTTAGACCTTGCGGATTGTGATGGAGGATGCGCGATTTCCCCTGCAAAAAAAGATCTTCCCGTTGAGGAAGCTTCCTCGGCATGTCCCACAACAGACACCTGAGTAGATTTATCCATGGTCTCTGTGGCGACAGAGATGCTACCAACAGAATCTCTTGCATTGCAATTGTTTTATCTTGAGCAATATCTGCTGAATCAACGGTGCTGGAGGATATGCATGTCCTATCATTCCGTCCCAAGAGATCGAGAGAGCGTCTACTGCAAACACTTGAGGATCTGGACAAGGTGACACATACGTCTGCAACTGATTGTTGAGATGTGTCGCAAATAAATCCATCATTGGCCATTCCCATTGGTAGCAAATCTGATTGAATACTTGCTTGTTGAGAGTCCATTCTGACGGCAACAGGCGACCCCTCCGTGAAAGGGAGTCTGCTAAGACATTCAGACGACCCGGAATATGACATACCGATAGGAGAATCTGATGTTCCAGTACAAACAGAAGAATTCTTTCCGTTAGATTGAGCAACGGAATGGAATGAGTGCCACCTTTGTTCCGAATATACGCAACTACCGTCGTATTGTTGGACAGATTTGCACGTGTGCATTCTGAATAACATCTATCCAATGATGTAGAGCAAGCCAAATCGACATCATTTCTTTGATGTTGATGTGATTGCATAAAAACTGCGGATCCCAAAGACCCTGGCACTTTAAATCCGATGGGCTCAGTGTCGCGCCCCAACCTGTTTGACTGGCATCTGTCATAATCGTAAAACTCGGATCTGGCAATTGCAGTGGAACTCCCTGAGTTAACCACTGAATATCTTGGCTTGACAAGAGGATGTCCATCTTGAGCGAATGAATCTTCATTCTCCAATTCTGAGTCAGATAGACCTGGAGAGGACGAGTGTGTAGCTGCCCCATTGGAATGAGGTCCATGCCAGCTCCGCACAGACCAATCAGTCTCATAAATTCTCTTGCTGTAACTTTGTCTGAGTGAAGACAATAGTGAGCGTAACAACTGACTAGTTTCGCTCTGGTTAACGACAGACGAACGAGATTGTTGTGCGTCTCGAAGCTCATCCCCAGGTGGGTGAATGACCTGGACAGCACCAGATCCGACTTCTCTTCGTTTACTATGAAACCGAGACGTCGGAGCAATAGAAGCGGATTCTGCATATCGTTCTGAAGCGTTAACTCGTTGCCGTATCTCTGAAGAATATCGACCAGGTAAGCCGACATTACCGCAGACGAATGAGTTTGGAAATAAGTCATTACCGAGTTCACTACTCGAGTGAAAGCCCAGGGCGCTAGATTCAGACCAAAGCACATCGCTCGGAACTGGTAAACAACACCTAGGACAGCGAAGCGAAGATACTTTCTGAACGCCGGATGTACCATGACGTGAAAGTACGCATCTTTGAGGTCTATGCTCGCAGCATAGTCGTTCACTCGAATGTTCACTCTGACCGATCGAATGGTCTCCATGTAGAACTTTGGAGCCACGATCAGCTTGTTTATCCAGCTTAAATCGATCACTGGACGGAACAAGCCGTCTGGTTTCGGAACCAGAAAGAGATGGCTATAGAAACCTGGAGATTCATGGTTTTCTACGACCTCTATCACGTTCTTCTTAAAAGAGACTGGACTTCTGAAAGAAGAGCCGTTCTTTTCTGAACATTTGACGAAAGCTGAGTCCATCTTGGACATCGAGTTAACGGAGGTTTGCCTCTGAAGGACAGTTTTAGTCCTTCCGAGAAACCCTTCAAACTCAAGGGTCTTCCGTAATTGATTCCCAGTTGTTTGAGAAACTTGACAGTCTTCCGCCCACCGGAACGTGACAGAGGTCTAAACCCTCACCTCCTGGATCTGCGAGGCTTGCGGGAGGAGAAACTATGTCCTCCGCGACCGGCACCTCGGCCCGTCAGCCTAGGGCCATCTGACCGATTATTTCGGCCAGCGTTACTGCTCGAGTCGCTACTCTGACGGTTTCTTGAGTAAGACCTAGAGGACGCATAGGAACCTCTATAGGAACTTCCCCTGGACGAACTCGTCCCAGAAGTACCTGGCCTACTCTTCTCTGCTGGTTCCGATTTTTTGGAAGCAGATTTAAATAGTAGAAAGCCTGAAGCTTTCTTAGTTAATTTATCATATATTGCAGAAAGCTTGCCGTTAAAGAGAAACTCTCCAGAGACCGGAGTGACTCGAAGAGAGTTTTTCACCTTACTGTCCACGCATGTGGAAGTAGCTAGGGCCGTGTCACATCTAACCAACTCCAGATTTGCCACTGAAAGGGCGGAGTTATACATGGAGAAAGCTATGGCCCTGGACAGAACTCTTAAGGACGTCTGTACATCTTGGAATTCTGGTCCTTCTAAGCGTAATGACAACGCTCTGGTAAGGTGATCTGCGTATGAAAGAGCATCTAAACTAGCCCTGTTAGACGATATTGTCATTTCCAACGTAGACGAAGGAAGTGACATAGACGATGGCATGGATAATTCAAGGTCTTCAGCCTGGTCGTCTAAACGCAGAGGAACTCTCTGGATGCCCTGACCTGCCATTTCAAATTTGGATTGATGAAAGGCAGCTGTAGAGCAGATGCCGGTAGGAAGGCTGACCTGCCATCTTGTTGGCAAGTTTGTCGATAGCATCATCCACTAATTCAAATATCCGTGAGACATTTCTGGACTGTGACGGAAATTCCGGGACAATGTCCCTAAACCGATTAAAAAAGTCTGTGTCCAGTGGCGCTATCACCCTCCTATCCGGCTGCGCAGCATTTTGGTCCAGCGGAACAACTTCAGGAAGGGATTGCCGGATGAACTCAACAGCAATTTTATGTTGTTCCGAAAGGGAAAAGACTAACTCATCGGAATCCCTTTCGCCATCCTGCCGGACCTCTTGTAATTCCCAGTCGTCCTCACCTGATCCTGCAGCGGAACGTACCGACCCAGCATCGTCTGAAACTTCATGATCCGACAGAGGCTCTGCCGGTTGCTGGGATGCTGCGATGATCTTTGCTATCTGTGATAGCACGTCTGTTACGGAAGCCTGGGGAGCCGCAGTCTTACTGGATTTAGCCGCCGGAAGCTCCCTGGATGTTGCATCCTGCATACATCTTTTGTGCGAACGTCTAGATGTAGAAGGCCTCGTATCCCTGGCTACTGGATGGCGTGACCTGGTCACTGTGGAATCCCTGGTCGGCGAAGCTGACTGTATCGCACTGGTCATGTAGCCAAGGTGCGGTCGTGTGTTGCCGTGAGGATGAGGAAGCCTTATAGGTAGCCTCGCCGAACTACCTATATACCGGAGCGTCCGGAGCGGCGGACGTAAGCTCCCACTGCATAACGCTAAGGACTACAACATCAGGTCCCCGATGTTGCAGTATGAGAGAGGTACCCCTCTCGCTTGCAGCTCTTGCCGAGCTGGACAAGCTAAATACCGGACTATCAGGCTTCCTCCGATCCATCCTCCTTTCCGTTGTCACTGGGTGTGCACATGGTAATTTTATAGTGCTCGCAACACCCGACTCTCTGTCCTGGACCGCAACGGACGAACCCGGATGCTGACCCATTTGGTGAATGGACGCGACACCAGGCGAGATAGCGGACGTCAACCCCTTCGATCGAACTTGCGAACTCCCGGGTAATTGACAGATCTCCATGAGCACTTTTGCCACTAGCTCTTCTCTTGTTTGTGACGACGGAGGCACACTTCTGGACGACATCACAGAAACATCACACTGTTCTTGTTCCTCTGAAAAAGAGAGTGAGAGGCTAGAGTGACTCTGCGGAGAGAGGACCGGCATGGCCCTCTCCCCAGTAACAACATACCGTGACACACTTTTCCAACGTTTGTCATCCCAATTGAAACACACAGAACAAAGATCAGTGCGAGTACATTGAGTACAATTAATACAGAGATCATGAGAATCAGAGGAAGAGTTCCTCCTATTACAATTTGAACAATAATCATTCATTGTGAAAAGGGTAAACAATCATAGTACTCGCACTAATCCTTGAAAAGAAAGATACATAATAAAACAATCCATTATAATCATTTAAAAAAAATGATTTCAAAAGAAAAAAAATTTTCGAAAATTTTTTTTCCGAAGAGCCCAAGTTCCCAATGGGAACCCTGAGCCCAAATGGATCCCAAAAAAGCCTAAGTGTGGACAAAAATTTTAAATCATTTTGAAAAATTAATGTAACACTTACGGACAATATTAATGTATCTTGCTAATAAGTGATGCAGAAGACAAGTAATCACTATCAAAAGTAACTGTTGTCAATCTAAGCAAAAGTGTCAACAAACCGGAAACATGACTCCAGGCACTGAAAAAACCTGGCCCGAAATCAGTTACCAATTTAAACACTATCTGATGCAAAACAGAGGCTTCCAGAGAAGAAACTGTAGAACATCAGATGGTAGATGCAGACCAAAACGCCTAAACACCCCTAGGGTGAGGACGTAAACGTGGGGAAAAAACAGAAAAAATTCTGTTACCAAGCCAAAACTGCCAAGAAATTTTAGTAATAAACATTACAAAATATAAGCCAAAACATGGGAGAATAGCAAAGGGTAATAAGGAAAGGGAGAGAGGAAACACTGATCAAACAATGGTACATTAATAGCAAGAATGACAACAACAGGGCCATGCCTCGAAAATAGGCAACATGAAATAATTTCATAAAATAATTATAAGTTACAGCCCTGAACATTTTCTTGCATTATTTTTTCCTCTCCTCCTTATATTTCCTCTATATTTCCACCATTTCTCTCATCAAAATGTGCCTGGCATCATGAAAACTGAGATTTGGAAGCACAAATGACAGTGAAATGTTAACTGTTTGAGGGCCAAACAAAGAATGATAATTGGCATCAATGTCGAGACCTCCTTGACACTGCGCATGCGCAGAGGAGTAAATGTATGGAGGACCATATAGGACATGTAATTTTTGGTTTTTGATGCAAATTTTGGGGATTGTAGGCACAAAATTTGTGTTTGGCCCTGAATTAAAGAGTTTAGCACCAGCTAAGTCTGGGTCATTGGTACAGTATAAAAATATTATTTTTTCATTTTTCTTAAAACATTTCAACAAAACCATACCATATGACCTCTCATTGGAATGAGGGGTAACATGATAAGGTTTTGATAAAATTTCTTTTTGCATAATGTTTTTCAACTGCAGCATTTTTTTTATACTATGTGGGCAGAGGCAACCGATTCATTAGGTAAAAGGTTAAGGAGGATTCAGTCACTTTCCTGAATTCTAGAGAATTTCTTTTTTATGTCTTATTTGACAGGATTCTATGAGCTCTATCAAGCAAGATATAATAGAACAAATGCCTGTAATGCATGTACTGAGGCCAAATTTGTCTATAAACAAGGGAGATTTGGTGATTGTTAGGGTAATTTCTTGACATATTTGAGAGATGTTTTATTCAATTAACAGGAGTCTACTCCTTTAGCTATATGCAATTAACAGGTCCAATTTCTACAGAAGGTATAGTAAATGACAAATACATTTTGTAGTCATGGGAAAGATCAACAAAATAGTCATGGAAAAGATCAACACAAAAATATAAATTTTATAGTAAATTTCCTTTCTTATTATACCTATCGCAATTGTTTACTACAGGCTTGCACTACAGTGGAAGACCCTAACTCGGATAAAATACTCTCTATTTTAATCTTTCCCAAGAGATTTGGGAAAGAAAAGTGGTGTAAAAAACACCACGAAAAAATAAGCCCAAACTGGGCCGAGCACCATTGGTGCACACCCAGTAGGGGATGCTCTTCCTTAGCACAATTCCACGAGTTCCGTTAACCAGTGCATAATGCAGTCATCAGCTAATCATTCTTTTGAGTCTGCCAACATAGGAGTTATGTGATCAGTGGGGAGGAAGGATTCTTATCCGAATAAGAAGATGGGAGGGCCTCCATGTAAATAATTGCAGTTGGTATAATAAGAAAGGAAATTTACTCTAAAATTTATATTTCTTATCAACCTACCTTACAATTGGTTACTACAGGCTGAATAGACAAAAGGATGGAGGGAATCACATAACAAACCCACACATAACTCAATTGCAATAGAACCGTGGACAGAGGAAGAGATCCCTAGTCCTATCAAACCATAGCCTCACAAACATTAGTAAAAGTCAATGAAAGATGAGGCGTATGGTGATGTGCGACGCAGACAGAAAGGGCAGTAACAGCACGGAGCTGGAACTGATGTTGTAAGAAGCTGAATGGCTGGGATAGACAACCGCCTGAGCAGAAGAAAAAGGGCCCGTTGAACAAAGGTCCTCTGCCTGCTCCTGCAACTGTCGCAGATAAGTGGAGAAGGTAGCATTTCTCCAGAAGGCTGCCAGCATAACATCCGACAACATGACGGAGTTAGTATAAGCCCGAGAGGTAGACAATGCACGCACCTCGTGGCAGAAAAACGATTGGTAATACAATCGCCAGTCGCTAGATGAGCAGAAGCTGCACGAATAGCAAGACAAATCCATCGAGAAATGGATTCAAGAGAGATCTGGCATGTGAAAAAATGCATATCCACCCGGGATAAAGGCACGAACACCCCCGCCCAAGCAGAGCAGCACCCAAGAAAGTGTACATCTTGGAGTAAACTGCAAAGTCCTAGGCCTTTTCAAGGAAAAGCGGAGAACAAGCTTGGAGAGGCAAGGATGAGTGCCGATACGATGCTGTCCCACATAGGAGAAAGGTCTCCGAAGCATGGACTTGTATCCATTTCTGGAGACCCCCAGAATCAAACAAATACCAGAAACTCTGCAATTGGTGTAATCAAAGAGAAGCAACAGAGTATCGCACATCATCGACAGAAGAACCTTCCACTTAGCCGTAGAGGCTAAACCAGTGGAGTGAGTGCCTCCTTGAAGAAGAAAAGCAACTCCAATGCTCGTCTCGAAAAAACCACTACCTAGGAGACAGGACCAGATAAAAGACATGCGTGAAGGCACAATGAAGTCAGGTCGACTTGAAACCTCCTCGAGGCGACCTTGGCAAAGAAAAGTCGCGATGCAGAGGGAGACATGCTGGAACCGCCACTAACAGAGAGCGGAGCAGATTGATCCACACCCACTGAGGCAACAGGGGTGCGATCGAAAGGATTCAACAACTGCAGGTTCATATCTGGGCTAGAACCTGAGGCAGGTTCGGAACCGGCAAGAAGGCATAGCCGACAAGACCGTTTCAAAGGATGGACAGAGCATCCACGGTACAAGCCAGAGCATTTGGACACGGGGACACGAAAGTGTTCACCTCATGGTTCCAACGAGTCGCAAAAAGATTGATGTGGGAACAACATCGCAAAGAGACTGGAACAGCACCATGTGTAGCATCCACTCAGTTAAAAAGAACCTGCCCCATTGGGACAGGGAGTCGGCTAGGATGTTCAGATGACCAGGAAAGTGACAAACCACCACTCCGGTGTTGATATCCTGAGCGAGCAGTAGAAGATCCTGAACCAATTCATACATGGGAACATAGTGCGTGCCGCCCTGGTTCCGAATGTAAACAACCACTGTAGAATTGTCAGACCACAGAAGGACCTGACAATTCAAAAAGTGGGGGATCCACTGCCGGAAACTCAGAAGAAGAGCAAGAAACTCTTTCTGGTTGACATGAAGAGCTGCTAGATCCTGGTCCCATGACCTGTGAAGGAAAAGACCTAGTGGATCAAACGTTACACCCCAACTGAGATCGCTGGCGACTGCCGTTGGAACACGATCGGACGTGGGGAAGTCCAACGGAACTCCCTACATAATCCACTGAACATCTGTCAGGGGAGAAGGTGACAAAGAAGAGACTCCGGTAACAGAAGCACCAGAACCAGAGGATCGACATTCGGCCCCCAACGACTGAGCAGAAAGTGTTGGAGAGGTCAGACATGTAGTCGACCTAGAGGAATGAGATCCCTCACTGAAATGCAGAGACCAAGCAGTTGGGGAAGACTCTGAGCTGATGAAGTCCATCCCAGATGACAAAACAACACAGAAGGGACCAGGTCCGACTTTTCTCCATTGACTCTGAACAATAGTGACGTGTGTAGGCTCAACAGTGTGACAACATCAGACTCTAGAAAAGCAGCAATGGATTACCTCTGGAGGATATCAACTAGATAAGCCAAAGAAGACACCCAGAACTGTGTGCGATGTAATACTAACACATGCGCCATCAGATAGGTGAAGGCCCAAGGATCCAGGTTGAGGCGAAAGGGCATGGCCTTGAACTGGAAAACATCCAGAGGAATTGAGCGGCAAACCAATCTGAAAGCCTCCATGCTGAACTGAGGGGCAATGATAGACAACGTTAGAATACTCAGATCGATAACCTGTCTGAGTTGGCCATCCTTCTTCGGCTCCAAGAACAGGTGGGAATAAAATCCCACTGAAAGAAAGTTCTTGATGACCTTGATCGCCCCTTTTGACAGGAGATTGCCTATCTCCGTGATCAAAAGTTCCCAATGTGTAACATTGAAAGGGACTCATGTTGGAAGAGGCACTCGCGACTGAGTGGAATGCCTCAACCTAGGACGAAATCGAGATGACTACTGCCGACGCCTACCCTATCCTGTGAGAGAGTAGAAGTGGCGACAGGAGGATCAGCCCTTAGCTTCGCAGAGGAAGCAGAAGGGTACTTGTTAGGCTTTAGAAGGCAAGGCGCCTGCCACCAACAGAAGGCAGATCAAGCTGACTAAGCAGCTGCAGATCAATGGAATGACAAAGGGAGTCATCCCGGACCATCACCACGGAACCATGGAATAGTCGCAGACCCATCGATAGAGGCAGATTGAAGAGCAGTGCACTGCCCCTCAAGAAGGGAATGTCTTGTGTCCAGCACAGCAAACCACCTGTGAACTAATTCCAAGCTAGCCGTGTTACAGGCATGTGTGTGAGAAGATGCATGAGCACCTCGGACAGCCCACACAAAACAAAAATCTGTTCATCATCAAACTCATCTGGGAGCAGATAAGCAGCAAAGCAGAGATGGCGTGATTGAAGAGAGAAAGCATTCCAGCATCTCTTCTGATAAGCCCAACACGGACTCCAGAGTCTCCATATGAAAAAATGGCCGGCTTAGGATTTGGAGTCCTGATCAAAGACCATCAAAGTCTGGCAGACTGACGGATTGGCGACATCGTAGGAACAACAACGCACCAGAGGCAAAAAAGTGTCCACCCTGATGAAGAACGACGTCTTCATAGCCTTGGACCTTAGCTTAGAGTCCAAAGCCGTGAATGCTTCAACCACCTGTACCCACAGGCATGGTCAAAGGCGCCCAGAAGCAAGTTGCTCCACAGGCTGAAGGCATGCGAATAATGATCGCAGCTGGGCTGACATTGTCGGCTAGTTTGACAGTTTGAAACCTGGAAGGAACCCAAACACAAAGTCAAGAGCTGCCCCCAAGTCAGAAGACTGTTGGCTCTCGATGTCAGGAATGTCGGACTCATCCCATGAGTCGGAAGACACATAGCCCATCATGGGCAAACCAGCCGATGCCTCCCATGGTGTAGGCACACCAGGGGGATCCGCGGCCTGTTTGAAATACCGGGAGGCGGCGCCACAAGGAGCGCCTGGAAACCACTCATAGCCTTGCTGAAAGCAATGGAAAAAGGCTCTTGGACAGAACCTAAGTGAGCAAGGAGAGGGCCTCCCTAAGCTCACTGACTATCGGAACGGTATGATGTGGGAACGAACCGACAAAGTGGCTTCACTCCTGACCCATTTACCAGTGAAGGGTCAGGATCCTCAAATACACCCAACACGTGTCGACGGGCTGCCGCCGAAAACATCTGAAGGCAGATGTACATTGGGGTATCACATACCCTGAGGATCAACAGAGCAGAAACTCAGGAGAGTCGCCATGGACCTCAGTAGGACAGAAGGTCCAGGCTGCACAAAAAGTGTTGGTCACACAAAACTGGCCATGGGACCAGAGTGCATGGACGAAACACATGGAGCTCATGGTGACCCCACCATGAACATCCGAATCCAATGAGAAAAACTGAGGTACTTGATGGCTGAGAGACCACAGTAGAGGGTTCGACCGGCAGCCCCTTCCAACTTTGCCAAGTTGAAGTCAGGGAAGGCTGAGGCCAATACCCCATGTCTACACTACCAGACATCCCTGCAGACCCCTGCAGGGATAAAAAAAACTGCCGTGCTCAATGGCTGAGAGGACACAGAATGGGGGTTCGGTCAGCAGCCACTTCCAACTTTGCCGAGTTGAAGTCAGGGAAGGCAGAGGCCAATACCCCACATCAATACTACCAGACACCTCTGCAGACCCCTGCAGGGATAAAACTGCTGTGCTCAACGGCTGAGAGGACACAGTAGGGGGTTCGGTTGGCAGCCACTGCCGACTTCGCTGAATTAAAGTCAGGGAAGGCTGACGCCGACACCCCACAACCACACTACAGACATCACTGCAGGGAAAAGCCGAGGCCGGCTAAAATGGTGACCGATGACGTTGTAGCCAGAACAGTAGTAGCAGCAGATATGATGGGAGCTGTTGAAACTGGCGGAAAAGGGGAGAGGGCAACCTAGCTCGGCCTCCTAAGGAGGAGTCCCAATCCTAGTGACAGCCTCAGATGGCGACTGGAGAGGGCACATAGTCCCGGAACCAGGCATCTCTTCACCAAACATCCAACAGCTCCTGCAGTATTCACCACAGTAAAAAACTGCAAATCCCACCTGGAGAGGGAATAACTCTCACCAGACATGGTCGTGTTGGGAGGCCCCAAAAGGACAGCGTTCTCCTCCCCCCCCCCACAGGTGTGGGAGGAGCTGCACACACCCCATGGTGGGGGTATAACTCTCACCAGACGTGGTCGTGTCGGGAGGACCAGAAACAGCAGCGTCCCCCCTCCCCCCCCATGGGTGCAGGAGGAGCTGAACTCCCCCACGGAAGGTGGTTTTACTCTCACCAGATGTGGTCATGTCGGGAGGCCCCAAAACGACAGCATCCCTCCCCCTCCCCCACGGGTGCGGGAGGAACAGCCACGAGAACACACCAAAGGCGAGGGCAGAAGGAATTGCCCTAAAGGAACCGAACTGGAAATAACAGAGGTGAGAGCAGTAGAAGAAAAAGGTGAACTCAACAGATATAGAAAGTAGAAGAACACCCCCCCCCAACTACGAGAGAAGGTGGCAGAAAAAAGAACCGGTGGGAACACAATAGAACCCAGACGGCCGACAGGGACCTAAAAAAACAGAAATTCTGCCCTCAACAGAGTGCAAAAATCCTGTCCATACAGTCCCTCATTGACACCTAACTCCAAAAATAATATTAAAATTTATCAACTGAAAATTGGTTGAAAATATTAACGAAAATATATAAAACACAGTAATTTATTATATGATCCTCAGACCCATAATTCCAGTCACAGGAAAACCATTATCGACGAGTTGAATTATCATTGTTTCGTTTTGCAAATGGCGACACATCCTCCAAGTGGCACGGATAAAAAAAATAGGCCGATGAAATCGTCAGATGTGTACCCATACGCGCAACTAGTAGAAAGCTGTATGACGGAGGGCCACCACGGATGCCGACATTATGTACACCATACAAGGTATGGGTACACCTAGAAATGGATTGGAGGAGTGTCTAATTTGATGGATAAAGGGTTAATATGACAATCGGATTGATATTTTTTGAGTTATCTCATGCCAAAGGGATTGGAGGAATTTTCAATTTGAAGGATAAAGGGTTAATATCTCCGGATCAAATTATCAGATTAACACCAAAAACTATACAGCTCAGCACATCAGTAACCTGAACACAATTATAAAGTAACTTGACAATCCAGGCAATATTTTTCAAGTTATCAAATGCCAAAGGGATTGGAGGAATTTTCAATTTGAAGGATAAAGGGTTAATATCTCCGGATCAAATTATCCGATTTACACCAAAAACTATAGAGCTCGGCACATCAGTAACCTGAACACAAATATAAAGTAACTTGACAATCCAAGCAATACATTTCAAGTTATCGAATGCCAAAGGGATTGGAGAAATTTTCAATTTGAAGGATAAAGGGTTAATATCTCGGGATCAAAATAACAGATTTACACCAAAAACTACACAGCTTGGCACATCAGTAACCTGAACACAAATATAAAGTAACTTGACAATCCAAACAATATTTTTCAAGTTATCGAATGCCAAAGGGATTGGAGGAATTTTCAATTTGAAGGATAAAGGGTTAATATCTCGGGATCAAATCATCAGATTTACACCAAAAACTATACAGCTTGGCAAATCAGTAACCTGAACATAAAAATAAAGTAACTAGACAATCCAAGCAATATTTTTCAAGTTATCGAATGCCAAAGGGATTGGAGGAATTTTCAATTTGAAGGATAAAGGTTTAATATCTCGGGATCAAAATAACAGATTTACACCAAAAACTATACAGCTCGGCAAATCAGTAACCTGAACACAAATATAAAGTAACTAGACAATCCAAGCAATATTTTTCAAGTTATCGAATGCCAAAGGGATTGGAGGAATTTTCAATTTGAAGGATAAAGGGTTAAGATCTCGGGATCAAATTATCCGATTTACACCAAAAACTATACAGCTCGGCACATCAGTAACCTGAACACAAATATAAAGTAACTTGACAATCCAAGTAATATTTTTCAAGTTATCGAATGCCAAAGAAATGGATACGGACGCCGGACGGACAGACGGACGGATGGACAGATGGATGGACGGACAGACAGACAGATGGACAGACGGATGGACAAAGGATGGACGAACGACGGATGGTCACCCCGGATGTCGACATTATGCGTACCATACATAGTATGAGTACACATAAAAAAGAATGATTAATTGATGACTGCTTTGCACACTGTTAACGGAAGTCGTGGAATTGTACTAAGGGAAGAGCATCCCCTACTGGATGTGCGCTGATGGCGCTCGACCCAGTTTTGGCTTATTTTTTCATGGTGTTTTTTACACCACTTTTCTTTCCCAAATCTCTTGGGAAAGATTAAAATAGAGAGTATTTTATCTGAGTTGTGGTCTTCCACTGTAGTTCAAGCCTGTAGTAAACAATTGTAAGGTAGGCTGATAAGAAATCGACAAGTCTTTATGGATACTGAATGTTTGGGTTTCTTTGACAAATATACCTACACCACCCCTTCCTTTGTCATCATCAGTCTGTATTCGCAAACGTAGAGGGTGATATCCCTCCAGTGAGTAGGTGATGTTTTCCTTAATAGTAAAGGTTTCCGCCAGCCCTATTGTGTCAAGGTGATTAGAGTCACTTTGTAAAGTATGCATCAAGTCCTTTAGAGGCTCCCAGTTCGCATTCAAGCCTGTAGTAAACAATTGTAAGGTAGGTTGATAAGAAATGCCACCAAATGAGCTGCTAACATATTGTCACACCCTTGGATGACATGTAAAGCTGTTCTGCTTGTCATGGTTATGCCTCCCCAAACCGTAACTGATCCACAACCAAAAAGATTGTGCTGCCTAATGGTAATGTCATGGTATTGTTCTGTTTCGCCAGTCATGGAAGTCAAGAGTGAACCTCGATTCATCGGATAACATGACATTGCTTCACTGACGATTGTCCCAATGGTGTCATGCTCCACACCAATTACACCTTGCTTTGATGTGACGTTCAGTCAAACGTGGAATTATTCGAGGTCATCGAGTGTACAAATTCCTACTGTGTAGGCATTTTTGGATAGTCTGACCACTGACTCGCACATCTGTCACTCAGTGCAACTGTTGTCCAATTTCTGAGGCACTTTCATGGCAGTTACATAATGCTGTGGTTCGGATGGAATGATCCTGGTTAGTGATTGTTGCCCTTGGACAACCTGACCGACATCTGTCATCAACATTGCCTGTCTGACAGTAGTGTAACCACAACCTGCTTATCACCGATTGAGTAACTTTGAGCCAATGCTGTCTGTCTGTTGACAGCTTCCAACATGCCAATGGCACATAAACATTTGTCATGTGTAAGTCTTCACATACCTCAAAAGTTACGTTTCGGGAAACTATTTGTGAATGAGTTTATACCAAGAAAAGAAGAATGGGACATCCGAAAAAATTTTGCCTGTCCAGTACAAATGAAAATTTCAAAATGTACCCCACAGACATTAACGCGGCGCTTGTACGAAAAATCTCCACGAGGTTTTCGTGGGCTTGTGACATTCAGTGTCCACACTAAACTTGGTAACATATTGATGTATCCAATAACATGTATCCAATACCATTTTCCGAAAATATCAACATCAATTTGGATATCCCCTACTTTTTTTGAATAGTATACTATCACAACAGCTCAAATTGCTCAATGACTTGCGGCATTAGATATTCAGCTTATGACTGAAAGTTAGAAAGAAGTATAATTTTTAATTCCTGATTTTTAAGAAATTTCTTGAGGTATCTTCTCAGTAACTGTCAGCAGCTCATCAAAGTAGCATATTAAATAATTAATGGAATGCCACATCCCCAAATAAAAAAAAGAGGTCAGGACATATTTAGCAGCAAACACTAAATAGCTGAGATGGACATGCTCAATAAACATTAAACTTTGTGCAGTGTTCACACTGTCAGTTGCCAATGCAGCTAGGGCTTTCACGATTAATCGATTGATCAGTCACAGAGAAATCGATCAGTATTTTTCATTGTCAAATAATTGGTAAATTGTACCCCGTTTTATACATTCAATAATTAAAAGAAAATTTGATGAAAAAACTTTTGTTTCTAAAGGTAAAGGGTTAAGAACATCAACATTAAACCTCAAGAAGCTGTTAGACACATTTGTCTTTTGGGTACATTCAAAGCTTTGATGTTCTGAACTTTTGAACCATCAGTGTAATAATCAAGACCAGTCGGCAGTTGCGAATTTGCAACAGTGTGTCTGTGATGTTCTTCCTTCAAAAGTTAGAATACTCACATTTGAAATACTGATAAGGTTTTTTCACTTGTATAAATAAATATCTAAACTCAATCATTTAAATGGAGACATAACTCCTACCTCCAACACACACACACAGAGTAACACTTGTTTCCATGTTGGACTGGATTTGATCTGTAAAGCAAATGGCGGCTGCAAATAACTGTCAATAGTGTATCTGCCCCATTTGTAAGATGTCAGAACAAGCACCTACAAAACGTATTCGAGCAAAGGCTCCGGTAATACAGAAACTGAAAGTATGGTTTTCTGAAAACAGATTTTCTTGCAAAATTTCTTAACCCTCTCCCCCCGACGTGCCTGCAGATATTCAGTGAGGCATTGGTTGTTGCAGCGGAACCCAGCTGAGAGTTCAGGCTTTTTTCCAGTATTTCATGCTGGATGGTGTTTTCAATATCTTTAAAATGCATTTTTATTTCCTTCACCCAGAAAGTTGTTACTCGTTAATCTTTTATGATTGTTTTACACTATGTTTTACATGCCACCAATGACACACTTAATAGGTTAATCACCTGGGCTAATACATAAAATGCACAATGTCAACAATGTGAGGATCGTCTTCGTTGCTTACTTGAGGTAGATCAACTAACTTGAACTTCATTTTTAACGACTTCAAAAAGAGAGGGAAAGGGGGTCATCTAGATACAATTAATTGACTATTATCGATTATTTGCGACAATTAACCGATTCCTAAATTCAAAAATCGTGACAGCCCTGAATGTGACCAATTGTCTTGAAATAAAGACTAGCTAGAAATGCTTTTTGTAGCAACATCCAGTCACTGTGGTGAAACAATTTTTCCGCTATATTTTGGGTTGTCATTCAATAAAAAAAAGAAATTTTTTTCTAAATTATTAGTGCTACAGTATTCTATTTATTAAGTATTTGTAGGGTGCATGAGTTTCCAAACTGGTGTAAATTCCTACACTCCCTGGAAAACACAAGAATAACTGATATTATAAAGGGTCATGTGTGTGTTAGCATTAGTATTATTCAGCGAGGAAACAATTGGATCAGTTGAAAAGGAAGAAAATTGGTTGTCACACATGTATTTCATTGGTTGTAGAAGGTCTATGGTCCTAGCTTTTAAACCAAGGAATCTCAATTAATGGAAGATATATGAAAATGCAACTGCTGGAATTTAATTTTATATTACCTATGTCAAGCAGGAATTCTACCAAGCACTATAAAAGGTCTGAGCCACTGAACTGACAGCTCTTGAGTTTTTCAGAAGATAGCTCTGACAGGAATCGATCTCCGGTTTACGACACTAAATCACCAAGTCATAAATGCTCCAAACACCATTCTAACCACACAAAAATTTGCAATTACCTCAGCCAGGATGTTAGTTCACATTTACAACCCACCCCCAGACCAATATTCGAAAAGTTACAATTACTGAATTTTTTTAATTGTTTTTAGTGGTGATTCATAATTGTCTACACAGCTCCTGTATTTATTGGGAGATTTACCTGTGGATTGTTTGCTTTTACATTTGATGCAACAACATGTAGAACAGATTACTGTTATATGGGTCTGTGGTCCCAGCTTTTAAAAACATGAATCTCAATTAATTAAAGATCTGTGAAGATGCAACTGCTTGAATATAATTTATATCGCCTATGTCAAGCAGGAATTCCACCAGGTATTGTGCTGGGGCAGAGCCACGGAAGTGACAACTTTAAAGTTTTTCTGAAGATGGCCACAATCGGAATTGATCTCGGATCTATGGCAATTTTGGAATTGTTTTTAGGGTGATTTGTAATGTCTACATAAGGGTGTTGATGATTCAGTGCCGTAGACCTAAGATCGACTCCTGTTGGAGCCAACTTCAATGAAAGTGTCAATGACACTGTAGCTCAACTTGTCAAGACAAAGACATGTACATGTATAGTATGTGACACAGCAATCACAAACATCTAGGTAATGACCTGATAACAAAGGTACATATAAAGTATTGTAACAGTCTGTACATAAATACTGACCGTTGCCTGTAACAAATGTATAGGTAAAGTATTGTAAAGGTGGGTGACAGTCAGATGCTAAACTAGAAAAAAATGTTTGAGTCCAAGAGTGGGTCTGACTGAACCCCAAAATATTTGTTCTCATAGCACAGTGATAACAAAGGCACCCCAAAACACACTCATTCCTGTCCCAAGGTGAAAACAAAAGTACCCAAGAAGTTTCGTGAAGATCAGTTCACAAATATGAGCTGTGTAGAAGTTGTGACAAAAAACTGATTGGACCTAATTTCGGTACAAAATGGCCACTGGCAGCCATCTTGAATTTTGGACCGTGCCCAGAAACACTCGTTCTCGTCCCAAGGTGATAACAAAGGTACCCAAGAAGTTTTGTGAAGATCGGTTCATAAATACAGCCTCTAGCCCGAGCCGTATTGACACGTATAGCACTGAATAAGTTCATCTAATTTGCATAATTTCTGCACGAGAAAAAAACCTGTACTATATGTGATGTATTCCATGTTACTAAACATTCATACAAAAATTTATTCAAATCAGAACTTTCATACAGAAGTTCTGTACAAAAGACTGATTGCACTAATTTTGGTACAAAATGGCTGCTGGTGGCCATCTTGAATTTCGGACCACACCCAAAAACACTCGTTCTCATCCCACGGTGATAACAAAGGTACCCAAGAAGTTTCGTAAAGATCGGTTCATAAATACGGCCTCTAGCCTGAGCTGTATAGAAGTTGTGTACAAAAAACTGATTAGACCTAATTTTGGTACAAAATGGCACTGGCAGCCATCTTGAATTTTGGATCGCACCCAGAAACACTCGTTCTCGTCCCAAGGTGATAACAAAGGTACCCAAGACGTTTCGTGAAGATCGGTTCATAAATACAGACTCTTGCCCAAGCCGTATTGACATGTGTACTTACTGTGTGCAAGTAGCACTGAAAAAATCAAAGTTCATCTAATTTGCATAATTTCTGCACGAGAAAAAAACCCATATTATATGTGATGTATCCCATGGTACTATACATTCACACAAAAAATTATTCAAATCAGCGCTTTCATATGGAAGTTCTGTGCAAAAATCTGATTGCACCAAATTTTGTACAAAATGGCTGCCATCAGCCATCTTGAATTTCGGACCGGACCCAAAAACACTTGTTCTCGTACCACGGTGATAACAAAGGTACCCAAGGAGTTTCATAAAGATCGGTTCATAAATACGACCTCTAGCCCGTGCTGTATTGGCATTTGCACTTACAGTGCTGAAAGTAACACCAAAAAACATCAAAGTTAGTCTAATTTGCATAATTTATGCACGAGAAAAAAACCCGTATTATATGTGATGTATCCCATGGTACTAAATATTCATACAAAAAATTATTCAAATCAGAGCTTTCATATGGAAGTTCTGTACAAAAAACAGATTTCTGCATCGTCGGTACAAAATGGCGGCTGACAGCCATCTTGAATTTCGGACCGCACCCAAAAACACTCGTTCTCGTCCCACGGTCATAACAAAGGAACCCAAGAAGTTTCGTAAAGATTGGTTCATAAATACGGCTTCTAGCTCGAGCCGTATCCAATTGTTAACGGGCAGACGGACGACGGGCCATGGCATAAGCTCAAATTTGGCTTCGCCAAAGTTGAGCTAAAAATGCTGTAGGTATTTTCAGTTCAGTAGCCCGGACCAAAGAATGTCTGAGGAAATTCCTGTTTGAGATAGGTGATACATAGTAAAGTATATATATATTGTTAAGCTTCTGTATTCTGAAAAAAAACATATTTGCCCCAAGTGGTAAGAATTACGAGATAAACTTGTGAAAATTTCATTCCGTCTACAATGATGTAGAGTCAGAAAAAAAGTAAAAAACTGTTGCAGAAATGTAAAGTTAACCCTTTACTTAACATGGAAATCAGATGACACTTGCGAAAAAAAATTCTTGAATAATTAATTTTTTTCATTTTTTGTCTCAAAAACATAGGTTATGACCCTTCGTTGGAAAGAGCTCGACGAGCACGTTCCAACGAGGCGTCAAAACTTATGTTTTTGAGACAAACAATGAAAACATAATGAAAATTAATTGGTGATTTTTGAGAATAGTACTGGCCGTTTTTGGCCGTTACGTTGTGTAAAAGGTTAAAAAAAAAAGAAAATGCTTCTGGGGAAACAATGAACAGATCCAAAATACCCCAACGCCTGTTTAGCATAACATAATTTTACCTTGAAGTGAGTTTACAAAAGTTTACATCCTACAAAAACTCTCAGGAATTCTGGAAAACTGGAAGGTCTGTTGAGGCCAAGAGGTATTTACAAAGCTGTTCAATCCAAAATCTTTCTTCAGTAACCAACTTGGTTTGATGTATAGCAGACCAGGGCAAGTAAAGGAGTTGATTGGTACCATGTACAGCCTGAGAGCTATTAATATAAGTTTAATTTATGTCCCGACCAGATAGTCTAATATTAATATTGGTCTTTCCAGGGTGGTGGATTTTTATCATTTGTTGTTGCCTCTAAGCTGACTCAGTTTTGCGGGATGCAGAATGGCATGTTTCTACCTTTCTCAATGGTCCTTTTACTAGCCTTTGTATCATACTAGAAGAGTTGTGATGTGGATCATTTCCAATTAAATATTTCTAGGAAACTATAAAGGAAATATGCAGAAAACTTATACTTGCAAAGCCCCAGGTAAACCATATTAGTCTCAGTTGTTTCTCGGAATATATCGACGTTTGTTCACTTTAAGGTTGTTCATTACCACCCACCATTCTCTGTTGCTTCTTTTTGTGATCTTTCCATTTTGTCTATGGTTTTCTGTTTTGCTTTGTACTTCTTTAAGTTTTATACTTGATGTGCCTCATTGTTTGTGACTCTGTTTGTGGTTCAATATGGCATGATGATTGCAAGGTTGAAAACACCTTGTTCTAAGTATTGCCTCCCCAATTTATTTCGATTACCTCGGCTGCAATACTTAGCTTAACCTATGTATTTTGCAATTAGGAAATATTTCATCATGTGACAATGCAGCCCTCCTATCTCTGTCATACTATATGATACTAACACCACACTGTAGTGCTCTTCTTAATTCTACACTGTATTGTGAAGCAGACCGAATCACCTCAAAATGTTTGAATAAATATAGTTCATTTAAATAAACAGAAAAAAAATGACAAAATTATATTACTCTGCTACTGTGTTGTTTAATTGCTTAACCCTTTACCCAATGTACAGAATATCAAATTTTATTATTTTAATTACTATTTTTAACATTGTTCAACAAAATGTCAACAAAACCATATCATGTGAGCCCTAATTGGAATGAGCTCGATGAGCTCGTTCCAATGAGTGGTCACATGATATGGTTTTGTTGAAGTATTTTGAAAAATTAATTTTTTTCAACCGCTCAATTTGCAAATTACGCGGCTGGATGCAGGTGATTCGTTAGGTAAAGGGTTAACTGGCAGAGTGCTGGAAGCTCATATTCTGAAGGGCAGGTACCACAGCTTGAAGGCTCATGTTCAGTGCATGTGCTTTGTATTATCTTTGAAGTGATATTATTTAGTCTGTAAGGGATTGCCTTTTTTACAGTTTATGGGAGAGTGCCCATACGCACTCTCCGATAAAATGTGACAAGACAAAGACACGTGTACAAGATTTGATGGCCAAAAATTTGGCATATATATATAGTTCATTATCCTAGTTGAGTGCTAAATAATTTTTCAAAGGTGATCTGAAACATGGTATTTCTTTCAAAGATACAACACTACCAGAAAGAGTAGCCTGAGTTTAGCAAAGATTTTGTTAAAAGATAGTTGTTTTGTTACAATTTAATGGAGTGTCAATAGACACTCTCCAATAAATTGCAACCAAACAATTTTATACAAATTGATTTTCTTCTGCTGCTGAACAAACACCAAGCTAATACATAATGTATAAAGCTACTAAAGTGACTTCCAGCACTTTTCAACAGGGCCATGATCATGGCTTCTAGCACTCAACTAGTTATATAAACGGAAGAAAAAAATGACAAAATCATATAACTGTGTTTCTGAGTTGTTTAATTGCTTCAACATATAATTTATAAATGCAAGTTTTTTTTCAAAGAATAATTTTGTTTGCAAGTGAGTGATCAAAACACCTAACACTTACCTGGATGTAATAAAGAAATAGCTGTGACATTATCACCAGTGTCACATGGAAGTTTTCCAACACGTTTGTCGGGAATGGTACAGACTGTCAAATTGCTGTTTTTGATTTCAGAAAATTCAATCTTTATGTATGGTACATGAAATGAGAGTAATATTCCTATATACAGTAAGATAAAGTTTACCAACAAGGACCTCCATAATCGTGGAACGAGCAAGACAAACCAGTAAAAATTTTTTTTTTTTTAAAAATAGAGACTAAGATTAAAAGACTTATGGCGAGAATTCAGGTCAATTGTCTCTACTCCCCTTCCACCACTGGTAACTAATATTCTGGATGGGTTTCAGAATGTATCCAACCATTTACCTGAAAAAGTGGCAAATGACAGAACCAAAATATTTTTAACCCTTTATCCAACCTCATAATATCAATAAATTTGTTATTTTAAATATTATTTTTTCAACTTTCTGACAAAATTTCAACAGAACCATAACATGTTTCCCCTCGCTGGAACAACTCAATGAGCTCTTTCCAACGAGGGGGGGGGGGGGGGGGGGTCACACGATCAGACATTTTTTTTAACTGCTCCATTTGTCTATTACACAGGAGAATGCAGCCAAATCATTAGGTACAGGGTTAAAAACTAAAACATCCCATTTATGTTTTTTTAACCACAGCTTTGACTCTCTTATGAGACAAGCTCAATTGGATTCTTCCATTCAGAGGACTGCAGCAATGGTTTGGGAAATAATATTAAGAATAAAATCATATTGATTGTGATTTTCATGTATGTTGAGATGTGAATTTTCCAAACCCCTAATTTAAAGAGTTGAAGAAAAGCCAAGACTAAGTGATAAAAATAAATATTAAAAATAAAAACATATTGATTGTGATTTTCATGTACATCCAGATGTGAACTGCCCACACCCCTAAGTTAAAGAGCTGAAGTAAAGCTTAGACTAAGAGTTGATATATGACCCAACATAGATCGTGACTTCAATAGACTATGATGGTGGTACAGTGGAACTCTGTTAAATGAATAACTTCTTTGCCACAGGAGTATTCAATTTAAGCAATAAAATAACACAAGGATTGGAATGGATTATATTTGTTTTTATTTAGAAAATGTCATATTGGTAATCAAATCATATCTGTATATTACATAAAATCATATAATCTTTTGACCTTATTGAGGGCAATTCGGTCTGCTTCACAAATACAATTTAGACTGGATCAATCATCACGAGGTGACCAATGAAATGCTGTCAGTCGTGGACGTGACAGACGTCTGACGAAAGGTCAGAGATTTTTAAATCATGATGATGTGATCAATAAAAAGCTGTCAGTCGTGGACATGACAGAGATAAACTGAAAGGTTAGAAATCTGATTGACGGATTGATTACTGGGTTGCAAGATCCACCGTGGGTGAATGAAGATTTGTATTGCAGACCAGGTAACCAACTGAATTGGGGAGGCAAGGCTGAGAACACATGGTGTTTTCTGTCCTGCCACCGCCACCGCAAAACAGGAAGCAAATGAAACCACCAAAGTGCTAATGAAGCAACCTGAGAAAAGAACAGGGAACAAAAAGAGAACAGGATGGCAGAGAAGAGGAAAAAGGGGTGCAAGGAGGGGATGGTGGGCGGTTTAAGAAAGCACACTGAATACCAAGACACTGTGCACACATCTGAGTAAGACTGAGAGAATGGGTAGTTTCTTAGCATATTAACAGTGCAGCTTTCAAGTCCTTGTGCTATATTTGGTAAAGACTTCAGGGTTTTTCCTGGAAATTTAGATGACTGTGACACACAGCATGAGATTGGAATGTCATTATCAAAAACTTTTACCTTAACTGGTCATGCCAGTGAGTCAGCTGAAATGATTCAGGTCTTTGATAGTAGTTACTTGTGACTGACCTATACACAGACTGGCATGTTACTGCAAGCTCTGTCCTAATTTAAAACAATAGGCCCATTCATTCATTCATTAAAGTTGTGTATTTATAATCTTCAACTTCCCAGAAATAGCTAACAATGAGGCTAAAGATGACAAATATCATCATGAAATGTGTTTTTCTGGAGAATAAGTTTATATTACACAAGTATGCTTCAGACACAACTATGATAGCACACTGAGGCCCCCCTATGGTAATAATCAAAGACTTCCAAGACTTGAATTTTCTTATACATGTATATTGTTGTATATAAACAGGTAAATATTCAGAACACTGATGCCTGTTTATGGTCTCACAGAACTAAATATTTTCCCATAGGCGACCATTATAACGTTCAGGTGGAAAAAAATATGATCGCATCACTTTAATTTTGGCATTCAAATATCTCTGTCAAGTATAGCCCTTCAGACAACTTTTTCTGATCTGAAAACAGGGGGCATGCAACAAATAAGAGAGAAAAACTGACACAAAGGGAAGTACCGGTCACGTGCACATATTTTTCAAGGAATTCCCTACAAAAACACACAAAAAGTAAATTGTATTTTTTAGGTCCAAAAGTCATCAAATCACCCTCTTTTTTATCAGGAATATTCAACAATAATGCAAGATGTCAATAGAATGTTTCAAACTTTTATTGAAACAACGGATTTTCCCAAGGCTGTTTATTTTTAGAGATTGCGTCATTTCCGAGTGCAACATTTTAAGGCGGTTCACTCTAATTTCAATATTTAGTTCCGCGATACCTATAATCATCCCCAACCCCACCAAAGAGACATTTTACCACTTCCATGAGATAAAAGAGTAATTTCTGCATTAGAATCCAACTTTTGGCTTTGGCTGAGTCAAAAACATGGAAAATTTGCTCGTTTAAGGAAAAGTGTCCAAACTTTGTCAAGTGGGCTTGAAAACTGGTATTACCTCCAAAAAATTTTTCTATCCTGTTACTTTATAAATTAACTGAGAAGGATGAGAATTTACAGCTTTCTTTAAAAAACTACCCTGATCCCAAAATAAAACTAACATCTGCATCAGCACAAAATATTTTTAGAAAAAATCTGTCTCATTTAACCATACTGCAAGCAAAACAGTGTCCCAACCCCCATGGAACAATATGGATGTCAATTTTGTTTCCAAAACTGGGGATGCAGCTATATATTTCACCAATATGAGAGGACTCTACCAGTTTATCCTAACAACTGATGTCAAATTTTATTCCATCATCTGATGTAGTAAAATGTTGCCCTGAATAGGACCCCCCGGTATGCCCCTTTTCATCAAAATATGTGATATAATTCATAATTTAATTGATATTGACCCAAAACAAACCTACTGTGATATGAACTTTCCCATCTGTAATAGTTTTTAAATCACAGTCTGGCTTCTGAAGACATTTCACATTGTATTGATGAATATTTTGCAATTTTTGTAAAGGAAAAGCCTCAGTTTTCTCAGTAAAGGCACATTGGTATGGCACTGACAAAACATAAAACAGTGTTTTTTTCCAAAAGAATGACCAGTACCTGCTACTGTGATATCTCATAACACTGGTAAGATGCCTAAAACCATCAAATATTGATTCTATAGGGCTATGCTTATGCTGCAAGTTCCCATAAGTGCACTTTCATAACCTTTGTTTTAATCCCCACAGACACCCATTCTGGCAAAAAGATTGAAATTGTTGAAAACATGTTTCCAAAGAGGATGAATCAGACATTTGCTTCAAGAATATAGTGGTATAATGTAGATCCAGGCAAGTGAAAAGCAAAGAAACACCATGTCTGATGAAGAGACAGACACACAGACAGACAGACAGACAGACAGATAGGCTTGCAGTCACACATGTAGGAGGTCTACATGAGAGTACTGAATGGCATACAATGAAAAATATAGTGGAAGAGCCAGGGCAAGGTTGTTAAATTGAAAAATAACTCAGTGGACCATGAGTGCTGAAGCCTCAAAGTAAATCATAAGAAACTGAAAGTGTATGATACTAACTAAAAACATGCTGTTCAGTCTTTCCAAATGTTTATCATCAGCAGAAGGGTTAAATATGTGTGGGAGAGAGGACTTGGTTCAGGGAAAGAGCAATATTTCACAACTGTCACTGTAAATTTATGCTGTATCAGGGGAACCATGGCAGCACTAGTACTAGACAACTATATTGGTAGCTATGCACAAATGCCATTCACTCACATTTGTAATTTTATTATGTTATTTTCCACTGTAGCCCCACCCCTTCCTCAAATTTGTGTTCCAGGATACTCTTTCAATGAAGGAATTGTTTTCCAACATTTTGAAGAGCATAATATAGAAGAGAAAAACTTCTAAATAATAGTGAATAGAAGGGCAGTGTAGGTTTTCTGTCTGTGTTTGAATGGTGATTTGGGAGGGGGTTGGAAGATTTGGAATCCTCCCTGCCCCTAGAAATATGAGGAGAAACCATGGTTTAAATAAATATGTTAAGGGTAAGATAGGCTGTTAGTTAGCAGCTGCCAGAGGTTATAGTGTGCTCCTGGGGAATACACTTGCTCAAGATGTGAATTTTCTTGCATGAACAGCCTCAGTTTTGGAAATATATAGCTTTAATTGCTGACTGTGACAAAAATGTAACCTCTCAAAACAATAAAATGGTTTGGTAAGGTGTATGGTCCCCAAATAAATATTTAAATGTGAAATAATCCCCCAAAATAATAACTGAATCTGGTCTGGAAGCCAAAAAACATATTTCCTATAGGTCTTACAGAACTAAATATTTTCCCATAGGCGACCATTATAACGTTCAGGTGGAAAAAAATATGATCGCATCACTTTAATTTTGGCATTCAAATATCTCTGTCAAGTATAGCCCTTCAGACAACTTTTTCTGATCTGAAAACAGGGGGTCATGCAACAAATAAGAGAGAAAAACTGACACAAAGGGAAGTACCGGTCACGTGCACATATTTTTCAGGGAATTCCCTACAAAAACACACAAAAAGTAAATTGTATTTTTTAGGTCCAAAAGTCATCAAATCACCCTCTTTTTTATCAGGAATATTCAACAATAATGCAAGATGTCAATAGAATGTTTCAAACTTTTATTGAAACAATGGATTTTCCCAAGGCTGATTTTTTTTAGAGATTGCGTCATTTCCGAGTGCAACATTTTAAGGCGGTTCACTCTAATTTCAATATTTAGTTCCGCGATACCTATATGGTGTGCAAGATCAAGGAGAACTTTCTTTACAAACAGTGTTGTTTCCGCTCAAACTTATCATTAATACCTGTATATTAATGGTTCAATTAACAGAGATTGTGTCACTTTCCTGTATTCCAGAGATAAACTTAGCATTTATTCTACAATATCTTGTTTGACAGAGCTCTCTGTCAAACAAGATAAACTAGATTACATTTATTTATTGGTGCTTTAGGCCACATCAGCATCCAAGGCTATATTGTGGCAATGAACGGTATGTCTTTTTAAAAAAGATCATTATCCTCCAACAGGTAATTAAAAAAAGTCGATGAAATATGAGGAATCAAACTAAGAAGTGAATACAGAAATGAGACAAGTCATTCAAACAATGCTGTATAAATCAACCTGTGAAATACATAGGAATTGATGAGAATCTAAAAGAATAAAAACAATTTTATTTATTTATCAGCAGCTAAGGCTATATTGCGGCAAAAAAACGTTAAAAAGAAAGCATGACAGTAACAAAATACAAAGATGAGTAAAAACATAAAACAACTACAATAAAAATGACAAAGACAATGTGGTATGAACAACTGCAATGATGAGTGGCGAAACAAGAAATATGAATATCTCACAAATCAATCTGATGAATTTAAGTCTTGAAGACTCTGGTCAAAAATAATAAACACAATTTTAAAATTTACTAAAAAGGTTGATTGATTTCAAAAATGAGAGAATCTTGTTCAGGCTTGTACAATAAAAAAAGATCTCTTAGAGATCCTGCAGAAAAATACTGCCCTCTGACATGATTAAAATCCGTACAATGTAATAAAATGTGTTCCACTGACAACACCTGCTGGCAGGGAACACATTCTAGTCGCACAGTTCCCTCCAACAAAAAGGAATGTGTTAGTCTTGTATGACCAATATGACATCATGTCAAAATTACACGATCTTTTCTGCAAAGGTTACAAGATGAGTAATGGTCAGAAATAAGTGGACGGAATCAATGGAGTTTGTTACTGGTGGCCCCATTTCACTCCACCTGCCACAGAGATTTGATGTAAACTACTGACATGTGGCTTGAAATCACTGAACTGAATCTTAAAATCAATGACAGGTTAAAGCCTGTTTTCTGCACTGTCTACTCTGGTGTTACCAGTGATACCTACGTCCAGGTAACTAGCAAAACATGATATCATATTGGCCAGACATGAGAGCTAATATTAGATTAAATGCCTGTATTGGATGTACTGAGGACAAATAGGCCTATAAACAAAAGAAAACTGGGGGAAGTCAGGGTAATTTCTCGACTGATTACAAGATTTTTTATTCAGTTAACAGCAGTTTACTCTATAACTTACATTCAATTAACAGATCAAATTTGTACCTGAGGTATGGTAAATGGTTTTGTGTTGAGAAATTATATTAAATTAACAAGCTTATTCAGTTAAGAGATATTCAGTTAAGTGGGTTCCACTGTATTAATCAATTTGTCTTACAATATTCCTCCCTTTCCTGAATTGTTCACATGATGAAGGAAGTGAGCAGAATTTTTAAGTCTATTTTGATAATCATTCAACATCTATGAATTGTTTTTTATGAATGAAGATCATGACATCATGGTACTGCATTCTTGCACTGTGCATGACATAATCCCATTCACTGTTCTACTTGTACTATAACTACTGAAGTTTATAATACTCTTTCAAATGTGTTTTTCTTTGTTTTATTTTTCATGTTTAATGCACCTGTTGGCCAATATAAAAATAACATAATGGCATAAATGAGCTGGTCTAATTTATTTTATTTGGCTTTTCCTAAAAGGAAAAGACATTTGTTATTGTACAGGAAAGAACATAATTTTTTTTTCTTTCTTTCTTTTTTCCAACACACTATAAGAGCGGAATTCTCGAGAACGTTCTTACAGATTTTGTTAAAACTTTGCAAGGTTATAGATGGCTATACTTTGTCTTTTCACAATGAGCTTTTGACTTTGGGCATTAACTTTTTTCTGTCAAAACTCGCCCAAATTTTCAGTGACAAATATTTTTTGGTCCGAATGAGCCAATGACCTAAAATTTTCACAGATATGTCATGAATACACTTTTCCATAAACAATTGGTAACAAAAGTTTACCAAAATTATATTTTCTGTCAAAATTGTCTAAAATGATAAAAATAGGCCTGAAAATCGAACATTTTGGCCTACAATCTCAGCACTGTGAATTAACAGAAAACCAGTAATGGACTGAATATTAAGGATGTAATGTACCATTATCTTAAATGCAAAAGAAATTTAAATTTTTTCCACAATGTGTCCAAAATGGCCGCTAAACATGGGAAAAAAATGCCCAAATTTTTATTGACCACTATTTCTTGGTCTAAATGTCTTAATGACCTGAAATTTTCACAGATTCATCATAAATACACTTTTCCATAAGCAACTGGTAACAAAAGTTTATCAAAATTATAATTTCTGCCAAAATTTCCAAAATATAAAAAATAGGCCTGAAAATTAAACATTTTGATCTACAATCTCGGTACTGTGAAGTAGCAGAGCACCAGTAATGGACTGAATATTAAGAATGTAATGTATCATTATCATAAATGCAAAAGAAATTTTGATTTTATTCAGAATGTGTCCAAATTGGCTGCAAAGCATAGGGGAAAAAATGCCCAAATTTTCATTGACCAATATTTCCTGGTCTGAATGTCCTAATGACTTGAAATTTTCACAGATTCATCATAAATACACTTTTCCATAAGCAACTGGCAACAAAAGTTGACCAAAATTATTTTTTCTGCCAAAATATTGTCAAAGCCTCAAAAACAGACCTGAAAATCAAACATTTTGGCCTACAATCTCAGCACTGTGAATTAGCAGAAAACCAGTAATGGGCTGAATTGTAAAAATGTAATGTATCATTATCATAAATGCAAAACAAATTTTGATTTTATTCCAAAATGGCTGCCAAACTTGGAAAAAAATGTGCAAATTTTCATTGACCAATATCTTCTGATCTGAATGGCCTAATGACCTGAAAATTTCACAGATTCGTCATAAATACACTTTTCCATAGGCAACTGGTAAAAAAAGATTACCAAAATTATTTTTTCTGCCAAAAATTTTCAAAACATCAGAACTAGACCTGAAAATCGGACATTTTGGCCTACAATCTCGGCAGTGAACACCAGTAATGGATTGAATAATAAGAATGTAATGTATGACTTTCATAAATGCAAAAAAAATTTCAATTTTACCCACAATGAGTCCAAAATGGCCACCAAGCATGATCATTTTTAAGATCCTAGATCTCATAACTGACAAATGATGTGTCAACATATATTACATCACTGTTCTCTGTGATCTTAGTGGAATGACATAGAGCCAAAGATGCTGGGTGAGAAACTGTCAGACTCTCCAATGTACTAACTCCACAAAAGCATTGGCTGAAGACAGATGCACCATTGATGATGTGCAGTACCCCACATGGGCAATTAAGATTAAGTACCTTGCCCAAGGGCACAACACATCTGCCGCACGAGCGACGCATGTGAGCCCCCCCCCTCCCCACCCCATGTTAACCCATATAGGGAACATCAGGCAAGAAATTTAAAATAACAAAGAAAAATGGAAAACTTGTGTTGGGGCATGGGCCTGGGGAGGGAGGGAGGGAGGGGAAGATTAGATTCAACATTAGTGCAGGACTTAGATGACAAAAGAAGCAGTGGCATGGGAACCAGGGGGTAAGAAAGTATTTAATCCCCCCCCCCCCCCCCACCTCAAAAAAGGAAGAAAAATTTAGGCCTGAAATTCTGTGGCAGATATCATCCCTGAGCACTATCACCCGATGCATCTTTGATTTTATGCCCGACAAGCGACCATTGGCACTAACAACACTTCAAGCTTGTGCAGTCAAAACGTCATGATCATACAATATACTGTATTAACCAGTGGCACCAGTAATATTTAATAATAACGATATCCCAAACTCAGGTTTAGGGTAATAAGAAAATAAAGTTTTTGTTAAGCACTCCGGGTGACATTTAAGCTGGAACCCCAAATCAGCCCAGTGCTGCTCTAGGCAGAGCAGGGCATGCACTTCTCCACTTTAGAAAGCTAAACAACTTTTTATCTTAATAACAAAGTTCTTAGCGCATAAAGACAGCGTGTTAGTTTCGATGTGTTGAGTGTTCTTATAAAAGACAGCCTTACTGTTCCTGATGGAATTTCATACAGTAACAGTGTTGAAGGGTGTAAATAGTCATTGCAGAAGGAATTAAAGGAAATGTAATGGTAATGCATTGTAAAATTTCATCTATTTATCAAATGCAGTTTCCTTTGCTAAGTAATTTTCAAAGCTTGAACTCCAAAACTAATTTCAAATTCACAGTTGAAGACCAATGGAAATTTAGGGTTACAATGAACTAAATAAGCAACTTTTACTGGTAATATTTTTAGGGTCGCCATAAGGCATAATTGTTTTTCTCCATTAAAATGAGTTTTGAAGGATTTCAAGCAATTTTATTCATGGGTTGAATGGATTTTTCATTTAATGTTGTGTTAACCCTTTATCCGGGACAATATCGGTATGTACATCTACATGTTGAGAGATATGGGGACTGAAATTTTGTACAATTTCTTCAAAGGGCTTAATGTTTTTGTACATCAGGAAAAGCCTGTGATTCAACAGAATCACTCATCTAGTTGAGCTTGTGATTTATTTATTTAATTTCTTTATCAAAAACAGTTGCCTTGACATCCTAATAACTTGCTGCCAATTGAGTACAAGTAAAAAAATATTCTCTTTCTGAATTGAATGATCACACATGCCCACTTGCTACCCTCAATACAGATTTATATTTTGTCTAGACATTGTAAATTAATGTGTTGAGTTGATGGTAACAAAGTCTTTGCGGCTTGGAGTTTATGTTCAACCGAGATGCAAAGCATCGAGGCTGAACATAAGCTCCGAGCCACAAACCTCAGACCATGTTACCGTCAACTCATCACAATAATGTATATGTTCCAATAAGACACTACCCATAGCCTAAAACCTACATCATGAAACACAAGAAGGTTATTTACTAAACTTGTGATCATAAAAAGTTGCTTTGTTCAAGGCAAATTTTAATGATCACAGGTTTAGTAAAATAAACAACACTTCATCTGGAACACCGTCTGCTGCACACATGAAACATCCAGAAAAATTCAAATATTTCACATTGTGACATCAGACGGTAACATTTGCCGCTTGAGCCATATACATAGAATATACTAAGTGAGCTTTCGTCCAATCATTCGGCCCAGTGGTTTATGAAGAGAAGTCGATAATTTTAAGTTCACGACGGACGGACACCAGACACTGGATGACAGACAGAAAGTGGTCATTTAAGCTCCCCTGACTTTCAGTCAGGTGAGCTAAAAACGAACCCCAAAGAGGTTCATTCTTGTTTGCATGGCTAAAAGCTTCATTTAAAAGTTTAACAGGTGACATTGTATACTTATAATCCCACTTTAAATATTGCACTTTTATGGGGTGTGTTGGTGGGATTATATATGTGACACATTTTCAAAAGATGCAGGTAAAATGTACATGTACGACCAGATATGTTCACTATTTTCCCGTCCGTCAGCACTCCGATATGTGGTCTGCCCTTAACACTAAAACCGACACATGTATACTGGGGTGCTAGATATGATGCAGAATAAAAATAACCGGTGTGTGTCTCTATCCAACCCGATCTTCCTCTGATGCACCCTTTAAACCCTGAGCTAAATCCCAAATGGTTTGAAGGGCAGATTGTCAGAGGAAGCTCGGATTGGCCTAAACTTCAAGGAGTTGAGCGAAGCAATAGCTACACAAAGTGGGGCCCCTGCCCCCAATCTGTAGGCATGTTCGATAACCTTAAAGGTATTGTGGGACAGAAACATTTTCGAAGTTGAAAGAGTGAAAAGGGCCATAACTCTGGAAAAATTATTGGCCTGAACCTGTTCCTTGTGCACATCCGTTTCCACATGCAGGTCTGTCAGCATAACAAAGGAAATCCAAATTCAACATGTAGCTTTGAAATTACAATTCAAAGCATTTTGTACACGCAGACAGATGGACTGACGGGGTCTTCACAAGATCTCCCCAAATCCTTCTTCAGAGATCAGCAGTATAAGAGTGAACATAATTATCCATGTACAGTACATGGAGGGTGGATTGTTGCTAAATCATGGTGGGTTAGATTTCATCCAATGGATCACCAGCTGCAACCCAATGGTCTATGAGATGAAATTTTGTTGATGGTTCTTGTATTTTGATGCAAAATTATAGAAATTTTATGAGTGGAAAATCTACATCATGATTTAGCAACAATCTATCCCATGTACTGCACTGCAGTGTACTGTTGAAATTTATTACCAGCTTGGAAACTGGCATCAACACCACAACTCTTCCATATATCATGCATTAATAACAGCAAAATTTGGGGAGGGGGGGGGCAAAATTTGTGTTTGACCCTGGATTATTTTTTGAGTTAGCACCAGCTAGTCTGGTCCATTGGTTGTTGTATAAAAATATACATTTTCAAATCAAGGGAGGAAGGGAGGTTTTTACTTGTTTTTGTACTTTTTATATGCATGTTATGAAAAACACGGACCGCATTATGTGATTGGTCTGTTCGTCCATCCATCCATCTGTCCATCTGTCTGTCCATAAACTTTTCTGTTTCCGGATGATAACTGGAATTTGGATTTTGGTTTGGTCTGATAATTTTTACAAGAGTTATGGGCCTTTTTGACTTAGAAATTGCACATTTCATTTTGGTTTTTGGATTATAACTTGAGTTTGGATTTATAGATCAGGACCAAACTTGGTTTGTGCCCCAATGAGAGCAAAATACAAGTTTAGTTTGAATTGGGGGTTGATCTGATAATTTTTACAAGGGTTATGGGCCTTTTTGACCTGAAAATTGTGGTAATTTGTTGATGAGAATGAAAGCAGTGGCTTATGTACAACTTGAAAAAAGCTTACTGGGGTGTATTATGCAATACCCGGCATAGCTGTTGTTTTATTTGATAACTGGAAGAGTGTTAAATTATTTTTAGTTGGAAAAAATTTGTTCTGATGTTCTTGCCTTTTTTAAATTTATTTATTTATTAAGAATTAATACAATTTGTATTAATGAAAGTTTAAGCTGAAACAAGAATATCTTTCATTAATTAAACCGATCTCATATGGTTTTTGATGTATACCAGGCTAGGTACAAGTAGCTGAATTGATTGATACCATGTATAGCCTCAAGAGCTATTTCTATAAGTTTAACCAAGTTCTGTGCAAATATTCTAATGTTAATACTGGGCTTTCCTTGGTTGTTGAAATTTACTATTTGTTGCCTCCAAGTTGACTCAGTCTTGCAGGCTGCAGAATGGTATTTTTTCTGCAGACCTGACAATCCATCCATTGTCATGTGTTTCTGATGACATTCCAGAGTTGTGACATGGGTATTCCAGCAAAAACGTTCCCAGGAAAACTACAAGGAGGTATGACCAAAAATGGGAAATGGGAATTGCAAAACTTGCTTGTATATACCAAATCCCAGCTAGACTAAATCAATCTCGCTTGTTTCTTTGAAATGCACAGACATTCTGTTCAGTTTGTTAAGTAACCACCCACCAGCCCTGCCAATACCCCTTCCTCCTTGCCCTTTCTGCCTTGTCTGCATTTTCTGTTTCTCTCAAGTACTTTCTGTCTTGTTTTTGACATGCCTCACTGTGGCTCGGTTTGCTGCATAATCTGGCTGGCAGTTGGTGATGCTGAAAATACTTTGTGTTCTCAGCATCGTCTCCCCAATTCATTTCAGCCACCTAGGCTGCAATACCTAATCTTCACCCATGGTGGACTTTGCAACTAGGTACTAGTTCAATAATATGTCTTTGTGTGACACTGCAGTATTCATACCTTGATCACACCTGATGATACCACCACATCATGGTGCTCTACTAATTCTACGCTGCATTGTGAAGCAGACCAAATCACCTCAAAGGCTAATGTGTTGATTACTGCTTAAAATGGTGTTAAAGGTCACATACTTATGCACATTGGCTAATCGTTGACTGTGACAGTTTTACGGGTGGAGGAAGCCAGAGTACCTGGAGAGAACCACTGAGCATCGACGAGCAACTGTCAGCTCCTCAACATTCTAAACTCTGTTCAAGCTCCGCTCAAGCATTGAAGACATGTGCACCATCGATGTGCTGTATGCTTTAGTACACGGTGTCATCGTGCCCCCATGTAGGCAAACGGGGATAAAGTGTCTTGCCCAAGGACATAACGCGGGTCGTCTCGGATGGGGATCGAACTCGGGAACTCTAGCATAGAAGTCCAACAGTCTACCACTGAGCCACCACACTCCAGCCTTTTTTTAATTCATGGGAGAGTGCCTCTATTGGTCACTTTCCTGTATTCTTGAGAGAATTAAACATTTACTCTATTATATTTTGTTTGACAGAGCGGTATGCATCTGATTGATGCTATGAAGTGAATGAAATGCTTCAAGGCAAAACGACTGGGTCATGCAAGAAAGTAAACAGACATCCGAAAGAGCAATTTTTCTTTAAAAAATCTAAGAGTCATTCACTTAATTCATATTTAATCATGTTATAAATACAGATCACAACTCAGGTAGAGTATGGGAATAGGAATCAATGATCCTTGTTGGAGCTTTTTCCTGTATTTCACTCACATCAAAAACACCTGTAAAACTTCAACTCAGGTTGTTAATTCTTGTCCCCCATACAACCCCTTATAGTGTTCTATCTTAGTACCATCTGAGTGGAGATATAGGAAACACAAAGAAAATTATTTTTTCAAGTTTTTCTTTGTTTAAATCCCAACACTTGACATCATTTCTTGGAAGCATTCATGAACTCAAAATCCCAAACAATTGACATCATTTCTTGGGAAGCTCTCAAAGAAAGCTTCCCAAGAAATGCTATAAGGGGTTTGGGACTTTGAGTTCATGTTTTCCTTTGTTTATATTGCAACCCTTGACATCATTTCTTCAGAAGCTCTCTTTGAGAGCTTCCCAAAAATGGATTCCAAAAATTTGGGTTAACAACAGAAGTTTTTGTGAGTTGTTATTCTAGCTTATTTCAGTTGATTCAACACTGGCACAGGCAAATAAATTAAATTGAGTTCATGAAAATGGTAGGTTTTGAACACAATTTTCCAGGACGTTTTAGAAAAACGACAATTTTCCATGACTTTTCAATATGAATTTTTTCTATCACAATGGGAATCCCGAGCTAAAGGTATTTACCATTTCTGGAAGTAGTTCAAAAGCCACCCATAGTGGTATCATCTTGTCTTTGTCAAAAGCTGTTGTGTGTGTTGTTTGATGCAGCAAAGAAACATTCTGGCCAGGTTTTTGCAGGATGGGAAATCCTCCATATTTCCTGAATTTAGTTACGCTGTCCCCATTCAGAATTGAAACTAAAACTCTTGCCTGGAAAATAAATCAATGGAAATGAACAATTTAGATATATTAGTACTGCAAGCCACTTTGTGACCATAGAAAGGTACAGGGGCTTCACAAAGATAGCCAATTGTGTTGGGGGATTGAGGCGGGGGGTATAAACTTGATTTGTCCCGACAAAGGATGGATCATGTCTCAACTGCCAAAATAACCAACCTTCTGACAATAGCAAGGTACAGGGGTTTCACAAAGATAACCGACTTAGGATGGATCAAGTCTCAACTGCCAAAATATCCAAACATCCTAAGGGCATACATCAGTCAAAAGCATAACTTCTTCAAAGGCATGCCTTGATGATGTAGTTGGAATATTAATCAGGATTATACTTGAGAAACCAAAGACTTTGAAAAATATTTGTGGATGAATAAAATACACATGTAGTACATGGCATAACTTTCTATTTAACTGGTGCAAGAATTCACTATTATGGCTCTATTGAAAAGTGCTGGAAGCCACATTCGTGGATTTACATAGTATGCATTAGCTTGATGAGGTCAGGAGTAAGAGAAAACATTTTATATGAAATTGTTTGATTGCAATTTATCGGAGAGTGCCTACTGGCACTCTCCAATAAAATGTAACTAAACTATTATTTATTAACAAAACCTTGCTAAACTAAGGCTGTACTTGCTCGTATGGTGGAATCTTTGGAAAAAAAATTCCCAGATTTCAAATAAATTTGAAAAATAATTTACCAGTAGCACTCATCCAGATAATTAACACGTACCATGCCTGTATTCAAAACTAGTCATGCTGGACATGTATGTAACATTGTCCCTATATACCAGTAAATTCTGTCTTTTGATTGGCCAGAATGCCTAGGACAAATAGCCATGGCAAACAGCACACGTACCATGCCTGTATTCAAAACTAGTCATGCTGGACATGTATGTAACATTGTCCCTATATACCAGTAAATTCTGTCTTTTGATTGGCCAGAATGCCTAGGACAAATAGCCATGGCAAACAGCACACCCAACATCCACGGTACATGAGAGCATGCAACATCCAGTGTATAAGGGCATGCAAAACATCAGGAGTATATGGTTTAAATGGAAGCTTTTCACTTTCGCTTTCCTCGATATAAAAATCGAACCAAAAAACCTGAAAATAGTCACAAATATCATCAGATTTCTGACGATTCGGTCATAATTTGCTGTTATAAATTAAATAGTTAAATAATTAAATCAAACAACTTAAGAAAAATAAAATATAAGGTGAAATCTGTAAACAAAAGAGCCGATATGTTTACAAGTTTCCAAGAAAATGGATGTGACCCTATCTATTGTCTTCTAAGTTTGTAAAAACAAAACAATTATTCACGCGCTTGGTCCAACTGATTGCGGAGTATGAGAAACACATCCACAAATTTGTTTCCACTATGTTTCTATTGTGTTTCAAACGGGACAAAAAACGGCACCCAGGTATTAAATGTCCATTTACCACACATGTTGGCGGAGTAACTTATACTTGTATTAATCCATGTATCAAATATAGTCTTGTAGTATTGTAAAAAAGTACATAATTTCTAGCAAGAGTGAATCAATACTTTAGACTACAATCCAGATGAAAAATGTCCCAACTGGAAATATGATTGGAGAAGGGGCATGTTCCCCTTAACAATGCCCTGAACAGGTACCCCAACATTGCAAAGTTTTTTTAAGCTAAGATATATTTACCCTAGCAATGGTTTCTGGTCAAGTCATGGCTACAAGGAAATCACTACCATGTCACTAAACAAACAGGTTATTGTGTACAGTGAATTGTGAAAAATGGCCCAAGCTCTCAAGGGTGAGGAGATACAGTGAAAAGTACAGAAACCAATAATGCCACACACATACAATTATTTGACAAGTGCCAAGTGACATTTTCTACTAAATTTCAAAAAGACAGTTTTGTTTGCAATGTATTTATGCAGTCCCCTCAATATTGCTGATGAACGGTGCTCTACTCACGGAAAATATGCATGTTTTAACCCTTTACCAAACAGGAAAGGCTGACAACACTTGCAAACAAAATTCTTGAATAACTATTTTTTTCCATTTTTTGTGTCCAAATAATTGGTTATGACCCCTCATTGGACCGAGCTAATTCCACAGAGGGGTCATAAGCTATGTTTTGGGGACAAAAATAAGAAAAAATAATGAAAATGAAATGGTCATTTTTGTGTGGTCAGTTTGGGTAAAGGGTTAAATTGCAATTAAGCACTGTAGCAAATAATTGCTAATGGAGAGAGAAACAAATACTATGCGATTCAGTTTCCCAATATTCACTTCACTTGGCAAGATGTACTCTTGTTTATATTATTTAGTTTTCATTCACAATTACACACTTCAACGACAGGTGGTGGTGGTGGGGGGGGGGGGGGGGGTTGGTGGGAGGGCAAAAGCCACTGGGCAACCTTATTGTGTGTAAAAGATATAAAGTATGTTAATAAACACAGACATGCTCAACTACATTTTGGTTTGATATCTGAATGTGGGGACTATAAACTCTGTCATGAGAACAATTTTTCTCATTAATCATAAACACTGTATTAGATATAGTTATCAGAGCTTTCTGCTATTAGATTTACAGAAAGGAAATGCATAGGGCAACAACAGAGTTTTTACACCACAGGACTGTATCTTTGGAGTTAAAGAAGACTAAGTTTCATCATAACTGTACAATGGATCATGGTCCTGGAGGAGTTCACAAATGAATAGTCTGTCTGTATACATGTTTTATTTATCTGTCTGAGGTTCAGTAATGATGGGAAACTAATTGGTTGCCGTATTCCATTTGGAGCAAAATGAGCATTTACCCACTTTGTACTGGTCTGTACTGGCAATACAATCATATTAAATTTGATTCTTTTGGAGCAACAGCAAACGACTAAAGTTGAAAGCATGGCAGACCATGGCACAGTTAAAACTACAAGTCCTGTTGCAAACTGTGCACTTATTTTGACATAATATTTTTTTGCGTAGGAATCGCACAAAATTTCCCAATCAAATAGCATTCAAAGCATTACCAATTCTCCTGGTTATCAATGGAAAGCACAAGTAATGTTTTAGTCAGTGAATCCATGGGCTCAACCAGTGGCTGAAACATTACTTGTGCATATGTACAGAATTTGATAGCCTTACTACTGCGCTAGTAGCATATGAATTAAATTGCAGGATGACATGCTGTTTGTGGGTAATTCGTGACAAGACTTCTAGTTTTAACTGTAGGCAGTTATAATCAAGATAGATTTTAGCTGATTGTTTGTGCCCATGTGCAAGTGCTATTAATCAAACATGTTTCATGCACTGTTTCTATTTTATTCAAGAACTATATCATACAGAGAGCCCAAATATGGACCCAGGGAATTGATTTCAATAAACATGTGAAACAATCTTCCAAAGATGTTATATGTGAAATTTGAAAGCTTTTGGAGCAGTAGTTTGGGAGAAAAGTAGTCTTAAATGTTTTTCCCATTACCCGCAGTGTTAAAAAAATGCAGACTCAGCACTTTTTCAAAATCCCCAAAAAGTACCCCATTATAAATCCGATAGCAATTTTTTTTTACCATTCCATTCTGTTAGTCTTAAGGAAGCTTCAGACTAAATAAGAATTCTCAGTGCCGTGCAGTTTTGGAGATATGAACGTTTTATTTTTTTCTATTTTTAGCTCCTGCAGTTCCCATGGGGGCAACAGGAAAAAAAGATTTGGGCATAAATTAAGTACTTATGACCCAATAAGCCCTCATATCAAATTTGGTTCAAATCTGCCTCTCGGTTTGGAAAATAGAAATTTTGGAGGGGCAAAAATTCTTGCCCCACCCATAACGACAGCAAATATAGCCCCACAAACTTCTCTTGAACAAACCTAAGTCTACACCACACAAGGAAGCTGCGCACCAAATATCAAGTCTCTGCTACTGCTGGTTCATGAGAAGATTTTTTAAGATTTAAGCACACTTTTTGGGCGTAGCCCTATCAAGGGGCGAGGCAACTTGATTTTAACAAAATCAAATTGCGATGTCATAAACTATTATCTCAAATATCAATTAAAATGATTCAGCGGTTTGGGAGGAGAAGACACAAACACCATGTTCACGGACGACGACGGACGGTGAGTGATCACTATAGCTCTCCCGAATGAAAGTTAGGTGTGCTAATAACACAGCGAAATTGAAATGAATAAAACAGAAAATCAGAGGCTCAAGTGAGTCTAAAATGCTCACCTGCCTCAAATTGTCAAAACAAATGAGTGTGTCAGCAAGTGATCAGCAGCAAGAGCATTTTTTTTGATTTGCTCTGACACAACCAAAGGCAACTTTTTTGTCATTCATTTCTGCTGGTCCTAGGAAAGCTTCCTAGCAAACTCTGTTCTGTGAAGTATTAACTGGTTGAGGGCTAGATTATTTTTGGTGGTCTGAATTTGTTATTTAAAATTTGCTTTATTACAAATTATTGGAGAGCGCCAGCAGGCACTCTCCAATAATTTGCAATAAAGCAACTTTATGTAAACAAAATGTTATTTGCATTTTACAGAATATGAAACATGAGCAAGGACACTGTTGGCTTTTGCCCTGGTACCCTCATTTTTTTTAAAGCCCTGATAGTGGCTTCTAGCACTCAACCAGTTAAAAAACAACAACCGACCAAAATTTTTGTTTTGTTTTAAACTACTGTGGTGCTCTCTGGCACCCCCCCCCCCCAAAAAAAAAAATTATAAATAAATAAATAAAAAAAAACAAGAAAAAACAAGCAAAATCAATTGGAACAAACTTGAATTTGACACCCCTAGAGATGTTACATACCAAATATGAAAGGACTCTCACTGGTGGATCTGAAGTTAAACTTTGGGCTTCAATAAAAAGCCCATATATTAACCCAGGGACCTGATTTGAACAACCTTCAATCTAACCCTCCCAGAGGTGTTGTACACCAAATATCAAAAGAATCTGACTGCTGGATCTGAAGGAGATGAGTTTAAACGATAATTCCCTATGTTGCACTAAGTAAATATTTGGGCTCCCTTGGAGATCCCAAATATTAACCCAGGAACTTGATTTGAACAAATTTGAACCTTACACCTCTAGAGATGTCACATACTAAATATGAAAGGATTCTAACCAGTGGGTCTGAAAAAGATTTTTTAAGAAATTTTCTCATATTGCACTAAGTTAAAATTTGGGCTCCAATAAAGAGCCCAAATATTCATCCAGGGATCCCATTTGAACAAACTTGAATCTAACCCCCCTAGAGATGCTGCATACCAAATATCATAAGAATCTGACTTGTGGATCTGAAGAAGAAGATTTTTGAAGATTATGCCCCATATTGCACAAAGTTAATATTCAGGCTCCCACCGGAAGCCCAAATATTAACCTAGGGACTCGATTTGAACAAATTCAAATCTTACACCTATAGAGATGTCACATACCAAATATGAAAGGATTCTCAATAGCAGGTCTGAAAAAGAAGATTTTGTAAGAAATTTTCTCATATTGCACTTAAAGTTAAATTTTGGGCTAAAAATAAAGAGCCCAAATATTCATCCAGGGATCCCATTTGAACAAACTTGAATCTAACCCCCCTAAAGATGCTGCATACCAAATATCAAAAGAATCTGACTGGTGAATCTGAAGAAGATGATTTTTAAAGAATATCCCCCATATTCCAAGTTAATAATCAGGCTCCCATAGGAAACCCAAATATTAACCCAGGAAGTCGATTTGAACAAATTCAAAATCTCCTACCTCTAGAAATGTCACATACCAAATATGAAAGGATTCTCACCAGTGGGTCTGAAAAAGAAGATTTTTTAAGAATTTTTTTCATATTGCACAAAGTTAAAATTTGAGCTCCAATAAAGAGCCCAAATATTCATCCAGGGATCCCATTTGAATAAACTTGAATCTACCCCCCCCCTCCCCCTCCCCCTCACAGAGATGCTGCATACCAAATATCAAAAGAATCTGACTGGTGGATTTGAAGAAGAAGATTTTTAAAGATTATTCCCCATATTGCACCAAGTTAATTTTCGGGCTTCCATAGGAAGCCCAAATATTAACCTAGGGACTGAATTTGAACAAACTTCAATCTGACCCCTGTGGAGATGTTGTATACCAAGTATCAAAAGAATCTGACTGTTTGATCTGAAGAAGAAGATTTTTAAAGCTTATTCCTCATAGAGCCCTAAGTTAATTATTTGGGATCCTCTGTTGAGCCCAAATATGAACCGAGGGGGTCAATTTGAACACACTTGTATTTGACCATCCTATGGATGTTGTATACCAAATATCAAAAGATTCTGATCAGCAGCTCCAAAAAAAGATTTTTTTTCAATTTTTGCAAATGTACTGACTCAGCATTTTTTCAAGCGCCCCTACAGAAAACACTGACATGGCCGATGGCCATTTTTTTTTAATCCATTCTACTGGTCAAAAGGATGATTCATACAAAATAACAGTTCTCTGTTCCGAGTAGTATGGAAAATATAGGCATTTGAATTTTTTTCTATTTTTAGCCCCTGGGGTACCCACGGGGCAACAAAAAAAATAATTATGGGCATCAATCAAGTACTTTGGACCCACTTATGCTACATGCCAAATTTGGTTCAAATCAGCCCATCGGTTCTTGAAATAGAAATTTGAGCCAGAGCCCAAAATGGGCATGTGCCCACAGAGAGTCCAAATATTGATCTACCAACTTCTCTTGAACAAAATTTTAATCTTCAATACCAAAGAGTGTTACATGCCATATATCAAGGAAATCTCTCTGGTGGTTCATGAGAAGAAGATTTTTAAAGATTTTTAGGCTTTGGCATCATTGCCCAGAGCCCGAAGAAGGCAGCCGCTCCATTTGAACAAAATAGAAAGGGTATACCCCAGGGATGGTTTGTGCAATATATGTTTGAATTTGGCTGAATGGCTGTGGAGAAGAAGCCAGGTTTGCAAAATTTAATGGACGATGGATGACGGATGCCAAGTGATGGCAATACCTCACACTGACTTGCAGTCAGGTGAGCTAAAAACCATGGATATAAGTGAAATATTTATAACTAGAGTAATGTCACACATACAGCCCAACTGTCCCAGGAATGACAATGCTTAGACACAAAATCGAATCTGCCATATCTGCACTCGTAATATACAAAAATTGCTTTTCAAATTTTATTTTTTCATTTTTCTACCCCAAAACATACCTCATGATCTATTAATGATCAGAAATTTGATGAGCCTGTTCCAATAAGGACTAATGAGCAATGGTTAGAAGTAAAAAATCAAAAAATCTGATATTTCAGGAAAATAATTTGTACTGTTGGTTTCAGCTTGTATAAGGTAAAGGGTTAAAGATGCAGTACATAAAACATTCTCTTTCAAAAATCTTCTATTATAATACTACTGAAAAATAATTTTGGTAAAAAGTGACAAGAAAAGTTAAAAAAATTATAGTAATTTATATATTTTTTATACTCATCAATGACCCAGACTTAGCTGGTGCTAACTCTTAAAATTATACTGCCAAACACAAATTTTGCCCCCCCCCCCTCCCCACCACCATCCCCAAAATTTGCACAAAATCCAAAAAATCAATGTCCTATGTGGTCCTCCATACTTTTAACCACTGCGCATGTACAGTGTCAAGGAAGTACCGAAATTGGTGCCAAATCCTCATTCTTACAACTAGTGCCTGGTTAGTGTTATGTAATCAGCGGGGAGGTATGAGTTCCCAACTCATGGGAGGGTCATCCCCGTCTGGGTCATTGGTAAGTATTAAAAATATATAAATTACTATAAATTTTTTAACATTTTTATACTGTACCAATGACCCAGACTTAGCTGAATAGAAAAAAGCCTGGAGGGCCTAGTTCATAAAGGAAAATCCAATAGACTCAATTACATGTAAACAGAATTATCCCCTCAAGGAGAAAAGGAGAACAGGCTTTACATGTATCTTTCTTGTTTCTTCCCAAAAAGAAAGACACAATACCATTCCGTAATTGAGCACAATAACATCAATGATCTCTATTAACATCCAGTATAACCCATTATACTAATTTTTTTAAAGGAAAGCCAATAAATAAAGATAGTCCATAGCATGAGACTCTTTATACTCATTTAAAAATGTCCGAGGATTGTATATTAACGCTCGTATGACACATGACATATACAAATGCTTCACATTGAGCTACACTTTAAAAATATTACATCAATGAGATCAACATTAGCTTTACACTTTAAAACCATCCCGGCACCGACTCAGAATTACTGACTCCAGAGGAGGTATTCCCTTGCTTTTCACTATAAAGCAGGTGATATAAGGGAACACCATCCCCCCCCCCCCCTTCCCCTTGCTCTGGGTCAAATACCCCAGAACGAAGAGGGCAGCAGGACAGAGTCACTGGCAGGACAGAAAGCCTGCATAACTATAGTTGCAACTGTTTAGTGGACGACATTCTGAGCAACAGATAACGGACCTAAACAACGCAGGTCGCCAGAAATGGACTCAATATTTCTAAGATAAAAATTCGAGAAGGTGGAAGGCTGAGACCAATATGCAGCCTTCATCAAATCGGTAATAGCAAAACTATTAGCATAAGCCGAAGATGTAGAAAGCGCTCTTACTTCATGCGCCGAAATCTTAAGCACAGACTGCTGAGTTGAAGATAATTTTTCATAAGCAGTACGAATAGTTAACTGAATGCCACCTTGCAATAGAATGGACCGTAATGTCCTTGCTATTAGGCAGCAGAGACAGAAAGAAATGCTTACGTCCCTTTCTGATAAACTCAGATCTACGTTTGTAAATACACATAGCTCTATCTGGACAAAGCAAAGGCCTATGACCGTCTGAAGATGGAAGAGCCTTAATAACAATAGGTTCAGGGTACTTATTAGGAGCCTGATTCCTAACCAAAAATCCAACATTAGTAGTCAATGTAATAGTATTACCAACACTACAATAGTGAGAATCATCAACAGATAGTGAATGAAGCTCACTAACTCTTCTAGCAGAAGATAAGGCTAAGAGAAAAAGCTGTCTTATAAGATAAGTATTTGAAGTCCACTGTATCAAGAGGCTCAAATGGCGCTTCTTTTAGCTTCAGAAGAACACAAGCTAAATTCCACTTAGAAATTAACCTAAGGGTTCCAGGTCTATTTATCGAAAAGTTTTTCACTAACTTAGATAAAGAGACATTAGATCCAATTTGTAAGCTATCATGATGAGCATAGGTATCTGATAGCATAGACCAATAACCCTTAATAGTTATTGGCTGCAGTTTGATCTCGTCAAACAAGTAGACCAGAAAATTAGCAATGTCTGGAATGGAGGGATTATAAATATCAACAGAATGATCCCTAAACCTTCCACTTAGCAGCATAATTTAGCAAAGAGGAGGTCCTCCTACAGTTAGAAATTGCGTCCACTGCTCGTGCTGTAAAATGCCTGCCGTGCAAGAAGGACCACACAACGGAAATACATGAAGGTTGAGACCTTGTGGGTTGTGATGCAGTGTGCGCGATTTCCCCTGCGAAAGAAGGTCCTCCTGTGGAGGAAGCTTCTGCGGAATGTCCCTCAACAGACACCTGAGAAGATTTATTCATGGTCTCTGGGGTGACAGAGATGCTACCAACAGAATCTTGCAGTGAGATTGCTTGATTTTTAGCAATATCTGTTGAATCAACGGAGCTGGAGGGTAAGTGTATCCTATCATTCCGTCCCAAGAGATCGAGAGGGCATCTACTGCAAATGCTCGAGGATCTGGGTATGGTGACACATACGTCTGCAACTGATTGTTGAGATGCGTCGCAAATAAGTCTATCATAGGACGATCCCATTGGTAGCAAATCTGATTGAATACTCGTTTGTTGAGAGTCCATTCTGACGGCAACATACAACCTTAACGAGAAAGGAAGTCCGCTAGAACGTTCAGACGACCCGGGATATGACGGACTGACAGAAGAACCTGATGCTCTAGGACAAACAGAAGGAATCTTTCTGTTAAGTTGAACAATGGAATGGAATGAATGCCTACCTGGTTCCGAATATACGCTACTACTGTCGAACTGTCGGACAGAATTTGAACATACGAATTCTGAATAATGTTCATCCAATGACGTAGCGCAAGCCAAATTGACATCTCTCTTTTATGTTTATGTGCTTGTTTAGGAACTGCGGATCCCAAAGACCCTGGCACCTCGAATCAGTTGGGCTCAAAGTTGTGCCCCAACCTGTTTGACTCACATCCGTTATTATCGTAAAAATCGGATCCGGCAGTTGCAGTGGTACTCCCTGAGTTAACCACTGAATATCTGCCCAAGTCTGAATATCTTGTTTCACTTGATTCGACAAGACGATGTTCGTTTCGAGCGAATGAATCTTCACACTCCAATTCTGAGTAAAAAATATCTGGAGCGGACGAGTGCGTAGTGGCCCCATCGGAATAAGATCTGCAGTGGCTCCACACAAACCTATCAGTCGCATGAATTCTCTAGCTGTTTCTACATCTGAGTGACGACAAAAGCGAGCGTAACAACTGACTAATTTCACTCTGGTTAACGGCAGACGAATGAGGTTGTTGTGCGCCTCGAAGCTCATTCCCAAGTGGGTGAATGACTTGGACGGCACTAGATCCGACTTCTTTTCGTTTACTATGAAACTGAGACGTCGGAGCAGTTGAAGCAGACTCTGAACATCATTCTGAAGCATTAACTTGTTTCCGTACCTCTGAAGAATGTCGTCCAAGTAGGCCGACATTACCGCAGATGAATGAGCTCGGAAATGAATCATTACAGAGTTCATTATTCAAGTGAAAGCCCAGGGAGCTAGATTCAGACCGAAGCACATTGCTCAGAGCTGATAAACGACTCCTAGGACAGTGAAGCGAAGATACTTTCTGAACACTGGATGTACCATGACGTGAAAGTACGCATCCTTGAGATCTATGCTTGCAGCATAATCGTTCACTCGAATGCTTGCTCTGACCGATCGGATGGTCTCCATATAAAATTTCGGTGCCACGATCAGCTTGTTTATCCAGATCAGATCTATAACTGGATGAAACGAGCCGTCTGGTTTTGGAACCAGGAACAGGTGACTGTAGAAACCTGGAGATTCCTGGTTTTCTACGATCTCTATCGCGTTCTTCTCCAGAAGAGATTGGACTTCTGATAGAAGCGAATCTCTCTTCTGAAGGTTTGACGGAAACTGAGTCCAACGCGGACTTCGATTTAACGGAGGTTTTTCCTTGAAGGACAGTTTTGGACCTTCGGAAATAACCCCTTACACCCATGGGTTGTCCGTAATTGACAACCAATTGGTTAAGAATCTCGACAGCCTTCCGCCCACTGGAACGCAACAGAGGTTTAGACCATCACCTCCTGGACTTGCGAGGCTTGCAGGAGGAGAAACTACGTCCTCCACGACCCGCACCTCGCCCAGTCGACCTAGGGGCATCTGACCTGTGGTCTCGGCCAGCATCGACCCCTTCCTGAGTTGCTACTCTGATGGTCTCTAAAGTAAGATGTAGAGGCTTTCTTAGATTCTCTATAGGAAGTTCCCTTGGACATACCTGCCCCAGAAATGCCTGCCTTACTCCTCTCTTCTGAGTCCGACTTTTTCGAAGTGGATTTAAAAAGCAAAGAGTCCGAAGTTTCTTAGTAATCTGATCATAGATTATAGAAAGCTTACCGTCGAAGAGAAGCTCTCCGGAGACCGGAGTGACATGAAGAGAGTTTTTCACCTTACTATCCACTCTTGTGGATGCAGCCAGGGCAGCATCATGTCTGACTAACTCCGGATTTGCCACTGAAAGGGCGGAGTTATACGTAGAATATGCTATGGCCCTCGAAAGAACTCTCAAGGAAGTTTGAACATCCTGGAATTCTTTTCCTTCGAGAGGTAGTGATAACGCTCTGGTAAGGTGATCTGCGTAAGATAAGGTGTCTAAACTGATTCTGTTAGACGAGATTGTCGTCTCCAGCGTACTGGAGTGAATCGACATAGACGCCGGCAATGACAACTCCAAGTCTTCTGCCTGGTCGGCTAAATGCAGAGGAACTCTCGGCATGCCCTGTCCTGCCATTTCAAATCTATTTCTATTATTGATGAAAGGCAGCTGTAGAGCATGAGAAAATAAGAAACCAGATTTGCCAGTCTTAGAGGCTAGCTTGAATATAGCATCATTAGGAAGTTCAAATGTCCGCGTGACATTTCTGGACTTGGTCGGAAACTCAGGCGCAATGTCCCTATTCCAGCCGAAAAAGTCTGTGTCCAGTGACGCTCTCAGTCTCTTATCAGGTAACGCAGCATTTTGTTCTGGAGGAACAACTACTGGAAGGTGTTGCCGGATGAAATCTACGGCCACCTTATGTTGTTTGAAAAAGGAAAATTCCAGCTCCGCTGATTCCCTTTCACCATCCGACTGGACCACATGGGAATCTCGGTCGTCCCTTTCTGACTCTGCAGGGGAGCGAACCGACCCAGCATCCTCAGACAGTTCCTGTTCTGAAAAAGTTTCTGATGGCTGCTGGGATGCTGCGATGAGTTGAGCTATCTGAGATAGCAAGTCCATCACGGAGGCCTTTGGAGCAGCGGTCTTACATGATTTAGCCGCTGGAAGCACCTGGGACATAAATTCCTGCACACTTCTTTTATGCTTCTTTTATGCGAACGCCCCGACAGGAAAGGCCTTGTGTCCTTGGCTACCAGATGACGTGACCTAGTCGATGTGGAATCCCTGGTTGGCGAAGCACACTGGATATCTGCGGCCACGTAGCCAAGGTGCGGTCGTGTGTGCTGCCGTGAGGATGAGGAAGCCAATAGACTAGCCGCGCTGGACTGTCTATGCGATGGAGCACCCCGAGCAGGAGGAGTGGACGTATGCTCCAACTGACGAACGTTACATACAACTACTGGGCCCAGATGTTGTTGTAAGAGAGATGTCCCTCTCTCACTCGCGATCTGGGTAGACCTGGACGAGCTAGTTACCAGACAGACTGGCTTCCTCCGTTCCATCCTCCGATCCGTTGTCGCCAGGTGTGCACGATCCGTGTTTATAGTGCTTACTGGACCGCAATGGACAAACCTGGTGTCACAACCATTTCGTGAATGATTGCTTCACCGGGCGAGCTAGCGGGTGACAATGCTGTCGATCCTACTAGGGACCTCTTCGGCATTTGCTGAATTTCACTGAGCACTTTAGACGCAAGCTCTTCATTTGACTGCGACGACGGAGGCACACTTCTTGAAGACATCATGGAAACATCACCCTGTTCTTGTTCCTCTGAAAAAGAGACTGAACAACTAGAGTGACCCTGTGGCGAGAGGACCGGCATGGACCTCTCACCACTAACAATATACCGTGACACACGTCTCCAACGTTTGTCATCCCAATTGGCACACACAGAGCAAGAATTAGTGCGAGTACACTGACTACATAAAATACAATGAACATGAGAATCAGAGGAAGACTTCCTCGAATTACAATTTGAACAATATTCTTTCATTTGAAAAAATATTAACAGTCATCGTACTCGCACTAACCCTTGAAAACAAAGATACATGATAATAATATAATCCATTACAAACATTTCAAAAAATAATTCAAAAGAAAAATTTTTTCGAAAAAATTTCAAGATGAGCCCAAGTTCTCAATGGGAACGATGAGCCCAAATGGATCCCAAAAAAGCCTAAGTGTGGACAAAAATTTTAAAACCTATCTAAAAATTAATGTTACACTTACGGACAATATTAATGTATCTGGCTATGAGCAGAACTAAATAGAAGACAACTGTCAGAAGTAACTGTTGTCAACGTAAACAAAAGTGAATAAAAACCGGAAACAAGACTCCAGGCACTGAAAATATGGCCCGAAATCAGTAACCAATTTTAAACACTATCTGATGTAAAACAGAGGCTTCCAGAGAAGAAACTGCAGTACATCGGATGGTAGATGCATGACCAAAACGTCCAACCCTAGGGTGAGGACATAACCATGGGGAAAAACAGAAAAAACATTCTGTTACCAAGCCAAAACTCCCAAGAAATTTCAGTAAAAAAAATTACAAAAATTATGCCAAAAGCATGGGAGAAAAGCAAGGGGGGGGGGGGGGGGGGGGGGGGGGGGGAATCAAGGAAAGGGAGAGAGGAAACACTGAACAAACAATGGAAATTTCATAGCAAGAATGAAAACATTAGGCCCATGCCCCGAAATTAGGGAGCATGAAATAATTTTGCATAAAAATTATAAGTTACAGCCCTGAACACATCCTTCCACTGTTCCTTCCTCTCATCCTTTTATTTCATCCCTAGATCCACCATTTCTTTCATGATTTTGTGTCTGGCATCATTTTAACTGAGATTATAAGCACAGATATCAGTGAGATGTTTCTGATTTCAGGGCCAAACAAAGAATGAGGATTTTGCGCCAATTTCGGTACTTCCTAGACACTGCGCATGCGCAGTGGACAAAAGTATTGAGGACCACATAGGACATTGATTTTTGGGATTTTGATGCAAATTCTGGGGATTGGGGGGGGGGGGGGCAAAATTTGTGTTTGGCCCTAGAATTTTAAGAGTTAGCACCAGCTAAGTCTGGGTCATTGGTACAGTATAACAAATATATAAATTTTATAGTAAATTTCCTTTCTTATTATACCTACCACAATTGTTTACTACAGGCTTGCACTACAGTGGAAGACCCTAACTGAGATAAAATACTCTCTATTTTAATCTTTCCCAAGAGATTTAGGAAAGAAAAGTGGTGTAAAAACACCATGAAAAAATAATCTAAAACTGGGTCGAGCAACATCGGTGCACACCCAGTAGAGGCCGCTCTTCTCTTAGTATAATTCCACGACTTCCGTTAACCAGTGCGTAAAGTAGACATCAAACCATTCTTTTGAGTCTGCCAACATAGGAGTTATGTGATCAGCGGGGAGGAAGAATTCTTACCCGAATAAGAAGACGGGAGGGCCTCCATGAAAACAATTGCGGTAGGTATAATAAGAAAGAAAATTTACTATAAAATTTATATTTCTTATCAACCTACCTTACAACTGTTTACTACAGGCTGAATAGACAATAGGATGGAGGGAATTTACATAACCAACCCACACATAACTCAACTGCACTGGAACCGTGAACAGAGGAAGAGGTCCCTAGTCCTATCAAACCATAGCATCACAAACATTAGTAAAAGACAATGAGAGATGAGGCGAATGGTTCTGTGCGATGCACAGACAGAAAGTGCAGTAAACAGCACAGTACTGACATTGTAAGAAGCCGAATGGCTGGGATAGACAACAGCCTGAGCAAAAGAAAGGGGGCCTGTAGAACAAAGGTCCTCTGCCTGCTCCTGCAACTGTCGCAGATAAGCGGAGAAAGTAGTATTTCTCCAGTAGGCTGCCAGTATAACATCCGACAACATGACAGAGTTAGTAGAAGCCCCAAGAGGTAGACAATGCACGCACCTTGTGGCAGAAAAATGATTGGTAATACAATCGCCAGTTGCTAGACGAGCGGAAGCTGCACGAATAGCAAGACAAATCCATCAAGAAAAGGATTCAGGAGAGATCTTCTGTCGACCAGGAATAAGAGACAGAAAAACGATCCTACCCGTCCAAATGAACAGAGCAAAGGGTGTTTACCCTCAACAGAAGGAAGAGTCCAGATACAGATAGGAGGCGGAGTAGTTCTGGTATCTGATTCCTGGCCAGAAAGGAGCAATCACTGGTAAACATAACACTGGTGGGAGAACTCCAGAAAAAGGCCGGGTCAACCGAGAGGGTGTGAAGCTCACTAACCTGTCTGGCTGAGGCAAAAGCCATCAGAAAAGCCATCTTGTATGTGAGAAACCCCCCCCCCCCCCCCCCAAGCAAGCAGCACTCAAGAAAGATTCGATCTTGGGGTAAGCTGCAAAGTCCTAAGCCTTGCCTAAAAGTGCTGAACAAGCTTGGAGAGGCATGGTGTAGTGCCGATACAATGCTGTCCCACATACAAAAAGGTCTCTGAAGCATGGGCCTGCACCCATTGCTGGAGACCCCCAGAATCAAACATATACCAGAAATTCCACAATCTGTATGATCGAAGGAGTGACAGAAGCAACAGAGTGATCCGTACACCATCGACAAAAGACCTTCCACTTAGCTGCATAGGCTAAACCAGTGGAGTGCCTCCTTGAAGAAGAAAAGCAACTCCACTGCACGTCTCGAAAAAAAACACTACGGAGGAGACAGGACCTGACAAAAGACATGCGTGAAGGCACAATGACATCGGGTCGACATGAAATCTCCTCGGGAGACACTGGCAAAGAAGGTCGTGACGTAGAGGGAGACAGACCGGAACCGCCGCTAACAGAGAGCGGAGCAGATTGATCCACACCCACTGAGGTGACAGGAGTGCGATCGAAAGGCTTCGACAACTGCAGGTTCGTATCTGGGCTAGAACCTGAGGCAGAATCGGAACCGGCTGGAAGGCGTAGCCGACAACACAGTTCCAAAGGAGGGACAGAGCGTCCACAGCAAAAGCCAGAGCATCTGGACACGGGGACACAAAAGTGTCCACCTGATAGTTCCAATGAGTCACAAAAAGATTGATGTGGGGACGACCCCAGAGATCGCAAAGAGACTGAAACACTGCCATGTGGAGCATCCACTCGGTGGAAAAGAACCTGCCCCGTTGGGACAGGGAGTCGGCTACAACGTTCAGATGACCGGGAAAGTGCCGAACCACCACTCTGGCGTTGACATCCTGAGCGAGCAATAGAAGATCCTGAACCAATTCGTACATGAGAACATAGTGCGTGCCGCCCTGGTTCCGAATGTAAACAACCACCATCGAATTGTCGGAAAACAGGACCTGACAATTCGAAAGCCGGGAATTCCCTGCCAGAAACTCAGAAGAGCAAGAAGCTCCTTCTGGTTGACGTGAAGACCTGCTAGAGCCTGGTCCCATGACCAATGAAGGAAAAGACCGAGAGGATCCAATGTCACACCCCATCCGAGATCGCTGGCGACTGCTGGCAGAAAAAGACTGGACGTTGGGAAGTCCAACGAAACTCCCTGCATAATCCACTGAACATCTGTCAGGGGAGATGGTGAAGAGGCAGAGCAGGGGTGTGATTGGAGAAGGAAAAAAATAACTGAAATTTTTGTTGTTGAGTATTGAACATCAAGCGCTGAAGGCGCTTGCCGAGTGCCGAAGGCACGAGCCGGGGAAAACATGAGAGGGGTTTGACCCCTCTCATTCAAATTTTGAAATACAGAAGCTCTATGGAGCATTTTAAGGGGGTTTCACACTCAAATACTGTGATAAATGAAACTCATTTTTTCAAGAACACTGAAAATTTCAAGAACCATTCCTGAAATGAATTTTCCTAAAATTCTTGGAAGTTATAAGACTAAATGATTCAAACTCAGGAAAATTATGCACAAGACATTCAAACTCACCACATTATATGCAAAACTGCACAAATCAAGAGTCTGCATTACTCCTTAAATAATCTTCACTTATTAGTCCATCAATCATTAGTCTCTTGAAATATACATGTGTATGTACATATGCACAATTACAATTCCATTACACAATGGTTTGGAGCTTGACCACCCAAAGGGTGGACATCCCTCTTTGCCTATACTTGCAAGTTCAAGATATATCTGAGAACATCACATGAAAATTAAGAGCTTATGGACCACAAGGTAATAAAAGTACATGCAGTACTCTCTCCTGCTAAATAATAGTGATGTCGTTCACTTTCTACTGAAATTAATAATATTGATGGCATTTTCACTCTCTGTACGATCACCAAATAATAGTGATGATGAACATTTTCTCCAAAATCAATAATAGTGAAATCATTATTATTAGACACGTGAGAGTACTAGCCCATTTTCTGCAAATTTGCGAGCTGAGTCCTTAAGTTTCTTGTATGTACATGTACTACCTGTGACAAATATCAGGAAAGACAGAATTCTACACCTTGGTTGGTTATGTACCAACTCACTCTTTGTGTACTGGACCAATGGGAAAACAATTCTCAAGTTTGAAAACTACTATGTACAGAAATTCCTTGATGGCTGCAACTAGTTTTTGTTCTAAACATTCTCGGATTTGCTGGAAAGTTGCTTCACATAATGCAGGCGAGTTCTTTTAGCTGCTCTGTTACAGTAAGATAATTCCCTTGCCTTATGTTTTGTAATGATAACTTGCTTCTGAGCCTGAAGCCCTGACTTTTCAGCCTCGATAGCTTCACGTTTTAATTTTAGCTGTTCTCTGTAAATTCTGCTGGCACTTGTCATGTTTTGACACAACACTGAGTCCACTTTTTCATGCAGAAAGTCATCCTTTTTGAAATAATCCATAGCAGACTTGTCTGATGCCATCAAACCGTACTTGATATTTTGTATCACACTATATGTATCAATATCTAATGATGCAGACTTGCTGTCAATGACATCATTCATAATGCTAAATAATGACTCAACCTGTGGGCCATGAAACAGACTGAGCAAAGCACGCACCATTTTCACCAAAGCAGGATACTTTTGACCATCCACTTGTCCCCACCAAACGTGAATTCTCATGTCATCACTATTGTACTCCTTCAATGAAAAATCTGTTTGGAACTTTCTAATTTCTATTTCAAATTCCTCTTGTTCTTGCTCACTCAGCACATTGGTGACTAAGTTAGGAAGTTTTGCCAGGTATTTAAGTGACAAAGAGTGACCTCTACAGGTGGGATCAATGGCTGAAAGTGACTTCAAAAGTGGATTATTCACTGGCAATTTTTGTCGAGATTTAGCACAATTCACATAAGCTGTTTTTAGAGAACTTAAAAATTCTGACACTACATTCACATTTGTTTGCCCCATACTCTTCTTGCATTTCTTCCCCATGAACATATCTTTTGTTGCCATTAAACTCTTATCTGAAGCCACATCCAATCTTTTCAGGCTACCTGTGCTGTTGCAATCCCAAAGAACTTCAGGCTTGATGAAACAAACCAGAAAATCCCTGAAAAGCTGCACTTGTTCCTCATGCAGCTTGTGGATCATAGGCTGCTTCTTTTCAAACAACAGGACAAAAACGTTAAGCATCGGGAGAACAGAACAATATAAACCAACGATTGATTTAACTTGTTTCCTATTGTAAAAAAAGTCTGTCTATGATACGGTCCTTTCTGTCTTTTCCATCTTTAGTCAATTTTTTTACAGCAAACACTGCATGGGAAAGTAAAAAACAGTCAATGCATCAAGCAATCTCTGGGTAACAATGGCAACATCATAAACGGAGAGCCACCTATGACTTACATATCTTTGGGGCATCGTATATTTTATGTTTCAAATTTCTTGTAACTGATCCCGTAGGTCAGGCGACCACTTAAAGTCATTATGTAGGTCTATAAATAATTTTTCAACAAACCAGTTGAAAGGTTTACAGAATACTTTTGACGCATTATGAATGTGATGGCAGGAGTCACCATCTATGTCCAGCAAATGTGGGGCCTTATGGTTCCTCAATCTTGTCTCCAACCCAGTCTTACAACCTCGTATCACATTACATGAATCTGCTAAAACAGAAAGAATATTTGTCCAAGGGATATTCTTTGATTCGAGAATATCTGTCACAGCAGTAAAGAGTGTCTCACTATTGACAGTTGATACACTTCTTGAAGATAAATGGTTCACTTTTGACTTTTTCTGAACTGGACAAAATTAGCACACAAGCACTGTAAACACCTTTTTGAAATTATTGCTTGTGCTCTCATCAACAATGATAGAGATGAAATTCTCTTGTAATGTTCTTTGAAGATTTTCTTCAAATGTTTTGGACCCTCCAAATTTTGTTTTATATGAGGCAGTTGTCCTGTCCATATGTAATTCGTTTAGGGCTTTCTAATCTGATGACATACTCTTGCACAAGGTAATCAAGTCAGGTGCAATACTGAAAGGCAATGAATGCTCAGCCATAAATGACAAAAGTATTGCTTCTTGGTTCACAATGCGATCCTTTACTGGAACAAGTGGTTTTGGCGAAGGTTCTTTCAAAGTGGCATGACCTTTGAACATGGGATGCAAACCATACAACTCTGGCTCAGCACAACCATTGACTTTCTCTTATCTCACCGACCCAAACACTCCTGAAAAAAAAGAAATAATTTTTTTTTTTAAAATATGAAGCCATCAAAGTGGGTTGAGAATTATTTGGAAGGATATCCCCCTTGAAATATTTTTAACATCCTAATTGCCCAAGACCCCCTCCCTCTGCCCCCCCCTAACCCCCATTAAGACCTATGCCTCAGGAACAACAACCACATACCCTCAATTTCAGATTCCCCACAGTAAGCCCCCCTAAAACAAATAATAATTACAAAAAATCTTTAACCCTATTCACTCCCAATGAAAACAAGAAAAATGGGTCCATGTTACACTAATGTCCCACTCCTCTGCCTCAAGAATCAAGAACAACCATAGACACTCCACCACCAACCTGCCTCATTTGCAACCACCACCTTGAAAATGAGCAGAACAAATTTAATTTTCTTTGACCCCCCCTATGCCCCACCTCCCAATTAAAGCCTATGCCTCAGAAACAATAACTACATACCCTCAATTTCAGATGCCCCATAGTAAGCCTCCTTAAAACAAATAATAATTACAAAAAATGTTCAACTCCATTCACGCCCCACCCCCCCCCCCCCCCCCTTCCCCACAATGAAAACAAGAAAAATGTGTCCATGTGACAATAATGTCCCGTTCCTCTGCCTCAAAAATTAAGAACAACCATAGACACTCTGCCCCTACCCCCAACCTGCCCCATTTTTGCAACCACCACCTTGAAAATGAGCATAGCATTTTTTTATTTTCTTTGACCCCCCCTATGCCCCTCCCCCTCCATTAAGACCTATGCCTCAGGAACAACAACCACTTACCCTCAATCTCAGATGTCCCACAGTAAGCCTCCCTAAAACAAATAATAATTACAAAAATTCTTTAACCCCATGCACCTCCCTCCCCTCCCTCCCCCCCCCCCCCCCCAATGAAAACAAGAAAAATGTGTCCATGTGACACTAATTTCCCACTCCTCTGCCCCGAGAATCAAGAACAACCATAGACACTCTGTCCTTCCCTCAACCTGAACCATTTGCAACCACCACCTTGAAAATGAGCAGAAAAAATTTAATTTTCTTTGACTCCCCCTATCCCCCCTCCCTCCCACCCCCAGATCAATGCAGAGTGCCATTTCGGCTGGGGAGAATTATCAGAAACTTCAGTAGGCCCTATCTACCCTGGGAGCACTGCTGCCATCAAAATATTTCCACTCACCAACACGGTAAATTATATATTTTACGATCCATGACGATAATTCAGTACATCAAGATTTAATAATATTCTTATTACCTGATAATCTGTAGTTTGTTGATCTTGTCTTCAAGCTGGTTTGGTGAATTTTACTTTCTGTATGCTTTTCTATTGCTTTCCATCCACGGGTGCCATAATTGATAACTTTATTGCACCAAATGCACAGTGACTGTCCGGGTCAATTTAATTTTCTTATAAATTGTCCCAGTAATATGTCGTCACACTTTCTCTCGATCCATGACCACTTCCAGATATTTTTCACACCCTTATCAATCAATCTCTTTCACATCAACTCCTCGATCAACAATGGATGAATTCATTTTACAGTTGTTGTTTCTTGCATGCAATTGAAGTTACACAAAAGAAATTTTGAAGCTGAAAGCACGTTATTTAAACCGTACACACTTCACATGTATTGCTCAATTCCATTTGCTAGATCTATCCCATCAATACTCATCCAACCAATCAAATCACGCGACACAAATAATTTGGCACCCAAACAGAATTTGAACAGCTACAAAATTCGGAATGCTCTGAAAGAAAACGAACCAGGAAATTACCCAAATACAGAAACACAATTTTTTCAACACCTCACCCCCCTCCATGACTGAAAATTTTTGTTATGAATTTATAGGATTTTCAAGATTGTTTTTGGGGACTGAAAAAGTGGAATTCCGCTAAAAAATGGAAAAATCACACCCCTGGAAGAGACTATGGTAACTGAAGCACCAGATCCAGAGGATCGACATTCGGCCTCCAATGACTGAGCAGAAAGTGTTGGAGAGGTCGGATATGCAGCTGACCTAGAGGAATGAGATCCGTCACCGAACTGTAGAGACCGAGCAAGACTTTGAGCTGTTGCGAACGTGGACCGGGACAGAGTCAGGGCAAAAGGCTGAGAAAATCACAGCTCTTGGCGGGGAAACTGCCACCGCATCCAGCCGAGTACGGAAGCCCATCCCAGATGACAAAACGACGGAGAAGGGACCAGGTCCAACTTCTCTCCGTTGACTCTGAACCCTAGTGAAGACATCAGACTCCAGAAGGGCAGCATTGAAATGCCTCTGGAGGATATCGACTAGATAAGCCGAAGAAGACACCCTGGACTGTGTGCGATGTAAGACTAACACATACGACATCAGACAGGTGAAGGCCCAAGGATCCAGGTTGAGGCCAAAGGGCATGGCTTTGAACTGGAAAACATCCTGGGGAAAGGAGCGGTGAACTGACCTGAAAGCCTCCATGCTGAACTGAGGAGCAATGATAGATTGCGTCAGGATACTCAGATCGATAACCTGTCTGAGTCGGCCGTCCTTCTTCAGCACCAAGAATAGGTGGGAAAAAAATACCACTGAAAGAATGTTCTTGATGACCTCGATCGCCCCCTTTGACAGGAGATTGCCTATCTCCGTGATCAAAGGTTCCCAACATGTAATGTTGAAAGGGACTTGTGTTTGAAGAGGCACTTTCGACTGAGTGGAATGCCTCAACCTGGGACAAATTCGAGGTGACTGCTGCCAATGCCTACCCTTTACCCTGTGAGTGAGTAAAAATGGCGGCAGGAGGATCAGCCCTTAGCTTCGCAGAGGAAGCAGAATGGTACTTGTTAGGCTTTGGATGGCCCCTGCTTCCAACAGAAGGCTTATCAAGCTGATGGAGCAGCAGCAGATCAATAGAATGACATAGGGAGTCATCCCGGACCGTCGCCATGGAACCATGGAATAGTTGTGGACCCACCGATAGAGGCAGATCGAAGAGCAACGCACTGCCCCTCATGAAGGGGAAGGCTTGTGTCCAGCACAGCATCCCTGCGAACTAATTCCAAGTTAACCATGTTACAGGCATGTGTGTGAGAAGATGCATAAGCGCCTTGGACAGCACACACAAAAAACCTGTTCGTCGTCAAACTTATGTGGGAGCAGATAAGCAGTAAAGCAGAGATGACGTGATCGAAGAGAGAAAGCATTCCAGCATCTCTCTCGATAAGCCCAACACGGACTCCAGAGTCTCCATATGAAAAATGGCCGGCTTGGGAGTTGGAGTCCTGATCCAAAACCGTCAAAGTCTGGCAGACTGATGGATTGGCGAAGTCGTAAGAACGAAAATGCACCGGAGGCAAAAAAGTGTCAACCCTGATGAAGAACGACGTCTTCATAGCCTTGGAACTCAGCACAGAGTCCCAAGCTGTAAATGCTTCAACCACCTGTACCAACAGGCACGTTCGAAAGCACCCAGAAGCATGTTGCTCCACAGGCTGTAGGCGCGCAACCAATGATCACATCCGGGCTGACAATGTCGGCTGGTTTGACGGTTTGAGATCTGGAAGGAACCCAAACACAAAGTCAAGAGCTGCCCCCAAGTCAGAAGACAGTTGGCTCTCGATGTCAGGTATGTCAGACTCATCCCATGAGTTGGAAGACACATAGCCCATCATGGGCAAACCAGCCAATGCCTTCCATGGTGTAGGCACGCCAGGGGGATCAGACAGTGGCCTATTTCCAATCCTAGGAGGCGGCGTCACAGGGGGCGCCCAGAAACCACTTGTAGCCTCGCTGGTAGCAACGGAAAAAAGACTCTTGGACAGAACCTAAGTGAGCAAGGAGAGGGCCTCCCTAAGCTCACTGACTGTGTCGGAACGGTATGACGTGAGAACGAACCGACAATGTGGCTTCACTCCGGACCCATTTTAACAGCGAAGGGTCACGAGTTAAATTAATGCCTATATTATTTAAAACCACTGTATACTGGTTCAGTAGACCTTGCCCCAAATGAAAAACACAGACGCTGTAACAAAGTGTTTGAAGAATTAAAGGTACAACCTTTAAAAGCAAAACTTTAATCCCAAACTTTAAGTGGAAACACTAAGTAAATTGACTGTGAAAAAGGGTTAAATATTTCCTAAAACCAATAAGAGAAATCACTGATGAAAATGCAATCAATAAGTTGTATTGAGCATACAAGAATTAAAGTAATAAAGTATGTGGTAAAAGCCTAATTTCAAATACAAAGAAACAAAGTCTGAAAACATTTTAGAAGGGGTTAAAATCATGCCAATATTAATTAAAATCACTGTAGAAAGCCTCAGTAGACAGTAGACATTGTCCCAAAGAGATACAATGACATTCCACTGAACTGTTTGAAGATTAAAGGTGTAACTTTGAAAACAAAAAACTTTAACCAAAAACTTTAGCCTGGAAGTTCTAATTTAAATTGACTGCAAAAAAGGGTTAAATATTTCTCAAAATAACGAGCAACATAATGAGAATGATACAATCAACAGAAATTAATATTAATTAAAAAGAAAAAAAAATTTAACCTTCACTTAAAAACTTTAACCACAAATTTTAACTAAAACTTTAAATGTTAACAGATGGACAGAGACAGACAGATGAAGTGATTATAGCCCTGACTGTAAACAGTCTGGTTAAAAAGGGTTAAATATTTCCTAAAACCGATAAAAGAAATCATTGGTGTAAATGTAATCATTAAGTTGTATTGAGAATGCAAGAATTAAAGTAACAAAGTATGAGGTAGAAGATTAATTTCAAATACAAAGAAACTAAGTCTGAAAATATTTTTAAAAGGGGTTAAAATCATGCCAATAGTAATTAAAATCACTGTAGAAAGCTTCAGTAGACAGTAGACATTGTCCAAAATGAGAAACAATTACATTCCACTAAACTGTGTGAAGATTTAAAGGTGTAACTTTGAAAACAAATAACTTTAACCTGGAAGTTCTAAGTTAAATTGACTGCAAAAAATGGTTAAATATTTCCCAAAATAACATGAAATGTAATGAGAATGATACAATCAATAGTAATTAATATTAATTAAAAAGAAAAAAAAACTTTAACCTTCACTAAAAAACTTTAACCACAAACTTTAACCAAAACTCTAAATGTTAACAGATGGACAGACAGATGGACGGAAGTGATGACTATAACCCTGACTGTAAACAGTCGTGCTAATAAAGGACTCTTTTATGAAATATAATTCACTTGTATGCATATTTTTTGGTTTTATTCATTATGATCAGAGCTTTGAAGGCCTATGATTTGACACAGAACTTCTGGAAATTGAAAAAGTTTTGACTACAATTTTTGGGGGGATTTTTGTCTAAAACTGATTCCCTTGTAGGAGACTAGGAACTGCACTGAATTTACAGGATTTTCCAGGGCATTCCAAGAGAGTTAACATGTCTGCACTAAATTATATTTCTTAAAATTGCTCTTTTGAATGGCTACATAATATACTACTCAAAAAGAGTAGGGGATATCCAAACTGATGTTGATATTTTTGGAAAATGGTATTGGATACACGTGATTGGACACCAATATATGTTACCAAGTTTAGTGTGGATCATGAATGCCACCGGCCAAACAAAAACTTTGTGCAGGTTTTTCGCATGAGTGCCGGGTACTTTTAAAATTGTTAACTTGTACTGGACAAGATTTTTCGGAGGTCTCATCATTCTTTTCTTAGTGTAAACTTGTTCACCAATAGTTTCTAGTCGAAATGTAACTTTTGAGGTATGCGAAGACTGACACGCGACAAACGTTTATGTGCTGTTGGCATGTTGGAAGCTGGCAACAGACAGACTGCAGTGGCTCAAATTCTCAACGTGACTCAATCGATGATTAGCAGCTTGTGGTCATGCTACTGTCAGACAGGCAATGTTAATGACCAACATCGGTCAGGTCATCCAAGGGTGACAACTGCTAACCAGGATCGTTTCATCCAAACCACAGCATTACATAACCGCCATCAAAGTGCCTCAGAAATTGGACAGCAGCTGCACCGAGCGACAGATGTGCAAGTCAGTGGTCAGACTATTCGAAATCGCCTACACAGCTGGAATTTGTACACTTGACGACCTCGAATAATTCCACGTTTGACTGAATGTCACATCGCAGCAAAGCGAAATTGGTGTGGAGCATAACAGCAATGGGACAATCATTAGTTGAGCAACGTCATGCTTTCTGATGAATCAAGGTTCACTCTCGACTTCCACGACAGGCGAAACAGAGTGTGGCGGCAGCAGAATGAACGATACCATGACATAACCATTAGGCAGCACAATCGTTTTGGTGGTGGATCATTATGGTGTGGGGAGGCATAACCATGACACGCAGAGCAGCATTACATGTCATCCAAGAGCGTGGCACAGGGCAGTACTACCGTGACAACATGTTAGCAGCTCATGTGGTGCCATTTGCATGATGTCACATCCATGGATTCATTTTCCAAGATGACAATGCAAGAGCACACAGGGACCATGACGCTACAGAGTTACTCCAGGAGCAGAACTTCACGACAGTGCCTTGGCCAGCACTAAGTCCAGACCTTTCACCAATCAAGCACATCTGGGATATGTTTGGCTGGTGCGTACCACAATGCTAACAGTCCCCTACCAATGTCCAGGAACTGGGGGTGCAGTGGCATTGCAGTAACCATTTCTTGTCAGATCACCGAAGTTAAGCAATCTTGAACCCAGATAGTCTTCAGATAGGTGATCATCTGAGTGATCGATTCGGTCTCCCGTGTTGTGTCCTTGGGCAAGGCACTTAACCCCAATTGTCCACATGGGGGCATGATGACGCTGTGTAGTAAGGCGTACTGTACGTCGATGGTGCACATGTCTTCAACCAATCTAACCCTGCCTGTGCTTCAATGTGGAGTTACGATGTTGGGGAGCTGGTACTCAGGCTTCCTCCACCCATAAAACTGTCACAGTCATGATTAGCCATTGTGACCTTAAACACCAATAAATAAATAATAAATAATGTCCAGGAACTTGCTGCTGCACTGCAGGAAGAATGGAATAACATTAGTCAAGCTGATACTGGACATTTGGTGAGGAGTATGCCACGTCGGATCTGCATTTGTCTCGTGAACCGAGGAGGATTTACCAGGTATTGAGGTCTTGGATTGAATGTGACTTTCAGTCCATGTCTTCTATAGCTCACTGCATAGAATGTGTGCTTGTCAGAGACCCAACTATCGCTGAAATCATTCACCAGATGTCACAGCGCAATGCCTCAACTGTCTTTTTGATGAAAATATAAATATATTTCTTCTTATATCGCACTTTTATCAAATATAACTACTCTTTTTGAATAGTACATATATAAAAAAAAATCATTATCCCCTCTGAAAAAAACTTTCAATGAGATCCTTGAAATGATTTTAAAATTATAACCCTTTAATCTAACAACTTGTACTTCGGTAAAATTCCTTAAAAATAACTGCTGAGAATTTGGTTTCTAAGACTGAATATTCTGCACCAAAGGAGTTAAGGAATACCACCCTGCACCAGCCCAGATATAAGGTCTTAACACTGAACCAGCTTCCATTTTAGGTAAATTAACATCCTATCAATATTCAAACCTCAATTATTTCAGTAATCACTTTACGATTACAGGTTAGTCTCAGAAATAAACACCTCTTTTGAAAAGTTTGTCTAGTAAAAAATTAGAAACCTACAATCTACTCAAGAATGCTTGATTACCTCTTTCCAACTAATACTGCAAAGTTCACAACCAGAGTGTGTTCCAGAATTGAGAAGCTCAGAAGCAGTGAACGTCTGTGATTTGCTCAGATATTGAGAGGCTGCTTTTGGAAGTTGTATATCTGGTGGATTTTTCAAAATATGATGAAGTGATCCATAGGTACCATTATTTGGTGCACCCGTAATGTTCAGCAACACTGAAATGAATGATGTCAGATAATTACATCGAACACCTTAATCCACAAATTTTTGTTAAAAAACAAACATTAACCTAACCAGGCCTGAAGTTATGATTTCCAGATTTTCCACTGTTGTGAGGCTATAGTGTTCTCAGGTCACTGTCTGTTGGTGTGATATTGAAACCTAACTTATGTACTTTATTAGAACAATATTACAAGCAACAGGTCTGAAACATTTATTTATTCTTATTATTTTAAAAAAGAACTTTTCAGTAAATGAAAGCAATTGTTTAAAATAATAATAGGGTTTATGGATTAACCATAAATCAGTTATATCACGGAATGCTGATGCTGTGTTTCTCCTTGGAAATTTGTAAACATGTTTTGAGTTATCTCCCATCAGTAGTAGGAGATGTACGAATCAATGCTTGTTGACCGGAGTTGGTCCGGAGGTCGTTGAACCACCTCCGACAAGTGTGAGGAAGGGGGGGGGGGGGGGGGTGGTCAAAGGAGGTTATGGGGAGGGATGAAGCAGACAAGATTGTGGTCATATTTTTAAAAATTAAATTTAATAATTTTAATAATTTTGATTGCTATGACGTAGCATATTGTTTAAATAATTTTAATTGCTATGACATCATACCTCCTCCCCCTCTTAATGCTGAACAGTACTATGATGCAGTAATCCCTTCCCCCTCTCTTAAATTTTAATTGCAATGACGTAGTCCCCCTAACAACTGCCGTATGATCATTTGATATAATATATTAATAATTTTCATTAAAGAATTGAATTTCTATTTATTTATTTATTGGTGTTTAAGGTCACTTACGCACAATGGCTTATCGTGACCAACATTCTAACTCTGTTCAAGCGCCGTTCAAGCAGGGTTACAGCAGTTGAAGATATGTGCACCATTGACGTGCAGTACGCCTTAGTACACGGCGTCATCATGCCCTCATGTAGGCAACCGGTATAAAGTGCCTTGCCCATGGACACAACGTGTGTCGTCCCGGAGGGGATCGAACTCAGGACCTCTAGCATAGAAGTCCAACAATCTACTACTGAGCCACCATGCTCTCTAAAGAATTGAATAATTTTAAATTAAATATAAATGGCATATGTTTATTATAATATATTAATATTTTCGCTAAAGAATCTATAATTAAATTTAAAACATGTTTTAAAACTTCTAAATATGTCTTGAAAAACAAAATGGTGCAGCGCTTTGTGAGAAATACAAACCTACTATACATGTGTATGAAATGCTTCGATAAAGCAACATTAATAAGTGTCAGAGCGCTTAATTGGGGGGCCTATTGTATTTTTGAACAATGGGTCACCTACCCCCTTTGTTTTGATACATTTAAACATCAGTGAAATTTAAATGGCGGAGGCATTTTTTTTTTTTTTTCTCATTTATTATGGTCTGTCGCTTATCAAAACAGCCCTTAGGTGTATAACAGTTAATTGTGGACCACTGCATTTAAAATTAACAAAATTGAGTAAATATAATGTCTGGCCATCATTTTTCTCAAAGGTGATAATAATTGCTTTTAATTGTTAAACTCAAGTAAAAATGGAAAATTGCTAATATTAAGATGTGATAGCATTCAATTGTTTATCGATGAAAATGTAGCAGAGTAAACGATGAAGTGTTAATAAGCCAACAGAAAGCCACGTCCCTTTGTAATGGTCACTGTACAGGTCAGCCAATCAGAGTGCAGATAATTGTCACATGCACCCGTCGAATGTCATTCAGTGTTTACGTTGGACTGAAAATATGAAGAGAATTTCATGTTTGTGACAAGACCTTTATGGCAGTCTCTTCGCATTTATATATTAAATGAAACTGATAATTAATTTTGAGCCAGCATTTCAAGATTTGAAGTCCAGGTGTAATGAAATAGCATATTTTGGCGAAGCCAAATTTGAGGTATTGTCATGGCCCATTGTCCACCTGGCCGTCTGTCACGCCCTCAACACGGCTAGGGCTAGAGGCTGTACTTATGAACCGATCTTTAAGAAACTTTTGGGGTACCTTTGTTATCACTGTGGGACGAGAACGAGTCTTTTTGGGTCTGGTCCGAAATTCAAGATGGCCACTGGCAGCCATTTTGTACACAATTAGGTGCAATCAGATTTTTGCCCAGAACTTTCATATGAAAGCTCTGATTTGAATAATTTTTGTATGAATGTTTAGTACCATGGAATACATCACATATAGTACATGTTTTTTTCTCGTGCGTAAATTATGCAAATTAGACTAACTTTGATTTATTTAGTGTTACTTTCAGCACTGTAAGTGCAAATGCCAATACGGCTCGGGCTAGAGGCCGTATTTATGAACCGATCTTTACGAAACTTCTTGGGTACCTTTGTTATCACCGTCGGATGAGAACGAGTGTTTTGGGGTCCAGTCTGAAATTCAAGATGGCAGCTAGCAGCAATTTTGTACAAAATTAGGTGCAATCAGATTTTTGCGCAGAACTACCATATGAAAGTGCTGATTTGAATAATTTTGTGTGTGAATGTTTAGTACCATGGGATACATCACATATAATACATGTTTTTTTCTCGTGCATAAATTATGCCAATTAGACTAACTTTGATCTATTTAATGTTACTTTCAGCACTGTAACTGAAAATGCCAATACGCCTCGGGCTAGAGGCTGTATTTATGAACCGATCTTTACGAAAACTGTTGGATACCTTTGTTATCACCATGGGATGAGAACGAGTGGTTTTGGGTGCGGTCCGAAATTCAAGATGGCCACCAGCAGCCATTTTGTACTTTAGTTAGTGCAATCAGTTTTTTGTACAGAATTTCCGTATGAAAGTTCTGATTTGAATAAATTTTTGTATGAATGTTTAGTAACATCGAATACATCACAAATAATACAGATTTTTTTCTCGTGCAAAAATTATGCAAATTAGATGAACTTTGATTTATTCAGTGCTACTTGTACACAGTAAGAGCACATGTCAATATGGCTCGGGCTAGAGTCTGTATTTATGAACCGAACTTCACGAAACTTCTTGGGTACCTTTGTTATCACCTTAGGACAAGAACGAGTATTTCTGGGTGCGGTCCAAGATTCGAGATGGCTGCCAGTGGTCATTTTGTACAGAAATTAGGTCCAAGTTTTTTGTACACAACTTCTATACGGCTCAGGCTAGAGGCTGTATTTATGAACCGATCTTTACGAAACTTCTTGGGTACCTTTGTTATCACCATGAGACGAGAACGAGTGTTTTTGTGTGCAGTTCAAATTCAAGATGGCCACCAGTAGCCATTTTGTACCAAAATTAGTGCAATCAGTTTTTGTACAGAACTTCTGTATGAAAGCTCTGATTTAAATAAATTTTTGTATGAATGTTTAGTAACATGGAATACATCACATATAATACAGGGGTTTTTTCTCGTGCAGAAATTATGCAAATTAGATGAACTTTGATTTATTCAGTACTACTTATACACTGTAAGTGCACATGCCAATATGGCTCGGGCGAGAGACTGTATTTATGAACCGAGCTTCACAAAACTTCTTGGGTACCTTTGTTATCACCTTGGGACGAGAACAAGTGTTTCTGGGTGCAGTCCAAAATTCAAGATGGCTGCCAGTAGCTATTTTGTACCGAAATTAGGTCCAATCAGTTTTTTGTACACAACTTCTATACGGCTCAGGCTAGAGGCCACATTTATGAACCGATCTTTACGAAACTTCTTGGGTACCTTTGTGATCGCCGTGGGACGAGAATGAGTGTTTTGGGGTGCGGTCCAAAATTCAAGATGGCCACCAGCAGCCATTTTGTACCAAAATTAGTGCAATCAGTTTTTTGTACAGAACTTCTGTATGAAAGTTCTGATTTGAATAAATTTTTGTAGGAATGTTTAGTAACATGGAATACATCACATATAATACAAGTTTTTTTCTCGTGCAGAAATTATGCAAATTAGCTTCACGAAACTTCTTGGGGTACCTTTGTTATCACCTTGTGACAGGAATGAGTGTAACAAATATTTTTGGATTCAGTCAGACCCACTCTGGGACTCAACGATTTCTTTTCTAGTTTAGCATCTAACTGTCCCCCACTTTTACAATACTTTACATAGATATTTGTTACAGGCTACGGTCAGCATTTATGTACAGATCGTTACAATACTTTGCATGTACCTTTGTTATCAGGTCATTACCTAGATGTTTGTCATTGCTGTGTCACATACTATACATGTACATGTCTTAAATAAGCTGAGCTACAGTGTCATTGACACTTTCATTTAACTTGTACAAACTTGTATAAATTTGTTTATTTCGTGTTCAATTGAGTAAAAACTGGTATTTGATACTTAATGGTAGGTATAAATTTTCACATACCTTACCTGTCGACAACGCCACTGAGAGAGTTTATGACGCTCCGGTTAGCATGTTAAAAGACCTGACTACTAGGGCTGGGCGGTTTTGAAATTTGCATTTCGGTTCGGTTTCGGTTTTGTACAAAAACTCGGTTTTCGGTTCGGTTTTTCAAAATATATTGTAGAAATCCACATTTTAGAAGGTAATGTACACATAAAATCTGTCTGTATTTGTCATCCAAGTCATGAGGCTCATATAGCGTGTTGAGACCCCTCCCCCCCCCCTCCCCCACACACACCCCCCACTCAAAATCCAACTTGCTTCTCCCATCCCCAAATTTGAAAAGATTCTTTTTGATTTCCTGCCCTCAGTACAAGCACAGTACCCTCAGTCCTGAGATTCCCCCCCCCCACCTCCCCCCCCCCCCCAAAAAAAAAAACAAAACCTCTTCACCAGCATGGTCCACGGGATATCAAACCATGGCTCCACCACTGGTGGGAGCTGCCTTGTTCTGTCAGTGAGATTTGGGGCCTTGTCAAGACAAGATGCAGAAATTCACAAGAAAAGCTACATTTTAGCAAAAATCAACATTTCCTTATTTTTTATGGAGTCACTAAGCTCTCACCTTGGTTTTGGTGGATAATGTGCAATTGTTGTGCTCATTTTGGTAATTATCACATCGCTTGAAAATAGACGTGCCCCCTGTTTCTTGATGGTCCCTGCTTCAAATGACAGTGGAATAAGAGGAACACAAATCATATTTCTTCTGATTTTGATAACTATTATTGAAGTAAGTTGTGATATACGAATCACTTTTATTGGTAACCTCACTCCAATGCTTTCACAATATCTCTCCTAACTTTGACTGTAGAGGTTCGTTTTTTACTTTGATTTTGCCCAAACATAGAAGTTGGGTGAAATGAGCGGTGCCAAGGTGAAGATATTACCAACTTTACTTTGCTCTCTTGGCTGATCCTTTCGTTGATTTTATCTCAGTCAAGACAGGCGATTGATGTTTTTGAAGGGAGCCTGCTGCATGTTGGGATTTGAAAGAAAGTTTGCAATGTTGCATCTTGGGATTTGTTGTGTTTACAAAATACACATGGTCATGACACGTGTTGATTATAACATCTTCGTATTGGGAATGCAGCGTGTGTACCTGACAGACCTGCAGTTCTGCACGATTCCTTAAAGTAAGTTCAAATAGTATACAAACAATTCCCAATAAGTTTAAAAAAAACTTTCAATAGTTACCTACCATTCATTTAATAGGATGTGTTTTATTTTAATTTAACCCTTTTTCTGTTGACAAAAAACATAACTGCCAATGCGTAGCGTTATCTATGAACATGTGACTTCAGAGAACGTGCCAGTAGTCAGTTAATTAACATAATTTACTCATCATTTTTCCCATATGAACTTTGAGGTTTTAAGACTCAATAAATTTTATGTTTACCTCCAATCTAATTTACAACGTGCTGTACGCAGATGATTTTGGGTCAAAGGTAATTTATAATACCTTTACACCATATATTGTCAGATAACTTGCAATACCTCTTTGGTCGAACCTGCCCGGTTCATTAAATTTACTTAACGATTCTTGAATTGCATGTGTGGATTTTTACGTAAGACTTTTTAATTTTTCATATTCCATCTGCTGGTGGTTCTGTAGATATTGTTTAAGATACAAGAAATTTGCTACCACTATTTGTGGGGGGAGGGGGGATTTGTTGTCAGTCCTCTCGAAGTAAGCATAAATGTCACAGCATTTATCTTTGCCCGACATTTAAGCCTTTGGTGTGCGGAAAGGAAATGATTGAGTGGTCATAAACTTAACCAATTCTGGGAAATTTGTTGAAACCGAAAGTCGCGTTTTTTTGTTAAGGCAGCGGTTCGGTTTCAGTTAAAAAAAAAACCGAACCAAACCGAAAAACCGATAAATCGCCCAGCCGTACTGACTACCACACTCAGACTAACCCTTTGCCCGCTATGAGCACAAAATCAAAATTAATTCCCACATCAACACTTCAACTGACTCACCATTCATATACAATACAATACAATACTTTTATTGTCTTATACCAAACAGGAGATACATGACAAAACAGATCATAGACACACAAATCTCGATCACAAAAGATGGAGACAAATACAAAGGACAGACAGGTGGATTAAGTAATATTTGTTACATGCATGTGAATATATATGATGAGCGAGCTTCCAACTCGAGTGATTTTAATTTTTGCCTAAAGAGCTTTTTTATTCTCAGTTAAGTCCTGCAGTGTTGTTCCCTGTACAGAGGGAATTACGCCAGCTCAACGGAGGCAGCACAGCACTGCCTGGGCTTTTTCACCAGCTTCTGCAAGCCTCATGGTCCGTACTGAACGGTGAGGGCTGACGAAAAAGTTCTGACGGCGCTCAAACAGTGTCGCACCCTCTCCAAACCAATATATATATATATATATATACACTAACATACACCAGCATGAAAATTTCTTAGTAACAGGAAAGCTTATGCTCTTGTAGTGTAAGCGCATCGACAACGAACTTGAGTGTTAAAGGTGTCAATTCTGAATCAAAAGACTCTACCAGGTAGAATAATGACTCGTCGGTACTTAGCGAACTGTAGTTGATTCCGGCAGTGCAATTTATTTCACAAAATAGCCGGCACCGCATCATAGTGTAGAGCTGGCAGGCATACAAAAAATGTATTTCGTCCTTCACTACATCTGGACAGAAATGGCAAAACCACAGCTCATGTGGGATTTTCTTCGGCTTTCTATATCTCCCAGCTTCAACAGACAGAGGATGTGCACTTATTCTGAGCTGGGTAAATTTTTTTATTGTTACGTTTATACGTTTGGGTAAAGAGATACTTTTCTAAACTGATTTCCCTTTTCACTTTCTTATAGAACGCAAGCTTGGAGCTCTCCTGCACTTTAGTCTCCCACCAATTGTCTATACCTACTTTCTAATACACCTTTCACTGCTTTTGTCAGTTTACTCACATTTAATGTCGACTGGTTTTCCCATATATGGTGAAATCCGAGATACTTAAATATATTCTTCAGTGCACACAGCCATGGGAGGTGGTCACTGTGCATAGATTCCCTCAGGCACTTATTTGCAACGGTGTTCACATCTAAATTTAGCAGGTATAGCCAAAACTTGATCGATTGTAGGATTATGTAAATACCCAGCAGGTATTCACCCAATTCTCCTCTCGATGCCAGAGTTGAGCTAAACTTATTTACGCCAAGTTGTTGTTTGTAAAATCGAACAGAAAGCCTGTCATAGGCATGTTTATCGTATTTATCCTCCAGACTGGATCCGGTGGGAATTTTTTCCAGATTCATTGCCTGGAGCCCCCACACGTGTAGGTAACAATAGGTGTAATGAGTGAATGAAATAGTTTCAGGCTGAGTGGTGCATTTATTTTGTGTACGGGCAATTTTTGTTTCAGGAGGTACAGGGCCTTGAGTCCTTTTTGCGTGCCTTATAATCTATCTTCCCCGATGCTTTCATGTTCACTCCCAGGTACCAATATTCTTTTACTTGCTCAAGTGGACTACCATTGAATGTAAATGGGGGTTGGTGAATTTTTCTACCCGACTTATTAAATATCATAATTTTAGTCTTGTTTTCATTAATTTGAAGGGACCAGCGAGTCAAATAAGGGGCCAGTTTGCAGAGGGCATTTCGAAGTCCAGTTTCACTAGTTGAGAAGAGCACAATATCATCAGCGTACATGAGACAGTTTAAATTAAGGTTGTCAAGTTGAACAGGGTCGCATGACCCATCAAATATGTCCGGAAGATCATTGATATAAAGGTTAAATAATATGGGGCTTAAAACACAGCCCTGCTTAACCCCTTTGGTGGTCTTCATCTTTTCAGTTAAACCATCTTGCAACTTGATCGAAAAATTAACTTCTCGGTACATGTCAGTTAGGATGTCTATAAATCGCCATCCTATACCGTATTGCTGTAGCTTGAGAAAAATACCCTCTCTCCAAACAGTGTCGAAAGCCTTAAATGGGTCTATAAAGCAGGCATATAAATATTTCCCCTTAGAGGTATATTTATTAATTATGCTTTGGAGCGAAAATATATGGTCTGCTGTACATCGTTTTTCTTGAAGCCAATTTGAGATGGATTCATAATGTTACTTGAAGAGATGACATCCTCCAGTCTGTTATCTAACACTTTACAGAATAATTTGCTCAGGCAACTGGATATCGCGATTCCCCTATAGTTGTTAGAGGTTCGTCTGCTTTACTACCCTTGTGCAAGTACCTGACGAGGTTGTTCCTCCGAGGTGTTGGGAATTTACCAGAAGTCAAGATAGCATTAAAGAGCTTCATATAACAAGGAAGGAGGACTTGCATGGATACTTTTATCATCTCGTTGCTTATTAGATCGTAGCCACTAGATTTCCCATTTTTTAAGGATTTTGCGGCTTTAATGACTTCATCTGCAGTAATCTCAGCATCTAGGGAACCAAATTTTGAAGAACATGTGGCCCGTTGTGCAGTTTCTGTTTGTGTATCCGGATTATCACACATCAATGATTTAAAGTGTGATATCCACTCTTCTGGAGATATTGGAGTGTTTTCACCCCCGTCATTGTAGCTGCCTTTTAATTTATCAATGAACTTCCAAAAGGCCTAAGGGTCATTATCGTCCACTTTCTGAATTTCATGAATCAATTTTGTGCGGTGCTCCCTCTGTTTTTGTCTTACCACTCGTTTATAACATTTTTTCGCCGAGTAAAATTGGTGAACATACTCACGATTGCCCAAACTGGTGCGAATCATTCTAGCCTTGGCCATCATGATTTTTTGCAATTGCTGACAATCTGCATCATACCACGATTTCTTACTCTCTTTTTCTTCTGTCTCTTTGAAGTAGCTTTACTGTCGAATAGTCATATATGCTCCACTCACGCACCGCCTGCGTCTAGTCTATATCGATGGTACAGTAAAACCTGTCTTGAGAGACCACTGTCTTGAGAGACCACCTGTCTTGAGAGACCACATCTGCCAGGCACCGATTGGTTTTACTCTATAATGGACCTGCTATGGGAGACCACTGTGACCTGGTACCAACTTGTATTTTTATGCCATAATTGACCTGTCTTGAGAGAACGACCCTTTGAAGACTGAAACCATGACAAAAACTTTTTAGCTGTTCTGGAATTCGGACAGAATGGTTTTTGCATGCCGAAGGCATGCTGGAATGCTATGGGGCAAGCCCCTTTCGACCCTTGTTGACTGTTTATGATCTTTTGGATTGATGTCAAGGCATGTTGAAAGAGGAAAAGGTTTAGGTACTTGGAAGATGTCTCTGGCTCATGTGTCACTGGTGTAGGGTAGGCTTCATTGACTGATGCGGAAACAACCCTCTGGTGAGGACCAGTGTGTGAGGTTGGGTCCTCTCACAAAGGTACTACCTCTCTCCGAGGGTGCTGTGGTGTTTTATTTTCGGGCAAGTATAATCTGCCACTTCGGAGATGATGTCGCTGGCGGGTTATCATTGGCAAGTATAGTCTGCCTCAGGCTGTCTTGGTTGAGTTTCAAGTTCGTGTTAGGATGTCTTTGGAAAGAAAACAACAACGACCCCTTTCAGGGACCACCAGTAAGAAGACCTGAACTTCCCTGGGGGCAGGCCTGCATTATGATCCTATTTGGCTGGGTCAAAGGATGCACAATATTAGGGCCTTGCGAAGCTTCGAGTATTCGATTCGATGTCGACATCGCTTTGGTATTCGTATATCGATCTCGAATAGTTTGCCGATTCGTTAGTCAAACGAAGCAACGAGGAAAATGAATCAGTGTTCGACAATGTTCATTTTGAGTTTTTAGAACAGGAAATTAAACGTTCGTTTTGTGACTTTTGCAAATTGGAGCTGTTTTAACTTGTAGCCTGTTCACGCCCCATCTATACAACCGAAATATCCAGCTATGGGCCTCAGCCCCGCTCCCAGTCCCAGAATCTTCTAACACAATAATGGGGGCATGTCGCCTGGAGCGCTTCCATTATTATGTTAGAAAACTGTGGGAGGAAAATCTCTTTACTTTAGTTTCTTTGCATTGTTCGGCGTTGGTACTTGGAAGTTGGAATGAAGTAAAAGCAATTTGTGTGAATGAGCACTGCCTCAATATTCGAGTTAGATAATGCAGAAACTAACACAGTTTAATGCCTTCGCTGCTTTTGATGTATACTGAGTTATTGAGTTGAGAACGGACCGAAATCTACAAGACCCGAATCCTGATTATCCTGATAATACAAAAACAACCAAACATTACAGTAATGAGGTTCCTATAAGATGTACATGTATTTAGCCAGGCTAACGTACCTGAAGTTAGCGGCTGTAGCCGACTTCAACCCATGGGAATTAATGTGCCACTTGTATTGCATTTGTGCTTTTAATTCTCATGTTTCAATTTAGTGTTTTTTCTCAAATGTTTCTGGGCAGTAACACCTTAATTTCTGTCCATATTTATGTCTTGAATTTATTGTCGGTCCAAGTGAACATCTGAATGGCCATTCAACGAGAAAGAAAATTAAAACAATGCCAAGTTGTCAAGTTATGTCAACTTTCTCTTCTCGCAGTGCTTTCCGGACATTTCTGCACAAGATAATGCCAGTTCTAGTTATTTCTCGAGTTTATCCCGATTCGATTCGAGATTCGATTCGAGATTCGATTCGATGTCGACATCAGTCCCGATTCGATTCGAGATTCGATTCGATCATAAATGTCCCGATTCGCAGGGCCCTACACAATATAGATGCTTACAAAAAGGGGCAGAGGCGGGACGCACGACCAACGCTCGTCTCTCTTGAAGTGGTCGACCACTTCTAGGGATGGAGTGGAGGATGTTCAGGAACCACGGTGGTTACAGTTTCCATAACGGTTATAGTTTCCATAGCGGTTATTGGGGTGCTGGTCAAAAAGCATCTTCTGTGTACCTGCTAAAAGAAGACGGCAGAATTAGTTTTCATTAGAAAAAAATAAAAATAAACATAGCATATTTAGTTTTATACAGTCTTTAAATATGAAGTAATTTTTAGTTGAGTCGGTGAAGGCCACAGCTAAGCTGTTAATCTGCCTGTTAGCTCACCTTCTCATTCCCTATTTTTCTCGAGGCTTCCGATTTTTAGTTGTTTTATTTGAGTTGGTGAAGGCAGCCCTTTCTGGTAGAAGGCCACAGCTAAGCTGTTAATCTGCCTGTTAGTTTACCTTCTCATTCCCTATTTGTTATGAGGCGAAGAACAGGCTTACACACAGAGCCACACCCGGGTGTGTTACTTTCCTGTCCTGTCCTCTTTTAAAAGTCCTAGTTTTATGATCAGTCTATTGTAGATAAATGAGGTAGCAAAGAACAGGCTTACACACAGAGCCACACCCAGAGGTGTTACTTTCCTGTCTTGCCCTCAGTTATAAGTCCTAGTTAGTATTTGATTGGGTTTAGGCATTACGCCCTCAGTTTAAGTCCTAGTTAGTATTTCCTTAAGTTTTGGCGTATTGGGGTTTTTGTCTGCTTTTGCAAATTACCTGTAGTTCGGATATTAGTTGGCTGTCAGCTAGCCGGTCATGGTTCTTCGCGGCTAGAGAGGCAAGACGGTCTTTTATGGTGGGGATATCGGCTCTATCGTGGAGTGTTTTGATAGGTGTATCCCATGGGGCACGGAGGACGACCCTAATCACGTGATTTTGGACCTTTTGAAGTTTACCCATATTTATTTGATTGATCTCAGTTAGGATGATTGCCCCATATTCGAGTACTGGCCGCACAAAGGCTTTGTATATTTCAAGTAGGGTAGATTGATTGGCTCCCCAGGAAGTTCCCTTTGACATTTTTAATAAGTTAATGCGTTTGGTTGCTTTACCGGCAATATCGTTGGTGTGTTTATTAAAGGATAGGTTTTGATCTGGAATTGGAAAATCCATTGTGGTTATATACTAACATAATTAAAAGTATTAAAAGCTCTTAATTGGGTTTCAAATGCTATTCAGTTACATGACTCATTAAAGATTAAGATGTTTTTATAAGACCCCTGTGAAAAGATTAGGATTATTGCTGAATAAACAATTTCATACATACCTGAAATGCGACAGATAGGATTATAAAAATAAATTTGTGTTGAAAATCTTCAATGAAGATTTTCAACACTAATTTATTTTTATAATTTTTGTAACAGTCCATTTCAATTTGTTACAAAAACTTCATAAAAAAGAACAACTACAAAATAATTACAAAAATCCATTCTTCTCCATTTCTGAATTTTGTGGTTGGTTATTCACTGACTTGAGAAAACCTGAAACCTATTGTGAGAGACCACCTGTCTTGAGAGACCACTTTTGTGTGGCCCAAAGGGTGGTCTCTGAAGACAGGTTCTACTGTACAGCGCAAGTCAAAATTAATTACGTTCAAGCAATTTAAACCATATTACAGTGCAAGTCAAAATAAAATTCAATTTATTGGACCATTCTACAGCACATATCAAAATGAATTCTCTCATGCCATTTTTTAAGCACATCCTGATGTGCCGCTATCAGCAGCTATGATTCTAGCATAACCTTGAGGTAAACACTTATTTTGTACAAAACTTGACACCTTTCTGTGGCAAATGCCGATATAAAAACAAGATAATACATGAGAACAACATGTGTATCTGCATTTTGTTGATAAAATACATCTTGTATAAGACCACATTCCAGAATATTAATAATGTACCCGCTTAATAACAACCAACTTTTATTGAATCCCAGTATCAGTGGATAGTGTTTGTTTCGAATAATTGCCGAATAGTCACAAAGTTATGTTCGGTAATTTACAGGGATTTCTGAAAGTTAGTTGATAATTGCCGATAAAAGCTCTTGGTAGTTTACAAGACATTACAAATAAAACAATGAAAAAATCTGAGATATACTGCATTTGTTTTAAAAATGAATTAAATTGATTACTAATAAATTACTAATTGATATGAAATCTCTGGTCAAACAATAATTTATAATTTTGTTGGTCAATAAATTACCAATCTATATGAAATCTGTGATAAAATGAGTCCCTCACAACTCTTCACAAACAATGAGTACTCACTCACAAACCATGAGTATTCACTCACAAACATTGAGGCCATTGCGGGGTCCCTCAACAAACAATGAGGAGTCCCTCACAACCCCTCGCAAGCAATGAGGAATTCCCCACAATGCCTCACAGCGAGCGACAGTTCCCTCCTAAATGATTCCTTCCACCCTCATTCAAGAAAATCTGACACTTCAAACATAGTGTATTTAATGAACTGGGGTGGGGGATGAGGTATACTAACCTCTCTGATAGCTATCCCATAGTACATCATACCCTCATAATGCTTTTTCAACTTAAAAACTTTTTCTGTCCCACAAATAAACATACGCCATTTAAATTTAATTCATTGACGAAAATTATTAATATATTATATGAAATGATCATATGCCAATTGTTAGGGGGACTACATCATAGCAATTAAAATTTAAGAGAGGGGGAAGGGGTTATTGTGGCATAGCACTGTTCAGCATTAAGAGTGGGAGGGGGTATGACATCAAAGCAATTAACATTATTTTAAAAATATGCTAAGTCATAGCTATTCAAATTATTAAAATTATTAAATTTAATTTTTAAAAATTTGACCACACCCTTGTCTCCTTCATCCCTCCTCATAACCTTCTTTGACCCCCCCTCCAGCTGAACCACAGCTGAACCATCTCTGGTCAACGGGCATCGATTTGTGCATCTCCTACTACTCCCATCGTCTGTACTGACAATATTCAGTTGAAGAAAATTTCCATTGGAATTCGTAAAGGTATCAATTGCTTCATCTGCAGGAAATGACTAATTTAATGTATTTACAGTATAATGAAAGCAATTTGAAATCATCTTTCCCTGCCCATCCTCCCATTCTAGGACAGTTGTTGCTGTGATTTTTGTTTATCTTTCAGAACATGTAGTGTGGTATGAGATGTTATCCCGTAGGATTTTCGTGCTAAAATTGATTTTTTTACTTTATCAGGTCAATTTGGGTCACACTATTGGAAAATGATGGGTTCAAATTTTCTGACTTCTCGACCCCTTTTTGGGGGGGCAGTTCCGTCCACTGAACTGTGAACTCCCCCCACCCCCCCTGCCCCATAGTCATCACCTACTTCTAGATTCGCTAATAGTGAACCAATTTATGCAATCTTTGTGTCGTTTTATATGTTTTTGAAAGTACTGATTCCATTTATAACAATTTTGAAATAATCAGAAGTGGTTTTTACCAACTTCCGACAGCAAATTCGAGGTATTGTGCATGCTAATTGACAAACCACATCATACCTATCTTTTTTCCAGGAATTTAAGTTATGGAGAGATCATTGGTGTCCTTTCTATTGGGGATGGCAGTTTTTGCATAACAATAATCATTTGAACACCAATTGGACTCTTCACGCAGGTTTCCTGCAGATTGTGTTTGCCACCTTGCATGCTCTTGGCAAAACAATTGATGGAATCGGGATTGACACATTGCTATTAAAAGTGGCACATATATGTTTGCAGCTCTTCGTGGAATATATGGTGGCAAGGCATACAAGCGACAAACAGCCTGGCGATCATGATGATGCAGTTTGATGCCATTTCCTCCGATCTGCTGCCTGAATATATTCGTAAACAGTGTGAATGTCTGAAGAAGGTTCTCTATGAAAGCAGTCCAGATATGATGGTTATCTATGAAACTATCCAGACCTGGAACATAGACAACCTGAAGCCACATGAAGATGTCACTGGAGAGCTTGGTCAGTTTTTCATGCAATACCTGGAACAGGTGGATAGTCTTCAGCATCTCGTCAATGCCTGCCGCTCAGGAAATTGGGAATGTTATCTGGCTGCATTGGAAAAGATCATCAAATATTTCTTTGCCCACGATCTACTGAACTATGCTCGCCTTATGCCAGTGCATCTCGCGCAAACTATTTGGCTGATTCCTAATTATCCAAGAAAGCCGACCTGAGCTGGTGCCAAAACTAGAAGAGACCATAGGAGAATATGAAATGTCAGTGGTCCCGCATTCCCTTTTGCACTATTGATGGGTCCCTCTATATTCCGACAGACAAAGCCAGTCTAATTCACGCTACTGAAGAAGCCCAAATTGAACTGCTTCAGTAGAGCCCTACTATCGCCATAGTGCCAGGCGGTCGGCATTCTCAAGTCCTTGTTGTTGATGCCATGGCTGTTATCCAGAGCATGAAAATGACTCCGACCATGCGCAGGCTTTCAGAATTTCAAAAATGCATTCATCAAATGCATAGAGATGATGATGATTGGCTATGATGAGGGAAGGATAGTCTTTGACCACTATCTCAATCAGTCTCGAGTGATTGGGCATCACAAATGCCAAGGATTCATCAGTCTCCACAATTTCTCCGGTGCTGACTCGGTGAGCGCAAAAATGAAACCTGATGAAGATAACCCTGCTACTGACTGTTTCCGGCATCTTGGCGAAGGTCCTATTCCATCTCAGCTTGTCCATGGAGAACTACCATCACAGGTGAAGAGTTTGGAGCCATTCAACTGCTGTGTTTACTGTCCGACAGGATCAACAGTATTGCAAACTCTACAATGGGAGATGTTTCGGTCTAAGAACTTAGAGGAAGAGATGTTACCTCCAACCCATGAGGCCCCAGTTGTTTAGTTAATTAGGGATCCGCCGAGAATCGGCAGTGCCTTATAGGTTTCACCCTGTCTTTTCAGACATCTGTCCGTCAGTTTATTTATTGAATTTTTTGTACGAGTAACTTTATTGAAGTTTTCGTAAGAGTAACAATATGCCAGTGCTTCATGTGCCGACAGACCACATTTTCTAGTGGTAACTCCGCTTTGTTTTCAGAAAATTTATTCATAATTATACTGGTTGCAAATAGAGTAAGCCTGGTTTTATCATGCTGCATATCATTTATTAAGAAGGAAGTATTCAACATGGTATACATGTATAACTATGTTAAGGTTCAATCTATGGATTATATCAGTGTGGCATTAAAAAACAGGAACTGGAACATCACTTATGCGATGTTTCCTTACTGAAATCCCCAACTGCCCCAGCCCCCACTACACCCCCTCCAAAAACGGATATCAACGGCAACAGGAATTGATTGGAAAGTCTAATAAATGGACTTGGCATCACTGAAAACCCATAAAACAACACCAAAATTATGAAAATCTATTCATTATTAGTTGTGGTTTCATATGTTCTGGGGGATATGGGCCATAAAGGAGCCTCAAAATGGGGAATAGGGGTCTGAAAATTTGAACCCCATAATTTCTCAATAGTATTATTCCAAATCAACATGATAAAGTAAAAAAATCAATTTTAACACACAAATCCGACGGGAGCTGGATACTGAAACATCCCATACTGTACTAATGTGGGAATGTTGGCATGCAGTGACATGAAATCTTCTCCTTTTGTCCAATTCGAGGACATGATGATAGTGGTGTTATCTTCAACACAATATCGATGCAGCCTTCATCTACAGGAGAGGCAGATTAGGCAAACACGTACTAAAAGGACTACTTTCTGGGCCAATGATTTCAGAGGGTTTGGATTTCTATCACTGTTTGATACATTTTATAAAAAATAAGGCAAAAAAAACCCCATGTTTTGATTCTCAGAGAATTTTTTTTTTTTAAATCAGTAAGTGAGTGGGGGTTTTACTTTTATTTTTTATTAACCTTGAGACAATGAATTATAAAGAACATAGCTTTGGTGATCCAGCACTGAGTGTTATATGTCAAACAGAGATGCATTTTTAAATTTTTTTCAAAGGGGGATTGAGCCAAAGGCACCTGAGCGAAATCGTCCTTTATATTGTTTTCACATTTTTTTTTATCATCAGAAGTTTTTCGCGAGACGTGATTCGCCAAGACTTCACAGTGAATCAAGGATTATTAAAAGAAGCTCAGATCTGAAATGTAGCCTTTAAACGATTTCTTAGAAACTATGATTTTGAATTGTTAATAACGAAATGGGGTGTCTAATGGTTCAGGCAAAAGTAAAACGAGGGTTAACATCGTGCACCCAAAAAGTTGGAATTATTCACCTGATTGACCCAAAATATAGCAACAATCTGATCTATGGAGCCACTGACCATTCCACTTAACTTCCAAAGCAACACAGGACTCCCCAGCAATGGGCAGACCACTGTTTTGGTACGTGAACCCACAATGCATTACAAAGTCGACCTATTGGGTCACTGACCATGTCACATAACACTCATAGCAACCGGTGCGACTCCCTAGCAATGGGCAGACTACGGGGCCTATTTAAAGCAAATTTGGTATCTGAGCCCATAATGCTTTGGGAAATCAACCCATTGGGCCGTTTATCATGTCATGTAACATCCATAGTAACTAAAACAGCTCCCTAGCAATAGAGAAAGTACCAGGCCAGTTTTGACCGAATTTAGTATGTGGACCCACAATGCATCACAAATTCAACCTATTGGGTCAGTGGCCTTGTTACATAACTCCCATAGCAACCAACACGTCTCCACAGCAATGGGCAAACTACTGGGCTGATTTCAACCAAACTTGGTGTATGAAACCATAATGCCTCGGGAATTTGATCCATTGGGCCACTGGCCATTTCACACGTAACACCAATAGCAACCAGCGCAACTCCCTAGCAGCAGGCAAAGTACTGGGCCTATTTTAACCAAATTTGGTATTTCATAATGCCTTGGGAGATCGATGTATTGGACCATTTATCATGTCACGTGACATCCGTAGTAACCAAAGTGACTCCCTAGCAATGGGCAGCCTACTGCACTGACTTTAACTGAATTTGGTGTGTGGACCCCCAATGCATTACAAGTTCAACATATTGGGTCACTGACCATGTTACTTAACTCCCAGAGCAACCAATGCGACTCCATAGCAACAACCAAACTACTGAGCCGATTTCAACCAAACTTGGTGTATGAAACCATTATGCCTGGGGAATTCGATCTCTTGGGCCATTGGCCATGTCACGTAACACCCATAGCAACAGGCAGACTACTCGGCCTATTTTAACCAAATGTGCTATCTGAGCCCATAAAGCTTTGGGAAATCGACCCATTGGGCCATTTATCATGTCACGTGACATCCATAGTAACCAAAGTGGCTCCCTAGCAATGGGAAAGTTCAGGGCTGGTTTTGACCAAATTTAGTATGTAGACCCACAATACATTACAATTTCGACATATTGGGTCAGTGGCCATGTTACATAACTCCTTTAACAACCAATGTGTCCGCACAGCAACGGGCAAACTACTGGGCCGATTTCAACCCAACTTGGTTTATGAAACCATAATGCCTGGAATTTTTATCTATTAGGCTATTGGCCATGTCATGTAACACCCATAGCAACTGCTGCAACTCAGTAGCAATGGGCAAACTACTGGGCCTTTTTTAAGCAAATTTATTGTCTGTGTCCATAATCAATTGGGAGATCGACCCATTTGGCCATTTGTCACTTCAGGTGACATCCATGGTAACCAAAGCGACCCCCTAGCAATGGGGAAAGTACTAGGCCAATTTTGACCCAGTTCGATAAATGGATCCATGATACATTTGTAATTCGACCTATTAGGGCACTGATAAGGTCACATGATTCTCAGAGCAGCCAGCATGACTCCCTAGCAAAGGGCAAACTACTGAAATGATTTTAATCAAATCTGGTATGTGAACCCATATTACATTTGGGAAATCGACCTACTCGGCCACCGACCATGTCATGTGACATCTATAGCATAGCAACCAACTTCAATAAGAACTAATGCGACTCCCTAGCAATGGGCACTACTACACTTGGTTAGGAAGTCAGGTTGTCTCCATAGCAACCACTGTGCTTCCCTAGCAGCAGTTAACTAATTGGTAGAGTTTGATGTTATTTCATAGCTGGACCAAAAATTAATCTACCAGTGCAACCATAATGTCAAGTTCCTTAGCAACAGAATTCTGTCCTTAGCAATGGTCTATCCACAGGCTTAATTGAAATGAAATTTTATATTTATACATACAATTTATTCAGAGACTGAACAAACCACTCGATCATCAAATCATGTAGCCCCATAGCAATCGTATGTTCCCTTACATGTTAGCCTAACTAATGGTGGACTTTTATCCTATTTCAAAGTTAGGACTGTGTGTGGGCCAGAAAAAAAATAACAGTCCAACAACGTCATTTTATCTTCACCCCATTTCTATTGCAATGGACTGAATATTTACTCGATTTCTACTAAATTTTATATGTAGTACCATGAGTTACATATAAACCATGTGGCAAACCAGTCTGGCTCTATTTCATTTAATATACATAATTTTCTCATTCATAGCTTTTTTTGTGATATGTATCAATGCAAACGCAATTCTGGGAATGCCTTAAACCTTTGAAGTATTTTGGTATTTCTCATTAATGGTACAAATATAGGAACATACTGATACATCTGCTCTGGTGATTCTGGTGTATAATCTTACCAAAAGGAATTTCTTCATGCTTATATTTTCATACCCACTCAGCTGTGTCCTTGGTAGCAATTAGAAAATAACGAGGTTAATGGCACAAAATAACCTCATCTTTATACCACTGAAATACACACGAGATCAGATCTGTATGGCGAAATGAAGATTCATTGCCATTTTTTCCCATTGCTCTTTTTTGCATAGTATTGGTATAAATTTTCTTGTTTATATAAAAATGCGAGGCAGGAGTCATAGTGTACAAAAATGAAACCAACCGACAAAATCTCTCTGATAAGGACATCATTCAACACATGATTACTCAGAGTTAAAAATATATCCCAAACAGTGACAATTTGCACTCAGAGGATTGTAAACCTGTACACACAAATGCATGTGTTTGTTTCATTCAATTCATCAACTTCATATTTTCAGAAACTTTTTTTACAGTGGAATTGACTTTTGATGTCAAAAAGTTATTGTCATGGTTATTTTACAAGAGAAGCCATTATTACTACTGACTCCCCAGTATTCAGATGAACGCTTCTTAGCTCTAGATCCCATTGTAATCAATCCATGAATTTGTGACTTTACTCGTTTATATTTCCTAATTTTGTTGTACAAATAATGGTGACATTTGAAAAATGCCAATAAAATGTACCAATGTGCACAAAAAACTCAAAGCGACAGTCTCTAAAAATCCAAAGTAATTTTTTTTCAAGCCTAATACAATTTCTTTCTTTTTTTTCATGTACACTATATGATTACCATATACAGTGGAACCCTGTTAATTGAATAGCCACTTTGCCAATGAAATTATTCAGTTAACAGAAGTATTCAACTAACAGGGATTGTGTTACTTTCCTGTATCTAGAGATAAACTTAGCATTTATTCTATTATATCTTGTTTCACAGAGCTCCATGCAGGCCTTTAGATTATCCCAAATTCAAGGCAGTAAAACAAAATAGGAAGCATGTCTCAGTTAAAAGTATTTTCAAATTTTTCAGCTGATAGAGTGTTTTTATTTCTTTTTTATGATGTGTACAGTAACTTTCAGCTTTCAAAAATCAATAATATTTCTTGAAAATGGAATTTTCAGTAACATAGGCACATTTAAAACCTTGAAAAAGATGTTCCAAAATAAAGTAATCTAAGGGACTGGCTCCATGAGCTCTGTTAAACAAGATATAATAGATTAAATGCCTGTATTGAATGTACTGAGGCCAAATAGGACTATAAACAAAGGAAAACTGGGGAGAGACAGGGTAATTTCTCGACATGTTATAAGATTTTTTATTCAATTAACAGAAGTTTACTCTTACAATTAAGAAGTCAAATTTGTGATGGAGGTATGGTACATGGTTTTGTGTTGGGAAAATATATTCAATTAACAGGGTTATTCAATAAAGCAATATCCAATTAAGTGGGCCCCACTGTACTAATAACAAGTGTTTTCATACAAAGGATATATGAAACACAAGAGTATTTTTGCAAATGAAAATTGTGGTTTTACCAAATAGTCAACTTTTTAAAAAAAAAGTTATGGCTTCTACAGAAAATGAGGGCACACTGGTGACCAACAATTTTTCTGACAGTCAATAGAAATTTGCGACAGACAAGATCATGGGAGGAGAGAACCCTGCCACCCCACTAACATCGGGCCTCAACCTAATACTCATCATTACCTTCATGGAAAGTGAAAAAATCCTCAAGATGATAATGAAAGTTAACTCCTACAAGTGGAGAAATAAGAGTTAATCTCTACTGCATCATCTACTGCACAAGCGTTAGGGCCTAATGGGTGTTTCTAGTCAAGTGTTGTCTTGACTACAAACAACTGCTATGGTCTAACGCCACACTTTGCTCACTATTATCTGGACTGGCAGTATCAGTGCATCTGCAGTATTATATCACGGGAACAAGACAAAAAAATACCCATGTTTCAAATCTTCTTTGAAAAATAATGTAGCACTCTACCAGTTAATTAGTCTAAAACATCTGATCTATTATAAAAGTCAAAACCTCCTTGTATTCACCTTAACCCTCTACTTGAAACTGTTCATAGATGACACTTTCTCCCACCATCTACCTATATACATGCCTGGATGAGATACCCAGTGAAACAGATCTATCTTACCCACCCCCTATGACCACCCTCAAGTGCATATTTAATAATCACCTGACCTCTGCACATCCCACTCCACTTCCACTAATACAGCAACCCATACTACTCTCACACCCTTCGAGGATGATTAATCTCCCACCACAGGCCACATGGCATCATTTAAATCCATATAATTTCTAAGATGACCTCATGCGCTTCAATATGTTAACCCATTGCTATCCTGAGCTAAGGCTCATTTTCCAGTACTGTAGAACTTGTCTTGAGAGATAACCCATCTCTCAAAACAGATGGTCTCTCATTACAGGTAAAACAACCAAATGATACAAGATCATAGTGGTCTCTCATGTCTTTCACAACAGTGGTCTCTCAAAACCAGGGTTCATACGAGCAAGTCTAGATCACATTCAAGGACTTTTCAAGGACATATGACTGCTTTTCAAGGACCTATATTTTACTCTGTGAACACAAAGAATATGTCATAAATGTGCATGTCTGTAAGGCTGGGCCCTTAACCCTTAAGGCCTCAGATTAATTTTAAAGTAGTTACTGTCATATATGCTTATTGTACATGCAGATGATTGATGATTTGGCAGTGGTTCTACATCATTGTTGGCTGCCTGTACAGGCAGCCAACAATGATGTGGAACCACTGCCAGAATAAATTCAGCCCGCACATGGAATTAAGAAGGAAGATTACTCTTGGGAGCACCTGCTTCAAAGCATATACAAGTGGCAGTTTGGGGTTATGTGGGGACTTTAAGGGTTAACTCCACAGACAATTCAAGGGCTTTTGAACACTGAAGGTCAATTTTCAAGTACTTTTCAAGGCCAAACATATGGATTCAAGGACTTTTCAATACAAAAGGGAAATTCAAGGACTTTCAAGGCTCTGTATGAATCCTGAAAACAGGTTTTACTGTATATACCCCAGTACCTTTGGAACTTTTTGATACATTTTCAAATATGCTACTCATTTTCCTCCAAGATCAATTGGTAGAACAGTAACCTTTTGTCGCACTAGTAGTAGCTTTTATTTTTATGACACTACGTGGGGTGTGTGGGAGAAAAATGATCGAGTGGTGTGGGATGAGTAAATCTCATACTCAGGGAGATATATTTGACCCAGACTCTCAGCAAGCTTCACGTCTGGGTAAAATATCTTTCCCCTTGGGTCAGATTTCCCCATACCACTCCCATACCACCAAGGATAATAATATTACCATATAACTAGAACATTTCTAATTTTACTTTCAAAACATCACGTATGGCCTTCAGTGGAATGTGCTAATCAAGCTCGTCCATTTGAGGGGTTATAAGTTGAAAGGACAATAATCTACTTATTTGAAAAAAATACTCGCTCTCAGATTTGCTTATATGTGAAAGAAAAACCACAGAGTGCAAAGTGTTGTGTTGAAAAACCACAGAGTGCAAAGTCTGAGATGTCAAAATCAATGCAAAATTACTTGTAAGATTTTATAGTGTGCATCTCCTTCATTGTTTAGTTCCTTTGAAATGAGGTGGAACGACTATCTTGTGCGAGACAATATGCCAGTGTTACATCCTTCAAGCCTACAGGTTTGTATTCAAAGAATCTTCCACATCGAGGACATCCTTCGGTTGCTTAGATGAGGTGGGGGATTATTTTAAATAACTCATGGTTATTCTTTCATTGAAACACACAGCACAAATATCAACAACAGCAATCCAAAATAGATTACATGGAGAATGCCATAAATAGAAATGCGTATGCACAACCTTTGTCCTTCTGAGAGAGCTAGTTTCGACAAATATGGAAAACAACATTGAACATTGCACTGTCATGGAAATTTCCAAGGGTTATCAGGTAACAAGATCAAGATGAAAAAATTGTGCCTGCCTTTTTTGATAAAGTCAATAAATTCTAGCATTCAAGTTAATTTATTTAATAGATATGAACTCGTTCATATGAATGATATATGAAACATAAGGGCATTTTGGTGGGTGCACAGTGGCTCAGTGATTATGGCATTGGACTTCAAACCAAGAAGTCCATAGTTCGATCTTATCAAACCCCTCTAGTTAACCCTGAGTCTCAGTTTAAATGCCCAGTCGAGGACACAGGATGTGCTCATACAAGATATCCAGAAAGATGCAGCCACATTTTTCATTTAGTATTTTCAAAGTTTTGACAAACTCAGCCAATAACATGAGATAAATTTTTCACGAGTTTGCTATTTCATCATCTGTGGCTAAATTATAAGATCTTAATAGTCAATTTGATGAGGAGTTCAAAAGTCTGAAAAACCTGGTTGGAGATGGAATCTCTTTGGCTGGGGCAGCAAGTTATAATATGTCTGTCTGCAGGTATTTTCTTCCGAAACCCTCAATTTCATCTTGGTTTAAATTTCTTTGTTCTGTAGTACAACGTGTTTCTAACCGCTTTGTGGACGATGTGGACAAATCCCTTACAATATGTACAGAATCTTCTAGAGACACAGCCTTCACTAAAACTTTTCAGCCCCAGGGATGAGGCTTCCAGGGTGTGATAGATCTCACTTTTGTGGCAACAGAGGATTCAGATCATTCGGTGACTGACAGAAGACAAAGTTCTTACCAGGCATCATTTTTGGGCAGGTGCCGGTTTCAACTGAGACCATCATCATAGAGCCAGGGTCACCACAGGTCCGACTGTGAAAAACACAATTAACCTCACAGGTGGGTGATATTTTTCTGGCCGGTTCCACAACTAAATTTATTACTAACTGGAAGAAGCTCAAACAATCTAAATGGATAGTTGCTTCTATTAAAGGAGTTCAAACTTCAATGGTGTTCTTTTTCACACCAATCAAGGGCACCTGCAGCAATTCATTTCTCAAACAAGAAGAATGTTACTAAGGTAACACATGCCCCCACCCTCTTGTGACCTCCCCTTGTGACCTTCACCTTGTAGATGCGGCAGAAACTATTATACGCAAAACACCTTTTGACTGTCCTTAACATTTGTAAAAAGTTCAACAATTGTACTATGATTCGTTTCTGAGTTATGGCTGAGATACAAATATTGACCGATTTTTAGTGTGACCTTGAAATGTGACCTTGACCTTGAAGGTATGAACCCAGCTATGGTGTGTGACACATCCACCTATGGTCCATTATAATTGTGTGAAGTTTGATGACTGTGGCCCTAACAGTTTTTGAGTTATTGGCTCGGACACACACACATACACACGGGCAGACACACGCACACTTCAGTCACTATATGCCACCCGACTTAAGTCGGGGGGCATAAAAATTAATCTGAGGCTCATAGAGAGGTACATGGTTTCCTCTCTGAAAAAGCTATTATTCCTTCTAATTACCAGGAAAACCAATTTATTTCCAACATTTTTGTACGACACAAGAAAATGGGTTGTCTATTATTGATCTTCATCATCTTTTATTAGTTAATCATTCAGTGGTAGACTGTTGGACTTCTATGCTAGAGGTCCTGATTTCGATCCCCATCTGGGATGACCCGCGTTGTGTCCTTGGGCAAGGCACTTTATCCCAGTTGCCTACATGGGGGCACAATGATGCCGTGTACTAAGGCGTACTGCACGTCGATGGTGCACATGTCTTCAACCGTTGTAACCCTGCTTGAGCAGATTTGAACAGAGTTAGAATGCTGAGCAGCCAAAAGTTGCTCGTCGATGCTAGGTGGTTCTCTCTGAGTACTCCCACTTCATCCACCCGTAAAACTGTCATGGTCATGATTAGCCAATGTGCATAAGTATGTGACCTTAAACACCAATAAATAAATAAATAAATATTAGTTAATCTCATTTCAAACAGAATGATTTACTGGCTTCCATTGATTTAGGCAATGAATACTTTACCATTCCAATTCCTGAAAAAACATTTTCCTGCCTCTCTTTTTGCTTAGCCCCAGTGACCTGAACTTTCACCAAGATTAAGAAGCCTATGTTCACCAAATTGTTATTCGTTGTTCATATTTAAATTAACAGAACTGCTCTGTATTGACATCCTGAAGTGATAACATTCATGCTGCCATTAACCTTGCTATCCAACTACGTAAGTTACATATTGAGCAGTTGATAAAAAGGTTTGAAAAAGTTTCAACAAAACCATATAATGTGACCATCTCACTGGAATGATCTTGCTAAACTGATTCAAATGAGAAGTTACATCCTATGGTTTTGTTAGAATTTTGTGAAAAAATTGAAAAAAATTAAGTAATTAAAATAAAAAAGAAGACGATATCATGTGCATTAGGTAAAGGTTTAAGAGAGTAAAAATATTGCTGTGTGCATATAAAAAGATAATTTGCTATTCAGATTTAAGAATTAACGGGTTGAGTGCTTGAAGCCCAAATTTGGGCTTTACTCTGAAGTGTGGGTATCACAAGTCAAGGGCTTCATATTTACTAGAGGTACTTCAGATCATTTTTTTATGTGAAATTATTAGTCTGTGAGGATTCACCTTGTGTCAATTTATGGGAGAGTGTCCCATAAATAGAAACAAGGAAAAGACATGTGAACAAATTTTGCTGACCAAAAATAATTTAGCACCCTGTCAGTTAAAAACAATATCAAAGTAAGAATTTATTTATTTATTTGTGTTTTAAGATCACTTTCAACATCTGTGGCTTTATCAAAGAATGAAAAGTCTTCTTACCTGCCATTAAATTATAGAGTTCAATATTCTCAAAGGACTTTATTTCCAAGTTTTCTTTGAAAGCTGGTCCATGAGCTATAAATAGGGCCTACAATTGTAAAAAAAAAAAACTGTAATCAGTAATGAATTTTTTTTCAGAGAACTCTGCTGAAAAACTCACCTTTAATTTTTCTAAAAATTTTTTAAGAAATTTTAACATTATAATAATAAGGCCCCACAAAGTCGATCTTCTGTTTCTTAGGCCTTTTTTGTAGAATTGCATATGGGCGGGTGTTTTTTTTAATCTTTGTAATTATTTCTTTGCCATCAAAAGTTCATGTTTTTGGTTGTTGTTTTATGTTTTAGGCCTCATAATTTACAGAATAGCATGGGTGGTGGTGTATTTCGTCCCTTGTGTGCAAGTAGGCTTTGCAATACTGAATGCAAAGCCTTGTTGCACTCAACTGACAGATTTATCTATTTTATTAACTTAGGTCAAATATCAGACATAAACCATTTAATTTATATTTTTTTTAACTTTGCATTGGTTATAGAAAAAGAGCATGCGGTAGCCAAAAGGACCATGCAGGAGGGCCTGAGAAACAGATTTTTAACTTTTTTTGGCCTAATAATTTTAATTATCCATAATAAATCCATACATGGTGCTCTATGGCTGTACAATATTGCACAATGAAAAAAAAGATTAGGTTTTGTTGCTGGGAGTATAAAGGTCCTGTGCGTCATTCGGAACAGAGTCAAGCTACCAGCAGCACACAGCAACCAATGCTGGCATCTGTTCTGGTGGTGTGATGAACAGAGTTTATGTTGCTTGTCACTATTACCTATCCATATCAACTTTGGTGTGACTGCATCTGTGTGTTTGTAGCTGTTCTAGTCAATGTTGTTAGAGTGTGCATGGGTGTAGTGTGTTTTTACAGTGTGATTCTTATGAGTCGGTCGGGGTAGAGTCAAACCATGAGCGGCACCCAGTGCAACCATGCTAGCTTCAGTTTTGGAAGTGTGGGTGGTGAACAGAGTTTATACTGCTGGTTGCTATTGCCTATCCTTATGCATGCTAGCATGGCTGCATGTGTGTGTTTGTAGCTGTTCTTAAGTCGATATTGTCAGAGAGTACATGAATGTGGTGTTATTCTCATAATAATAATACAGTGGAGCCCATTTAATTGGATATCTTTAACTGAATATCCCCTGTTAATTGAATATAATTTCCAAACACAAAACCATTTACCATACTTGCAATACAAATTTGCCCTGTTAATTGCATATGGATTATAGAGTAAACTCCTGTTAATTGAATAAAAAATCTTGCAAATAAAATTACCCTGATAATCATTGAATTACCCTTGTATATTGCAACATTTGGCATTACTATATCCAATGCAGGGAATTAATCTAAAATATCTTGTTTGACAGAGCTCATGGCGCTCTGTCAAACAAGATACAATAAAATAATTGCTATGTTTATCTCTAGAATACAGGAAAGTGACACAACCCCTGTTAATTGAATACTCCTGTTAATTGAATAATTTTCATTGGCAAAGTGGCTAGTCATTTAACAAGACTCCACGGTACTATTTTTATAGCATTAAATCTAGATGTGGTGCTCTATGGCTGTACACCATTGCAAAATGCCTTGTGGAAAAGGTACATTTTAATACCCAACTTGTATGATTCTAGGGAATCCATTTCATTTAAATGGTTTAGAAGAGAATTCCATAGCTTTGGCCCAGCAATGGCAAATGCCATATCGCCAACAGGACTTAATTTAGATGAGGGCTGAACCAGGTTAAATTTATATGATGATTGAAGAGACTTTTGTGACTTGTGAGTAATAAGCAAATAGACAAGTAGGGTATCACAGATCCTTTGATGCATTTAAAGAACAAAATTTTTTAATTGAATTCTCTGTTGAATCGGAAGCCAGTGTAGATCTAAAAGGACCGGGGTAATGTGGCAGTATTTTCTATATCAGGTGATGACATGTGCCACACAATTTTGTACATGCTGTAGCTTTCCAAGACTGGAATGTTTAGAATCTATCACTCAATCATGTGACTTCCTATGGTTCTCATAGAAGGTTCATGAATGCAAGAGGAGCTACGCACACAAGAAACTCGTAGAAAAATCTATCATAAATCAAAGTTCAAGGAGATATAACTTGGTTAAAATTATCACAGACTGAAAATTTTGGAATACAATGGAGCCCACTTAACTGGATTTCTCTTAACTGAATAAACCTGTTAAATGAATATAATTTCCCAACACAAAACCATTTAATATACCTCCAATACAAATTTGACCTGTTAATTTAATATAGGTTATAGAGTAAACTCCTGGTAATTGAAAAACAAATCTTGTAACCCGTTGAGATATAACTGAATAAATGCCAAGTTTATCTTTAGAATTAAGGAGTTATGTTATCCTTGTTAACTGAATACTCCTGTTAATTGAATAATTTCCATTGGTAAAGTGGTTATTCAATTAACAGGGTTCCACTGCATATATATGTATACTCACTTGTTAGTGGTAATGTTTGAGAAGTATAATCAAAATCGGTTTATAATTGTGGGAGGAGTTGAGCACACAAACATTTTGGATATACAAATGAATGTAGGCATATGTGTATATACAGATGTACGGGATGACAACAGTGGGGGTGTAATAATTGTAAGAAATTCAATAATTAGTGAACATCACTTGTATGTAGATCCTCTGCCCATTTGAGGGCTCTGATTATTTGATGTTTGACCACTTGACAAGTAGACATCCATTCAGACACTTTCTTGCCAAACCAGTAGAAACACAGCAACAAAATTTGTAGTTATGGACCACTACTCTCTTCTGATAGTTCACAAATGGCAAATTTGCTTGCTGAGTGCTCAAGCTGGTTCTAAACAGGTGTGTATGAGAACACAATCAAAGTTAGTGGGGCTTAGAAAGGTATACCCCACTTTCCCATCCAACCAATTAAAGGTGATCCAAAACATAACCTTTCTTGAAGAGAACAGTTAACAAACTATTTACAAAATAATTACATTGCCTTTTCACCCAATGATTCTAAAATTAATGCCAGATACTCTTTTGGTGCTAAGAATATGTGAAATTAGTAACAGTGACCTTGACCTTACACCCCAGACACAATCCCAATCCTTTACACTTTATACCAGACTATTCACGCCAATCATTAACACCTTATAGACTGTGTGTGGTGTGGTGTGGTGTGTGTGTGGTGTGGTGTGGGGTGGTGTGGTGTGGTGTGCATGTGTGCATGCATGCATGTGTGCGTGTGTGCGTGCATGCGTGCGTGTGTGTTTGAGGTTAAAAATTCACACTGGCATAGATTTCCTACTGAAACATTTTTTTCTTTTAATATGCTGCCGAAAAATTGTTTTCCTTTACTGAATCCTGATGGGCTTCAAACATGACAAAAAATACATAAAATTAATTTAAACTAAGTGATGAGCTTAGGAACTGGTTAAACTGACTGGCAATAATTGATGTTATTCATTGATGGGCTCTAATTTAGTCCTTACAAGGATGTTACGCAAGCTTTTGTTTTTCTTATAGGCGATGACAGGTCGAAGATTCAAAGGTTTATTTATTTTAGAATTGGTCTTTGAATTCATCTTTTAACATTTTTGCTATTTCGATATTCATTCTGTTGTACTTTAAAGTGAAAGTAATGATGGACCTCCTTTTGTATTCTCCCTCTGATATGTTCATACCAAATGGCCAGAGGGTTTGAAGCGTATTGATACAAAAAGCTTCAGGTTTTTTTTTTAATTCATCCGTTTCTTCTAATGTGTCTTTAATTGGTGGTTGGTTGTTCAATAGGATGGATTTCGAAATCATCCAAATAATGGCCCGGAAGGTTAAAACGTTGTGCTACTGGGGCATCAGCATTATGTTTTATATCCTGTTTGTGTCTAGTAGCACGTTCTCAGAAAGGATTTTGACATTGACCAACATACTGCTTCCGACAGCGCTTACATGTCATTAGGTAAAGAATATTTGGTGAATCACAATGGTGGTGGTTACAGATCTGGTAATGATTTTTCGTTTGTTCGGAGGAAAATTTCTCCTTCTTTTTTTTTTTTTTGCAAGAGGATACCAAAGTTAGTACATGGAAACCAAAATTCTATGCACACTAACAATGACCTTGCCTTTTGACTTGACCTATTGACCTAAATACTACACACCCAATCTTTGACACATTGACTCTTAACCCACTGAGTATTTTCAAAATATTTTTCTTCTAATCTAGCCATAGATTTGATGGAAAATTCATCTAAATTTAACTAAAGAAGTCATGGTTAAAAAGTCCATTCAATTTACATAAAAGAAATTTGGTTAAATGTGCCCAAATTTTACTTATTTCAGTGAAAATCAGGCTTTGAAATCCTGGCAGGAATATCTGCCAGCAACCTGCAAGGAATTACAGATAATCTGTGCATGATGTTAAAGTTTTGTACACAAAATAAAACTAAAGTGACTGCATGAAAACCAAAATTCTATTTACAGTAACGGTGACATTTCACTTCTAATACCAAACACAGTTCCAATCCTCAACACCTTATAGGTAATCTATACAGAGTCAAAAAAGAAAGTATAATAAACTTTGAGGAGCAGCTTTTAAGTATTATCGACTTTAATCCCAAACAAATTATTGTAAATTCATATTTTGAGTCTAGCTGTATGAATTTGAATAATTTCATTTTCTTACTGTTGCTAGCATCACATCAGGATGTTGCAATTCAGACATGGGGTGAAATGAAAAGTTCACACATGCTGTCATCAGAATGTTTGTCCACCATTTGCCTCTTGGATGGCAAGACATCGACGGCGCATGGACTTGATAAGTCTCTGGATGTCACCCTGTGGTATTGCATTCCACTCCTGCCTTAGAACATTACGTAAATCGCCTAACATCTGAAGATCATGAAGTCGTACCCAACAGCTCATTTGATCCCAAAGATGCTCGATTGGCGACAAATCTGGCGAAAGTGGGGGCCAGGGAAGAAGTTCGATGCTCTGCTCCTCAAGAAAGTTATGACAGCTAAGCGCCACGTGACATCGGGCATTGTCTTGCTGGAATAACTGCAATCAGACATTAGCATTGAACAACGGGACAACAAGGCCGTTAAGAATTTCGTCTCTATATCGCTGTCCATTCAGATTATGATCGATGAAGATCAACTGCATTTGAAAGTCCAAGGAAATTCCTGCCCCAACCATTACACTACCCCCACCGAAACGGGCACATTCCCGCACGCATCAGAAAACCATACTTCTCATCAGCGATACACCCTTGCCCTACCATCAGTGTGCCCATGCCATTTTGATGGTACAATGATGTTGGGTAAGGATTAGTCTGTGGTATGGACGCCTAATTCGGATGCTGTCTTCCTCTGATTTTCAGTTAACCTTTGCATTTTTTAAAATGTCAGAAGACAAAAACTAGCATGTTTTCTCAATAACTCAGGCTTTCTTGCACAACATAGCACAAAGAAAATCATCGGTCACCCATTCAATTTGACATTCCCAGGTAGCACATGCTATTTTGAAATCCATAGCAAAATTGTATACGGTTGGGTGGACAACAACATGTCATTAAACTCTTTGCATGACTTCTTGTCCACAAACTTGCAACATTAGAGCTATATATTTCATCCTTTATGCTATTTTTTCACCTTTGTTTCTATTATACTTTCCTTTTTGACTCAGTGTATGTACAAAATTATAGTTGTGTACACAAGAAGAAACTCTTTAAGTTATTGCAATGAAACTAAAAATCTATTTTTACTAACACTGACTTCAACTTTCAACCGATAAATCCTAAAGGCAATCCCCACCATTGCCTCATTTTAGGAAACCTACGTATGAAGTATGACGATTGTACAACCAAGGATAGAGAAGTTATTGTTTGGAAATAAGCATGGCAGATAGATGGATGGACAGATGAACAAACATGTGATTGAATGAATCTAGAGATAGAATGATAAACAGAAAACAGACAAAATGGTAACTATATTCCCCCTCCTTCCCCCTTTATAGAAAGAGGAGTATAAGAAGCTGATATCGACTTAGTACAAAAGTTCCCTATCCTACATAAATCAGGTTTGTTCACTAGAACAAAAAAAAATGTATTCCATACAAATGGAAAATGTACTTCCAGTTTTAGAAGCTGCCAGATTAGTACTTACATTCATACTGCTAAATATGTTGTCATAACCATGGTCTCCACCAGTACAGTTTGTATAATTATACCTGAAAAAGGGATAGGCAAATATTTTTCAAAAGAAAATTGATATATCAGTTTTTAATGTTTGTGAATGGACAACATCACATAACTGTTATCCTTCTCAAAAGTTAAATCACTCTTTTTAACACTTAAAGGTGCAATTCTGACTTGAATCATTTTTACTGCAACCAAACAGGTATCCCAACATGCAGACTTTAATCAAACTTGCAAGTTACACTTTAAATACCATGGCAGTTGTTCCTCGGCAAGTCATAGCCAGCTAAGACTTGCCTAGAAACAACTGCAAAGCCACTTGATGTAGCCTGTCAAAGTATGGGCGAAATATATAAAAAATCTTCAGTCCCTTATGGGTTAAATGTAATGCTTTACTGAATATACTGTTCAAAGCCAACCAGCTCATTAAAGAAAAACTACCAATCAAATATTATTTATAACTTTTTCAGTTTTTGCTTCTGAAACATAGCTTGTGTCCCCTCGATGGAACATGCTTTGTCCTTGAGGAAAAAAACCGAAAACTTTTCAGTCATCTAAGAAAATATATTGAAAGTGTTGTCTTTTGTTCATGTTTGTTAACCCTTAAATCCTTAAATTAATTTTATAATAATAAATACTGATATAGCTGCAGATTTTTTGACAAGGATGTAAAAACATTGTCAAGATAAATGCAGCCTACCATTCAAAATCTCAAGGAAGAATACAGTGGAGGTAACTTTTTCAAACCAATATAAAAGTGCCAGTTTGTGGCCTAAAATATGAGTACTTCAAAGCACATTCCCCTTTCAGCAACTATTTTTGCCAGAGTATATCAGACATGGACCCCCCCCCCCCCCCCTGAAACAGTTCTATGCCTATTGAAACACTACTGACCAAAGTGGATCACTCCAATATCAGAGAATAAATGGTCTTCATAGTAGTGTTCTAAATAACAAAGTCTTTCAGCAGAAATACAGATTATGGCAGGTAAAATGAATGACTGAGTAACCCTCTGCTACTTGTGGATGTCACAGCAAAGTCTTTGCAGAAATTTAAATTGTGACTTACTCATTGATAGACTGTTATGGTAAACAGATAGAATTTTAAAGCAACTTCACAAAGGTCAATAAATACAACTAACACAAGTAAAAACTCCAGAGTTAATGAAAATGAAAGTGTCAATGACATTGCAGCTTAACTTTAGGGCTCTTAGGTCATCAGGTCAACTCAATCTGGTATCTAAATTTACTAGTGCTGGTGACAGGGTGTTTGAGGTTGCTGACCCAAGGCTTTGGAATTCTCTTCCAATCGACATAAAAAATGGTAAATCCCTTGAATCATTCAAGTCTGGTACTAAAATCTACCTTTTTCGAAAGGCATTTCCTTCAGTGGTCTTTTAATATTGGTCATAAACTGACATTACCAAATGCGTGAGTGTGACGCAGTCAATGAGGATTGCCTCGTTACTCGTCAAGTCACACTCACATGCTTGTTTTGGTAAAGTTGTAGTTTGTTTTTATTTTGTTTTAATTCAATACCCTTTTTCTTTTAGGTTCTGTCGCTTATCGCCATGATATAGCCTTGGATGCTGATGTGGTGTTGGGCACCAATAAATGATAATAGTGATCCATGTATCAATGTATCTGTGAGAGAATGTATGTGTATGTGTGTATATGTATCTATGCAATTATTGTACAACCACTGAGAACCATGTGTGGATTCTAGGCTTTAAAATTATTATTATTATTGTTATTATTAAACCTATTTTTATTTGCCAATAAATAAAAAGCAAATGAGGATTGAAGGACAAGTGCTATTCACTTAGAACCCCCTTCGCTCCCCTTTACATGAACACAGATTATATAAATGGCGGTTAGATAAACAAAATAAATGGCATAAAGGATGTACAATTTGGAATAAAAAAAAAAAGAAACCTGAAAAAGATGGAAAAACTTGACTGTGTATAGCGTTAGATGAAAAGGATAATGTTCAATGTTTAGGAAAGGATTATGAAATAAGATAAGAATTGTGATAATTGAGGATACATATAAGTTCTGTACCCTACATGCTATGTTTTCAGTTAGAATAATTTGAGGTGAAAACTGCTTTAAAGAAGTGAGGCCTGAGTTGATGGGGCCCTCACAGTCAGCATATGCCAACCAAAGTTATCAAGTTACAGTAAATCATTCCACAACGAGTCATCCTACCAAGTTACAATGAAACTCCTTCATAAATATGACTTAGAGACTTTGCTAAAGTCACAAGCTTGTCTAGTGGTCATGGTTGACTGATCATGACCAAAATAGGACAGCCTCATATAGATAGCATACCGAGTCATCCTACCAAATTACAATGAAATCCCTTCATCATTACCCATAATCCCCCCCCCCACCACCGCAGACTGTGCTAAAGGAAACTAGGGAATGTGCCTAAGCTGCAATAATGGCTGACCGATCCTAACCAAAATAGCATAGTCTCATCTAGACATCATACCACGTTATCCTACAAAGTTACAATGAAATCGCCTCCGGAATATGAACTGTAGACTGAACTAAACAAATTTAGGCCACATGCCTGTACAACCGTCATGGTTAACCGATCACCACGAAAATATGACGTTCTCATCTAGACATTATACCAAGTCATCCCACCAATTTACAATGAAATCTCATCATTAATGCAACCTTTAGACTGTGCTAAAGGAATCTGGTAACATTGCCCCTGTGGCTGTCACAGTTGACCGAACCTGGCCAAAATAGGACATTCTCATCTAGACATTATACAGTCATCTTACTGAGGCACAATGAAATCCCTTCATATTTATGAACTATAGACTGTGCTAAAGGTTTTGGGGTTTCGGGCTCGCGCAGCCATCACGGTTGACCAATCACAACCAGAATGGGACGTTCTCATCTAGACATGACTTTGAACCTGCACATGAAATTTTGTGATGATTGGACAAGAACTATGGGGTGTAGCCTGTGCTAAAGAAAATGTGAACAGACTTACAGACTTCCGCATGCGTGATGGCAATAGCTTATCTTGACTTCGTCAAATTTTGCTAAAAATTAGTTCTTCATGAACAATTAATCTTAGATAGCACAGATATGCCTCCTCTAATGTAACAAACAAATTATCCACCCAGTAATATTCTCTAAAATCGCCATTCAAATTTGAATATATTTTCACTTTTTGCCACCAAAACCATTGTCACGTGACTCCTGTCATTGGAACAAGCCAGTTGAGCTTGTTCCAATGAGGGGTTATAGCTGTATTTTGGAAGTAAAAATGAAAATTTTATTTTAATTTTTCAAGAAATTTCTTTACAAGTGTCACCTTCAAGTCATGTAAAGTGAAGAGTTGACGCCTCCTGCTGTAAAATGAGTAGAATTGCAGGTGAACAACAACTTGTGTAACTGGTTAATCTCATTCTACCTCTAAAATATGACCTTCCATTCAACACTTCAGCTGAAATGATTTGAGTTTATTGCAATTTTTTTGTAACAAATACATTAATTTTCTGCATTAAAAACAGAGCTTTGAACTCCTTAAAGAACATTCTTGAGAATCTCATTCCAAAGTCAAGGCATACATAACCTTCGACCAGGATTTAAAATTTAAAAAAAAAAATCGTGAAAATTGAATTTTTTTAGTAAATTTTGTTTCTTAACATACCACCCACAATTGTTTACAATTGGCTGTAACGTAAGTGCAAGCCCTTCTTCAGAACTAACTCAAGCTTTTAAGAAACTTTTCCAAACAAGTTGGAAAAGTAATAGAGTGCAAAAGCACGAAAAAGATCAAAAAAGGGTCGAGCGAGACCAGTGCTCGAAATTACAGGTACTCTCTCTGCACACCTCTATGATCTTGGGTTTACCGAGCGCATTCGCAACAACCGTGACGTCAATTCCGTATTTCCACCAACGAGAAGTTTGTGATTTAGCGGGGAGGCATCGATATCAAAGATATCCCCAAGGAGGGTGGGCCTCTGGTAAACAATTGTGGTAGGTATGTTAAGAAACCAAATTTACTAAAAAATTTTAATTTCTTTTCAACCTACTCACAATTGTTTACAATTGGTTTGATAAACAATAGGAGGAGGTGAATCACATAACCAATATAACAAGAGCAGCAGAAAGAAAAGCAAGGAGGGCAGAGAACAATAGTGAAACCTGTAATGAAGATAGAAAGAAGGCTCCTGAAAAGAACAAGGCTGAACGAAGCACAACCTCGAGAAAAAACAATTTAATGAGGGTGCACAACAGCCTGAGCAGCAACGAGAGGGCCTAAAGAATAAAGGTCCTCAGATTGCTGCTGTAGGTGGCGGAGATAAAAGGAGGAGAAGGTGGAAGCATTCCTCCAGTAAGCCGCATTCATAACATCCCGGAGTGAAACAGAATTGGAGAACGCCCAGGATGTAGAAATGGCACGAACCTCATGAGCATTAAACCGGTTCGAAACAAGATTCCGAAGAAGACAAGCAGGAATAAGCCAGCTTGATTGCAAGACAGATCCACCTGGAAATAGAATGGAAAGAGATAGACTGCTTCTTAGGAATGAGAGACAGAAAGAATCTCTTCTGACCCCTCCTAATGAACTAAGTGCAATTAATGTAAGTCTTGATCGCACGGACAGGACAAAGAAGAGGTCTCCGACCATCGACAGCGGTGAGAGCCCGAATGCAGATGGAAGGCGGTACCGAATCAGGAAGTTGATTCTTAGCCAGAAAAGAGCAATCAGTAGTGAAGATGACACTGTTAGCCTCATTTCGGAAGAAAGCAGAATCAACAGATAGAGCATGAAGCTCACGGACTCGTCGAGCAGAAGCAAATGCTAGAAGGAAAGCCATCTTATAGGTGAGAAAACACATATCGGTCTCAGATAAAGGCTCGAATGGTGCTCCCTCCAAACAGTGCAACACCCATGCCAAGTTCCACTTGGGTGTAAGACGCATAACTCGAGGCCTCTTCAAAGAAAAGTGCCGAATGAGTTTGGAGAGAAAAAGATTACGACCGATGCACCACTTTCCCACATAAGAGAAAGTATCAGACAGCATAGACCGATAGCCCTTAATCGTAATAGGCTGGAGGCCCTTGGAGTCAAAAAGATATACCAGAAAATCCGCAATTTGAGCGACTGACGAATCACGGTAATCCACATTGTGATCTGCACACCAGCAGCAGAAAACCTTCCACTTCGCAGCATAAGTCATGCCAGTGGAATGTCGCCGCGATGCAGAAATGCACTCCACTGTTTGTCTCGAAAAACCTCTACGTTGGAGACAGGACCCGATAAAAGACAGGTGTGAAGGGACAGACTCGCCAGGTTGTTGTGATACTTCCTGGGATGACCCTGGGAAAGAAGATCGCGACGTAGAGGTAGATGAATCAGCCAATCTGCCAACAGAGGCTGCAGCAGACTGATCCACACTCTGTAGAGACAGAGGTGCGATCAGAATGATCCTGTAACTGCAAGCACGAATCTTCGCTAATACTTGAGGAAGAATCGGTGCAGGAGGGAAGGCATGTCCAGTCCAGGGACAGAGCGTCTTCCGCAAATGCCAGAGGATCGGGACAAGGGGAGACAAAGGACTCTACCTGATGATTCCAGTGAGTAGTGAAAAGGTCGACCTGAGGACGGCCCCACTGCTCGCAAATCGCCTGAAACACCGACCAATGTACCACCATTTGGTTGGAAGGACACTGTCGCGTCGGGACAGGGAGTCTGCTAGGACATAGAGATGCCAGGGAATGTGTCGAATGGACACCCGAGCATTTACATCCCATGATAACAGAAGAAGATCCCAAGATAGCCGATACATGGGAATCGAATGTGTGCCTCCTTGATTCCGTATGTAGGCCACTACCGTCGAATTGTCCGAAAGAAGTAGGACAATATGGTCCGACAGGTGAGGGATCCAAAGCCGAAAACTCAACAGAAGAGCAAGGAGCTCCTTCTGGTTGATATGAAGGCCCACCTGCTCGCTGTCCCACTCGCCGTCAGTGGACAGACCGAGAGGATCCAACGTTGCACCCCAGCCCCGATCGCTGGCATCCTCAGTAAGGATGCGATCGGCCAAAGGAAGACCCAACGGAACACCCTGTGTCATCCAGGGAACATCGGTCCAAGGGTGGAGGTGACAAAGCAGGGACCGAGGAATAGGAAGTTCCAGGTCCAGTGGATCTACATTCGGATGCCAATGATCCAACAGGAAGTGTTGGAGAGGTCGGACAAACAAACGACCGAGCTGAATGAGATCTGTCACCGAACCGCAAATTCCCAGCATCCGAAGGAAAGTCCTGGCCGAGACCGAGGAAGATTGAAGCAGGTTCCAAGTCAAGGCGGAAAGAATCTCCGCTTGAGCATGGGGGTCCGACACTACATTGTGAAGAGTGTCGAAATCCATCCCCAAATGACGAAATCGCTGAGAAGGAAGAAGATCCGATTTCTCGCGATTGACTCTGAAACCCAGCGACACTAGTAGGCAAAGAAACTGCCGGACATCTAACTCCAGAACAGCAGCATCGTGGTGCTGCTGGAGGATGTCGTCTAGGTAGGCTGACGAAGTCACAGCCGATTAAGTACGGTGGAAAGCAAGCACATGTGACATCAGTCGGGTGAAGGCCCAAGGAGCCAGGTTCAAACTGAATGGGAGAGCTCTGAATTGATAGACTCGATCCCGAAACGAGAACCAAAGGTATTTCCGTGACACCAGATGAATGGGTACATGGAAGTAGGCATCCTTCAGGTCAATACTGGCAGCAAAGTCGCCCTGATGAACTGAATGTCGAACCGACTGGAAAGTCTCCATACTGAAACGAGGAGCTATTATGTACTCGTTCAGGATACTCAAATCGATGACAGGACGAAATTGGCCGTTTTTCTTCGGCACCAAGAAAGGTCTCGAGTGAAACCCCGGTGAAAGGATGTTCCTGACCACCTCGATCGCCCCTTTGGAGAGGAGATCGTCAATCTCCTGCACCAGAAGGTCCCGACGTAGAGAATCGGAAGGGACCCGAGTCGGGAGGGGTACCCGAGATAAACTGGGGTGCCGATGGAAGGACAGTCGCAGACCGGATTGTATGACGTCGAGGACCCAAGTGTCCGACGTTATCTGTGTCCAACGGTCGTAAAACAGCAACAGCCTTCCCCCGACTGGAGGCAAATCGAGGTGAGAACCTTCACTTGCGGCCTCGACGAGGCCCCCGAGAGGAGAAACCACCACCTCGGGAAGTCCTGAGACTTTCCTGCCTGAGGCTGCCAGCGAGCCTGGCCGCGTCGGCGCTTCTGAGCAGAAGGAGCAGGAGCAGATGGAGCTGAAGGTGTAGCTGACATCGCCGACGAGGCAGACACAGCAGTACACTTGGCGGGCCTGGAACGACCACCACCCGCAGCAGCAGGTTGGTCCAGCTGTCGCAGCAAAAGCTGGTCCTTCGAATGACGAAGAACCTCGCCACAGACAGCTTCCATGGAACCATGGAACAACTGAGGTCCAACCAAAGAGGCAGACATCAGAACAGCACGCTGCTCAGAAGGAAGGGATGGAGAAAAATCCAACACCGCATCCCGGCGTGCCAGCTCAAAATCAGCCGTGTTACAGGCGTGAGCGTGTGTCAAGTTCATGAGAGCCTGTGACAAAATGCGAAAAGGCACCTGAGCATCATCTAACTCCCCTGGTGGAAAATATTCAGCCGGGCAGCGACAACATGGTAACATACCCCGCATCTCTCGGGACAGGCCCAGTTAGATTTAACTACCAACATCGGGGAGAACTGCCGACTTAGGCTTAGTTAACCCGAGGGAAGAAGAATACTCATCCACAGTAGTCATCCCTTGGAAGACAGGTGGACAGACAGAATCGTAAACATGAAACCGCGATAGAGGCAGAAAGGCATCAGCTCTAGAAAAGAAAGAACCCTTGAGGGCCTTAGAATGCATTTTGGCGTCTAAGCCCTGGAAGGACTCAACAACCTGAGCCGATTGCAGAGGACGCAAAGCCCCGGAGCTAGAAGGCTCAACGGGGTTACAGCGCTCCACAGAGGACCGCAGCCGGACGGTCACAGATGGCTGGTCTGAAGGCTGAATGTCCGGCAATAAGCCAAAGACAAAATCCAAAGCCTGCCCCAAGATTGACAAGGGGGCCCATCGCCTTCAAGAAAATCATCATCCTCTGTAGCAGAAGAGACTTAGCCCAGTTTGGGCTGACCAGCAGAAACCTCCTGTGAATACTGTGCAGTATCCAAAGGGCCAGGCGAGGAATCTCGGCGACTGACCAAAGAAAGTTGTGCCTCGGGAGGCACAGGGAAGCCAATTTGAGGGTTGCTAGAAAGCAACCAGGTGAGTGCCAAAATGGCCTGACGCGGCTCACCCTGAGAATCTGTCGTAGCAGCATCGCCCGACAGAGTGTCTTCCCAATGGACCCTTCTGGCAGAAGAACCCAAATCCTCAGAAGGGTCCGACGATGAACGTCGATCAGCAGACAGAATAGGGAGACGATGAGAAGACACCGGAGCATAGTCACAATTGTGATGCCCAGGGGCAATCACTCACATCTGAGGAACAGAAGGCCCTGCCTGCAAATCCTCAAGAGACCGACGGCGTACGTCGATCGGTAGCTGGACCTGGGACACGATGAGAAGACACCAGAGGATTGTCCCAAGAATGACAGGAACCTGCCATTGGCCTCTGCACGGCAGAAGGCCCCAACTGCCCATCCTCTGAGACCGACGACAAGCATCGATCGACAGCCAGACTCGGAACACAGTGAGGAATCACCGGAGGAATGTTCCATATTGACAGCTAACCGGAACTGTCGTCAACCTCTGCCGAACAGCAGGCCCTGGATGCCAATGTCCCAGCCCCATCCTGCTAGTCGGCACACCAGCAGGGGAAGGTGGAACAACAAACGATTCACTCGAGGGGCGAGGAATCGCTGCCAAAGTGAACGAATGGCCCAACCGACCAGGAGCAAACCTAGCCAGATGAGACGGAGCAGACAGCAAACCCGCACAGCTTCGCCGCAAAGCCAGGGGAGGCTGACAGCTCAGAGACACACCAGCAGATACAGTCTCAGACCCCAGAGACTGTACACTATCCCCAGAAGAGATGGAAGAGCCACCATCATACAGGATAGGATCCGTAGTAACAACTTCCTCAGCAACTGTCGACGGCGCAGGAGGCAAATCGGAGAGTGTTACCGAGCTGACCTCGGAGAAGCTCTCGACGAAAACAGACGCCTCAAGAGTGACATCAGAAGCTGAAGAGACCACGGTCTCCACTTCAGGCATCACTGCACTAGCACCGTCAATAGTTGCAGAGGAACTTGCCATAGAAAGATCAGCATCCTGTGTGACAGGGTCACCACATGCGCTCACAGAAATGTCTGATAAGGCACGGCTACCCTTACCCCGAGAACGAGGGGTTCTAGCTCTAGAAAGAACCACCTTGTTTATGGATGCCCAGAATTTTGAGGACCAAACCCCACAAATACCACATGAATGGGCCTGTGTACAATTATTGCAAGTGACACATGTGGAATGAGAGTCGTCCACATGTTTCACCTGCAAACAAGAGGTACAAGGAATTGTTTTAGGCATAATATGAATATGATCAATGAAATCAAGCTTCCCACCAACGGAAAACAGAACAACAATGGTTGTGTTAACACGTGGGGGAAAAACAAGACTATGTGTGAGAAAACAAGCAAAAATGATAAAAAATATCATCAAATAGTAATTAATTTAGAAGCCTGAAAAGGATATAGTTCACTTACACATAAACAGACAAGAATTGCCATACAAATATAAGTTGTTCACGAAGACAACAGCTAAATAATAGCATGATTCACAAAATTTCTGACCAGCACAATGGCGGAAATAAAAGGAATTGACGTCACGGTTGTTGCACATGCGCTCGGTAAATGCAAGAGGTGTGCAGAGAGAGTACCTGTAATGTCGAGTGCTGGTCTCGCTCGACCCTTTTTCATGCTTTTGCACTCTACTACTTTTCCAACTTGTTTGGAAAAGTTTCTTAAGCTTGAGTTAGTTCCGAAGTAGGGCTTGCACTTATGTTACAGCCAATTGTAAACAATTATGAGTAGGTTGAAAAGAAATGTGATGTGATTGCGACGCACAATTTTGAAAAATGAGTTTAATTTTCAGCATGTTCCAGTTGTTCCATTGTAAATGTGTCAACAATGTCATTTAAATTGTTACCTGCAAACATGAGCAGCAAAGCTTTTTGACGTTGATCACAGTCGATTCTGTATGCTATGAACAGAGTTTTCAAACACGATGAGCATTTTCCCCATTGAACAGCTCGGCCATCAGGATTGCAGTCAAAGGGAGCATACTGTGGCAGCACAGATACCATTGTTTTAATTTATGCAGATCTGATGGAAGAACTTGATATGAATGTTAATTCAAAAGAAATCTTGCCATCACCCAACTTGTCGTCACCAATATAATGTTTGATTGATGATGGGGGTCCGTTTAGGGTTCTGTTGACGCTGGCCAAATGATGAACATGCTGTGTGGATTACACTGAAACCTCAATATAATGATAACATTTGATGGAGTCACACGTTTAATTAGCAAGCCACCATTACAACAATAATAAATTCCCAGTGAGTGATAACTCTCACCAGTAGTTGTTTCCCATACAAAATTAGCACAGAATAAAATGATAAATTTGAACACTACATATGGAGCATCCACTGACCTGAGGTTGAGGTTGGGGTATTCTGTTTTGCCCTCACAAGGATATCCCATAGATTGAGGTGCACCTGCAGAAAGCCAAAAGGGGAAGGTCAGGGAAAAGATTTTGCACATCTCAGAAAGCTGTAATATGGTCCACAGCATCTTGATCCAGTTATACAGTGTCTAGCTGTCTGGAATTTTAACAAGTGGGATATGTATATTTTATTTTTTGGGAGGGAGAGGGTGAGGGTGAGGGTAGATAGGCTGTCCCTATTTTGACCCCTCATTTGAAAAGGAATTCATATAATATTTTGTCTGGATAATTCCCATCCTTGTAATGCTTTATTATGTTTGAAGCATTTTACTGAAAGTCTCCCTTGCTCAGAGCAGATGCCTTCAGAAGTTGTCTGTACAGACCACCTTCCTTGCAGGGCGATGACAGAATTCAAATTCCAAATAGCTGTGAGTGTATGTTTCCTTTGTATAGAGATCAGTCAAAAGTTTTTTGTCCTCTTCAATGACCCTGGAGTCCAAAAATATGACCACTGTATTTAAAATACTCAGCTGTGAATTTCATGTAGTGGTGTGCTTCATTACAATAATGAATAAACTCAGTGAGGTTCCTTTCTCCATGTTATAAAATCATTAAAATGTCATCAATATGTAAGATTGAAGTGGGTTCCCTTGAGGAGGCTGTCTTCCAACTCAGCCCATGAGGACATTTGCGAATGATGCAAACAGGGGTGTTCCCATGGCTATGCCCATTATTTTAAGGTAATGTTCACCATTGAAATCCAAGTTATTGCAATGTGGAACAATCTTGAGGATGTTGGGAATGCTGACCAGGCTGAACCAGAAGTTAGGTTTGTGTTTCCTAAAACATTTGGTTACTGCAACTAGTCCCTCTTGGTTTGATATGTTAGTATAGAGTGAGGTGACATCTATGATCACCAGTAGATATTAACTATCTCTTCCCTCAAACTAGCAAATTTGGAAAGAAGTTGGTACTGTCTTTGATATACAGTAAAACCTGTCTTGAGAGACCACTGTCTTGAGAGACCACCTGTCTTGAGAGACCACATCTGCCAGGCACCGATTGGTATTACTCTATAATGGACCTGGTATGGGAGACCACCTGTCTTGAGAGACCACCTGTCTTGAGAGACCACTGTGACCTGGTACCAACTTGTATTTTTATGCCATAATAGACCTGTCTTGAGACACTGCCCCTTTGAAAACTGAAACCATGACAAAAACTTTTTACCTGTTCTGGAATTGTAAAATCCATTGTGGTTATACTAACATAATTAAAAGTATTAAAAGCTTTTAATTGGGTTTCAATTGCTAACTCATTAAAGATTGAGATGTTTTTATAAGACCCCTGTGAAAAGATTAGGATTATTTCTGAATAAACAATTTCATACAAACCTGAAATGTGACAGATAGGAATAAAAATAAATTTGTGTCGAAAATCTTTTTGTAACAAATTGAAATGGACTGTTATAAAAATTATAAAAATAAATTAGTGTTGAAAATCTTCAATATCTTGAAAATACCCAGTGGGTTGAAAATTAATGATAACAGCTTTATTTTCTCTAGGGTGTCAGATGTGCTACCTGTTCCTCTTTACTTGTGTTGGTCGACCAGAGCTTGCCCACCTGTACTGGCGTGCTCTTTGGCTCATTTTAGCAAAAATGTTGAGACAGGCATTCTCACCCGGCTTTCATGTCCAGGTACTCTTTGGTGCAAGTTTGATATCAAGTTTCTTTTCGAAGTCAATGAAGACATCTTGCATGTCAAAAAAATGTACTTTAAGTCGTAGCAGGCATATGCACCTATCTAAATCCTAAGAGAGTCATTTTTGGTAATTTCCCAGGGAGTATGGGGGTTGAACATGTTTGATTAACAGGACTAGAAGGCAACACTTGCAAAAAAGTTCTGGAAGAACTCAAAAGTTTTTCATTTTTAGCCAAAAAATACAGCTTATAATGCCTCACTGGAATGAGAATAGTGGGCCTAATGAGGGTCACAAGCTGTGCTTTACAGGCAAAAATTGAAAAGAATAATAAAATCTGAATGGAGATGGAGATATTTCTGAATAGAACAGGTCAAATATAGACATTATGGTTGGTAAATGGTTAACCCTTTACCCAGCACACATAAAATCAAAATTCATTATTTAAATTATATTTTTTCCAAATTTTTCACAAAACTTTAACAAAACCCATATCACATGGCACCCCTTCATTTGAACAAGCTTGGCAATCTCATTCCAATGAGGAGGCACAAATAGTTTTGTTGAAATTTGTTTTTTCAATGGCTCAATTTGTACATTCTGATGACTGGTGCAGCCCATTCATTAGGTTAATATATTAACTCAAATGGGGGCACACTGGCTCGGTAGCTAAAGGTGCAGGCTGCAAGCTGAGAGGTCCTCAGTTTGAATCCCACCTGTAGCAACCGCATTGTGTCCTTGGGCAAGACACTTAACCCCATTGCCCATGTGGGGGCATGGTGGCGTTGTGTACTAAGGTGTACTGCAAGTCGATGGTGCACCTGTCTTCAGCCAATGCTAACCCTGATTGTGTGGAGTTAGTATGTTGAGGAGCTGACAGTTGCTCGCCATTGCTCATTGGTTCTCTCTGGGTACTCCAGCTTCTTCCACCCATAAAACTATCATGGTCATGATTAGCCATTGTGCAGAAATATGTGACCTTAAACACCAATAAAAAATAACTCAAATATATACCTTCCCTCAACCCAGCCACTATCCAGATCAAGAATGATGTCATCAATTCTTGGGTTGTTACTGTAGTGATGTCTTTTAGGTATCTGTGATGGTGTGTAAACACGCATGTGCTCATTTTTACATGAAATCCAGTCTGTCACATTATCAACATCATCTAAAATTAAATGATAAGAGTTTAGTGTAACCGTAGTAGATAATTGAGGATACATCACAGCAGTAACATTAACATATACAGTTGGTCCCACTTAACTGAATATTTTCTTGTGGAATAACCTGCTTAATTTCATACAAATTTCAAATTTCAAGTCATTTACATTCCTTCAATAGAAACTTGCCCTGTTAGTGGCTTTTGGGTTATATGGAAAATCCATTTTAATTAAATAAAAAATATAAAGATTATTTCGAGTTACAAATGGAACAAAAAGCTTTCATTTTGAATAAACATAAAAGTCAACAGTACTCGGACTAACTCCCAATAAATGAATGAAAAAGATACATCATAACATACTACTCAAAGTTTGCTAAGCAACAAGTATATCCAACTACCTGTTTTACGTTTTAGTTGAAATATAGTTATGTTAAGTCTATATATTTTTTATTTAATTATATCTTTAATGATTTAAGCAGAGAAATTGAGATTTTGTTTGTGTTTGACATTATTTGTTAGCTTTTGAATATGATAACCATGGAAAATGGATATTATTGATAAAAGAGGAAATTTTAAAAATTTGCCAAAAAGTTGACAGAGCGAACTGATATGGGTTCAACATCGAGTAGGAGACCCATTATTGTTAATTACAGCTTGAACGCCTTCTCATGCTCCCAATCAGATTCCAGATGGTCTTTTGTGGGATGTTGTTCCATTCTTGGACCAGCATGGTACCAAGCTCCTGGACACTTCTCGGTTGGACTGGACGGACTGAAAACGCAAGCAGCAACTCATTCAAGACACATTCGATTGGAGTGAGGTCAGGGGATCTTGCTGACCGGTCCATATGCTCAATCCCTTCCCTCTGTCGGTACTCCTGGGTAGCATGGGCAACATGAAGACGGGCAGTATCGTCCATCAGAATGAATTTATCACCCATTCCACCTGCATACAATCTGACGTGGGTATCAGCAATATACTGCTGTGCAGTCAATGTACCACGGTCAAGAACACAGAGGTCTGTATGTCCATCCCAGCTGATGCCACCCAGACATTACTGACCCTCCACCATAACGGTCATGCTCAGCAATGTTGGCTGCATGGAATCACTCTCCTGATTTTCTCCATACCCTAGAATGCCTATCTGTGTTGTCTAGGCAGTACCTTGATTCATCTGTAACAAGAGCTCACATATCGCTGAAGCAATATAATGTCCCCTACCGGACTACTGAGCATTAATAATTATACAAATGTTATAACTTAGATGCAATTAGCATGAATTCCGCTGAAGCGTTTCCAAAAAAAGTCCGGAAAACTGATATTTTGGCTCTTTTCCATATTTCCAAGAGCCATAACTCACACAAGAATAATGCAATCAGCATGAAACTCAAACTTGATCTGTAAGTCATCGTTCTATAGTAGGTTACCAAGAATGAAAACATTCGGTTGAAGCATTTCCAAAAAAAGTCTGGAAAACTAAAGTGTGACTGACAGATGGACAGAGTGCAAATGAAACTTGATCTGTAAGTCATTGTTCTATAGTAGATTACCAAAAATGAAATCATTTCGTTGAAGCGTTTTAAAAAAAAGTCCGGAAAACTGATATTTTGGCACTTTTTCATATTTCCAAGGGCCATAACTCACACAAGAATAATGCAATCAGCATGAAACTCAAAGAAGATCTGTAAGTCATCGTTCTATAGTAGGTTACCAAAAATGAAATCATTCCATTGAAGCGTTTCCAAAAAAGTCCGGAAAACTGATATTTTGGCGCTTTTCCATATTCCCAAGGGCCATAACTCACACAAGAGTAATGCAATCAACATGAAACTCAAACCTGATCTGTAAGTCATTGGTCTATAGTAGTTTACCAAAAATGAAATCATTTCGTTGAAGCGTTTCCAAAAAAAGTCCAGAAAACTGATATATTTGGCACTTTTTCATACTTCCAAGGACCATAACTCACACAAGAATAATGCAATCAGCATGGAACTCAAGCTTGTTCTGTAAGTCATTGTTCTATAGTAGGTTACCAAAAATGAAATCATTCAGTTGAAGCATTTCCAAAAAAAAAGTCCAGAAAACTAAAATGTGACTGACATTTTCCATATTTCCAAGGGCCATAACTCACACAAGAATAATGCAATCAGCATGAAACTCAAAGAAGATCTGTAAGTCATCGTTCTATAGTAGGTTACCAAAAATGAAATCATTCCATTGAAGCGTTTCCAAAAAAGTCCGGAAAACTGATATTTTGGCGCTTTTCCATATTCCCAAGAGCCATAACTCACACAAGAGTAATGCAATCAACATGAAACTCAAACCTGATCTGTAAGTCATTGGTCTATAGTAGTTTACCAAAAATGAAATCATTTCGTTGAAGCGTTTCCAAAAAAAGTCCAGAAAACTGATATATTTGGCACTTTTTCATACTTCCAAGGACCATAACTCACACAAGAATAATGCAATCAGCATGGAACTCAAGCTTGTTCTGTAAGTCATTGTTCTATAGTAGGTTACCAAAAATGAAATCATTCAGTTGAAGCATTTCCAAAAAAAAAGTCCAGAAAACTAAAATGTGACTGACATTTTCCATATTTGCAAGGGCCATAACTCACACAAGAATAATGCAATCAGCATGAAACTCAAACTTGATCTGTAAGTCATCGTTCTATAGTAGGTTACCAAAAATGATATCATTTGGTTGAAGCATTTCCAAAAAAAGTCCGGAAAACTAAAGTGTGACTGCCAGACTGATGGACTGACAGATGGACAGAGTGCAAACCTATAGTCCCCTCCAGCGATGCCGGTAGGGGACTAAAAAGGATAGGTCGCCAATATTCTCTGGCCCATCTAACGTGATCCATGGTCCATTCACATTGTGCCTAGAGGTGATTCTGGGACAGCTGAATGCGAATATATTGTCTTCTTGATCAGAGACCAACTTCATGCAACCTTGCCCGGATAGTCTGTGTCGAAACATTTATCCCGGATGCATTCTGAAGGTCACTGCGAAGCTGGGTTGCTGTGTCAAAGCAGTTCCTACGGGCCTGAATGATCAAAAACTGGTCTTCAGCTGCAGATGTTGCCTTGTCTCTGCCACCACCATGTCGTCTGACTGGTGTGCCATACTGCTGAAATCTTGCTCAGGCTCTGGTGATCACTGTATGGTGCACACCAAAGGCTTCATCAACCTGACGATGGGTAGCCTCTTGTTCCCCCATCCCTATAGCCCACCACATTTCTGCTTCAGACAAATGTCTTCTTACATTTGCATTCGCCATATTCAATCATTAAATCACAAGGGTTTGTGTTAAAATGAAGACTGAATACCCTATATGTCGATAGTACACGAACACATCATGAAAATCAAAGGGTACATGCTTTCCATGACTGTCATGAAAGTGCTGCCTTTCAAGAGAGCTAATGTAAACTCTAGGAACCATCTCAATACATTCCTCAATCATCTCCACCAAAAATATCGCAAATATGTCACAAGAAAATTTCACAGCGATGTGCAAATATGTGGTGCTTAGCAAACTTTGAGCTGTATATTAATCAAAACAATGATTCGAAAAAGATTTTAAAATAAAAAAAAAAAATTTCAAAAAAATCTTGACATGAGCCCAAGTTTCCAAATGGAATGATGAGCACAAATGGATCCCGTTAGTGCCTAAGTGTGGACAAAAAAAAATTTTCTCTTCCAAAAATTAGAGCTACACTACTGTAATATAAAATGTATCTTATACTAGTCCTAACATGATTAATTTATAGGAAAATACATGTTTAAGGAAAGCGTTGTCAATGTTAACAACATCACATGAAAATCGGAAACAAGACTCCAGGCACTAAAAAATATGGCCCGAAGTCAGAAACAGATTTTAAACTATCCGATGCAAAGCAAGATCTTCATTTGAAGAAAATACGATACATCGCATGGATGATGCATGACCAAAAATGCCTAAACACCCCTAGGGTGAGGACGTAACCATGGGGATAAGCAATAAACATTCTGTGAAAAATGTTAAACTCCCAAGAAATTTATAAAAAAATTTCAATAAAAAGGCCAAAAAGCATGGGGGTTTAACAGGAGGGCTCCAAGGAAGGATAGGGATGGAACACTTAACAAACAGTGGCAATATCATTAGCAAGAATGATAATATCAGGCCATGTCCTGAAAATGGGAAACGAGAAATAATTTTGTTAAAAAATTATAAAGTTACAGCCCTGAACATTGAAAACCACTGTTTTTTCCTTCCATCATCCTATTCTAATCTTTGATCCACCATAATCATCATTGATCTGTGTCTGGCATCATTAAAACTGAGATTTAAAAGCACAAAAGTCAGTTTGTTGTTATCTGACAGAGGGCCAAACAAGGAATGATATTTGGTGGCAATTTTGGTGCTTCCTGGACACTGCGCATGCGCAGATGACAAATGTATGGAGGACCACATAGGACATTCAATTTTCGGTTTTACATGCAAATTTGGGGGATTGAGGGGCAAAATTTGTGTTTGGCTCTGGATATTTTTGAGTTAGCACTAGCTAAGTCTGGGCCATTGGTTGTTGTGTAAAAATAGTGTATTTATGACAAATCTGTGAAAATTTCAGGTCATTAGGACATTCAGACAAGAAAATATTGATCAATGAAAATTTGGGCCTTTTTTCCAATTTTGGCGACCATTTTGTACACATTGTGGAAAAAATTTAAATTTCTTTCGCATTTATGATAATGATATATTACATTCTTACTATTCAGTCCATTACTGGTTTTCTACTAATTCACAGTGCCAAGACTGTAGGCCAAAATGTCTGATTTTCAGGCCTATTTTTGATATTTTAAAATATTTTGGCAGAAAAATTAATTTTGGTAAACTTTTGTTATCAGTTGCTTATGGAAAAGTGTATTTATGACAAATCAGTGAAAATTTCAGGTCATTAGGCCATTTGGACCAAAAGATATTGTCAATGACAATTTGAGAGTTTTTTCCACATTGTGAATAAAATCAAAATTTGTTTTGCATTTATGATAATGATACATTACATTCTTACTATTCAGTCCATTACTGGTGTTCTGCTAATTCACAGTGTCAATATGATAGACCAAAATGTTCGTTTTTCAGGCCTAATACTTATAATATTTTTATACAACAACCAATAGCTCAGACTAGCTGGATCGTAAAAGGCTGGAGGGCCTAGGACATAAAGGAAAATCCAATTACTCAATCACTTCATAAATGATATCACCTACAGGAAAATAGGAGAGAAAGGAATTATATATGTCAAAATCCTTTACGAGAAATGAGAAAGACATAACACCAACAATGTAATTGAGTATTACATAATATATACTACTCAAAGTTTGCTAAGCACCAAGAATATCCAACAACCTGTTTTACGTTTTAGTTGAAATATTGCAATGAAAAGTGTATACATTTTTTATTTAATTATATCTTTAATGATTTAAGTACAAAAATTCAGATTTTATTTGTGTTTGACATTATTTTTTAGCTTTTGAATACGATAACCATGGAAAATGGATATTATTGGTAAAGGAGGAAATATTTCAATTTGCCAAAAAGTTGACGGAGTGAACTGGTATGGGTTCAGTATCGAGTATGAGACCCATTACTGTTAATTACAGCTGGACAACGCCTTCTCATGCTCCCAATCAGGTTCCAGATGGTCCTTTGAGGGATGTTGTTCCATTCTTGGACCAGCATGGCACCAAGCTCCTGGACACTTCTTGCCTGGACTGGACAGGCTGAAATTGCAAGCTACAACTCATTTCAGAAATGTTCGATTGGATTGAGGTCAGGGGATCTTGCTGACCAGTCCATACACGCAATCCCCTCCCTCTGTCGGTACTCCCCTACAGCATGGGCAACATGAGGACAGGCATTATCGTCCATCAGAATGAATCTTTTACCCACTGCGCCTGCATACAATCTGACGTGGACATCCAGGATCTCATCATGCGCTGATATCTTATTTACAGAACGCTGATCTGAAGACAGATTTTCATAGGAGATGCCAACTGAATCCATCTTGCAATGGAATGAACAGAATTATCTCCTCTGTTAGGAATTAAAGAAAGAAAGAAACACTTCCTTCCCTTTCTTATAAAATCTGATCGGCGTTTATATATGCGCATAGCCCTGACTGGACACAGCAGAGGTCTATGGTTGTCCATAGACGGCAGAGCCTTAATGGTAATGGGCTCAGGCCATTTATCTGGAGCCTGATTCTTAGCCAAAAATCCCACTTCTGTAGTTAAAGTAATGGTATTACCCACACTACGGTAGTGAGATTCGTCAACAGATAAAGCATGAAGTTCACTAGCTCTTCTAGCAGATGCAAAGGCTAAGAGAAATGCCGTTTTATAGGTCAAGAATTTGAACTCTACAATGTCCAATGGCTCAAACAGAGCTTCTTTAAGCTTCAACAGAACCCAAGCCAAATTCCACTTAGGAATTAATCTGAGGGATCTAGGTCCATTAATAGAGAAATTTCTAACCAGTTTGGAAAATGAAGTGTTAGATCCAATTGCCAAGTTATCATGATGAGTGTAAGTGTCTGATAACATAGACCTATAGCCCTTAATAGTGACGGGCTGCAGCTTGAGATCGTCAACAAGTATTCCAGAAAGTTGGCAATATCCGGTATGGACAAATCATAAATATCTATCAACTGATCCTTACACCAACGGAAGAAAACCTTCCACTTCACTGTGTAATTCAACAAAGAGGAGGACCTCCTGCAGTTAGAAATTGCGTCCACTGCTCGTCCTGTAAACTGCTTGCCTGCTTTCCGTGCAAGAAGAACCTTCCGGGTTGTGATGCAGTGTGTGTGACTTCCCCTGATAAAGAAGGTCCTCTCGTGGAGGAAGCTTCCAGGGAACGTCCCATAAAAGACACCTGAGAAGATTGATCCACAGTTTCTATGACGACAGAGGTGCTACTAGTAGAATTTTGCAACGAGACTGTTTGATCTTTAACAGAATCTGCTGAATGAACAGAGTTGGAGGATATGCATAGATTGACAGAGCATCTACTGCGTACGCTCGATGGTCTGGACATGGCAACACAGACATCGGTAACTGATTGTTCAGATGCGTCGCGTACAGATCTATCATGGGTCGATCCCACTGGCAGCAAATCTGTCTGAATACTAGCTTGTTGAGCGTCCACTCCGATGCAACAGGCGACCTTTCCGAGATAGTGAGTCTGCTATTACGTTCAGACAACCCAGTATATGATGGACAGAGAGCTGATTCACAACATACAGAACTTTCTCCGAAGTTCGCATAACGGAATCGAATGAGTGCTGCCCTGGTTCCTGATGTACGCTACGACTGTCGAGTTGTCTGACAATATCTGAATATGAGCGTCCGCTAGAATGTGAATCCAATGTTGTAGCACTAACCATATTGACATCATCTCCTTGATGTTTATGTGTTTCTCCAGGAACCGAGGGTCCCAAAGGCCCTGACACAAAAAGTCTGCAGGGCTAAGAGTCGTGCCCCAACCCATTTGACTCGCATTCGTCATAATCGCGAAAGCCAGATCCGGCAGTTGAAGCGGAACTCCCTGAGTTAACCACCGAATATCTGCCCAAATCTGGACCTTTTGTTGACTGGGTCCGTTAAAAGAATACTGGTCTCAAGCGAATGTGTCTTCACACTCCAGTTCTGAGTAAAGAATATCTGGAGGGGACATGGGCACAGACGGCCCATCGGAATAAGTCCACAGCTGCTCTGCACAGCTCCAACAGTCGCATGAGTTCTCTCACTGTTAATGTGTCTGAGTGTAGACAAAAGCGAGCATAACAACTGCCTAATTTCGCTCTGGGTAACGGCAGACGAAGCAGATTGTTGTGTTTCTCGAAGCTCATTCCAAAGGGAATAGATGACTTGGACGGAGCTAGATCCGACTTTTTCTCGTTTACGATGAAACCAAGACGCCTGAGTAATAGAAGCAGACTCTGAACATCATTCTGAAGAATAATTCTGTTACTGTATCTCTGTAGAATGTCATCCAAGTAAGTCAACATTACCACAGACAAATGATCTTGGAAGTATGACATTACCGAGTTCATTATTCGAGTGAATGCCCAGGGAGCCAGGTACAGTCCAAAACAACCAAAACACATTGCTCTGAACTGATACACCTTCCCTTGTATGGTGGAATGCCAGATGTACCAGTACATGAAAGTATGCATTCTTTAGATCTATGCTTGTCGCAGTCATTCACTCTAACGCTCGCTCTTACCAACTGAATGGTCTCCATTTTGGAGCCACGATAAGCTTGTTTATCCAGCTCAAGTCTATTACCGGTCGGAATGAGCCATCTGTCTTCGGTACGAGGAACAAGTGACTGTAAAAACTTTGAAAATCCTGATTCTCGATGACCTCTTTTGCTTCCTTTGATAAGAGAGCCTTTATCTCTGCTAGGAGAAACTCTCTTTTGCAAGGGTGTGATGGAAGATTTATCCAACGGACAACTTGTTAGTGATGGTTTCGCTCGGAATGATAGCCGTAAGCCGTCCGAGACTACACTTCTCACCCACTGAACTTCCGTGATTGTTATCCAGTTTTTTGCGAAGCTTGATAACCTTCCGCCAACTGGCCAGCAATAGAGGTCTTAACCATCACCTGTATGACCTGCGAGGCTTAAAGAAGAAACCACGTCCTACCCGTGAAGAACCTTGTCTCGTCGGCCTAGGGGCATCTGACCGATAGTCCCGATCAGACCTACGCCCCTTTCCCAAGTCGCTATACGGAAGACCTAAAGAGTAATTATAAGAGGGTTTCTTGTACCCTCATGAGGAGTTTCCTTTTCACGATTTTTGTCTGGAATGCCCTCCCTTACTCTTGTGTGCTGAAGCGGGTCGTTGATAATCCGACTTCAAAAGCAGAGCACTAGATGCTTTATTAGTAGCCTGTTCATAGACTAACGAAAGCAAGTTGTCGAAAATAGTATATCCGGAGACCAGAGCGACTCAGATAGAGCTTTTCACCTTGTCATCTATCAGTGATAGCGATGCAAGGGCAGCATCACGTCTGATTAACTCCAGATTAGCTATGTTAGGGTGGAGTTATACATGGTATACATAACTGCCCTGGAAAGAACTCTGAGAGAGGTACGAAAGTCCTCAAATTCCTTTCCATTGAGACGTTGCGCCATAGCTCTTGTAAGGTGATCTGCGTAAGACATAGCGTCCAAATTCGCTCTATTTGAAGAAATTGCCGTCTCAATTGTGTCTGACTAAATAGTGAATGATACAGGTAAGGATACCTCTAGATCCCCGGCCTGCTCATCCAAACGCAGAGGAACTCTCTGAACATCTTCCCCGACCATTTTTAAATGAACATGGTCCAAAAAACGGTATGTTTTTAGAAGTTGAAGATAAGAAACCGCCTTCTTCCTTGCACTCGAGAGGATAAATACTGTGTCGTCTATATGGCCAAAGGCCTGCGACACCTGCCTAGACTGAACCGGAAAAGAAAGGACTTCCTCCTTTGTCCAGATGAGTCCAATGACGTCAGTGGTTTCTCTCTTGTCGTTGCAGTATACTGATTTGGCGGAACAAAATCACAGTAGTATTGATGGATGAAAACCATCACAACCAGGTGCTGTTCCAAAAGGGAAGGGTAATCCTTATCCCTTTCACCATCTGAGAGAATCAGTTGCGAATCTCGGTCCATTGCATCTGCGTGAACAGACGGCTGGACCGACCCAGCACCATCCGACGGCTCAGATTCTGAGTCTGAGGGAGGTTGCATTTGCTGGAATGCTGCGAGCAGCTGTGCAATTCGCGACAGCAAGTCCGTCATCAAGGCCTGAGGAGCAGCAGTCTTCCGTTTCTTAGCCGCTTGCTGCTCCTGGGGCGGTGTATCGATGAATCCCTTCTTCTCCGAACATCCCCATGATAGAGGCCTCATCTCCATAGCTACCGGATGGTCCAACTTCACGGGCGAAGAGTGGTTCCTTCTTCATGTAGCAGACTGGATATCCAAAGTTGGGTAGTTGGGTAGCTAGGATGCAGTCATGTGTGCTTAAATAAAAGTAGCGTAGAAAGCCATGACTGAAGCCGACCATGGCTGCAGACTAAACAGAGCATCCCGAGTGGAGGGCGGACATATGCTCTGGCTTGTGCAAGTTTCTGAAAACAACATCTGGCCCCAGATGTTGCTAGATTAGAGAAGGGCTTCTCCCGCTCACTGTCTATCAGACCTCGCTGAGTACAAGAACTTGCTGACTTCCTCCCTATTTCCTCCCTATTTCTGTCGGCGCTGGGTGAGCTATTTATATTAAAGTGCTTGCTCTACCCACATCTACATTTCCTTCGACCGCAACAGACTTACCTGGCGTTACGGCACCCACGGACGGAGTACCGCTTCACCCGTCGAGCTATCTGCTGGCTAGAGATTAAAACCCTTAACAAAAAGCCCTAACTCTTGCAATAATGAGCACTGCAGCTAGCTCTATATGCTCCACGGAGCGCGATGCTGGTTGCACACTTGGATGGGTGTCAGAATATCATCACCATGTTCATGTTCCTCTGAAATAGAAACTGACAAAATGAATTATAATGCGGTGAGAGGCCTGGCCTCTGAACCTCACTGCCAACAACATACCATGACACCCGACTCCAACATCAGTCATCCCAGTGAACACAAGAATGACAAGAGTCTGCAGGAGTGCATCAACTCAAGTTGATATCAGTCCTCCAAAACACCACAACAAAATATATATATAATTAAGGTACATGAATAATAGCAATCAAAATTAAATTCAAAATATTTTTTGGAAACAAAAAATTTGAAAAAAAAACGTCCAAGTTCCAAAGGGAACATTAAGAGCCCAAGGGCATCCCGACAGAGCCTAAGTGTGGACAAAATCCAGATTTTTTGAGCTACTCTACAGGAATAATAATCCATGTATCCTGCAGTAATTCTACAGTAATAGAATATAAAAAACTATGTATATATGAGGATGTTGTCAATGTAAACAATGTCAAAGTAAACAAGACATCAGGCACCCAAAAAGGCCCAAAGTCAGAACCAATTGAAATGCTACCAGATGCAAAGCTAAATCTTCATACGAAGGAAAAATGATGCATCGGATAGAAGATGCAAGACTAAACGACATAACACCCCTAGGATGAGGACGTAACCATGGAGAAAAACAGAATAAATATTCTGTAATACATGTTAAACTCCCAAGAAATTTAATAAAAAATTTCAAAAAAAAAAATAGCCAAAAAGCTTAAGAGTTTAACAGGATGGGCACATGGAAGGATAGGGAAGGAATACTTAACAAACAGTGGAATAATCATTAACAAAAATGTTGACGTCAGGAGTATGTCATGAAATTGGGAAACATAAAATAATTTTATAATTATTATAAAGTTACAGCCCTGAATGTCTAAAACCATGTTTGAACACTTCCTTCATCCAATAGCAGCCTTTTATCCACCAATTCTTGCATTGATTTGTGTCTGGTATCCTCATAAAAGGAGATTTTAAAGCACAGATGTCAGTTCATTGTTGCTGACTTTAGGGCCAAACAAAGAATAATGTTTGTGCCAATTCCGGTCACTTCCTGATGTCTGCGCATGCACGGAGAATAAATGTATGGAGGGCCAGAGAGCACTTTTAATTTTTGGTTTTGCAAGCAAATTTTGGGGATTGGGAGTTCAAAATTTATGTTTGGCCCTTGATAACTTTGAGTTTGCACCAGCTAGTCTGGGCCATTGGGTTATAGTATAAACATATGCATAGTCGCCTGCCATTGCGAGGCCGCCTAGTTTGTATAACAGGGAGTTCAAAGTTGCTGAACAGAGGAATTGAGATGGTACATACCTTTCAGGGTATTTTTTGTTTTTAAAAATTTGATTAGCAGTTTCCATCTTGGTTTCAAAAAGTGATGATAAATAGTGAATATAAGGCCAATATGAAAGAAAAATGGTTAGCATTTGGCCATTTTTGACTAGCATTTTGCGATGCGAATCCAGTCATCAAATACCTTGCCTTTGTACCAGACTGCTCAGATAATCAGGAGCCAGGCCATTCAGGGCTTCAAATATCAGAAGGTGTGTCTTAAACTCTATCTTTTCTTCAACTGGCAGCCATGTAGAGGAGAGAGGATGGGGTAATATGGCATGATTTCCGTTGTCTGGTAATAATTCTTGCTGCACAGTTCTGAACGAGTTGCAGCTTCTTCATATTAGACTGTTTTCTGCTGAATAGCAGACAATTACAATAATCTAATCTGCTTGTGATAAGAAATTGAACTAGTAGTTTTGCGGTCCCCCATCCACAATGGTGTGAACCCTGCTGATATGAGCTAGATGGTGGTATGAGCTATGTGATGCCTGTGTGATGTGATTGTCACAGCTAGATTCTCATCCATGAAATATCCCAGGTTTTGCACGACTGCCGAGAGGGAGATCATATGACCATTAAAATTAGGATAAATATTTCTCAATTTCGAAAGTTGTTTTGGAAATCCGATGTAAATTACTGCAGTTTTTTCAGCATTAAGTTTTAAAACGTTTGTTGTCATCCAGGATTTGATATCAGATACACAGTTTTCCAAAGAGGCAATAGTGTACATACTGTTGCGTATCATCAGCATAAACAGGAAAATTTAGTCCATGTTGCCAAATGATGTCTCCTAGCAGCAAACATAGATTGCATAAAGCAGGGGTCCGAGGAGAGATTCCTGTGATACGCCAAAGTTCAGCAGCAGCTCTTCCAATACCACACCCTGGATAGTGATTCACTGTGTCAGGTGTGAAAGGTATGACTGGAACCAGTCAAGTGCAGTCCCTCCAATTCTGACCCTCTTTTTCAGAAGGAGTAGGTAGTAGCATGGTGTGATCAATGGTATCGAATGCTGCACTCAAATTGAGAAGTACAAGACAAGATACTTGTTTTTTGTCTATTGACAGCAGCATGTCATTTTGGATGCAGAATAGGGCAGGTTCAGTGGATAAACCACATGCGTTCAAGTGTTCTCGAATTTGGGAAGCTACAACATGCTCAATCAGTTTAGATATAAAGCTCAAATTAGAAACTGGGCAATAGTTTTTCAAGGTTTTTTTTTTTGTCAATAGTTTTTCAGATGACATAACTCGGAACAAGTTATATTCAACCACAATTCCTTTACAGTTTATTTGGTGCAAATGATACTTGGAGGTCAAGAGGAGCCAACAAGGATTGGATCATTTCAATCTTATTGATGAAGAAATGCCTGAAGGTGTCAGCCAGATCTTCTGCAGATAAATGTTCTGGGAGAACACTGCATTCGCATTGAAGAAGGAGTTTGTTCATGACATTACATGTACACTCCATATAAAAAAATTATCCCAATATCGACTGAGTGTGTTATGTATGATTATATAACAGCAGGTATTTACTCACTAATCAGTGTTGAATGGGAAAACACCTCGCAATTTACATAATAAGTTCTCTTCACTAAATCCTTTTTCTGTGTCTGGAATATTTTTGGGGGGAATTGTCTGTATCAAAAAAATCCTTTAAATGTGAAAATCGGTCCAATAATTCACGCTTTGTATTCTAATAAATCTTGAAAAAAAATGCGAATTTTGACGATCCTGTGAAGCAGTGTGGCTCTTCCATCTATTGGATTTACATGACATAAAATAGTCTGAACTCGCTTAATCGAGGTCATTGTTGAAAAAAAACATTCTGATTCTCAACCGAAACGGACATTAGCTAATATTATTGGACTACTTGATCAAGACATCATGATAAGCACTAAATATCTAAAGTTTCAACTAATGAAGTCTCGTATTTGTAGCTAATAACAATGGACTCGAGACCGCGCAAGCACTAAATTTTGGGAGATTTTAAAAATGTTTCCCTGTGAATATTTTTCATATTTGGGGGGATGTGATATGATTATACATAGCAAGTGTTTCGTTTCTTTTAACATTTTCTTCGGCATTAACAACAAACAAAGGATTTAATTTAACACGCCACTGAACAGAAGTAACAAACTGAGCTTAATTGTATACTGGTATGTTATGTCTTCAACACCTTTTCTAAAGCCCCGTACAGACGAGCAAACCTACTAACCCCCCCCCCCTCCCTCCCCCCCCCCCCCCCCCCCCCCCCGGCCCCCAGTGACGCCAACAGTTTTTCATGCCTTTTTTCAGATATTTGAAGTTGACAAGAAAATCCCATTGTGGGTGTCTTAGTATCAATCCACTTCCTATACTGCACTATAAATTTGTTTACTGTAGGCCATGATTCGTCCGTCCCTTGCTTCTAAAATTTCATGATTCGGAAGTCTGAACTTAATTTGAAAAATCCACCCGAGTTGTTACGAAAATGATCGGAAGGAGTAGATGGATTTATTTATTAATTCTGTTCCATTATCAATTTAGTTCGTCAAAAATAATTACTGAGGTAAACGTGAAGAAGCTTATCTGCAATGATATTAAATCAAATGCCGGGTTCGTAATGATCCCGAGTCTGAAAAACAGGGGCTGCACTTCGTAAAGACAGGATGTATCGCCGAGACTGTCACTTTATTGTTCTAAAAAACACAACAACGCACAGAATACTTTTTATTTTAAAATACTTCTTCAATTTGGTAATTTTATTTAAAAATTCCTTGACGAACTGTTTCGAGAATGAAGGTGGACAAGATCCTTTTCGATAGCGACAAACTTACCTTTAATTATACAGGGGTGAATCCAAATGACATATCGGCAAAACATTTTATTTTAATACAGAAACAAGTTCAATATCTCAAAAAATACTGGGTGAATTGTTTAAAATCGGACATTATTCCGGGGTGCAATGATTTGAAAAAAACAGATATAGTATTTTTATGTCATTGTTTTATGAAATGCAGGTTTTAGAAATTCGCTGACTGAAGACTAATATTGCTAATCAGGTTCAGACACTGGAAGAAATTTCTCGTCGAGCACTAATTGATTATGTAATGCTTCTCTCCTAACCGCACTTGGGTACCCCACTTTTCTACACAAAAAGTGGGGTACGCGAAGTGCGGTTTTATATGGAGTGTACACGTAATGACTTCTGACAAAACATGTGTTTTTTTTATGTTGTCATTCACGATCTCAGAGATAAACAGTACATGTTCAAGTGTTCTCAAATTTGGGAAGCTACAACATGCTTAATCAGTTTAGATATAACGCTCTAATTAGAAACCAGGCAACAGGTTTGTGTGGATGAATATTTAAAATAAGTAAATAAATTATTTAATTGAAAAATCTAATAATTTATTAGGCTTTCCCAAACCCAGAACCCAGTTTGGGAGACTCTTATTATTCTTCTTTTTCAAAATTTCTGGGCTTTCCCAAACCCAGTTTGGGAAAGACTATTGTTATTCTTCTTTTTCAAAATTTTTCTTCTGTATTTTTTTTTTTAGGCTTTCCCAAACCCAGTTTGGGAAAGACTATTGTTATTCTTCTTTTTCAAAATTTTTCTTCTCTATTTTTTTTTTTTTTTTAATTTTTTTTTTTCCTCCCTGAATTTTGTCTGTTGAACTGCTCGAAAACAGGTTGTACAATTTTGACCAAATTTGGCACACTTATGTAATGTCATAAAATCTAGTGAAATGCAGTATCGTCATATCTGTGAAAACGCGTATTTTCAAAATATTTTACCAAAACCTTCAAAATTTCACCATTTTTTGAATGTCTCAAAATTGTTTACAGTTATTTCGCTCAAATTTTCCACACATTTACAGCATAATATGATACACCACAATCACCACTCTAATCTTTCAACATTAACCCCCACTGGCCAAAAATGACATGAATATAGATTTTTTCTTCAAAATTGACCAACTTCAAGGGCAAATTTCTCTAATAACAAGGTTGTTGTAACAATTATTTTGGTTTGGATAGATGCAACAATGATTGCGGAATAAAGTTACTGTTTACTTTTTAATCTCAGATTTAATCCTCAAGCACAATGAGGGTGAGAATAAGAGTACCATTTAGAAATGCCAAAATTAGCCAACTTTGGTTGCTTTTTCCATCATTTTGGAAAGGGGTTAATTTCAAACACTTTTCGTGTACGTATTCACGATTGACTACCGAGCATATTTGCTGTCGTAAGTTTAGTTGTAAAGTTTAACCCTATCCCATTCTGGTTGCATAAAAGTAGGAACCGTCCAGAAAAACTCCAATTTTTTCAGAATTTGGTAAGTTTAGGTGACGATTTACTCCATTTTTAATTGCTTGAGCTCTGAATGTTTTCTATAGCTGCTTGCAGCAGTCAAAGTATGACAAATTTTGTTCTATATGTTATTATTAAAAGTTTAACCCTTGGCAGATTTGAGACTTCCCATAAGGGTACTGTCGGAATATTTGTTATTTTCGCCAACTTCAAGAGCAATTTTTTCTAATTACAAGGTAGTTGTAATAATTATTTTGGTATGGCTAGATGCAACAATGATTGTGGAAGAAAGTTACTGTTTACTTCTTAATCTCAGATTTAACCCACTAGCACAATGAGGCCGAGAATAAGAGTAATGTTTGAAAATGCCAAAATTAGCCATTTTTGGTTGCCTTTTCTATCATTTTGGAAAGGGTTAATTTCAAACACTTTTCATGTACATATTCACAATTGACTACCGAGCATATTTGCTGTTGTAAGTTTAGTTGTAAAGTTTAACCCTATCCCATTCTGGTTGCATAAAAGTAGGTACCGTCCAAAAAAATTCCAATTTTTTCAGAATTTGGTAAATTTAGATGCCGATTTACACCATTTTTAATTGCTTGAGCTCTGAATGTTTTCTATAGCTACTTGCAGCAGTCAAAGTATGACAAATTTTGTTCTACATGTTATTATTAAAAGTTTAACCCTTGGCAGATTTGAGACTTCCCGTAAGGGTACTGTCGGAATAATTGTTATTTTCGCCAACGTTTACATGCACTTTCTCAGCACTGGAGCCATATTGTCTCAAAACCTTTTCCATGAGAGGATTGGGCCTTCATCCAAGAACAATTTTGCTGTTATATATTTTATTCAAAGTTTTAACCTTCACTCAGTTTTCGGGCCTTGAATTTGAGTGCCTTAAAATTCTTCATAAAATTGGCTAATTTGGAGCTCACTTTTCTTCCATTTTCAAAAGGAATATCGAAAAATGATTTACATGTTCGTATTTACAATTGCCTACCAAGCATATTTGCTGTTGTAAGTTTGGTTGTAAACTTTAACCCTATGCTCGTTCTGTTTGCATAAAGATAGGTGCAGTCAAAAAAAAACCTCTCGTTTTCAGAATTTGGTAAGTTTAAGTGACGATTTACTTCATTCCTAATTGATTGAGAGCTGAACGTTTTCTATGGCTATATGAAGCAGTCATAGTATGACAACTTTTGTTTTATATGTCATTATTAAAAGTTTAACCGTTGGCAGATTCGAGACTGCCCATATGGGTATGGTCGGAATAATTTTAATTTTCATAAAATCACTGAATATTGATAAGAGTGCAGTGGTAGTTTGGAATAGAATATCCGAAAATGCTTTCGAAATTCGGATTCACAGTTCAATTCCAATTCCAACTTCTGTTTTATACGTCATTATCAAAGGTTTAACTCTTGGCATATTTATGAGTTCCCCTGTGGGTATAGTCAGAATAATTTATTTTCGTAAAATCAATTCCTGAATATATTGGTAACCGTGCAGTGGCCTTTCAGTGGTGCTACATGAAGCCGCAAATAGTTAAGGTTGAAAAGTTCATCAAATAGACAAATATAATACCTAACTCAGCCGGTGACAGGTAAATAATGAATGGAAAAGTTGTTGAATTGAGAATAAAGTAGGGACGAATTGTGTCCTCGGTTTCCACCTGATCCACGGTATTTCCACATGGTCTCGGCACTTGACAAAGATACTAAACTGTCGGGCAGGGACAGTAGAAAACATTCTGAGAATTTCAAGTTTCTGCCTTGCATGGTCGGGACATAATTGGCATATATCCGACATTGTATCTGTTCAAACAAGGAGTCCGGTTTAACTGGTAGAGTGCCAGACCAACTGTAGTGCCAGAGTTTGTTCACATGGATTTGTCTTGTTGCAATTTAGTGGAGAATCCCTGTGAACACTCTACAATGGATTGCAACGGGACGACTCCATATGAACAAAATGTTTTTTTGTTTCAACTGAGTCTGAAATATATCCACAGAACATGAGGACTTTTAGTTGTAGTACCAATACCTTCCAGTGAGGCCCAAATATGGGCTTCTAGCACCCAATCAATAGACAAAACGACATAACTTGTACTTCTGATGTATTATTATATTATTGTCAACTATTACTATGTTATTTGTTATACTGTACACTTGACTATAAAGTTGTAAAAGTACAATAAACTGAATTGAATTGAATTGTTCAATTTGAATGTCAAATTAGCCAGATGACGGCTTTTTCGCCACCGAGTCGAGTTGTCAGATTCTGCCGGGACGGTATAAATAAGCAGTTTAACTCAAACCTTTCTGTCCCATATGAATGTGCAAATATTTAAAGCTGAACAGTTCATCAAATAGACAGATATAATGCCTAACTCAGCCGGTGACAGGTAAATAATGAATGGAAAAGTCATTGAATTGAGAATAAAGTAGGGACGAATTGTGCCCTCGGTTTCCACCTGATCCACGGTATTTCCACGCGGTCTGTGCACTTGACAAAGATACTAAACTGTCGGGCAGGGACAGTAGAAAACATTCTGAGAATTTCAAGTAGCTGCCTTGCATGGTTGGGACATAATTGGCATATATCCGACATTGTATCTGTTCAATTTGAATGTCAGATCAGCCAGATAATGGCTTTTTTGCCACCGGGTCGAGTTGTCAGTTTCTGCCAGGACAGTCTAAAATAAGCAGATTAACTCAAAACTTTTTGTCCCATATGAATGTGCAAATATTTAAAGCTGAACAGTTCATCAAATAGACAGAAATAATGCCAAACTCGACTGGTGATAGGTAAAAAGTGAATGGAAACGGCATTGCATTGGGAACAGAGTAAGGACGAAGCATCCCCGCGGTTTCCACGCGATCCATGTTGATCCCACGCAGTCACGCTACTCGACAAAGATACTGTCCTGTCAAGCAGGGATGGTAGAACTACTTCTGAAGATTTCGTGTATCTGCCTTCACTGGTCTGGATGCAGTGGGCATATGAGCGACATTGTTGTCTGTTCAATTTTAATGTCAAATTAGCCAAATTACCGCCTTTTCGCCATTAACCCATGTGCGATTTCTGTCCACTTCTCATTTTTGGCAATTATCTAACTGTTATCCAAGAACAATTTTGCTGTTATATGTTTTATTCCAAGTTTTAACCCTCATCCAGTTGTCAGGCCTTGAATTGGAGAACCCTCAACTTAAACATGTTCATTCAAATACCAAGATTCAAGATTAGTCCATGTCTCTTTTCAGACACTCAGTCTGTGATTGATGTTCACACATTAAGAGCATAATATGATACACTAAAATCACCACACAAATATTTCAAAATTAACCCCCATTGGCCACAAATGATATGAATATATCATTTTATCTTCAAGATTTACTAACTTCAAGGGCAAATTTCTCATAATTGTGAGGTTGTTGTAACAATTATTTTTGTATGCATAGATGCAACAATGCTTGCAGAAGAATGTTACTGTTTAGTTTTTAATCTCATCTTTAACCCCCAAGCAAATGAGGGTAAGAGTACCATCTGAAAATGCCAAAATTAGCTAACTATGGTTGCATCTTCCTGTCATTTTGGAAAGGGTTAATTCTAAACACTTTGTTTTGCTATAGGTAGAGATGCCTAATGAACAAATCCTCTGCTGTAAGTTATGCTTTGGGGCTTAACACAACATAAGCATTGGCCATGTAAAGAATAGTAATGCCAAAAAAAAAAATTGATTTTCAGTGAATTTTGCTAACATCTGTACTCATTTCCTCTAATTGCAAGGTTGTTGTAGCAATTATTTTGGTATGGATAGATGCAACAATGATTGTAGAAGAAAGTTACTGTTTACTTTTTAATCTTAAGATTTAACCCCCAAGCAAAATGAGGGCGTGAATAAGAGAACCGTGAGAGAATGCCAAAATTAGCCAACTTTGGATGCTTTTTGTCTATCATTTTGGAAATGGTTAATTTCAAACACCTTGCTTTGCTATATGTAGTCTGCATTTTCACATTGGAAAGTTGGGAAAGCCCATAATTTGTCCAATAAATTACAATTCTCTAGTTTTATATTGGAATTTATTTAGAATTAAGCTTAGACATTTGTTTAACTGGTATGTGCTGTTTAGGGAAACCTGAACATGATTGAGGACTGGGTTCTAAGCTAACACCTACTTTGGTTTGTGTTACACCACTTTCAAGTCCTGATACTCTTGGCAATGATGGCTGACTTAGTTGCATTATTTGTGAATGACTGTAATGTATACTACTCAAAGTTTGCTAAGCACCAAGTATATACAACTCCCTGTTTTACGTTTTAGTTGAAATATTGTTTTGAAAAGTGTATTTATTTTTTATTTAATTATATCTTTAATGATTTAAGCATTGAAATTAAGATTTTGTTTGTGTTTGACATTATTTTTTAGCTTTTGAATATGATAACCATGGAAAATGGATATTATTGGTAAAAGAGGAAATTTTTCAAATAAAAGTTGATGGAGCAAACTGATATGGGTTCAATATCGAGTAGGAGACCCATTATTGTTAATTACAGCTTGACAACGCCTTCTCATGCTCCCAATCAGGTTCCAGATGGTCCTTTGTGGGATGTTGTTCATTCTTGGCCCAGCATGGCACCAAGCTCCTGGACACTTCTTGGTTTTGACTGGACCGACTAAAATTGCAAGCTGCAAAACATTCCAGACATGTTCGATTGGATTGAGGTCAGGGGATCTTGCTGGCCAGTCCATACGCTCAATCCCCTCCCTCTGTCTGTACTCCCAACTCGGACAGCATGGGCAACATGAGGATGGGCATTATAGTCCATCAGAATGAATCTATCACCCACTGCACCTGCATGCAATCTGACATGGGCATCCAAGATCTCATCAATATTCCGCTGTGCAGTCAATGTACATGGTCAAGAACAGAGCTCTGTATGTCCAACCCTGCTGATGCTGCCCCAGACCATTATTGACCCTCCACCATAGCAGTCATGCTCAGCAATGTTGGCTGCATGGAATCGCTCTCCTGGTCTTCTCCATACCCTAGAACGGGACAGTATAGGCAACATGAGGACGGGCATTATAGTCCATCAGAATGAATCTATCCCCCACTGCACCTGCATGAAATCTGACATGGGCATCCAAGATCTCATCAATATACCACTGTGCAGTCAATGTACATGGTCAAGGACAGAGCTCTGTACGTCCATCCCTGCTGATGCTGCCCCAGACCATTATTGACCCTCCACCATAGCGGTCATGCTCAGCAATGTTGGCTGCATGGAATCGCTCTCCTGGTCTTCTCCATACCCTAGAACACCTATCTGTGTTGTCTAGGCAGTACCTTGACTCATTTGTAAAAAGGACAGGTAGCCAATCTTTTCTGGTCCATCCAACGTGATCCATGGCTCATTCATATCATGCCTGGTGGTTAATGGGGCAGCTGAATGCGAATACATGGTCTTCTCGATCAGAGACCACCTTCTGTAACCTTGCCCGGATAGTCTGCATCGAAACATTTACCCCGGATGCATTCTGAAGGTCACTGCGAAGCTGGGTTGGTGTGTCAATACAGTTCCTACAGGCCTGAATGATCAAAAACCGGACTTCAGCTGCAGATGTTGACCTGTCTCTGCTACCACAATGTCGTCTTACTGGTGTGCCATAATGCTGAAACCTTGCCCAGGCTGTGGTGATCACTGTATGGTGCACACCAATGGCTTCACCAACCTGACAATGGGTAGCCCCTTGTTCCCCCATCCCTACGGCCAGCCACATTTCTGCTTCAGACAACTGTCTTCTTACATTTGCATTCATCATATTCAATCATTAAATCACAAGGGTTTGTGTTGAAATGAAGACTGAATGCCCTACACATCTCATGTACATGCCGACAATACACGAAAACATCATGAAAATCAAGGGGTACATGCTTTCCATGACTGTCACGAAAAGTCTCCCTGTAAAGAGAGCTAATGTAAACACTGTGGACCATCTCAATACATTCCTCAATCATATCCCCCAAAAATATTGCAAATGTGTCACAAGAAAATTTCACAATGATGTGTCAAATATGTGGTGCTTAGCAAACTTTGAATAGTATATTAACAATAGTACTAATTACTTTTAAACTACTTTTAAACATTCTGTCACACCCTCTCCCAAGAATAGGGTGTCTGACCCCATCTCTCCCTCCCCACTGGTGTTTTTGCCAAATGTGCCCAACCAACACATCAATAAATACAAATGAATCGACTGACATGGGTAACTTTCTTTTACAGTATACACGTTTAGGCAAATGCTTATAGGTATGTGGCAACCTGTGTACTCATGTGAAAGTATGGGTCAGATGCTAAAATGTTTCTTTTTGGGGGGAAAATGGGCAAATTGACTGGAGCATACAATTAAGTCAACCATCATTGCCAAGAGTATCAGGACTTGAAGTTGATTGCAACACAAACCAAAGTAAGTGTTAGCTTAAAACCCAAACCCAATCATGTCCAGGTTTCAATAAACTGCATATATCAAGAATATATTGTTTGAAAGTAGTTAGTACCATTGTCTGCACAGATACTGGTACATACATTAAGTCAACTATCATTGCCATGAGTATCAGGACTAGAAGTTGGGTGTAACACAAAGTGAAGTAAGTGTTAGTTTAGAACCCAGTCCCCGATCATGTCCAGATTTCATTAAACTGCATATATCAGGAATATATTGTTTGGAAGCAGTTAGTACCATTGTCAATACAGATACAGGTACATACAAGTAAGTCAACCGTCATTGCCATGAGCATCAAGACTTGAAGTTGGGTGAAACACAAACCAAAGTAAGTGTTAGTTTAGAACCCAGTCCCCAATCATGTCCAAGTTTCATTAACTGCAAAAATCAGGAATATATTGTTTGAAAGCAGTTGGTACCACTGTCAATACAGTTAATCATCATACTGGTACATACAATTAAGTTAACCATCACTGCCCTGAGTATCAGGACTTGAAGTTGGGTGTAACACAAACCAAAGTAAGTGTTAGCTTAGAACCCAGTCTCCAATCATGTTCAGGTTTCATTAAACTGCATATATCAAGAATATAATGTTTGGAAGCAGTTAATACCATTGTCAATACAGATACTGGTGCATACAATAAAGTCAGCCATCATTGCCATGAATATCAGGACTTGAAGTTGGGTGTAACACAGAGCAAAGTAAGTGTTAGCTCAGAACCAAGTCCCAATCATATTCAGGTTTCATTAAACTGCATATATCTGTACATGAATAATTACAAATACAAGGCATTCTTTATTCTTCTACACAACATAGTATCTTTATACATTAACTGGTAGAGTGCTAAATTATTTTTTGTTGTCAAAATTTGTTCACATATTTTTGCCTTGTTACAAATTATGCTCAGTAAATCCACACATACTATTTAATTTCACTTTAAAGATAATATGAAGCAATTCCACAGATTATGAAGCCTTTAAGCTGGGTACCTGCACTAAAGAATAAAGCCCAAATAAGGGCTTCCCACACTATACCAGTTAACCCATTACCCAACGCAGACGATATCAAAATTTATTATTTTAAATACTATTTTTTTTATTTTTAAAAAAAAATTCAACAAAACCATATCATGTGACCCCCCTCGTTGGAACAAGCTCGCTCCAAAAATTATTGAAATCGGAAATGTCGTTCAGAAATTCTGAGCGTATAACGAAATACATGCAATTTCCAACAAAAATGGATGCCAGTTGGCCATCTCAAATTTTTTTTTCAAAAATTTTTGACGTGCATCATCCTCCTATTATGTGTGACCAATGGTATAATGAAAGTGTCAATGATACTGTAGCTCAACTTGTCAAGACAAAGACATGTACATGTATAGTATGTGACACAGCAATGACAAATATCTAGGTAATGACCTGATAACAAAGGTACATATAAAGTATTGTAACGGTCTGTACATAAATACTGACCGTTGCCTGTAACAAATGTATAGGTAAAGTATTGTAAAGGTGGGTGACAGTCAGTTGCTAAACTAGAAAAAAATCTTTGAGTCCCAGAGTGGGTCTGACTGAACCCCAAAATATTTGTTCTCATGGCACGTGATAACAAAGGCACCCCAAAACACACTCATTCCTGTCCCAAGGTGAAAACAAAGGTACCCAAGAAGTTTTGTGAAGATCAGTTTATAAATACGAGCTGTATAGAAGTTGTGACAAAAAACTGATTGGACCTAATTTCGGTACAAAATGGCCACTGGCAGCCATCTTGAATTTTGGACCGCACTCAGAAACACTCGTTCTCGTCCCAAGGTGATAACAAAGGTACCCAAGAAGTCTTGTGAAGATCGGTTCATAAATACAGCCTCTAGCCCGAGCCGTGTTGACGTGCACTTACAGTGTATAAGTAGCACTGAATAAATCAAAATTCATCTAATTTGCATAATTTCTGCACGAGAAAAAAACCTGTACTATATGTGATGTATTCCATGTTACTAAACATTCATACAAAAATTTATTCAAATCAGAACTTTCATACAGAAGTTCTGTACAAAAGACTGATTGCACTAATTTTGTTACAAAATGGCTGCTGGTGGCCATCTTGAATTTCGGACCACACCCAAAAACACTCGTACTCATCCCACGGTGATAACAAAGGTACCCAAGAAGTTTCGTAAAGATTGGTTCATAAATACAGCCTATAGCCTGAGCCATATAGAAGTTGTGTACAAAAAACTGATTAGACCTAATTTCGGTACAAAATGGCCACTGGCAGCCATCTTGAGTTTTGGACCGCATCCCAGAAACACTCGTTCTCGTTCCAAGGTGATAACAAAGGTACCCAAGACGTTTCGTGAAGATCGGTTCATAAATCAGACTCTAGACCGAGCCGTATTGACATGTGTACTTACTGTGTGTAAGTGGCACTGAAAAAATCAAAGTTCATCTAATTTGCATAATTTCTGCATGAGAAAAAAACCTGTATTATATGTGATGTATCACATACATACATACATACATGCATGCATGCATGCATGCATGCATACATACATACATACATGCATGCATGCATGCATGCACGCATGCATGCATGCATGCATGCATGCATGCATGCATGCATGCATGCATGCATGCATACATACATACATACATACATACATACATACATACATACATACATACATTTTATTTTCTCAACTTTTTTTCCAATTACATGGAGTGAAGTTGCCTAATTTGATAAAAAAAAAACATGAAAATAATACAAGCACATGTCCGGGAGAAGGGAGTAAACATATTCATAGGAGAAAAACTAAATGGGCATTCTCTCTCTCTCCTCCCACCCCCCTCCTCTCTCTCTCTCACTCAGTAGCGGATAGTTTTCATTATAGTTATCATATAAACCATGGTACTAAACATTCACACAAAAAAATTATTCAAATCAGCGCTTTCATATGGAAGTTCTGTGCAAAAATCTGATTGCACCAAATTTTGTACAAAATGGCTGCCATCGGCCATCTTGAATTTCGGACCGGACCCAAAACACTCGTTCTCGTCCCACGGTGATAACAAAGGTACCCAAGGAGTTTCGTAAAGATCGGTTCATAAATACGGCCTCTAGCCCGAGCCGTATTGGCATTTGCACTTACAGTGCTGAAAGTAACACCAAAAAACATCAAAGTTAGTCTAATTTGCATAATTTACGCACAAGAAAAAAACCCGTATTATATGTGATGTATCCCATGGTACTAAACATTCATACAAAAAATTATTCAAATAAGAGCTTTCATATGGAAGTTCTGTACAAAAAACAGATTTCTGCATCGTCAGTACAAAATGGCGGCTGGCAGCCATCTTAAATTTCGGACCGCACCCAAAAACACTCGTTCTCGTCCCACGGTCATAACAAAGATACCCAAGAAGTTTTGTAAAGATCGGTTCATAAATACGGCCTCTAGCCCGAGCCATATCCAATTGTTGACGGACAGATGGACGACGGGCCATGGCATAAGCTCAAATTTGGCTTCGCCAAAGTTGAGCTAAAAATGAAAGTACAGCATTGAAGCATATATGAGATACAGGTGGTAACATAAATGAGGACAGGTGGACAGACAGATGGACAGACAGATGGACAGACAGAGTGCAACCAATAGTCCCTCAAAACAGTAAAACTGTGGGGGCTAATAAAATGTTCTTGCCCTTCAAGAGATGGGTGAGGGGGGAAGACACACAGGTCATGTTACCTTTCCACCTACATGAAAATTTAAAAAACAAAAATAGCAGACAAATGATTCTTGAAATGGGATGGTATTGAGAAACACTCTCCAGAAAAATTGATTAAAATTCTTGACCTTGAAATCAGGTGTGGGGGGGGGAGGGGGAATTCACACACACACACAGGTCTTCTTCCCAGGAATATCCAACATCAGTCTTGAAACAAGATTAGATTGAGGAAAACCATTCAGAAACATTGGTTTGAGAAAAAAATATTTGTCCTTGAAGTCCAGGTGGGAAAGATACACTTCCACCTCCTAAAAGGTTGTCTTTAAAAATGTTTTATATGGCAGTCATAAAATAGATTGTATTTTCAAAAAATACTTGTATTTCAGATATAATGATTTCAGCAGGAAAAATTTGAGTTCCAAATTTTTTAAAGATGCGCTGAAAGACCAAAACAGTTTTACATGGGAGATTTACAGCCTTTTGTCAGCTATAAGTGATGAAAATTATTTTCTGATGTTTACAGAGAACTTTTAAAGAGACTCTTGAAAAAAAAAATGTCTCATTAGATGAAAAGGCAAAACAAGTTAGGCGTGTGTGTGGGGGGAGGGTGAATAATCGGGGGGGGGGGGGGGGGGGAAATAAACTATTACACCAGTGCTTCATTAATGGAAATTTTGTATTTGAGTTTCATGTTGTATGGTGAATTCCAATGCATATGTGAATAAAAAAACAATGCCCACGTTCCGTTTGGAATTCGCTCAATGCTCAATGGCCATACTGTACATAAAACAGTGTCCATCTTATACTGATTGATTGTGATTTGCTTTGTACATTGTAAATACATATGACTAAAACAATGTCTCCAATTTTAAGGACACATTCGTTCCAACAATTTTGACCAGACAGAGGAAAAGCTTGCAGCTAAATTTCATCATCAAAAGTAATAGATTCAACATTTCTACACTTAACATGCATTCGTCTTTTATTATGGACAATTTTGGTGTATAGCATGAATCATTTCTACATAAAATGACAATATAATGTGGAATTGAAGAGCAGTCTAATTACCAATAACAAGTTGAGTCAGATATGCCCTTAACACGGTAAAGAAAATCTCACAGCTTAATTTCTATTTCAAACGTAATGTTTTCAACATTTCTTCACTTAACTTGCATTTCTGTTTTAGATACAGGCACTTGTGGTGTACAACATGAATCGTACAGGGCCTAGTGTTGTTTGTTGACTCCTCTCATAATTTCACCTCATTTTGACAAGAAAATAATGATTTGATCTTTTCATCCAATAATATATCAGAAATAAGTTACCATTCATTGCCCACCATTTAAAAAGAATGAAATAACTATTTCGCCAACAAAATTGTATGTTGCTGGAATTGATTAGGACAACTTGCAAGACGAAAATATTAATTAAATTGCATGCCCCTACTGAGAACCAACTGGTCGAAATTAGATTAACGAAACAAATGTAAAAAAAAACAAGACACTCGCCTGGTTATCCAATCTGTCTTTCAGCCAGTTACAATGGCCTCTCTATTGGCAAGTTCAATTTTCAGACCATAAACAGTGTAATTCCCGTAATTCGACACATTCATTGAAAAAAATTTAAACTTTTGCGATAACAATGTGTGCGCATATTTTCATGAGCAAAAATAATGTCTCCTGGTCAAAGCAAAAGTTATTGTATAACCGATAGTACACGCGTGTCATCTATCGGCAACCAAAGTGGTACACCCCATTTATATTACAGCAAAAAATGTGCAGATCATCAACATATTTATTTTTCGCACATTTCAAAGTATATTCTTTACAAAGCGATAGCGAAGCATTGGAAAATTGAATGCTTTCAAGAAAATTTTTTCGTTGAACATTGTTTATTTATAGCAACATCTGCACCCTCCAACCCCCCGCCCCCATCCAACCACTAAGATGGATGTGGTTGAGATAATTTTTTATATGTTATCAATGAGTATTCCAGCAATCCAATTGCATTGGATAGAAACACTGATTCTGAAAGTTTGTGGATCATGGTGGGCCCAATGTGTGTTGCAAGTTTTGTCCTGAACTGTACCCACTTGGCAACTCAGTTTCAGCTTTACTCTTCACCATTGCCACTCTCCAATCACGCGATAGTCATATGAATAGTCATCTTCATTCCAGGTGTTGCAATGTTCCCAGCTTTTTCTTGCCCCATGTATTGGTTGATCAATCGCTCGGTCACAAGACATTTGTTTTAACTGATACCTGGTCACTTGTTAATCAGTCACACATCATTTGCCAAACATGTTTACCTGCATCATTGTGCTTCAACCACCACCATCAGGCATTCACTGGACTCTGAGGACCCAGACAAATGCTGGTAGCAATCGTTTCTCTCTGCCTTAGTCCCTGCGATTGCAGATTCCCCCAATCAAAGGCTGCATGGTTCCCCATCATGTACCATGCAGACAACTACAGATTTCCAACGTTCATCTGGGACTATCACAGGCAATGCAGAACCAGCTGTGAAGTGAACATCAGACAATCTCCCTGAGTCTATATCCAGGGTGCATGCAGGTTTAAATTCCTCACTCTCGGCATCTCTTGGTACAGGCCCCGAGCCCCCAATTTTCTCCCAACCTCCACATGCAAATTTTGCTTACAGTACAAGTCAAAATAAGTTGTAGGGTAACCACTATAAACTATGTATCTTTCTCTTTCTACTCTGATAAGATCATAAGCTGACATCATTTTCTGGAAAGCTCTCACTGAGAGCTTTCCAGAAAATGATGTCAAATTCTGATCTTATCAGTGCAGGAGCAGCAGTATACTTAGTTTACTGTGGTTATGCTACAACTTATTTTGACTTGTACTGTATCATCTATTGCGGCCCAGCAAGTCATACATTCCAACACATGGCCTGCAGCATGGACGTACATCATTCATACATGTTTGTATATAATAAAGCATAATACATTATTTTCTTTCTTTTTTTGCTTCTGTGGTACACAATAGAGATCAGAGAGGGCTCTGATACCCTATTAGCACTTTGATCTACAAGTTAAATTGGAAAGTCTGTCCAGCTTATCTGATATTAATATAAAGTGGAAAAGCAGAAGCAAAAATTAAATTTTTGTTGTCTACATATTCCCCTAAACTATGCTGAAAGCCATCAAAAAAGGGTTTTCCCATTTTCTATCTCTATAATTTCCTACCATCTCTCTCCAGAAAGATTTTTAGAGGCTATAATTACAAAAAAAAAGAAGAAAAAACTTCCGCCATCTGAAAGATGGTTTTATACAATATAAAACATATAAGGTATGAAAAGGAAGCGCGTTATTAATCAAATCAACACTAATTATAATATAAGAGAAAAGAAGTAATTATAAGGTATGTATCTTGCTTCCATAAATTAACTTCACTGCCTTTTAACTGGTTGAGTGCCAGAAGCCACTATCAGGGCTTTAAAAAAAAGGAGGGTACATGATCAAAAGCCAACATTTTCCATGTTCCGGTTTCATATTCATTCAAAAACAAATATTTTTGTTTATATAAATTTGTTTTATTACAAATTATTGGAGAGTGCCTGGTGGGCACTCTCCAATAATTTATAATAAAACAAATTTTGACGAACAAATTCTTTTCACCAAAAATAATCTAGCCCTCAACCAGTTAAAGGAAATCTTTAAAATACTTTTTAAAAATGTCCGACATCTCCTTAAAATTTCAATTCCAATTTTTTTTTTAATCCTACATATGAAATTTGAAAAAGATCGGGTGAGGGATACAGTCTATAGGTTGTGCTAATAAAATTGTTGAAGATTTATATGCCAAATCTAAGATGGCCACTGGCAGTCATGTTTTTCAATAAAATTTGGAAAAATTTGTTAGCTCCCATCTAGACATTACCCCAAACCCACAAATGAAATTTGGGTCTGATTGGGTGAGAGCTATGGTCTGTAGGGTGTGGTAAAGAATTGTTGGACAATTTATATCCAAATCCAATATGGCTGCTAGTAGCCAAGTTTTTAAACAAAATTCGGAAAAATTCAATATCTCCCATCTAGACATCACACCAAAGCTACATATGGAATTTGAAAAAGATTGGGTGAGAGATGCGGCTTGTAGAGTGTGCTAATGAAATTGTTGACAATTTATAAGTCAAAGCAAAGATTGCTGCTGGCAGCTAAGTTTTTTAACAAAATTCGGAACAAATTGATAGCTCCCATCCAGACACTGCCCCAAAGCTACATACAACATTTGGGTCAGATCGGGTGAGAGCTGCGACCTCTAGGGTGAGCTAAAGGAAATGTTGGATAATTTATATCTGAATCTAAGATGGCCACTGGCAGCCATGTTTTTCAACAAGATTTGAAAACAAGAGACCCCAAAGAGCCTTAATCGCTCACCGGCCAAAGTGGTTCAAAGAAGTATTTGGGGTCACATTCAGTTAAACATGGTTCATCAACACTACAAAGGAATGAAATCATGAGAGACAAATTTTATGGAACTAGGGACATGGCTTGAACAAACTTGAATCTTACCCCCCTAAGGATGCTGCATACCAAATATCAAAAACATTCATCTGCTGGATCTGAAGAAGAAGATTTTTAAAGGAAATTCCTCATTTTGAACTAAGTTATCATTAAGGCTTCCACAGTGAGCCCAAATATGAACCCAGGGACTTGGCTTGAACAAACTTGAATCTCACCCCCTAAGGATGCTGCATGCCAAATATCAAAACATTTCGACTGCTAAATCTGAAGAAGATTTTTAAAGAAAAATTCCTCAAGTTGTCTAAGTTATAATTCGGGCTCCCACAGGGAGCCCAAATATGGACTCAGGGACTTGGCTTTAACAAATTTGAATCTCACCCCCAAAGGATGCTACACACCACATATCAAAACATTCCGACTGCTGGATCTGAAGAATGTTTTAAGAAAATTCCTCATTTCGAACTAAGTTACAATTCAAGCTCCCACAGTGAGCCCAAATATGGACCTAGGGACATGGCTTGAACAAACTTGAATCTCACTCCCCAAAGGATGCTCTGCATACCAAATATTAAAACATTCTGACTGCTAGATCTGAAGAAGAAGATTTTTAAAGAAAATTCCTCATTTTGAACTAAGTTATCATTCGGGCTCCTACAGTGAGCCCAAATAAGGACCTAGGGATATGGCTTGAACAAACTTGAATCTCATCCTCCTAAGGATGCCGCATACTAAATAACAAAACATTCTGACTGCTAGATCTGAAGAAGAAGAATTTTAAAGAAAATTCCTCATTTTGAACTAAGTTATCATTCGGGCTCCTGTAGTGAGCCCAAATATGGACCTAGGGACATGGCTTGAGCAAATTTGAATCTCACCCCCCTAAGGATGCTGCATACCAAATATCAAAACATTCCAACTGCTGGATCTGAAGAAGAAGATTTTTCAAAAAAATTCCTCATGTTGAACTAAGTTATAATTCGGGCTACTGCAGTGAGCCCAAATATGAACCCAAAGACTTGGCTTGAACAAACTTGAATCTCACCCCCCTAAGCATGCTGCATACCCAATATCTAAAGATTCTGCCTGCTGGATCTTGAGAAGAAGATTTTTAAAGAAATTTGCACTAAGTTCAAATTTGGGCTCCTATACTGAGCCCAAATATGAACCCAGCGGGCTGATTTGAACAAACTTGAATCCGATATACCGCACAATGTTGCATACCAAATATCATAAGATTCTGCCACCTGGATCTGGAGAAGAAGATTTTTTAAGAAATTTGCCTGAAATGCACTAAATTCGAATTCGAGCATCTATAGTGAGCCCAAATATGAATCCAGGGAGCCGATTTGAACAAACTTGAATCAGATCCACCCCACAATGTTGCATACCAAATATCAAAAGATTCTGCCTGCTGGATCTGTAGAAGAAGATATTTTAAGAAATTTGCCTGAAATGCACTAAGTTCAAATTCGGGCTTCTATACTGAGCCCAAATGTGATTCCAGGGGCCGATTTGAACAAACTGAACAGATCCACCCCACAATGTTGCATACCAAATATCAAAAGATTCTGCCTGCTGGATCTGGAGAAGAAGATTTTTTAAGAAATTTGCCTGAAATGCACTAAGTTCAAATTCGGGCTTTTATAGTGAGCCCAAATATGAACCCAGGGGGCCGATTTGAACAAACTTGAATCTGCCCCCACCCCCACCCCCACTGTGTTCTGTCTTAGTGTATTTGAAAAAAGTGAAATGATTAGTGTGTGTTGTTAAAATTATTAATGACATGTTTATCCAATATTGTAAATTTGCTTTCTCTGTTGTACTTTAAAACAGAATTTAAACAAGACAGTCTAATGGCATCCACAACCCCCACCGACTTTTGTTATAATAGGAATAATCTCATTATCGACCTGGACATGTATTCATACCAAATAATGTCACTCACCAAATATTTATTTTCTTTAATCACAACTGAAGAAAATTTCCAGAATCCGACAATTTTGGTAAATTCAAAGTCGAAAAGTGCTATAACTCTCAAAAAATCATCTGAAACAAAACTTCCTTTCCATAAGCACATGTACACATCATACTCATACTGCACACCAAGTTTTTTAAAAATCCAATGAAAAATGCATGAGTTAAGTGGAAAAGCATATGTGATGGAAATTTTGCTATTTCCAAGGGCTGTAACCAAGCAAAATTTGTCGCATCAAAAATTCTTGACCACATGCACATCTACACTTGATACTGATACTTCACATCAAGTTTCATAAAAATCTAATAAAAAATGTAGGAGGAGTTAAGCGGTAAAGCCTTTGTGATGGGAATTTTGCTATTTCTAAGGGCCATAACCACACAAAATTCATCACATCAAAAATTTGTGACCACATGCACATCTACACTTGATACTGATACTTCAGACCAAGTTTCCTAAAAATTCAATAAAAAGTGTATGAGGAATTAAGCAGACAGGCATTTGTGATGGAAATTTTTCCATTTCCAAGGACCAAAACCATGCAAAAAATCGTCACATCAAAAATTCCTGACCACATGAACATCTACACTTGATAATGATACTTCAGACCAAGTTTCATAAAAATCAACTGAAAACTGTAGGAGGAGTTAAGAGGACAAAGTCTGTGACAGATGGACAGATGGACTGATGGACTGACGAACACCATTTCATTATCCCCCTCCCAACTTTGTTGGCGGGGGATAATGAGGTCAATACCAAAAAAATATCTTGTAAATAAAATTAATGATCAAGCTGATTAGGTACACCTTTTATTCTACAGAAGCTATGTTTCTCAAATTTTCAAGCATCTCAAGCATCATGCAGCAGGGTTTGACTAAAAGAAGTCTGGCAAAGAAGCACCATCCCAAGAAGAAAATAACGAATAAACTGAATAAAAAATGTTCCTTTGTTTATACCCATAAGAAAATGTCTTGATTCTCAGCAATTTTTGCTCAACTTAATGATGAGGGGCGGAGGTGGGGCATTCATAAGATTGTCCAAGAAAACGTTGGAATAAAATTCAACTCCTTACACTATTATTTGGAAACCACACTTTTTCAGCAGTGAAAACTGTTTACAGTGCTGTTGCAAATTTAACCAATTATATCTTGTTTGACCAGTCTCAGTGAGCTCTGTCAAACAAGACATAATTGGTTTAATTTTCACTACCTCAGGTACAAAATAGTGTCATTAGGGGCAGCAGACCGATTTTCAAAGTGGGGTGGCTGGATCGGGCGATGGATGGTCGTCGTACGAAAATTTTAAATTCCAGGGTCCCAAAACTCCCATTTCCATGCATCTGAGCGGATATTCTGAGATTTTTTCAGGAGATGTATTTGAAAGATTTCGCACTTTGAGAGCCGTTACAAAAAAGTTGGAAAAGCATGCAGGTGAGCTTATCAGCTTTGGTTGTAACGACTAAAGCTGAGAAATAGACCTCATCTGTATGCTTTACCAGATGTCAACAGCAATTATACTGTCTGGGGATTATCTTGTCTGGGGTGGATTTGGTACTTGTGTGTCTGTAAGATTACGATCTATTTCAGTTAACCGATTTTTTAACAAACTGTATACATTTTAGCGTTTTCTGCCACTTACTGCAAAAAATGATCCGAAATCCATCAAAACTCAAGCAGTACGAGAGAAACAAAGCTGGCAAAAATATGGGAGAGGCTCTGGAAGCTCCCCTTGTTTCAGCAGTCATTGGTTGTGTTAAAATATATGCATACAAAAAAACATGGCCCGACAAAAAAAAAGTGTGGGGGGGGGGGGGGGGGGTGCTCCCCCAGCCCTGATCATTCAAAAAATTTTCCAGGTGAAAAAATGAGTGATGAGGCAGATTTTCATTGACAATGGAGATACCCAAGACACAGTATTTTTTTAAATACAATGGAGCCCACATAACTGGATACCTCTTAATCGAATAACGCTGATAATTGAATATAGTTTCCCAACACAAAACCATTTACCATACCTCCAGTATAAATTTGACCTTTTAATTGAATATAGGTTACAGAGTATACTCTTGTTTATGAATAAAAAATCCAGCAAGAGGATCACAGATCCAGAAGTCGAGTTTTGACATTAAATTTTGAAGAAATAAGCTATTTGTAGCAACAGTGACCTTGACCTTGGAGCGTGAGACTCTGAAATCGATAGGTGTCTTCCTTTCCTATAGGGTAACCTCTGGTGTAAATTTGGTAAAGTTGCATCAAATAGAACTAAAGTTATTGCCCGGAAACCAATTTGTCACAAAATATTCTATTGATAGTAACAGTGACCTTGACCTTGAGGCCCCAGACCCCGAAAGCATTAGGTGTCTTCCCTTCCTATAGGGTAACCTGTGGTATAAGTTTGGTGAAGATACACAGAATAGAACTAAAGTTATTGCCCGGAAACCAATTTGTCACAAAATATTCTATTTATAGTAACAGTGACCTTGACCTTGGAGTCCCAGACTCCGAAATCAATAGGTGTCTTCCCTTCCTATAGTGTAACCTCTGGTATAAGTTTGGTAAAGGTCCATCAAATAGAACTAAAGTTATTGCCCGGAAACCAATTTGTCATAAAATATTCTATTTATAGTAAAAGTGACCTTGACCTTGGAGTCCCAAACTCCAAAATCAATAGATGCCTTTTCTTCCTGTAGGGTAACCTCTGGTATAAGTTTGGTAAAGGTGCGTCAAATAGAACTAAAGTTATTGCCCGGAAACCAATTTGTCACAAAATATTCTTTTTATAGTAACAGTGGCCTTGTCCTTGGGGTGCGAGACTCTGAAATTGATAGGTGTCTTCCTTTCCTATAGGGTAACCTCTGGTGTAAGTTTGGTAAAGGTGCGTCAAATAGAACTAAAGTTATTGCCCAGAAACCAATTGTTTACCCCCGCCGCCCGCCCGTCATTTCATCAAACTATAAGTCGAGTTTGACTTCGTCAAAACTTGACTAAAAATCCAGCAAGAGGGTCACAGATCCAGAACTCGAGTTTTGACATTAAATTCTGAAGAAATAAGCTATTTGTAGCAACGCTGACCTTGACCTTGGGGCGCAAGACTCTGAAATCGATAGGTGTCTTCCTTTCCTATGGGGTAACCTCTGGTGTAAGTTTGGTAAAGGTGCGTCAAATAGAACTAAAGTTATTGCCCGGAAACCCATTTGTCACAAAATATTCTATTGATAGTAACAGTGACCTTGACCTTGGGGCCCTAGACTCCAAAAGCAAAAGGTGTCTTCCCTTCCTATAGGGTAACCTGTGGCATAAGTTTGGTGAAGATACACAGAATAAAACTAAAGTTATTGCCCGGAAACCAATTTGTCACAAAATATTCTATTTATAGTAACAGTAACCTTGACCTTGGAGTCCCAGACTCCAAAATCAATAGGTGTCTTCCCTTCCTATAAGGTAACCTCTGGTATAAGTTTGGTAAAGGTGTGTCAAATAGAACTAAAGTTTTTGCCCGGAAACCAATTTGTCACAAAATATTCTATTGATAGTAACAGTGACCTTGACTTTCGGGCCCCAGACTCCAAAATCAATAGGTGTCTTCCCTTCCTATAGGGTAACCTGTGGTATAAGTTTGGTGAAGATACACGGAATAGAACTAAAGTTATTACCTGGAAACCAGTTTGTCACAAAATATTCTATTTATAGTAACAGTGACCTTGACCTTGGAGTCCCAGACTCCGAAATCAATAGGTGTCTTCCCTTCCTATAGGGTAACCTCTGGTATAAGTTTGGTAAAGGTGTATCAAATAGAACTAAAGTTATTGCCCGAAAACCAATTTGTCATAAAATATTCTATTTATAGTAAAAGTCACCTTGACCTTGGAGTCCCAAACTCCAAAATCAATAGATGCCTTTCCTTCCTGTAGGGTAACCTCTGGTATAAGTTTGGTAAAGGTGTGTCGAATAGAACTAAAGTTATTGCCCGGAAACCAATTTGTCACAAAATATTCTTTTTATAGTAACAGTGGTTTTGTCCTTGGGGTGCGAGACTCTGAAATCGATAGGTGTCTTCCTTTCCTATAGGGTAACCTCTGGTGTAAATTTGGTAAATGTGCGTCAAATAGAACTAAAGTTATTGCCCGGAAACCAACTGTTTACGCCCGCCCGTCATTTCATCAAACTATAAGTCGAGTTTGACTTTGTCAAAACTAGACTAAAAATCCAGCAAGAGGATCACAGATCCAGAACTTGAGTTTTGACATTAAATTCTGAAGAAATAAGCTATTTGTAGCAACACTGACCTTGACCCTGGGGCGCAAGACTCTGAAATCGATAGGTGTCTTCCTTTCCTATGGGGTAACCTCTGGTGTAAGTTTGGTAAAGGTGCGTCAAATAGAACTAAAGTTATTGCCTGGAAACCTATTTGTCACAAAATATTCTATTGATAGTAACAGTGACCTTGACCTTGGGGCCCCAGACTCCAAAAGCAATAGGTGTCTTCCCTTCCTATAGGGTAACCTGTGGCATAAGTTTGGTGAAGATACACAGAATAAAACTAAAGTTATTGCCCGGAAACCAATTTGTCACAAAATATTCTATTTATAGTAACAGTAACCTTGACCTTGGAGTCCCAGACTCTGAAATCAATAGGTGTCTTCCCTTCCTATAGGGTAACCTCTGGTATAAGTTTGGTAAAGGTGCTTCAAATAGAACTAAAGTTATTGCCCAGAAACCAATTTGTCACAAAATATTCTATTTATCGTAACAGTGACCTTGACCTTGGAGTCCCAGATTCCAAAATCAATAGGTGTCTTCCCTTCCTATAAGGTAACCTCTGGTATAAGTTTAGTAAAGGTGTGTCAAATAGAACTAAAGTTATTGCCCGGAAACCAATTTGTCACAAAATATTCTATTGAAAGTAACAGTGAGCTTGACCTTCGGGCCCCAGACTTTGAAATCAATAGGTGTCTTCCCTTCCTATAGGGTAACCTGTGGTATAAGTTTGGTGAAGATACATGGAATAGAACTAAAGTTATTACCCGGAAACCAATTTGTCACAGAATATTCTATTTGTAGTAACATTGACCGTGACCTTGGTGTCCCAGACTCCGAAATCAATAGGTGTATTCCCTTCCTATAGGGTAACCTCTGGTATAAGTTTGGTAAAGGTCCATCAAATAGAACTAAAGCTATTGCCCGGAAACCAATTTGTCATAAAATATTCTATTTATTGTAACAGTAACCTTGACCTTGGAGTCCCAGACTCTGAAATCAATTGGTGTCTTCCCTTCCTATAGGGTAACCTCTGGTATAAGTTTGGTAAAGGTGCTTCAAATAGAACTAAAGTTATTGCCCAGAAACCAATTTGTCACAAAATATTCTATATATAGTAACAGTGACCTTGACCTTGGAGTCCCAGACTCCAAAATCAATAGGTGTCTTCCCTTCCTATAATGTAACCTCTGGTATAAGTTTGGTAAAGGTGTGTCAAATAGAACTAAAGTTTTTGCCCGAAAACCAATTTGTCACAAAATATTCTATTGATAGTAACAGTGACCTTGACTTTTGGGCCCAGACTCCAAAATCAATAGGTGTCTTCCCTTCCTATAGGGTAACCTGTGGTATAAGTTTGGTGAAGATACACGGACTAGAACTAAAGTTATTACCCGGAAACCAATTTGTCACAAAATATTCTATTTATAGTAACAGTGACCTTGACCTTGGAGTCCCAGACTCCGAAATCAATAGGTGTCTTCCCTTCCTATAGGGTAACCTCTGGTATAAGTTTGGTAAAGGTGCATCAAATAGAACTAAAGTTATTGCCCGGAAACCAATTTGTCATAAAATATTCTATTTATAGTAAAAGTCACCTTGACCTTGGAGTCCCAAACTCCAAAATCAATAGATGCCTTTCCTTCCTGTAGGGTAACCTCTGGTATAAGTTTGGTAAAGGTGTGTCGAATAGAACTAAAGTTATTGCCCGGAAACCAATTTGTCACAAAATATTCTTTTTATAGTAACAGTGGTTTTGTCCTTGGGGTGCGAGACTCTGAAATCGATAGGTGTCTTCCTTTCCTATAGGGTAACCTCTGGAGTAAATTTGGTAAATGTGCGTCAAATAGAACTAAAGTTATTGCCCGGAAACCAATTGTTTACGCCCGCCGCCCACCCGTCATTTCATCAAACTATAAGTCGAGTTTGACTTCGTCAAAACTTGACTAAAAATCCAGCAAGAGGATCACAGATCCAGAACTTGAGTTTTGACATTAAATTCTGAAGAAATAAGCTATTTGTAGCAACACTGACCTTGACCCTGGGGCGCAAGACTCTGAAATCGATAGGTGTCTTCCTTTCCTATGGGGTAACCTCTGGTGTAAGTTTGGTAAAGGTGCGTCAAATAGAACTAAAGTTATTGCCCGGAAACCAATTTGTCACAAAATATTCTATTGATAGTAACAGTGACCTTGACCTTGGGGCCCCAGACTCCAAAAGCAATAGGTGTCTTCCCTTCCTATAGGGTAACCTGTGGCATAAGTTTGGTGAAGATACACAGAATAAAACTAAAGTTATTGCCCGGAAACCAATTTGTCACAGAATATTCTATTTATAGTAACAGTAACCTTGACCTTGGAGTCCCAGACTCTGAAATCAATAGGTGTCTTCCCTTCCTATAGGGTAACCTCTGGTATAAGTTTGGTAAAGGTGCTTCAAATAGAACTAAAGTTATTGCCCAGAAACCAATTTGTCATAAAATATTCTATTTATAGTAACAGTGACCTTGACCTTGGAGTCCCAGATTCCAAAATCAATGGGTGTCTTCCCTTCCTATAAGGTAACCTCTTGTATAAGTTTGGTAAAGGTGTGTCAAATAGAACTAAAGTTATTGCCTGGAAACCAATTTGTCACAAAATATTCTATTGAAAGTAACAGTGATCTTGACCTTCGGGCCCCAGACTCCGAAATCAATAGGTGTCTTCCCTTCCTATAGGGTAACCTGTGGTATAAGTTTGGTGAAGATACACAGAATAGAACTAAAGTTATTACCCGGAAACCAATTTGTCACAGAATATTCTATTTATAGTAACATTGACCTTGAACTTGGTGTCCCAGACTCCGAAATCAATAGGTGTATTCCCTTCCTATAGGGTAACCTCTGGTATAAGTTTGGTAAAGGTGCATCAAATAGAACTAAAGTTATTGCCGGGAAACCAATTTGTCATAAAATATTCTATTTATTGTAACAGTGACCTTGACCTTGGAGTCCCAGACTCCAAAATCAATAGGTGTCTTCCCTTCCTGTAGGGTAACCTCTGGTATAAGTTTGGTAAAGGTGCGTCAAATAGAACTAAAGTTATTGCCCGGAAACCAATTTGTCACAAAATATTCTATTTATAGTAACAGTATAAATCTTGGGGTGCAAGACTCTGAAATCGATAGGTGTCTTCCTTTCCTATAGGGTAACCTTTGGAATAAGTTTGGTAAAGATGCATCAAATAGAACTAAAGTTATTGCCCGGAAACCAATTGTTTATGCTCGCCACCCGCCACCTGCCGCCCGCCCGTCACTTCATCAAACTATAAGTCGAGTTTGACTTCGGCAAAACTCAACTAAAAATCTTGTAATCTGTCATAAAATTACCCTGACTCTCCCCAATTTCTCTTTGTTCATAACCTATTTGGCCTCAGGACGTTCAATACAGGCATTTAATCTATAATATCTTGTTTGACAGAGCTCATGGAGCTCTGTTAAACAAGATATAATAGAATAAATGCTAAAGTTTATCTCTAGAATCCAGGAAAGTGACAGAATCCCTGTTATTTGAATGCTCCTGTTAACTGAATAATTTTCATTGGCAAAGTGGCTATTTGATTAACAGGGTTCCACTGTAGCCTTAAGATAACTAATATTAGTTGGTCTAAACAAGTCTAAATTGAGTTTAAAAAGCAAGTCTTTCAGCCAGATGGTGTATTAACATTATGAAAGAAGTCTTGGAATAAGCTGTAATATACTGAGCCACTCATATCTCACTCACCCTTAGCAAGAAATTTATATAACCCTTTGCCCAACCTTCATAATAAAAGACAACACTTGCAAAAAATTTCTTGATGACTAAAAATGTTCAAATGAGGAAGTAATATTAATTGAATGGTACATTTTGTGAAGAGCACAGGCTGATTTAGGTCATTACCTTGGGTACAGGAATAAAAAAGTATGTAACATGACAGTACTTTTTTCTTCTTAAGTGTCATTTCAAATGCATATAACAATATACTCACAAGGATGTGCCACTTTGGTTCGTACTGTACTTGATCTGCCTTTATAATGTGTACTTATTCTACCAAATGGTCCCTCATATATAAACATGTTTTTGTAGCTATTGCTGTCAATGTAGTCATTGAGATGTACAGAGTGATTGCATGATTTCTGTGCCATACCTAAAATGTAAACAAGAATTGAAGAGAATGTAATAAATCTTCTTCTGCAATTTTATATTTTGCGTGTAAATAATATGCTGGAAAACATTTTCATTATTTGTATTTCCCTACTGATGCCCTGGAGTTGGGTGTTGTGATAAGTGCTGACTCTGGGAAAGAAATAATTAGGTGTTGTTACAGTTGGGTGTTGTTAAGTTCCAGCTGGTTATTTTTCCAGCCAAATATTCTCATAAATGAAATTAACAAGTTCACAATAAATCAATTAATAAATTAATAAAGTGGAGTAACTTCAAGGCCACCACACAAAAAGCACATAAAAAGAAAAACCAAGGCATGAGAATTTAACAAATTAACAATGATTTATACAAAAGATAATGTGGTGGGGCAGACCTAGAGGATGTCTCATGAAAATTACATAAGATGGAAAACCAAGAGTTTCCCAATTGCAAACAAAATGCCAAGTGGTAAGTTCCTATGGGGAGAGATGGGAGAGAGAGAAATCAGGGTAAGGGTGGTTGGGCAAGTGGTTGCTCACTTTAAAACATTTCAAATATTATCTATTGAGAGGAAAAAGACCGGTCACCTGGTACCTATATCTGTTCTGAATTTCTAATAGACTTCTGATTGGTTGTATTTTCTAAGATTTCTCATTTTTGGTAAGGTTCCAAACAGGGGGCAGGGAGGGAGGCTGGCATTTCAATTCCAGTTGCATAAATCTGTTTATGCATAACAAGAGGCCCCATGGGGGCTTAATCGCTCACCTGCCAAGGTGGTTCAAAGAAGTATTTGGGGTCACATTCAGTTAGACATGGTTCATCAACACTACAAAAGAATGAAGTCATGAAATTTTATGGAAAAACACTAAGGAATGGATTTGAACAAATCTGAGCCTAACATACTTCCCCCCTACCACCCCCACCCATAGAGAGCCCAAATATTAAGCCAGGGACTCAAATTGAACAAACTTGAATCTGATCCCACCTTGAGATGTTATATACCAAATATGAAAGAATTCTGACTGGTGGATCTGAAGAAGGTTTTTAAAGAAATGTCCTCACATTGAACTAAGTTAACCTTTGGGCCCCAATAGTGAGCCAAAATATCAACCAAGGGACCCGATTTGAACAAACTTGAATCTGACCCACCTAGAGATGTTGTAAACCAAATGTTAAAGGATTCTGACTGGCAGATCTGAAGAAGAAGATTTTTAAAGAAATTTCCTCATATTGCACTAAGTTTAAATTCAGGCTCCCATAGGGAGCCCAAATATTAACCCAGCAACTCGATTTGAACAAACTTGAATCTGAACCCCCTAGAGATGATGTATACCAAATATGAGAGGATTCTGAGTGGTGGATCTGAAGAAGACTTTTAAAGAAATTTCCTATTACTCCCTCCAATAGGGAGCCCAAATATTAACCAAGGAACTCGATTTGAACAAACTTGAATCTGGCCCCCATAGAGATGATGTATACCAAATATGAGAGGATTCTGACTGGTGAATCTGAAAACATTTTTTAAAGAAATTTCCTCTTATTGCACTAAGTTAAAATTCGAGCTCCCATAGGGAGCCCAAATATTAACCGAAGAACTCAATTTGAACACACTTGAATTTGGCCCCCAACTAGAGATGAAGTATACCAAACTTGAGAGAATTCTGACTGGAGAATCTGAAGAAGAAGACTTTTAAAGAAATTTCCTCATATTGCACAAAGTTAAAATTTGGGCTCCAATAGGGAGCCCAAATATTAACCCAAGGATGCAATTTGAACGAACTTGAATCTGGCCCACCTAGAGATGATGTATACCAAATATGAAAAGATTCTGCCCAATGGATCTGAAGAAGAAGATTTTTAAAGAAATTTCCTCATACTGCACTAAGTTAAAATTCAGGCTCCCATAGGCAGCCCAAATATTAACCCAGCGACTCGATTTGAACAAACTTGAATCTGACCTCCCCCCCCCCACTCCCTCAGAGATGTTGTGTACCAAATGTGAAAAGATTCTGAATGGTGGATCTGAAGAAGAAGAATTTTAAAGAAATTACCTCATATTGCACTAAGTTAAAATTCAGGCTCCCATAGGAAGCCCAAATATTAACCCAGCAACTCGATTTGAACAAACTTGAATCTGACCCCCCTAGAGATGTTGTATACTGAATATGAAAAGATTCTGACCACTGGATCTGAAGAGGAAGATTTTTTTTGTATTTTATGGGTGCTATCAGATTTATGTCCCTTGTGATGCCACCCATGGGCGTGACAACTTTATTTGAACAAACTTGAATTGACATATGATAGGGAACCCGCACACCAGATTTGGTGGGGTAGTTTGTGAGAAGAAGTCGATAAAGTAAAGTTAATGCTGGACAATGAACGGACAGAAAGTGATTAGTAAAGCTCCCCTTGAGCTTCGCTCAGGCGAGCTAAAAAATATTCATTTAACAGAAGTATACAATTAACATGAATGCAGCATTTTCCTATCTTCTACTAATAAATTGAGCATTTATTCTATTATATCTTGTTTGATAGAGCTTAGTGATCTCTGTCAAATAAGATATAACAGATTACCAATATCGGATTACTGGTGGCCACTGTGTCTATAAATGTGGACAATTCAAAGGTTATAAGATGCAATTTTTTATTTAATTAACAGGAGTTAACTCTATGCTATATATGCAATTAATGGGACAAATTTATATTGAAGGTATGGTAAATGGTTTGGTGTTTGGAAGTCATAAGCAATTAACAGGGATTGGTGTTAAAGGTCACATATTTTTGCACAATGGCTAATCATGATACAACATGACTATCAACTCAAGACCAGGGGTGAGCGTTAATAAGCCATGTTGCTCATTTCAGAGAGGGTTTGCACCTCCCAAGCATTGGTGACTGGGTCCTATTTTACCAGTAAAACAGAGCCTGTTTACCGCAGTGAACAGGCATTGCTTCACTTCCCGGGGTTCCCACAGGGGAATTAACAGGGATATTCAGTTGAGAGATATCCAACAAGTTTCGTATATGCCCCCAATGGTGTCATAAAAGATTCCTCCCGCTGAGGAATCATTGTTGAGAAAATCTATTCTATTTACTGGGGAGAAATTTGATTGAATGTGCCCAAATTATGCTTATTTCAGTGGCAAGAGAAATTCTATAATGGGCCTCAATATCTGCCAGCAGCAGGAATGTGGTGGTTCAGTGGTTACAGCATTGCCATGATTAGACTTTAAACTGAAAGGTCCATGGTTCGGTCCCAGACAGGGGCAAATGCATTGTGTCCTTGGGCAATGCACTTAATCTTGATTGCCCATGTGGGGGCATGGTGGTGCTGTGTGCTAAGGCATTCTGCAAGCCAATAGTGCACTTGTCTCCAACCAATGCTAACTCTTCTTGTGTGGAGTTAGTACATTGGAGAGTCTGACAGTTGCTCACCATCGCTCAGTGGTTCACTCCAGTATTCCAGCTTCCTGCACCCATAAAACTGTCCGACCCGAGGTGACCCTGGCTGTCAAAATCCTCTTTAAACCCCAATAAATAAATAAATCTGCCAGTAGCATTCATGGAGTTAATATAATGCAGCATACCACAAGTTATTGAAAACTGATGATTACTTTCCAAATTATCAAATCAACATAAAAAATTTAAGTACAACGAAATACACAAAGTGCAATAAACTACTCACTTTTTGACAAATCACTGTGATTTTCAATCTAATCTGAGACAACGTTAAAGAGAGCAGCATATAAAAATTTATTGAAATATGATGTATATAAATCACATGAACATTAAAAATTCAAGGATAATGGATCCAACAAAGGACAATAACTCCCATAATTCTCATGAAGTTCAAGACATTATTGATACAAAACAGGATATGAAAATTCATTGAAATCTGATGTTTACTCTTCAAGTTTTTGTATAAACAATGAAATTTCAGGCAAAATTCAACAAAGGACAATAACTGTCTCAATGTTTTAGAAATCACTTTGGTTTGGAAACTTGTCCAAAAAATGTTAATATAAAGCAGTCTATCAAATTTTATTGAAATCTGATGTCTACTCTTCACTTTATTGTATAAAAATTAAAAGTTTGGGCAAAATTCATCAAGCAAATGGCAATACAGTGGAACCCTGTTAATTGAATAGCCACTTTGCCAATAAATATTATTCAATTAACAGGAGTATTCAATTAACCGGGAATGTGTTCCTTTCCTGTATTCTAGGGATAAACTTAGTATTTATTCTATTATATCTCGTTTGACAGAGCTCCAAGGGTTCTGTCAAACAAGATATACTGGATTAAATGCCTGTATTGGATGTACTGAGGCCAAATAGGTCTATAAACAAAGGAAAACTGGAGAGAGTCAGGGTAATTTGTTGATTTTTTATTCAATTAACAGGAGTTTACTCTATAACCTAACCCAATTAACAGGTCAAATTTGTACTGGGGGTATGGTAAATGGTTTTGTGTTGGGACATTATATTCAATTAACAGAATTATTCAGTTAATAGATATCCAATTAAGTGGGCTCCACTGTAATTCCATTAATTTTCATAGAATAAATAGTAGAATAAATAGACAGAATGCTGCGATGTATGTTTGAATCAGTGGGTGTTTTACATAACGAGTTGGAATGGCATAGTCATATTTCGCGAGAGCCATAGGCACAATGAAATATGATTACGCCGTTCCAAGGAGTTCAAACACTGATTCAAACACACATCGTGTTCTGTGTTTATTACACAAAATTCTGTTTATGTTCTGGTTGGAAATGATTGGGTTTTTTTTTTAAATATTATCTCATTTTTGGTTAACTAATTTTTTGTGAACCGACTTTATTTTGCTTTGAACGTTTTCATTTTCACACTATGCAACAGACTGTCGATAATTGTATAACAAAATTTGGAAACTTTTCAAAGTGTAACTAATGACTCGATGGGAAAGGAAAATAGTTTGAACGGTGCTGGGAAAAAAGTTCTGGCTTGTACATCACCCAATGAATACAGAATCATTTATGTCATAACGGTTATTCCGTTAAATACAAGGGTTTAAAGTTGAATGGATGTGTAATAATAGTGGTTATTGAACTAGTCCAAGACATTGGTAATATAAAGCAGCACAATGAAGATATATGAAATCAATAACTATTTTCAAGTTCTCACACTAAGTTCTGATGAATGGGCAGACAGAACTCTTTACTAATGTACTAACCCGAGTATAAGCCAATAATAGAAAAAAAGCCCACCTACCAACATTTCAGATTTCTGTTTCAGTGTTCCATCCTTGTAAATTAACCAAGTCCCTGATTTTGCAATGACAACATTGATGACAGCCACGCTGGTACATGTAAGTTGTTACAATGAAAAAGAACCCTTTACCCAATGCACATGATATCAAAATTTGTTATTTTAATTGTTTCTTTTTCAAATTATTCAAAAAAATTCAACAAAACCATATCATGTGTCCCCCCATTGGAATGAGCATGTTCCAATGAGGGGTCAAGTGATATCATTTTGTTGAAATTGGTTTACATTTTTTTTCAATTGTTCAGTTTGTAAATTATGTGGGTGTATGCTTCCAATGTATTAGGTAAATGGTTAATGCATCTTTAAGAGATTAACCGAGTCACTCAACTTCTCCTGCAGGCTTGTCCTCTTGAAAATAAGCCCACCCATATACTTTTGCCATTTTTACTTCTTGCACCCCCTGTTCTTATTCTCAGGTTAGTATGGCATATCCCTTCCTTTTAAGGGGATAATACCAATGTGATGTGTACAGATGCTGTTTAAAAATGCATTCAGACCTACAGTAATCATATTTGATTAAGTTATTTATTCACACCTTTTTTAGTTCTAAAAACTGGAAAAGGTACAAATAAGTCGCAAAGGTTCACTTGGTTTTTGTAATCGAATTACTTACTTCACAGTACTATTACCTGCCAGGTTGAGTGCTAAATTATTTTTCATGTTTGCAAGTATTTTTTTTAAAGATGCCTTGCCATCAGCAGGCAGAGTCTCCATTTTGCAAGATTTTGTTCTGAAATAATTGTATTAATTTATTAAAATTCATTTAAGAGTTCCTGCGAACAAAACAATTTTATAGAAGCATTTTTTTCTACTGCTGTGCAAAGAAGCTCATGCAAACAGTGTGAAGCCTCTAAAGTGGCTTTCAGTACTTTTGAATCAAACTACAATAGCGCATCTTAGTACTTAACCAGTTAATGAGGACTATCAATTTCAATTGCAAACCATGAAACAAAAGAAATACCGTAAAATAAATTATGGGATTAAGCTTCATACTCTGGGAATGAAACAGTTAAGTAATAATACTTACCATGATCTGCTACAATCATGATATTAACACAACCTAAAAGTCCTCGACTCTCCAAACCATTCAACAAAAAGTGTATTGCTGCATCCACCTCTTTCAAGGCCTTGTTTATCTATAAAAAAAGAGTGCAAGGGTCTGATGTTCAATTTATTTATTTACTGTTTAATATTTATTTGTGTTTAACCTTTAGGTCCCCACACAGCCACAATCTGCCACTTTTATATTGCTTTGAAAAAGTTTCCCTACGTGAATTCTTCCTTGAGAACTCCACTGGTAGGCTGGAAGCATGGTGGCTCAGTGGTTACAGCATTGGACTTCAAACTGAAAAGTCTGCTGGTTTAATCCCCACCATTGTGTCCTCAAGCAAGGTACTTAATCCTGATTGCCCACATGGGGCATGGTGACGCTGTGTACTAAGGTGTACTGCACATCAAAGGTGCACTTGTCTTCAATGAATGCTAACCGTTCGTATGGAATTAGTATGTTGGGGAGTCTGACAGTTGCTCACCACTGCTCAGTAGTTCTCTCTGGGTACTCCAGCTTCCTCAACCTGAAAAACTGTCTGACACGAGGTGACTCTAGCTGCCAAAAGTGTCATTAAACCTCAATAAATAAATAAATAAATTAACTGGTAGGCTACATTTATCTTGGAAGTTTTTTTTATTTTTACATCATCTGTGGCTGCCTGTAGAGGCAGCCAACAATGATATGGAAACATCGGTAGGCTACATTTATCTTGGAAGTTTTTTGCATCATCTGTGGCAGCCTGTAGAGGCAAGCCAGAAAACAAGCAAGTTCAAGGAATTCATGTCTCCGGCTGGGCAGCAGTTTCAAGGGGAATTAATGCATCCAGTGGAATATAGTTGAGTTGCAAGTGGAAGTTATTTAGAAGAGTCAGAACAGACAGTGCTTCAGACAGTGGTCATCAGATTTATTGTCAAAGCAAGTGAAGTGATGTGGAGTATAAATTAAGACTGTATGATAAGACATATTACATTAAACTGATGTGAAAAGTAATCCATATATGAAATTTTATTGAAATCGGTTGACTCTAAGGAAAGTTAGAGTCTGGAAACCATCAGCCAATCAAATTTAAATTTCAGCAACCTAATTAAATATGTGCAGAAAATGCCCATATTCGAACTTGGACCCACAACTGATAAAAGTGAACTACTACCCAAATTTCATTTAAATCGACTGACTGTAAGGAAAGTTAGAGTCTGGAAACGAAAAACACGGAAGGTGTGCACTTACTGTGTATTAGTAGTAGCACTGAATAAATCAAAGTTTCCCTAATTTGCATAATTTTTGCACGAGAACAAAACCTGTATTATATGTGATGTATTGCATGTTACTAAACATTCATACAAAAATTTATTCAAATCTGAACTTTCATATAGAAGTTCTGTACAAACAACTGATTACACCCAATTTCGGAACAAAATGGCCACTGGTGGCCATCTTGAATTTTGGATCAAACCCCAAAACACATATTCTGGTCTCACAATGATAACAAAGATACCCAAGAAGTTTCGTGAAGATCGGTTCATAAATATGGCTTTTTGTATGAGGTGAGTTGACGCACAGGGCAGACGGACAGATTTTCAGTACAAAATTTTCCACATTCGAACTTGGCCTAGGTATTGATAAAAGTAATCCATATATGAAATTTCATCGAAATCGGTTGATTTTAAGGAAAGTTAGAGTTTGGAAACCGTCAGCCCATCAAATTTCAGTAACCTAATTAAATATGCGGGGAAAATGCCCAGATTCGCACTTGGACCCACAATTGATGAAAGTGATCTACTACCCAAATTTCATTGAAATCAACTGACTGTAATGAATGTTAGAGTCTGGAAACGAAAAACACGGAAGGTGTGCATTTACTGTGTATTAGTAGTAGCACTGAATAAATCAAAGCTTCCCTAATTTGCCAAATTTTTGCACGAGAACAAAACCCGTACGTATTATATGTGATGTATTGCATGTTACTAAACATTCATACAAAAATTTATTCAAATCCGAACTTTCATATAGAAGTTCTGTACAAAAAACTGATTACACCCATTTTCGAAACAAAATGGCCACTGGTGGCCATCTTGAATTTTGGACGAAACCCCAAAATATATATTCTGGTCTCACAATGATAACAAAGATACCCAAGAAGTTTCGTGAAGATTGGTTCATAAATACGGCTTTTAGTCCGAGGTGAGTTGACGCACGGGGCAGACGGACAGATTTTCGATACAAAAATTTCCCACATTCGAACGTGACCTGGATATTGATAAAAGTAATCCATATATGATATTCCATTGAAATAGGTTGATTTTAAGGAAAGTTAGAGTCTGGAAACCGTCAGCCAATCAAATTTCAGTAACCTAATTAAATATGCGAGGAAAATGCCCATATTCGAACTTGGATCCACAATTGATGAAAGTGATCTACTACCCAAATTTCATCGAAATCAACTGACTGTAAGAAAAGTTAGAGTCTGGAAACAAAAACACGGAAGGTGTGCACTTACTGTGTATTAGTTGTAGCACTGAATAAATCAAAGTTTCCCTAATTTGCATAATTTTTGCACGAAAACAAAACCCATATTATGTGTAATGTACTGCATGTTACTAAACATTCATACAAAAATTTATTCAAATCCAAACTTTCATATAGAAGTTCTGTACAAAAAAACGATTACATCCAATTTCGGAACAAAATGGCCTCTGGCAGCCATCTTGAATTTTTGACCAAACCCCAAAACACATATTTTGGTCTCACAATAATAACAAAGATACCCAAGAAGTTTCGTGAAGATCGGTTCATAAATACGGCTTTTAGTCCGAGGTGCGTTGACGCATGGGGCAGACGGACAGGCAGACGGACAGATTTTCGGTACAAAATTTCCCACATTCAAACTTGATCTAGGTATTGATAAAAGTAATCCATATATGAAATTTCATCAAAATCGGTTGATTTTAAGGAAAGTTAAGAGTCTGGAAACTGTAAGCCAATTAAATTTCAGCAACCTAATTAAATATGCACAGAAAATGCCCATATTAGAACTTAAATCCACAATTTATGAAAGTGATCTACTATCCAAATTTCATCGAAATCCGGTCACTGTAAGGAAAGTTAGAGTCTGGAAACGAAAAACACGGAAGGACGGAAGGACACCCCGAATTTAATATCTCCCATTTTTTTCAAAAAGCGGGAGACAATAAGCAGACTATCATCTGCAAAATGAGGTCCTCAGAGGGTGAATTTAGTGATGCTACCCTGCACAACAAGGTAGCATCACAAAATTTACCACCTGTGAACCACAATCTGATTCAGGATCTCAAAACTAAACAGAAAGAGGTACCCAGAGGATAAATTGGCCCACTGTATGAGATAGCATCATCAAATTCACCCTCAGAAGCAAGTTTGTGAATGGAGAGAAATTGCCAACAAACTGTTCCTCTATCAAAATAGAATGTTTTCATTGTTGATAAAAATGTTTGACAATCAGTACCTTAGCCTTTTTTTCAAATTAATTTGCCTCGCTGTTGTGCACAATAAAACATTACTGACGAACAATAAAACTTTACTGACGAGTTAGGTTAAAACCACGGATGGATGGATGCTTAAGCAGGTGGGCTGGTTGGGAATTTTTTGTAAATTTATTTAATTTTGTTCAATTATTTTTAACCCCCTAACCACAAGCAACAGGAACAGCACAATCATGAAGTAGCACAAAAAGAGCTGAAAATAAAAATGTATCGCATATCAATCACCTTCACTTTCCACATAAATATATTTACATGCATATAATAAAGGGCTCTTATAAGTTATCTCGGGCAACATCCAGGGTACATGGAGATTTAATACCAGGATGTCGGTTTTCAACCATGAGGTGCAAGCCGAATGGTTGAAAAGGAGACATCCATGTATTAAATCTCCATGTACCCTGGATGTTGCCCGAGATAACGATTTTGTCCCGCCTCCTAACACAGAAATAATGCCGACATGTAAAATATGATCCCACATTAAGACTCAGGCGACGAGGTTTAAACCCCACACTGGGCCTCTGGTTTTGAACCAAACAGGTAACAAACGTCACAGCAAAACTATAAATAGACGCGTCTATTTCCAAATCATTGTTTATAAACCAGGTCACACATGGTGAAGTTTTTCACTTTGGTGAATTTGAATTCGTTGAAACAGTTTTAAAACCGTGTAAATTCAGCCTTCCAGAGTGTACTGTATTTCCATGGAACCAGCTTCAGCAGTTAGATGTGTTGTGTTGTGTGTTTTATTCATGTCTTTGAGAGAATAGCTTAAATATTCACTTAAAACGACGCTGGACATCATGGAACATGGAAGGTGACATTTTGAATTTCGGGAATGATGTCTCACAATTTCAGACTCCACTTGGGTTTAAACTTGAAGATTTTGAATTGAGCCGCAGTCATTGAATTTTGTGAAAGGTAGGTGGAATTAATAGAAAACATTTCTGCGCTGACCATCGGAAACCGCAAAATAAATTATGAAGTGCGCCGAGATTTAATGCCCTGGTAATGTTAATTTGTTGTTGACACCAAGTCTTACAGACAACAGTAGTCACACTGACTGTGCCCGTATATTTGCCCGCCGTCGATTTCCTACTTTTACCTCAGTTTGGCTCCAAAACCCTCACTGAATTTGTGACCCTCCTTGAAAAAAAAAATTTATGGCCGGGATTTACCCTGTTACAATTTAATTAACAGTTCTAAAAGGGGTTTCTGCAATCGATGTGACCCAGTCGGGGTCAAAGGTTATTTTTATCACCTGGATGTTTCTCGAGTGACAAACGGGGAACAACGGTGCGCGCTCTTATCACCCGTATGTTTGAAGATAGATGATACATGGCTATTTGTCTCGGTCACGTTGACCAATCAGAAAACGCGATGCATACTGATACAGGGACAATATTTATTTACTGTCACTTTGTGCAAATATAGCTATAGCACAACCACAACTTAAGAATAATGAAGTGATATTTTGCCAATCGTTTATACCTATTCAATCCACTTTAGAACACTTCAAGTCTAGTCATTGGTTATTGGGTCCTATATTATCAGTGAAATAGAACCTGCTCACCACATTGAACAAGCAATGCTCCACCGCCAATGGGTTCCCCCATGGATATAAAGGGCTGGAGTACATGTTGGGTGGAAGTTAATTATTATGTGCAAGTTGCGGCTCTCTTTGGAAAGGTTTACAAGATATTGATCTGAAAGAATTTTAGTGTTCAAAGAGCAAAACTTTCAAACTGTATATGTCATTGAAGACTTTAAAAACAAATTAGAAATAAAAAAGGAAAATTCAACAATCTTTTGACTGCTCCCTGTCACAGTCGGTAGGGTAGATAGCTTTTTACCTGTGTGGGGTGGTGGTGGGGGTTCAAAAAGGCAAATATTTTACAACAGACAATTTCTATCATTGTGGTACACATGACAGGTTAATTATAAATAAATCTAAAATGTGTTTTAGCCAGCAAAATTTCAATGACATTCCTTCCATTTTGTGAAAGTTTAGCTACAGAAAGCCTTGAGAACTTCCTGACGAGCCAAAGAGTTTTCAACAATTTTTTGATGGGGCAGTCGCTCTCATCCCCACTTCACCCCCAACACAAACACTGCATCTGTGCCATTGGGCACAAGGAGACTTAATACTCAAACCAGTCTATTGAGAAAGAGGGCCTGTTTTGTCTGTGGGGCATTGAAAATTGGAGAATATGGGTCAACTAGGCTATAAACTTGTGTGTCTAGATTCAAATCTAGAGTGTTGTGGAAAAAGTCAGCCTACTTTTTCAAGATTGTTGCCCTCAAATAATGGTCATGTATAGCCCTGAACACTCTGCCTTGAGCAAAGTTAAGCCATTGAGGCTTGTTTTCTGCAGGATGTGTGTTATAAATTTCAGGGTTGTTCTTCAAATAAAGTTATTTATTTATTTATTCATTGGAGTTTAATGACACTTTCGATAGCCAGGGTCACCTTGTGTCCAACAGTTTATCTAATTTAATCTTATTTGTTTTACAAGAATTGGCAAACAAGTTATGCAACTTATATTAACGCCTCTCCTTGGCCCAATGGCATAGGTGTGTGGGATGACCTTCATAGCGGCAACTTCATTTTATGGGTGGAGGAAGCCGGAGAGCACAGAGAGAACCACCAAGCAACTGTCCGACTCCCCAACATACTCCACACATACAGAGTTAGCATTGGTTGAAGACAAGTGCACCATCAACGTGCAGTATGCTTTAGTACACAAATGCAATCGTGCCCCCACATGGGCAATTGGGATTAAGTGTCTTGCCCATGGACACAACAGGGTTGCTGAAGGTGGGATTCAGACCGAGGATCTCTCGGCTTGCAGCCCGCACCTTTATCTATTGAGCCACTGCGCTACCTTGAAATAAAAGTAATTTATAAAACCAAATTCAGTTTGTACAGTACTAAACTGATAATATAATCCCACTCATCCACACATAGGGTCAATTTATGTTTCATGTTGATCATAGAACTATGTCATAATATTTTTGTCTGTAGAATCTACTTGTTGGAATGTTTTCCGAATCTGGAAGGGGAAGTGTTTTTATTAACTATTTCATAGATTAATCCACTTAACTGATGCCGCCTTTGAAATTTGGTTTTTCCTGCTTTATATAATTTTCCTTTCAAACCAGGTTCTGCACCCCTCTAATAATGTGTTCAGTGAGTGTCATGAAACTGGGATTAAATGTAATGTACACATAATGCCTAGCTGCATTATAGGAAAGAAGTGGTTTCCATCTTTAGACAAAAAAGCACAGCATATTGAACAAAACCTAACTTAATAACCCATCTTTTTCTACTTCCGAGAGACTGACAATTTAGTAAACTCTGAATGAGTAGTATTTTATGAGAAATTTCCCCTTGATTTATTCATTGCACACAAATAAGATGACAGAAAAAGAAAGTTCTATACTGGTGAATTTGGGAATTATCCACTAGTTTAAATAGTCAGAAAAAAAACAAACTAGAGGTAGCCACCAAGGATGGCCAATTCCCCCCCCCCCCCCCCCAAATCATCTTGATACAGTAACCTTGGTAATATATTTCATTAAATTAACACAGCCACTGTTGGTATTATTTACTCAAATAAACAGATAAGATTACCTGTATTTGATGACATGTCAAGTTTGGTTTCGATTGGGACCATACAATTTTATGTTCAATGTCACTATGACCTTTACCGTTGGCATCATGACCTAAAAATATGTAGGGTTCTTCCCTTCATCATGCTCAACCCACATGTCAAGTTGGGTTTCTATCGGGAATACATAATTTTAATAATTAAGAGAGACGAAACAAGCTCTGACAGATTAAATTTTAATTTCAAGGTCACCATGACCTAATACATAGGGGTCTTCCTCTCATTATGCCCAATCCAATGCCAAGTTTATTTTTGATCAGGCAAACAACATTTTAATTAGAGAGTGGAAACCAACTCTGACCGATAAACTTTAAATTCAAGGTCATTGGGACTTTTACCTTTGACACAATAACCCAAAAATAAATAGGATTCTTCCTTTCATCATGCTCAACCCATAAGCCAAGATTAGTACCAATTGGGCGAGCAAAATTTCAATTACAGAAGCCAGCTCTAGTAAATGTTTAAGGTCAAGATCACTGTGACCTTAAGTTTTGGCACAATGATCCAAAAATACATAGGGTTCTTCCTCTCATCATACCTAACCCACACGACAAGTTGGGTTTCAGTTGACCAAGCGGAACCTTAAGTACAGAGTGGAAATCAACACTCATAAAAACTGTAGTTCAAGATCACTTATCCCAAAATGAATAGGGTTCTTCCCCACATCATGCCTAATCCACATGCCAAGTTTGGTTTCAATTGGCCAAGCCGAATTTTAGTTAGGGAGCAGAAACCAACTCTGTCAACTCAGACAGACAGACAGATGGATGGATGGACATATGGACGGCTGGATGGATGGACAGATGGATGGATGGATGGATGGATGCTCCTACAAATCAGATTTATGTGGCTAAAACATTTGAGGAATTTAAAATGCATGCACAACCACTAAAAACTAATTTTAAGTCTAATTTCTGGATGGTAGCAAACCCTGACCCTTTCAGCTTACTGACCCTAACCCTTACCCCAACATAAAATCCCTGAAAAATACAAAACCCACTTTTTGTCACTTTTTAGCCACATAAACCATTTTAGCCACATAACTCACTTTTTTAGACACATAAATGCCATTTGTTAGTTCAACTTTATGTGGCTAGTCACATAGATCAGACCAGACACATAACAGTGCTGTGTACCAACAACTAGGCACATAGACCTAATTTGTTTGCTCGGACAGATGGATGGATGGATGGACAAGGCCATGGCTATACAATTTTTTTTTTTTTTTTTGGGGGGGGGGGATGGGGGGGGGGAATAACAAGATAATAAACAGATTTCTAAAATTTATGTCAGAGCTGACATCTGGTGGAGCTTGATCAGACAGATATGAATTATAATTGGTACACAAATAAAACAAGGGCAAAGCAAAGCATGGGCCACTATCCATGACCCATATGCAACTTCAACGTAGCCTTGAAGGTATTGTAGGACAGAAAAATTTTCCAAGTGAAAAGAGTGAAAACAGAAAAAATGTCTAAGCTAAAAAAGGGCCATAACTCTGGGAAAAATTATTGGATGGAACCCATTCCTTGTGCATATCTATCCCTCTATGCAGGTCTATCAGCACAGTAAAGGAGATCCAAATCCAAGTGGGGGCTTTGAAACTACAATGCAAAATGTTTGTATGGGCAGACAGACCGACAACCAGTGAAAACTCTTTTTTAAGTCTAGTTTCTGGTACCAAACCCTAACCTTTTCAGCTTACTGACCTTAACCCTAACCCCTACCCTAACATAAAATCCCTGAAAATACAATACCCACTTTTTGTCACTTAACAGCCACATAAACCACTTTAGCCACATAACACATTTTTTTAGACACATAAACTCCATTTGTTAGTTCAAATTTATGTGGCTAGTCCCATAAATCAGACTAGACACATAACAGTGCTGTGTATCAACAACTAGGGACATAAACCTGATTTGTTGGTGTGGATAGATGGATGGACGTATGGACAGGCAGATGGAGGGCTTCACTAGATACCCACAAATCCTCCTTCGGAGGTCGGGGGCATAATAAAAGGGTACTAACTGGTAGAGGGCTGAATTATTTTTGGTCATCATAATTTATTCACATGTCTTTGCCTCATAACAATTTATGGGAGATTACCTATGGGCACTCTCCCATAAATTATAACTAGGCAAATCCATACAGACTAAATAATTCCACTTCAAAGATTATATGAAGCATGTTCATTGAATATGAAGCATTTACTTCATGTTAACTGCACTTCAGAATAAAGTCTAAATTTGGGCTTCCAGTACTTTACAAGTTACCCTTTACCTAACATGAAAAGCAGGCGATACTTGCAAAAAAATTCTTGAAGGACTAATTTTTTTCATTTTTTGTCTCAAAAACATAGGTTATGACCCCTCATTTGAACGATCTTGACGGGCTCCTTCCAAACAGAGGGTCATAACCTATGTTCTTGGAACAAAAAATGAAAAAAATAATGAAAATGAATTGGTGACTTTTGTGAATAGCGCTCACCGGTTTTTACCGTTATGTTGGGTAAAGGATTAATAAATCAACTCTCATACTGATAACACCACCATATTATTTCAAACAACAATTTTGATAAATCTGAAGGAATATACTTGGAAATGACAAATGGACTTGATGTTTCTGAATATGTTATGACTTCAGATCAAGGCTTCACAGAGGTGCAGATACTTGCCCCTGGAGTGGAGGGGGGGGGGGGGGGGTGGGGGGGGGGGGGAGGATGGGATACACTGCCCTCCACCAATAACTTGTGTCATAAAATCTTAGGTGATATTTAGGCTTTCCCAAACCCAGTTTAGGAAAGACTATTGTTATTCTTCTTTTTCAAAATTTTTCTTCTCTATTTTTTTTTTTTGATTTCCACTACATTTTCTGTTTTCAAAACTGATCGATAGTTTTGTGTACAATACAGTTTGCCTTTTCACATTAAAAAGTCGGGAAAGCCCGTAATTTGTCCAACAAATTACAATTCTCTAGTTTATTTTTATTTTTTATTTTTATTTTTTATTTTTTTTTTTCCGCCCTGAATTTTGTCTTTTGAACTACTCGAAAACAAGCTTATGATTTTGACCAAATTTGGCACACTTATGTAATGTCATAAAATCTAGTGAAATGCGGTATCGTCATATCTGTGAAAATGCATATTTTCAAAATATTCTGCCAAAACCTTCAAAATTTCACCATTTTTCGAATATCTCAAAATTGTTTACAGTTATTTCGCTCAAATTTTCCACACATTTACAGCATAATATGATACACCACAATAACCACTCAAATCTTTCAACATTAACCCCCACTGGCCAAAAATGACATGAATATAGATTTTTTCTTCAAAATTGACCAACTTCAAGGGCAAATTTGTCTAATAACAAGGTTGTTGTAACAATTATTTTGGTTTGGATAGATGCAACAATGATTGCGGAATAAATTTACTGTTTACTTTTTAATCTCAGATTTAACCCTCAAGCACAATGAGGGCGAGGATAAGAGTACCGTTTGAAAATGCCAAAATTAGCCAACTTTGGTTGCTTTTTCTATCATTTTGGAAAGGGTTAATTTCAAACACTTTTCATGTACGTATTCACAATTGACTACCGAGCATATTTGCTGTTGTAAGTTTGGTTGTAAAGTTTAACCCTATCCCATTCTGGTTGCATAAAAGTAGGTACCGTCCAAAAAAAAACTCCAATTTTTTAAGAATTTGATAAGTTTAGATGGCGATTTACTCCATTTTTAATTGCTTGAGCTCTGAATGTTTTTTGTAGCTGCTTGCATCAGTCAAAGTATGACAAATTTTGTTCTATATGTTATTATTAAAAGTTTAACCCTTGGCAGATTTGAGACTTCCCATAAGGGTACTGTCGGAATAATTGTTACTTTCGCCAACTTCAAGGGCAAATTTCTCTAATTACAAAGTAGTTGTAACAATTATTTTGATATGGCTAGATGCAACAATGATTGTGGAAGAAAGTTACTGTTTACTTCTTAATCTCAGATTTAACCCTCAAGCACAATGAGGGCTAGAATAAGAGTACCGTTTGAAAATGCCAAAATTAGCCATCTTTGGTTGCTCTTTTCTATCAATTTGGAAAGGGTTAATTTCAAAAACTTTTCATGTACGTATTCACAATTGACTACCGAGCATATTTGCTGTTGTAAGTTTGGTTGTAAAGTTTAACCCTATCCCATTCTGGTTGCATAAAAAAGTAGGTACCTTTCAAAAAAACTCCAATTTTTCAGAATTTGGTAACTTTAGGTGGCAATTTACTTCATTCCTAATAGCTTGAGCTCTGAATTTTTTCTATAGCTGCTTGCAGCAAAGTATGACAAATTTTGTTCTATATATCATTATTAAAAGTTTAACCCTTGGCAGATTTGAGACTTCCCATAAGGGTACTGTCGGAATAATTGTTATTTTCGCCAATGTTTACATGCACTTTCTCAGCACTGGAGCCATATTGTCTCAAAACCTTTTCCATGAGAGGATTGGGCATTCATCCAAGAACAATTTTGCTGTTATATATTTTATTCAAAGATTTAACCTTCACCCAGTTTTCTGGCCTTGAATTTGAGTGCCCTAAAATTCTTCATAAAATTGGCTAATTTGGAGCTCACTTTTCTTCCATTTTCGAAAGGAATATCGAAAAATGATTTACATGTTCGTATTTATACTTGCCTACCGAGCATATTTGCTGTTGTAAATCTAGTTGCAAAGTTTAACCCTATGCTCGTTCTGTTTGCATAAAGACAGGTGCAGTCCAAAAAAACTATCGTTTTTCAGAATTTGGTAAGTTTAAGTGACGATTTACTCCATTCCTAATTGATTGAGCGCTGAACGTTTTCTATGTCTGTATGCAGCAGTCATAGTATGACAACTTTTGTTTTATATGTCATTATTAAAAGTTTAACCGTTGGCAGATTCGAGACTGCCCATTTGGGTATGGTCGGAATAATTGATATTTTCATAAAATCACTGAATATTGATAAGCGTGCAGTGGTAGTTTGGAATAGAATATCCGAAAATGCTTTCAAAATTCAGATTCACAGTTCAATTCCAAGAATAGTTTCTGTTATAAGGTTGCTGTAAAGTTTAACTCCATCCCTGTCTCAAATGCATAAAAATTGGTGCCGTCGAAAAAAAACTCTCATTTTTTTCAGAATTCCGTAGGTTTAAGTGACAATTTACTCCATTCCTAATTCATTGAGCGCTGAATGTTTTCTATTCCTGCATGCAGCAAGCATAGCATGACAACTTCTGTTTTATACGTTATTATCAATAGTTTAACCCTTGGCATATTTAGGAGTTCCCATGTGGATATAGTCGGAATAATTGTTATTTTCGTAAAATCAATCCCTGAATATATTGGTAACCGTGCAGTGGACTTTCGGTGGTGCTACATGAAGCCGCAAATAGTTAAGGTTGAAAAGTTCATCAAATAGACAGATATAATGCCTAACTCAGCCGGTGACAGGTAAATAATGAATGGAAAAGTCGTTGAATTGAGAATAAAGTAGGGACGAATCATGCCCTCTGTTTCCACCTGATCCACGGTATTTCCACGTTCGGCACTTGACAAAGATACTAAACTGTCGGGCAGGGATAGTATAAAACATTCTGAGAATTTCAAGTTGCTGCCTTGCATGGTCGGGACATAATTGGAGTATATCCGACATTGTAACTGTTCAATTTGAATGTTAAATTAGCCAGATGGCGCCTTTTTCTCCACCGGATAATCCCACCTGCGGCAACCGCGTTGTGTCCTTGGGCAAGACACTTCATCTCCACTACCCGCGTGGGGGCACAGTGGCGTTGTGTACTAAGGCGTACTGCACGTCGATTGTGCACTTGTCTTCAACCAATGCTAACCCTGCTTGTGTGGAGTTCGTATGTTGGGGAGCTGACAGTTGCTCGCCGTTGCTCGGTGGTTCTCTTCGGGTACTCCGGCTTCCTCCACCCGTAAAACTGTTGCGGTCATGATTAGCCAGTGTGCATAAATATGTGACGTTAACCACCAATAAATAAATAAATAAATTCTCCACCGGATCAAGTTGTTAGTTTCTGCCGGGACAGTCTAAAATAAGCAGTTTAACTCAAAACTTTCTATCCCATATGAATGTGCAAATATTTAAAGCTGGACAGTTCATCAAATAGACAGAAATAATGCCAAACTCAACTGGTGATAGGTAAATAGTGAATGGAAATGGCATTTCATTGGGAATAGAGTAGGGACGAATCGTCCCCGCAGTTCCCACGTGGTCACGCCACTTGACAAAGATACTGTTCTGTCGAGCAGGGATAGTAGAACAACTTCTGAAGATTTCGTGCATCTGCCTTCACTGGTCTAGACGCTGTGTACTAAGGCATACTGCATGTCGATGGTGCGCATGTCTTCAACCAATCTAATCCTGCCTGTGCTACAGTGCGGAGGCACTATGTTGGGGAGCTGGCAGCTGCTCGTCATTGCTCGGTGGTTCTCTCTGGGTACTCCAGCTTGCGCCACCCATACAACTGTCACCGTCATAATATGACCTTGGCTGTTAATGTTTCGTTAAACGGTAATAAATAAATAAATAAATAAATAAATAAATAAATAAATAAATAAATAAATCCAGTACCAGTTTTGCTCGTACAAATATTAGTACCGTCAGACTAAATTCATTTTCTGACTAATTTCGTACTTTTCTGTACTCACCTTCCCTGAGTAAGATTGGTATATCTTTTCAATCTCAGATTTAACCCTCAAGCACAATGACAGCGAGAATAAGAGTACCATTTGGAAATACCTAAATTATCCAACTTTGTTTACTCTCTACTATCATTTTGGAATGGGTTAATTTGAGACTCTTTGCTTTGCTATATGCAGAGATGTTTAATCAATAAATCCGGCTTTAGTTATGTTCTGGGACTTAATGAAACATGTGCTTTGGTCACTTAAAAATAGCACTGTCTGCAAAAAAAAAGACTGAGTGAATACTCACTTGTCCAAAAACAAAAAGGAAAGAGCTCTTTGAGCTTTCCATAACTGCTTTCAAAAATCAATGGGGAACAAATTTTGTGTTATATATTTTGTTGTTCCGTGTTATCCAACCCCAGTTTGGCCATACAAATATGAATACCGCCAGGAAAGAAAGCACATTTTCTCAGTGATAGACTGTTTGACTTCTATGATAGAGGTCCCGAGTTTGATCCCTGTCTGGGACGACCCACATAATGTCCTTGGGCAAGGCACTTTATCCCAGTTGCCAACATGGGGGCACAATGATGCCATGTATTAAGACGTTCTGCATGTCAATGGTGTACATGTCTTCAACCGCTGGTACCCTGCTTCAGCAGACCTTGAACATAATTAGAATGTTGGGCTGACAGTTGCTCGTCGATGCTCGGTGGTTCTCTCTGGGTCCTCCGACTTCCCCCACCCGTAAAACTGTCACGGTCACGATTAGCCATTGTGGTTAAGTATGTGACCATAAACACCAATAAATAAATACCATCAGGGAAACCCTCTGTGAAATCTTTCTGTCAATAAATAGCAAAGTAGTAATGTAATGCAAGAAATATTAACAAGCTGTTCAACATCCCTTTAATCAACTCATTTTGACTTGAACTGTACCCATCACAGTGTATACTAGCTCTCTAGATGATTTAAACCATATCAAATAAACAACTAATTTGTGTGTGACAGTAACTCATATTACATGTATTTCATTGTATCTGAAACAGATATGTTGGAAAAATTGTGAAATCATGGAGTAGGAAGCTTACCCTCGTTTGTTGACAAATCCCACACATTCACAAACAGATAGAATGATAGAGAATAAATTAATTATTGATATTTAAGGTCACTTTCAGCATCTTCAGCTATATCATGACCATAATATAGGTATTTATTCAAGTCCAGGTATTCATTGCATAGGTGTACAGGGCTATTTTTCAGAGGGGGGGACCCTTTTAGCCCGAAAAAGTTGAATCTCAGGAGGAAATGCCAAATGCGAGTATGGGAGGGGGGGCCCCCCCCCCCCCCATTGAGTACCTGGAGAGAACCACCGCGCAATGGCAAGCAACTCAGACTCCCCGACATACTAACTCCACAAAAGGAAGGTTAGCATTGGGTTGGTGTCTTGCTCAAGGACACAATGTGGTTGCCACAGGCAGGATTCAAACAGAGGACTTCATGGATTGCAACAATCATCTCTACCTTCTGAGCCACCGCGCTTCCGTAATATGTAGTAATAGAACTCTTTATATGTACTTGTATGATTATAAATGAATAATATTAACGTGGATATGGTTCCACTGAATCAACTTGTACAGTATAATGGTCAGTTTACTTGCAACTTCTAAGTGCTGAGATAGGAAAACAACATTTCGCGTGGAAAACCAAAATGTTTTGTGGTCATTTCTGCCAACTAAATTGTCCGAAATTTTCTGGCATAGTGGCTGAAAGATCAGCTCCTTCCTGACTCAGGAGTGGGTTGGGGAACAGTCCTCCATGAAACCCCGGCCCATACGCCCATAATTCATATGTACTTATTTTTTTCAAAGCAGAAAGGACATCGCTTGTTTTGCTTTCTATGAAAATATTCTGTAATTATTGAAGAGCAAATTGTGTTAAATGTTTTGGTGTCCTGCTGTATCTCAAATATCTGTTTTGGCTGCATAAAAACTAGCAGCATCACAAAAACTTTGATTTCCACTAAATTTTCTGTTTTCAAAACTGATCGATAGTTTTGTGTACAATACAGTTTGCCTTTTCACATTAAAAAGTTGGGAAAGCCCGTAATTTGTCCAACAAATTACAATTCTCTAGTAATATTTGTTTTCCTTAAATAATAGTCTATTCACACCTTTCAAGGACAGAAAACTGATTGTTAAGCAACAGACTCAAGGAAATTACATCTATTTTGAAATGTTTTCAAACTTTAAAGGGCTTATTTCATATTATATTTTTGTTTGAAAATGTATCCTGCCTATACTAGTTGAAAGTGTGTATATCATATTACTGAGTGATACTGAAGGGTGACAGATGACCGACCTGTGACTGATTAGAGACCATTGGGGCTTTATCATAAGAGCTATTAAGTATCACCATAGGGTGATACAAAAAGGTACCCCCACCTCTTTACCAAATGTGAGAGTGACTTGATTTGATTTGATAATTCTGTGAAATGAAAACAATATTTTTCTACAAACTTTATATATTTTGCACATATGCATAACCTATGTAACCATATCCTAAAGTTTCAACTCTCTACATTAGAAATTGTGGGAGGAGTTCAGTACAACATGAAGGTACCCTTAATTAAACAAGTTATTCATGATTGAATTTTGGGACAGAAAAAATCAAAGTCCATAAAAGGCAATAACTCCTATAATAATACACTGCATAACATCTGTTTTGTACTGTTGGTAGACATCAATAGGATAGACTTGCACACCAAATATGAAGTCATTCCATTGAGTACTCAACAAGTTATTCATGGATTAATTTCAAGGCGGACAAATTCTAAGTCCATTAAGAGCAATGACTCTGGCAATGAAATCTCGCACAACACCTGTATTTCACTATGAGTGCACAACAATAGGATACACTTGCATACCAAATATCAATTCACTCAACCAAGTACTTTACAAGTTATTCATGACTGACTTTTGGGACAGATGGATGGACTGGTGGAAGGACGGATGGACAGATAAATGGACAAGAGGAATCCTACACACCCCCACTGAGGGCGGGGGATATACACAAGAGGCCCCAGGGGACCTGAGGGCACTCACCTGACATGGTAGCCTAAATATCAACCCAGGGAATTGATTTGAACAAGTTGCATCTGCTCCTCCAAAGAAAAGCTTATACCAAATATCCAAAGATTCTGACCGGTGGATCTGAAAAAAAGGATTTTTAAAGAATATTCCTCATACTGAACTAAGTTATAATTCAGGCACCCACAGGGAGCCCAAATATGTACCCAGGGACTTGGCTTGAACAAACTTGAATCTCACCCCCCTAAGGATACTGTATACCAAATATCAAAACATTCCGACTGCTGGATCTGAAGAAGAAGATTTTTAAAGACAATTCCTCATTTTGAACTAAGTTATAATTCAGGCTCCCACAGTGAGCCCAAATATGAACCCAGGGATTGGATTGAACAAACTTGAATTTCACCCACCTAAGGATGCTGTATACCAAATACTGCACTAATTTAAACATTTGGGCTCCCATAGAGAGCCCAAATATGGACCCAGGGATATGCTTCAATATACATGTGACAGAATCTTCCAAAGATGTTATATGTGAAATATGAGAGCTTTTGGAAGCGGTGGTTTGGGAGAAGAAGAGTCTTAAATGTTTTCCCCATTACCCACAGTGTAAAAAAATGCTGACTCAGCACTTTTTCAAAGTTCCAAAAAAGTGCCCCATGATAAAACCGATAGCAATTTTGTTCGACCATTCCATTCTGTTGGTTCTAAGGAAGCTTCACACCAAATAAGAATTCTCAGTGCTGGTTAGTTTTGGAGATATAGGCGTTATAATTTTTTTCTATTTTTAGGTCCTGTGGTTCCCATGGGTCGACAGGAAAAGTATTTTTTGGCATAAATTAAGTACTTATGACCCAATAAGCCCTCATATCAAATTTGGTTCAAATCAGCCTCTTGGTTTGGAAAATAGAAATTTTGCTCAGGGCAAAAATTCTTGCCCCTCCCATAACAACGGCAAATATAGCCCCACAACCTTCTCTTGAACAAATCTGAGTCTACACTTCAAAAGGAAGCTGCACACCATACAGCAAGTCTCTGCAACTGCTGGTTCATGAGAAGAAGATTTAGGCATACTTTTTTGGCGTGGCCTTACTGAGGGACAGGGCAACTTGATTTGAACAAAATCAAAATGAGATGTCATAACAAACAATCATCATAAATTTCATTTAAATCGGTTCAGCGGTTTTGGAGAAGATGCAAACACCATGTTCATGGACAACGGATGGTGAGTGATCACTATAGCTCACCCTGACTAAAAGTCAGGTGAGCTAAAAATCAGTGTAAGACTGACAAGCACTACTGGGTTCCCCTTGTTCATGGAAAGAGATGGGATGTTTTGGGAATTCACATTATGGTTGCAGTTTCATTTGTTTTTGCTGAAAAACCTTGGTTGTGGTTGTTGTTGTTAATCAGAATATAGCAACCATCAGTAAATACCCACTCAATATTGTGGCATAGCCAGGGGGAAACACTGATTAATCTGAAAATTTTATAGATCACTAAAACCCAATTGACAGATCACACTATTAACCCAATATTATTTCTTGAAAAATTTTCTACAAAATTGATAAATTGAAAGTAATTTGTATATTTTTATACTTACCAATGGCCCAGACTAGCTGGTACTTAACTCAAAGTTATTAAGGGACAAACACAAATTTTGAACCCCTCAATCCCCAAAATTTGCATGCAACATCGAAAATTAAAAGTCCTATCTGGCCCTCCACACATTTACTCTCCGCACATGCACGGACGTCAGGAAGAGATCAGAATTGGTGCAAACATCATTCTTTGTAGAAGAGAGTAATACAAAATAATTCAGCGGGGAGGAATGAGTGCCCACTAATGAGAGGGCCGTCTCCATCTGGGCCATTGGTGAGTATAAAAATATACAAATTACTTTAAATTTATAATATTTTTACACTGAAAACCAATGGCCCAGACTAGCTGAATCGTAAAAAGGTGGAGGGCCTAGGACCTCAGAATTAGTAGATCAACATAGTTCCAATCCTGTAATCCTAGCTGAAAGGAAATTAAAATTATTAGGAATTACATGTATGTCTCTCTATACAGTAATAGAGAAGACATATCATACAAAAGGAGCCCAGTTCAAGTAATTCTGTATACTTAGCATGAAGACTATGCTAATTGGATGTAACAAGTTCTTAATTTTTAAGGCTAGCCTGGACTAAGCCCCAAAAATTAGGATGGCAAATTTGAGAAGGAGAGAATATCCCCCACAAACATATGCTATATACAATAAAACTCCAGCTGTATGCAGGATATAATTACAGACAAAACAGCTTAACTCATAGTTACATACTTATCAAGCCAGAGGAGAGGTAAAAAAATCCCCCACCCCCTTTTCTTTTGAAGGAATCTTCAAAAAGAAAGAGGGGAGCGCTCTGGAATCAGTAAAAACGGACCAAAAAACAATATAAATATTCGTCGAACAGGCAATCAGGTATTAATTATTATTAATAAATGGTGCTTAATGCCACTTCAGAAGCTAAGGCTATAGCAACGATCCCGGTAATTAATAACACCCGCTATATAACGTACACCGGACTCGGCATACGCAAATAGGTCGAAAACCGGAGATATAATATATAACATACACATGTCCAATAGAACCACAATGAACAATTTCTGGAAAGTAAACACACTTCCGAAATAACCCACATTCCAGTAACAAAACTCCCCAACGTTTACTCTCCAATATCTATGACAGTATAAACGTGCGAATATAAGAGAGTGTAAACAAGGCATATTCGATTGAGTACCAACATTAATAGAAACCTAGATCTAGAAATGGAAGTAGGTATGATTAACAGGCTCGACACAGACCGCCCACGAAATAATTCATAATTTCTAAGGTCCATAACATACAATAGTACGTCTAATAATTCATTATTATGCGCGTGAGCATTGAAATCCTGCATGTAATCATCTGAATACCAGTTAACTGGCAAGGCAGCCTCCAAGGAACCCAAAGACTAGCAATTTATTTATGATGAATTAAGTGCTCGTATATGACATATTGACAAACAGCCACAGGAAACCAACCAACTAAAAAGTGGATGTGTCCATGATGTCGCCACAGAACATGACTCAGCCACCAATCGAGAAGTCATCAAATGAATGTATGTATTTAAACTCATACGAGGCTTGCAGGAAGAAAACTATGTCTTATCCGGTAATCGCCTCTAAATACATAGGCGGTGGTGGAGGTGGGGGGGATTCGATGTCGTATCGAACCCTCCTTACCCGCATTACTTAAAAGTTCTTGTGTTAGTCATAAAATAATATAGGAACCGCAATGGTTCCCTCATGTGTAACTGACTCCATTATGCCACTATGGGCGCAGAAGGATGTGAATAACAAAAACTTCCCCTGATAAAGAAGGTCCTCTCGTGGAGGAAGATTCCGGGCAACGTCCCATAACAGACACTTGAGAAGACTGATCCAAGGTTTCTGTGATGATAGAGGTGTTACTAGTAGGATTCACAACGAGACTGTTTGATCTTTATCATAATCTACTGAATCAACTGAATTGGAGGATACGCATATCCTATCATTCATCCCCATGAGATAGGTGGAGCGTCTACTGCATACGCTCAATGGTCTGGGCATGGCGACACAAACGATGGTGGTAACTGATTGTTCCGGTGCTTTGCAAACAGATCTATTCTATCATGGGGCGATCCCTCTGGTAGCAAATCTGCCCAAGTACTCGCTTGTTGAGCATCCACTCCAATTGCAACAGGCGATCTTTACGAGAGAGCGAGTCATTCAGATGATCCGGTATATGACGGATAGAAACATGAACATGATGATTCATGACATATAGGAAAATCTTCTCCGTTAGTTGGCATAACAGAAATGAATGAGTGCCGCCCTGGTTCCCAATTTGTACTGTCAAGTTGTCTGACCAAATTTGAACATGGACGTCTGTTATTATGTGAATCTAATGTTGTAGCGCTAGCCATAGTGACATCATCTCTTTGATGTTTATGTGTTTCTCCTGAAACCAAGGGTCCCAAAGTCCCCAACACTTCTAGACTGCGGCACTTAGGGTCGCTCCCTAACCCATCTGACTCGAAAGCCGGATCCGGCAGTTGCAGCAGGACGAGTTAACCACTGAATATCTGCCCAAATCTGAACCCTTGTTTTACTAGGTCCATTAAAACAATACTGGTTCAAGCGAAAGCATCTTCACACTCCAGTTCTGAGTAAAGAATATCTGGAGGGGATGTGCGCGCAGACAGCCCATTGGAATGAGATCCACAGCCGCTCCAACAGTCGCACGAATTCCCTCACTATTAATGCGTCTGAGTGTAGACAAAAGCGAGCATAAAAACTGACTAATTTCTCTCTGGTAACGTCAGGCGAACCAGATTGTTGTGAGTCTCAAAGCTCATTCCCAAGTGAATAGACGACTTGTACGGAGCTAGATCCAACTTTTTCTCGTTTACGATGAAACCGAGACGTCGGAGTAATAGAAGCAGACTCTGAACATCGTTCTGAAGAATAATTCTGTTGTCGTATCCCTGTAGAAGGTCATCCAAGTAAGCCGACGTTACCGCAGATGAATGAGCTCGTAAATATAACATTACCGAGTTCATTATTCGAGTGTACGCCCAGGGGGCCAGATTCAGACGAAAGTATATTGCTCTGAACTGATACACCTTCCCTTGTATGGCGAACCGCAGGTACTTTTATAACAGCGGATGTACCAGGACATGAAAGTACGCACCCTTAGATCTATGCTTGCCGCATAGTCAATCACTCGAACACTCGCTTTTACCGACCGAGAGGTCTCCATAAATAAATGTTTGGAGCCATGATAAGCTTGTTATCCAGCTCAAGTCTATTACCGGTCGGAACGAGCCGTCTGGCTTCGGTACAGGGAACAGGTGACTGTAAAAATTGTGAGAATCCTGATTCTTGACAACCTGTATTGCTTCCTTGATAAGAGAGCTTATACCTCCGATAGGAGAAACCTCTCTTATGCAAGAATTTGTCCAATGCAGACAACTTGTTAGTGGGGTTTTTGCTTGGAATGATAGCCGTAAGCCATCCGAGACTACACTTCTCACCCACTGATCGTCCATGATTATTATCCAGTTTCTTGCAGAGCTTCCGCCAACTGGCCAGCAATAGAGGCCTAACTCATCACCTGTATGACATGCAAGGCTTACAGGAGGAGGAACTACGTCCTCCCCGCAAAAAATCTCATCTCATCGGCCTAGGGGCATCTGACCTATAGTCCCAATCAGATCTACGCCCTATTCGTGTCGCTATACTGACGCCCTCCAGAGTAATTATAAGAGGGTTTCTTGTACCCTCGTGAGGAGTTTCCTTTTGACAATTTTTGTCTGTAACGCCCTCCTTTACTCTTGTCTGAAGTGGGTCGTTGATAAGTCAACTTCAAAAGCAGAGTGCTAGACGCTTTCTTTTTTTAGCCTGTTCATAGACTAACGAAAGCTAGTCGTTGAAAATAAAATGTCTGGAAACCGGAGCGACTCGGAGAGAGCTTTTCACCTTGTCATCTTATCAGTGATGACGAAGCAAGGGCAGCATCATGTCTGATTAACTCCAGATTAGCCACTGTTAGGGCGGAGTTATACGTGGTATACATAATTGCCCTGGAAAGAACTCTAAGAGAGGTACGAATGTCCTCAAATTCCTTTCCCTTGAGATGTTGTGCCATAGCTCTTGTAAGGTGATCTGCGTAAGACATAACGTCCAAATTCGCTCTATTTGAAGAAATTGCCATCTCAATTGTGACTGAGCGAATAGTGAATGATACACTAAGGATACCTCTAAATCCCCGGCCTGCTCATCCAAACGCAGAACAACTCTCTGAACATCTTCCCCGACTGTTTTTAAATGAATGTGGTCCAAAAAACGGTATGTATACGGAAGATGAAGATAAGAAACCGCCTTCTTCCTCACACTCAAGAGGATAAATACAGCATCGTCTATATGCCCGAAGGCCTGCGACACTTGCATAAACTGAACGTGAAAAGAAAGGACCTCCTCCTTTGTCCGGATAAAGTCTGCGCCTAACAACATCAGCGGTTTCTCTCTTGTTGTCGCAGCATTCTGATTCGGCGGAACAAAATCAGGGTAGTATTGATGGATGAAACCATCGCAACCATGTACTGTTCCAAAAGGGAAGGGTAATCCTTTTCCTTATCCGTTTCACCATCCGAGAGAATCTCTGAGGGAGGCTGCATCTGCACTTGCTGGGATGCTATGATCAGCTGCACAATCTGCGACAGCAAGTCCGTCATTGAGGCCTGAGGAGCAGCAACCTTCCGTTCACTTAGCCGCATGCTGCTCCAGGGACGGTGTGTCAGAAATGGATCCTTTCTCCGAACGTCCCGATGATCAAGGCCTCGTCTCCCTAGCTACTGGATGGTCTGACTTCACGGGCGAAGAGTGGTTCCTTCTTCAGGCAACAGGCTGGATATCCGAAGTTGGGTAGCTAGGATGGGGTCGTGTGTACTTAAATAACATAGCAGAGGGAGCCGTGACTGAAGCCGTCCCCAGCTGCAGGCTAGACGGAGCGTCCCGAGCGGCGGGCGGACATATGCTCCGTCTCATGCAAGTTTACAACCAGAAAACTTCATTTCGGCCTTGTGAAACGTAGTGGACGAAGCCTTGACTGAAGCCAACCCCGGCTGCAGACTGAACAGAGTGTCCCGAGTGGTGGGCAGACATATGCTCCGGCTTGTGAAAGTTTCTCAAAACAACATCTGACCCCAGCCGTTGCTAGGTTAGAGAGGGGGCCTCTCCCACTCGCGGTCTATCAGACCTCGCCGAGTACAAGAACTTGCTGATTTCCTCCCCATTTCCGTTGTCGCTGGGTGAGCTATTTATATTATAGTGCTCGTACTACCCAATCCACTTCTTAGACCGCAATGGACTTACCCGGCACCCACGGACGGAGTACCGCTTCACCGGTTAAGCTAGCTGCTTACAAGAGATTAAAACCTTTAACAAAAGGCCCTAACTCTTGCAATAATGAGCACTGCAGCTAGCTCTATATGCTCCACGGAGACCGGCGATGGTAGCACACTTGGATGGGTGTCAGAATATCATCACCATGTTCATGTTCCTCTGAAACAGAAACTGACAGAATGAATTAAAATGCAGTGAGAGGCTCTGATCCTAATAATCCATGTATCTTACAGTATACTACAATAATAGAATATAAAAACTACCTTTTTATGAGGACATTTACAATGTAAACAACGTCAATGTAAACAAGACATCAGGCACACAAAAAGGCCCAAAGTCAGAACCAATTTAAATTCTATCAGATGCAAAACAAGATCTTCATACGAAGAAAAAACGATACATCAGACAGGGGGGGGGGGGGGTCTTCCAAAAAATTCCGAACACAAGGCCGGGGTGGGTGGGTGGTCGGATGGGGGTCAAAACACCTTTTTTCCTGGAGTTGCAATTTTTTTCCTGGTGGTTTTTTTTTTAAATTATTTTCACATAACAAGGCTATATTGTTGATTAGTAGTCTAATAGGCACCTGTTTGTCAGGTAGGGTTAGTGAATAAGGCCCCACTAGGCTGATTAGGGGATTTGTTCTCTTTTTTGAAAATTAAATTAGATGCGTTAAAGAATTGTGTACTCCAGTTTGACTAAAAACAATCAGTGGAAATTTATGAATTTTAATTTGGGAATGGTTAACATAATTTTCATAGCTGAATCATCACGGCACAATTTGGATTTTACAATGAGTAGCAATGTGTTTAGCAGAACACCTAAAATAATGTAAAAAATTTACGGAAAATAATCTAAATGCCCAGTTTCTCTGAGTAGAGCTCTTGTAACCTGAAACTGATGAAAATTCTCACTGTGCATCTTTGATATAAAACCCCACTTACTTCATTCAAGCTCACAGTGATAGTACCAGGGTTTTCACAGAGGGTTTGTCTGGCTATCTCGTGAAAACATGAAACAAAAGTTACAGTTAATATTTGAATTGAAAACTGACCCTGACTGAGCCAGAGTATATAGATGAGTAGCTGAGCATAATACTATGCAGCAAATGAAGATTATTTTAATCCTCTATTTGATGTTCACAAAAATAGTCCAATTCTTACATTATATGCTGTTATATGCAGAAATCAATGCTGACATTTTTTCGGAGACGGACCAGGACGGACAGTGAGATTTACAATAGTGTTAGGTGACAGATTTTCAGCTTTCCTACGCTATCTACTATCTTTTGAGTAATGACAATTGGCTGAAACCTCAAGCCTAGACACTTAGCCTGTAGTCAGGTCATTAAAATTAAAACTTCTTCACTAAATTTAAACTGTTTCTTCAGTCTCGGAACTTAACACATGAATGATAATTATTATGACAGCATTGAGGCCAGAACTTTCAGTTCAGCATTTGTAATTCATGCATTTCAATAATATGCCAGTATACACTATGCCATAGTGTATATAGGCATATTATTGAAATGCATGAATTACAAATGCTCAACTGAAAGTTCTGTCGTCAGGTATTAGAACCACCAGAACATAAAGATGTGAAAAAAACAGTTATCAGGATGAAACAATCCTGGGTAATATTAGGTTCAGCACCAATTCCAACTCAAGAATCAATCAGTTTCTAGAAAGTTTTCTCACAACGAAAAATAATGAAATTTTTCCCAGTAAAAATAAATGCATGCTTGATAACAAAGGAGGTAATAACAATTTTCTTTAGTGAAATCTAAATGCTTCTGTTGATGCTGGTTGATATGTACATAATTAGTTTAGACAAAAGATTAGGATTCAAATTAAGGCAAGGATTGACAACTGGAAGCTCAGTGCAATAATTTTTCATTACCCACTGTGGTGATACACTGAAAAAATATAGGTGGTGGGGGTGGGTGTCCAAGTGGTCAGAGAAAAAAAAAATTTTTTTTGCACGTGGGTGGGTGGGTGGCGGTCAAAAGGTGGAAAAAAATATTTTAGGCCTTGTGTCCGGAATTTTTTGGAAGACCCCCCCCACCCTGCATCAGACAGAAGATGCAAGACTAAACGGCCTAACACCCCTATGGTGAGGACGTAATCCTGGGGAAGAAACAGAATAATATTCTGTAATAAATGTTAAACTCCCAAGAAATTTCATAAAAAATTTCATAAAAAATTAGCCCAAAAGCTTAAGAGTTTAACAGGAAGGGTTAATGGAAGGATAGGGAAGGAATACCCAACAAACAGTGGAATAATCATTTTCAAAAATGATGACATCAGGCATCTGTCCCGAAATTGGGAAACATAAAATAATTTTATAAATATTATAAAGTTACAGCCCTGAACGTCCAAAATCACCGTTGAACACTTCCTTCATCCAATAACAGCCTTGTATCCACCAATTCTTGCACTGATTTGTATCTGGCATCCTCAAAAAAGGAGATTTTAAAGCACAGATGTAATTTCATTGTTGATGACTTTAGGGCCAAACAAAGAATGATATTGGCGCCAATTGTGGCCTCTTCCTGACGTCTGCGCATGCACGGAGAGTAAATGTATGGAGGGCCAGATAGGACTTTTAATTTTTGGTTTTGCAAGCAAATTTTGGGGATTGGGGGGGGTTCAAAATTTGTGTTTGGCCCTTAATAACTTTGAGTTAAGCACCAGCTAGTCTGGGCCATTGGTTTACAGTGTAAAAATACTAATATCATAGTGATCTTCCACCCCTGCCCCAATCTCTCAAAAATTGACAAAAAATTAATGTATTTGATTAAATTATTTATGTGTTTAGATTTATTGAACAAATTGAATCAACTGATGTTGTATGCAAAAAAGTTGCAAAAAATGATGTCAGCGTGTTGCCACAGTCCTAAAAATTAGGAAAATTTTGTCACAGCTTTTGTGATGGCACAAAATTGCTGTTGCAATTTCATTTTATGACAGCAAAATTGTACCTGCAATGGCACTTTTAAATTATGGAATTCTGGTTATTCCCAATGATTGAAAAGCAGTATTTAGAACCACTGTCTTCAGATGAATGTGCAAGTGCTCAGTGGTGTTCAACAAAACAAGCATTAGACTGACTGAATAATTGATTGACTGATTTGTTGTTCAATTAAATCAGAAATGGGTGTTTAATATTTCGACTTTACGAAGGAAAAATAAATAAAATCTGAATATTTTTCATTCTTATAGGAGCCGAGTTTCAAACTAATGTTGGGTAACATCACAAAATATTCATCTTATATATAATTAACGATCTGAAAATATAATTGATGCAGGGTTGAATAATTGTTTTGTTGGAATACGGTATCTGTAACATTAATGAGCCAAAAAACTATTGTGCCAGCAGTTTGTGATGGAAAAATATGCCGCCATAAAGTTACTTGGCGATGGCATTTATGGCAGTATTACCCATCACATTGGTTACAATACTTTTGATCCATTGATAAATAAAGAACAAGTCTGCAATTATTGTTTCAATAACTTTATTTAATTTAATAACCAAAAATGCAGTTCTGTTTTGCCAGCTGCAGCTGTGGTTTTTGGTAGTTTTACATAACCGACACCTACGGCTGTTTGTGGTTAACTTCCCACCTCTATTCATGAGCCTATTTGGCCTGAATACCACCAATATTAGCATTTAATCTGTTATATCTTGCTTGACAGAACTCTATGAGCATTAATTAACTCTTTACCCAATGCAACGGCCAAAACTGGCCAGCACTATTCACAAAAAGAACCATCCAATTTTCATTATTTTTTTCACTTTTTGTCTCAAAAGCATAGCTAATGACCCTTCATTGGAATGAGCTCAATGTGCTCGTTCCAATTAGGGGTCATAAGCTTTGTTTTTGACACAAAAAATAAAAAAAATAAGTTATTCAAGAATTTTATTTGCAAGTGTCGTCTGCCTTTCATGTTAGGTAAAGGGTTAATCCTTTGCCCAATGCACACAATATCAAAATATGTCATTTTAATTACTTCCTTTCAAATTTTTAAAAAATTTCAACAAGACAAATTCATGTGACCCACCTCATTGGAATATTGATCCAATTAGAGGGTTAAATGATATGGCTTTTTTTTAACATATTTATTTTTGCAACTGCTCAGTTTGTGGGAAGGATGCTGCTGATTCATTAGCTAAATGGTTAACCCTTTACCTAACACGAAAGGCAGATGGCACTTTGCAAACAAAATTCTGGAATAACAATTTTTTCCCATTTTTTGGGTCAAAAACATTATAAATTCATACTAATTTGTATATTTTTTATACTTACCAATGGTCCAGACTTAGCTGGTGCTAACTCAAAAATATCTAGGGCCAAACACAAATTTTGCCAGCCCAATCCCCAAAATTTGCATGCAAAGTCTTATCTGGCCCTCTATACATTTACTCTCTGCGCATGCGCAGACGCCAGGAAGTGACCAGAATTGGTGCCAACATCATTCTTTGTAAAAGAGAGTATTACATAATAATTCAGCGGGGAGGTATGAGTGCCCACTCATGGGAGGGCCATCTCAGTCTGGGCCATTGGTAAGTATAAAAAATATACAAATTATTATGAATTTATAATATTTTTATACTATAACCCAATGGCCTAGACTTAGCTGAATCGTAAAAAGATGGAGGGCCTAGGACTTCTGAAATAGTAGATCAACATAGTTCCAATCCTGCAATCCAAGATGAAAGGAAATTAGAATAATTAGGAATTACATGTATGTTTTTCTATATAGTAATACAGGAGACATATCCTAAATAAGGAGCCCAATTTAAGTAATTCCTTATTCTAAGCATGAAGACTATGCTAATTAGGATGTAACAAGTTCCCAATTTTTAAGGCTATTCCGAACTAAGCCCCAAAATTAAGATGGCGTATCTGAGAATGAGAAAAAATCCCCCACAAACATACGCCATACAATAACACTTCAGCTATATGCAGGATATAATTACGGACAAAACAGCTTCCTTCATAGTTACATACCTATCAAGCCAGAGAAGAGGTAAAAATCACCACCACCCCTTTCTTTTAAAGGAATCTTCAAAAGAAAGAGGGGAGAGCTCAGGAATCAGTAAGAGCGGTACCAAAAAACAATATAAATACCCGTAGAACAGGCACTCAGGAGTTAATCCATGATTAATAAATGGTGCTTATCACCACTTCAGAAGTTAAGGCTAAAGCGACGATCCTGGTAATTAATATTGCCTGCTATATAACATACACCGCAGACGGCGTGCACAGATACGTCGAAAACCGGTGATATAAAATATAACATACACATGTCCAATCGAGCCACACTGAACGATCTCAGGAGAGAAAACACACTTCCGGGGTAACCCAGAGGTGACCTATGTACAATAAATTCCAGTAACAACACTCTCCAACGTGCACTATCCGATATCTATGACCGTAAACATGTGTGAATATGCAATTTGAGTACTGACCTAATAGAAACCTGGATCTACAAATAGAAGTAGGTATGATTAACAGGCTCCGACACAGACCACCCCCAAAATAGTTCATAATTTTAAGGTCCACAAAATACAATAAAGCGTTAGCCTAATAATTTTAATGTGTAAGAGCATTAAAATCCAGCTTGTAATCATCTGAATACCGGTAACTGGTTATGCAGCCTCCGAGGTACCCAAAGAGTAGCAATTTAATTATGATGAAATAAGCGCTCGTATATAACAAATCAACAAATAATCACAGGAAACTAATCAAACTAAAAAGCGGATGTGCCCATAGAACACGACCCAAATGCATAGTATGTATGTATTAAACTATATGAGGCTTGCAGAAAGAAAACTACGTATTGCCCGGTAATTGCCTCTGAACACATTGGCAGTGTGTGTGTTTGGGGGGGTGGAATTCAAAGTCATATCGAAATCTCCTAACCCACATTACTTAATAGTTTCTGTGTTAGTCATCAAATATAATAGGAACCACAATGGTTCCCTCACATCTAACGAACTCCATTATGCCACTATGGGCGGAGAAGGGCGTGAAGAACAAAAACTTCCAGTGAAAAAGAAGGTCCTCTCGTGGAGGAAGCTTCTGGGGAGCATCCCATAACTGACACTTAAGAAAACTGATCCAAGGTTTCTGTGACGACAGAGGTGCTACTAATAAGAATCACAACGAGACTGTTTGATCTTAAACATAATCTACTGAATCAAATGAATTGGAGGATATGCTTATCCTATCATCTAACCCCATGAGATCGGCAGAGTGTCAACTGTATGTGCTCAATGGTCTGGGCATGGCGACACAAACGACGGTAACTGATTGTCCCGGTGCGTCGCAAACTGATCTATCATGGGGTGAACCCACTGGTAGCAAAACTGTCCATATACTCGCTTGTTGAGCGTCCATTCCAATTACAACAGGCGACCTTTCTGAGGAGCGAGTCTGCTAATACATTCAGATGACCCGATATTTGATGGATAGAAAGATGAACATGATTCATGACATGATAGAAGAATCTTCTCCGTTAGTTGGCATAACGGAAATGAATAGGTGCCGCCCTGGTCCCTGATGTACGCTACCATTGTGGAGTTGTCTGACAATATCTGAACATGCGCATCTGCTATAATGTGAATCCATTGATGAAGCACTAACCATATTGACATCATTCCTTTGATGTTTATGTGTTTCTCCAGGAATCGAGGGTCCTAAAGACCTTTGAATTTTGAGTTTGTCGGGCTCAAGGTCGCACCCCAAACTGTTGACTCTCATCCGTCATAATCGTGAAAGCCATATCCGGCAGCTGCAGCAGAACTCCCTGAGTTAACCACTGAATATCTGCCCAAATCTGGACCTTTTATTTACTAGATCCATTAAAACAATACTGGTTTTGAGCGAATGCGTCTTCACACTCCAGTTCTGGGTAAAGAATAACTGGAGGGGACGTGTGCATAAGCGACTCATCGGAATAAGATCTGCAGCCGCTCCGCCCAACCCCATCAGTCACATAATTTCCCTCGCTGATAATGCGTCTGAGTGTAGACAAAAGTGAGCATAACAACTAATTTCGTTCTGGGTAACAGCAGACGAACCAGATTGTTGTGAGACATTACTGAGTTCATTATTCGAGTGCACACTCAGGGTGCTAGATTCAGACCGAAGTGCATCACATGGAATTGAAATACTATCCCTTGAACGACGAACCGTAGGTACTTTCTGAATGCCGGATATACCAGAACATGAAAGAACGGATCCTTAGAACTATGCTTGCCGCATAGTCGATCACTCGAATGCTCACTTTTACCAACTGAATGATTATCATAAATAAACTTTTAGAACTTGTTATCCAGCTCCAGTCTATTACCGGTCGGAATGAGCTGTCTGGCTTCGGTACGAGGAACAGGTGACTGTAGAATCCTAGAGAATCTTGGTTCTCGACGACCTCTATTGTTTCCATTGCCTTTATCTCCAATTGGATAGACTCTTATGCAAGGATTTGACGAAAGTTTTGTTCATCACGGACATCATGTTAGAGGTGGTTTCTTTCCGAAAGATAGCCGTAGGCCGTCCGAGACCACACTTCTCGCCTACTGGTCTTCCGTAATAGTTACCCAGTTTAATGCGAATCTTGATAACCATCCAACAAATGCCAAGCAATAGAGGTCCTAAACCTCACCTGTAGTACCTGCAAGGCTTACGGGAGGAGAAACCACGTCCCCCTCGACCCGCCGGCTTAGGGGCATCTGACCGGTAATCTTGATCAGACCTATGCCCCCTTTGTGGGTCGCTGTATTGACGATCCCCAGAGTAATTATAGGAAGGTTTCCTATACCCTTGCGAGGAGTCCCTTTTAGACGATTTCTGTCTAGGATGTCCTCCCTTACTCTTTTCTGCTGCTGCGGGTCGATTAGATGCCGACTTAAGGAGCAGAGTATTGATGCTTTTTTTGTAGCTTGGTCATAAACGAATGAAAGCTTATCGTCAAAAACTTAGTCCAGATACCAGAGCGACCAGAAGAGAGTTTTTCACCTTGTCGTCTATTAAAGATGACGACGCAAGGGCTCCATCACGTCTGATTAACTCCAAATTAGCCACTGTTAAGGCAGAGTTATACGTGGTAAATATAATAGCCCTGGGAAGGACTCTTAAAGAAGTACGAATGTCCGTCCTCAAATTCCTTTCCGTTGAGACGTTGCGCCATAGTTCTTGAAGGTGATCTGCGTAAGACACAGTGTCTAAATTCACTCTGAATGAAGAAATTGCCGTTTCAGTTGTGTCCGAGCGAATAGTGAATGACGAAGGTAAGGCCATGACTAGGTCCTCAGCCTGCTCATCCAAACGCAGAGGAACTCTCTATACATCTTCCCCGACCATTTTAAATGAACGTAGTCCAACAAATGGTAAAATTACGGAAGATGATGACAAGAAACCACCTTTCTTCTTCCAACTGAAAATTTGAACATGGCATCATCTAAATGGCTGAAGGCCTGCAACACCTGTTTAGACTGAACTGGAAAAGACATAACCTCCTTTGTCTGGATAAATTCAGCATCCAATGATGCCAGCGTTTTTTACCTGCGTCGCCAGCGGCAGAGCAGGTCTAGTAACCGCTCGACTCCATCCATCCATCCATCAGTCCGTCCGAAACACTTCTTCCGTCAAAGTTTTCTTGGCTTCCATGAAAGGGAATGATTTTATATTTGGTCTGCTGCTTCATAATGATGAGTTGTATCGTGTATCTAATTTTCAGATCAATTGGATGCAGCGATGCAGGTCCAGACCCGGTATTGGTCTTGGCTTGTTCCTAGTAGTCGCAGCATTCTGATTCGCTGGAACAAATTCAGGGTAGTGTTGATGGATTAAATCCATCGCAACCATGTGTTGTTCCGAAAGGGAAGGGTAATCCTTCTACATATCCCTTTCGCCATCCGTCTGAATCAGTTGAAATTCATGGTCAGCAGCATCTGAACTTGCAGATGACTGGACTGACCCAGCACCATCCGACAGCTCAGGTTCTGAGACTACCTCGGGTGCTTCTGCACTTGCTGGGATGCTGCAATGAGCTGCGCAATCAGCGACAGCAAGTCCGTTACGGAGGCCTGAGGAACAGCGGTCTTCTGTTTCCTGGTCACCGTCTGCCTCTGGGTCGGTGTGTCCGAGATGGCTCTTTTCTCCGGACGTCCCGATAAATGAGGCCTCGTCTCCTTAGCTACAGGATGGTCTGACTTCCTGACGATGAGTGGTCCCTTCTCGGCGATGTAGGCTGGATATCTGAAGTCGAGTAGCTAAGGTGTGGTTGTGTGTGCTTGGAAGATGCTGATGCAGAAGCCAAAACTGTAACAGACAGCGGCAGTGAACTGAACAGAGCGTCCCGGATGGGAGGTGCGGATGTATGCTCTGACTGACGCAAGTTTTGACCACCACATCTGGCCCCAGATGTTATTAGGAAAGAGAGGGGGCTCTCTCGCTCGCGGTCCTTTCAGACCTTGTGAGCTTCCCAATGAATCGGCCGTAACTGTAGCTGATGCTGGCTGTGAACTGAATGGAGCATCCCGGACGAGAGGCATGGACGTATGCTCCGACTGATGCAAGTTCCGATCACCACATCTGGCCCCAGATGTTATTGGGAAAGAGAGGGGCTCTCTCGCTTGTGGTCCTTTCAGCCCTCGCCGAGCTTCCCAATGAACTTGCTGGCTTCTTATTCTATTCCGTCATCGCTGGGTGTGCCTGTTTATATTATAAGGTGCTCGCTCTACCCAATCCACCTTTTAGACCGCAACGGACACACCCGGTGTCATGGTACCCACGGACAGAGTAGCTGGCGACAGGGAACTGAAACCACTGGTTTGTGGTTTATAGCCCTGCCCAATGTTCATGAGCACCTTTGCCGCTAGCTCTGTTAATTATCTAAATGCGACGACGGCAGCACACTCTGTCTAGGTGTCACCTAAACATCACCATGTCATTGTTCCTCTGAAATAGAAAATAAGAAACGAGAATGATTCTATGGCAAGAGGACCGGCAGTGGCCTCTCACCGTGAGAGGACCAGCAGTGGCCTCTCGCTGCTAACAACGTACCGTGACACCCATCTCCAACGTTTGTCATCCCATCCGACACATGTTGAGCAAGAATTAGTGGGAGTACATCGACTACAAGCAAGGCAACCAACATGTAAATCAGAAGAAAGGCTTCCTCGCCTTGCATTTGAGCAATATGCTTTCATAATGAAGCAAAATAAAGTCGATCGTACTCCCACTAACTCCACATTAAATATCGGAAAAAGATACAAACAAATAACATTCAAAATATAAATCGAAAAATAATTTACACAAAAAATAATTTTCGAAAAATTATGACAAGAGCCCAAGTCCCCAAAGGGAGCGATGAGCCCAAATGTATCCCAATAGAGACAAAGTGTGGACAAAAATTATTTTACTATCCGAAATATTAATTGCTACACTACCAGAATATTTAATGTATCTTACAACAGTCCTACCATAATAATAAATAGGAAACTACATATATAAATAGAGCGTTGTAAATGTAAACAACATCAGAATGAAAATCAGAAACAAGACCTCAGGCAACATGGCCCGAAGTCAGTAACAGATTTTGAACTATCCGATGTAAAGCAAGATCTTCATCAGAAGAAAAAACGATACAACGGATGTATAATGCATGACCAAAATGCCTAAACACCCCTAGGGTGAGGATGTAACCAAGGGGATATACAGAATAAACATTCTGTGTAACACACGTTAAACTCCCAAGAAATTTATAAAAAAAACTTCAATAAAACAAGCCAAAAAGCTTGGAAGTTTAACTGGGGGGCTTCAAGGAAGGATAGGGAAGGAACATTTAACAAACAGTGGAAAAATCATTAGCAAGAATGATGACATCAGGCCCATGTCCCGAAAATGGGGAACATGAAATAATTTTTATAAAAATTATAAAGTTATAGCCCTGAACATTTCAAACCACTGTTTCTTCCTTCCTTCATCCAGTTGTGTCCTTGGATCCACCAAATTAACCACTGATTTGTGTCTGGCATCATTAAAACAGATTTAAAAGCACAGATGTCAGTTTGTTGTTATCTGAGGGCAAAGAAAGAAAGATGTTGGCGCCAATTCCGGTCACTTCCTGGCATCTGCACATGTGCGGAGAGTAAATGTATGGAGGGCCATATAGGACTTTTAATTTTTGGTTTTGCATGCAAATTTGGGGGGGGGGGGGGGGGGCAAAATTTGTGTTTGGCCCTAGATATTTTTGAGTTAGCACCAGCTAAGTCTGGGCCATTGAGTTATAGTATAAAACTAGAAACTGTTTTAGCATACTAAAACATATGTCTCCCCTTCCTTTCTATTTAATGCACTGCAAATTATATATACATGAATAATATTGACAGTCATGCCAAATATCTAAGGTCTAGGTCAAAAGACAAAAAAGTTCTGGTCTGGACGAAGTTTCCCTTAAAAGAGCACATAAATCTGACCTTCAGGTCAAAGGTCAAGGTCACATGAAGGTCACTATGGTACGAGACACACCGGCTCATGGTGATACATCCACATGGCAAATATCTAAGGTCTAGGTCAAAAGACAAAAAAGTTAAGCCCTGGACAAAGTATCCCTTAAAAGCACATAAATCTTACCTTCACGACAAAGGTCAAGGTCACATAAAGATCACTATGGTACATGACACACCTACTCATGGTGATACATCCATATGCCAAATATCTAAGGTCTAGGTCAAAAGACAAAAAAGTTATGCCCCGGACAAAGTTTCCCTTAAAAAGCACATAAATCTTGACTTTCAGGTCAAAGGTCAAGATCACATGAAGGTCAGTATGGTACGCGACATACCGGCTCATGGTGATACATCCACATGCCAATTATCTAAGGTCTAGGTCAAAAGACAAAAAAGTTATGACCCAGACAAAGTTTGTATGAGAGGAAGAAGAAGAAGAAGAAGAAGAAGAAGAAGAAGAAGAAGAAGAAGAAGAATATGCACTAAAACAATAGGTCTCCCTTCTGGGAAGGGGAGACATAAATATAGCTCATGACCCCCTCATTGGAACAAGCTCGATCCAATGAGGGATCATAAGCTATGTTTTTGAGACAAAAAATAAAAAAAAATAATTAAAATTGAATGATAATTTTGGTAAATAACGCTGGCCGTTTTTGGTTATGTTACCTTAGGTAAAGGTTAACAGGATTTCACATTACCAATAAAATTCCTCAAGTTATTTTATCTTCCAAATACTAGATAATTACTCCTCACTCCAACGTGGGGTCATAAGCTTTGGTTAGCAAAAAAATAAAGAAATAAATTTTGAAAGGTACTTTTTGTGTTAACACTGTACATCTTAAGCTGATTGACCAGGAATGAAATGCAATGCTGCCTACATGAAATATTGTTTTTTAAGGCAAGCCTGCCCAAGTTTCAAAAGAAAATTGAATTTCAGTGTCCTCTCAGTTGTATTTGGTTTTATAAATTTTAACAGATGCAACCTCTTAAAACCTCCATGGTATTTTTCCTTCATCAATAACATCTTTGGGTATCATTTTCAAGAAACAACCTTTGAAAACTTTACAAAAAAAATGTGTTCTATGATTTCTATCAGCATTTTAATGAAATGGATACTTGTCATTATTATCAACCATTGGGAATTACCAACACAATGAAAAAAAATGTTGCTGACATTCAGAAAGCCAAAAGATGCTGGAAATCCCAACAAAGCACCATTGGCCATAATCACACTTCAGCCCAGTGCATGAGATCATAATGTCACATGAGCTCCTCATGAGCCTAGATATCTACAAACAAGTGTACCAAGTACATGTGCCCTTCTCCTGCATCAAGCTCCTGGCTGCTGCTGTACTCTTCTTTCAATTTCCTATTGTTTTGGAATTTGCAATTTCTCCTGGCATGCTTTTAACATTCTAACAGTAATATTTGCTATGTACATATATGTTAATTGAGTGACAGTTTTTATGCATGACTGGATAAGTCAAAACAAAGAATAACACTCATCAACCTATCGCAGAGTCACAAGCAGAAGATTTGATAATCATGCTTCTGCATAACTGACAAATTGGACTGGAAATTGTCCATAGAGTCCAACAAAGCAAACCAGAGATCGCCAAAAGAATAAATATATGATTTAAAGAAACTTTATTGCCTTACACATGCTTTTCAAAAGACCATTCACCATAATATCAAACCACACTATTTTAACCAAGGTTCTAGGGTAATATTTCTTACAGTGCAGTACTCTGAGAGAGATATTACAGGGGCATTTGAACTTGTAGTTACAGATTTTTCAGTTTTCCCCCCACCCTTTATTTAATTACCGGAGTTTAAAGTCACTTATATATACACTATGAAGTCAAGTTTAGTACTTAATACCTGTATGCTGCCCACTTCAGAAAACTTCCAATCCAGGCATTGATTACTAGGTCATCTTTTACTGGCAGAATTTCTTTACCACAGTAACAAGCACTGCTCCACTTGATGGGGTTCCCTCAGGGAAGAATTCGACCATTACTAACAGTGTTTAAATAGTTGGGTGCTCTATTATTTTTGGTGGTCTGCATTTGTTCATCAAAATTTGATTTATTACAAATTATTGGAAAGTGCCCACAGGCACTCTCCAATAATTTGTAATAAACAAACTTATATAAACAAAATATTATTGGTGTTTGACTGAATATGAAACATGAGCAAGGAAAATGTTCGCTTTTGCTCTGGTACCCTCATTTTCTGAAAGCCCTGATAGTGGCTTCTAGCACTCAACCAGTTAAATAGAAGTAATGTAAAACACAAACATAAGTCAGAGGATTGAAAAGACAAAACTTATAACTGAATTTGTTACAAAACCTTTTATCTCTCAATTATGAGGACAACTAAACAAGTAGTTTCTGAGTAGACTTTTACAACAGTTTCTCCATAACCCACAGGCTTGAATTCAAATGTGGGGGACTCCATGACAACCGTCCATACTAGTTCAATGTGTATAAACTTGGGTGATTATAAAATTACCTTTGGAGACTCGGGTCCAACTTGGTGACCTTTGTTATCAGGTTCATCAAAATATAATGTTATGAACTGTGGTCTTTTTCCATCTGGTTCATCCATCCACTCTAACACCTGTTTCACTCTTGCTTCATAAGGCACATTGCTATAATATATAGAAAAACAATGGTCCATATCATAAAAAGTGTGTCCAGGATATATGTTTTTTCAATTGTTATTCATTTATTTATTTATTTATTTATTTATTAATTTATTTATTGGTGTTTAAGGTCACATACTTCTGCACAATGTCTTGCTTTAAAAAAAACAAAAAACACATACAATATGACAAGAAAATCTCTTGAGATTCTTACAAGGCTGTAAACTTAATAACTGCCATAACTTTATATTTATTATTTATATACTGAGTCAAAAAGGAAAGTAGAATAAACTTTGAGGAGCAATTTTTTTAGTATTATCGACTTTAATCCCAAACAAATTATTGTAAATTCATATTTCGAGTCTAGCAGTATGAATTTGCATAATTTTGTGTTCTTATTGTTACCATCATCACGTCATGACGTCACAGTTCAGACATGGGGTGAAATGAAAAGTTCACACATGCAGTCAATAGCGTGTATGTCCACCGTTTGCCTCTTGGATGGCAGGACATCAATGGAGCATGGACCTGATAAGTCTCTGGATGTCACCCTGTGGTATTTCATTTCACTCCTGCCTTAGAACATTACGTAAATCGCTTAACATCTGAAGATCATGAAGTTGTAAACGACGGTCCAATTGATCACAGAGATGCTCGACTGACAATAAATCTGGTGAAAGTGGGGGCCAGGGAAGAAGTTTGATGCTCTGCTCCTCAAGAAAGTCACGGCAGATATGCGTCATGTGACAACGGGCATTGTCTTGCTGGAATAACTGCAATCAGACGTTAGCTTTAAACAACGGGACAACAACAGCGCTAAGAATTTCGTCCCTATATCGCTGTCCATTCAGATTACCAGCGACGAAGATCAATTGCATTCGATGGTGCAAGGAAATTCCTCCCCAAATCATTACACTATCTCTTCCGAAATGGCTGCATTTCTGCATGCAAGCATTGGAAAACCGTTCTCCTCGTCGGCGATACACTCTTGCCCCTACCATCAGCACGTCGTAAACAAAATCGTGATTCATCACTAAAAAGAACTGTGCTCCAATGCTGCTGAGTCTAGCAAACACGCTGACGTACCCATTCCATTCTGACAGTATGATGACGTTGGATAAGGATTGGTCCGTGGTATGGACATCTACTGCGGATACCATGTTCAGAGAGTCTGTTGTGGACAGTTTGTGCACTGATTCTATTGTTAGTTTTACCAGGAGTAATTCCTGCTGTCCTCGTCGCTGGAAGGAAGCGATCCTGCAAGTGAGACGTCCTGATGTGTTGTTCATGTGCAGGGGTCGTAACTCTTGGTCGACCTGAACACGGTTGGTCGGCAGTAGATCCAGTGGTTTTATACATTCTAATGAGATGGTAAATAGTGACCACAGTGACTCTGAGCTCAGCAGCAAGCTCATCTGGAGGTATCCCATCCTCATGCATACCAATGGCATGCAACATCTGATTTTTGGTTAATCTTGGTATTTTTTAAAATGTCGGAAGACGAAAACTAGCATGTTTTCTCAATAACCCAGGCTCTCTAGCACACATAACACAAAGGAAATCGTCGGTCACCCATTCAATTTGACATTCGTAGGTAGCATGTGCTATTTTGAAATCCGCAGCAAAATTGTATACGGTTGGGTGGACAACAACATGTCATTAAACTCTTTGCACGACTTCTTGTCCACAAACATGCAACATTAGAACTATTATATTTCATCCTTTATGCTATTTTTTCATATTTGTTTCTATTATACTTTCTTTTTTGACTCAGTATATTTTTATACTGTAACCAATGACCCAGACTAGCTGGCGCTAACTCAAAAATATCTAGGGCCAAACACAAATTTTGCCCCCCCCCCCAATCCCCAAAATTTGCATGCAAACCGAAAATTAGAAGTCCTATCTGGCCCTCCATACATTTACCCTCCGCGCATGCGCAGACACCAGGAAGTCACTAAAACTGGCGCCAACATTATTCTTTGTTTGGCCCTTGTCAGATAACAACAAACTGACATTTGTGCTTTTTAAATCTCAATTAATAATGATGCCAAACACAAATCAATGGTTAATTGGTGGATCCAAGGACACAACTGGATGAAGGAAGGAAGAAACGGTGGTCTGAAATGTTCAGGGCTGTAATTTTATAATATTTATAAAAATTAGTTCATGTTCCCTAATTTCAGAACATGGGCCTGACGTTATCACTGACTGATTATGATCTATCCATGGTTTATTTAGTATTCCTTCCCTACCTTCCCTTGATCCCCCCAGTGAAGCTCCCAAGCTTTTTGGCTTGTTTTAATGAAATATTTTTTATAAAATTTATTGGGAGTTTAACGTATTATACAGAACATTATTCTGTACATCCCCAGGGTTACGTCCTCACCCTTGGGGTGTTTGGGCATTTTGGTCATGCACCATACATACGATGTATCGTTTTTTCTTCTGATGAAGATCTTGCTTTACATCGGATAGTCTTGTTTCTGTTACTGACTTCGGGCCGTGTTGCCTAGGGTCTTGTTTCTGTTTTTTTTTACATTTACAAAGCTGTAGGTAGTTTCCTATTATTTTTAGGAACGACAGTTGTAAGTAACATTAAATATTCTGATAGTGTGGTAGTTAATTTTATAGCAGATTTTTATAATTGTCCACACGTAGGCTTTTTTGGGCTCATCGTTCCCTTTGGGAACTTGGGCTCTTATATAAGAAAAATTTTTTCAAAAATTTTTATTTTATTTTTGAAGGAATTTTTCTTTTGGATATATTTATTTCATCGATTGTATTTTAATGTTATCTTATATTATATTTAGATTTGGTGGTGGTACAATGACATATATTAGGATTTAGGTAACAATATTTATCTGACAGTAGGGCAAATAGAGGAAGCCTTTCCTCTAATTACATGTTCGTTGTCTTGAGTATAGTTGATGTACTACCACTAATTCTTGTTCCATGTGTCAGGTTTGACAATGTTGATGACGGGTGTCATGATTTGTGTTAGGCGAGTGGACACTATCGGTCCTATCGCGGCGAGGGGACACTGCTGGTCCTCTCGCCAAAATGTCACTATAGTTTTTTAGTTTCTATTTACAGAGGAACAAGAACATGGTGCGGTTTCGTGATGCCGTCAGGGAGTGTGCTTCCGTCGTCGCATTATAGAGCTAGCGGAAAAGTGCTCAATGATATTAGACAAGGGCTAGGCTTCAAAAGCGGTTTACGTCCCTTGTCTCCAGCTAGCTCAACCGGCAGATCTATCATGTAGTCTAGTGGTGTGACACCAGGTATGTCCGTAGCGGTCGAGAAGAGGAATAAGGGTGTAGCGAGCACTATAAAATATGAACATGCTCACCCTGCGATGACGGAAAGGAGGAAGCACGGGAAGGAGGAAGCAAACAAGTTCTGAGGTATGCTCGTCCAGGTCTTCCGTGATCGCGAGCAAGAGAGAGGCCCATCTCTCTTATAACAACATCTGGGGTCAGAGGTTGTTGGTAGGAACTTGTGTCAGTTGGAGCTTACGTCCATGCCTACCTGTCCGGGACGCTCCTTCCATAGGCTGCTGGGGTCGGCTAGTCTTATAGCTTCCTCTACGTTCGAAAAGCACACATGACCGCACAAAGTCCGTTGTCGCCAGCTAGCTCGACCGGTGAAGTGGTTACTCAGGCCTCTGAGAACTGTGACACGGGGTGTATCCGCTCCGGGCTAGGAGATGATATAGGGTGGAGCGAGCACTATGATATGCAACCATGCTCACCCAGCGACGATGGAAGGAGGAAACTGGCAAGTTCTGAGGTACGCTCATCCAGGTCACCCAGGACCGCGAGCAAGAGAGAGGTCTCTCTCTCTTACAGCATCATCTGGGGACAGATGTTGTTGGTAGGAACTTGCGTCAGTCAGAGTATACGTTCATGCCTCCTGTCCGGGATGTCCCATCTAATAGGCTGCCAGGGTCGGCTAGTCTTATGGTTTCCTCTACATAACGGACAGAGTGCTCTTTATATTGCACAGGACTATAAATTGCGATGAGTGGTTTCAGTTCCCTGATGCCGGTGAAGTGGTTAAGAATGAATATGAGGGCCGTGACACCGGATGTGTCGCATGTGCATTGTATTCAGAGCTAGCGGAAAAGTGCTAAATGATATTAGACAAGGGCTAGGCTTCAAATGAGGTTTACATCCCTTGTCTCCAGCTAGCTCAACTGGCAGATCTATCATGTAGACTAGTGGAGTGGTGTGACGCCGGGTATGTCCGTAGCGGTTGAGAGAGAATAAGGGTGTAACGAGCACTATTTAATCCAATCATGCTCACCCTGTGTTGATGGAAGGAAGAAGCCGGCAAGTTCTGAGGTACGCTCGGTTAGGTCTCCCCGTACCGCGAGCAAGAGGGAGACCCCTCTCTCTCTTTTAACAACATCTGGGGCCGGGTGTTGTTGGTAGGAACTTGTGTCAGTCAGAGCTTACGTACACAGATATTGTCCGGTACGCTTAGTTCAATTCTTAGCCGGGGACAGCTACAGTTTGGCTTCTTTAGCATCTACCAAGCACTCCCGACCGCACCTTGGCTAAGTGACTTAGGATTTCTAGTCTGCATCGTCAAAAGGTCCATCTTTTGTGAAGAAAGTCGACCATCTAGTAGCCAAGGAGATGAGGCTTCATTCATCGGGACGTCCGCAGTAATAGCCATCTTGGACACCCTGTCCCAGGAGCCGGCGGACAAGCTATTCTTGACCGCTGCCCCTCAGGCCTCCTTAAGAGACTTGCTATTGTATTTGCGCAGCTAATCGCAATATTCCTGCTAAGGCAGAAGCACTCAACGTCAGTCTCAAAACTCGAGCTGTTGAATGGTGCTTGATCGGTCCAGTCATCTGCCTGTTCAGATGCTGGTGACCGTTATTCTAACTGATTTAGATGAATGATGAAAGGGATATGGAAGAGGATAACTTTCCCTTTCGGAACAACTCATGGATGATATGGATACTATTTATTTATTTATTTATTTATTTATATATTGTTTATTTATTGGTGTTTTTAAGGTCACATATTTATGCACAATGGCTAATCATGACTGTGACAGTTTTACGGGTGTTTTTTAAGGTCACATATTTATGCACAATGGCTAATCATGACCATGACAGTTTTACGGGTGGAGGAAGCTGGAGTACCCGGAGAGAACAACCGAGCAACGACGAGCAGCTGCCAGCTCCCCAACATCGTAACTCCGCTCTGTAGCACAGGCAGGGTTAGATTGGTTGAAGACATGCGCACCATCGACGTGCAGTATGCCATGCCTTAGTACACGGCGTCATCGTACCCCCATGTGGACAATCAAGGTTAAGTGCCTTGCCCAAGGACACAACGCGGGAGTCCGAATCAATTGCTCAGACAGTTACCAATCCGAGGACTAATCAGGCTCGACATTGCTTAACTTTGGTGATCTGACGAGAACCGGTTACCGCAACACCACCGCGCCCTGATATGGATACTATACATTATTGTTTCCTTGAACTTGTTCCAGTGAATCACAATGCTGCGAGTAATTATGAGAAACCACTAGCGTAGTTAGACGCTGACTTCATTCGGACAAAGAGCAGGATAATAAGATCTCTTTCCAGTTAAGTCTACACGGGTGTCACAGGTCTTCGATTGTGTAGACAACACCATATTTAACTTCCTGCAGGAAAAAGTAATACAGTGGGTTCTTATCATCTTCTTCTGTATTTTTAACCGTTTGTGTTTGTTCACATACTTTTAAAAAATGACAGGGGAAGATGTGTTGAGAGTTTCTCTGCGTTGAATGAGCAGGCTAAGATCTTACCTTCATCATTTAGCTGTTCGCTCGGACAACTGAGAAGATAATTTCTTATTCAGAGGGAATTTAGACTCATGGTCTTATGTACTTCAATTTTAAGTACTGTGACGCAACATATATATGGAAAGAAATTTTTTGGTCGTTTGTACCTTTTAAAAATTCTTTCCAGACCTATTATATATATCTCTGTCTTAACAAATGTTAAGTGGGAGTTATTCTGATGTGACGAGGCCTTGCGTCTTCATCTTTAACTTTTGACTAGGTGGTAAGCTTGCTACAGGTTGCTTTAGTTTTCCAGACACTAGTCTTTGATGGTAAGCTTTCATTAATGTAGGATTAAGCTATAAGAAAGCATCAATACTCGACTCTTTAAGTTGGGGTCTAATCGACCAAACCAACAAAAAGAGTGGGAGAGGTTGTCCTAGACTCAGATCGTCTATAAGGACTCATAGCGAAGGTATAGGTATCTCTCATATATATTTCTTTAGGGATTGTCTTTTCAGCCACTTGGATAGGGGTTTACGTCTGTTTGAGTTACTGATCCGACACCCCTGAGCCGGTGGCTCGAGGCTCTTATAAAGCTCAGTCCGACCGATTTTGACTGGAACTCGATGATTAGGTTATTTATGATAATCTTTCAGTCGAAAAGCGAGCGTTCAGCGATGTAGCGAGTATAGTTCTCTAGATCACTTGAATTGTGAACTTAATTATGTCTCATGGGATGAATGATAGGATACACGTAACCCGCAATTCATTTTCAACAGGCTGGTTCATCTGTTGTTTCACAGAGCAAATTAGCCAGCTGTTTGGCTCACTTTTATCTATTATCTGACGCATTAACAGCGGAAAATTTTATGCGCCGGAAGGGGTTGTGCGGAGAGGCTATGAATGTTATTTTGATGGGTCACTTACGCACAAGTCCCCTCCAGTTATTCTTAACTGGAGTGGTAGACGTTTTTTCGCTCTAGACCTGTTTTGTTTTATAGAATTTTTTAACATAAGGTCAAGTTTGGGCATATATTTAACAGTTTTCTCAATTATGATGGACGTGAGTTCATATATTGGGTTACAATCCTCAGTCCGATGGTCTCTCTATGCAAGGATCTTTGGATCCTCGGTTCTTGGAAACCACATATTCAGAAATGACGTCTCGTTATTTATGCTACATCATTGAATTATATTATTATCGATCATCTATTTATAGATGCAGATCAGAGTTTATCAGAAGAGAGGAACTCTTCTTTTGTCATTTAATTTCCAATAGAAGGGACATTTAGGTTCATTCTATTGTTAATTGAAGTCAGTTAGCTATTCCTACTGCTTAGATAAATTTATCTTCCAATCAGTAGTCAGTGCTTAAGATTTCAGTGCATTAAGTAAAGCGCTGGCAGCATCTTGAGCTTATTCTAACTGTATGGCTATGTGACAGAGTCACGTTTTTTTTTTGTAACTCACCTATTTTCGTCCTGATTTTCATAGGAAAATCTGAAAGTTCTATCTAAAAGTATTATTTCATACAAGGGCAGTAATGTCCATCCAATTCACCTATTTTCTGCAGTTATTTTGATTTTTTTGAACATACAACTGTTTGGCGTTTTGGAATGCTTGCTCTTGGCAACTCTCCTATTTTCGCCATGTTTTCCACAGTAATGCTTAAAAGTCAATCTAAAATCATTATTATCAAGTTTCTCGTATTTGGCAAAGGTTGAAAATCACCATTTTGCCTTCTTCATGGTCACCAAAAGCAGTTAAAACAAGCATTTTGATTGGCTTAGACATTTAAAAAGGGAGATAATTTTAACTCTGGAATAATCTTTCTACTGATAGGCCCAGAGTGTTGGTCAAACTATCAGTCAGCCAATGGACCTAGTCACAGACTTTTCATGTTGAATTTTGGCTATAAATTCGTAGTTTTTTCTCACTTCAGTGTTCAGTTGGTGATTTTTCCCTGGGCAATTACTAGCCCATCTGAAAGGTCAGCCTTTTGAGCCATGCCTCTTTCGAATCATTTAACTCCAGTACTTTAAATAAATGTGAAACAAAATGATTTCATTTATGCTAAACAATTTAATTTCAAAAATTTCAAAGTCAAATAAATAAATAAATGTCAAACAAAATGATTTAATTACTTTTAAACAATTTAAACTTCAAAAATTTCAAAGTCAAATAAATAAATGTAAAACAAAATGATTTAAGGTAAAAGTAAATTAAAGTTTCTAAATTTTACTGAAATAATGCCCCAGTGAATAAAGACAGATTAAAAGTATCTAAAGTTTAAACAGACCTAGACAATGGTTATAAAGGTTGTTTTTTTTTAGAGTAAAATCGACACAACAAACAATGTACAAATTTCACAAAATAAACTGTTATAGATTCCATTTCAGAGTTAGTGATTTATAGAACCTGGTCTAGTTTGGGTAACACGGCCACCCATTTCGTGAAGTCCTAACAATCACCCGAAGCCCGAACTGTTACATTTGGTGCCGTGACCAGGATGGGTTTTTGGCGGTGAAATTGGGTATAAAATAGTAATTTGTAAGACATTTTTCAAAATTATTCTGTTTTTCTGTGTTTTTTTACGGGCAAGGCCAAAATGGTTGATTCAGAAAAGGGTTACGATAGGTCCATGGCATTGGAACCAACTGGAACGAGAGCGCCAGGGGGGCTAGAAGTTAGGTACTCACCCTCCTGGGATGTAAATAAAAGAAGGGAGAAAAAAACTGAAATAAATTTGGAACCTTGTACAGATTATTCTCCTGTAGATTTAAGTCAAACACAAGTAATTGTCTCCCCTTCTGCCACAAAAAGTGATCAAAGTTTTCACTCTCGGCATTTCCCAGTGTTATCATCTTACACACCTACTCCTTCTACCAACACTGAAACAGATGTTTGGATTCGTTCCGTAGAGGCTGAAGATAATAAACTTAGAGGTTCTGCAAGTAGTATAGGTAGACAGTCCCCTCTAAAAAAGACGTGTGAAGGTCATGACATGTATGGTAACTTGTATGTTTCAGAAGATTCTAGTGCTTATTTATCTTCTTAATCAAATATATTTTCTGACAGTGATGAGGTATTGACATCGATTCGTGACACAGGAGTGAGGAAAGTAAATAGGTCCAGTCTCTCAAAACCAAGAGTTGTTTCTTTTAGTGATCAATTAGAGAGGACCCCAAGTCTAAACAATTTTGATACACTAGGCAGTGAGTTGCAAGAATCAAGGGTCTATATAGGTGTTAGGCCAAAACATCGGTCACATGGGAGTGAGTGGGTTCCACCCAGTACAGGGGAGATAAGTTCCCAAAGCTCTGAACGGGATCAATTGGGTTTTCCTGGTGAACATTCACCTATTCCGCCCAGTATTTTGGAAATCAGATTTAAGGAAAAATAATCTGTTGCTAAATTGTTCTGGTGGGAATTCACTATTTTCATCAGGAAATCAGCTGTCGAGCCCACTGGGAGGGGGAAGTTCTCCTCTGTCTAGTCCTAGCAAGAGCTCCTATAACTACCCCAGACGTCCTCAGACAAATTTTTCTCAAGGTCAAGTAATGTTTTCAGATTATTCTGATAGGGATAATTCCATTGAGTCTAGTATTCAGCATTTATCTAGAGATGCATCTATTATGCATAATGAAGGTCATATTCAAACAGTGCCTGATACTCCTGATTTTCAAAGGATAAGGTGCCAAAATCGAGAAGTTTATAATCCTAGAGTAAATCAATTTCCTTCATTTAGTGATCAAAGACCCATAGCTTTTGATGGCCCTCAGAACAGAATTTCTTATACAGCCCAAGAATTCACAGGAGGGGGTCCATCTGGGAGAACAAACTTTTATTATCCAAATAAAGCTTCAACTTTACCTGTAAATTCACACATGTTTATACCGGAAACTCCTTCAGTGTTTATTCATGATAGGGGAACTTCGTCAAGGGATGTGCAAATGCCTTGTTCTGAAGGAACAGCTCAAAGAGAATCTGGAGTAAGGAATCAGTTTATGCAGAATGTGCCAAGTGATTTTGTATCAACTCCTAAGGTGAATATTTCACCTTCTCAGAAAAATTTAGGATTTAGTTCTCATGAAGGCATTGATTTTGAACCAACTTGGGAAAATCTTAGAATCTTACATAGAATGATGTTACATAAAACTGTTCAGCCAGAAACATTTGATGACTCTGTTTGGAATATTAAAGATTATTTGGTACATTTTGAGACTGTTGCCAAAATAAATAGATGGGGTGATAGTGAACGAGCTGCTCATCTCTTGATTAGCTTTAGAGGAAATGCACAGTCACTCTTGAGTGGGTTGAATTCTCGGCAGATGCAAAGTTACGAATTACTTAAACAGGTTCTGTTAAGTAGATATAACCCCAATGAACATTTGTTTGCGAATAAGGCAATCTTTCGCCAAAGTCGTCGGAATGAGGGGCAAAGTGTGAGAGAGTTTGGATATGGAATTGGGAGGTTAGCAAGAGAGGCGTTTCCTACAATCTCAGATATTGAGCCCATAGCGGTGGAGCAATTTGTTTGGGGTTTGGGTGATAACAAGTTAAAACGGCATGTGCAGTTGTGTCGCCCAGAGACACTGGAACAGGCTATTGCTTTAGCCACTGAATATGAAATTATTGAAGGTCCTGTTAGTCGTAATCGTTATCCCCCAGATGAGCCCGGTATTGAATGTGATTTGGTTCAGAGATTACAACTATTAGAACAAAAAATTTCTCAGCTTCAAAGACAGCCCAGGGTCCCTACGATCAGTTGTAATTACTGTCAGAAAAATGGACATGTGGAAGCCCATTGTAGAAAAAAAATGTATGATGAACGTGCCCATGATCAACAAACACAGTTACAACAAGATTACCGAAATTCGGGAAACAGCAATCGGCTGGGTTGAGGGTTGCAAACACAGCCGCTGAATTTGAAATGCAACCACAAAAATTTTGCCATTTTTCTGAACAAAAACATAAGCAAACAAAGGTGGTAGAGTCCCGGTTTGAACACATTCCAGATAATGCCAGTTTCCCCAAGGAAGATGACTCTTCTGAACTGTTTAATAAGCAGCAGGGAGATGTGGTTTTAGATGAAAAAGTCTTGGAAAGGTGTACAACTGCTTTAGGTTTAACTAGAGTTGCTGACTCTAGCTCTCTTTCTGTAGTCTTACCAACTGAGTCAATGAGTAAGAAGGATTGTGAATTACCTGAAAGGAAAGGCATAAATGATAATGGGGATATACAATCAGTTAAATTGTTATTAGATCCGAATAAAGAGTCGGAAACCCAGTCGCCATTTTTATCAAAAGACTGTGATTTTTCTTGTTTGTTTGCCAGAGCTTTTGTGAATGAGTCAGTTTGTGTGTTTCTAGTGGATACTGGATCTCCTTGTTCAATTTTGGATATTGAAACATTTCATCAATTAGGCTTTGCAGATTCTATGTTGAATGGAACGGATAGGCATCTGGTTACAGCTAACGGAAGTAAAATACAAGTAAAGGGTGAAATGGAGTTGGAGTTGAAATTCAGGTCCTTAACAGTTACCCAGTCATTTTATGTGGCAGAGTTAGATGGTCTACGTGGTATTTTGGGATATGACTTCCTGAAAGTAAATAAGGTCATTCTTGATGTGAAAAAGAAAACATTATCCACTTCTAAGGGACTCATTGAATTATTTTTAAGGCAAAGTTATAACCAAGCTCACTTGCAATTGAGGAAATCAGTTAAGATTCCAGCATTGTCTGAAATGTTTTTAGAAGGTCATTTAGATAGGCCCTTGGATGAAGAAAATGGGTTAGTGGAATGTTCTAATGATTTGATGGAAAGGGGAATTTTGATTGCAAAATCTGTAGTTTCGTCCAGTTCCAATACTGTTGCTATATCAGCTTTGAATTTAAACGAAAAGCCGGTTGAGCTTTCAGTGGGTTGTAAGGTCGGCAATGTTTTTAGTATAGATCAAGTCTTACATGATAATTTTGACATGGAGAGTTTGCCTACAGGGAAGGTTGAATTACCAGATTTTTTACAAAGAATGGTTGACGAATTGACAGATGAATTAAATGATGAACAAAAATCCAGAGTTGCTGCTTTGTTGTTGCATTTTAGGGATATTTTGTTGGCCCAGGTGATAAAGGGGGAAGACACATCTTGTTTCTCATTCTATTGATGTGGGTGAAAATAAGCCTCATAAAATTCCACCAAGGCGTATACCGTTGATTCATAAAGAAAAGGTTGATATGGAACTGGATGCCATGTTACAAGATGGAATTATTGAACCTTGTCGGAGTGCTTGGTCTTCACCCCTCTGTATTGTGACTAAGAAGGATGGTTCCCCTAGGATATGTGTGGATTTTAGAAGGTTGAATTCAAAGGTTTCAAAAGATGCTTTTCCTCTTCCTCGCATTGATGACACATTGGATAATTTGGCAGGGCAAAAATGGTTTTCCATTTTGGATTTGGCAAGTGGTTATTGGCAAATTCCATTAGATCCCAAGTCACGCGACTTTACTGCTTTCAGTTCACATCGAGGTCTACACAGGTTCACTGTTATGCCATTTGGTTTGTCAAATGCCCCAGCTTCATTTGAAGGGCTTATGGAACATGTTCTTCATGGTTTGCGATGGAAAAAATGTTTGTGTTACTTAGATGATGTTGTTATATTTGGGAAAAAATTTGATGAAGCTTTGGAAAATTTGGCACTCATTTTTCATAGATTATGCCAGGCAAATTTAAAACTAAAACCTTCTAAATGTGCATTATTTCAAGGAACAGTCACTTATTTGGGTCATGTGGTCTCAAAAGAGGGCATTCAGTGTGACCCAAATAAGACATTTGCCATTCAGGAATGGCCAGTCCCTACAACTCGGAAACAAGTTAGAAGTTTTTTTAGGATTTTGTGGGTATTACCGGAGATTCATGCAGAATTTTTCAGATTTAACCCACCCGCTGTCTCAACTGACTCATAAAAATACTAAATTTATCTGGGACACAAAATGTCAAGATTCCTTTGACCTCATGAAGGAACTTTTGTCATCACCTCCTATTCTTGCCTTACCCCAAGGAGATGGTAAGTTAATTTTGGACACTGATGCGAGTGGTTTTGGACTTGGAGCAGTCCTTTCCCAAATCCAGGAGGGAGAAGAGCATGTGATTGCATATGCGAGTAGAACACTCCTGAAAACACAACAACATTATTGTACAACTAGAAAGGAACTGTTGGCTGTAGTTCTCTTCTTGAAACACTTCAAGCATTACTTATTGGGTCGTCCATTTTTGTTACGAACAGATCATGCATCATTGGTCTGGTTGAAGAATTTCAAAGAACCAGATGGAATACTTGCTCGGTGGTTAAGTATCATTGAAACTTTTGATTTTCAAATTGAACACAGAGCAGGAAATAAACATAAAAATGCTGATTCTTTGTCCCGAATTCCTTGGAAACTGTGTCGGGGAAAATGTTCTGATTGTCCAAGTTGCAAAATTGCAGTTAATGATAAAACAAACATTACATCAAATGAAGTAAATAAAACTCAACTAATTTGCCCTTTGAACACTACTAATGCATCATCTGATTTAACAACGGGAATTGCATCTCCTGCACCTTCCTGTAGTAATTGGGTAGATTGTTGGACAGTTGAAGAGTTAGTTGACATGCAGGGAAAGGATGTAGATATTGCTTGGATAATTAGTGCAAAACAAAAATCAAATGTTAAACCTAATCAGGCAGAGCAGTCACAGGCCCCTGTTGATGTCAAATGTTTCTGTAATCAATGGGAACAATTGTTTATTGAAAATGGATTGTTGTATAGGAAAGGAAGGTCTTCAAATCAGGATGTAAATCAGTTAATTGCCCCTGTGAAAATGAGAGAGTTTCTTTTCCAAAAGTTACATGCAGATCGAACAGGTGGACATTTAGGTCGTGATAAAATGATAAGTTCAGTAAAAAGTAGGTTTTATTGGCCAGGAATGAATGAAAATATCCAAAGATGGTGTGCTGATTGTGAGGAGTGTGCCAAAAGGAAACCAGGACCTGGTTTAGGACGCAATCCTCTGAGTCAGGTTTCAAATAAAAAGCCAATGAAGTGTATTGCTATTGATATTTTAGGACCTCTACCATTCACTGACAATGATAATGAGTACATTATGGTAGTGGGAGAATATTTTACGAAGTGGAAGGAAGCTTTTCCCCTAAGAAATCACACTGCTCAAACTGTAGCTGATGTATTAGTTACACAGTTCATATGCCGTTTTGGTTGCCCAGAACGTATTCACACAGACCAGGGAAGGGAATTTGAGTCTGCTCTGTTTACTGAAATTTGCCATATGTTAAATGTCGAAAAATCTCGAACCACACCATACAGACCTCAATCTGATGGTATGGTCGAGAGATTTAACAGAACATTGTTACAAATGCTTTCACTGTTTGTGAACGAAAATCACACGGATTGGGATATTCATCTACCATATCTGATGATGGCATACAGGGCCAGTCAGCATAGTTCTACACATTGTACACCAAATTTATCAATGCTTGGACGTGAGATTCAATTGCCACTCGATTTGATGGTTGGACTCCCGCCCAACTCATCTCCTGAATGTCCAATTGCTTATGTAGAATGGCTCCAGAAAACAATGGTGTCTTCATTTGAGTTTGCAAATAAACAGTTACAAACATCTGCAAAAAGACAGAAAACAAATTATGATAAAAACATAAAAAATCGGTCATATCAAATTGGGGATTGGGTTTGGCGGTGGTATCCGCCTACAGGTAAGAAAAAATTAGGACTAGGTTGGACCGGACCTTATTTGGTAGTACATCTCATCTCAGATGTAATAATCAGTATTCAGAGTGGACCTGATGCAGTAATAAAAAATGTACATTTTGATCAATTAAAACCTTATGTAGGTACAAATCTTCCAGATAAATGGTTGCAGGCTCCAGATAACAATCCTCCAATAATTAATACTGAAATTAATCTAAACAAAACAGATATTAACCTTCTTTCTGATTTAATAATAACTTCTGGTAGTGACACTGAAACAGATAATGATAGTGTTTCTGATTTAGTAAGTCCTCAAATTAAAACTAGGAGAGGCATGCTCATTAAGAAACCTGAGGTATATAGTCCATAATACATTTGGTAGAAAGAAAATGGAGCTCCTAGAAGGAATTGATAAAGAACTGAAAGAATTTGAAGAAGAGAACCGAGGAGTGTTTAATTTACTCGGACAGACCTGCCCTGTACCAAATTGTACAGAAAGAATATTCTATAAACCTGCCAACTTGTATGAACATTGGAACAATGTACATAAAAGGATTAAAACGTTATTCAAGTGTTCCTCATGTGGGAAAAAGTTTAAGAGAAAATGTGACATTAATCGTCATCATAGGGTTTTTGGACATTCTGATTTGGAAACTGTGGAAGCAGATAACTTGGGTTACATGAGTCCAGGAGATGTTTTGCCACCACGTGTGCCATCAGCTGCTGATAAACTGTCAATAAGGGATCAATTAAGAGTTCAGGCCAGTCAGAAACGGAAGAGAGGCAAGGACAATGTAAATGACTATTCTGCAGTTGGAGAAGTTGTGTGTCGGGATGAGGAGGTCATCGAGTGTGATGGACAAGTTGTAAAAAAACAGAAAACAGAACTGGATTAGAGAAGGAGAGAAACAAAGTATAAAAGAAATTAAGAACTTTGAGGGTTTTGTGTCAGATTAAAAAAAAAACCAACCTATGTTTTTTTGTTTTTTTAAAAGCAGGGAGGAATGTGACAGAGTCACATTTTTTTTTTGTAACTCACCTATTTTCGTCCTGATTTTCATAGGAAAATCTGAAAGTTCTATCTAAAAGTATTATTTCATACATGGGCAGTAATGTCCATCCAATTCACCTATTTTCTGCAGTTATTTTGATTTTTTTGAACATACAACTGTTTGGCGTTTTGGAATGCTTGCTCTTGGCAACTCTCCTATTTTCGCCATGTTTTCCACACTAATGCTTAAAAGTCAATCTAAAATCATTATTATGTGGATGGGCGATGATATCCATCAAATTTACGTATTTTTCACATTCATTTGGCTTAGTTTTTCACCTATAACTCTTTGGCGATCTAAAAGTTACAGAATTTTTGGTCAAGTTTCTCGTATTTGGCAAAGGTTGAAAATCGCCATTTTGCCTTCTTCATGGTCACCAAAAGCAGTTAAAACAAGCATTTTGATTGGCTTAGACATTTAAAAAGGGAGATAATTTTAACTCTGGAATAATCTTTCTACTGATAGGCCCAGAGTGTTGGTCAAACTATCAGTCAGCCAATGGACCTAGTCACGGACTTTTCATGTTGAATTTTGGCTATAAATTCGTAGTTTTTTCTCACTTCAGTGTTCAGTTGGTGATTTTTCCCTGGGCAATTACTAGCCCTTCTGAAAGGTCAGCCTTTTGAGCCATGCCTCTTTCGAATCATTTAACTCCAGTACTTTAAATAAATGTGAAACAAAATGATTTCATTTATGCTAAACAATTTAATTTCAAAAATTTCAAAGTCAAATAAATAAATAAATGTCAAACAAAATGATTTAATTACTTTTAAACAATTTAAACTTCAAAAATTTCAAAGTCAAATAAATAAATGTAAAACAAAATGATTTAAGGTAAAAGTAAATTAAAGTTTCTAAATTTTACTGAAATAATGCCCCAGTGAATAAAGACAGATTAAAAGTATCTAAAGTTTAAACAGACCTAGACAATGGTTATAAAGGTTGTTTTTTTTTAGAGTAAAATCGACACAACAAACAAATGTACAAATTTCACAAAATAAACTGTTATAGATTCCATTTCAGAGTTAGTGATTTATAGAACCTGGTCTAGTTTGGGTAACACGGCCACCCATTTCGTGAAGTCCTAACAATCACCCGAAGCCCGAACTGTTACAGCTATTACATGATCTTATATTGCATCACTTCAGGATAGTTAAGTTGTGGCACACAGGAATAATAGTTTCCATTATTGTGCCGCCAATATTAGGCATTTGAGCGCATACATTTGACGCTCAGCCGTTTTCATTGGAATGAATGATAGGATATGTGTATCCTTCAGTTCATTTGTTTCTATTGATTACATTGAGGTTATGGTGTCTGTTATTGTACATTCGCCAGAAGCTTCCCTCACGAGAGGGTTTTCTTCTTAAGGGAAGTTTTGTTCTTCATATCATTCTCCGCTCTCAGTGGCATTACGGAGTATGTCTGATGTGAGGGAGCTTTGTGGTCACTATATTATTGCTGTCTGTACCAGTAATGATTAATAATGTGGGTGAGGAGGTTTTGACATATATTTGAATCCCCCACACTCACACTGTCGCATATATATATTTTAATACATACATACTTGCGTTTGGGTCGTGCTGGATGGCGCCCTCACTGGCATATATGCAGTTCTGTTGCATTAGTGCCGGTGTTTATTTTCTGATTTCTAATATACAGGCACTTATTTTATCATCATATTAGCTGCAATTTGAGTTTATAGGTGACTGCATAACCATTTAGTGGTTTTTAGATAATTACAGGCTGGAACTTTATGCACTCACGCAATATGTGATTATGCTATCGCTTTGGTGGACCTTGAAGTTATTATATATTTTGGGGGCGGGTTGAGTTGGAGCCGGTTAATCATACCTACCTCCATTTCTAGATCCTGGTCTCTATTTTATCGGTTCTCAAATCGCATATTCTCACGTGTTTATAGTTGTAGATACCAAATAGTACACGTTGGAGAGTGTTCTTACCAGATTTAATATTTCTGAGGCCTCCTGTGAATGATCTTGAAGCGTGTTTTCTCTGCAGAGATTGTTCATCGTATCTCGCTTTTGTATGTGTATGTTATATTATTATTTCACTGATTTTGTCGTACCTGTATACACCGTCTGCAGTGCATACTTTGTAGCGGATAATGTTATTTACCATAATCATCGCTATAGCCTTGGCTTGTGAAGTGGCATTATGCATCATTTTTTATTCATGAATTAATCTTTGAGTGCCTGATCGATATTTATTTATATCGTTTCCGGGTTCTGTTTATTGATTCCAGAGCTCTCCCCTCTTTCTTTTGAAGATATGTTCAAAAAAGGGGGAGGGGGGGGCATTTTGTCCACATCTCTGGCTTATTGGGTATGTAACTATTAAGGAAGCTGTTTTGTCCGTTCTATATTTGGCGATCAGCTGTAGAACTATTGTTTGGCGTACGTTTATGGGCAATTTTCTCTCATTTTCAATATGCCATTCTAATTTTTAGGGCTTAGTCCAGACTAGTCTTAACAAGTGTTTGACCACCGAGGTGGTATTAGTCCCCTATGGTGCTTTTGTGACATAAGGTGTTTTTGTCACAGAAAACACTAGAGTTTCTAAGCATCTTGGATTTTGAAAAAAAAATATTGAGCGTGCATAATCCCCTCACAACCCTTTATCCATGTACCATATATGAAAGGCATAGCTTGAATCATGTTGGAAGGAGGGGTGGTAACATAAAATAGAGAAAAAAGCTTAAAAAACACAACAAAAATGGCCGCCATTCTGCCATCTTGGATTTTGAAAAATAAATATTGACTGTGATCATCCCCTCAGAACCATTTATCCATGTACCAAATATGAAAGGTGTGGCTTGAAGCATGTTGGAGGGAGAGGTGGTAACATAAAAACAGACAGACAGACAGGCGGACAGACAGAGAGACAGATGTTAGATTTTGAAAAAAAAATATTGAGCGTGCATAATCCCCTCACAACCCCTTTATCCATGTACCATATATGAAAAGTGTAGCTTGAACCATGTTGGAGGGAGCAGTGGTAACATAAAATAGAGAAAAAAGCTTAAAAAACACAACAGAAATGGTTGCCATGGCGCCATCATAAATTTTGAAAAAAAAATATTGAACGTGCAACATCCTATTACAACCCTCTATCCATGTGCCAGATATAAAAAGTGTAGGTTGAACCATGTTGGAGTGAGGGGTGGTAACATAAAATAGAGAAAAAGCTTTAAAAAACACAACAAAAATGGCCGCCATGCCACCATCTTGGATTTTGAAGGAAAGAAATTGAACCTGCATCATCCCCTCCCAACCCTTTATCCATGTGCCAAATATGCAAAGTGTAGCTTAAACCATGTTGGTGGGAGGGGTGGTAACATGAAAATAGAGAAAAAAAGCTTAAAAAACACAACAAAAATGGCCGCCATTCCGCCATGTTGGACTTTGAAAAAAAAATTTTGAGCGTGCATCATCCCTTCAGAACCATTTATCCATGTACCAAATATGAAAGGTGTAGTTTAAAGCATGTTGGAGGGAGAGGTGGTAACATAAATAAAAAACAGACAGACATATGGACAGATGGGCAGATGGACGGACAGACGGACAGACAGACAAACGGACAGACGGACGGAGTGCAATCCTATAGTCCCCTTATGGTTCCCGTAGGGGACTAAAAATTGTTTATTTGTTACATCCTAATTAACATGATTTAATGCTTGGATTTAGGATTTACATGATTGGGATCCATATCAGGGTGTGTCTCTTCTATTATGGTATAAAGAGACATACATGTAAATTCTAATTATTCTAATTATCTTCATCATGGATTGAAAGATTTGATCTATGTTGATCTACTATTTTGGAAGTTCTAGGCCCTCCACCTTTTTACGATTCAGCTAGTCTGGATCATTGTTTACAGTATAAAAATATGAAAAAAATTATAGTAATTTATATATTTTTTATACTCACCAATGATCCAGATGGGAATGGCCCTCCCATGAGTGGGCAGTACTGGGCACTCATACCTCCCCACTGAATTATTATATTATAATCTTTTTTACAAAGAATGATGTTGGCGCCAGTTTTGGTGACTTCCTGGCGTCTGCGCATGCACAGAGGGTAAATGTGTGGAGGGCCAGATAGGACTTCTAATTTTCGGTTTTGCATGCAAATTTTGGGGATTGGGGGGGGGGGGGGGGCAAAATTTTTGAGTTAGCACCAGCTAGTCTGGGTCATTGGTAAATATAAAAAATACATAAATTACTATAAATTTTTTCATATTTTATTTATTCACAATACGATTTTACCTTATGAGAATTCACTTTCAAAAATATTTGATTTTCCCTTCAATTAAAGAGCATTTGCAACAGAAAATGAAAGTGTCAATAACACTGTAGCTCAACTTGACAAACTTGAACTTGGTAAGTTATAAATGAAATGGCAAAATTGAAGATCATTGGTACCAAGGTTATTTGATGAAATTTCAATATAACAGCATTGAGTGTGCCAAACGTCAGAGTAATCCATGCATTTTTAAATGTAAACTGTAAGACTGGCTAAAGGCAGAATGTTGATACACAAATGCAGTATGTTCAGAGGTTATTGTAAATGGCCACTTTTTTCACAGAAATGAATGCTAATCAATAGCTTTTATCTGAAGGTCTTGCCTAATGAGCACACCAAGTTCAAAAACAATCCTATGATAAATATGGCCTGTAGGCCATGTCAAAGAAGAATGTTGGTGCACAAATGCAATAAATTCAAAGATTGTTGCTAACAGCAATAGTTTTTGATGGAAATGAAAAGAAAATCAATAGCTCCTATCTTTGGCAACCTGCATAAGCATACAAAGTTTCAAAACAACCTGATAATGAATGTGCCCTCTGAGGCATGCCAAAGGAAGATGTTAATGCACAAATGCACTAAGTAGTAGGTCATTGCTTGTGGCAATGGTTTTGTTTGTTTTTTTTTTGGGGGGGGGGAGTATGGAAATTCATAAATATACCCTGCAGAGAGTACAAAAGGGATAGGCTGATGCACAAGTGCAGTAAGTTCAAAGGCTGGTGATAACGACAATAATTTTTTATGGAAATGAAAAAAAGCAATAGCTCACATCTAGAGGTCACCCCGAACACACATACCAAGTCTCAAAGTGATCCGATCATAAATGTACCCTGAAGGGTGTGTTAAAGGGAAATATTGAGGTCTGACTAAACTAAGTTCAAAGGTCAGTGGCAACATTTTTTGACAGAAATGGAAGAAAATCGACAGCTCCCATTTAGATGTCAACCCACACAAACACACCAAGTTTGCAAGTGATCCAATCATAAATGTGCCCTGCAGGGTGTGTCAAAGGGAAATATTGATGTTTAACTGCACTAAGTTTTTACTAAGTTCATCGAAGGTCATTGCCAGTGGCAACATTTTTTGACGGAAATTGAAGAAAATCGATAGCTCCCATCTAGAGGCAACCCCAAACAAGCATACACAGTTTCAAATCTGATCATAAATGTGCCCTGTAGGGCATGCCAAAGGAATATATTGATGCCTGACTAAACTAAGTTCAAAGATCATTGCCAGTGTCAACATTTTTCTGATGGACGGAAATGGAAGAAAATTGATAGCTCCCATCTAGAGGTCACCCCAAACAAGCATGCCAGGTTTCCAATCATAAATGTGCCCTGTAGGGTGTGCCAAAGGGAAATATTGAGGTCTTCTGACTAAACTAAGTTCTAATGAAAGTGTCAATGACACTGTAGCTCAACTTGTCAAGACATGTACATGTATGTATGCGACACAGCAGTGACAAACATCTAGGTAATGACCTGATAACAAAGGTACATATAAAGTATTGTAACGGCCTGTACATAAATACTGATCGTAGCCTGTAACAAATGTATAGGTAAAGTATTGTAAAGGTGGGTGACAGTCAGATGCTAAACTAGAAAAGAAATCTTTGAGTCCCAGAGTGGGTCTGACTGAACCCCAAAATATTTGTTCTCATAGCACAGTGATAACAAAGGCACCCCAAAACACACTCATTCCTGTCCCAAGGTGAAAACAAAGGTACCTAAGAAGTTTCGTGAAGATCAGTTCATAAATATGAGCTGTATAGAAGTTGTGACAAAAAACTGATTGGACCTAATTTCGGTACAAAATGGCCACTGGCAGCCATCTTGAATTTTGGACCACACTCAAAAACACTCGTTCTCGTCCCAAGGTGATAGCAGGGGTACCCAAGAAGTTTCGTGAAGATCGGTTGATAAATACAGCCTCTAGCCCGAGCCGTATTGACATGTGTACTTACTGTGTGTAAGTAGCACTGAAAAAATGAAAGTTCATCTAATTTGCATAATTTCTGCACGAGAAAAAAACCTGTATTATATGTGATGTATCCCATGGTACTAAACATTCATACCAAAAATTATTCAAATCAGAGATTTCATGTGGAAGTTCTGTGCAAAAATCTGATTGCCCCTAATTTTGAACAAAATGGCTGCCAGCGGCCATCTTGAATTTTGGAACGCACCCCAAAACACTCGTTCTCGTCCCACGGTGATACCAAAGGTACCCAAGAAGTTTCGTAAAGATCAGTTCATAAATGCGGCCTCTAGCCCGAGCCGTATTGGCATTTGCACTGACAGTGCTGAAAGTAACACTAAATACATCAAAGTTAGTCTAATTTGCAGAATTTACGTACGAGAAAACGTACGAGAAAAAAACCTGTATTATATGTGATGTATCCCATGGTACTAAACATTCATACAAAAAATTATTCAAATCAACGCTTTCATATGGAAGTTCTGTGCAAAAAACAGATTTCTGCATCGTCGGTACAAAATGGTGGCTGGCAGCCATCTTGAATTTCGGACCGGACCCCAAAAAATTCGTTCTCGTCCCACAGTCATAACAAAGGTACCTAAGAAGTTTCGTAAAGATTGGTTCATAAATACGGCCTCTAGCCCGAGCCGTATCCAATTGTTGACGTACGGACAGACGGACAGATGGGCCATGACAAAAGATCAAATTTGGCTTCGCCAAAGTTGAGCTAAAAATGTTGGCCGTGACAACATTTTTTGATGGAAATGGAAGAAAATCGATAGCTCCCATCTAGAGGTCACTCCAAACAAGCATGCCAGGTTTCAAAGCAATCTGATCATAAATGTGCCCTGTAGGATGTGCCAAAGGGAAATATTGAGGTCTGACTAAACTAAGTTCTAAGAACGTTGGCCGTGGCAACCTTTTTTGACGGAAATGGAAGAAAATTGATAGCTCCCATCTAGAGGTCACCCCAAACAAGTGTGCCAGGTTTCAAATCAATCCGATTATAAGTGTGGCATGGAAGGGTGTGCCAAAGGGAAATATTGAAGTCTGACTAAACTAAGTTCTAAGAATGTTGGCCGCGGCAACATTTTTTGACGGAAATGAAAGAAAATCGATAGCTCCCATCTAGAGGTCACCCCAAACAAGCATGCCAGGTTTCAAAGCAAACCAATCATAAATGTGCCCTGTAGGGTGTGCCAAAGGGAAATATTGAGGTCTGACTAAACTAAGTTCTAAGAATGTTGGCCACGGAAACATTTCTTGTCGGAAATTGAAGAAAATTGATAGCTCCCATCTAGAGGTCACCCCAAATAAGCATACCAAGTTTCAAAGCAATCTGATCATAAATGCAACCTGTGAGGTGTGCCAAAGGAAATTGTGGACGTACGTACGTCGACAGACGAGAAGTGATGGCAATAGCTCAGCTTGACTTTGTCATGTTGAGCTAAAAATGATGTGGAAAGGTATTTTTCTGTTTCTTTTCTTTGTACATGGATAATCACACCACTCCATTAATAATGACATTGTGTCAACAAATTCATTATTTATTTTGGGTTTGACGTCAACTTTATCCTACAATTCATAATTCAAAAATAGTGGCGAGGAAGGGAGTAGTTTGGGCGGTATGGCCAGTATATGGAGGCTAGCATGACATGCTGCAGGCAAATCTCTACAATTCCTATGCCTTCTCCAGACCTTGAAGCCTATGATTGGGCAAAGTTGACTAGACTGGTCACTGTCATATACAGAATTCCTAGGAGTAGGGAATAGGTGTGGGATAGAACTCTCTCTTTGGAAAACATCATTTTGGACCTTTTTTCTTCTCTTTTTGAGAGAGAGGGGAGGGGGGAGGTTGTGATTTTTTTGGAGGAGAGGGAGGGGGTGTCACAAATTAGAATTTAACATTAATAAACATTTGTTATGCAATGATGAATTTTACTTCATTTTGGAACATTCCTGAACAGTGTTTTTTTAAACAACATGACTCAAATACATCAAATACAGCCCTGAATGCAGCTGAAGCATCAAGAATCCTTTAGAATCACAAAATGCTTTCATTCAGAAGCCCTTTCAATACTTTTCAATGGATGTGCTGAGTTTATTCCGGTACTAAAATCAATACCTCATTTATAATTTGTTGCATATTGGTCATTTTAAAAATGTAAAGCTGGTATTAACTCCCTTCATTCTAATGTCAAATTGAATGACATGAATAGTTTTTCAGAATTTCTATTGCATTGATATGTGTAAGGCTGATGGTTTGGCAGAGCCTTGAAGTCTAGTCTCAGTTGACTGCATTGATTAAAAACCATTGCTAGCCTAGCTCAGCAGTTGTCAAAGGACTTTGTCATAATTGCATGCTGGGGCACTTCTTCTAAGACAACAAAATATGCCAAAGTCAAAATTATGTCTGAAGAGGTAAAATTGAATGATACTGGGAAGATGGTGAACCACTGCTGTCTAATATATTGTTGGAAAGTGCTCATACAGTTCATTACAACAATCTGACAAATTACCAGCCTTCCCTCATAAGCTATGTTTTCTGGGCCAAAAATGAAGATTTTTAATTATTCAAGAAAGTGCTTGGCAAGTGTTGTCCACTTCCTGTGTTAGGTGAAGGGTCAACATAATTTAATCCCCTGCACATTGATGTGAAAATCCATAAATTTCAACCTGCAAATTTTTCCTATGACACAGCTATGAATTTAATCAATCTGACAAATTACCAACCTTCCCTCATAAGCTATGTTTTCTGGGCCAAAAATGAAGATTTTTAATTATTCAAGAAAGAGCTTGGCAAGTGTTGTCTTCTTCCCATGTTAGGTGAAGGGTTGACATAATTTAATCACAGAGCTCTGTCAAACAAGATTGATGAATTTATTAAATTCCTTGTTGTGAAACAGGCAAAATTTGCTGCTTAATCTTTTACTCAATGCAGAACGATATCAAAATTGATTATTACAAATATAATTTTTTTAATTTTTCAACAAATTTCAGCAAAACCATATCATGTGACCCCTCATTGGAACAAGCTCATTCCAAAGAGGGGTCACATGATATGGTTTTGTTGAAATTTTTTGAAAAATAGTATTTTTTCAGCTGCTGAATTTGCATATCATGCGGGCGGATGTGTCCGATTCGTTGGGTAAAGGGTTAAAATTCAGAAATGTGCAGAGGATTAAGAATACATCAAAGCACTAACACGGAGAAATGATAACAATCATTAAAATCATTGTTGAAGTGCATACAATAAAGAGAAGATAAAACATGCTTACTTGTCATATTTTTTATAGTAACTTGGTGTCTTGTCTGAAATAAAATATAAACACACATACTGTACTTGAATTGTGATTACAAAGTGGTATTATTCTCAATCAGATTGAAATTGGGTTGCGACACACTAGTGATCAAGATTTCATCAATAAAACAAGACTGAATGAAAAAAAAGTAAAACAGGAGCTCAGATTCAATATTCTCAGATTTCTTTTCTTCTGAGGATATTCTCTAATTCTGAGTGGGAAAAAATGAAAAGATAATTTCAGCCAAATTACGATTGACTCTTGGCCCGGTCGAAAATCTCTGTCAACGTTTGTGATTACAGTACTGTAGAATCCTACAAAATCAAAATCATATTTTGCTATATTTATTTTACAGTAACTGTTGTATATTTAACACTTAAAGAACCTAATTCTGACTTTGATCACATTTTTGGTAACATAACAGGTGCCCCAACATGCAGTCTTTGGGTTTACTCACAAGTTACATTCTAAGTATTTTGGTAGTTGTTTTTAGACTTGCAAAAAAAATGCCGCAAAGTCAAAGGATGTAGACTGTCAAATTGTAGCAAAAATATGTAAAAATCTTGAGGCCCCTAAGGGTTAAGCTAAAACAAATTTTCAAGCTGATCAAAATATATACTACTCAAAGTTTGCTAAGCACCAAATAATTGACACATCATTGTGAAATTTGCTTGTGACATATTTGCGATAGTTTTAGTGGATGATTGGTATGATTGAGGAATGTATTGAGATGGTCCCCAGTGTTTAAATTAGCTCTCTTGACAGGCAGACTTTTCGTGACAGTCATGGAAAGCATGTACCCCTTGATTTTCATGATGTTTTCGTGTACTGTCTACATGTACATGACATGTGTAGGGTATTCAATCTTCATTTCAACACAAACCCTTGTGATTTGATGATTGAATATGGCAAATGCAAATGGAAGACATTTGTCTGAAGCAGAAATGTGGCGGGCTGTGGGGATGGTGGAGCAAGGTGCTACCCATCGTCAGGTTGGTGAAGCCGCTTGTGAACACCATACGGTGATCACCAGAGCCTGGGCAAGATTTCAGCAGTATGGCATACCAGTAAGATGGCATGGTGGTGGCAGACACAGGGCAACATCTGCAGCTGAAGACCAGTTTTTGATCATTCAGGCCCATAGACCGGTTTTTGATCATTCAGGCCCGTAAGAACCACTTTACCACAGCAACCCAGCTTCGCAGAGACCTTCAGAATGCATCAGGGGTTAATGTTTCGATGCAGACTATCCGGGCAAGGTTGCACAAAGGTGGTCTCCGATCGAGAAGAACATGTATTCGCATTCCGCTGTCCCAGAACCACCACCAGGCACGATATGAATGGGCCATGGACCACATTGGATGGACCAGAGAACACCGGCGTCCTGTCCTTTTCATAGATGAGTAAAGGCGTTCTAGGGTATGGAGAAGACCAGGAGAGAGCCATGCAGCCAACAGTGTGGAGCATGACCGCTATGTTGGAGGGTCAATCATGGTTTGGGGCGGCATCAGCAGGGATGGACATACAGAGTTCTGTGTCCTTGAATGTGGTACATTGACTGCACAGTTGTATATTGATGAGATCCTGGATGTCCACATCAGATTGTATGCAGGTGCAGTGGGTGATAGATTCATTCTGATGGACAATAATGCCCATCTTCATGTTGTCCATGCTGTCGGGGAGTCCCGACAGAGGGAGGGGATTGAGCATATGGACTGGCCAGCAAGATCCCCTGACCTCAATACTATCGAACATGTCTGGAATGAGTTGCAGCTTGCAATTTCAGCCCTTCCAGTCCAGCCAAGAAGTGTCCAGGAGCTTGGTGCTGGTCCAAGAATGGAACAACATCCCACAAAGGACCACCAGGAACCTGATTGGGAGCATGAGAAGACGTTGTCAAGCAGTAATTAACAGTAGTGGGTCTCATACTCGATATTAAACCCATACCAGTTTGCTCCATCAACTTTTTAGCAAATTGAAAAATTTCCTCTTTTACCAATAATATCCATTTTCCATGGTTATCGTATTCAAAAGCTAAAGAATAATGTCAAACACAAATAAAATCTTAATTTCTGTACTTAAATCAATAAAGATATAATTAAATAAAATATATATACCCTTTTCATTACAATATTTCAACTAAAACGTAAAACAGGTAGTTGGATATACTTGGTGCTTAGCAAACTTTGAGTAGTATATGAATTTGGGATGCAGGATAGTTGCTGAAACCGATGACATATCAAAGATACATTTTTGTTTCTTATAAAAGTAAAAGTAGCATATAAATCACAGATAATTAATTATGCGCAATCAAAGTGTGCTTGAAAAACAGCAAACATTGAGAGAGCCCCTTTTAAAAATTTAGCAAAAATAATGTTTTCAGATGAATATCATTTTCCGATGAAATATCGTTATTGATTCAAATGAGATGTAGTAATTTGGAATAAATTGGGAAAAAGTTCTGATTTATGATTTGATAAGGTACACGTGTGAAAGGAATTGTAGTCATGGTGAGATAAATCTTTTACAGTTGGAATTTAAATAAATAAATTACATAAACTGAGAATATCAGCAATGATATAGGCTGGGTAACCTACTTTTGACATTATCGATATATGTGACCGATAACTAACTTATTGGCATATGCAGACAGCTTATACTGGCTGCTGGCTTGCCTTTAGTTAATTACTTATAAGTTATAGATGAAATTCCTGTTAACTGAATAAAAAATTTGTAATTTATTGAAAAAGTATATTTATAACCCCCAAATGTCCCAACTCTCTGACACCTATAGTCCCAGCCCCATCAACATGAACATTTAACCTTTTACCTAATGAAATGGCTGCATCCATCCACATAATTTACAAATTGAGCAGTTGAATAAAAAAAAAATCATCCAAATTGTATCGTGATCACTCATTGGAATGAGCACATTGAACTTGTTCCAATGATAGGTCACATGATAAGTTTTAATTATATTTTTGAAAAAAAAAAATTATAATGTCAAATTCTGATATTAAATTCAAAACAAGATACAATAAAATAAATGCTCAACTGATCCCAGGATGTAGGAAATGACTTGTATAGTTGAATATTGATTTATTGAATATCACCATTAACTGAATATTTTTTTCTTGCAAAGTGAGTATTCATTTAATAGGGTTCTACAGAACAGAAACAAATTAATTAAATCAAATTATATTTTACATTACAATGAACAGACAATTCATCAACTGGCCCAGAATAGTTGCCCCTGGATTAGAATAGAATAATGGAACATATTTTTATACGGCAACAAATGGCCCAAACTAGCTGGTGCAAACTCAAAATAATCCAGGGCCAAACACAAATTTTGCCCCAATCCCCAAAATTTGCATGCAAAACCGAAAAAATCAAGTCCTAGATGGTCCTCCATACTTTTCAGTTCTGCGCATGTGCAATATCCAGGAAGGCACCGAAACTGGTGCCAACCATCATTCTTTCTTTGTTTGGCCCTAAAGTCAGCAACATTCAACTGACATCTGTGCTTTTAAATCTCATTTTTGAGGATGCCAGACACAAATCAATGGTAAAATTAGTGGATCCAAGGACATAAATGGATGATGGAAGTGAACAACGGTGGTTAGTTCTGTTCAGGGCTGTAACTTCATAATTTTCATAAAAATTATTTCATGTTTCCCAATTTCATGTTACCCAAATTCGGGACATCTGCCTATGTCATCATTCTTGCTAATGATTTATCCAATGTTAAGTGTTCCTTCCCTATTCCTCCTTGAAGCCCTCCTGTTAAACTCCCAAGCTTTTTGGCTTATTTTTATCGAAATGTTTTATTAAATTTCTTGGGAGTTTAACATGTGTAACAGAATGTTTATTCTGTTTATCCCCATGGTTACGTCCTCACCCTAGGGGTGTAGGGTCATTTGGGTCATGCGTCTTCTATCCTATGTATCGTTTTTTCTTCATTTGAAGATCTTGCTTTACATCTGGTAGCTTTAAAATCGTTTACTGACTTTGGGCCTTTTTTCTCTGAGCCTGATGTCTTGTTTCCAGTCTTTTCCTTGACGTTGTTTACATTGGCAACATCCTTAAATATATGTAGTACTTAGTTATTATTACTATAGTATTGTTGTAAGATATATTAATTAATATTCCGGTAGTGTAGCAATAATTTTTGGAATTTTGTCCACACTTAGGCTCTATCGGGATACCCTTGGGCTCTTCACATTCCCTTTGGGAACTTGGGCTTTTGTCAAAATTTTTTCGAAAACTTTTTGAATTTAGTTTTTTGATTTTGATTTTGATTGTTGTTTGTTATGTATCTTTATCATATATTTATTGTGGAGTTTGTGAGAGTACAATCAACTTTGTTTTGATTAATCATGAAAGCTTATTGCTCAAAATGCAAGACGAGGAAGTCTTCCTCAGATTTACATGCGTGTTGCCTTGCCTGTAGTCGATGTACTTCTTCAGATTCTTGTCCTACATGTGTCGATTGGGATGACAAACATTGGAAGCGGGTGTCACGGTACATTGTTAGCGGTGAGAGGCCTATGTACTCTCACCGCCAGGTCATTCAAGTTTTTCAGTTTCTTTTTCAGAGGAACAAGAACATGGTGATGGTAATGTGACACCCACCAAAAGTGTGCTACTGTTGTCGCACTCTGACGAGCAAACAGAGCTAGCTGCTATGGTGCTCTTGAATATTAGGCAAGGGATAAGGCCACTGGGCGGTGGTCTTAATCCTTTGCCGGCAGCTAGCTCGACCAGTGAAGTGGTTACACCATCCATAAGAGCCATAACACTGGGTCTGTTGCGGTCGAAGGAAGTGTAGAGGGTAGAGCGAGCACATTAAAAACAAAAGCTCTCCCAGCGACGACGGAACTAGGGAGGAAGCCAGCAAGTTTCTTGTCAGGAGGCTCAGAGAGGTCTGAAAAGGCCGCGAGCGGGAGAGGTCCCTCTCTAACCGAGCAACATCTGGGCTAGATGTTGTAATGAGAAACTTGCGCGGGCCAGAGCTTATGTCCACACCTGCCACTCGGGATGCTCCGTCCAGACTGCAGTCGGCTTGGCTGCAGTCATGGCTTCTTCTGCTATGATAACTAAGCACACATGACTGCATCCTAGCTACCCGACTTCAGATATCCAGCCAGTTGCACGAAGAAGGAACCACTCTTCGCCCATGAAGTCGGACTGTCCGGTAGCTAGGGAACCAAGGCTTCGATCATTGGGACGTTCGGAGAAGAGATCCATCTCCGGAACGCCGTCTCAGGAGCAGCAAGCGGCTAAAAACAGAAAAATTGCTCCTCAAGCCTAGGTTACGGACTTGCTGTTGCAGATTGCGCAGCTGATCGCAGCATCCCAGCAAGTGCGGGGGCAGCCTCCCTCAGACTCAGAAACTGAGCTGTCAGACAGTGCTGGGTTGGGCCAGTCATCTGTTCACGCAGATGCAATGGATCAAGATTCTCAACTGATTCAGTCGGATGGTCGGACGGTGAAAGGGATAAGGAAGAGGATTACCCTTCCCTTTTGGAACAACATATGGTTGTGATGGATTTTATCCATCAATACTATCTTGAGTTTGTTCCACCGAATCAGAAAGCTGTGACAACAAGGGAGAAAATGCTGGCGTCTCTAGACGCAGACTTTATATGGAGGAAGGAAGAAGTTCTTTCTTTCCCGATTCAGTCTAGGCAGGTGTTGCAGGCCTTCGGCCATGTAGACAAAGCCATATTTAACCTCTCGAGTGTGAGGAAAAAAGGCGGTTTCTTTTCAACATCTTCCATAAATATGCCGTTCCTTGGATCACGTTCATTTAAAACGGTTGGAGAAGATGTTCAGAGAGCTCCACTGCATTTGGATGAGCTGGCCAGGGATTCAGACATATCCTTACCTGCTTCATTCAATATTCGCTCAGATGTAATGGAAACTCCATTTCATCGAATAGAGAGAATTTGGATGCCATGTCTTATGCAGATCACCTTACCAGTGTGGAGCAATGTCTTAATGGGAAGGAATTTGAGGACTTCTGTACCTCACTTAGAGTTCTTTCCAGGGCAATCATGTATGCCACATATAACTCCGCCCTGACAATGGCTAATCTGGAGTTAATTATACGTGATGCTGCCCTTGCATCGTTATCACTTATAGATGACAAGGTGAAAAGCACTCTCCAGGTCGCTCCGGTCTCCAGACATAATCTTTGACGACAAGCTTTCGTTAGTATATGAATAGGCTACTAAGAAAGCATCCAGTGCTCTGCTCTTGAAGTAGGCATCTCAACAATCCACTTCAGCAGACCGGGGTAAGCGAGGAGGTTCCAAATCAAAATCATCAAAAGGGAACTCCTCGTGAGGGTACAAGAAACCCTCATACAATTACTCCGGAGGTCGTCAACACAGCGACTCGGGAAAGGAGCGTAGGTCTGATCGTACGGTCAGATGCTCCTAAGCCGACGGGGTGAGGATGTAGTTTCTCCTCTCGTAAGCCTCGCAGGTGATGGTCAAGACCTCTATTGCTTGTCAGTTGGCGGAAGGTTATCAAACTTCGCGAAAAATGGGATAGAAGTCACGGAAGATCAGTGGGTGAGAAGTGATGTCTCGGACAGCCTACAGATATCATTCCGAGCGAAACCTCCACTAACGAGATCTCCGCGTAGGACAAATCTTCTGGCGGATCCTTTCAAAAGAGAGTCTCTCCTAGTGGAGGTAAGGCTCTCTTATTAAAGGAAGCAATAGAGGTCATCGAGAATCAAAATTCTCAGAGTTTTTACAGTCACCTGTTCCTCGTACCGAAGCCAGACGGCTCGTTTCGACTATGTTCAGAGTGTGCTTCTATTACTCTGACATCTCCCTTTCATTGTAAACGAAAAAAACTTGGATCTAGCTTCGTGCAAGTCGTTCACTCACTTGGGAATGAGCTTCGAGACTCACAACAATCTGCATTAACAGCGAGGGAATTCATGCGACTGATGGGGCTGTGTGTAGTGGCTGTGGATCTTATTTTGATGGGCTGCTTGCGCAAGCATCCCCTCCAGATATTCTTTACTCAGAACTAGAGTGTGAAGATGCATTTGCCAGAAACCAGTATTGTTTTAACGAACCTAGTAAAATAAAAGGTTCAGATTTGGGCAGATCTTCAGTGGTTAACTCAGGGAGTTCCACTGCAGCTGCCGGATCCGGCTTTCACAATTATGACGGACGCGAGTCAGATGGGCTGGTGAGCAACCCTAAGTCCCGCAGACTTGAAGTGTCAGGGTCTTTGGGACTCTCGGTTCCTAGGGAAGCACATCAACATCAAAGAGATGATGTGAATATGGCTTGCACAGCAACATTGGATTCGCCTAATAGCGAACGTCCACGTTCAAATTCTGTCGGGCAATTCAACAGTAGTTGGTTACCTCAGGAACCAGGGTGGCACTCACTTGATTCTATTATGTGAATTGATGGAGAAGATTCTCCTATATGTCATGAATCATGGTGTTCATCTCTTTGTCCATCATATACCGGGTCGTCTGAACGTATTAGCAGACTCGCTTTCTCGGAAAGGTCGTCTGTTGCCATCGGAGTGGACTCTCAACAAGCGAATATTCAGACAGATTTTCTACCAGTGGGATCGTCCCATGATAGATCTTTTTGAGACACACCTGAACAATCAGTTACTGACCTTTGTGCCGACATGCCCAAATCATCGAGCGTACACAGTAGATGCTCTGTCTATTTCATGGGACAGGATGATAGGATATGCATATCCTCCAACTCTGTTGATTCAGCAGATTCTGCATGGGAAACATTTTACAGGGCGCGCAGTGGACGCAATTTCTAACTGCAGGAGGTCCTCTTTGTTGAACTATGCAGCGAAGTGGAGGGTTTTCTTCTGTTGGTGTAAGGATCAGTCGATAGACGTATACAATCCATCCATACCAAATATTGCTGATTTCCTGGTCTACTTGTTTGACGATCTCAAACTGCAGCCCATCACTATTAATGGCTATAGGTCTATGTTATCAGATACTTACTCTCATCATGATAAGTTGGCTATTGGATCAAAAACTTCATTATCCAAGCTAGTTAGAAATTTCTCTATCAATAGACCTAGAACCCTCAGATTAATTACTAAGTGGAATTTGGCTTGGGTTCTGTTGAAGCTCAAAGAAGCTCCTTTTGAGCCATTGGACGTTGTAGAGTTCAAATTCTTGACCTATAAAATGGCATTTCTCTTAGCCTGTGCATCTGCTAGAAGAGTCAGTGAACTTCATGCTTTATCTGTTGATGAATCTCACTACCATAGTGTCGGTAATACCATTACCCTCACTACAGAAGTGGGGGTTTTAGCTAAGAATCAGATTCCAGACAAGCGACCGGAGCCTATTGTCATTAAGGCTTTACTGTCCTCCGATAACCGTAGACCTTTGCTGTGTCCAATCAGGGCAATGCGCATTTATAAACGTCAATCAGATTTTGTTAGAAAAGTAAGAAAACGTTTCTTTCTTTCATTGATTCCTAACAGAAAGGATATTTCTGTTCATGCTGTCGCTAGATAGATTCAGTTGGCAATACGCATTGCCTATGAAAATCTATCTTCGGATCAATGTTCTGTTAATAAGATATCAGCGCACGAGGTTAGAGCACTGTCCACTTCTTGGGCTTATTCCAACAGCATAGCCATTACAGATCTCATGAAGGTTGCATACTGGACACAGCCCTCTTCATTTACCAAGTTTTACCTGAGAAATTTAGAGTCCATCTCCGGTGACCTTAGATCTTTGGGTCTTCTTTACTCAGAATGTTGTCCATTAATGGTTACATCTATAGATCTTTAGGCAGTCTGTTCCAGCACTGAAGCTGTTTCGCTGCCCTCTTCGTTCTGAGGATATTTACTCAGAACAAGGGGGTGGGGGGATGTTTTTTTCCTTTATCATCATCTGGCTTTATAGTGAAAAGCAAGGGAAGACCTCCTCTGGTGTCAGTAGTCCTGAGTCAGTGCTGGGATGGTTTTAATGTGTACCTTGGTGTGAAGCAATAACTATGTCTCATTTATGTATGGTTTTTAAAGTGTAGCTCACTGTGAAGCATTTGTATATGTCATGTGTCAAACGGGCGTTAATATACAATCCTCGGACACTTTTAAATGAGTATAGAGAGTCTCATTCTCTGGACTATCTTTATATATCGGTTTTCCTTCACCAAATGAGCATAACGGGTTATGCTGGCATTAAATGGAAAATTATGTAATACTCAGTTACATTGCTGGTGTTATGTCTTTCTCTTTTCTTGTAAAAGAGAAAGACAAAAATAATTCCTATCTTCTCCTATTCTGCTGTGGGAGCCTTTATTTACTAAAGTAATTGAGAGATTGGATTTTCCTTTAAGTCCTAGGCCCTCCAGCCTTTTTACGATTCAGCTAGTCTGGGCCATTGGTTGCCATATAAAAATATGATAAATTTTAAGTAATTTGTATATTTTTTATACTTACCAATGGCCCAGATGGGTATGACCCTCCCAAGAGCGGGCACTCATACCTCCCTGCTGTTTATAACATTTAACAGGCAATCTGTAGAAAGAATGATGGTTGGCGCCAATTCCGATGCCTTCCTGGATACTGCGCATGTGCAGATCTGAAAAGTATGGAGGACCATCTAGGACTTGATTTTTTCGGTTTTGCATGCAAATTTGGGGGATTGGGGGGCAAAATTTGTGTTTGGACCTGGATTATTTTGAGTTAGTACCAGCTAGTCTGGGCCATTGGTAAGTATAAAAAATATACAAACTAGATAAAGTGATTGTGCCCGCACAATACACAGGATTTTCCTCCTATTTTTCGTCTCAAAATTGAGAAGAACGCAGAAAAAAGGATTTTTGATGAGCCTATTAACACATTGACGGAAGACGATATAATGTCAAGATTTTTTTTTACAAGAAACCCTGTTGTTTGATGTAAATCACTGGGGTCTTCTCGTTTGACCAGCAGCTATTGTTCAGGAGAAAAGTGTGATAACTACCATGATATTTGGAAGGTCGTTGTCGGGTTTCTGGGTTAGTACAGAGAAATTTGCGGAGGGTGTAATGTCCAGAGGGTCATAGACTCCTAGTAAGGACAAAGTCTTCCCGAGAATATTTTGCAAAGTTCAGTACTCTTAAGATTCAATCTGAGCAGTTGTAGCATGTGCTGCCTAAAATTGGAGAGCATTTGTGGGGGCTCTATGTTGTATGAAATTGCACTGGGTCAATTTTTATTTTTTTTTGGGGGGGGGGGGAAACATTTAGGGACTTGCCCCGCCCCTCTCCCCTCCCCTTAATTCCATGGCTACACTACTGAATCAAAACAGCAGCAATGTCGGCAGGATCGTTATGCAGTATGCCAGCTCCCAGAGGTCGCATCTAATGAAATTCTGTACTGACCGCCAATCCTCCATATATTGAAACAACCATAGACATTTCACACTGCGCGTTATTACTATGTCGACCTCATTAAATGTCAACGAGTGGACGACATCTGGCAGTAAATCAAACGCCTACCCTGTATAATCTAAAAGCGCATATTTTTCTGAATATAACTGTTCTCTGTCATAAATGCATGTATTCAGATCCGAGTGCCAGCATGTCTCAATGTGACAGACACAAATTGTCATTGTGCCGTGTTGAGCAGTGCAGAGGCTTCTAACCACGTGAAGTGAATGACAATGCGTTTTTGAAACAGATGGCTTTGGCAAGAGATTTGTGATGAGTACTCTCCCTTGATGTGCAGAGCTTTGTTTTCAGCATCGCATTCCAAGTTTCCTTTCTTGCTTTCACAATTCCGTTTTTTTAAACGTTTTGTTTTCGAAATAACAGCATATCAAAATATTTCTTTATTGAGTAAAAATTCTTCCAATATATTTACCACTATGTATTATTCTTTGGTGTTTTTTTTCACCAAATTTCTTGCCGGTACCCAAGGTAAACTATTTGATATTTGTGGGACATCACTATTCACTGGATTGGCAAAGCTCAACTAACTTCGTGTCAACTCAAGAAAGTCGCCCGCTTTTAATGAATTAAGGTGGAACAAAAATGGCCCACCTGGGCCCATTTTAGGCAGAACATTATGGCCCTCCTGCCATTCTGACAATGACAAACATGGATTTGTATGACCACAACATGTGTAGGCCTAAAATCAGGATTAACCAATCATGTATTCTGTTGTCACTTTAGGGGAATTCCACCAGACATTGGTCATATTTCCCCAACCCTTCCTGTTGCTTCTTATCTACATGTACGTCGCAGGGTAGATGAATAATTCTCAGTTATTTATCTATGCCGTGAGCTCTTATGGTGAAAGCCTGAAATTGAAACGCGGTACCAGAAGGCAACTTCCCCGGCCCGAAGTCAGCATTATTTAAAAATTCGACATGGGTGTGGGGAGAGGGGGGAGATGACAATTCTGTACCTAAGGCTAATTCGAACTTGGACCCAAAGTCCGTAATATATTGTGCATACCCAAAATGCACAGCCCCGTCGAGGTGAGGGAGGGTATTGGAGGGGTCCCCCCTTCCCGATTTTTTTAATAAGAGTCTCTGATAACTATTCTAGAGCCTCATAATGACTCATTTGAGGATTGTGATGGCTCTGCGTTTAGTCAATGGTTAACACAATAGGCCTGCTTTTTAAGTGAACAATCTTTTGGTTCGCCTGGAGGTCGCCTGAATTGAAAAATACGCGAACGAAAAATGGGTTGCTTCGAAATCCCCGACGGTTCGTGCAAAGATTTTGAGGGTTCGCATAAATATTGTTTTTAAAGATGAGCTGTACACGTGTGAGAATTGTTCCAAATCGCTTCGTGGATTGCCGCAAAGATTTGATACAGTCCGATTCGGTAATGGCAGCCAGGCTAATTAGGGATGTGTCGCTATGTAATGTCTACACAGTTAGTAACAATCTGGCAATACCGTCGGAACTGCCACAGTCATCAAATTCAATGAGGACGGGGAGGGGATGAGTAGCTGGAGTCATATTCCCATAAAAAATAACAGACTCTCAGTGTTCTACTTTCGATTTCAGTTTAGGATACAAAATACCATGTAACATTATGAACAACGTTCACTGAAATTGAGGTCGCCGGGTGCAAAATGATCAAGGCTTTTCAGACGTGTTTCCTGGCTTGGACGCCAGAGTCTGTAGAGTCTAATGCGTGTTTGCCTTGGGTGGGGGTTGGGCAGTCGCGTCGGATAGTTTTACTGGTGGAGGAAGAGCCTCAACATCCAAATTCTGAATAACGGTCACTTTAACCCGCCTCGTAGTACAGTTTTGTCAGGTCAAAGTGGTGATCTAAAAAAAAAAATTTGTTTTTTGATCAAAAATTTTCAGTCCAAACCAGACCAAAAAATTTCCAGGTAATAAAAAACTTGTGTTCGTCTCAAAATTGAACAAAACACATAAAAAACAGAAACAAAAATTTCCGGATTTTGGTCTAAAAGTCCGAACCGGAGTGGTAGTTCTCCAGCCATCAGAAGCCAAGTGAAATAAAACCCTATTCCCATTTGGTGAGAAAAGGTTTAAAGATACCGTGAATATTGCCATTTGAATCACGGAAGCCTTATACGATTCAAGAACGCCGAGTATTCTCATGCCGAAAAGAGGGTGTACGGACCGTTGAGAGGCCGAGAGTGTATTTTGGCGACCGCCTGAAGCCAAACTCAACAAAATTGTGCTTCCAAACTATGGGGAATCTTTTTACCTATATACGGGCTACACATTCTCAATCACCACCGCTTTTAACCCACTCCGGTAGTACAGTATAATTAGGTCAAAGTACCAGTCTGAAGACCGGTTTTCGTTTTTTGGTGTAGTGTAAAAAAAAAAAAAAAAATTTTTTCGTCTCAAAAGTGGACAAAACACATAAAAAACAAAAACAAAAATTTCCGGATTTTGGTCGAAAAGTCCGAACCGGAGTGGTAGTTCTCCAGCCATCAGAAGCCAAGTGAAATAAAACCTTATTCCCATGGGGTGGGGAAAGGTTTAAACAGACCGTGAATGATACCATATGAATCATGAAATCCTTATACGAGTCAAGAACGCTGAGTATCCTCATGCCAAAAAGAGGGTTACGGACCGTTGAGAGGTCGAGAGTGTACTTTTGGTGACCGCCCGAAGGCAAATGCAACAAAATTGTGCTTCCAAACTACGGGGAATCTTTTTACCTATATATGCGCTACACATTCGCAATTACCGCCGCTTTTAACCCACTCTGGTAGTACAGTATAATTAGGTCAAAGTACCAGTCTGAAGACCAATTTTCGTTTCTTGGTGGTGGTGTGTAAAAAAAAAAAAAAATTTTTTTCGTCTCAAAATTGAACAAAACACATAAAAAACAAAAATTTCCGAATTTTGGTCGAAAATTTCGGAAGCCCGAACCGGACCGAAAATTTTCAGTGTAAAAAAATTTGTTTTTTTTTCGTCTCAAAATTTAACAAAACACATAAAAAACAAACAAAAAAAAAATTTAGATTTTTTGGCCGCCATTTTGGATTAATGAAAAATCGAAACGAAATTCTTTCGATTTTTTTTATAAAGCGGTATTACTTCCTTCAATTTGGAACCCTTTTAGAGGGCTCTTTATATTTAAATCTCGATATTTCAATCCAAAATGGCCGATTTTTGAGATAACTTTCCGTTTTGTGAAAAATTTTGGCAGAAAACATAAAAAAATGGAAAAAAATACCGATTATATTTGTTTTAGACAAGAGTAATTCTGACAAGTCTGTCAAAAAATTAAGTCAATAGCTTTTTTCTTTCATGAGATATGGGCCTACGAAGCTTTGGGTGTTTTTGGGCGTTTTTGCCCACCAAGAAACATTTTCCCCCAAATACTGATGGTTTTATTTATTAGAACTCATGGCCATCATTGATCGTGCAGAGTTTGAAAAAAATCTTAAAGACCGATTTCGAGAAAACTCTTTCCCCGATGTGTTGGAAAAACAAAGGAAAAAAAAAAAGAATAATAATCTTGTCAATAACAAATAGATTTTCCTTTCAGGAAAATCCAAATTACTTAAAATTTCTAATTTTCTTTGGATATGAAATATCCTGATAAATCATTAGCAAGAATGATGACATCAGGTACATGTCCCGAAACTGGGAAACATGAAATTGGGAAACATGAAATAATTTTTATGAAAATTATAAAGTTACAGCCCTGAACATTCCTAACCACTGTTGTTCACTTCCATCATCCATTTATGTCCTTGGATCCACCAATTTTACCATTGATTTGTGTCTGGCATCCTCAAAAATGAGATTTAAATGCACAGATGTCAGTTCAATGTTGCTGACTTTAGGGCCAAACAAAGAAAGAATGATGGTTGGCACCAATTTCGGTGCCTTCCTGGATATTGCACATGCGCAGATCTGAAAAGTATGGAGGACCATCTAGGACTTGATTTTTTCGGTTTTGCAAGCGAATTTTGGGGATTGGGGCAAAATTTGTGTTTGGCCCTGGATTATTTTGAGTTAGCACCAGCTAGTCTGGGCCATTGGTAAGTATAAAAAATATACAAATTACTTAAAATTTATAATTTTCTTTGCATATGAAATATCCTGATGAAATTTGAAATAATTTGATGCAGGAATTGCAACTTTCCACCAAAAATAAATTCTAAAGTCTTTTTTTTCAGTAACAAAGACCAGAAGTATAGGGCACATCTGTTATCCCATGAGAAGTATGGAAACTTTTAGATAAATTCCAGTTCTCATCCATAAATAAAACAAGTAAAAAGTTAGCACAGCCAACAGATGCTCCCCGAACGCCAAGGGTGGCTATGCCCCCGCCCTCCACTGACAATCATGAGTTTCTATTCATTTGTAATATCTTATCTTATCTTATCTTATCTCCATTAAACCACAGCACCAATACAGCAGGCTACCAAATGTGTCCATGGGACACTAATTCCCCCGCTTTATGAAAAACTATATTTTAGTGGTTAACAAAGTCCAAATAAACCATACAGCAGGCCACAAATGTTTCCATAGAACACTAATGCCCCCACTTCATGAAAAACTATATTTTAGTGGTTAACAAAGTTAAAAAAGGGGCCATAACTCAAACAACAAGGATGACTATGCCCCCACCCCCAATGCCAAGCATGAGTTTCTAGTCATTTATCTTTCTTGATACTGAATTAATCAATATCTTATTTTATTTCCATTGAACCATAAAAACAATACAGCAGACATCTCTAAATGTGTCCATGGGAGACTAATGCCCCCGCTTTATGAAAAACTATATTTTAGTGATTAACAAAGTCCAAAATGGGGCCATAACTCAAATAAAAATTACCAGCCCACCTTCAAAATATAAAATATAAAATTTTATTTTATTTCGTTTCAGTCAAACTAAAGTTATAGTCTGGAAACCAATATCAACTTGTCTTCTAAGTCAGAAAACGGCCATAAGCCTGCCAGAAAATATTGGACCAAGCCCACTATCAATACCAACCTATATTATGCAGTTATAAACCTATGTATAAAATTTTGTTTCATTTCATTCATTCAAACTAAAGTTGTCACCAAAAAACAAATATCAACATGTTTTTTAAGTCGAAAAAGGGACATAACTCTGCCAAAAAACTTCGGACCAAGCCCACTATCAATCCCAACCTGTATGATGTGATTATAAACCTATGTATAAAATTTTGTTTCATTTCATTCACTCAAACTATAGTTATAGAAAAGGACCATAACTCTGCCATAAAATATTGAACAAAACCCACTATCAATTCTAACCTGTATTATGTGGTTATAAACCTATGTATAAAATTTTGTTTCTTTTTGTTCAGTCAAACTAATTTATTTATTTATTTACTGGTGTTTAAGGTCACATATTTTTGCACAATGGCTAATCATAACCACAACATGAGTATCAACTCAAGACCAGGGGTGAGCATTAATAAGCCATGTTGCCCATTTTAGAGAGGGTTTGCACCTCCCAAGCACTAGTGACTGAGTCCTATTTTACTAGTAAAACAGAGCCTGTTTACCACAGTGAACAAGCACTGCTTCACTTCCTGGGGTTCCCGAGAGGATCAGTCAAACTAAAGTTATCATCTGGAAACCATTTGTTTCAGACAGATGGACAGACAGACGGACAGGGCGGTGACTATATGCTCCCCCAAAATTTTTGTGGGGAGCACAAAAAAATTTTTTAGCGAAATTTAATTTCAGTTAAAGTAATAACCTGAAAATTCTTTGACTGAACTTGAAATAGTAGCAAGTCTGCCGACCATGGGAAATGAGTGCAAATTTTCTGAAGAAATGGCCTATGAAAGTTCTCATTCCCACATGAAATTTGGATTCAAACTGTCATTTTACCCAATGTGACAACACTTTTCAACATGACTTCTGCTGCTTGATAAGTTGAATGATAGGTTTTGCAGTGGATTCTGCTTGTGTCATGGCTGCCACTACAGGCAGCAAGGACTTTACTCCACATCACTGTAAGAGCACTTTGAATGTTACTGACAAGTTTACCTGAAGACTATAGTTTTGGGCACCTGTTCTTAGGTAGCAAGTAAAAAAGAAGCTTTTAACCCTTTCAACACTGGTGCCCTACACGTTATAATCTTGAACAATAAGTTATTCTTGAGTGAAATTAGAGAATCTCTTCAGCATTTGTAGGTAGGTTCAGTAAAAAATTAATCTTACAACTCTGTTGAGCTACTGGATTTAATTAACCCTTAAGAGGCTTGAGCTTTTTATACATTTTTTGCTATACTTTGAAAGTCTACCTCCAATGGGTTTGCATTTGTTTCTAGTAGTCAGGTCTTGGCTGCCTATAGAGGCACCCAAGACTTGCCCAAAAACAACTGACATGGTACTCAGAAAACAAGTTTTTACCCAAACAATGCATATTGGAAAACCTGTTCCTTTGTATTAAAAAGTTATTAAAGTTGGAATTAGGCTCTGAAGGGTTAATGCAGATCCTTACTACCAATTTATTTCTCATGTTGTGTTGCTGTCATCTGCATGTCCAGTGCCAATTTTTTTATGCTAAACTTTATGAGTACCACGTTAAGAGTTACCTGTTCGAATTTTGCAAAATGTAACACTTAATCCTTTGAGTAAAGAATCGGCCAAATCAGCCCAGCAAAATTTCCCTTTAAATATTTGTTTGTGAAGTTGTGCTTCAAAAAACATAGCTTAGGCCATAAAAAAAACCTCTGTTTCTCAGGCCCGCATGCATGGTCATTTTTGCTGCGCATGCAACCTTTTTATGACACCAAAAAATCTTTAAAAAAAATTTGAGATATTGTGCTCATTTCGGTAAATCGATATCGATGCGTTCGCGAATTTTAAATTAAGGGGTCATCCAACATAACTTTGGTCAATTTGTTGACATTTTTCCCAATGCCTCAGAAACAGATAAGAGAAGTAAGGAAAGGCAAATTATATATCAAAATAATGAGTGAAGTGCATAGAAAAGGTACATATAATTTTTTTCAGGAAAAAAAGTGAATTTTATGATTTTGAAGAAGATTAATTTGCCAATGGCATAAGTAACGAACCGGTAAAACCACAAAATAATCGGTAATTCGAAAGACTTGTCCTCAATATAATGATAACATACTACAGACTCGGAGAAAGCATTTTTTTTTGACACACACTCTGGTGGGTTTTGATGTTTGAATGTAATGTACCGAAGTGTGTTGACTTCGGACTGGTCTTGTAAACTATCACATTCTTAGACCTTAATAAAAGCCCATGTAATGTACCGATAAAATATCACACCTTTAGACCTTAACAAAAACTAATTTGGTAATGTTGAAGGTTGCACGATTTTTGCTAAGTCGTTGTGTTGGATTGACACACTTGGTGTGTGTGTAGTCCGTGCAGCAACGGATACTGTTGGGAGTTTGCATGGAAATGTTGTTAAATATGCAAACGCAGAGAGACAGTGATTCACTTTCTTCTTTGGACGTCGTGTGGTGAGTTGTTATTCACTTCGATAGATTTTCCATCCATGGGCCCCCGAGCAGAATTATAATGGAGTTTACGTTATTCGGTGTGCGTGCTTAATATATGGAATTCGCATAATGTGAGTTTTGACGGCTTAGTATTGCGCAGTCGAATGTTGAAATTTTGGAATGTTTGCGACAAAATTTAAGGCCGTTAATAGCCTTTGAGAAGTTTGTGTTGAAGGCTCGCACACTGATGTGGTTTGCATTGAAAATTGGAATATTTTGTTCCACTCGACTCAGTTTCTGAGACGAGTGGCACAAAATGTTCTCTTTTTCCGTGATATTCATTGTCATGTTATTAAGTTTGATTTGTGGAAACTTTCGTCTAAAACTTTAGTAATTTCGTGAGAAATTATATTCTTATGTGAATTCGTTCCTATGGTAGCCCGGTAGCACCAATTGCGATTCGTATCTGGCCATATTTTACGTTAAAGATATTTTCACCTCAGGCACTGGGTTGTGATTCGGATAGTGTGACCTATTCGATTATGGAAACCTAGTTTCTGAATTTAGCGTATATGTCATATTTTTGGCATGTTTTCCACAATTTAAGGCCGTTAATAGCCTTTGAGAAGTTTGTGTTGAAGGCTCGCACACTGATGTGGTTTGCATTGAAAATTGGAATATTTTGTTCCACTCGACTCAGTTTCTGAGACGAGTGGCACAAAATGTTCTCTTTTTCCGTGGTATTCATTGTCATGTTATTGAGTTTGATTTGTGGAAACTTGCGTCTAAAACTTAGTAATTTCATGAGAAATTATATTTTTATGTGAATTCATTCCTATGGTAGCCCGGTAGTATCAATTACGATTGATATATAGCCTATCTGACAACACATGGAGATTGCGTGAGCACAATTCTGGTTGTGGAACGTTGATTTTGTTATAGGGACTTTGAATGTTGCGTATATGGGAATGGTTGTTGAATAAATAGAGGATCTCAAATGAGTTCCCGTTTAATATTGAAATTTAGGAAACGAGTCAAGTAGATTTCATTTGCAACGAGCTTTAGCGAGTTGGAAATGAAATCTACTTGACAAGTTTCCTAAATTTCAATATTAAACGGGAACGAGTTCGAGATTCTTTTCATCACATAATCCGATATTGTCATTTTTTGCCGGTGTTAACTACTAAAAACGAACAAATAACTCTGTACAGCCTTCTTGTTGCGATTCTGGCTGTGACGCAGTGCTCCCATATTGTGTACGCTGCAGAAAATAGTTCCTAATAAACTCACTACATTCTTCAAATTTGCAGCATGCTTTCATGACGAAAATATAAAATTTCAATATTCCACCACATATGGATTTAATAACAATAAATAACACCTTTTAATGCAACAATATTTCATAAAAATCCCTTTGTGTCAATCGCTGTCAGAATCTGTTTCTATAACAACTCGTCGACGCTTTGCGAAGTTTGGTAATTCAGCTGATTCAGTCGGGAATTTTCGCTCACATGCATGGTGTACGTGGACTTCAAAATGACCACCATGTATGCTGTTGTTAGAAAAGATTGAGTTTATTGTACCGTGGAGCTGCATTGAGCATTTGTTATCATTGGAACTATTGTTATTATTCACTGACAATACTGGAATTTGGTTTAAACATGTGTTTTCTGAGGGAGGATAATTCAAAACTGGTGGAACTTCAGGTACATTTGAACTGGAGAGAACACGTGATATTTTCTGATGTTGAAATTCATTTAGGGTGGAATAATTGTTCACTGATTGAATATTGTGATGTCCGCTGATTTGAGCAATGTGGTTTGCTGGTATATTTCTATCATTCAACTTTTGTATCATGTGCTTTCTGGCACTATGGTTTGACAATTTTTTGTCAGTGGTTGCGATACCAGCGGCTGTCGTCATTCTTCTCATCAAAGAGCCAAGTTTGTTCACACCAATTGGTTGCCGCTTGAACCAACATTCACCAGATTTAGGAATTCCAGTGTGTGTTGCAATATAAAAGGGACGATCTGCATCACAGAAGTCTTTTGGTCGCTTACTTGAAAATGTTTTATAAATTTCTACTATACATTTTTCGGGCTCAGCTGTATTTGCCCACAACTTAGGTTTCATGTGACGCACATCTCTTGGATTTGACCCAGTTCTAGTTTTTGTTTGGCATTCATTGAATTCAAGATATGCACCCTGGTTGAACTCTTCACAAAGTTTAATATCACCCCAGCACATTTCATGATGTTCAGATGTACCACGCAGACCAAAGTGAATTGTGAAATAAAACCACAGGGTATTTATAATGCTTTGTGGTGTTGACGATCCAAACTGATCAGTTTCCCAGAGAATTTTTATTTCATCATCTGATATTGGCTGAGCTTTATTTGGTAGATTCCCTTTCCCATCACGCTTCAAGGCCATTTGTTTACATTTTAAGACATCTCGAACCTGGCAAAATTCCACACTGTTAATTATGCTGTACCTATACCTTTGCCTCCGAAGTTGGCGATCAAAACTGGAGATAAACCCCCGGAGAGTAGTGGGCTCATACTCAGAACTGTCAGTTTTACGAATACTGATGAGAAATTTACACAACAATTCAGAAAGTTCACTGGGAGGAATTTCATGGATTACACGTTTATCATTGTTGTTTGAATGCTCAAGGTAAGCATAGAACAGTTTCAAGTCATAAAATGTTTTTGAAGCAGTGTTCCTATTACTCTGCATTGATATAAATTCATCAATATTACTTTCAGCAGCAGCAAATCTATTATTTTCACTGGTCTCAACATTGACATTGTTACTTGACGTCTGCTGTATCGACTCGGCTTCAGTACATGGGTTATGAATGAGAGTTAACCTTTCAGGTTGAATATCTACAATAAAGTCAATTCCTTCAATTTTCACTGTGATGTAAACATCAGCACCATGATTTGTTTGCCCAAGTACTCTTCCCTGGCCCTTTCCATCAATTTTTACAATACAGTTTTCTGGAAAGTTTACTGCAGCGGCCATGTTTGTTTTGAACACATTAGTAGTGTAGTAATACAGTCACTGATGTAAAAAGTCTCCAAATGGAATGTCAGCATGTGATTCACTCAGATGCTGACATTCCATTTGGAGACTTTTTACCTTTATTACACTAGTGTAATATGAAAATTTATTACATGGCTTTAATACACTATAGAATGGTGTGATTATGTGATAAAATGTCCTATCATCTAGATGAGTTGTTGATTATTAAATCTATCATATTTTTATGAATAATGCAGACCGGAGTATGGTGTTCCCTGTTTAGACCCTTCGTGTATACAGTCATGGGTAAATATCTCAGATAATTTTCCAGCCAGAGTTATACCTAGTAAATGTATTATTTTAGGAGGGGGATTACTTACCTGTGTGGGTGGTGTCCCAAACCCCACTTTCTCAAAGCTTAACGATACCCTTCTCTTGGACCTGTGGGACACTTTATATTTTCTTTTGACGATTGGTCCGAGTTGGGACGTTACAGTAATAACACCAACACAAATTTTGGATGTTCCGGATGTGGCCATGTTTCAATGATGTTTATTCTGGTCATGTGATTACGATGTGGTTCTTGCAGAAATACTCAATTTGGGCAATCGTAAAAATGCAAGGATGTGATCACGCCCTTTATTTGTTCGAGACAATGTATGATTGGATTTGCAAACAGGTGACAGCAAATACTTGAGCTGTTAAAGTCATAACTGCAAAATATGGTTCGAAATTCCCTCTCGTGTTTACAGGCCGTCTGAACTTTTTTGTTGACAAAAAGTCTGAATTATTGCGCACTAGAAAGACAATATGAACCACTTGTAAAAAAATAACCGAGTGTATAAAATCGGGACGATACACATAAAATACGGCAATATTCATAACAAAGTAAGCAGAATGCTTCAGAAATCACTTTTTCATGAAGTATATTCCAATTGACCTGGAACTATATTGAGCGTTTTAATTTCCCCTGATGTTGTGAAGTTATTTACTTCACAGTTACCATGGATCTTGGCCACGGACTGTGTTGATGTCGGCAAAGGACCGATATAAGATGGGTTGAAAATGATGCATTCGCGCTTTTAAATAAGGTGTGTTTGGACGATGCTGAGAATTTAGTTTTTTCTTGCAACCAACCATACTAACAAAAGCATCGATCAGTGTCTTTTGTCATCGTTTTACACTGACAAATGTGACAAAATCTCCTTCACCGGAAACTATCTCTCAATTTGCATATCACAATAAACATAACCGCTGTCAGCGTGACCGTGTGGTCAAAACCGAAACCAATTATCAAACCCACGGTCAAAATTAGCTGCAATTGGCTTTTAAACTAATGAAATACACAAAATATTTGCAGTTTCTTCATTATCCATGCCGAGTTACTTTTTAACCAGGCCACATGCGTTCAGTTTCGTTTGTTGGCATCAAACTGATATTGTTTGTGGTAATTAATAGTACGAGAAGGTGAAAGAAACCAAATATTTCCCATCATCTATAAATTAATTAAAATTGAAAATTCCTTTTATTTTACTGAAATTATGAATTGATAAGGTGGGTGTGTTGCGATTATTATGCCCCAGACCTGGAAGTTGTAAAATCAAAGGTGCATCTGGGGCCGTGCAGTGGTGACCTCTGTCCTCTTAGTCTTACCCATTCATCATTACATGTACCAACATTCTCCCTTGTATCTCAACCACTGCTACACCAATTTGAAGGATATTTGGTGTTGTGATCGAGCATCATGGGGAAACAATGCCTGTGTAGCTGCTGTAGCATGTGTGTCTTCCCACATTTTTTCAGAGTTGTGGTACTTTTTCACTCTTTTGAGTTAGAAAATTTTGTTTAATACTAGTTGATTTGTTACAATTTGTTGGAAAGTACCTGCTGATACCCTCAAATGTATTGCTACAAAATATTTCTGGTGAAGATTTTGTTCCTATTACTTATCAAGCAACAACCTAATGAATATTCTGTATGAAGCCACCAATCTGATGTTTGACACTTTTATCAGAGCTGTTATGAAGGCTTATGGAACTCAAAATGTTGATTATGGCAGGACTTTTCTATTCACCCATTAATCGATAAATTAAATGTTATAGTTGGAAGTGAGAAGCATGAAAGGTCCAGAACTTAAAGTCTAAAAAGAATGTTTTGCAATGTAATGTTTTTGCAGATACACTTATTTGGAGGGTTACCCGTCTGATAGTGTTTGGAACATGTGTGGCCAGGATCTTCAAAAAGAAAAAAGAGTTAAACTTGAGAAAAAAGGCATATGCCTTGAGTGCCGGAGGTAGAGTCATACAAGGAAGAGAGCCCCCACCCCGGGAAATTTTTTGTGTCAAATGGAGCTCACTTGTCACCTTTTGGGGATTGCTTTGGGGATTGCTTTGTGTACTGCATTCTGGAAAAAAATATTCAATTCATAATAAATATTACAGCGGGAAATTGGCATGACAACTTACAGGTTACATTCCACTAAATCTGAAAAGCAGCAAGCAACTGAATGCAGACCTGGTTTTTTCAAAATCAAAAGTCTGATGGATGGTTGCACAGATGGATGGATAGATTTTAAAAACAGACGGATGGCCTCTTAAGTGTTTTTCTTTTCTGTTGCAAACCCAACCCCTAACCCTCAAGTAACATTTCATTTCTGAGGTGTGCCATCAAGGTGAACAAATGAAAGTTTGTGATATCTCCTTTCACTAAAGAGTTATGTCCTCAACACGAAAAAGTTGATGTGCATGCTGATTACATGTGTTGAACTCTGTGGTCTTGATCTTATTGGGCTGGTCGTGAATTTTATATGTGACACACATAACATAATACTCATGTTTTGGGAAAAATGGGCGTATAACAAAACAAAAATGAAGGTTGTCTATGTATCAGACAATCATTTAATTAAATGCCTTTTAGCCATGGGGTATTTAATTTTCACAACTGTTTTAAAATGAGGGCTACATATATCACTTTATTTAAGCTAGGGCTAAAAATTCCAAATTCCTGAACATAAAATAAATCACAACATGACTGTAAAGTGCATTTTGTTTCTGTTCGGCGACAGAGATGCATTGGGGAAAATTCCAAAGCTTTGCTTTTGTTTACGTATGAGTATACTTTCGATTTCCTGTCGACGTCATCGGACACAAAAAGCATGTACAAACAATGCCGTCTAAAATCAAATAATGAAAAAGATCGCCTTCATACAGTATACTGTTATTAGATAGAGATTGCACAGTTGCCATATTCAATGCAAGGTATCATGATACCTCTTGAAATTTCTTAGAATTACGATTTTGTTTTTTGATGGAAATTCGTGGTAACGAGTGAGTTGCGCATGTCTGTCGAGCATGGAAACCATCTTCAATAAAAAATGCAGACAGTGTTGTCCTTTTCCAAAATGCAGTCCTATCGCTGTATTCGAAAGTGTTTTGAATGCCTAGCTTTGTTCTTGGATATATGAAGCACATTTGGCCACAAGTTGTTCTGATGAAATATTATTTTATTATCAGTTCTGGTGCCAATACGGTAGCAGACTTCCAGGAACCAGTGGTGCCTACAGTCGACTCTATGAGTTGATTATATATGTGTTTCGTGTTCTATACATCCCAACCTTCATTTTGATGTATAATTTGTGTATATTTAATCTGAATTTAAGGAATATGAGAGGTGAGAATTTCAAAATAAACAAAATTCCATTACTTATATAGGCCCTTAATCACTATCAAATTGATGCATGGGATAAAAGGGGTTACAGTGCAAGGGGTTTGTAAATATATTTATTCAACTACAATGTATGACTTTGCAGTGCATTCTACATAGGAGAATATCATAGTTTCTTTCCAAACCACCACAGTGACACATACATCTTTATATTGGGAGACACTCTTTTGTCCTTCCATACTTCTTCTAGTGGACTCCTTCAAGTTGACCTTTGTTGAACTCCCCAAATCAAAACATAAACAAAAGAAAATGTCTGCCTTCAGTCAGTGAGCACTCCACTTATAACATTTGGTCTCAATCTTTATTACTTTCATGAATTAGGAAACGATTTCTTTGAGTATGTACTTCAATGTTTATAGAATACAGCTGTTATTTTATTTTGAGGTATTTTATTGTAAAAATTTTGTTCTCTTACTTATGCCATAGCAGACTTTCAGGTGGTGCTATTTACACATGGCAGCAGTTCCATGGCAAATTTCAGTTTCCACATGTTCTATGTTTCATTCCAAGCATTTTGGTCTATAATTTATTGGGGTTATTCATTTTGGGCCTTTTTTAGACTTGAAAGAAAATTACATGAAATTTGCCCAAAGTTAAGTTGGACGTCCCCTTAACACACTTAAAGCCTTTTCTACATCATACTTTAATAAAGTGGGTGGGTTTTAGCAATATTCACGACAGAAAGTGTTTTATTCTGTGAAAGGTAAGTCATAATGACAGCAAGAAGGAAGGTGTCTTTCAGTCTGACAACAAACAGTCACAAAGGGGAATGGTCGATTCGCACCATGTTTGATTCGCACCAACCCTCAGAAAGTCTGCAAAGTCAGGTGCTATGTTGAATGGAACACAGTTTCCTGGCATTTATTAGCTCAACTTTGGCGAAGCCAAATTTGAGCTTTTGTCATGGCCCGTTGTCCGTCTGTCCATACGTCAACAATTGGATACGGCTCGGGCTGGAGGCCGTATTTATGAACCGATCTTTACGAAACTTCTTGGGTACCTTTGTTATGACCGTGGGACGAGAATGAGTGGTTTTGGGTGCAGTCCGAAATTCAAGATGGCTGCCAGCCGCCATTTTGTACCGATGATGCAGAAATCTGTTTTTTGTACAGAACTTCCATATGAAAGCTCTGATTTGAATAATTTTTTGTATGAATGTTTAGTACCATGGGATACATCACATATAATACGGGTCTTTTTCTCGTGCGTAAATTGTGCAAATTAGACTAATTTTGATGTTTTTTGGTGTTACTTTCAGCACTGTAAGTGCAAATGCCAATACGGCTCGGGCTAGAGGCCATATTTATGAACCGATCTTTACGAAACTTCTTGGGTACCTTTGGTATCACCGTGGGACGAGAACGGGTGTTTTGGGGTCCGGTCCAAAATTCAAGATGGTCGATGGCAGCCATTTTGTACAAAATTAGGTGCAATCAGATTTTTGCACAGAACCTCCATATGAAAGCGCTGATTTGAATAATTTTTTGTGTGAATGTTTAGTACCATGGGATACATCACATATAATACGGGTTTTTTTCTCGTGCAGAAATTATGCAAATTAGATGAACTTTGATTTTTTCAGTGCGACTTACACACAGTAAGTACACATGTCAATACGGCTCAGACTAGAGTCTGTATTTATGAACTGATCTTCACGAAATGTTTTGGGTACCTTTGTTATCACCTTGGGATGAGAACGAGTGTTTCTGGGTGCAATCTAAAATTCAAGATGGCTGCCAGTGGCCATTTTGTACCGAAATTAGGTCTAATCAGTTTTTGTACACAACTTCTATACAGCTCAGACTAGAGGCCATATTTATGAACCAATCTTTACGAAACTTCTTGGGTACCTTTGTTATCACAGTGGGATGAGAGCGAGTGTTTTTGGGTGTGGTCCAAAATTCAAGATGGCCACCAGCAGCCATTTTGTACCAAAATTAGTGCAATCAGTCTTTTGTACAGAACTTCTGTATGAAAGTTCTGATTTGAATAAATTTTTGTAGGAATGTTTAGTAACATGGAATACATCACATATTCTAAGGGGTTTTTTTTCGTGCAGAAATTATGCAAATTAGATGAACTTTGATTTATTCAGTGCTACTTACACAAAGTGAGCACACATGTGAATACGGCTCAGGGTAGAGGCTGTATTTATGAACCGATCTTCACAAAACTTCTTGGGTTCCTTTGTTATCACCTTGGGACAAGAATGAGTGTTTCTGGGTACGGTCCAAAATTCAAGATAGCTGCCAGTGGCCATTTTGTACCGAAATTAGGTCCAATCAGTTTTTTGTCACAAGTTCTATACAGCTCATATTTATGAACTGATCTTCACAAAACTTCTTGGGTACCTTTGTTTTCACCTTGGGACAGGAACGAGTGTGTTTTGGGGTGCCTTTGTTATCACTGTGCTATGAGAACAAATATTTTGGGGTTTAGTCAGACCCACTCTGGGACTCAAAGATTTTTTTCTAGTTTAGCATCTGACTGTCACCCACCTTTACAATACTTTACCTATACATTTGTTACAGACAACGGTCAGTATTTATGTACAGACCGTTACAATACTTTATATGTACCTTTGTTATCAGGTCATTACCTAGATGTTTGTCATTGCTGTGTCACATACTGTACATGTACATGTCTTTGTCTTGACAAGTTGAGCTACAGTGTCATTGACACTTTCATTTTTAGTAACATTTTTATTGTAAATGGCCATCATTGGGAATTTGTGTACTGTTATTTGTAACCGTTACAAGTTTCCCAGTTAATTTAAATAAATGCATTTGAGTTGTAGTCGAAAATAAATCGCATATAGGCAGGTATGTGCGGTCAGATTGGTTAATAAAAACACGCAAACATTCGTTTTGTATTTCATTTTCAGATTTCCGAAAAATATGATTTATGGATGAACTGCCAGTTCAAATGGGTTGTGATAATTTTGAATAAAATGGGGAAAAATTGTGATTCACGATTTTATTAGGCAGGTTGTGAAAGGATTTTTGGGGGGGGTAAAATAAATCTGTGAAAGTTGGCACTTCGACATATGATTTGTCCCAGAGACGTTTCATCCCGAGACGTTTCACCCACGAGGTGTTTCATCCTGTGTCATAAGTTTCATGTTTCACTGAAAAAAACAAACATTCAACCCCACTTCATTTATGACCCAACACCCCTACAGTGAATAACCAATATATTTGTGAAATTGTGCGTGGTCCACCAGGCGTTTGGGTGGGGTCGAATTACCACAAACAACCTCTCGGGGAGAAAATATAAAGAAAAAAAAAAGACTGCCCACCCGCATGCTTTTTTCGAATTACCACAAACAACCTCTCGGGGAGAAAATATAAAGAAAAAAAAAAGACTGCCCACTCGCATGCTTTTTTCGGAAAAAATGGCCTGAGAAACAGACAATCAACTTTGTATGGCCTTATGAAACCTTATTGAAACATGCGCATCAAGCTCAATTCAGAGTGGAAGTATAAGCTATATTTTCAAAAATAAAATTAAGTTTTTTGTAAAGATAAAATACTGAATGTTGTATATAATTTGGCTAAGGAAACAGGTTAAAAGAAAATGGCCCAGAGAAATGTAACATCACCTGTGGAAAGGGAATTTTATGTTTAGTTACAGGGATTAGAATATCTAACTGCTTATCTCCCAAAAAGATTCAAATCGGCATCCAACTGAAACAGGTATTTAACCCAGAAAATATTTTATTCTCGTATGAAAATTAAATTTTTAATCAGTTCTATTTTAGCAAAATATTCAACGGCTGACCCTTAAACACATACTTGACAACTGACACCAATGGAAATTACATGTCTAAAGTATAAAAGGCAATGACCATGTAAAACTGTTTCAGTAAGGGGATGAACGGATCAGTCCTTTGATTTTGTGGCATTCTATGGCACTTGTGCATGTGGATTTCAAAACCAGCGAGCAATCAAGAGCGCACCTTGAGAATCATACTAAAGTCAGTGTGTTAATTTAATTCCAAAATGCATAAAACCTCAAATGGTTAAGTTGTTAATGTTGTTCCAAAGAATCTGCCAAGAGATAATTTCACTGTACACATTGAAATGAAAACATCAAAGCATCACTTACCCCACTGATGGCTTTGAGGAGCATGTCAATGTGCATGTAGCATGTGCAGACAGGTTATCATCTCTTGTCGATCATCACAGTTTAATCTGAATAATAATTTGACTTGATCATATTTCAACAATATTAATTTAAATTATAATTAAATAACACAATACATGATGCTGAAGGCAAGATTTTAAATGATGTTTTTCGTCAATTTGATTTAAAACCCAATCCAAATTTAGCCGGTCAGTCAGCTCTTAAAGTGTGTCAGAGGTGAGGCCAACAGAATCTTATCAATTTGAGTTCAGTAGGGAAATCTGTTATGTAGTGAGTGAAACAAAGCCTCATAGGCATGCCTGTATGTCAATCAGAGTACATGTTGCACCATCAACTGTCAGGGTAATTTGGGTTTTGATTCTGGAATTTTCTCATGCATAGATCAGTTGTGTGTAAACGGGTTAAAATATATTGTTATGATTTCATAATTCTCCAGAAAAATACCTGTTCAAAATGTATTTGAAACTGAAAATAATGTTCATGTGCATTGTTTTATTGGATAAGAAGATTATACAAATGTGAGTCAAATTTCCCAAAAACTTTTCCTTTGAAATTTAGCAGACGAAATAAGAAACAAAATGTTGTGAGAAATATTCTTTCTGTAATAAAATCAATTCATAATAAATATTACAGCGGGCATTACGTGTACACTCCATATAAAACCGCACTTCGCGTACCCCACTTTTTGTGTAGAAAAGTGGGGTACCCAAGTGCGGTTAGGAGAGAAGCATTACATAATCAATTAGTGCTGGACGAGAAATTTCTTCCAGAGTCTGAACCTGATTAGCAATATTGGTCTTCAGTCAGTGAATTTCTAAAACCTGCATTTCATAAAATAATGACATAAAAATGTTATATCTGTCTTTTCCAGATCATTGTACCCCGGAATAATGTCCGCATTTAAACAATTCGCCCAATATTTTTCGAGATATTTAACTTGTTTCCGTATTAAAATAAAATGTTTTGCCGATATGTCATTTGGATTCCCCCCTGTATAATTAAAGGTAAGTTTATCGCCATCGAATATGATCTTGTCCACCTTCATTCTCGAAACATTTCATCGAGACATTTTTAAATAAAATTACCAAATAGAGGAAGTATTTTAAAATAAAACAAATTCTGTGCGTTGCTATGTTTTTTAGAACAATAATGTGACAGTCTCGGCGATACATCCTGTCTTTACGAAGTGCGGCCCCTATTTTTCAGACTCGGGATCATTACTAACTCGGCATATGATTTAATATCATTGCAGATAAGCTGCTTCACGTTTACCTCAGTAATTATTTTTGACGAACTAAATTGAGAATGAAACAGAATTAATAAATAAATCCATCTACTCCTTCCGGTCATTTTCGTAACAACTCGGGTGGATTTTTCAAATTAAGTTCAGTCTTCGGAATCATGAAATTTTAGAAGCAAGAGACATACGAATCATGGCCTACGGTAAACAAATTTATAGTGCAGTTTAGGAAGTGGAAGGCACCCACAATGGGATTTTCTTGTCAACTTCCAATATCTGAAAAAGGCATGAAAAATTGGTGGCGTCACTGGGGGCCGGGGGTCAACGATCGACAGTATAATCTCTCCACTTTTAAATCTGATCCGCCGCGCCTGGAAAAATTCTCCCTTAAAATTTTTATATATTTTCCTTTTTTTTTTACAGCTTGTGGTCCTCATTAACGGGGGAGGGGAGCATTCTAATGAGGGACCATAAACTATGTGACTGAACCAAAATATGGAAATTCACTAAATTCACACAGCCAATGGCTGAATTTGGCCAGCATTCAGGCTATACAAAAATCTGCATTCAAATTTTATTATGTTTAAGTTTTTGTTTCAAAAACATAGCTTATGACCCTTCATTGGAACGAGCTAGTGGATTTTGAGTCTTTCCATTGGTCCCAAGCTCTGTTTTGAGACAAAAAAATTCAAATTTTTAGTTGTTATTAAAGAATTTATCTTGCAAGTTCCACCTGGTCCTGTAGGCGGGTTGAAACTATTGGATCACCGGATTTATCTTCCTAGCATTTGGTACGTTTTTTCTTGGAAATAGTGTGTTTAATTTCGTGGCTGGAAACTGGGTAGACTGATAGCATTTTGGCCAGACGCTGTCGTCTGTATGTTGGTGTTTTGGTAATAATAATTCTCCCCAGCTAGCATGGGTTTCTTTTCAATAGATGCTTCAAATGTTTCGGCCCTTTGACAGATTAATAAGTAAATTAGCCTTAGAAAAGGTGTTGAACATATGACATACCAGTATACAATTATGCTCAATTAGTTACTTCTGCTCAGTGGCGTGTTAAATTAAATCCTTTGTTTGTTGTTAATCCCCAAGAAAATGTTAAAAGAAACGAAACACTTGCTATGTTTCATCATATCACATCCCCCAAATATAAAAATATTCACAGGAAACATTTTTAAAATCTCCTGAAATTTAATGCTTGTGCGGTCTCGAGTCCAATGATATTAGCTACAAATAAGAGATTTCATTAGTTGAAACTTTGGATATTTAGTGCTTAACACGATGTCTTGATCAAGTAGTCCAATAATATTAGCTATGAACACGCGTCTCATCAAACTTTATTTATTTTTTATTATTTGTTGCTAATATTGGTGGACTGTTTCATTATCCACATCATAGTATGATGCCGCAACACTACCACCGAGTTAGGGTGAGAACGGTTTGAGTTTCGCCGAATTGAATAGAGCATGCGTTTTGGCTCTAATCTTTTCAAAATCAGCCCCCTCCCCCTCCAAAAAAAAGAATGGGAGCCAAAACTCGTTTTATCACCAATATCAGTCACCGCTGATATGACCAATTCCCCGGGTTGAATAAGATGTCACGACGTTGTTCTCATGACCATAAACTCAAGTAATGTATTCCTGGGTGGCGTCATTTCGTTCCCGTGGGGACACACTTCATCGATCGGAATGGTCCCGAGTTGAATTATGATACCGTGTTTTGAAGTAGCTCCAGGAAAAAGATGAGAGAAGCACGGATCGGGTTTACCCAAATTGGATCTGATCCGTGTTTTGAAGATAATCTCCCCGTGTCTGGGGTTCCATAGCGGCTGTCAGATAGAATAAAAAATGTGTTTTAATTTAACATTTGGGCGAATTATCATGTTATATCCCGGGCGAAAAGCAGATAAATTGCCAGTATGTTCAAAACTAAAAATGTGTAGTTATCTGTACCCGTCCATTTCGGTTGAGAATCAGAATGTTTTTTTCAACAACAATGACCTCGATTAAGCGAGTTCAGACTATTTTATATCATGTAAATCCAAAAGATGGAAGAGCCACACTGCTTCACTGGATCGTCAAAATTCACATTTTTTTAAAGATTTATTAGAACACAAAACGTGAATTATTGGACCGATTTTCACATTTAAAGGATTCTTTTGATCCAGAAAATTCTCTCCAAAAATATTTCAGGCACAGAAAAAGGATTTTGTGAAGAAAACTTATTATGTAAATTGCGAGGTGTTTTCCCAATCAACACTGATTAATGAGTAAATACCTGCTGTTATATAATCATACATAACACACTCAGTCGATATTGGAATAATTTTTTTATATGGAGTGCACACGTAATGGGAAATTGACATGACAACTTACAGGTTACATTCCACTAAATCTGAAAAGCAGCAAGCAACTGAATGCAGACCTGTTTTTTTCAAAATCAAAAGTCTGATGGATGGTTGCACAGATGGATGGATAGATTTTAAAAACAGACGGATGGCCTCTTAAGTGTTTTTCTTTTCTGTTGCAAACCCAACCCCTAACCCTCAAGTAACATTTCATTTCTGAGGTGTGCCATCAAGGTGAACAAATGAAAGTTTGTGATATCTCCTTTCACTAAAGAGTTATGTCCTCAACACGAAAAAGCTGATGTGCATGCTGATTACATGTGTTGAACTCTGTGGTCTTGATCTTATTGGGCTGGTCGTGAATTTTATATGTGACACACATAACATAATACTCATGTTTTGGGAAAAATGGGCGTATAACAAAACAAAAATGAAGGTTGTCTATGTATCAGACAATCATTTAATTAAATGCCTTTCAGCCATGGGGTATTTAATTTTCACAACTGTTTTAAAATGAGGGCTACATATATCACTTTATTTAAGCTAGGGCTAAAAATTCCAAATTCCTGAACATAAAATAAATCACAACATGACTGTAAAGTGCATTTTGTTTCTGTTTTGTGAGTTTTCTGGAGAAAAAAATCATGTTTTAACAAGCATATGCCACGAAATGGAAAAATCCCTTGACTGCAAAGAGAGAAGTGGATCAAAATGTTTACAAAAAAAAAAAAAGAATCACCTCACAGTGCATGCTGAGAGCAAGTTTCATGAAAATTTGATTACATTTTTTTAAATCATTAACAGACAAACACCAAGTTTTCAACAAGAAGGGGAATAACTCCTATGAAAGCTGAGGAAATTTGGTGGATATCAAACTTGACCAAGTTCTCATAATGCATGCCTATAGCAAGTTTTGTAAAAAGTTGATTACATTTGTTCAAGTTATCGCATTCGCAATGTCATCATCAAGCACAAAGTTTCAATAAAAAGGGGAATAACTCCTTTGGTGAATATTGAACTTGACCGCAATCTACTCCAAATGTATGCCTATAGCCAGTTTTGTGAAAATCCTATTACATATGTCCAATTTATTACATACACAAAGTCATTATCAGAAAAATTCCAAAAGCTGAGGAAACTTGGGAGATGTCAAACTCAACCAGGATCCTCTCACAATGTATGCAAAGATCAAGTTTCATGAAAATACGATTATAATTATTCAAGTTATCACATTCACAAAATTATCATCAAACAAACACTGAGTTTCAAACAAAAAGGAGCATAACTCCAACAAAAGCCAAGGAAATTTTGAGAATACTCAACTTGACTAAGATGTTCTCACAATGTATGCCCAGAGCAAGTTTCATGAAAATCTGATTACAATTGTTCAAGTCCTCACATTCACAATGTCATTATCAGACAAACAACAAATTTCAAACAACCTAGGGGTGGCCAATCCACCCAAAAAAGCCCCCTGATACTGTAATGTATTACATTAAATTTATACAGCAACTGTTGGTATTATTTACTCAAATAATACAGATAAGATTATCTGTATTTGATGGAATGTTAAGTTTGATTTCGATCGTGACTGATAAGATTTTAAGTTCAAGGTCACTGTGCCCCTGACCTTTGACATAGTGACCTAAAAACATGTAGGACTCTTCCTCTCAACATGCTGAACCCACATGCCAAGTTGGGATTTCAATCGCAAATGCCTATTTCTAATAATTATGAGAGCCAAAACCAGTGCCAACCAAGCAAATTTTAACTTCAAGGTCATTGTGACCTTAACCTTTAGCTTAATGACCTAAAAATATATACAGTCCTTCTCTATGTCTGATCCACATGCCAAGTTTGGTTTCGATCAGGCAAACAACATTTTAATTAGAGAGCGGAAATCAACTCTGATTGAGAAAACTTAAAATTCAAGGCCATTGTGACCTTTTCCTTAGACACAATAACCCCAAAATAAATAGGGTTTTTCCTTTTATTATGCTCAATCTATAAGCCAAGTTAAGTATCATTGTGCAAGCAAAATTTCAATTTGAGAAGCCAACTCAGGAAAATGTTTAAGTTCAAGGTCAGTGTGACTGACCTTGACCTTTGGTACAATGACCTTAAAATGAATAGGGTTCTTCCTCTCATCATGCCTAACCCACATGTCAAGTTTGGCTTCAACTGGCCAAGGAGAACTTTAATTACAGAGCGGAAACCGATATTGAAAAAAATTGAAGGAAAACAACACTGATAGGAATTAAATTTCAAGGTCATTGTGATCTTGACCTTTGGCACAATGATCCCAAAATAAATAGGGTTCTTCCTCTCATCATGTCTAGCCCACATGCCAAGTTTGGGTTCAGTCAGTCCAGTGGAATTTTAGGTAGAGAGCAGAAACCAACTGCATGTACAGATGGACACCGCCACGCCAAACCCCGAACCTCCCACCGAAATTGTAATGGGGGGGGGGGGGGGGGGGGTGGGGAGGGGATAAAGTTATCACATTCATAAAATCCTAATCAGATAAACAACAAATTTCCAACAAGAAGTGACATAATTCCTACAAAAGCCATGGAAATTTGATGAATATTGAATCAAATTGAGATCTTCTCACTATAATTACATTGTTAATGTAGTTATACGTTTTGGGTCCAAATACTCAATTCCCATTGGTCAGCTGGATGAAAACGTCATTTTCCAATCATTTCGTGTACACTCCATATAAAAAAAATATCCCAATATTGACTGAGTGTGTTGTGTATGATTATATAACAGCAGGCATTTACTCACTAATCAGTGTTGATTGGGAAAACACCTCGCAATTTACATAAAAAGTTCTCTTCACTAAATCCCTTTTCTGTGCCTGAAATATTTTGGGGGGCGATTTTCTATGTCAAAAAAATCCTTTAAACGTGAAAATCGGTCCAATAATTCACGGTTTGTGTTTAAATAAATCTTGAAAAAAAAATGTGAATTTTGACTATCCCGTGAAGCAGTGTGGCTGTTCCATCTATTGGATTTACATGACATAAATTAGTCTGAACTCGCTTAATCGAGGTCATTGTTGTTGAAAAAACATTCTGATTCTCAGCCGAAGCGGACGGGTACAGATAACTATACATTTTTTCTTTTGGACATCATGGCAATTTATCTGCTTTTCGCCTGGGATATAACATCATAATCCGCCCAAATGTTAAATTAAAACGCACTTTTTATTCTTTCTGACAGCCGCTATTTAACCCCAAGAACGGTGGAAATTATCTTCAAAACATGGATGAGATCCAATTTGATTAAAACCGGACCGTGCTTCTCTTCTCTTTTTACGGAGCTACTTTAAAACACGGTATAAAAATTCAACTCGGCATTTGTCTGATCAGGCTATGAAGTGTGTCCCCACGGAACGAAACGTCGCCACCCAGGAATACTTGAGTTTATGGTCACGAGAACCGTGACACCGCCGTGACATCTTATTCAACCCGGGGAATCAGTCATCTCAGCGGTGACTGATACAGGTGATAAAACGAGTTTTGGCTCCCATTTGGGGGGGGGGGGGGGTCTGAAAAGATTAGGACCAAAATGCATGCTCTATTCAATTCAGCTGAATTCGGTTGAACTCAAACCATTCTCGCCCTAATGTTGCGGCATCGTACTATGATGAGGATAATTAATGCTTCTCCCCCCCACCCCCCTTCTTTTTTTTAAGAACTTCATGAACTGTAACCACAGGACCATTCCGGTTGTCTGGTTGTCGTGGACCCCACGGGTGACACTTACAAAATAAATGATAGGATTACAACTACCAATTTCTCTAAACATAGCTTGTAGCCCCTCATTGGTACGGCACGTGATTTATTTACTTATTTACCAGTAAAACAGCGAATCGTGATTAGCGAGCTCATTCCGGCGAGGGGTCATAAGTTATGCTTTTTTAGAGAAAAATTGGAAGTGTAATAAAATTTGAATGGAGACATTTGTAAAAAGTGCGGGACGCATATTATCCTTGACGTTGGTTAAAAGGCAAACAGAAATTCCAAAATGGTCAGTTGCAGTACTTCGTTCCCTCCGTACTTGGGAAGATGTGCAGCTGCAGCGCACCTCAACAGTGACGTGGATGAAGTTTGGAAAAGCTTTTCAACCCCCCCCCCCCCCCCCCTCCCAAATGGGAGCCAAAAATTACAGACAACTCGGACCAAAGACAACTCGGACCAAGACAAGTCGGCCCACTTTTGAAGACAACTCGGACCAACATTGAACACAACTCGGACCAACCTTGAAGACAACTCCGACAGACCAACTTTGAAGACAACACGGACCAACTTTGTAGACAACTCGGACCAACTTTGAAGACAACTCGGACCAACTTTGAAGACAAGCTTGACATATCATACAAACATAGGTGTCAATCAAACAATAATAATAGTATATTATTATTATGTGATTGACACCTATGTCTGAATGATTTTTCTGACAAACAATTGTCAGTGACAGGGATTGGAAGTGGAATCGGTGTTCACACGTGAAGGAGTGAATATTTTGAATAACAAGAATGATATTTATTTTTCACTGAAGTTTATTTAGCAAATAAACAAATAAAAACAATAATACTTCTCGCACACAAACATAGCACATGTTATCTTAGCACAATATCTCAAGATGAATATTGATACAAATATTTACAAATATTTACAGTCGTATGTAAAAAACATTTAAACAAAACAGACATATAGCACATTTTAGCACACATATGGAGAGGGGCAGTGTGTGCGAGAGGGATGGGTGGTGGTGGTGGTCTGAGAGTACTCGCAACCGATACCACCCAAACTGTCCCTGGCCGAACCGTCCCCAAACTGTTTTACCCAAACCCTCCCCAACTATTTTCCCCAAACCATCCCCGGGCCTGATGCTCCAAGTGACCGGTGGAACCTGAACCGTCCCCACTATTTTAGTGAGATATTGCACGTCGCAAGTAGTCATAATAAGTACAGACTATAGTATTAATAAAAACTAGTCCAAACTTCGACCCAAATTCCATAACATAATTTGGGGATTTGGTACGTCCAAACCCCAAAATTATATTACAGAATTTGGGTCCAAGTGTTGACTATGGTAAGACGTGCCGTGCACATGTGTTCCTTTCCGGACCTGCATTAAATTTTGTTCCCTATGCATGACATACTCAATGACAAGTACGCTCCCCCGCCCCACTCCCCTCCCATCCCTCCTCTTCGATGTACAACGAATCAGTCGACCAATAATATTAGCCACAAATAATAAAAAATAAAGCTTGATGAGACGCGTGTTCATAGCAAATATTATTGGACTAATAGACATGGCTATTTACTAACACACACAGAGTGTATTGTTACTAAAACACTCACAGGGTGAAGATTGCACGGAACAAAAAACTTGTAAAGCAGATATAATCTTCGACCATATTTTTAGTTAATAGACCACTGTGTTTCAACATTTACTTATTGATAGTAGCGGAAGAACGGACAACACTCATTGAATATTTTTTTGGACAAAATGCTGAAAATTTTTACCTCCCCATTCTATACATTTACAATAGCTGTTTCCGACCTCAAGAAATGAATTCAATTCTTGAAGTCGGAAACAGATATAGTAAATGTACACAGTGAGGATAAACTGTTCCATGTGTGCGAAATGGCTATTTACCGACACACAGAGTGTATTGCTTTTAAAACACTCACAGGGCGAAGATTGCACGGAACAAAAAACTTGTAAAGCAGATATAATCTTCGAGCACATTTTCAGTTAATAGACCACTGTGTTTCAACATTTACTTATTGATAGTAGCGGAACAACGGACAACACTCATTGAATATTTTTTTGGACAAAATGCTGAAAATTTTTACCTCCCCATTCTATACATTTACAATAGCTGTTTCCGACCTCAAGAAATGAATTCAATTCTTGAAGTCGGAAACAGATATTGTAAATGTACACAGTGAGGATAAACTGTTCCATGTGTGCGAAATGGCTATTTACCAACACACACAGAGTGTATTGTTACTAAAACACTCACAGGGCGAAGATTGCACGGAACAAAAAACTTGTAAAGCAGATATAATCTTCGACCATATTTTCAGTTAATAGACCACTGTGTTTCAACATTTAACTAGCCCCTTTCGACCCTCTTTAACAGTATGTGCTACGGTTTGTTTGGTCTGGCCGTGGTAAAGGAGGAAAGTGTTGAGATGCTTAGCGGCATCTATGATTTCGTCTGCTTTTCTTAGGAGGAGGTGGCTGAGTTGGTGATACCCCCTTTGGTGGTGTTGAAGGAGTGGTGGAGGGCTGACTCGGTTGGTAAGGTCTGGCCCTCGCAGCTGCCGGTGGTGAAGAGCTTTTTGGTGTTGTTCTCAAGTAGTGGTTGCTGAGACTCTCTAATCCTATTCTGAGCATGTTGCCTTTGCACCCGCGATCGCTCAAGGCCTTAATATGGGCTTGTAGAAATATAAGGTGGTCGTCGTCTCTGGCCTTTTCTCCTAGGATACTTTCCACGGACTCCGCGGTGTTTGCTTCCTGGATGGTGTCCCGGTCGGAAAAAAAAAGCAGGAAGAGCAAGAGTGGGTTTAGCGACATGTGCGATGTCAGCCTCAACTTCCTGCTCCACAAACAGACTATCCTCCTCCATCTCCTCTTCGGGGGAAGAGTGTGATGGGCTGGAGGTTAGGCTATTACCTGGCGAACCAGCGTCCTCCAGACCTTCCACCGGAGTGTAGGGTACCGAGCTGGACGTGGAACGGACAGGGGTAGCAGGCATTGAGCGTTCAATGCCATGATTAGCCTCCCTCTCTTCCTTCTCCGTCCTTTTCTTTTCCATGAACACCGTCAGTCGGCGGGCATCGCGTCGTCTGGCGGAAGGTCCCTTCTTTCTTTTCCTTTTCTTCTTCTGTCTGTCCTTTGTCTGTGTTCGGTGCTTGTCATCATCCTTTTGCAGGTCCGAGTCACTTGGAGGGTGACCAGTGCGGGGGGAAATCCCCTCACGAAAGGTACTACACCTCTCCAAGGACGTCGGTTCGGCTTCTCTATCAAAATCCATTGTCAGGTGAATTTTACCCTTGAGCACCTGGATACTCCAGGTGGTAGCAAGGGTAGCGTTCACTCTGAAAAGTGTTTCCTGGATAACAAGTGGGAGCTCCATTGTTTAGTAGTTAGCACCTCGGAGTCCAAGGTGCATGATACAACGTTAATGCAAATGTGTTTTTTATTCAGAATCTAGCCCACCAAGTAGCTAATTAAAACAGTTGTTGTTCAGCGCAAGATTTAATTGGTTGGAATTGGCCCGTCTGTAACAAAAATTTCACGCCCAAAAGTACATCAAATGTGCTTTGCCGGCAAAAAATATATAGATTCTTTTTAAATGTCAAGTTTGCGTTGGCTTTGGGGATTAACAACAGACAAAGGATTTAATTTAACACGCCACTGAACAGAAGCAACTAATTAACCTTAATTGTATACTGGTATGTCATATCTTCCAAGGACGGCAGCTAGTTTACTTATTAATCTGTCAAAGGACTGGAGCATTTGACGCATCTATTGAAAAGAAACCCATGCTGGCTGGGGAGGATTATTATTACCAAAACACCAACAGATGACAGCGTCTGGCCAAAATGTTTTCAGTCTACTAGTACTCCGACCGTTTCCAGCCCAGTGGCGGAGCTACAGGGGGCATGGGGGCATTTGCCCCCCCCCCCCCCCAAACATGTGCTCTGCCCCCCACTTGCCCCCCCCCCCCCCCATCCACCAAACACACACACACACTCTCTCCCCCTCTCTCTCCCTCTGCTTCTCCCTCAGCTCTCTATATCTCTCTCATCTCTCTCTCCATCCCCATTCAATTCTGGCGCCGCCACTGTTCCAGCCACGAAATAAAACATACTATTTCCAAGAAAAAAAACGTAACAAATGCTAGGAAGATAAACATGGTGATCCACTAGTCTCTACCGGCCAACTGGACAAGGTGGCACTTGCAAGATAAGGGGACGTGGGAAGGAAATGTGGGCAAAATCTACGTTTAAAGAGCAAATGCCTACAACCCCCCCCCCCCCCCCCCCCCAGCCCTCAGAGACATCACCAATTTTCCATGCCTTTTTTGAGATATTGGAACTTGACAAGAAAATCCCACTATAACTTGAATTTGTTTACCGTAGGCCTTGATTCGTCCGTCCCTTGCTTCTAAATTTTCATGATTCCGAAGGCTGAACTTAATTTGAAAAATCCACCAGAGTTGTTACGAAAAAGACCGGAAGGAGTAGATGGATTTATTTATTTATTAATTCTGTTCCATTCGCAATTTAGTTCGTCAAAAACAATTACTGATTTAAACGTGAAACAGCTTAGAAATCTACAATATTAAAACATATGCCGGTTTCTTAATGATTCGGAGTCTCAGTGAAAAACAGGGACCGCACTTCGTAAAGACAGGATGTATCACCGAGACTGTCACATTATTGTTCTAAAAAACATAACAATGCACGGAATAAGTTTTATTTTTAAATTCTTCTTCTATTGGGTAATTTTATTTAAAAATGTCTCGACGAACTGTTTCGAGAATGAAGGATGGACAAGATCATGTTCGACTCGGATGGCAACAAACTTACCTTTAATTATACAGGGGGGGAATCCAAATGACATATCGGCAAAACATTTTATTTTAATACGGAAACAAGTTCAATATCTCGAAAAAAAATGGGTGGATTGTTTAAAATCGGACATTTTTCTGGGGTACAATGATCTGGAAAAGACAGATATGGTATTTTTATGTCATTATTTTATGAAATGCGGGTTTTAGAAATTCGCTGACTGAAGACTAATATTGCTAATCAAGTTCTGACTTGGGAAGAAATTTCTCGTTGATCACTAATTGATTATGTAATGCTTCTCTCCTAACCGCACTTGGGTACCCCACTTTTCTACACAAAAAGTGGGGTACGCCAAGTGCGGTTTTATATGGAGTGTACACGTAATGGAATACATTTGGTTGAACTTTGGCCCGCATTTACGGTAGAGCGCAGTTGACAGAATGTAATTCGGGCGGTGTTTGGGTGGGTTTATAACTTTTAGCGCCTCTCACAGTGATCAGTGACTATAGTTTACTGGTATGTTAAATAAATTGTTTTGAACATTCCAAGTTTCACTGAGAAAGACGGCAATTTGACAAATTTGGGGTAATGCCGAAAACTGGCGCTCAACTCAGAGTTGTGTGCTTTGTCTTTTGTGTGAGGGTGGTTTTTCACCTCGTTTGTTCGTACATGTTTTATTTCGTCTTTCCGCTTTGTTGTTTGGTAAAAGTAGTTTAAACAGTTACGGAATGTAATAATAAGAATTGAATGCAATTTTTATAATCTTTATTGGAGTATGAACGTGTGGGAATGGGTACAAATTATGTATGAATCCCAAAGGGATACAAACCTATAGCACCCAAAGGGATTCATACAATTTGTACCCATTCCCACACGTTCATACTCCAATAAAGATTATAAAAATTGCATTCAATTCTTAAATGTATGCCTATAGCAAGTTTTGTGAAAATCATCTGATTATATTTGTTTTGAAAATCTGATTACATTTGTTCAAATAATCGCATTCACAAAATGTGCCAATGGACACATGGATGGATGCACATACATACAAATGGATGGACAGGACCCATTTCTATATCTCCCGTCAAACTTTGTTTAGGTCGTAGATAATTAATGTATGGACAACAACTGTCACATTCATGAAATGCAAGTATTGTGTGGGGCAGAGTTCCCAAATAATTTATAGATATTCATATCAAACACAATAAAAAATTAAAACTTAGAGTTGCATGCAACATCGCAACATGCCCTTTAATCTAACTATTATTGAAAGTCAAGAAAAAAACAGAAACCATTTGGCATTTTTTGTTAATAGTTTTGAGATCATTTTAAAAACAGAGTTATGGAAGCATGATTGGATTAAAGACTGCCAATTAGTTATGGAGGCGTGATTGGATTAAAGACTGCCAATTAGTTATGGAGGCATGATTGGATTAAAGACTGTCAACTTCGAATATAAAATCACTTGTCTTGAAAACATGAGGTGCATTATTTTTCACTCTCCTAAGAGTACACTTTAACAACTCTAGATACACATTTTTGAGTTACCCTGTTCTCACAGAAATGAAGCACTACTTAAGAACAAGATAAGTATCACCACTTGGGGAAAACAATACCTGTAATGAAAATAGAAATTTTTCGTGTTAGGCAACACGTCCAACTGCTTCAGGTGGATGGATGGATGGATGAATACATAGGGGCACTGATCTGAAATCAAAGCATACCTTCTAAATTTTTATCAGTTTTTGGATGAAGAAAGATTCTATACAAACCTATAGCACCTCAAAATCAGAAAAGAGTTTTGTTGAACAAGTTAAAGATAATGTGACAGAGACCAAGAGAAAAATTACCCAAAATTTCAACTGTTTAAGAATTAGTTATAATTACCTTTAATTTCTGATCCAACCCAAAAATAGGAAGCTGTCTTAAGACCATGTTTCTTTGCAGTAACCCATATCTGTAAAAGAAAATTTATTTTTTTACCTCTAAATCACTCAAGACTTTGTAGTGAAAGCTAAAATTATATCACATAATGAATAAAATTGTAAGAAAAATAAAGTGGCAAATAAAAAACCATTGTGTTTAATAGTGATGGAAGCATTTGAACAGTGATTATGTTTTTTAGTTAGTTTTGAGTGGAGTATACAGAAAGGTTCTGCTCAGCAAATGTAACTAAATCAAATGTATACAGGCAAGATATTTCTGCTAAAATATATAAGCAGAATGCAAATAGGTACCTACAGTGGCTCACAACTATTATGAAGGCTAGCTAGCACAGTCCTAAACACCCTTTAATAAAACCTGTAAATATATTACTAAAGTATCATACAGTCCAGAGAAAATTATTACTACTAAAATATCCCTAGGTAGATTTTGAAAACCAACAGTGTTTTACAATTTTACAAAGAAAAAAAAAGGGGGGGGGGGGGGAAGGGGTAAGGGAGGTTGGCAAGCCCAATTTGTTCTGTCATGGTTAAAGTCGCAACTGATAAAATATTCCAGCTACTTCATCAAGACATGACTTCAACGAAGGCATGCCTAGATGGTGTAAATAGAATATTAGTCACTCAAGATAAAAGTCAAAAAAAATACATTTAGCAGTCATGATGCACAGCCTTCCTTACTTCTTTTTTTAACTGGTAAAGTGCTGGAAGCCCATATTTGGGCTTTATTCTGAAGTGCAGGTACTGCAACTTAAAGGCTTCAAATTCAGTGGCTGTGCATCATATTATCTTTGAAGTGATATTATTTAGTCTGTTAAGATTTGCCTTGTTACAATTCATAGGAGAGTGCCTGTGGGCACTCTTCTATAACTGTAACAAGGCAAAGACATGTGAAAAAAGTTTGGTGGCCAAATAAAATTTAGCACTCTACCAGAAAATGAGTATGCATCTTGTCTTGTAAAAAAAAAATAAATGGTTACTAGCAAGCTCCAAGTAGACAAAGATGGACTGGCTAGATGCAAAAATCTGCTCTGGGATTCTGGTAGTAATCCTCTATCTATGTATTGTAAGATACTTTTTGGTTAAAGGTTTCTTTAGGTAAAGGTTTAGTTGCGTATATCAAACCAATTGTCCCCAAATTATAATACCAAGGAATATAACTTAGTAAAAGATTCTATTTAAACTGTTGCCAAGCTTGATAACCACTTATACTTACTTTTTTCTCTGTAAGAAAAACAAATCACCGAACTATGTGTAAGAAGCACCTATTATAGAAAATTCTGAATTTGGACTTCCTGGGTACAACAGTAAGTGTGTGTTTAACTTGGCATATACAGTGAATGTAGAATGATTATCACTGAAGCACCCATGGAGTGGGATTTCTGCCCCAAGTCTCAACACCAATGGTATTATATTTGTCTCAAATACATAGCTTCTGACACTCACTGTAATGAATGTAACAAGTTCATTTGAATGAGGCGCCATAAGTCATATTTTATTGGCAAAAAATAAAAAAATGAAAGGAGTGCTAATCTACAAGTCAAGTTGTGATATTGCCTGGAAACCTAATTTTAGCTAGAGGTAGCTTCCAGGAGTGGCAAATACCCCCCCCCCCCCCAAAAAAAAAAAAAAAAAAAAAAAGCTCAGCTTGACAAACTTGAACTTGGTAAGTTATAAATGAATGGCAAAATTGAAGATCATTGGTACCAATGTTATTTGATGAAATTTCAACATAATAGTATTGTGTGTGCACAACATCAGAGTAATCCATGCATTTTTAAATGTAAACTGTAAGACTAGCTAAAGGAAGAATGCTGATGCACAAATGCAGTATCTTCAGAGGTTATTGTAAATGGCAACTTTTTTCACAGATATGAATGCTAATCAACAGCTCTTATCTAGAGTTCTTGACTAATGAGCACACCAAGTTCAAAAACAATCCTGTGATAAATGTGGCCTGTAGGCCATGTCAAAGAATGTTGATGCACAAATGCAATAAATTCAAAAATTGTTGCTAACAGCAACAGTTTTTGATGGAAATGAAAAGAAAATCAATAGCTCCTATCTTTGTCACCCTGCATATGCATACAAAGTTTCAAAACAACCTGATAATGAATATGCCCTCTGAGGCATGCCAAAGGAAGATGTTAATGCACAAATGTACTAAGTAGAAGGTCATTGCTTTGTGACAATGGGGTTTTGTTTTTTTTTTATGGAAATTCATAAATATACCCTGCAGAGAGTGCAAAAGGGATAAGTTGATGCACAAATGCAGTAAGTTCAAAGGCTGGTGATAACGACAATAACTTATTATGGAAATGAAAAAATAGCTCACATCTGGAGGTCACCCCAAACACACATACCAAGTTTCAAAGTGATCCGATCATAAATGTGCCCTGAAGGGTGTGTTAAAGGGAAATATTGAGGTCTGACTAAACTAAGTTCAAAGGTCAGCGACAACATGTTTTGACAGAAATGGAAGAAAATCGACAGCTCCCATATAGATGTCACCCCACACAAGCACACCAAGTTTGCAAGTGATCCAATCTTAAATGTGCCCTGCAGGGTGTGTCAAATGGAAATATTGATGTTTAACTGCACTAAGTTTTTACTAAGTTCATCGAAGGTCATTGCCAGTGGCAACATCATTTTTTGATGGAAATCGAAGAAAATCAATAGCTCCCATCTAGAGGTAACTCCAAACAAGCATACAAAGTTTCATACCGATCTGATCATAAATGTGCCCTGTAGGGCATGCCAAAGGAATATATTGATGCCTGACTAAACTAAGTTCAAAGATCGTTGCCAGCGGCAACATTTTTTGACAGACGGAATTAGAAGAAAATCGATAGCTCTAATCTAGAGGTCACCCCAAATAAGCATGCCAGGTTTCAAAGCAATCCAATCATAAATGTGCCTTGTAGGGTGTGCCAAAGGGAAATATTGAGGTCTGACTAAACTAAGTTCTAAGAACGTTGGTCGTGGCAACATTTTTTGACGGAAAACGAAGAAAATTGATAGCTCCTATCTAGAGGTCACCCCAAACAAGCATGCCAGGTTTCAAAGCAATCCGATCATAAATGTGCCCTGTAGGGTGTGCAAAGGGAAATACTGAGGTCTTCTGACTAAACTAAGTTCTAAGAATGTTGGCCGCAGCAACATTTTTTTATGGAAATGGAAAAAAGTCGATAGCTCCCATCTAGAGGTCACCCCAAACAACCATACCAGGTTTCAAAGCAATCCAATCATAAATGTGCCCTGTAGGGTGCGCCAAAGGGAAATATTGTGGTCTGACTAAACTAAGTTCTAAAAACGTTGGCCGCAGCAACATTTTTTGACAGAAATTGAAGAAAATCAATAGCTCCCATCTAGAGGTCACCCTAAACAAGCATGCCAGGTTTTAAAGCAATCCAATCATAAATGTGCCCTGTAGGGTGTGCAAAAGGGAAATATTGAGGTCTGACTAAACTAAGTTCTAAGAACGTTAGTCGTGACAACATTTTTTGATGGAAATTGAAGAAAATCAATAGCTCCCATCTAGAGGTCACTCTAAACAAGCATGCCAGGTTTTAAAGCAATCCAATCATAAATGTGCCCAGTTGGGTGTACAAAAGGGAAATATTGAGGTCCGACTAAACTAAGTTCTAAGAACGCTGGCCACGGCAACATTTTTTGACAGAAATGGAAAAAAATCGATAGCTCTCATCTAGAGGACACCCCAAACAAGCATACCAGATTCCAAAGCAATCCAATCATTAATGTGCCCTGTAGGGTGTGCCAAAAGGAAATATTGTGGTCTGACTAAACTAAGTTATAAGAACGTTGGCCGCAGCAACATTTTTTGACAGAAATTGAAGAAAATAGATAGCTCCCATCTAGAGGTCACCCTAAACAAGCATGCCAGGTTTTAAAGCAATCCAATCATAAATGTGCCCTGTAGGGTGTGTCAAAGGGAAATATTGAGGTCTGACTAAACTAAGTTCTGAGAATGTTAGCTGTGGCAACATTTTTTGACGAAAATGGAAGAAAATCGATAGCTCCCATCTAGAGGCACCCTAAACAAGCATACCAAGTTTCAAAGCAATCTGATCATAAATGCGATCTGTGAGGTGTGCCAAAGGAAATTGTGGACGTATGTACTAACATACATATGTACGTACACACGTACGCCGACGGACGAGAAGTGATGGCAATAGCTCAGATTGACTTTGTCAAGTTGAGCTAAAAATCACCCTAATACAGTAACCTTTGTGATATATTACATTAAATTAACACAGCCACTGTGGGTAGTATTTACTTAAATAATACAGATAAGATTCCTTGTATTTGATGACATGTCAAGTTTGGTTTCGATTGGGAACAATAAAATTTTAAATTCAAGGTCACTGTGACGTTGTCCTTTGGCACAATGCCCTACAAATATGTAGGGTTCTTCCTCTCATCATGCTCAACACACATGCTAAGTTTGGTTTTGATCAGGAATGCATAAATTTAATACTTAAGAGAGCCAAAACCAGCTCACATTTCGATTACAAGGTCACTGTTACCTTGATCTTTGTCATAATAACCTAAAAATAAATAGGGTTCTTCCTTTCATCATCCTCCACCTATAAGCCAAATATAGTATCGATCTGGCAAGCAAAATTTCAATTAGGTAAGCCATCTCTGGTAAATGTTCAAGTTCAAGGTCATTTTGACCTTGACCTTTGGCACAATGATCTCAAAATAAATAGGGTCCTGCCACTCATCATACCGAACCCACATCCCAAGTTTGGGTTTCAGTTGGCCAAGCAGAACATTAATTACAGAGCAGAAACCAACATTAAGAAAAATCATACCTCTCATCAAACCTAGCCAACATGCCTAGTTTGGCTTCAGTAGGCCAAGTGAAACTTCAATTACAGAGAGGAAACCAACACTGATGAAGATTAAAGTTCAAGGTCACTGTAATCTTGACCTTGGCACAATGATCCCAAAATAAATAGGGTTTTTCCTCTCATCATGCTTAAACCACATCCCAAGTTTGGTTTCAGTTGGCCAAGCGGAATTTTAGTTAGGGAGAAAAAAACAACTCCATCTACAAATGGACGGACAGCGCCACAGCTATATTTCTCGGGGATAAAAAGTCACATTTTTAAAATAAAAAACTGCAATCTGAGGAATGGCAAATCCCTTGACCTGTACATTGACCACAGCAGGAATAGTGAGATTGGTGCATATTTATTTATACAATGGTGAAGTATATTCTTGAAAGTTTCAATAAATCCTCTTCCTCTTTTCAATATGCACCATTTTATAAAGTTTCACAACAATTGGTTAAAAATTAATAGAAAAATTAATTCAGTTTAAGTAAAGAACATTTTACTGTCTAAGACTAATACATCAAAGAGACCTGCCTTTTGATATACTAACAATCTGAAAGTCTATCACTCCATATGCCGGAAGGCTTAGATCTAAACTGACAATTAAATACTGAACATAAAGGTATGCTGGCAATAAACTCCAGGTGCCTTATGATCCATGTTAACTGAGCCACCAAAGTTTAGCTGTATGCAAATCAACCCAGCCAGAAAGTATCAATTATAATTGTATCTAAGAATAGAGTGCTCACAGGGCAGTTATAATTAGAACATGGCCTGCAACAACAAATTTCCTTTTAGAAAAACATCACTCATACTAGAAGAGCTTTATGCTAATTTATCCTGGAACAAATGTATTCCCTAAACCAGTTGTTTTCAATATTTGGTTAGACAAATACTATGTGAAAGCCTTATTTTCTCTTCTAAATTCATGTGCTGTAATAATTAATTATCTAAGTTATATTGGACTATGATCAGACTTCAATGGAGATGTTTGTTTGACAGTTTAGTGAGTTGTATTTAGGTATATATGTGGACTAAATACCAATGAGTGACAGTATATTCACACCCTGACTTCATTATAGGACAATGGCTCCTAAAAGGAGAGGTGCCAAAAGTAACATTTCAGAACTAACTGGTAGGGGCACCAGCCCTCCACAAACTTCAAGTGTCACCAGATGAACACTGGACATTAGTGAGCCTGGCAACTGGACTGTTAAACAGTTGGAAGACAAGCTAGCTGCCGACACTGGTATTATTGTTCCAAAAGGATTAAAACAAACAATTCTTATACAAATGTACAAGGATAATTTTATGTTTTATGCTGAACACAAACCAGGAACTCAAACATAATTAGTGATCTTATTTCTCGTTAAAAGTCTTTTCACCACCTACTCCCAGAGGCAGACCAACAGCCTGTTCCAGCACTGGAATAGGTAGCAATGATAATGAACTGAACCACATTGCTAGTACAGTATGACAGGCTTGACTTGAACCAGCTACACATACAGCGTATCGATCAGCTATAGAACATTTCAGGCAGTTTTGTACTTAAAACTATGTTCCATACGGACAGAGGTGCGTACTTCCTTTTGCCATAACCGGGCATTTATTGCAATATGTTGCATACTGTCACGGCATTAAAAATCTATGTTATAGTACAATCAAACTTACCCTGCAGTTCAAGTAATAAAACAACACAAGGATTGGAATGGATTATATTTGTTTTTAATTAAAATCATACACATCTTTTCGCCTTATTGAGGGCAATTCAGTCTGCTTCACAAATACAATTTAGACTGGATCAATCATCATGAGGTGACCAATGAAATGCTGTCAGTTGTGGACGTGGGACATCTGATGAAAGGTCAAAAATTTGAAATCATGATGATGTGATCGATGAAAAGCTATCAGTCGTGGACATGACTGAGATAAACTGAAAAGTCAGAAATCTGATTGACTGATTGATTGATTACCGGGTTGCAAGATCCACCGTGGGTGAATGAAGATTTGTATTGCAGACCAGGTAAACAACTGAATTGGAGAGGCAAGGTTGAGAACACATGTTGTTCTCTGTCCTGCCACCGCAAAACAAGAAGCAAATCAAACCACCAAAGAGCTAATGAAGCGACCTGAGGAAAGAACAGGGAACAAAAAGAGGACAGGATGGCAGAGAAGAGGAAAAGGGGGTGCAAGGAGGGGATGGTGGGCAGTTTAGGAAAGCACACTGAATACAAAGACACTGTGCACACATTTGAGTAAGACTGATAGAATGGGTAGTTTCTCAGTATATTAACAGTGGAGCTTTCAAGTCCTTGTGCTATATTTGGTAAAGACTTCATGATTTTTCCTGGAAATTTAGCTGACTGTGACACACAGCATGAGATTGGAATGCCATTATCAAAAACAATAACCTTAATTGGTCATGCCAGTGAGCCAGCTGAAATGATTCAGGTCTTCGATAGTAGTTGCTTGACCCATATGCAGACTGACATGTTACTGCAAGCTCTGTCCTAATTTAAAACAATAGGCTCATTCATTCATTAAAGTTGTGTATTTATAATCTTCAACCTCCCAGAAACCTGAGCTAACAATGAGGCTAAAGATGACAAATATCACCATGAAATGTGTTTTTTCTGGAGAATGAGTTTATATTACACAAGTATGCTTCAGACACAACTATGATAGCAAATTGAGGCAAATCAACGCCCATTAACTGTATCTTTGGATAACAAACTGCAAGCTGAACCAGTGTCAACTAAAAAATTTTGAACCTTACTTCCAAACATAACCTCAGCAAACATGCAAGAGGAATTGGATTTCTGTCATGATTTTGTGGTTGCTGATTTGAATGGCATTTGTGGAATATTGGGAATGGATTTCTTGGAACAGAATGATGTTCTTTTAAGTATTTCCAAAGGCTATATGCAAATAGCCGGGAAAGTGATTAAGTTGAAAAAGGAAATTAATTGATTTTGTGGTCGAATGGAACTTGCTAGTGCTGTTAATGTTCACAGCAGATTCAGAACTTGTAGTTCATGGTTATGTTGAAGGAGATCAATCTAGCTTTTGAAATAATTTATTAGAACCTTATAATTATTTAAATAAAAAAGGCCTATTGATTGCTAGAAATTTGGTAGAGCCAACAAAAGTTTTATTTTCCATTCTGAATGTAACTGAAAGGCCTGTTAGACTGAAGAAATACACATTAATAGGTAGTTTACAGCCAGCTGAGATCTTAAATGAAAATAATAAAGAGATAATAACAGCTAAGTCCAATCTCCCTGAATCATTATTGGAGTTATTTAAGAGGTCATCACAGAAATTAAATGAAGATCAAAAATTAAAATTCTACACGTTTTTGGTTGAGTACCAAGATGTATTCATGTCCCCTGATGGGAAGTTAGGGAGAACAAACATAGTTAAACACAGCACTGACACAGGGTCAAATAGGCCTATAAAGATTCCACCACGAAGGTTACCTTATGACCAGAAGCCTATAGTTGAGGAGGAAATTTCTAAAATGCTTCAGAATGACATAATAGAAGTAAGTGATAGTCCATGGTCTGCTCCACTTTTACTGGTATGCAAGAAAGATAACGCGTGGAGGTTTTGTGTTGATTATACAAAACTTAACTCCATAACCAAAAAAAGATGCATACCCTCTCCCCAGAATTGATGAATCTTTAGATTCTTTGGCAGGATCCAAGTGGTTCAGTACTTTAGATCTAGTGTTGGGGTACTGGCAATGTGAGATGGAGGAAAAAGATAAGCAAAAGACAGCTTTTTCAACACATCTAGGTTTGTTTCAGTTCAAGGTCATGGCATTTGGCCTCTGCAATCACCAAGTTGCTAGAAGAGGTTAATGGAACTGGTATTGAGAGGTCTTAGGTGGGAAAAATGTCTTTGTTATCTAGATGATATTATTGTTTTTGGATCTACATTTGATGAGGCTTTTCATAATGTCCAGTTAGTTTTTGATCGTCTTAGCAAAGCAAATTTGACTCTCAAACCATCTAGGTGTACACTGTTTCAAAATGAGGTTAAATTTCTTGGCCATGTTGTGTCAGATAAAGGAATTCAATGTGATTGCGATAGAGTGAATGCTATTGAAAATTGGCCAGTCTCTAGTAATGTGTCAGAGGTGAGAAGTTTTCTGAGTTTGGCTGGATATTATAGACGGTTTGTTCCCAACTTTTCTACAGTAGTTGCTCCCCTTACTCAATTCACTAGAAAAGGGAGGAAATTTAATTGGACAGAAGAAAGCCAAACAGCTTTTGACAAATTAAAGAAATTATTGACAACTGCTCCAATTTTGTCCTATCCCAAGCCTGATGCTGAATTCATATTGGACACAGATGCCAGTTCCACAGAGTTAGGTGCTGTTCTCTCCCAGGTACAGGATGGGGAGGAGAAAGTCATTGCTTATGCTAGTAGGACTTTGAATAACCATCAGGTTCGATATTACACCACCTATAAAGAATTACTTGCTGTTGTTACTTTTGTTAAGCAATATAGACATTTTGTCTGGGGAAGACATTTTACAGTTAGGACAGATAACGCCTCACTAAGATGGTTAAAAAACTTTAAAAATCCCAAAGGCATGTTGGCTAGATGGCTGTCTGTTTTAGAAACATATGATTTTTCCATATTGCATAGAAAGGGAAATTGCCACAGTAATGCAGACAGTTTATCTAGGAGACCTGCAAATTATTGCAAACATCAAGATTGTCCTGACTGCCATGTTAAAATAAATGATGAGTCACTAACTCAAAAATTGTCATCTAATAAAGTTGAAGATAGAAGTAAGATGAAATCAAGACTAAATATAGCTCCAGTAAGGATTGCTGAAAATGCATCCGTTTCGGGAGATGTTGATGTTGACGATTCTGGTGAGTTAAGGTCATTGGACTCTGACTGGTTATAAGCTTGGTCTCAAGAAAGAATATGCCAGAAAACCACCTAGACACGTTATGCTTGAGGCTTCACAGGAAATTAAAACTCATTGGGGTATGTGGGAGTCTCTTGTGGTTCACGATAACTTACTCTTTTGTAAGTGGATTAATACTGAAAATGCAGAAACATTACTCTTAATAGCACCAAGGGAATTGAGGCTCTACATGAATCCAAAACTGCTGGTCACTTACGAAGGGACAGAACAACTCATTCTATTAGGCGTTGGGTGTATTGGCCTGTTATGTCATCCGACTTAAGACGAGGGTGTAAACAATGTATAGATTGTGCCTGAGCTAAACCTGGAGGGTTGGGGCATTCGGCTCTTCACTCATCGAGAGTTGGAGTATCAATGGAACGGGTTGGTGTTGACATAATTGGGCCAATACCTCAGACATCTCATGGTAATGAGTATGTCATTGTGCTCTGTGATTATTTTACTAAGTCATTTGAGGCATACGCTGTCCCTAATCATACAGCCTTGACTGTTGGAGACAAAATTGTAAATGAATTTATTAGCAGATTTGGTGTTCCTAAACAGTTTCATTCAGACCAGGGTAGAGAATTTGAATCAGAACTCTTTAGAGTTATGTGTGAAAATTGGGCGTTGAAAAGACTAGAAACGCTCCATATCAACCCCAGTCAGATGGGTTGGTTGAAAGATATAACCGTACTTTGCAAACTATGTTAACAATCTATGCCAATGAAAATCAGAATAACTGGGATGAGAATCTGCCATTTGTTCTAATGGCCTATCGGTCGGCGGTTCAGGAAAGTACTGGTTGTTCCCCAAATCTCCTGATGTTTGGAAGAGAAGTTTTGTGCCCTTTAGATTTGATAATTGGAAATCCCCCTCTCATCCAAACATCTGTAAGATGTGATGGATGAGAAGAATTCTTTGAGTATAAGCCTAGAAGCTTTGAGGGTTGAACATGGCATATCAATTCGCTTGTGCAACTCGCCGCTCTTATTCAAAGTCATCAATACAAGAGAATAAAAGGCCCTGTCCCAGCGAGATTCCCGTCTTTGGAATGAGAGTGGTAAGACCAGAGCAATCATTGACCAAAACGGGAGGGCAGACAGGATTGGAAAATTGAGTGAGTACAAGCCTGAGGGAGGGAACAACCCTCAAAGCCTCCAGGCTTATACTCAAAGAATCCTTCTCATCCATCACATCTTACAGATGTTTGGATGAGAGGGGGGTTCTTTTCCATGAAGCCTTCCGGCTTCTCGGGTTGAACATGGCATAGTTCACAGTAGTCAATGATTGTGAAACTAAATGAATAAACCAGTTACTTTATTTTACAAAATAACATGTACGTTTCAGAGTTCATTTTTTCTTTGTAGCTGTGCTCAGCACCACTGAACCAAAAGCCGACTTCTGTTCCATAGAATGTCTGAAATAAAATTGGAAAAAGGTATCAGCAGAAGTCCAGTTTGCTGTCTTCAGAATGTACTGGAGAGAAAGTCCAGAAGAAAAAGCAGCTGATGTAGAGGCACTACGAACAGAATGTGCACCGAAAGTATTGGTGTCGATGCAAGCGGCACACATTGATTGTTCAATCCACCGAGCCACGGTGGAAGTGGAAACAGATCTTTTTGTTTTATAAGAAATTAATAAAGTTTTACAGTTTGGCTTTCTAATTGTTTGTTCTGTTTAAATATTCAGTCATAGTGTGAACCACACAAATCTTTTTATTACGGAAAGAATAAAAATCAACACTGATGGGTGTCCGGCTGGGCCGTGATGTTTTCAATAAACTAGCAATGCCAAAAGAAATGTGATTAGCTGTAATTGTCATAAAATCCAAATTGAGTGCTGTCAAGGTTTGGCACCGTTGTGCACTAGTAAGGGCCATAAGACAAACCAGTTTCTTAGTGAGAAGCTCCAAAGAAAGTGAATGGAGTGGATAAAGTGTAGCCAAATAATTCAGTAACACTGACACATCCCATGTAGAAGAGTATCTGAGAACTGGAGGATTGTGATGGAATGTGCCCTTCATGAACCTCCTAATAAGTGGTGTATTTTGGAGATCAGACCTCCCCAAAAGTAAAAGTGTTTGCATGATGGTGGACCTATGAGTGTTAACAACATTGTATGATTTCTGTGCAGTGACTAAGGAGCGTAAATAATTTACAATTTGAGCCTCTTGTACTTGTATTTGATCAATGTTCCATTGACAACATCACAAACACTATTTTCTCCATGCAAGGTTGTACTGTTTGTTAGTGGAGCTCCTCCACGAGTCAGTGATAGTGCAGGCTGCCGTTTCCGAAATGCCTTTTGTTTTGAGATAATTCCAGATACATGACAAACGATCAAATATAGGTTGTCGGCCAGAAGATGAGACGCCCCGGTTAAAGGATTGATCAGTAGCCTGGAATGAGGGGGCACCAAGAGAGGTCGTTGAATGAGGATCTGAAGAAGCATTAGAAACCAATGCTGTGTTGGCCATGATGGTACAATCAGGATTGCATCCTGAACATGATCGTCTTCTAGTTTCTGAAGCACCCTGTCGATCAGCCTGAAAGGTGGAAACAGGTAAGGTGAAAATTGTGCCCACAGCTAAAAAGCATCAATAAATGAGGCCTGGGCGTTGGGAAACCAGGTACAAAAAACAGGTATTTGAGCATTCCGACGGGATGCAAACATATCAATATCTGGGAAGAAAAAAGTTTGACAAAGTTGAGTAAAGATGGATGGATTGAGCATCCATTCGGAGCAAGAAGTGGCCTCCCGTGAAAGAGTATCGGCCACACAATTTTCTTTACCAGGAACATGTTGTGCTGTCAGGAAAAGGTCACGCTCAAAGCACCAGAGCCAAATCTGTTTAGAAATTTGGTGAAGATTTGCCAAAGGACCGCCTTTGTTATTAATGTATGCTACTGCAGTCACGTTATCAGACTTCACACAAATTTGGCCATGACTAAAATTAGAAGCCAAAGCAGTTACACCCTTATAAATTGCAGTGATCTCTAATTCATTTATATGAAGCAGTGATTCCTGTGAAGACCACAGCCCATTCTGAGACATAGAGTCGGTAACAGCACCCCCAACCAGTTTTTGATGCATCAGTTGCTATGATAAGCACTGGTGGTGGTTGTCGAATGAGGGAACCATTCATCATATCCAAATTGGTGTACCACCAAGAAATTTCAGCTCGTGCATCCAACGATAGAGTCAAAGTACTATTATAAGAACCCAGTATTAACTGATGACATTTGGCAACCTCCAGCTGATGGTAAAAGAGGGGCCCCAACAAGACAGCCCTAAAAGCGGAAACATATAAGCCAAGAAGATGAGCTAGCTCTCTGACTGTACAAGACTGTTGTGTAAGAAGCTTTTTTGAAGCATCTTTAATTTGGGTCACTTTGTGTGGTGGTAAGGAAATGGTGAAGGAAACTGAATTGAGAATGTGACCAAGATACTGAATCTCTCGTGCAGAAGTAAGTTCAGATTTAGCTCTGTTAACAAGGAAACCCAAGTCCTCGAGGGTAGTGCATAAGTGAGATGTTTGTTCATCAAATGTATGTGAATCTGAGTTAATGATAACCGAATCATCAATATAAGTACTACATTTGGTACCCAGAGAGCGTTCACCAGAAAAATAGGTCGCATAAGTTTTGTGAACACCCGAGGCGTGGACGCCAGACCAAAAGGGAGACAAATAAATTTATATACTTGGTCTTGCCATTAAAATTTAAAAAAACGCAGAAAATCGGTATTAATAGGTACACTCAAATAGGCATCAGTTAGGTCAACTGAGCAGAAAAAGTCATTTCTGTCAATCAATGAGCATACTGCATCAAGCGTTTCCATTTTAAAGTGATGGTATGTAATAAACCGATTCAGAGAATGCAGATTAAAAATAAGCCAAAATTTGCCAGATTTCTTTCTGCGTAAGAACATAGTGGACAAGAAATCATTTGCCAAAAGGGTAGTCAGCTGAATGGCTCGCTTGTGCAAAAGAGATTCAATTTCGGAGTCAATCAACAAAGATTCCTCAGCACTAAACTTGAAAGGTGTAGGAGGCGAACCCTGGGAGGGTGTGACCGAGAATTCCAACTGGTACCCAGCCACAGTATTTAAGACCCAATGGTCACAGGTAAGCTTTTTCCAAGCTGGTAAACAAAATTGTAGTTGCCCCGCAATGCTGACAAATATTTACCTTGGTTAAGACCTGTTGCTGTTGTTGTAGTTGTAGCGCTGGAATTTGCCTCTTCTTTCCCAGTGGGATTCCAGTTGGCATACCGGTCGGTACGAGGATATCTTACTCTTGCGTCTAAAAAATACTGGTGCTGACGATTATAATGCCCTCGGCTAGAACGAACAGAAGTAGCAGAATAGGATCGTGGAGTGACTCTAGTGAAGTCTTTACAAGACTTCAAAGACCTCTCACTGTCGTCCGCAAAAAGTAAAGTAGATACAGGATGATCCATGGAGCAGAGGCTCTTAAATTGGTTCAGTAGAGTAGTCCTCAAGAAAAAATGTCGTCGAAGCGACATCTCAAAAGTGGCGGCACCCAGGAGGGAAATGCCATCCACAATCAGGACACGCATGTCTGAGAACAGTTGATCCAATTCAGAGTTGACTGTGAGCATTTTCTGTTTAAGTTTTCCAACCTTCTGAGAATCTGCAGTCTGGGCAATTTTCGTTGCCATGTGAGATTACTGGTGTCCAAGTGCCTGATACGCTTCAAAACATCGTTGAGTTTGATGTAAGGGACCATTCCCTGTCCCAATAATTTCTGCACTTTCTGAAGTTGGCTATCGTGTGTGCGGCTACGTGCATCCAGTTGGGCCCAAATTTCCTGATTCACTCTTGGAGCATCCACGAGAGCGCAATTACTAGGGATGAGATGTTTCTTCACCAACTCAAGTGAGTCAGACTTAGACGTAGAAGCCTTATTAGCATAAGAAGCAAATTTGGAGCTAACAGGTTCACCCAGGCTAGCATCTTGTAAAAAGATTTTGGGAAAATCGAAGTCATCGCTGCTTCCAGAGAAATTCATATCTGAGCCAGAATGGGCAGATGAAGCACTGCCAGGACTAAGTTGGTCCAAAGCACGTCTATCTGGAATAGTGGCCTGTGGATTGACAACAACACTGCGTATCACTGGATTAGAGTCAGCCATGCGACGGTGGGTAGGACGGACAGACCGGGAACGTGGCCTGGATGATTTGGTGGATGAAGGAGAAGTCTTCCTGTGCTTTTCGGCAATATGTTCATTTTCCCGGGTCCGCCTCTTGCAACTGCGTTCCGGTACCGTGTTTTTAGAACTACCTTGTGCAGACAATTTTCCATTTGCAATGGAGAATTTTGATTTATTTTTGTGCCGTCTGGATTTATTACGTGGATCCGATGTTCCTTGAATGGTGTGAGATGAATCTTTCTGACCACAGGTAAGTGAAGGAATAGCATCCCCAGCAAATATAGACAAGGTATCCGCATCAGTCAAAGTATTAGCGGTTTCCTCTGGAGATGTGAGACTCGCCTACGGTGACATCAAAACAGGTGTATCAGGTGTTAAAATACCTGAAGGTTGCGAAGCAGATGAATCAGATGACAGACTCTCCGAATCTGAACTGGACATAATTCATGTGAGCGGCGAAACACTCGAAATGAAAAAGATGGGAATCTCACTGGTACAGGGCCTTTTATACTCTTGTATTGATGACTTTGAATAAGAGCGGCGAGTTGCACGAGCGAATTGATATGCCATGTTCAACCCGAGAAGCCGGAAGGCTTCATGGAAAAGAATCCACCTTGCTCCCCAACATACTCATGCCATGTTGAATATTTAGAATGGCTCCAAAGTGTCCTTAGTGATATGTATGAGTACGTTCGTTAAAATCTCTTAAAAGTCACTCAGAAACAAAAGAGGTATTACGATAGGGGATTAAAACCAAGAGTATTTGAATCCAATAATCTGGTCTGGAGGTGGCACCCACCTTCTTCAGAGGTTAAATTAGGATTAGGATGGATAGGTCCTTACAAAGTAAACAGAAAAATAACAGATGTTACATATGAGTTGCAACAAAACCCCCAAAGTAAACCAACTGTTCTTCATGTAGATCAATTAAAACTTTACAATGGACTTTCACCACCTCAAAATTGGGACTTAAACGTCGAAAATAATGAAAATGAAATAACCTCTTTAAAACATAGTTTAGACAATAGTTTAGAAAATTCCAATCTGTCAGTTGATTTGTTGGATGATGAAACAGAAGTTCCTCGGACCCTGGAGGTTAAGAGTACTAGGTGTGGGCATCAAGTAAGAAAACTTGCCATTTACTTACCCTGACAAAGCAGAATGTATATATGTATAAAAGTACATATATGGTTATCTTATTTTATTTTATTTTTTTTTAGCACCCCTTTTTTGTGGGTAAATATGAATGGCAAAGCACACAAACTACCTATCATCATTGAGTAACATATATCGAGATTCTACGCTTGGTATTTCAGAAATAAATGTTTTTTAAAGACATGATGATCTCAGAAAGTAGTTGCGTTTTTCTTTTCGCAACCTTAAAGGTGATGTGTCTGGGAACTTTGAGAACTTGGAAGTTTCCACTGTGCTCTTTCAATTGGAAATAATCTTTTTATTTTTGAATGTTATTGGTACAACAAATGAGAATAGTTGTTAAGGAACAGCTCCGTAGTTGGAAATTAAACTGATACCATGTGTTCAAAATATCACTTTCCGTGGCATGATTTTACCTAGAGATAATTCACTGAAAGTAACTGTTTAACAGTTCTGTAGGTGTAAATTATTTATCTTAGGGTAAATCTAATTAAAAGAAAAATAAACATAAAAACAAATTTGGTCTTAGCATTTGGTATTATGAGTCTGTAAGAACAAAATGGCACCATTGTTTGTTTTGACCTCTCCTGAGAGGAGAGTTGGGTCATGCTAATTGTGTAGCATATGTGTACCAAATGCACTAGCACAAGTTGGATCTGTGAAGTTAGTTTCATATGATGGAGCATAGTGATGACTGTAAAATAAAGATGTAAACGAATATCAATTTTCCACAGTTCCAGACATGGAACCTCAGAGATTGCAGTAAGCAAGAGAAAGATGGCGTCATTAGATAATGACATGAGAGTGGAATGGCCAGATGATGGGTTGTCTTGCCCTGTGACAGCTTGTAAAACAGAGCATGTGTTTAGAACATTGACAGCATATCGGCAGCATTATGTAAGGTTTCCTAATGAATCCTTTGACAAGGCTCGCAAATAATGAAAAAACGTGATAGCCCATCGGGCAGGCTTCTTTTGAGATCTGGTTGCTCGCCCCAGAAAATGGTGGCCCGGCATTAGGACTGATATTTGATTGCTCAATTTATACACATTTCAATGTGAGTCGATCAGATATGACAACAAATGATGTATAACAACAGGTGTTGAAAGATGGGGACAGATCAAGATTCAGTTGTGCAAAAAAAAAGCCATGCGTCATGACAACTGACACATTGGATACGGCACCGTAGTAGCACCCCCACCCCCCCCCCACCCCATTACGGCCTGGAAAGTGTCCTGGTTCACTGCGCTACGTTAACTTACTATCTCAACTGAGAACTAATCTCAAACATATTATATCGTTTGTTGAACACAGTAACAAAAAAATAAATAAGTACCTAAGAGAAAGATCAGCAACACCAGACCGTTGCAATGCTGAATGAGCGCAACATCCACTTTCACTTTCGAAAAACGATTTCTGGGAAGGTACTAATGGTTGTGTTTGAATCATTGTTCAGGACATTATGAGTGCACAGTATTGTCTCTACAGGGATATGATGTCATCCCATTCTCGGTTGCTTATCGTACCGGTGCACTCCCAATATCTGGGAACAGTGATTCAAATACAACCAGACTCCACTCGTCAGCATTACTGAACAATATCAAAATTTGCGCTGAATGTCACTGTGGGAGGTGTGAGTGCATGGGGAGGGGGGGGGAGGGGGTTGTCAGCCAGTTGCTAACAGTATCAGTGGGACAGGGCTAAACAGTACCGACGTGGTGACCATTTGTTTAGGTTTATTGAATACTTTATATAATAACACAGTTTGTTCACGTGATAATAGATAGGGATGCATTATTGATAACCAATCCCAGCACTTGTCATCAATAATGTCATAGATCAGAAAAGGAATTATGTACCTGTTGACTGCTGAAGTTTATGAGTTGCCGCCACTGTCTGAAAAGTACTTCCCCTACACAGTGCAATGCGTATTCAACCATTTTAACAGTTGTTTAATCATTAATTTCCGCTCGCTTTTATCTTTTAATTTTCTCAAAGAATTATCTTTTAAAATCGGGCAGAAAAAATCTGGTTGCCCTTCGGGCAGAGGGAATAACATTTTTGGTTGCCTGAGAAAATTTCTGGTTGTCCCGGGACGTCGGGCGACCCTATTTGCGAGCCCTGGTTGATTTTTGTGGTGCTGTGCGGTAGAGGGGTGTAATGTTGTGGACATTAAACATTGGAGATTCGAAGTCACATGATAAGGATCCACCATCTTACGGGAGAAGAGGCAACCCAGAAAGTAGAGATAGTACAACAAGTAACGAGGAGGAACGTGAAGTACATCAATCTACAAGGTTTTTTGTGTCCTAAGCCTCGTCTCCATACAGATGAGAGGGAGGAAGAACATAGGAAGAGGAAGGCACTCTTACTGGTAGCCCATGATTTATCAAGAGATACAGTGAATGCACGTGATGTCCATGTCATGGTGACTGATGGTGGGACAGTAACCAAGAAACAGTGTGGTTTGCGGAAGTGACTTTTGTGATATTGTCTAGAGAAAGACAACAGGGTATTTGTTTTTTAGGGGGGTGGGTTTAAGATGGGTGGAGTGTGACGGGGTTGATTTGTGTGAATCAATGTTTGTCATTGTTTATCGGTTGTCTCGGGTTCTTTTTCAGATTTTCTAAATTTCCATTCTGCACTTGTCATTCATGCTTTAATTAATAATCCAGTGTATTTATTCCTTAGTTTGGCTTATTTGTAATATTTATTTCAAAACTTCCCGTCGCTATATCGATCAGTGAAAACTAACAACTGCCACCATTTTGAGAAGTAAACCAAAATGTTTTTAAAAGCCGTAATTTTATTGGTTCAAGTCCGTCAGTAGCACCAATCCAGAAGAAGCTGTTATTTTGTTTATGCACGGATTGCCTTCTGTCACAAGTTAATCGTATCTTCAAATCTTATTGGCTGTTTTGGCTATATAATCCACACACGCAGTGATTTCAAGTCCCTTTGGTAAAGTCACAAGAATCAACAGGTTCGCCAACTTTACCTTCTCTGACGACTTACAAGCACGGCTTTGGGTGGTTGGTGTGCTTTGCAATAATACAGAATTATGTAGTAAAAATTCTTGGCGCTACCGAAGTAAATCATTTTCTGTCGTTAGGATGAGTAGATGACTGTTTTCCCCCTTCAAATAATTAGCTATTTAATGTCGATGTAGGCTAAGATAAAAAGTTTAGAGGATTTTTCCAAATTGAAGACAAGATTAATATCAGTTCATCCCCAGATAAAATTGTCCATGTCAAAATCACAGGGTAGTTATACTAGGCCCTTGTAAATCCACTTTTGGTAATATCAAAATAGTAGTATACTATGTTGTTATAAATCCATCTTTTGGTAATATCAAAATAGTAGTATACTACGTTCCTATAAACCCACCTTTTGGTAATATCAAAATATAATACCAAAATAGTAGTATACTGGGTACTTATAAACCCACTTTTGTGGATATTAAAAATATAATTTAGTAACACTAAGACTGAAAGGTAGTATACCAGGCTTCAACAAACTCATTTTTTTAACTTCTTTTGAGGATTGAAGTCAATCTTGAGAAATTTGTAGTCATGTTTTGAGTAACCATTGCTAAGGCTTGATACAACCTATAAATTATAGTTTGGGCACAGACATTTATTCACATATCCTGACCTTTCACCCCCCCCCACCCCCCACCCCCAAACCCCCCATTATGCAGGTGTGCTATGTATATTTTTTTATGTCAGTTTACACTTGTTAAAATAATTAAAACCACAGCAAATTAATTTTTTTGTGCTGAGTCACATTCATTAGTGGATATAGTTCAAGAACAACGAATCTGGAATCCTTTTTCTGGGTCATGGAGGTCTAGGGAGGTGTACCCTTGATAAGTTTTGCGAGGGTCACGAAAGATAAAACAGGAAAATATTCAGAACACTGATGCCTGTTTATGATGTGCAAGATCAAGGATAACTTACTTGGCAAAAAAAAAAACAAACTGTTGTTTCAGCTCAAACTTATCATTAATACCAGTGTATTAATGTTTCAATTTAAGCAATAAAACAACACAAGGATTGGAATGGATTATATTTGTTTTTAATTAAAAAATGTCATATTGGTAATCAAATCATATTTGTACATTAGATAAAATCATATACATCTTTTGGCCTTATTGAGGGCAATTCGGTCTGCTTCACAAATACAATTTAGACTGGATCAATCATCACGAGGTGACCAACGAAATGCTGTCAGTCGTGTACGTGACAGACGTCTGACGAAAGGCCAGAGATTTTGAAATCATGATGATGTGATCGATGAAAACCTGTCAGTCATGGACATGACAGAGATAAACTGAAAGGTCAGAAATCTGATTGCACCTGCACACAGCCAACAGAATACACACGCGTGGTCGTAATTGAAGATGAAGGCACAAACCGTGCACAAGATAATGTAGTCAGCCACTATGAAGACCACAGTGAAAAACCCACTGGTACATAATTTCATGGGGGAAAATACAAATAAATACAACATTGAAATGAATATATAAAATACAATAAAAGGTGTCGGAGAAAGGAAAGTATGGGAAGAGAAGTCGCATGTGCAGGACAATCATGGGAGAAGAGCGGGAGGGGAAAACCAACCGCAGAGGAAAAGAAAAAAAAATTACATATTCACAGCTTGTGAGGCAACAGAGTGTTCTCAGAACCAGCAGAGAAAACCATGCGAGAGAGTGGCACAAACTATGCCAAACCACACATGGCTCACTGTGCACAGTGAATAGTCAAAGCATCAATATGGATATAGCGGGTATAGCAGTCAGAAGACCATCTACCAAGAGACATGATCCGATGATCTTCGGCTGCACCAATCCGAAATGAATGGCCTGTGTAATGAGCTGCAGAATACCCTAAAACAACTTAAGTATTCCGGATACACTGAAGAAAAAGCGTATGAGTGAGGGGGACCCATCACGCAAACAAAATAGAGGTGAAGAGGGCTGGCAGATTTGAGGCTGACGGAAAGTGAGATAATGGAGAAGGATGTGAAAGGGACAAACCTTACCACCTGTATAATGAAGAGAAATAGTTATGCCTTGACGGAAAGGGTCACTTTTGGAGGCTTTCAAATGGAGGAAAACTATTCGGTCTTGTGAGTTATATTGTATATCACCAAAGCAAAGCTGAGAATTTGGATCAAAGCCTAAGCCACGTGAGGTGAACTCCCCACACCGGAGAAAGCAGAAAAAAAGCCATGCAGCAGGCTGCTTCCAACAGAGAATCAAAATATAGATTAAAAAAAACATTGTGGAGGGCTGTACATATCTCAGATAAAAGTGTTATGGCCTTTTGAAAACACAATCTTTCAAAAAAAATTGGTTTCCCTTCATTTAAAGTCGAACGCCTTGACGGATCGACATCGAACTTTCAGATGTTGTTTGTAGCAATAAAATACAGGTCAAGTTTGATATTGGTGTTTCTCAGACCATCCGCTGCAGAGTTATGGCCCTTTGAAAACACAATTTTTGAAAAAAAAACTGGTTTCTGTTCATTTAAAGCCGAACACCTTGACACCAAATTTTTCAGATGTTGTTTTTATACACCCGTTTGAAAAATGGGATGTATTATGTTAATGGTCTCTCCATCCGTCTGTCTGTCTGTCCATGGACACATTTCGTTTCCGGATAATAACTTTAGTTGTAATGGTTTGAACTGAGTTAAATTTGGCATGTGGATTTAGTATGACAAAATACAGGATGGGTTCGATTTTCGTTTCTAGCGGCCCATTTGCAGTAGAGTTATGGCCCTTTATTTATGGGAATTTAGCCCAACTTCTCGGTTCCGGACAATAACTTTAGTTTGCCTTGACCGATTTATTTCAAATTTTCAGTTTTTTGTTTTTGACCACAAAATACAGTTCACTTTTGACCACAATCGCATATACCTTTTCAGAGTTATTCCCCTTGAATGATTGCAAATTTGTGGATTTTGTGGTTTCCGGATGATAACTGATAACTTTAGTTTGCCTTGACCGATTTTTTTTAAATTCTCAGATTTTGTTTTTGACCACAAAGCACAGCTCAAGTTCACCTTTGGCCATAATCGCATGTACCGTTCCATAGTTATTCCCCTTAAATGATTGCAAATTTGTGATTTATGTGGTTTCTGGATGATAACTTTAGTTTGCCTTGACTAATTTGTTTCAAATTCTCAGATTTTGTTTATGACCACAAAGCACAGCTCAAGTTCACTTTCGGCCAAAATTGCATGTACCTTTCCAGAGTTATTCCTCTTGAATTTGTGCATTTTGTGTTTTCCAGATTATAACTTTAGTATGGCCTGACTGATTTTTTATACGCCTGTTGAAAAACCATCGAATTATGGAATCAGTCTGTCTGTCTGTCTGTCTGTCTGTCCATTTGTCCAACCATTTGTCCATCCGTCGGTCTGTCCGTTCGTCAACATTTGGTTTCCAGATGATAACTTAAGTATTTTTTTTCAATTGACTCCTTAACTTGGTATGTGGTTTAATCAAAACAAAAGACAGGTTAAGTTCGAATATGGGGTCAGTTCGAACTTCGAAGTTCCCCTGAATTATGGCCCTTATTGGACATAGAATGCATCAAATATTTGGTTTTCGGGTGATAACTTTTAATATTTGTTTTCCGATTGGTTCCAAACTTGGTATGTTGTTTAATCACAACAAAATACAGGTCAAGTTCGAATATGGGGTTGGTCCGAACAATTTTCACCCTCACCCCCATCCTTACCCCAACCCTTCAAAAATACAAAACGGGCGTATAATGTCCTGCTAGGAGGTGCTCTTGTTCGCTTTTACTGACACCGCAAACAGATGTGAAATAAATGACCGTCCAGGCACAATGACTCTCCATGCAAAATTCAGGTGCCAAGGAGGCTCAGCAATTTCACCTTCTTGCACTTGGATCTTGAAAGAAAGTCAGAAAGAATGTCCTCAATGTTTTCCACTTTGTCCAATGGCAAGCAAGCTTCCATACGTTCAGAGTCTAAAATTATACCTAAAAAATCAAGACATTTGGCTGGGCCAAAAGTTTTGTGGCTTGCTAGTGGAATATTCAGGCGCCCAAAAATCATGGTAAGAAAAGCCATAGTTTTGAAAGGATCACCATCCAAAGGGTCAATAGTGAGGAAGTCATCCAATAAATTCAAAATATTATTGATCTTGTTTTTGTGCTGTGTGATCCAGCATACGGCTGTTGACAACTGATCAAAACCTTTTGGACTGGACCTACTGCCAAATACCAATTTTACAAAGAAGTGATAGCTATCCTTCCACTTTATCCCATGCATGGGCCACAGCTCAAGGAGGATAGGTAACAGTTTGAATGCGTCTGTAATGTCAGTCTTACACATCTGTGGTCCGTAACCTAGGATACGGATAACTTGTATAGAATCATCAATTGTAACATAACATAAGGAAAATGACTCTTCATTGATAAGTTCATTGATGCTCGGGATATTGTCAAAATTATGTGGTGCTGACAGATCAACGATTAATCATTTCTTTTTAGAATACTTCCCCTCTGCAATGCCAATAGGGCTGATCTGGGAAACTGGCTAAGGGGTGTGGTAAATTGGCCAATAATATAACCCTTGTCTAGTTCATTTTTGAGCAGTGTGTCAACAACATCTGGCTGAACCATAGCAGATCGAAGATTTTTACACTCAAATGATTCTGAGGGTGGCTGACGAAGGCATGTGTGAAAACCATTCCTTAAACCATCTACTAAAAACTTCACAAACATCCTGTCAGGGTGGGTGTGCAGTTCTTGAGAGAGGCAGGATATATTAACAAGTGTAGTTGCAGACTCAAATGGGTTCATGTAAAAAGCAAGTTATGTCATCGACTGAGACACGAGGTGCCTGTCACCCAGTTACCCAAAGTCAGTGAAATTTCAGGGGAATTATCAGTACAATCTATTACACAGTTAGACCTTGAAGAGCCTGAATTATCAAGATGTGTGGGTGGCACTGACAGTTGTTGGACAAGCAGAAATGAAGCAGCATTAGAAACTGGTGAGTCCAAAGAAAAAGACTGCTCATGGATTCCCATCACATCAGATTCACCCACTTGGTGCATGGGGCATGTACCAAAGGAGGAAATCTCAAATGACATTTTGCCACCCGGTGGGCCAGTCACGTTTTATGACTAATAACTTTACAGGTTGAAAAAGAATAATCACATTTACACTGCAAACATGTGTGTAGCAGGTTGCAAGCATATCGATTGCACCCCCGATTAGAATTCAAATTATTACATATTTCCTTGCTAAGATGCATTAAACGTCTGCCCTGGGCATCCAAATTACCCTTCGAAGACCTCTTAGCAACACAAATTGCTGAGGTTCCTGGAAAATACCGTGTATCCACCCGAGGACAGAATTCAGTTCAATGATACTCTAAATTACAAATGCGACATTTTAGCAGTTGGTGCCCTGCAAAGACTGTGCTGAATAATTAGGTGTCTCTTTGATTCCAGTCTACCTTTTGGTGGTTATAGTGGAGCTGATTGGTGGCATGGGCTGAAAAGGCCTTGTGATAAGAATAGAAAAGGGTGCCACCAAATTGTTGGGCCATTTTCACGATATCATTTTCATATGCATCCAATTCTGATCGCCTTGAGGGGTAAGAGTCACACATTACTGATTTGTAAATTTTGAAAGCTGTGATAAATTCCCCAAATGAAAGCTGTCTTGACAATCTAGGATCGGGACGTAAATTTGCTGGTCCCTCACCTGTATTGACGAGACGCTGTTCGGTGCCAAAATGAGGTATTATTAAACATGACAAATTTACATCTTTACCTGCCACAATCTGAGTACTTAAAGCAGGCGTGACAGTGTCAATTCGCTGTAAAGTATTTGAATCCGTACCTTGTGGTGAAAGGAGTGATGAAATCGGAGTGCTGTCCACAGAATTTGAGGTAGAAAAGTTGAAGTCTGGGAATTCGTTGGACCGGGTGGTTTCTATAACATCTTGCAGTGAGGCCACAGTTTGACTTAGTTACTGAAGAGACTGAGAAAGTGGACTTGTATCTGATGCCAGTAAAGTGACTTTATCTGGCCTTGACATTGATGATGCATTTCCATGGGCAAGTCCCGAAGATGTTGGCAGAGAAGAAATGGAGCACTGCTCAAGTTGAATAAGATCTGGTGACTGTGCGTGAATGTCTTTTGGTGATACATTATCACGGAAAAGTTGTACTAGCAGTGACAACAGGCACTATAATAACTTTTTGTGCTAGGCTGCATCGCAATTCACACACTGTCCAGTTCTCTGTTTCATCTGCGTTCCAGTTCACAATTCCCTTATGTGAAATTACTGCGTCTAAAAGTGATATGTTTTGGGTGGAGTGGCTGTCATTTTGCAATTGTGACGTAGGTCAGGAGGCCGATCTGATAACTGGTTTTGAATATGGCTTCTTTGTTGAAGCAGTTTGGTTCTTAGACCTCATGACAGTTGTGATTTAAACTCAGTTCACTGGCACGTAAAACACAATAAAGTGTCAAATGGGTAATACAGAATGCTATAAACACAAATAGTCCAACTGAATAATGAATAAGTCTGTATTAATAGTATATGCAGCTGTATTACTAGAGAATTGTCACTGTAAGTGTTAAGCAATCAAGACATGTGAATTAATTCAAAACAAAATCCACTATCAAGATTAAAGAGATTTGTGAAAGTCAAAATTGCAAAATGAATTAAAGATTTAAGAAAGCACACTGAATACCAAGACACTATGCACACATTTGAGTAAGACTGAGAGAATGAGTAGTTTCTTAGCATATTAACAGTGGAGCTTTCAAGTTCTTGCGCTATATTTGGTAAAGACTTTAGGGTTTTTCCTGTAAATTTAGCTGAGCAGCATGAGATTGGAATATCATTATCAAAAACAATACCCTTAATTGTTCATGCCAGTGAGCCAGCTGAAATGATTCAGGTCTTCGATAGTAGTTGCTTGACCCATATACAGACTGGCATGTTACTGCAACCTCTGTCCTAATTTAAAACAATAGGCTCATTCATTCATTAAAGTTGTGTATTCATAATCTTCAACCTCCCAGAAACCTGAGCTAACAATGAGGCTAAAGATGACAAATATCAGGAAATGTTTTTTTTCTGGAGAATGAGTTTACATTACACAAGTATGCTTCAGACACAACTATGATAGCAAAAACAAACACAAACTGTCATTTCAGCTCAAACTTATCATTAATACCAGTGTATTAATAGTTCAATTATACGACACACTTCAAACATGGATGTTATAGTCCCATATTCAGAGCTTCTAATTCTGGTCTAGCGTGCCTAAAATCGTTTCTGGTGGGAGTGAACCGTATGCAAAGACCTGGGGTATTACAGCGACTGCCTGCCACTTTTTCCATCTTGACTCAGTTATGTAAGTTACTACAGAAGGGTGTTTACAGTTGCTACACGGATGCTCTTCTGGAGACAGCTTGTAGTATGGCCCTTTTGGGATTTCTTAGATGTGGTGAATTTTCAACCAGTGGAAAACCGTTTGATCCGGACAGCAATTTGTGCAGACAAGACATTTCTTTTGGTCCACAATTACAATTTTTTGTGCTGACACTTTCAGCTTCAAAAACAGACCCATTTCGTTATGGTGTCAAATTGTTGTTGTACAGTAATCAGACAATAACTTGACCAGTTCAGAGCATGATGAAATATTTACAATTGCGAAGTTATCAGGGCCATATGCCACGCGAACCCTTGTTCTTGATCCAAGATGGTAAGCCCCTGCATCAGAATTTCTTTATTACTAAAATACAGGAACTGTTATTGCAACTGGGACATAGTAAAAGACCATTTGATTAAAGTACTGGGAAGGTGGACATCGGATTGTTATATGCAGTACATCCACACTAACCCTTCCAGTGTTCAAGATGCCCAATTGGCCACGTGTACCATGGTAGATCGGTTCCCCACAGCCTCACACTCAAGAGTGCGACTTCAGTGACTGATAAGATCTATGGAATAGGTTAATTGTCAATGGCTCCCCACAGGCACCCAGGAAGTGAAGCAGTGCTTGTTTACTATGGTAAACAAGTTCTGTTTCCTGGTAAAATGGGACCTGATAACCAATGCCACTGGGGTGCGCTCTCTCTGTAAGACAGTAACTGGGCAACATAGGTATAAATGATGACTTTATACTTGTGTTGTGTCATCATATAGCCCAGATGCTGACAATAACATCTAACACCACTCCATAACTATATAACTGTCAGTGACAATTCACACTCAACCACTTCATTTACATAGGCATGCTTCTATGCAGTGAACAATGTTTGCTGCTTCCTAGGCCACTCTATGTACGCAGGGGTCTGCAACGGACCTTGCCTGCACACTATTTACTTGTACGTAGTAAATATCCACCTTTATCAGCATTTTACCTTATTCACATATGATGTATGTTTGTAATAATGTTATCTTATGTTGTTTCGGCTTGTACATAATGTTTCGAGGGGGAGTGACTTCAACATATACAATTTATTCTTTGGACTATGTGCGCGAACGCCAGATGGTCATCATCATGCCATACAACTGGCTGAACGACTTGTCAGTGATGTAGTAGTGCTTAGTGTGCATCTCTTGTATACTGTTTTGGATTCAGGTGTGTGCATGGTCATAATAATGCCATCAATTGATTTTCAATACCAGGATATATGTGTGGGCACTACTGTCTACAAAACCAGCTACAACTCTAACTATCCCAGGAGGATTCTTCAATGCGGTTCATGTCGACACTGCAAATATTCAACTTTCCCAATGTATTTAATACTATTACGGTTACAACCTACAGATCACTTAACATATTAGTATGTCTTATTCTGACTCAATTTCGTACTTACATTTTACAGTTAGCAGGGTTGTGATCGCTACAGTCTGAGCGCCTTCTGAAACTGCGTAGGCAACCAGTCCCTATCCCCACTAGCTTATTTGGGGCTATTCAGCTTGTTTTTGCTATCCTCATTTGGGCATGGCAATGACGTGCAGTTCACTAAACACATCGTTGCTCTCCCCAAATATTCTCTACTACACATCTTGTCAGGTTACTTTGGCTTTATATTTTTGAAATATAGTAGTACATTAGTATAATGAATGGTTCAACGGCTAGTTACCATCATTCCATCATTACATGTAATCTAAACGCAATGTGTTAATATCAGCTTGATGGTTTAACGGCTAATTGCCATCATTAATGATTCTCACGCAACGTTGGCGCATCTATGATAGAAACAATTTGTTGTCCAAGTTAACCTGCTCTACATCAGTGACATACTTTCACTGACACATGTCCTGCTAACTTACAATCAGTAAGCTCCATATAATTGATAACAAGGTTTGTCACTAATGAGCTTATTAAATTCTCCAATTAAACTATTAGTTAACTATTGGACAACAAATTTCAGTGGTAGAGAAGACTGAAAAAGTGTAGGACTGAGAAACATTCTGGTTTGCCTCCAATAAGCCACATTTCAATTACAGTAGTGTGTGTATGTAAAAATGTAAATAAAATTTCATATAAGTTTATATTTCTCGTTGGTTGTTCTTGAACTTAAATCTTGAATTAATTGAGATTTTCTGACTTGGATGATTGGTTTTTTTTTGTCTACAAATGGACAGTTTCAAATACTAAGATGGTTTACTAATTTGCATAATTTATGCATTAAGAGAAAAACCTGTATAATATGTTGTTCATTGTGCCAGTTGTTTCTCATACCAAAAATAATTCAATCTGAAAGTTCTTTCTTAAGGCCCACAAATTAGATTTTTTGTTTCTCGGGCCATTTTTTTGTAAAATGGCATGTGGACGAGCAGTTTTTAATTTAATTTTTTATTTTTGTAATTATTTCATTGCCATCAAATGTTAATGTTCTTGGTTTGTTTTATGGTTTAGGTCTCATAATCTACAGAATAGCATGGGTCGTGTTGGTGGTGGTGTATTTTGTCCCTCGAGTGCAAGAAGGCTTTGCAAAGCTAAAGTATTGCAAAGTCTTGTTGCACTCAAGGGACAAATTTATCAGTTTTATTAACTTGGGTAAAATATCAAACATAAACCATTTAATTTTTATTTTTTCAAGTTTGCATTTGTTATAAAAAGACTAAAAGGGAAACTACTATTTTAGAACAAAATAGCTGATGACAGTCATTTTTAACCCTTTACCTAACGTAACGGCCAAAACCGTCCAGCGCTATTCTCAAAAATCTCCAATTAATTTTCATTATTTTTTTCATTTTTTGTCTCAAAAACATAGGTTATGACCCCTCGTTGGAACGAGCTCGTCGAGCTCGTTCCAACGAGGGGTCATAACCTATGTTTTTGAGACAAAAAATGAAAAAAATTAGTTATTCAAGAATTATTTTTGCAAGTGTCGTCTGCTTTTCACGTTGGGTAAAGGGTTAACAGTTGTCAAAACCCAAATTGTAATATCCTCTTCCTCTTGTTAATAAACACCACTGAATTAAGTTTCATAACAATTGGCTATGAATTGAGTTTTGGTCATGTTGTTGAGTTTGGGGGGGTTTCTTATCTAGAAATGGACAATTTTAAAACTAAGATGGCTGGCTAATTTACATAATTTATGCACACTAGAAAAACTATAATACTGTATTATGTAAACCGTGTTAGTTATTCCCCATACCAAAAATAATCAAAATCTGAATCACATTTGAAAGTTCTTACTTAAAATGTGTACTTAAAATGCTATTTTTAAAACAAAATGGCAGACAGAGACCATTTTTGATGACTGACAAACTCCAAAAATTTGAAATCCTCTTAATTTTGTCAACCAAGTGCTGCTAATCTCCTCACACCCCCAATTGAGGGGGGGGGGGGGGGGGCATAGGAGTTTTTCTCCCTGCATAAAATCACTCTAAATCTGGCCAAATCCATCTTGGAGCAAATCTAGGAGTTATAGGAGTCCAATTTTTTTTACGCATGTAATCACCTTAAATCCTTCAAACTGCATTTTGAGCAAAGAAAAAGAAAATTGTCTAATTGACATGGGTGGGGGTGGGGGGTGTTATAGAAGTCATTTTGTTTCTGCATGTAATTACTCTAAATCCTTCAGACTGCATTTTGGGGCAAAGAAAAAAATGCCTAATTGGCATTGAAGGGGGTGGGGGAGGGGGGGGGGGGGTGGTTATGGGCAGAGGACAATAACTCTTGACATTATTATTGGACAACAGTGGTCATCAAACTTGAGGTACACATTGTTCCCAAAGAGATATATACCAAAAAAATTGATATTTGGTTACTAATGTTTAAGTTATTTCATAAACAAGCATTACATGATATTTATTATTAAACAAGGGATAATAACTCCAACAATTTTCATCGGAAATCGCTGGTCATCAACTCTGACGTAGACATTGTTGCTATAGAGACAGATATCAAAAAGAATTGAAATTCATTAACTATTGTTCAGGCTATGCCATAAACAAAGTTTGGACAGATGGACAGTCAGACAGATGGATGGACAGACAGACAGACAGACCTCTACGCTATATCCCTCCTTTGCAGGGGGGATAATAAACACTACTGAATTAAGTCTCATAAGAAATAGCCTTAAATTAATTGAGTTTTGGTAATTTGGGTGATTTTTTTTCTTACAAGCAAACAGTAATTTAAAAACAAATATGGCTAGCTAATTTGCGTAATTTACATAGGAGAGAAAAGAAAACCTGCCAACTATGCAATGTAAACTATGCTAGTTTTCCATACCAAAATATGATTAAATTTAAATTTAAAGTATTTTGTATATTTTTTATACTTACCAATGGCCCAGACTAGCTGGTGCAAACTCAAAGTTATCAAGGACCAAACACAAATTTTGAACCCCCCCCCCCCCCCCAATCCCCAAAATTTGTTTGTAAAACCGAAAATTAAAAGTTCTATCTGGTCCTCCATACTTCTACTCTCCACGCAGGAGCATCCATCAGGAGGTGACCGGAATTGGCGCCAACATCATTCTTTGTAGAAGAAAGTACTACATAATAACTCAGCGGGGAGATATGAGTGCCCACTCATGGGAGGGCAATATCTGTCTGGGCCATTGGTAAGTATAAAAAATATACGAATTACTTTAAATTTATCATATTTTTATACTATAAACCAATGGCCCAGACTAGCTGAATCATAAAAAGGTGGAGGGCCTAGGACTTCAGAATTAGCAGACCAACATAGTTCCCAAGCCTGCAATCCAAGGTGAAAGGAAATTAAATTTAAAAGGAATTACATGTATGTCTCTCTATACAGTAATAGAGAAGACATATCAGAAATAAGGAGCCACATTCAAGTAATTCCGTATTCTTAGCATGAATGACTATGCTAAGTGGATGTAACAAGTTCCCAACTTTAAGGATAGTTCGGACTAAGCCCTAAAAATTAGGATGACGTATTTGAGAGTGATAGGTTAACCCCCCAAAAACATATGCCATATACAATAATACACAAGCTGTATTAAGGATATAATCTACGGAAAAAAAACAGCTTCACTCATAGTTACATACTTATCAAGCCGTAAAGATTAAAAAAATCCCCTCCCCCTTTTTGAAGGAATCTTCTTGAAAAACAAAGAGGGGAGCACTATGGAATCAGTAAAAGCGGTTCCAAATAACAATATATATTAGTTGAACAGGTATCCACCCAGATATTAATTATTATTAATAAATTGGTGCTCAATGCCACTTCAGAAGCTAAGGCTATCATGGCGATCCAGGTAATTAATAGCTCCCGCTCATATGGTATACCAGAGTCGGCATATGTAGATAGGTCAAAAACCGGTGATATAATAAATACAACATACACATGTCCAATAGAATCACAACAGATGATCTCTGGAGAGTAAACACACTTCCAAGGTAACCCACAGGCGACCCCGTTCAGGTGTACAATAAATTCCAATAGAAAACACTCCCAGACGTGTTCCATCCGATATCTATTCTTCCAAACACATGCAAATATACAAGAATGTATAAACAAGTTATATTCGATTGGGTACCAAAATTAATGGAAACCTGGATTTAGAAATGGAATGAGCTATGATTAACAGACTCGTCACGGACCACCCCAGAAATAATTCATTGTTTCTAAGGTCCATAACATACAATAATGCATCTGCCTAATAATATATTTATTATGCACGCGAACATTGAAATCCTGCATGTAATCATCTGAATACCTGTTAACAGACTAGACAGCCTTACAGGTACCCAAAGCCTAACAATTTATTGATGATGAATCATATGCTCGTATATGACATATAGACGAACAACCACATGAGACAAACCAACCAAAAAGTGGATGTGTCCATGAGGTCGCCATAGAACATGACCCAGCCGCCAATCAAGAAGTCATGAAATGCATATATATACTTTAAATGCATACAAGGCTATGGGAAGAAAATTACGTCTTGGCCGGTAATTGCCTCTTAACACATTGGCGGTGGGGGGATTCAAAATCATATCGAACCCCCCTCACCCGCATTACTAGAATCGTTCTTATGTTAGTCAATAGTATAGGAACTGCAAGGCTCCCCCACATCTGACCGACTTCATAATGCCACTAAGGGTGGAGAAGGACGTGAAAAACAAATACAGCATATTAACATAGTAACTCACACCAAACTATACCGGTTTGAAGAGAATAACCTCCTCTAGCAACGGTATCGTGTCCGATAGGACAGCTAACTAGCCTAGCTGAGGCAGCTAAAGGTCTTCCTGTACGTGAAGACCATTAAAAGCTGATAACTAAGGCCCTAGAAGCTCACTAAGGAGACTTACAATGCTAGCCAAATATTATAAGTCTTCATCTACGTGAAGACAGATATATCGGTGTAAGTTGCGACCCTGAAGGCTCACTTAAAGAGACTTACAATTATTGTCACACATGGTAGGGAATGAAGAACCGCTATATAAACAGCCCTGAATTACCAAAGAGACCACAGTCCCAAGAGATAATAAATTCAGTTACGCCACTGCATAATACTGAAAAAATCTCACTCATGATTTTAGCTAGGCTACTATGGTGTAACAATAAGACTCAAGTCTATGACACCTAGGAAAAACAAACCGAAAAGCACAGTATCTTTTTCAGTTTTATTTCCAAAAGACAACAAACAGAGCCTAACCCAAGAAACGGTTGTAACCATACAGAAGGCTACTATGGTTTCCACAATGACATAATTGTCTTGACGCCAAGGCACAACTCAGCCTATCTATGCACTATCCATCTGGATTCAGGACGAGAAACAGGTGATAATAAAAAAACTGGAGAATAATTTCGACGATGTCTAATGCTTTTCTTCAACAGGAAAGCTCTACCTCCAGAAGTAAAGCCTCTCTTGGAAGATTTGTCTAACAAGTATTCTTGTAAGTGGAGCTTGCTTGGGCTGATGGCCACAGGCCTGCCGAGACAACATTTTCATCCACTGATCTTCAATAAATTATCCACTTTTGCGAGGTTGATAACCTACCGCCAAGTGACAAGCAACCAAAATCTATTCTTGATGACCTCAATTGTTCCCTTCAATAAGAGAGCCTTTACCTCCACTAGGAGCAACTCTCTTTGAAAGGAACTTCCGTGATAACATCCAGTTTCTCATGAAGGTGATAATCTTCCATCACCTGGCAAGCAATAGAGGTCATGTCCATCACCTGTGCGACTTACGATGCTTATGGGAGGAGAAATTACATCCTCCCCACGAAGAAGCTCGTCTCGTTGACCTCAATTGTTCCCTTCAATAAGAGAGCCTTTACCTCCACTAGAAGCGACTCTCTTTGAAAGGAACTTCTGTCCTTAACGTTAATAACCTTCTGTTAATCGTCGGCCTAGGGGGGTCTGATCCATTGCCTTGATCAGACCTATGCCCCTTTCCTGAGTCAATATAATGACCACTTCCAGAGTAAATATAAGAGGGCTATTGTCCCCTCATAAGATATTCTCATGATGCTTTCTTAGAAGCAGAATGGCCTCGCTCACACCTTGCTGAAGTGTGCTGATGAGACAGCGACTTCAATAGCAGAGCACTGGAAGCTTCTTGTAGCCTGCTCCTATATCAACACAAGCTCGTTGTCAAATAGTATATTTCCGGTAACCGGCACGACTCAGAGAGAGCTTTTCACCTTGTCATCTATAAGTGATGACGACACACGGGCAGCATCACGTCTTATCAACTCCAAATTCCCTGTCCATGCGGAGTTGTACTTGACAGACATGACTGCCCTGGAAAGAACTCTTAGCGAGGAACCATGTCCTCATATTTCTTTCCATTGAGACGTTGCGCCATAGCTCTGGTAAGGTGATCTGCTTATTTTCAATGAAATAGCACATTCCATTATTTCCGAGCATATATTAAATGAAGCAGGTAGGAACATATTTACATCCCTGGCCTGCTCATCTAAATGCAGACTTATATTCAGATGGAACAATATTCTTAAGAGCTTATGACTTTTCATAGTCTTAAAGTGCCCTTCTCTAAGAGATGGAGACTCACACTCCGTATCCCTCTCAGCATCCAAATGTTCCATCCACAAATATGGTCAACTCCATCCGACTGAATGGATGACTGGACCAATGCAGCACCGTCTGACAGCTCACCCTCAGACTCTGTTAAATGGTAGTATTAGTCTCAAACGACTAGCTATCAACCCGCACCTGCAAAGTCAGATAGCTAGTCTGTGGTCAACATGCTTCATTAATGAAGCAAGGGAAGATGCCATAGCTGCAACCGAATCTGGCTGCAGTGTGAAAGAAGCATCCCGAAACACAAGTTTCTTGCACCAAAAACAGTCGACCCCAAGTGCTGACAGAAAGGAGAAGGATCTCCAGCTCACAGACTGCTTCAAACCTCGCCCAGCATTCCGTTAGAAACTTGTAGGCATCTATCCCCTATCGTGCATAACCATGGAAGAAGAGGAAGCCGTAACCACAGCCCACCCCAGCTGAAGTGCGGAAGAAGCATCCAGACTCATCACATAGGACGGATGCTCCTCCTCATTGAAGTTTCTTACAACACAAAACAGTCGTCCCTGACTGTTAACGGGACGAAAAAATGCTCTGCACTTGCAATCTGCCCTCAAATCTCGCAGAATATCCAGCTCAGAAACTTCTAGACTGATCCTCCTTCGTACACTTCCAGTAGAAGAAGCCATAACTGCTGCCGGCCCTGGCTGCAGTGTGAAAGGAACATTTTGATGTGTGTTCCGACTCAATATGGTTTCGCACAACAAACACAGTCGACTCCGACTGTTAACGGGATGGAGAGGGTTTTCCAAACGGAAATCTGAACCCAGATCTAGCTGAGCGTCCCGATGAGAAACTTCTGGCTTCTTCTACATGTACAGTTGACCAGACCAGCCATGGCCAGCACCATCTGACAGCTCGACGCTGGAGACTGCAGAAGGCTGCTCTTGCATTAGCTGGGATGCTGCTAATAGCTGTGTAACTGCGACAGCAAGTCCGTTCCCGAGGCTTGAGGAGTAGCGGTCTTCTGTTGTTCCACCGCTTGCTGCTCCAGGGACGAAGAGCTGGAGATAGATCTCTTCTCCGAGCATCCCGTTGATCGATGCCTCAGACCGCTAGCTATTGGATGGTCCGACTTCACGCAGCTGACTGGATATCTGAAGTAGGGTAGCTAGCCTGCAGTTGTGTGTGCTTTAATAACATAGCGGAGGAAGCCGTGACTGAAGCCGACCCCGTCTGCAGACTAGACGGAGCATCATGAGCAGCGGTGGACATATGCTCCGGGTCATGCAAGTTCCTCATAACAACATTTGGCTCCAAATGTTGTTGGGTTAGAGAGGGACCTCCCCCACTCATGACCTCATTAACCTCGCCGAGCCTCCCAACAAGAAAACTTCATTTTGGCTTGTGAAACGTAGCAGAGGAAGCCATGACTGAAGCCGACCCCGGCTGCAGACTAGACAGAGTGTCCCGAGCGGTGGGTGGACATATGCTCGGCTCATGCAAGTTTCTCATAACAACATTTGACCCCCAAATGTTGTTAGTTTAGAGAGGGGTCTCTCCTGCTCGTGGTCTATTAGACCTCGTCGAGCCTCCCAACAAGAAACTTGTTGACTTCCTCCCTATTTCTGTCGTCGCTGGGTGAGCTTATTTATATTTAAGTGCTCGCTCTACCCACATCTACACTGCCTTCGACTGCAACAGACTTACCCAGTGTCACGGCTCCCACGCACGGAGTAACCGCTTCACCGGTCGAGCTAGCTGCTTGCAAGAGAATGAGAACACTAACTAGAGGCCTTATCCCTTGCATATCATGAGCACTGCAGCTTACTCTATTTGCTCAACGGAGCACGACGACGGTAGCACACTTAGATGGGTGTCACAATATCATCACCAAGTTCATGTTCCTCTGAAATAGAAACTGAAAGAATGAATTAAAACGCGGTGAGAGGCCTGGCCTCGGAACCTCACCGCCAATAACGTACCATGACACCGGTGTCCAACATTAGTCATCCCAGTGAACACAAGTATGACAAGAGTCACAGAAGAGCATCAACTAAAGTCGATATCACTCTTCCAAACTCCACAACCAAATATATAATTAAGATACATGAAAATTATAGAGAGTAAAAGAGTAAAAGTATGGAGGACAAGATAGGACTTTTAATTTTCGGTTTTGCAAGCAAATTTGGGGGATTGGGGTGGGGGGGGGGGGGGTTCAAAATTTGTTTGGTCCTTGATAACTTTGAGTTTGCACCAGCTAGTCTGGGCCATTGGTTTATAGTATAAAAATAATCAAAATTCAAATCAACATAAGGAAAACCCAAAATACATCCTCTCTGTCTTGTCAATATGAACCATTGTACATATATCAAGTTTCAAAAAGATTGGCCTTGAATTGAGTTATGGTGATTTTTGTTTCTTGTCAACAGATGGACAGACGCATGGAAAAAAAGACTGATTGCTATATCCGCCAAATTGTGCCAGGAGATAAAAACTTACAATATCATGCCTGGAAACCCAAAAGAGATATTTTCAGTAACAATGACTTTAGACTTTGGTCAAGGAATCAAAAAATCAACAAGGTTCTTTTCCTTCCATGAGGGTACAACCCTGTAAATTTTGTGGCTCAGTATTAAGTGTTTCAAAAGATATTAAAAAATGCAATGAGAGGATCATAGATCCACAAGTTGAGTTGTGATGTTGCCTGGAACCTATTTTTTTAAAAAAGTCACATTAATAGAAACAGTACCATGCCTGGAGACAGAAAAGTTTGTTGAAAGTCAGAACTAGGTCTTTGGGGTTAATAATTTTTTCTCAAAGATAAGAAACTCACTGGTTCTCCATTCCACCACCGTGGATCAGATGCATTTTCTCCACCAATACTGAAAACACCATCAATGTTTTCATCATACATCGTATCATCTACAATTCCATGTGATTCAGGATACAGACCCTGAAGTACAAATAAAGTGACTGTTTTAAGAATGGATCTCTGCACAAAGATGAACATTCTGAATTGCATTAAGGGGTGGAGTGAAAGATCAATTTCAGTTGTTAAAATATTTGTTTTATTGTAACGATTTGAAAGAGCCATGCACCAACAAAATTCAACTCTTTGCCTACTGTTGGCAGATATTCTTGCCAAGGACAGGATTTCTGTTGACATTGAAATATTTATAATTTAGGCACATTTAATTTCCATCCTGTGACTTTAAAGCATTTTTTAGATTAAGATTAATTGAGTTCTACTTCTGAAACCTACTCAATCATAATATTGCAAGATTAAACTTGTTCAATTCTCAGTGGCAATATGGGATACATTTGTGTCTTGAAGAAATTTTGATATTTTGACATCAATGTGCAGATGGTTAAACACTGGTAAATAAATATACATAATACTTACAGTTACAATCGAATAATGGTTTGGAAATGTTTTTGTTGGATAAACAGATCTCATGTAAGAAGCATTAACACCACACTTTCTCAATAACTGTATTGCTGGTGTTTGTTTATGTGAGAGATATTCAGCACGAAATCCGTCCAATGAAATTAGTAACACAGGCTGATAACTGAAATAATACAGAGAGTAATTAAACTGTTCTTGAAAACTAATTTCTAATTTAAAAGTCATCAGCAAATTTTTCTCAGAATGCAACTGAGAATTTTTAAAATTATATCTTGCTTGACAGAGCTCACTGAGCTCTGTCAAACAAAATATAATTTTTACAATTTTTAAAGCTGTATGGGCAAGATGGTTTGAAATACTAATAGAGTGCTAGGAGTTAACAAACATGTTAAGTTTTCTTTTATGTGTATGAAGTGTGGAATGAGTTGTAAAATCAAAACATAGGCTCCTGGACATTTAAACTAGAGCAAAGACAAGGCTGGCATATACCCCCACCTGCAATGCATGGATCGCATTACAGAAATGAAAACATTTATTACTGGGTGATGCTGAAGGATGACAGATGACAGACCTGTGACATATTACAGACCATTGGGGCATTATCATAAGAACTATTAAGTATCACCATAGGGTGACACAAAAAGGTACCACGCCTCTTTACCAAATCTGAGAGTAACTTGATTTGATTTGATAATTCTATGAAAAAAATATTTTTCTGCAAACTTAATATACTCTTCAGAAAAAAAGAAATGCAAAATGGGTATAGTCATGATAACATGGCAAATTTTGTAGAACATAGGTATGAAGTGTGGCTGTTGATATCGTGGTGGTCTAAACATTATGTAACATTTTGAACAATGGGTGCATAACTTCAGCCACCGTGACCCCAAAAATGTTGGAAATTAACAAAACAAAGTTTCCACTGAGTGAATACCTGATGATGAAGTTGCATGCTCCAAGCATGCAAGCTGAGCATGTGGGGGTATAAATGGACATGGAAATTGGTCGGAATTCGCACAGCGTTAAAGGGATCTTGCTCATGCAAAATGCTGTGTTTGACCGAAGCTCAGAGAAATAATGCCATTGGCTGCTTAGAAACAGGTGAATCAGCTTTGAATGTAGGGAGAGAGTTAAATGTCTCTCTGATCACCTTCACACACCTGTGGAACCAATACCCAATCCAGGGGACAACGCAGGACCTTTCAACATTTGGGAGACCCCGAGTGACCACCCCAGCTCAGGATCAATACATCCAGTTACATCATTTGTGGGAGAGAACAATCACAGTGACATCTCCAGCATCATCGCTACCAGATCAGGGGAGGATTTCAGATCAGACCATTCGCAACCGTCTACACGAGGCAGGTAAGCGTGCTAGACGGCCAGTTCGTGGCATCATTTTGATGGTGCAGCATTGTCGACAGTGACTTCAATGGTGTCAAGATGTACATGGCATGGCCTCATCAGAGATGGAGAATGGTATGGTTCAGTGATGAGTCACGTTTTCTTCTTCGCCAAGTTGAAGGTAATGCCAGACATCGTGGAGAACGTTTTGCAAGTAGCTGCATTTGGGAGATGGACAGATTTGGTGTTGGTAGTGTTATGATGTGGGCAGCCATCACACACACTGGTAGAACAGACCTCGTCCATGTTGAGGGTAATTTGACGGTGCAGAGATGAAAATTTGCATCCACACGTGCTCCTCATTATGCAGAACGCCAATGCCATTTTCCAGCATGACAACACCTGACCGCACACAGCAAGGCTCGCGCATGCTTATCTACAGGATAACAACATCAAAGTCCTGCCCTGGCTCTCCAGATCACCAGATTTGACCCCGATCAAACATCTATGGGATCAACTGGATCAACGTGTGCGACGTCAACCATGACTTCAGATGTTACTGCAGTTGGTACAAGAGTTGCAGGAAGAGTGGGCCACCATACCTCAAGCTTCCATCCGGAATCTGATTGCTTCAATGAACAGAAGGTGCTAAGCAGTTTTGGACTCAGATGGAGGTCACACGAGATATTTAGTTTGGATGCCGTCGACTCGTGATGTTAACGTCTGAAATACCTCACTTTGTGCTTTAAAACTGGTTATGAATTGATTTCATTCTCTATCTCATTATCCTATAATGCGGAAATGTCCCTCTTCACAGAAAACATGTTTTTCATTTCTTATTTTGAACAGTATATATGTTGTGCATCTGCAAGACATGTATAACCATATCCTAAAGTTTCTACTCTTTACATTAGAAATTGTGGGAGAAGTTGATTACACCATGAAGGTATCCTTAATTAAACAAGTTATTCATGATTGAATTTTGGGATGAACAAAATCATATCCATAAAATGCAATTTCTCCTACAGTAATACACTGAATAACATCTGCCTTGTACTGTGGGTAGACATACATAGGATAGACTTGCACACCAAATTTGAAGTCGTTGCATTGAGTACTCTACAAGTTATTCAACGTGGACAAATTCCAAGTCCATAAAGGGCAATGAATCTGGCATTAAAATCTCGCACAACACCTGAGTTTCACTATGGGTATACAGCAATAGGATACACTTGCATACTAAATATCAAGTCACTCAACCAAGTACTTTACAAGTTATTCATGATTGAATGTTGGGACGGATGGATGGATGGATGGATGGACAGACTGATGGAAGGATGGATGGATGCACAGACAAGAGGAATCCTATATTCCCCTGCTGGGGGTGGGGGTTATAAAAAAATAGCTAACCGAAAAGTGGTGGGTCCCCAACATACAGTACAGCTGCCATGGACTAGTCACTTTCCACAGTGAGCAATTTTTCCACGGACACAATACTGTTAGATTACAAACACTAATTATAGAAATAATCAGCAAAAATTTGATTAATGAATTTTGTTGTTGGTGATTTTTATTACCTGGTAAATGCATGCATGGACATCACTGCCCATGTATGGGTTATGACCAGTCATTGGTGACTGTACAGAATGTAATCACTACAAAGGGAATAGTGAGATTAGTGCATATTTATTTACAGCAGCAGTGTGGTATTTTCTTTAAAGTTTCAACATTCTTTTCATTTTGTCAACAAGGGCAACTCAAAGCGTAGGCCACTGCCCCCGACCCATATGCAAGTTCGAAGTAACCTTGAAGGTATTGTGGGACAGAAAAATTTTCTAAGTGGAAAGTCGAAAAAAGTTGAAAAAGGCCATAACCCTGGGAAAAAATATTGAATGCAACCTGTTCCTTGTGCGTATCTGTTTCCCCATGCAGGTCTATCAGCAAACCAAAGGAGATCCAAATCTGAGCAATCCCTTTGAAATTACAATGCAAAACGTTTGTACAGACAGATGGATTGACTGACAGATGGACAGAGAGTTTCACTAGATACCCCAGGATCCTTGTTCAGAGGTCGTGGGCATAATGAGCACCATAGTATAAAGTTTCATCATAAACAGGTCTTCAATTAATTGTGTTATGGCAATTTTTGTTTTTTGTCTACTCTATTTTAAAAAGTACCATGGCTGGCTACCTAGCATAATATATGCATGAGATCAAAACTTGTTTAGTATGTTATGTACATTGTACTGGTTGTTTCCCATACTAAAAATAATCATAACTGGGATCCACTCTTTGCATATTACTGATAAAAACATGCAATTGCTAGTTTTGGAACAAAATGGCTGATGGTGACCCCTGTTGATGGCAGTCAAGCCCCAAAATATAAGATCCTCCACCTCTTGTCAATATTCACAATTGTATTAGGTGTACAAAAAATTGAATGAGTTGTAGTGATTTGTTGTTTTCTTTGCAGTCAGACAGTTTTAAAAACTAAGATAGCAGATTAATTTATGAATGAGAAAAAACACATATAATATGTTATGAACTTGTGCAACTTGTTTTCCATACTATTATTAAACAAAATCTAAATCATTGCTTAGCATTTTTATGCTTAAAAAGTGTTATAGTTATTTTTTGAACAAACTGGTTGAAGGTAGTCATTTTTTATGACTGTCAAACTGAAATGTATATCCTTCTTCTCAATATACACCTTTGAATTAAGTTTCCTAACTATTGGCCCAGAATTAATTAAGTTTTGGTGACTTTTTTTTTTTTTTGTCTATGGATGTATGGATGCACAAAATTGTATAAAATGGCTGCGATGTCAGCAATTTTCTAAAATGTGCTTTCATCTTCCTCTTACCAGTATGTACCATTATATAAACTCTGATAACAGCTGTCCTCAAAGTTATAAAAGTTACGGTAATTTTTTTAAGTCTACACATGGAAAGACTCAGAGGCAAAAAGTGAACAAAATCCAGTGGAATCATGTTAATTAAATAACCACTTAATCTAATAATCACATTGAAAAATATTCAATTAACAGAGATTTGGTCCCTTTCCTCTATTCTAGAGATAAACAGAGCATTTATTCTATTATATCTCATTTGACAGAGCTATGATATATTAAATTCCTGTATTGGACATACTGGGGCCAAATGGATCTATGAACAAGTTGAATTAAGTGATTATCAGGGTAATTTATTTTACATACAGTGAAGCCCACTTAATTGTATATCTCTTAACTGAATAACCCTGTTAATTGAATATAATTTCCCAACACAAAACCATTTACCATACCTAGTTCAATACAAATTTGACCTGTCAACTGAATATAGGCTAAAGAGTAAACTCCTGTTAATTGTGTGACGCCCAGGAGCTTTTGGGTATAGGAGTTGGGAGACCTGATGGAACCCCAGCGACCAAAGGACCCCTAAGGCTGCTACTTCCTATTCGCAATATCCCTATGGGTTACCAGTTGCCCAATGATACATAAAAATACGGTGAATAGTGAATAGTGAATCAGCGCTGTTACAGTCAGGATGACACCATCCCACGTTTGGGGAAAACACTCTATAAACACTTCAATGTGATGGGGAGCTCAAAAGCCAACAATGACTTTAAAATAAAATACAAATCTCAACTACTACTAATTTATTCACAACAAACAAAATGAATGCATAAATATATCTATATCTATATATGTATATATGACACAACAGCAAAATTTGGCACACACGAATATATCTCTATCTTTATGGCTCTCAATCTCTAACTTTGTCCTAAGCTGAAATCTCTTGGAATCCAAGCTGACATAAAATGAGCAACACAGTAGAGTAATCTCCCTTGATGTGCTCAACTCAATTTTACTATGAATTTCACTACAGTTAACTCAACTTTATATCGCAATGAAGTTCAAACCAGTTAATTTCAAATTAGCACAACAAGTACTAGGCTCTTGCCCGTACAGAACAGTATCAAACAAAACAAGTTTCACACGCAAGTAATATAATATAACCCCAATTACTAACTTAGAAAACTCTCAGTAAAATTGTGTCTCTGTGCTCTCTGCACAACACAATGTTACCACAAATATTTCAGTATTTGTCTTCTCAAATCTTGAACTCTAATTAACTTGTGCGAAATGAGGACTTACTTCAGTAGCTGTGACTTAGCCTGCACAACGTTAAGGCCCAAACACCTCAAAGTGTACCTATGCTACCTGCACGACACTAACTGGTAATAAGTAATAGATATATCACTATTTTGTGAACTGTATGGGTAAATAATTGTACAGTTGTGCATTTGCCCGGAGATATTTTGGACGAGGAGAAGCCGAGCCCAAATATTGGAGGACACCTGCACAACTGTACAATTATTTACCCATATAGTACACAAAATAGTGATATATGTGATTTAATCCACAGCTCCTCAATGTTAACAAAAGTCAAAAAAATTATATTTTAGAAAGTTTGACACGAGTAAAACCACATTTTAAAACACTTTTTGCTTGCTCTACCCCCGAAAACAAACTGGGCATAACCCATTGTTTGCTTGCTAGAAAGTCTATTGAAGTTATGACACGCATCAGGAGTTCAGATATTGTGAACAGATCTGTGGCTTCACATCATGATGTAATTTGTTCTCCCGCTCAGCTCAAGGGTAGAACACTTATTCAATCCCTCATCGAAAGTGCGGCAGATAAATTTAATAATCGTTCATTTTTAAAGCATTTGGAAGAATAATTCTTTTTTTCATCTGAAGAAGAGGTTCGCTTTCCCTCAGGGGTGGCGGGTGGTGGTGCCTGATTGCCGTCTTAATATTTGAAAATTTTAGGTTATTTATTTATTTACTGGTGTTTAAGGTCACTTTTCTGCAGCTATGGCTAATTGTGACTGCAAAAAAAGGTGTAAAGACAAGTTTAGCCAATCGTTTACACCCATGCTGCCCATTTTAGGGGACTTCTACCCCGGGCACTGGTGACCAGGTCCTATTTTACCAGGAAAACTGAACTTGTTTACCACAGCAAACAAGCACTGCTTCACTTCCGAGGTTTCCACAGGGGTCCTTTTTAGGTTACCAGGGCTGTTGGTTATTAAAAGCAACAAAAAATTAAAAAGTACATTATAATTTGGACACGATGCACACTCAATTCAGTAGCTCTGTCGAGAAAAGCTTGTCGATAATTCATGTGTTAGAAAGTTTATCACACCTCCTTTACAGCATCTTTACTTTTGAATGGTTATGATTACAGTACCGTGACAATCGTACAAATATCTAGTTATTGGGATTGTTTCAAAACCGTCCCAATATCCAGATATTGGTACTGTTTCACTGAGCTGTTCTCATCAAAACCGTACTTGGTGTGATTTTATAGGGCTTGTTTTCATGACAGAGAACAAAAGAAATATTAGGTAGCTGTGGATTAAATTGCGTTTATGTGCCCTCTGCACATAAACACAGAAATATGATGTATCGGTGCTATCTTCAGTCTGCACCACACTATAACCAGTATAACATTCACTTATAGACTTCAATAACTCAGACTGTGTCTTTGTGCACTCTCTGCACCACACAGTACTCCTTAACAATTACAAACACCAAAACCACAAATCATAACTCAATGAGTCATAACACTTAATACTATTGACTCCAATGCTATAATTATGCAGTTTAACTCTTAAAACTCGGTAGAAACGGCACCCAATAATAAAACAAGTGGATTTCAAATATCAATTATGCATACAGTACTACAGCACCAAACAATTCAGCTCTTATAATAACCAAGATATATAAAAATAAATAATTATAGCTATTCAAATCAGCAAAATCTATAATGGAGCTGACATGTCAAATATTGATTATACTTATTTCCAACAACTAAATAGGTTCTTGCAATATCATCAAAATCTACACCTCTTTCATTCCACTTTCTACACTGCTAGTGGAGTAACCACTTAGAGAATTTTGTAGTCAGTTATTACTTACATTCAATAATCTAATCTTACTTGACTAGTAGTATTCCCACCAGAACTGTCACCTACAGTATCTGTCACAAATTCTTATTCCCACAACTTACTGGTACTAGTGGTATCCCCACCAGAACTGTCACGCTACATGCACTGCTAGTGAAATAATCACCTACAGTAATGGTTTATAATTCAGTTTGTTAGTGCTATCGCTCACACTTACTGATACTAGTGGTATCCCCACCAGAACTGACACTCTACATGCACTGCTAGTGAAATAATCACCTACACTAATTGTCTAACACACAGCTTTGTTAGTGCTTATGCTCACTCTTACTGGTACTAGGGGTATTCCCACCAGGACTGTCTCACTACATGCACTGCTAGTGAAATAATCACCTACAGTAATTGTTTATAACACAATTTGTTAGTGCTAACACACACACTTGCTGATACTAGTGGTATCCCCAACAGAACTGCCACACAACATAATCACCTACAATATTTAGCAAAAGTTTGTTAATACTAATTCAACACATACTGTTATAGTGGTATCCCCACACACAGCTTGCGTAATGCAGTTTATTCACTGTAATTACTTATAGGTAATTTAATTTACCTTAGTAAATATGCTTCTGTATATTACTAGACTTTAATTCAATTTCATTCAACACTCTAAAATGAAATAACTTTGAAGAGTCAAATGAAATGCACAAATCAAAGCACAGTAACAATAACCAATATCACTTAATTCTACATTGAATTAACCATATATATTCAGCTAGGCAGTTACCTTTCCTCTTAGAATGTTTTCACACAACACTATACAACCACAACAGACTCTTAGAACACTTTTACACAGCTCTATACGGCTATAACAGACTGTTAGAATACTTCTACACAGCTCTGTACAACTACTACAGACTCTTAGAACACTTTCACACAGCTCTATACAGCTCTATACAGCTATAACAGACTGTTAAAATACTTCTACACAGCTCTATACAACTACAACAGACTCTTAGAATGCTCCAGAAAGAACCCAGTCAATCCGACAGTTCGAATCGCGTGACACTTTTTATAGGGATGTACGTTAACAATTGTTTGTGTCACGTGATCAATCATGGGTGGAACTTCAATAAAATCAATAATTTCGACCCAAACCTTTTTATTAAATCGTCCAAACGTGCACATATATTGATCTATATAATATAACTGACATTTTAAATACGATATTTCGGTCGTAATGTGTCATTCGACTTCAAACTGAATTTCAAATGAAACCCAAACACAAGAACGACATTAATCATGCCAGAAACCGTTTTCTCATAAATCAACTTCCAAAACTTCAAACATTTTTCGAACTGAATTTCGAATAAAGCATAATGCAGTATTGCTAAACATTGATAGTTTCCCACTTTTCCCAGTTGATAGAAAGTATCACTGTAACATTGGTGATTACAGATATTTTCGTATTATTTATCGATGCAGCGGACAAAATAAAAAAGGTGTTTCCTAATTTCGAGTTACTCCCAGGCAATTCTCTGCAGTGTTCTGCAATGAAAATACGATATGACTTCCATCGTTCGGCGTCTAAATCATCCTTACACACTTACGTACTCGAGTTTACCCATGTTACTAGTAATAATGACGAACGTTACTGTGGCTGTGGGTTAACACAGCTAAAAAAAAAATACCTGGGCAAAAATACATTTGGGTAATTACACCAAACATCACATTACCCCCTGGTTTTTGTGTTCAATGTCCTCATGAACACATAAAAAAAACATCTACAATACCTTAAATTGTTTTGACTAGAACACTTTAATACTGGTCATGGTTATAATATTGTTCCATTCCACAGCATAGAATACTGTTTTATTTTATGATATAGGATGCGAACAACTTTATACATGTAAAATAAACACTGACAGTGACAATAAATCTGAGACTTGGGTTATGGTCATACTATTGTTCTATTCCATAACATAGAATAACATTTTACTCCATGTTAAAGAATGTGAATAGTATACTCAAAATTAAAACAGTATATCCAAAAATTAAATATCTATCACAAAACCTGTGATTTGTCACAAAGCATGAACTAGTGTATAAATTATTGAAAAATAATGCTGTAATGAATTGACCAGATTTTTCCTTTTTAGGAGAATCTTGGTAAATATTGGACACACTGCTTGTAAATCCCCCCCCCCCCCCCCCCCCCAAAAAAAAATCCAATATAACAATGGAAACTTTTAACGACGTTGGTTGGAAGATCTAAATGATTGATATGGAGTAGGACGGACATGCTGTCATAATAGATCCCGAATGTCACGAAGCAACCGATTGGTTTCACGACTTTCCCTATGTGTCTCTCGACTAACTTCCGCCAGAGAGTCAACACTCTTTTTCAATTCTTCCAACATTGAAAGTATTTCCATCATATTTGAACATGAAGATGATGATGATGATGATGATGATGATGATGATGATGATGATGATGATGATGATGAAAGAGCTGATGATGGTGGTGTGATCGGCTCATACACTGGGGCGCACATTACTGGTGGAGTAACTGCCAGTTGGTCCCAACAAGAGTGTCCACATTTTCAGCCATTACTGGAGTGTTGATGATTGGAAAAACACTGACACTGTTGAACAGGGAACATGTTTCCCCAAGTAATGCTGGTAGGATATTTTCAGCACCATCATCCACATCTATAGATGGAATCACTAATTCCGGTGATTTCACACAGTTTGGTGTTCCCTCCAGTGTTACACGACTAGTGGAGCACATCTCATTAGCGCAATGACTAGCTTGCACTTCTAAGGATAGACAGATTGATGAGAGTCTGCGCTTCTCCCAGAGGTGTCTCGATTCATCCTTCGTGAGACGAATCAAGTCATCATCTGAGAAATTGTAGACATTCGATGCAACTCATTTGTAATCTTTAATATTTTTCAATGATCCTCTTTTTTTTAAGAACTCAGCCTTCTGTATGTGCACTGCATAGAACGTTGGGTGCTTGAAGAAGTCCTTCTCCCTCAAACATCTAAAATTTCACAGTGCACAGGAGAATGGTGATGAGTGTACTTTGTACAGGTGAGCAATAACCCTGTTCCGAGCTGCAATGTAGTGGTAGCTTGTACATCTCAAGCATTTATATGCTCTCCCTCTCTCTGTTATGCTTGTTGAATTGACTTTAGCCATAACTGTAATGGAATAGAGAAAAAAAAATATTCTGAGTGCCCTAGAAATTATTCAAATCTTCTTTTTAAACCACTTCAGAAAAAAAAAAATCTGTGCCAACAAAGCAATTGTTTTAAAATTTCTTTATTCTTTCAAAGTACACAGAAAAATAAACACATTCCTTTCAAAACACAAATGGGATATCAGAATATCCCCTACAACACCAAAATAATAAGCACATCCAATTAAACACATGAATAATGAACAGTGAAATAATTAATACTTCTTTTTCCCTAAATCATTTCCTGATTCGAATTTCTTCAGGGCCTTGTTTTGCCACTGTGGAACAGTATCACCCACATATGGCTTCAACTTGTTGTGTGAAATTACCTTCTGTGTCCCAGAATTATCTAACAATCTCCAACACAACACAAGGTCCAATAAACACAGGTGCCAATTTTCTACTTTCATCTTTTTTTCGACCTTCTTTTAAACACCACACAGAATCACCAGCTTTATAGCGATGTAAATTAACTTTTGTGTCATAATGCTCCTTCCTTCGAACTGCAGCCTTTCCAAGATTCTCTCGAGCAATGTTGTGTGCATGTTGCATACGGTCTTTCAACTTTTCTACGTATTGACCATAACTACGTATTTATTCATTGGTACTAGTGCGACTCCCATATATAAGTTCAGTGGGAATCGCACATCACGACCCATCATCAGTAAGTTGGGGGTAAACCCTGTTGACTCATGCTGTGTAGCTCTATAAGCTGCAGCTAAACAACCTAGGTTTAAATCCCAACTTCTCTGTTCACCCTTTAAATATGCCTTTATCATCCTTAATAAAGTCCTGTTAAATCTCTCAACTTGACCATTGCATTTAGGATTATATGCCGTTGTTCGAGACTTCCTTATTTCTAATAACTGGCACAAATCTTGAAATATATCGCTCTCATAATTCCTTCCCTGATCTGAATGTATCATGAGCGGACATCCAAATCTGGATATGACTTCATTTAGCAATTTATCAGCACAGGTTATATAGCTGTCTGATCTGGCACAGGAAAAATTTCTATCCATTTTGTGAAATAATCTGTGAATAACAGAATGTATTTATTGCCTCTTTCTGTTTCGGGTAATGGACCCAATATATCAGTCGATACACTATCAAGAGGCGCCAACATTCACGGACCCAAGAGGTGCACATGATGTCTTCAGTAGTGGTTTATTTTGCACACAAATATCACACTTTGATACCCATATATTAATATCCTCTCAAATATCGTGCTGTAGCGTTTTCTCTCTTGTTTTCTTACAGCCTAAATGCCCCGAAAGTAAATTATTAAGCATAGCATACATGATTTCTTTCTGCAATCCCTTGGGAACAAGAAACTGAAGATATACTCCTGTCTCATTTTTCTTATAGAATTTCTTATGTAGCAATCCATGTTCATCTTCAAGTGACTGCCATATATGCCAGTAGTACCTTATGGCTGGACTCAAGGAAATAATTTCTGAATAATCTGGTTTCTCCTGTTTCTCGAATTTCTCAAAAATATATCCAATATCTGCATCAGCTATCTGCATTTTTCTTAATGCCTTTCCACTATATTTACATGTATCCCACTTGGACATCGTCTCATTTTTTGCCTTCTTTATCACTTGACCTAATGGTCATTTTCTGAAATTTTTCCACACTTTTGCAAACATCTGCTTTATCAATTGTTTGCACATTGTCAGAACTACTCATTGTTTCTGTTCGCCTTAAGCACTTCTTACAGGGACCACACTTAAGTAGTTCCAAATTATCTATTCCCGTACAATCACACTGTCTTGGTGTGAGGCATTGGGACATTTCATCGGCATTGCAATGTTTCTTTCCTGCCCTATATTCTACATAAAAATTGTAACTTGATGGATTTCAATCTGCCTAGCTATTTTAGCTTTAGGTTCTTTAATCATGAACAACCATACTATTGCTTGATGGTGGGTTTTCACTCGGAATCTTCTTCCCAACAAGTATTGTCGGTAGTACTCCGTAAACTATCTCACTGCTAATAGTTCTTTATCAGTGATGCAGTAATTTTTCTCTGACTTATTCAGAGACTTACTGCCATAAGCAATAACTTTCTCATTTTCATCTTGTATCTGACTAAGTACAGCACCTATAGTATGATCACTTGCATCTGTATCTAGGATGAACTCACCATTCTCTAAGGGGTGTGACATCAAAGGTGGACTTGTTAACAATTCCTTCAACTGATCGAATGATATCTGACACTTCTCAGACCATACAAAAGTCTTATTTTTCTTCATAAGCTCTACTAATGTTCTAGCTATTTCTGAAAAATTCTGCACAAAACGTCGGTAATATCCAGCAAGTCCCAAAAATCTTCTTACTTTGGATGCATTCCTAGGTTCGTTCATTTGCATTAATTTAACAGTATTATCAGGATTAGGCTTTATACCTTCCTCCCCAACTACATGCCCTAGAAAAGTCACCTCTTTCCTCAATAACTGGCACTTTACTGGTTGAAGTTTAAGACCACTTAGCCTTATTCTCTCAAGAACTTCTTCCAGTTGTTCAATGTGCTCTATAAATGAGCTCCCAAATATAATTATATCATCTAAATATAGAATACATTGTGTCCATTGTAACCCTACCTCCATCACCCTCTCAAATGTTGATGGGCTATTGACCAATCCCATGGGCATAGAGGTATACTCACAATGTCCGTATTTCGTCACAAAAGCTGTTTTGGGTATATCACACTCTTTCAAAGGTATCTGGTGAAACCCAGAAGTAAGGACAAGTGTCGAAAATAATGTTCCTCCAGCAACTGCATCCAAACAGTCCTGAATTCTTGGTAAAGGATATGCATCTTTCTTAGTTACCATATTAACCTTGTGGTAATCCACGCATACTCTAAATTTTCCATTCTTCTTTCTCATAAGGACAATGGGGCTTGCCCATGGTGAAAATGATTTTCGAATTATCCCCTTTTCCTCCATTTGTAATATCATGTCCTTCTCTTCTTGAGCAAAAGCATGTGGCACATGCCTTGGTGAGTGCTTTATTGGCCTAGCATCGCCAGTATCTATGGCATGGGTAGCTACATGAGTTCACCCTAGATCCATTTCATCCACTGAAAAGACATCTTCATACTTTTTCAAAGTAGAAGCAATTATTTTGCACTCTTCTAGAGTTCTTTGTGATTCAACATCTTGGTACATTTTCTGCACATGACTTGCCAAACTAGAACCCAGTTTGTGCTTTTTCCATGACTATTAGTTTGAAAACTTTCTGACAGTTTATTTACTGTTTGTTTCGACTCCAACTGTACAGCTTTCATCTTGAGCTGTATTCTCCTTGTAGGATTAAAATTTTCCTTCAAGTCATGATCCTCACAATCTATTAACACATTTACACCTGAACACTCTTCAGCATGCCCAAGTACAGTATCCTGATTGATTTTAGTTTCTGTTGGATAGGGGTTAAATATTCTGACTTTTGCAGTCACATTTTCCTTTATACATGCTACACTTGCAGCCATAGTCAAAGGATATTTCTCTAGAAACCCTTCACTTGGTTCAATGATAATTTCATCACAACTGTCATCTTCAAATCTTTCTACAAAAACATCAATTATTGTTTCACAATAACCTAGTACAACATAATGATAAGCTGCTCTTACTTTTCTCACTCTGTCTGGTATACCAACTTGAATGCATGGTATGGTGTGTCCTTCTATCTGTATAATACCTTTGCTTAGCAGTATGTCAGCTGGGCCCAACACTCCCATTCTGCAGTATATCTATACCCAGGAATCCTTCAACCACTATTTCGGAGACAAAAAGTTCCTTCTTCAACATGAAAGAGCCTAACTGAATTTCAAATTCCCCTTCACCAAATTCAACTATAGGAGAGCCTCTTGCACTTTCAAGGCTGTGACCAACTAATTTCCTCAATTTAGGCTTTCTCTCAACCGGAATTCTATTAAAAACTCTCTCTGACATAATTGTTCTAGAAGCTCCTGTATCCATAGTGAATATTACATTAACCCCCCTGGATGGTTCCTTTTACATAAACACCATCCAAGGTTGGTACTTTTCTCCTAATCAATAATTTATTTACATCACTGAAATTTTCAGCGTCTGCACAAATTTTCTGACACTCATCAATATGGCCAGAATCCTCATGGACCAGCCCTTGGCCATCGGAGTTGATCCGTTCTAGTTTGACGACACAGAACAGCCTGGGGACTGAACCAGTCCATTGGTCTGCTCCCTTTGTTCATTCCTTGCTGAAAATGATCAGTTTCACTTTTAAAATCATGGGATTTTCTAAGATTCCAGTCTCTTACATCCTGAGTCTTCATATGAGACCTTGGTTCAAATGGTTGCCTCAGTTGAAATTGGGTGGGTTTGTCAGGTTGACTAGGGTGTCTGGAAGGCATTCCAAGAGGCAGAGTAGGTTGCACAGCATTCAGGCACTGATTTGCAAAATGGTTAGGCTGAACACATTTACAACATGAAAACTTCCTAGAAATGCCCCACGGCTGGTGAGCTGGCATTTTAGTAATATTCTCCTGTAACATGGCAAGTGCATCGATCACCTTATCTAACTTTCCTGACATAGAATCCTGGGTTTTATTCACCTTGGTTTCCTTCTTCCTGTTGCCATTGTTGTTTTTTCTTATTAACATTTCTCACCAAAGGTTTCCTTTTACATAACTTATCATAATACTTTGGCGACTCGGAATCCTTATCTGAAGAACCTTCAGCCAAACGATTTACTCGTCTATTTCTCTTGTCATAATAGTCATAATTAGCAGGTTTCTTCCTTGTCTTCAAAAATGACACAACATGTTGTACTGCTTCCTCAATTGAATCAGGCTCTTTATGAAATTCAATTTCAAAGCGAGCCTTATCATCTGATAATCCATCTAAAAACCGTCTAAGCAAGTCTTCTTGCCTGGTTCTAGCATTTCTTTTTACATAACCCGTATCATACAGATGCTTAAGTTCTGAAGCAAAGTCTTCAGTACTTTCTCCTGGTTTCTGTGTTCAATGACTGAATTTTGCACAACAACTTTTTCCAGTTTCTACGAAGTGAAATCTACTCTCTAATTCTTTACATAACAATTTATAATCTGGGGTAGTTGTCCAAATGCAAAATCGCCAGCCGTCCCATGTAATCTGGGTAACAGTTGATCTAATTTTTCATCAGAGCTCCACTTCCTACGTTCTGCAATTATGTCAAATCTATTTTTCCACACATCCCAATTTTCTTTTAAAGAGTAGGCTGGAATTTTTATGGTATCCTTGCGTAGCTTATGCCGGCACCTGGAATAACTATTGTCATCGCTTAAAAGCATGAGATAACCTCTCGTCGGTGTCATTTGTAGATATATCTGTATCGCTAGATTCACTTGTGTTGAATCTGCTTGATCTCCTATAATTTATACGAGTACGTTTTGGATTTGCATTTCTACTATCAGCACTCATAATAGTGTCTGCTCTATCCCCTTTACTCATGTTCCCCTTTGGAACTTCTGTAAGTTTTTCAATTAAATCATGTATGCTAGCCATACTTTTAGCAAGGTCACCTTGAATTCCAGTTATGGTGGAGGATAAATTGCTCTGTAAGTTCTTCTGCATTTGCAATATCACTTGATTGTCTTTTGCAAAATTAGTCACATTATCCTGTAGACTTGAAACCAAACCCTGAATATTAGTTTTATCTCGATTCTCTGTGGTATCTTGTAAAGTAACATCATTTATGTCCGAAGAACACAAAATTTCATCCCTCTCATCATCTTCAAGCATTTCATGCCCACCTGCTTCTATTCTCATTTCATCAGATATTTCTGTCTGATCTAACCCATTCATTCTACTATTATTAATGTCTTCATCAATATCTCTACCGTTAGCAACAGAACTGTGCAAATTTGAAGCAACAGACATACTGCTTCTGGTCATCATCTTTCTATTTCTACCCATAACAAACTGTGACAATTACCAACTTCAACACAATAATAAAACAACAAACAGAACTCTCCCAACACAATGAAAATTAAAATTGTCCGTATCACAGGATCCACCTAACTGAATTCAACAAGTCACAAAATGTGTATTCCACCTATGTGAATCAAGATACCAGTGCCTCAACTAAAACATACCAAACAAAACACCAAATATCTATTGATAAGTTGAACCAAAAGTAAAAAGATGGATCCCACTTCTGACACCAAACAAAATATGTGACGCCCAGAAGCTCTTGGGTATTGGAGTTGGGAGACCTAATGGAACCCCAGCGACCAAAGGACCCCTAAGGCTGCTACTTCCTATTCGCAATATCTCTATGGGTCGCCAGTTGCCCAATGATACATAAAAATACGGCAAATAGTGAGTCAGCGTTGTCAAAGTCAGGATGACACCACCCCACGTTTGGGGAAAACACTCTATAAACACTTCAATGTGATGGGGAGCTCAAAAGCCAACAATCACTTTAAAATAAAATACAAATCTCAACTACTACTAATTTATTCACAACAAACAAAATGAATGCATAAATATATCTATATCTATATATGTATATATGACACAACAGCAAAATTTGGCACACACGAATATATCTCTATCTTTATGGCTCTCAATCTCTAACTTTGTCCTAAGCTGAAATCTCTTGGAATCCAAGCTGACATAAAATGAGCAACACAGTAGAGTAATCTCCCTTGATGTGTTCAACTCAATTTTACTATGAATTTCACCACAGTTAACTCAACTTTATATCGCAATGGAGTTCAAACCAGTGAATTTCAACTTAGCACAACAAGTACTAGGCTCTTGCCCGTACAGAACAGTATCAAACAAACAAGTTTCACATGCAAGTAATATAATATAATCCCAATTACTAACTTAGAAAACTCTCAGTAAAATTGTGTCTCTGTGCTCTCTGCACAACACAATGTTACCACAAATATTTCAGTATTTGTCTTCTCAAATCTTGAAATCTAATTAACTTGTGCGAAATGAGGACTTACTTCAGTAGCTGTGACTTAGCCTGCACTGATTTAAGGCTCAAAGTGTACCTGTGCTACCTGCACGACACTAACTGGTAATAAACTGCATTTATGTGCCCTCTGCACAACACAGAAATATAAGGTATCAGTGCTATCTGCAGTCTGCACCACACTATAACCATGCACTTATAGACTTCAATAACTCAAACTGTGTCTTTGTGAACTCTATGCACCACACAGTACCCCTTAACAATTACAAACACCAAAACCACAAATCATAACTCAATGAATCATAACACTTAATACTATTGACCCCAATGCTATAATTATGCAGTTTATACTCTTAAAACTCAATATAAACGGCACCCAATAATAAAACAAGTGGATTTCAAATATCTATTATGCATACAGACCTACAGCACCAAACAATTCAGCTCTTATAATAACCAAGATATATAAAAATAAATGATTATAGCTATTCAAATCTTAATCAGCAAAATCTATAATGGAGCTGACATGACAAATATTGATTATACTTATTTCCAACAACTAAATAAGTTCTTGTAATATCATCAAAATCTACACCTCTTTCATTCCACTTTCTACACTGCTAGTGGAGTAACCACCTACAGAATTTTGTAGTCAATTATTACTTACATTCAATAATCTAATCTTACTTGACTAGTGGTATTCCCACCAGAACTGTCACACTACATGCACCGCTTGTGAAATAATCACCTATAGTATCTGTCACAAATACTTACTCTCACAACTTACTGGTACTAGTGGTATCCCCACCAGAACTGTCACACTACATGCACTGCTAGTGAAATAATCACCTACGGTATCTGTCACAAATTCTTATTCTCACAACTTACTGGTACTAGTGGTATCCCCACCAGAACTGTCACATTACATGCACTGCTAGTGAATTAATCACCTACAGTAATGGTTTTTAATTCAGTTTGCTAGTGCTTTCGCTCACACTTACTGATACTAGTGGTATCCCCACCAGAACTGACACTCAACATGCACTGCTAGTGAAATAATCACCTACAGAATTGTCTAACACACAGTTTTGTTAGTGCTTATGCTCACTCTTACTGATACTAGTGGTATCCCCACCAGAACTGTCTCACTACATGCAATGTTAGTGAAATAATCACCTACAGTAATTGTTTATAACACAATTTGTTAGTGCTAACACACACACACTTGCTGATACTAGTGGTATCCCCACCAGAACTGACACTCTACATGCACTGCTAGTGAAATAATCAACTACAGTAACTGTATAACATACAGCTTTGTTAGTGCTTATGCTCACACATACTGATACTAGTGGTATCCCCACCAGAACTGTCACACAACATGGACTGCTAGTGAAATAATCACCTATAGTAATTGTTTATAACACAATTTGTTAGTGCTAACATACCAGAACTGCCACACAACATAATCACCTACAGTATTTAGCAAAGGTTCGTTAATACTAATTCAACACATACTGTTATAGTGGTATCCCCACTCACAGCTTGCGTAATACAGTTTATTCACTGTAATTACTTATAGGTAATTTAATTTACCTAAGTAAATATGCTTCTGTATATTACTAGACTTTAATTCAATTTCATTCAACACTCTAAAATTAAATAACTTTGAAGAGTCAAATGAAATGCACAAATCAAAGCACAGTAACAATAACCAATATCACTTAATTCTACATTGAATTAACCATATAAATTCAGCTAGGCAGTTATCTTTCCTCTTAGAATGTTTTCACACAACACTATACAGCCACAACAGACTCTTAGAACACTTTTACACAGCTCTATACAGCTATAACAGACTGTTAGACTACTTCTACACAGCTCTATACAACTACAACAGACTCTTAGAATGCTCCAGAAACAACCCAGTCAATCTGACAGTTCGAATCGCGTGACACTTTTTATAGGGATGTACTTTAACAATTGTTTGTGTCACGTGATCAATCATGGGTGGAGCTTCAATAAAATCAATAATTTCGACCCAAACCTTTTTATTAAATCGTCCAAACGTGCACATATATTGATCTATATAATATGACTGACATTTTAAAAACGATATTTCGGTCGTAATGTGTCATTTGACTTCAAACTGAATTTCAAATGAAACCCAAACACAAGAACGACCATAATCATGCCAGAAACCGTTTTCTTATAAATCAACTTCCAAAACTTCAAACATTTTTCGAACTGAATTTCGAATAAAGCATAATGCGGTATTGCTAAACATTGATAGTTTTCCACTTTTCCCAGTTGATAGAAAGTATAACTGCAACATCGGTGATTACGGATATTTCGTATTATTTATCGATGCAGTGGACAAAATAAAAAAGGTGTTTCCTAATTTCGAGTTACTCCCAGCCAAATCTCTGCAGTGTTCTGCGAAGAAAATGCGAGACGACTCGCATCGTTCGGCGTCTAAATCGTCCTTACACACTTATGTACTCAAGTCTACCCGTGTTACTAGTAATAATGACGAACATTACTGTGGCTGTGGGTTAACACAGCTAAAAAAAATACCAGGCAAAAATACATTTGGGTAATTACACCAAACATCACAACTGAATAAAAAATCTTGTAACCTATCGAGAAATTACCCTCTCTCCAGTTTTCTTTTGTTTATAGACCTATTTGGTCTCAGTACATTCAATACAGGCATTTAATCTATTATATCTTGTTTGACAGAGCTCAGAGAGCTCTGTCAAACAAGATATAATAGAATAAATGCTAAGTTCATCTCTTGAATACAGGAAAGTGACACAATCCCTGTTAATTGAATAATTTTCATTGTCAAAGTGGCAATTCAATTAACAGGGTTCCACTGTATTATTTAAGATCTTTTATTCAAGTAACAGATGTTTACTCTATAAACCCATATGCAATTAACATGTCAAATTTGTACTGGTGGTGTGGTAATTGATTTTTGTTGAGGAGATTTATTCAATTAACAGGAAGTGTTTAATTCTTCATAGCAGCCATGACTGGATTTGATGAAAAATTCATCTTAGTTTAACTAAAGACATCATTGATCAATAAGTTCATTCAATCTACAAAAGAGAAGTTTGGTTAAATATGCCCAAATTATACTTATTTGGTGACAAGATATTTTTTGTCCTGGGCAGGAATATCTGCAAAAATATCTTACAATGCTAGGAGATGTACATATAACTTTATTACAAATAGGAATCAAGAACTTCTACATTTTGGGACATATTTTCTTCTCAAAAGTTGTTGAGTAAAACAATTTCGAAATAGATCAAACAGCAAGGGAGACACATAAATTTTTATACCACAATTGTACACTGTATTCAAAGTCATCCAATACAATAAAGGCATTAAGAAATAGGGACTCACTAAAATGTGTAACCCGAACCCGATCTGAGAAAATGTGTATCTGAGAAAGATAAATTGGATTTTAATGATTATTTATGTATATATTACGCTTATATTTTATTTGCGGTATCTTAGGTGAACATTAAAGGCACTGGAATACTGCTTTTGAAAATTACACTTACAATCTATCTTTTATTAAGATTTTCCCTTCTGAAACTCACTAAAATGTATATCTCGAATTGGCCGATCTGACAAGTTGTATCTTTGCTAGGCAACTTAGCATGTGAGGCATGGGATATTAATTGCTATAGATGAATGAATTGTTATTTGTTTTATAGGAAAATAATAAGATCTCTTTATTATACCGCACGAAATGGCGTTTTATACTTTATTTTCATGTTCCTGCAGATGTATTTTCTCACCTCAAAAGGAGCTAGTTTTGAGTAGAAAAATTGTTGTTACAACACTTCGTGCTTGTGTTTTTATCGTGTCCTTTCAGCTCTTTTTCGGTGTTTCTTTGGAATTGAAAGTCGCACGAAAGCGTGAGTATATGGCTTCTTCATAATATATAGAGCCTCATGGAAAAGCCGGACAGCCATCATCTCCCAGACTCATTTTGAATGCCACAAGGGTATAATCTGAAATATTTGGGAAATTGTTCTGTTGTTTCTTCAATCAGTCTGATTACATGTATCTAATTGATTACTGTCAGGGACATTATTTGTAATTGGGAGTGGCCTATTTCAAGCAATTATTTCATTAGTTCAAAGATCATGGTCTGTTGTTATGTTCTTTCTTTGGTCCGTTCAATTGCGGTCGTTGTTCTGTTCTTTCATTAATCCGCATAATTATGTCATTGGCTAATATCAAATATATTGTTTATACAGTAGGAGTGACCTATGCATCGTAATTAGAAAGAAAAATGAATGGCGATTTTCGTGTATATGGCTGACCGGTTTTGGCCGTTACGTTAGGTAAAGGGTCAAGTGAAATCTATGTTATGATCAAAAATTTAATTTTGGAACATAACATTTGATTTGGAAGAAAACTTGCTTTTTTCCACTCAATAATTAAGTCAATCATATCTTTATATTATCTAGTATGTAATTAATATCCTTGAAAATCACCATTGAAATTAATCAAAATAGGAACTGGGTTTCTGTTAATTACAATGCCGGCTGAACTGCCAACAAATACTGAAGCAGGTTAAAGCCGATTAGTTGGATTATCACACCTTATCCCATCTTTCTGGTTGACTGTATCCTTTTTGGGGGGAAGGGAGGGGGGGCTCATGTTCAAAATTGGGCTGCTAGAGCTTTGTGGCAAAAAAATCAGATAAGTGTATTAATTTTTAATTTTTTACTTCTCCATCCATATTCATGAACAATACGTCACACCAATGAAAAAAATTTTTTTTCATTTTTGAAGATATCTAAAATAACCATGCTGTGTTTCCCATTACTTAGGTCTATAGGCATATAGTACCTTAAACAAGCCAAGATCAATACTGGGCCTGGACCTGCGTCGCTGCATGCAATAAGTATCGGCTAACAGGAAGTGGCTGCACGGCAGATGTGAAAATTAGATACACGATCCAACTCATCATTATGAAGCAGCAGACCAAATATAAAATCATTCCCTTTCATAGAAGCCAAGAAAACTTTGACGGAAAAAGTGTTTCGGATGGACTGACGGATGGACTGATGGACAGACAGAGTCGAGCGGTTACTAGACCCGCTCTGCCGCTGGCGACGCAGGTAAAAATGGAATGACAAATATCTAAAATGTCACAACTCACTAGTTTGCCAAAAAATTCCCCCTTCCCCACCCGCTCCATGCATGGTCTCTACTTTTTCAACCAGGGACTTTGTGCTTTCAAATTATAAGGTTATTTTCAATTTTGCAAGTATCAATCAACTGTTTTGCACCTCAGCTGAAAATCAGGGTAGAAATCCTCTCAATTTGCTACAGATCGACCAATGCAAGATATCACCTGTTTTGCACCTCAACCGAAAATCAGGTCAATTAGCAACAGATCGGCCAATTTGAGATACACATTTTAGTGAGTTTCAGAAGGGAAAATCTTAATAAAAGACAGATTGTAAATGTAATTTTCAAAAGCAGTGTTCCAGTGCCTTTAATGTTCACCTAAGATACCGCAGATAATATATAAGGGTAATATATACATAAATAATGATTTAAATCCAATTTATATTTCTCAGATACACATTTTCTCAGACTGGGTTCGGGTTTGGGTTACACATTTTAGTGAGTCCCAAGAAATGTGCTAGATACACCATGTGTAGAATCTGGCTGATGTATATGTAAGAATGCACCTAATTGGTCATTATGCATCTGATTGGCATTATGATATGAATGAAATCCTTCGACACCAAACGGCGTCACTCAAGAGAGAAAACAGACCACCGAATGCGAGATTTTTCTTTAAAAATTTCAGCTTCATTTACTTAATTCAAGTTTAATCATGGTATAAATACAGAACATGATTCGGGTGGAGTACAGGGGATAGGAATCAATGATCTTTGTGGTATCTAGTGCCTACAGCGCTTGTGGAACACTTGGAAAACTCCAACTTGGGTTGTTTATTCCAGTCCTGAAAAAAACACCCTCATTGTATTCTTTTGTATTATTTCACATTTATAAAATTCTGTTCGAAATTTTGTGCATGTAATGTGAGCCTCATTTTCAGACAAGCATCATATGAATTTAGAAAATGTTGAGACTCTCTTGTTATCTCAAGAAGCAGAACTGATTAAATGGTAGAGAGCTGAATTATTTTGGGTCGACAACATTTGTTCACAGAATTGTCTATTTCACAATTTATGGGAGAGTGCCTACAAAGCAAATCTGTACAGACAAAATAGTTTCATCCAAGATAAAATGGAGAGCATCCACAGAACATGAAGCCTTTAAGTTGGAATATGTACCTGCACTTCAGAATAAAGCCCAAATAAGGGCTTCTAGTACTCTACCAGTTATGGTAGAAGAGCTATTTGTGGTAGACATATAATAAAGCAAATGAATAGGTTGATTGATAGATAAATTAAGGTAAAATTATCTGATACTTACTTCTTATGACACTTTTTAGAAGCACGAGAACAACGAAGTACCCGGGAAGACTCACCCCACCACAGCTGAGATGGCATGTAGGTTTCTAGTTCGGCAGACTTAATATCATCAAATTTTGTAAGTATCTGGAATCCTGTTAATAGCTCGATATCCTTCAATCTAACAATATTGTGTTCTAAGAACTTCTTAAAAGACTGAAAAAAAGATTGAGTGGAAAGTATTTTAATTCTGAAGAACCTTGTCAACCCTTTGTACCAAGATTGCTGTATGTATTCAATGTTACCCAATACAATATAGATGTTGAGAAATGTGCTATGTACACCACATGTGGAATCCAGCATATGTGCAAGAACATCATCTAACCCTTTACCCAACGTAATGGCCAAAAACTTGCCTGTACTATTCATAAAAATTACAAAAATCACAAAAAATTACAATTCAATTTTCATTATTTTTTTCATTTTGTTTGCATCAAAAACATAGCTTATGACCCTTCATTGGAATGAGCCCATCCCAATGAGAGGTCATAAGCTATGTTTTTGATGCCAAAAAAATGAAACAATTAGTTATTCAATAATTTTGTTTGCAAGTGCCTCCTACTTTTCATGTTAGGTAAAGGGTTAATAAGTGTCTTGCCCAAGGACACAATATGGTTGCCGCATGTAGGATTTGAACTGAGGACCTCTTGGCTTGCAGCCTGCACCTCCACCTGCTGAGCCACCGCACCCCGGAAGACTGTTAAAGTGTAGAAATGAAAGTGTCAACTTGACAAACTTGAACTTGGTAAGTTATAAGTGAAATGGCAAAATTGAGGATCATTGGTACCAATGTTATTTGGTGAAATTTCCACATTACAGCATTGTGTGTGCACAACGTCAGAGTAATCCATGCATTTTAAATGTAAACTGTAAGACTGGCTAAAGAAAGAATGTTGATACACAAACGCAGTAAGTTCAGAGGTTATTGTAAATGACAACTTTTTTCACAGAAATGAATGCTAATCAATAGCTTTTATCTAAAGGTCTCGCCTAATGAGCACACCTAGTTCAAAAACAATCCTATGATAAATGTGGCCTGTAGGTCATGTCAAAGAAGAATGTTGATGCACAAATGCAATAAATTCAAAGATTGTTGCTAACAGCAACAATTTTTGATGGAAATTAAAAGAAAATCGATAGCTCCTATCTTTGTCACCCTGCATAAGCATACAAAGTTTCAAAACAACCTGATAATGAATGTGCCCTCTGAGGCATTCCAAAGAAAGATGTTAATGCACAAATGCACTAAGTTTGAAGGTCATTGCTTATGGCAATGGTTTTTTTCTCTCTTTTTTATGGAAATTCATAAATATAGGCTGCAGAGAGTGCAAAAGGGATAAGTTATTGCACAAATGCAGTAAGTTCAAAGGCTGGTGATAACGACAATAATTTTTTTAAAGGACATGAAAAAAATCTATAACTCACATCTAGAGGTCACCCCCGAACACACATACCAAGTTTCAAAGTGATCCGATCATAAATGTGCCCTGAAGGGTGTGCCAAAGAGAATTATTGAATCCTGACTAAACTAAGTCCAAATGTCGTTGCCAGCTGGGCAACATTTTTTGACAGAAATGGAAGAAAATCGATAACTCCCATATAGATATCACCCCACGCAAGCATACCAAGTTTCCAAGTGATCCAATCATAGTATTCCCTGCAGGGTTTGTCATAGGGAAATACTGATGCAGAACCGCACTAAGTTTTTACTAAGTTCATCAGAGGTCATTGCCAATGGCAACTATTTTTGATGGAAATGAAAGAAAATTGATAGCTCCCATCTAGAGGTCACCCCAAACAAGCACACCAAGTTTCAAAGTGATCTGGTCAAAAATGTGCCCTGCAGGCTGCACCAAAGGGAACTATTGATGCCTAACTGCATAAAGTTCATCGAAGGTCGTTGTCAGCGGCAACATTTTTTGACAGAAATTGAAGAAAATCGATAGCTCCCATCTAGAGGTAACCCCAAACAAGCATACCAAGTTACAAACCATTATGATCATAAATGTGCCCTGTAGGGCATGCCAAAGGAATATATCGATGCCTGACTAAACTAAGATCAAAGGTCGTTGCCAGCAGCAACATTTTTTGACGGAAATGGAAGAAAATTGATAGTTCCCATCTAGAGGTCACCCCAAACAAGCATGCCAGGTTTCAAAACAATTTGATCATAAATGTGCCCTGTAGGGTGTGCCAAAGGAAAATATTGAGGTCTGACTAAATTAAGTTCTAAGAACGTTGCCAGTGGCAACATTTTTTGACAAAAATGGAAGAAAATCAATAGCACCCATCTAGAGGTCACCCCAAACAAGCACACCAAGTTTCAAAGCGATCCGATAATAAATGTGCCCTGCAGGGTGTGCCAAATGGAAATTTTGATGCATAACTGCACTAAATTCATCAAAGGTCGTTGACAGCGGCAACAATTCATGGCAGATATGGAAGAAAATTGATAGCTCCTATCTAGAGGTAACCCCAAACAAGCATACCAAGTTTCAAACTGATCTGATCAAAAATGTGCCCTGCACGGCGTGCCAAAGGAATATATTGATGCCTGACTAAACCAAGTTCAAAGGTCATTGCCAGCGGCAACATTTTTTGACGGAAATGGGATAAAATCGATAGCTCCCATCTAGAGATCACCCCAAACAAGCATGCCAGGTTTCAAAGTGATACATACGCTGACGGACGAGAAGTGATGGCAATAGCTCAGCTTGACTTTGTCAAGTTGAGCTAAAAATGTATAAAAACCTCCAGGCCATAAAGGGTTAATTAAAGTTTAGTTGTAGTATAAATATAGAATGCAACACAGGTAGAATACAAGGGACAAGAATCAACAAAGCCTTGTGGGGAGTTTTTCCTGTATTTCACATGCACCTTTGGCCAGGCGATTGTTCAAGATTTGATTCAGTTTCAAAACATTTCACAGATTCAATTCCATACCATCTCAATTATTAAAAAGAATTTGAATCCAGGAGGGTTTTGGATTTCAAATATTTCTTTTTTGTCATCTCTCTGAAGATAACAACTCATCCTTTAGTTTTCTGAGGAATGAGAATAACTGTATCCAGTCTAACTAGGTAACAGAAATTTGGTCAGAAAATTTCTAAAAATGTCATTTAAACAGATAGGCGTTATGTCTAGTTTACATAATATATCACCTCTTGAGTGGAACAAGATGCCATCTGCAATGCTAAAGCTTTGTAGGTGCCACCTTGTTCTACTCAAGGGGTGCTATATAGCTTTTTCTTTGTATAGGTCTCACAGAACTAAATATTTTCCCATAGGCGACCATTATAACGTTCAGGTGGAAAAAAATATGATCGCATCACTTTAATTTTGGCATTCAAATATCTCTGTCAAGTATAGCCCTCCAGACAACTTTTTCTGATCTGAAAACAGGGGGTCATGCAACAAATAAGAGAGAAAAACTGACACAAAGGGAAGTACCGGTCACGTGCACATATTTTTCAGGGATTTCCCTACAAAAACACACAAAAAGTAAATTGTATTTTTTAGGTCCACAAGTCATCAAATCACCCTCTTTATTATCAAGAATATTCAACAATAATGCAAGATGTCAACAGAATGTTTCAAACTTTTATTGAAACAACGGATTTTCCCAAGGCTGTTTATTTTTAGAGATTGCGTCATTTCCGAGTGCAACATTTTAAGGCGGTTCACTCTAATTTCAATATTTAGTTCCGCGATACCTATACCATGGTGATACCTGTCAATTCCTGTTTAAATGTAGTCCGGTGGCTAAGATAATGCAGGGTCTATGCATTGGTTCATGCCTAAAAATTTAACATTGAATACCTTTGATTGACATATGAATAAATTGTACAACCTTTCAGAAACAAGTGAAAGGTTCATCTACTTGTACCAAAGTTGTCTAACCTATTATGTATATTGATTCTGGGTACACATGGGAGATAGCCAGCACTAGTTAAACATCCACAGTATCGTAACAATTGGGAAGTTGATTCTATTCAAGATTCAATTCAATTTCAACCTTTTGCTTGATTCAGTTTGAGATTCGATTCAGAGGAAATTCGCTATTAGTTGGGCCATACTCCACTGATTGAACCCGGCGCTCCATTAGCTGAAACTTAGACTGTGGTGATGTTTTTCATAAACAAGAACAAACACTACTCTAAACCAGAGGCTCAAGTGAGCCTAAAATGCTCACCTGGCTCAAGTTGTCAAAAGAGATGAGTGTATCAGTAAGTGATCGGCATACACAGCCCAAATATTAACACAGGGACTCGATTTGAACCAACTTGAATCTGACACCCCCAGAGATGTCAGACACCAAATATGGAAAGATTCTAACTGATGGATCCGAAGAAGAAGATTTTCAAGAAATTTTCTCGCATTGCACCAAGTTAAACTATGGGCCCCAATAAAGAGCGCAAATATTAACCCAATGTTGAACAAACTTGAATTTGACCGCCCCAGAGATGTTGTATACCAAACTTGAAAATATTCTGAGTAGTGGATGTCAAAAAGAAGATCTTTAATGAAATTCCCTCATATGGTACTATGCTACAATTCGGGCTCCCATAGGGAGCATAAATATTAACCCAGGAACTTGATTTGAACAAACTTGAATCTACCCCTCATAAAGATGTTGTATACCAAATATCAAAAGAATCTGACTGGTGGATCTGAAGAAGAAGATTTTTAAAGATTATTCCCAATATTGCACTAAGTTAATATTTGGGCACTGTAGTGAGCCCAAATATTAACCGAGGGTCTCAATTTGAACAAACTTGAATCTGACCCCCCCTAGAGATGTTGTATACCAAATATCAAAGAATCTGACTGCTCGATCTGAAGAAGAAGATTTTTAAAGCTTATTTCCCATATTGCCCTAAGTTAATTATTCAAACTATTGACCCAGGGACTCGATTTGAACAAACTTGAATCTGACCACCCCATAGGGAGCCCTAAAATTTAACCCAGGGTCTCAATTTGAACAAATTTGAATCTGACCCTCCCTAGAGATTTTGTATACCAAATCCAAATATCAAAAGAATCAGACTGTTCGATCTGAAGAAGAAGATTTTTAAAGCTTATTCCCCATATTGCCCTAAGTTAATTATTTAGGCTACTGTATTGAGTCCAAATATTAAATGGGGGTCTTATTTTGAACACACTTGTATCTTACCCCTCTATGGATGCTGTATACCAATTATCAAAAGATTCTGATCAGTGGGTCTGAAGAAACAAAATTTTTAAATTTTTGCAAATATGCTGACTCAGCATTTTTTCAATGCCCTCCTCCCACTCCCCCCCCCCCCCCCCCCCTACAGAACAGCCTGACACAACTGATGTCAATTCCTTTTTATGATTTCATTCTACTGGTCCTAAGGATGCTTCATACCAAATAACAGTTCTCTGTTCCATGTGGTTTGGGAAATATGGGAGTTTAAATGTTTTTCTATTTTTAGCCCCCTGGGATTCCCACTTATACTACATGCCAAATTTGGTTCAAATTGGCCCACCAGTTCTTGAAATACAAATTTTGGGCAGAGCCCAAAATGGATATGATCCCACAGAGAGCCCAAATATGGACCTACCAACTTCCCTTGAACTAACTTAAATCTTCAACACCAAGAGATACCAGATATCAAGGCATTCTCTCTGGTGGTTCATGAGAAGATGACTTTTAGGCTTTTGGGGCATTAACCAAAGATGGCAGCTGCTTCATTTGAACAAAATAGAAAGGGTATACTCTATAGATGGTCTGTGCAATATATGTTTGAATTTGGCTTAATGGTTGTGAAGACAAGTTTCCAAACGTTAACCAACACAGACAATTGACGACAGATGACTGACAATGGACGACTGACGCAGGATGCCAAGTGATGGCAAGAGCTCACACTGACTTGCAGTCAGGTGAGCTAAAAAAAAATTTGCAATAAGTCACTCATCCTGTTCGACTTCAATCTCAGAAGTTAATCTAACACAACCCAGACATGTCACACATCTACATGCAGTCTGTAGAACTATGACATAACAACAGATGGCCACAGATAGATTATTATTATCAAGCATCTATTCAGTCAAGGAAAAAATATATAACTGGCACAGAAACTTTATTCTGAACATTTATTGGGGCTTAACAATACTTAAAACAGCCAAGACCATGTCATGTTGGGGAACTGATAGATAATCACTAACCTCAACTGCAGAGATGACACTTAAAGATACACAGTTAGGCATATGTGGTGTATGTGGCAGTATGACAGATAAAATGTCCAACTCATCTTCATTGCATTTATTCAAATCATGCAAATCATTGCAGCATGACATCAGAATCGTGAAAAAATGTGATGGTATGGGAATTTTTTTATCTTCGCTTACATACCTGTAAAGAGAAACAAAACAAATACAGAGGAGTGTACTTAATTGGATAGAACTTCTAAACACAAAACCATTTACCATATCTTCAATACAAAGTTTACCTGTTAACTGGTAGAGTGTATTAAGCCCATATTTGGTCTTTATTCAGAAGAGCAGGTGCTGTAGTTTAAATTATCTTTGTAGTGAAATTATCAAGTCTGTGTGGATTTGTCCTGTCACAGTTTATGGGAGAGTGCCTCTAGGCACTCTCTCACACTCTCTCATAAACTGTAACAAGACAAAGACAAGTGAGCAAAATTTAATGACCAAAAATAATTCAGTACTTTACCAGTTAATTACATATAGGTTATAGAATCAACTCCTGTTATTTGAAAAAAACTCTTGTAATATGTCGAGAATTTGCAGTCATCAAATTCTCCTAAATTGACCCTTAACCCCACACAGCCAAAAAAAGCCCCTTTTATATTGTTCTGAAAAATTATCCCAAATGTATTCATCCTTGAGAACTCAACAGTATGATGCATATATAGAAGCGCAATTAAGTCATCTGCAGCTGTGCACATGTACATACAATAGTTATTAACATAAAATTAATCTGGGGACCTAAGGGTTTAAAAACATATTTAGCCTCAGTTCATTCAATACAGGCATTTAATCTATTATATCTTGTTTGACAGAGCTCTATGAGCTCTGTTGAACAACCTATAATATAATAAATGCCCAGTTTAAGCCTCTTAAGATTGATGTGTACCAAATATAAAAAGACTCTGACTGGTGGATCTGAAGAAGAATATTTTAAAGAATATTCCTCATATTTAATTAAGTTACAATTTGGATTGGGACCATGATACTAACCCATTGACCTGATCTGAACAAAGTGAAATCTGACCCCCATAAGGATGCTGTACATGAAATATGAGAAGATTCTGACTGCTGGATCTGGAGATGAAGATTTTCAAAAGAATTTTCCTCATATAACACTAAGTTAAGGAGAATGTGTCATATATTGGAAGATTTTGACTGGTGGATTTGAAGAAGAAAATCACAAAAGAATTTCCTTCATATTACAAGTCAAAATTTGGGCTCCCATAGGGAAACCAAATAAAAACCCAGGGACTTGATTCACACAAACTTGAATCTGATACCCATAACGATGCAGTATATCACATGTCGAAAGATTCTGACCGGTGGTTCTTATTCTTGAAAAGTGCCAAATATTTCCACTACGACAAGGTTAAATACCTCATTTGGTTCATTGCAACTGAAGGAATCATATGGATCGCAATTGAAGATATCTTCCAAAAGCCTGCAAGTTTGGTAAATTCAAAGTTGATATGGCCTATAACTGTGGAAAAATTTTGCTATTACAATGGGCTGTAACCACGCAAAATTCATCGCATCAAAAATTCCTGACCACATGCACATCTACATTTGATATTGATACTTCAGACCAAGTTTCGTAAAAATCCAATAACAACTGGAAAAACTGTGAGCACTGCTCACTAAATGATACCACCCACTCCCACCAAGAAACATTTTACAACAGCAAAAGTGTGTTTAATGTAGAGAGCACAAAGACTGACACCAATGTTCGAAGGTTTCATTGAAATCCATTCACTAGTCACTAGTTTAAAAGAGGTCGTGGATAGCAACTGTCAATAACCCCCCCCCCCCCCCCCCCCTGGAAGCTTGAATTGACAAAGCCCATTTTTAAATATGAGAAACCCTAAAAATGAAAATATCTGAAATCAAAACAGGAAGTGCACATCTTCAATATATGTAAAAGAATGTCTGAAAGTTTCAATGAAACCTGTTCAGTGGTTTAAGAGGAGTTGTGGAGAGCAGATCTGTACAGAATGGCAACTGAATTTGACAAAGTTCATTTTTCAATATGGGAAACTGTAAAAAAGAAAATATCTGAAAACAAATTAGGAGGTGCACATCTTCAATGTATGTAAAAGAATGTCTGAGAGTTTCAATGAAATCCGTTCACTGGTTTAAGAGGAGGTGCAGATAGCAGATGTATACCCACTCCCCCCCCCCCCCCCCCCCAAAAAAAAAAAAAAACACAAAACAACATAACATCCCTATAGCATAACGGACAGACCTATGTCGGAATATGAAAATATCAACCCAGGGAATTGATTTCAACAAGTTGCATCTGCCCCTCCTACGAAAAGCTTATACCAAATATCCAAAGATTTTGACCAGTGGATCTAAAAAAAAAAAGATTTTTAAAAAATATTACTCATATTGAGCTAAGTAATAATTCGAGCACCCACAGGGAGCCCAAATATGAACCCAGGGACCTGGCTTGAACAAACCTGAATCTCACCTCCAGTGGGATGTTGTATACCAAATATCAAAGGATTCTGAAGATTTTTGAAGAATATTCCTCATATTGAACTAAGTTATAATTCGGGCTTGAATCTCACCCTAAGGATGCTGCATACCAAATACCAAAGCATTCTGACTGCTGGACCTGAAGAAGATTTTTAAAGAAAATTCCTCATTTTGAAGTAAGTTATAATTCGGGCTCCACAGTGAGCCCAAATATGAACCCAGGGACTTGGATTGAACAAACTTGAATCTCACCCCCCCTAAAGATGCTGCATACCAAATATCAAAACATTCCGACTGCTGGATCTGAAAAAGAAGATTTTTATTGAAGAAAAACTCCTCATATTGAACTAAGTTATAATTCGGGCTTCCACAGGGAGCCCAAATATGAACCCAGGGACTTGGCTTGAACAAACTTGAATCCCCCCTCCCCAGAGATGCTGCATACCAAATATCAAAACATTCCGACTGCTGGATCTGAAGAAGAAGATTTTTAAAGAAAATTCCTCATTTTGAACAACTAAGTCACAATTCGAGATCCCACAGTGAGCCCAAATATGAACCTAGGGACATGGCTTGAACAAACTTGTATCTGATCCCCCTAAGGATGCTGCATACCTAAAATCAAAACATTCCAACTGCTGGATCTGAAGAAGAAGATTTTTAAAGAAAATTCCTCATTTTGAACTAAGTCACTATTCGAGCTCCCACAGTGAGCCCAAATATGAACCTAGGGACATGGCTTGAACAAACTTGAATCTCACCCCCAAGGATGCTGCATGCCAAATATCAAAACATTCTGATTGCTGGATCTGAAGAAGATTTTTAAAGAAAATTCCTCATTTTGAACTAAGTTATAATTTGGGCTCCCACAGTGAGCCCAAATATGAAACCCAGGGACTTGGCTTGAACAAACCTGAATCTCACCCCCCCCCCCCCCCCCCTCCCCAAGCATGCTGCATACCAAATATCAAAAGATTCTGATTGGTAGATCTGAAGAAGAAGATTTTTAAAGAATATTCCTCATACTGCACTAATTTAAACATTTGGGCACCCATAGAGAGCCCAAATATGGACCCATGGATTTGAAAGTCCCCAAAAAGTACCCCATGATAAAACCGATAGCAATTTTTGTGGACCATTCCATTCTGTTGGTCCTAAGGAAGTTTCACACCAAATAAGAATTCTCAGTGCCGCGTAGTTTTGGAAATATGGGCATTTTAACTTTTTCTATTTTTAGCTCCTACGGTTCCCAATGGGGCAACAGGAAATTTTTTTCGGCATAAATTAAGTACTTACGACCCAATAAGTCCTCATATCAAATTTGGTTCAAATTGGCTCTCGGTTTGGAAAATAGAAATTTGGGGCAGGGCAAAAATTCTTGCCCCTCCCATAACGAAGGCAAATATAGCTCCTCGAACTTCTCTTGAACAAATCTGAGTCTACACCTCAAAAGGAAGCTGCACACCAAATATAAAGTCTCTGCTACTGCTGGTTCATGAGAAGAAAATTTTTTAAGATTTAAGTACACTATTTGGGTGTGGCCCTACCGAGGGGAAAGGCAACTTGATTTGAACAAAATCAAAATGCGTTGTCACAACAAGCTATTATCTCAAATATTAATTTAATTGGTTCAGCAGTTTGGGAGGAGAAGATGCAAACACCATGTTCACGGACGACGGACGGTGAGTGATCACTATAGCTCCCCTGACTTCGGAAAGTCAGGCGAGCTAAAAATGTAGGAGTTAAGTGGACAAGCCTTTGTGATGGAAATTTTGCTATTTCCAAGGGCCATAAACACACAAAATTCGTGGCATAGAAAATTCCTCACACTCCACACCACACAACTACTCTTGATACTGATATTTCAGACCAAGTTTCGTAAAAATCCACTGAAAACTGTAGGAGGAGCTTAGCAGACAAAATTGTGTTGGACAGACAGACAGATGGATGAACACCATTTCAATAACACCTGCCCCCACCCCCCTTCAACTTCGTCGGCAGGGGGTAAAAAAGTAAAAATAACTGGGAATTGGATTAGACATCAATCACATGCACTTACATAACAAATATGATGTCATTCCACCAAGTTATTGAGATTGAAAACACTGAAAACAAGTTGCTATCAGACTGATCTTAAAACCTATGCAGGAATTTTTAACTCTTAACCTCCTGAGTATTTTCAAGATATTTTTCATTAAATCTAGTCATGGCTGCTATGTTGCAGCCATGACTAGATTTGTTGAAAAATTCAACCAAATTTAACTCAAGAAATCATTCGTGAAAAAATCAATGCCATTTACAGGGAGAACATTTGATTAAATGACCTAAATTATATTTATTTCAATGGCAAGAGAAATAGTGTTCTGGGCAGGAATATCTGCCAGCAGCATGCAAGCAGTTACGTATTTGACATCAGTGAGGCCTGAAATAGTCAACAGATTTTTGACATGTAGAATCTAATACCAGAGCAAAAAATGAATTAAATTTGTTGGTGAAGCGTCAACTATTTCAATTAGATACAAGTAAGACGCATCACTGACGAATCCCCGTCCAACTGAGACAAATCTCCGTCGGTGATGCATCTGAAATACGTGTTTGAAATAGTCGATGGATTTTTGACGCGTCGAATCTAATACAAAGTGTGGAAACAAACAAGCTCTACCGATCAGCTGAATGCAAATCATATGGTAATGAGGAAAGCACATGTCAGTCGCTGGAAATACCCTCCTTAAGTCATTTCAGTGTTGATTGCATGAAGGCTTGGTTTGAGATTTTTCAAAATGACTGAAGCATAGTTGAGAACGAAAATCAATTTTTCAAAATGACTGAATAAGAAGTTGATAGGTGAGTAATCAATTTTGAACAAACAGCATCAGGCTCGCCTACAAACTACACTGATAGTTTCAACTTTCGACATTCGTGGTCTTGTTGTTGCTACGGGTAACGTAAGTTTGCAAAATATTCTTGTTCAGAAAAGCCTAGCCTCTCTCTCTCTCTCTCTCTCTCTCCCCCCCCCCCCCCCCCCTCTCTCTATGGCTTTAATGTGTTCCTGTCTCATACGTGATTTTTTTTTTGATTTACATAATTTGATTCAGGTCCTCGGTTTGCTGAAGCTCACATCGAATTCAGTTGTTTGTTTAAACTTTATTGTGGTGTTACAACAGTTTCAATTGCTAGTGTCATGTCAGGTAAGGTTGTTTTATGGGTGTGAGGGGGTGGGGGATCCGGAGAGAACCACCGAGCAACGACGAGTAATTATCGAACCCCTCAACGGACTGACCAGGGTTAGCATGCAGTGAAGGTATGTGTACCACTGATGTGCCACACGCCTTTTTGCATTTATAGATGGGGGGATGAGGGCTAAACATGTCATCGCACAGATAAATGTACTATTGGCACAGATATTAGTGCTGAACATGAATCAACAGCCATTAATTTTATGTTTTTCTCTGAGGGGGAGAAAGAGGTGGTATTCCTCAGTGCTCAGCCTTTCCACCGGTCTTTAGATGGATGACCAAAACATGAGCATTAGCTCTGCAGTTTCCAATTTCCTCCAGTGTCCTGAGTCAGAAGAAGCTGAATCAATAATTGTGATTTCTACAGTGATGTGTTTTTCTTTCAGTCAGAACATGTCTGTGAACATTTCTCGGTGCAAGAACTTAGTAGAACACATGCAGCAAAAATATTTCAGTCATTCCAGGGAGGGTGGGAGAGGGGAGGATAAAACAGGATACATTCCTTTGCTCCAGTAGGATCATGGCAATCACATAGCCAAGATATCAAAATTAGGGGGGGGGGGGGATGGGCAGGAGTAATATCTAGGGGGCGTCCAGAATATGATTTGCAGCATCATGTGAGCAGCACAGCAGAGAGATTGGGGCGAGCACGAGAGGGGGTTGTCCACCACCCGTGGGCCATTGGAGTTGGCCAGGGGTGAGGTTTCCCGGGGAAAACAATTTGAAATTCGAGACAAAAAACTCTATTTCTTTGACCCTGAGTCCATAATTAGTTAATAAGTTGTGAAAGGCAACATTAATTAGGCCACATCACCACCAAATAGAATCTGAATAAATTATAAAATTATAAAGGTGAACTATTTGGTGCAGTGCCATTTCAATCTAGAGTACGATGGTTTCCTGTATGTTTTTAAACACAACACACATGGGTACACACTAAAGTGCTCCTCAAATATTGTCTGAAGCATGTCAAGTTTTGAACGAATTAAAAAAAAATAACCTCAGAAGATATAAATTATGGAAGAATTATTTCTACAGGTGTACGTACGAAGCATCCGTGTTTTGATAATTTGTAGAGAGAATTGATGTGATATATAAGTGAAATTGTGTTCAACAGAAGGCAGAAATATTTGGAAATCCAGATGCTAATTTTACTTTCCCGGTTTTTCATGTTTAAATTTGCTATTACACTCCCTCTCCACTCAAACATCTTACAAGCATAAATATCTAGATTTTAAGATTTCTTGCCTGATGTTCCCAAAATCAGGCATATGGATTAACATGGTCGGGGTGGAGGGGCGGGAGGACTGAATTTTTAGATTTTTTTTTTTGGGGGGGGGGGGGTGGGGGTGGGGGGTGGGGGTGGGGGGTGGGGGGAGGGGGAAGGGGGGTGCCACTGGATCGTGGTTGCAGTGTGCTGAGGCATATACCACATCAACGGTACGTACGCCTTCACCCATTACTAACCCTGCTTGTGCAGAGTTAGTAGCTCTGACATTTACTTGCTCCGATCAGTGTTTCTCTGCATTTTCCGGCCTCACACATAAAATTGTCCGACACTGGCTTTCAAAAGTGTCGGTGTGCCCCAGAAAACAAACATATATAGACAATAAACATATAGTGTGTTTTTATATCTGTGTTATACAACGAGTTGAAATATGGTTTATTTTTTCGAGGCTTCGCCGAGAAAAAATAAACCATATTTCAACGAGTTGTATAACACAGATATAAAAACACACTATATGTTTATTGTTTTTATCTGATAACAAACAGACACCCGTCTCGTGCGTCTACCCGACTTATATATGCTTCCCACGGGCCTCCAAAGAAAACCAGTCTACGAGACAAAAGAAATAGGACAAGACGCATAGAGTTGTGTCCCTTACATTACAAAATCGATGACGGCGATTGTAAAGTGCGATTGCACTTCTTGCATCATGTAACTGCGCTGGAACAAAATAAATTTCAACTATTTTATTAACAGTAACAAAACGGTGTTTCAGTAGAGTTATTCTTTTTTTGACATAGTTCCAGTTTTCTTCCGTGTTTTATGCTGTAGTCCCAATATAACAAATAATTTTGCGTTTGTTTACAATTTTTACGAAGTGTTTTTTTTTTCAGGTAGAGCAGACGAACTTTTAATTAGCGCAGTTCCGCGAGTACTTTTGATCGAGGCCGTGACTATAAATAGTTCGCAGTCGCCGCATACTAATTACTATTAACATTCAAGTAATTTCTACAATGTTTTGAAGCAAAATTTTAGGTTGCCTTTACTGAAGCAAAATAAATAAGAAATGACACCATCAGAGGATTTTGACAAAGTGCAATAAGCGTACAATTAAAACCTGCCCTGTGACATAACGATGTTTCATGAATGAATGAATGAAAATGGAATTGAAAGAGGACAGAGGGTCGTTCGCATAAATTATAATTATATACAACACCCGTTGTATATACTTCAAGTATATACAACGGTTGTTATACTCTATGGTTATCAGATAAAAATAAATAAACGTCGCTCCCTGGGTGCAAAAAACAAAATTACTGAATGAACCTAAAGTATGCCGGTCGACTACAATTGGCTGATCAATTAGATTCAATGCGATGGTGATACGTCTGTATATTTCAAAACTTCTCCGTGTTGTATCAGTGACGGATTTAATACAATTAGATTCGACGCGTCAAAAATCTGTCGACTATTTCAGGCCTGAGGGTGAAAATGTTATGGTCCAGGTATCACATCCCTCACCCATGTTAAAATATCAAGAAAATGTGTTTCATTGAATGCCATACTAATGAATATCAACCTTTAACTTTAAAATAGACAGTCTGAAAACCTGTGAAGCACATTTTATAAACTTTGCCATAGTGATGGTGGAAAAGATAATCAGGCCAGGATATTTTCCACTTACTCATGTCAAAATACCTAAAAAATGTGACTTTAATGAAATGGATTTCCTTGAATGCCATACTCTTAAATCTAAATTGAAAATAGACAGCCATAACATTTTTTGAAGCATTTTCTAAACTTTGACATGGTGGTTGGGGATATTGTCCAAATAAAATTTAAGTTATTTTCTGAAGAACAGAGCAAACAGGATGTTTACAAAACAAATATAATAAATATAGACTATATTTTAATTGTGATTCATTGCAAACACATGTGAATAAATATTTATTGCATGCCTATGCTTTTATTTTCATAAAATACATGCTTTTTCGGAAAAAAACGAAGAGAACAATAAATTTTTTGGTATTGTCCTTGAACAATATGGATCACGCATGCAGACTATTTAACTATTTCTTTTTTTAAGTTTGGATTATTTTTGGCAATAATTTGTGTTTTTAATATTTTTTTTAGTAAACTGTAGACGTGCAGTAAATACAGAACAGCATACACATTAGAACTATAATTTTTTACTGCACTTGATCAATTTCGGCAGTGGGATAATATTGAACAAGAAGCCAAAAGGTTCAAGTTCAATATTATCCCTCTGCCAAAATCAATTAATAATTTTTCAGTAAACTGTGGGCATGTAATAAATACAGAACAGCATACGCGTTCGAACTTTCATTTTTTATTGCACTTGATCGATTTGGTGGAGGGATAATGTTGAACTCGAAGCCTTTGGCTTGTCGTTTCAATATTATCCCTCTGCCCAAATTGATCTTGTGCGATAAAAAAATGACTGTTCGTACGCGAATGCCATTCTGTCTATACATCAAGTGAAAAAGGTAAAATAATAGTCTCACAATTTCAGGCTAATTTTGGAAGACATTGCAAGCCAATAAATAAATACATTTGGTGTGTGTGTGTGTGTGTGTGTGTGTGTGTGTGTGTGTGTGTGTGTGGGGGGGGGGGGGGTGCAGGGAGTTCAATTTCAGTGAGAACTTGCCTAAGATTACAAGCCTATTTTTTTTTGGGGGGGGGAGGAGGAGGATAAAAACAAAAGGTTTAGCTAGATACAGCACTGTTCAATCTCAACCAGTAATTTAGCAACATATGACCTTGAGATTCCTTCACTGTCTGTACCTTGTTTAGTGGAAAATATGAAAGTGAGACTGGGGTGTGAAGATGTCCAGATCAGATAATTTTTACCCAGTATCCACCGGAGTACATTTTTGATATTCCAAAGTGCTTGAATAATATTGTTCTATCATAATAGTAGTCAGATAATAATCAGATGATATAATTTCAACATTGTCTAGAATTCATTCAAAACAATTGGTGTCCAAATATCCTACTGCTAGCTGGGTGTTTTGAGTAATATTATAAAAAGATTTAGCAAGTTTAATTTCAAATGAAACATAATGTAAAATAATAATATTCAACAAGAAGAATGTTACTAAGGTAACACATGCCCCCCCCCCTCCCCGTGACCTTCACCTTGCAGATGCAGCAGAAACTATTATATGCGACACACCTTCTGACTGTCCTTAACATTTGTAAAAAGTTTAACAATTGTACTATGATTCGTTTCTGAGTTATGACTGAGACACAAATATGGACCGATTTTTTGTGTGACCTTAAAATGTGACCTTGACTCTGAAGGTACGAACCCAGCTATGGTGTGTGACACATCCTCCCATGGTCCTTTATAATTGTGTGGAGTTTGATGACTGTAGCCCTAATAGTTTGGGAGTTATGCTTGAGACACGATTTGTGACCCTGAACATATGAAGGTCAATTGTGACCTTCACCTTGCAGATGCGGTGGAAACTATTATACACAACACACCTTCTGACTGTCCTTAACATTTGTAAAAAAAGTTTAACGTATTGCGGTGACATGACTTCAATATGTGTACGTTCATTACCTCCCTTGATGTGCAATGCTCCGTTTTGACAAATTTCCATAGCCTGTAAAGACCAGTACAGATCCGTACAAAAAATGAAAACAACACAGCGTGGGTTTCTTTTTTTTTTAAAACGTGATAATTTAATCATAATCAAAGTTGTCTAATAAAAGTTTTGTGACTCAATAACGCATGTGATAGGAAAAAGTGTGGGTTTTGTCCTTTAAAATGTGATGGCGTTACCAATTTCCACCTGTAAATTACAGAGTTTGCGTATCGCGAACCGCAATGAGAGATAATAATTTGCATCGCTAAAAGTAAGTTTTGCATCGTGACATGCAATGCAAAACCGGTTATTTTGAGCCCTGTAAACCATTCAATTTTTATTTTTTTAAATTTGCAGTGATTTTGAAAAGAGAGCATGCAGCAGCCAAAAGGACAATGTCAGAAGGCCTGAGAAACAGATTTTTCACTTTTATAGTCCTTATGGAAAAAATCTATAGCATGAAATTTGGGAATCTTGACATCAGTGTGCTGAGGGTTAACTTAACAAACAAGTTCTTGCAGTAAAACAATATAAGATATTGCAAAAGAGAAAAATTGAAGCACTCACTTTGTCTCATTAATTAACCCTTCCCATCGACCATCATGATTATAATCAAATATTGGTCCACTTATGATATTAAGAGGACATTTAACCCAGGACACGAAAAATCTTCTTTTTATAAGATACATCCAAATTTCCCACATACCTGAAAATAAATCATTTCAAAGAGTTGTGATGCGGTAGAAGTTGAATACCGACTTTTATGTCCTCAGAACTGATAGCCTTAACATGCAATCGTGAGGAGATCCTGCTGAAAATGATAAATTTTAAGTAATTTGTATATTTTTTATTCTTACCAATGGCCCAGACTATCTGGTGCTAACTCAATTTAATTCAGGGCCAAACATAAATTTTGCCCCCAACCCCAAAAATTTGCATACAAAACCCCCCAAAAATAAGTCATATCTGGTCCTCCATACTTTTGTTATCTGCGAATGTGCAATATCCAGGAAGGTACTGAAATTGGTGCCAACCATCATTCTTTCTACAGTGCCTGCTAAATGTTATAATCAGCGGGGAGGTATCAGTGCCACTCATGGGAGGGTCATCCCCATCTGGGCCACCGGTAAGTATAAAAAATATACAAATTACTTAAAATTTATCATATTTTTATATCAAAACCAATGGCCCAGACTAGCTGAATCGTAAAAGGGCTGGAGGGCCTAGAACTTAAAGGAAAATCCAATCCCTCAATTACTTCGATAAAGGATAGCTCCTACAGGAGAATAGAAGAAGACATAGGAATTACATATGTCCTTCTCTTTTTACAAGAAAAGAGAATGGCATAACACCAACAATGTAATTGAGAATTTCATAATTTCTCCATTTAATGCCAGCATAACCCGTTATGCTAATTCGGTGAATAAGCTCAAGAAGTGGACAGTGCTCCAACCTTGTGTGCTAAAATCTTGTTGACAGAACGTTGATCCAAAGATAGACTTTCATAGGCAATACGTATTGCCAACTGAATCCATCTAGCGATAGAATGAACAGATATATCTTTTCTGTTAGGAATCAGTGAAAGAAAGAATCTTTTTTCCCTTTCTAATAAAATCTGATTGACGTTTATAAATACGCGTTGCTCTAACTGGACACAGCAAGGGTCTACGATTATCCAAGGACGGTAAAGCCTTAATGACAATAGGCTCTGGCCGCTTATCTGGAATCTGATTCTTAGCCAAGAATCCCACTTCCATAGTGAAGGTAACAGTATTACCCACACATTATGGTAATGGGAATCATCAACATATAATAATGCATGAAGTTCACTCACTCTTCTGGCAGATGCGAAGGCTAAGAGAAAAGCCATTTTATAGATCATGAATTTGAACTCCACATCATCTAACAGCTCAAAAGGAGCTTCTTGAAGCTTCAACAGAACCCAAACCAAATTCCATTTAGGAATTAATCTGAGGGTTCTAGGTCTATTAATAGAGAAATTTCTAACTAGAACTATCACTGAAGGTGATTAATACCCCCGCTTTGGGTTTTTAGAGGAATGCACTTCTGATCATGTAGGCGAAGGCCATAAGGAAATTGATTGATAAATGTAGGAGGAGTTGTGCATACAAGAATTTCATGTAGAAACCCATATTAAATCAAAGTTCAAGAGAGATAACCTAGTTAACGCAGATCAAAAATTTTGGAATATGCGCATGTTCACTTAGTAGTGATGATGTTTGAAAGGTTTCTTCAAAATCGGTTCTTTAATGTAGGAGGAGTTGCGCACACAAGAATTTGTTCGGACGGAAAGATGGACGGACGTATGGACGGATGTACGGACGTACAGGGCGATTCCTATATAGCCCCCACTACTTCGAAGCGGGGGTATAACTAGCATGGATAAAGAAGTATCTGATCCAATAGCCAAGTTATCATGATGAGCATAAGTGTCTGATAACATAGACCTATAGCCCTTAATAGTGACGGGCTGCAGTTTGAGTTCGTCAAACAGGTAGGCCAGGAAATTGGCAATATGTGGAAAGGACGGATCATATATGTCTATCGACTAATCCATACATCAACGGAAGAAAACCCTTCACTTTGCTGCATAATTCAACGAAGAGGAGGCCCTCCTGAAGTTAGAAATTGCATCCACTGCTCATCCTGTGAAATGTTTTTCATGCAAGAAGGACCGCACAACAGAAATATGTGAAGGTTGAGACCTTCCGAGTTGTGATGCAGTGCACATGACTTCTCAAGAAATAGAAGATCACTTCGAGGAGGAAGCTTCTGGGGAATGCCCCATAACAGACACCTGAGAAGATTGATCCAAGGTTTCTGTGTTGACAGAGGTGCTACTAGCAGGATTTTGCAGTGAGTCTTTAACAGAATCTGCTGAATCAACGGAGCAGGAGCATATACATATCCTATCATTCCGTCCCATGAGATCGATAGAGCGTCTACTGTGTACGCTCGATGATCTGGACATGGCGACACGAACGTCGGCAACAGATTGTTTTGGTGTGGCGCAAAAAGATCTATCATGGGACGATCCCACTGGTAGCAAATCTGTCTGAATATTCGCTTGTTGAGACTCCACTCCGACGGTAACAGGCGACTTTTCCGAGAGAGCGAGTCTGCTAATACGTTCAGATGACCTGGTATATGATGGACTGAGAGATGAACCCGATGATTCATAACGAATAGGAGAATCTTCGTTAATTCACATAACAGAATCGAATGAGTGCCACCTTGGTTCCTGAGGTAAGCTACTACTGTCGAGTTGTCCAACAGAATTTGAACATGGACGTTCGCTATTTGATGAATCCAATGTTGTAGTGCTAACCAGATTGACATCATATCCTTGATGTTTATGTGCTTCTCTAGGAACCGAGAGTCCAAAAGACCCTGACACTTTAAGTCTACGGGACTTAAGAGACGTGCCCCTGCCCGTCTGACTCGCATCCGTCATAATCGTGAATGCCGGATCCAGCAGTTGAAGCGGAACTCCCTGAGTCAACCACTGAAGACCGCCCAAATTTTTTGTTTCACTAGGTCGGCTAAAACAATACTGGTTTCGAGGAAATGCGTCTTAACACTCCAGTTCTGAGTAAAGAATATCTGGAGGGGACGTGTGCGCAGACGGCACATCAGAATAAGATCCACAGCCGCTCCACACAGCCCCAACACTCGCATAAACTCCCTTGCTGTTACTGCAGGAGAGTTTAGACAAAAGCGAGCATAACAACTGACTAATTTCGCTCTGGGTAACAGCAGATGAACCAGATTGTTGTGAGTCTCGAAGCTCATTCCCAAGTGAATGAACGGCTTGGATGGAGCTTGATCCGACTTTTTCTCATTTACTATGAAACCGATATGTCAGAACAATTGAAGCAGACTCTGAACATCATTCTGAAGAATAATCCTATTGCCGTATCTCTGAAGAATGTCATCCAAGTAAGCCGACATTACCACAGACAAATGAGCTCGGAAGTATGACATTACCAAGTTCATTATTTGAGTAAAAGCCCAAGCAGCCAGGTTCAGACGGAAGCACATTGCTCTGAACTGATAAACCTTTCCTCGCACGGCAAAACGTAGGTACTTTCTGAATGCCGGATGTACCAGGACATGAAAGTAGGCCTCCTTTAGATCTTTGCTTGCCGCATAGCCGTTCACTCGAATGCTCACTCTTACTGACCGAATGGTTTCCATATAGATTTTGGAGCCACGATCAACTTGTTTATCCAGCTCAAGTCTATTACCGGTCAAAATGAGCCATCTGGCTTCGGTACAAGGAACAGGTGACTGTAAAAACTTTGAGAATTTTTATTCTCGACGACCTCTATTGCTTCCTTAATAAGAGAGCCTGTACCTCCGCTAGGAAAGACTCTCTTTTGAAAAGATCTCCCGGAAGATTTGTCCAATGCAGACATCTTGTGAATGGGGATTTTTACGGGAGGAGAAACTACTTCCTCCACACGAAGAACCTCATCCCATCGGCTTAGGGGCGTCTGACCTATAGTCTTGATCAGATCTGCGCCCCTTTCCCAAGTCGCTATACTGATGACCTCCGGAGTAAGAATAAGACAGCTTCTTGTACTCTCGTGAGGAGTTCCCTTTAGTTGACTTTGAAGTGGAACGGCCTCACTTACCCCGATTTGCTGAAGCATGTTATTGAGACACTGACATCAATAGCAGTGTACTGGAGGCTTTCTTTGTAGCCTGTTCATAGACTAACGAAAGCTTGTCATCCAACAGAGTATGTCTGGAGACCGGAGCGACTCGGAGAGAGCTTTTCACCTTGTCATCTAAAAGTGATGATGATGCAAGGGCAGCATCACGTCTGATCAACTCCAAATTTGCCACTGTCAGGGTGGAGTTGTATATGGCATACATGACTGCCCTGGAAAGAACTCTAAGCGAGGAACAAACGTCCTCAAATTCCTTCACATTAAGACGTTGTGCCATAGCTCTGGTAAGGTGATCTGCATAGGACATAGTGTCCAGATTTGCTCTATTGGATGAAATAGCACATTCCATCACTTTCAAACATATATTGAATGAAGCAGGTAGGAACATATCTAAATCCCCAGCCTGTTCATCTAAACGCAGAGGAGCTCTCTGGACATCTTCTCCAACCGTTTTAAATTAACGTGGTCCAAGGAACGGTACATTTATAGAAGTTGATGAGAAACCGCCTTTCCTCTTAGCACTAAAGAGGTTGAATATGGCATAGTTAACATGGCCAAAGGCCTGCGACACTTGTCTAGACTGTTTCGGGAAGGAAAGAACATCCTCTTTCCTTCGCATGAAATCTGTATCCAGAGATGACAGGGGTTTCTCTCTAGCAGTCGCAGCTTGCTGATCAGGTGGAACAATTTCAGGATAGTATTGATGAATAAAATTTATCGCTACCATAAGCGGTTCCGAAAGGAAAGGGTAATCCTCTTCTTTGTCCCTTTCACCATCTGACTGATTGAGCTGTGATGTTCGGTCCATCGCATCTGTGTGTGCAAATGAATGTACCGACCCAGCACTGTCCAACAGCTCACCACCGGAGTCTGTGGAAGACTGGTCTTGCACTTGCTGGGATGCTGCAATCAGCTGCGCAATCTGCGACAGCAAGTCCATTACTGGGGCTTGAGGAGCAGTGATCTTCTGTTTTTTTGCTGCTTGCTGCTCCTGAGACGAAGATTCGGAGATAGATCTTTTCTCCGCACGTCCCAATGAACGAAGCCTTGGATCGCTAGCTACCTGATGGTTTGACTTCATGGGCGAAGATTGGCTCTGTCTTCGCACAGCTGGCTGGATATCAGAAGTCGGGTAGCTAGCATGCAATCATGTGTGATTTTGTAACATAGCAGAGGAAGCCGTGATTGTAGCTGACCCCGGCTGCAGTCTAGACGGAGCATCCCAAGCAGTGGGTGTGGATGTATGCTGTGGCTCATGCAAGTTTCTCAAAACAACATTTGGCCCCAAATGTTGTTGGGTTAGAGAAGGATCTCCTGCTCAAGGTCTATCAGACCTCGCCAAGCCTCCCAAACAGAAACTTGCTGACTTCCTCCCTATTTCTGTCGTCGCTGGGTGAGCTTTTGATTTTGAGGTGCTCGCTCTACCCAAATCTACACTTCCTTCGACTGACACGGCTCCCACGGATGGAGTAACCACTTCGCCGGTCGAGCTAGATGTTTGCAAGGGATTAAGAACACTAACTAGAGGCCTTATCCCTTGCTTAATATTCATGAGCACCTTTGCAGCTAGCTCTGTTTGCTCACCAGAGCACGACGACAGTAGCACACTTTGGATGGGTGTCACAATACCATCACCATATTCTTGTTCCTCTGAAAAAGAAACTTAAAAACTCAAATTATCTTGTGGTGAGAGCTCTGGCATAGGAACCTCACCGCCAACAACGTACCACAACACCCGACTCCAATGTTCGGTATCCCAATGTATACATGTAGGACAAGAATCCGTAGGCGTGCATTGACTACAGGCAAGGCAACAAGAATGCAAATCCGAGGTCGACTTCCTCGCCTTTCATTTAGAGCAGTAAGCTTTCATTATTACACTCAAAATACAAAGTCGATAGCACTCCTAAAAACTCCACAATAAAATATATGATAAAGATACACGAATAATAGCAATCAAAATTAAATTCGAAAAATAAATAAAAAAAATTTCAAAAAAATTCTGAAAAAATGCCTAAGTTCCCCAAGGGAACATGATGAGCCCAAGGGCATCCTGATAGAGCCTAAGTGGGGACAAAATCCAAATTTTTTGAACTACACTACAAGAATCATAATCAATGTATCCTATAGTAATATAATATTAAATACTACATATATTTGAGGACATTGCCAATGTAAACAATGTAAAAGGAAATGAAAGTGTCAATGATACTGTAGCTCAACTTGTCAAGACAAAGACATGTACATGTATAGTATGTGACACAGCAATGACAAACATCTAGGTAATGACCTGATAACAAAGGTACATATAAAGTGTTGTAACGGTCTGTACATAAATACTGACCGTTGCCTGTAACAAATGTATAGGTAAAGTATTGTAAAGGTGGGTGACAGTCAGATGCTAAACTAGAAAAGAAATCTTTGAGTCCCAGAGTGGGTCTGACTGAACCCCAAAATATTTGTTCTCATAGCACAGTGATAACAAAGGCACCCCAAAACACACTCATTCCTGTCCCAAGGTGAAAACAAAGGTACCCAAGAAGTTTCGTGAAGATCAGTTCACAAATATGAGCTGTGTAGAAGTTGTGACAAAAAACAGATTGGACCTAATTTCGGTACAAAATGGCCACTGGCAGCCATCTTGAATTCTGGACCACACCCAGAAACACTCGTTCTCGTCCCAAGGTGATAACAAAGGTACCCAAGAAGTTTTGTGAAGATCGGTTCATAAATACAGCCTCTTGCCCGAGCCATATTGACATGTGCACTTACAGTGTATAAGCAGCACTGAATAAATCAAAGTTCATCTAATTTGCATAATTTATGCACGAGAAAAAAACCCGTACTATATGTGATGTATTCCATGTTACTAAACATTCATACAAAAATTTATTCAAATCAGAACTTTCATACGGAAGTTCTGTACAAAAGACTGATTGCACTAATTTTGGTACAAAATGGCTGCTGGTGGCCATCTTGAATTTTGGACTACACCCAAAAACACTCGTTCTCATCCCACGGTGATAACAAAGGTACCCAAGAAGTTTCGTAAAGATCGGTTCATAAATACGGCCTCTAGCCTGAGCCGTATAGAAGTTGTGTACAAAAAACTGATTAGACCTAATTTCGGTACAAAATGGCCACTGGCAGCCATCTTGAATTTTGGACCGCACCCAGAAACACTCGTTCTCGTCCCTAGGTGATAACAAAGGTACCCAAGAGGTTTTGTGAAGATCGGTTCATAAATACAGACTCTAGCCCGAGCCGTATTGACATGTGTACTTACTGTGTGTAAGTAGCACTGAAAAAATCAAAGGTCATCTAATTTGCATAATTTCTGCACGAGAAAAAAACCCGTATTATATGTGATGTATCCCATGGTACTAAACATTCACACAAAAAATTATTCAAATCAGCGCTTTCATATGGAAGTTCGGTGCAAAAATCTGACTGCACCAAATTTTGTACAAAATGGCTGCCATCGGCCATCTTGAATTCCGGACCGGACCCCAAAACACTCGTTCTCGTCCCACGGTGATAACAAAGGTACCCAAGGAGTTTTGTAAAGATCGGTTCATAAATACGGCCTCTAGCCCGAGCCGTATTGTCATTTGCACTTGCAGTGCTGAAAGTAACACCAAAAAACATCAAAGTTAGACTAATTTGCATAATTTACGCACGAGAAAAAAACCCGTATTATATGTGATGTATCCCATGGTACTAAACATTCATACAAAAAATTATTCAAATCATAGCTTTCATATGGAAGTTCTGTACAAAAAACAGATTTCTGCATCATTGGTACAAAATGGCGGCTGGCAGCCATCTTGAATTTCGGACCGAACCCAAAAACACTCGTTCTCATCCCACAGTCATAACAAAGGTACCCAAGAAGTTTCGTAAAGATCGGTTCATAAATAGGGCCTCTAGCCCGAGACGTATCCAATTGTTGACGGACAGACGGACGACGGGCCATGGCATAAGCTCAAATTTGGCTTCGCCAAAGTTGAGCTAAAAAATGGAAACAAGACATCAGGCACACAAAAAGGCCCAAAGTCAGTAACCGATTTAAATGCTACCAGATGCAAAGCAAAATCTTCATACGAAGAAAAAAGCGATACATCGGATAGAAGATGCAAGACCAAAACGACCTAACACCCCTAGGATGAGGACGTAACCATGGGAATAAACATTCTGTAATACACGTTAAACTCCCAAGAAATTTAATAAAAAATTTCAATAAAAAATAGCCAAAAAGCTTGGGAGTTTAACAGGAGAGCTTCAAGGAAGGATAGCGAAGGAACACTTAAACAGTGGATTAATCATTAGCAAGAATGATGATGTCAGGCGTATGTCCCAAAAATGGGAAACATGAAATAATTTTTTTAATTATTATAAAGTTACAGCCCTGAATGTTTGAAACCATCATTGTTCACTTCCATCATCTATTTACAGCCTTGGATCCACCAATTCTTTCATTGATTTGTGTCTCTGGCATCCTCAAAAAAGGAGATTTTAAAGCACAAATGTCAGATCACTGTTACTGACTTTAGGGCCAAACAAAGAATGATGGTTGGTGCCAATTTCGGTACCTTCCCGGATACTGCACATGCACAGATAACAAAAGTATGGAGGAGCAGATAAGACTTATTTTTTTCGGTTTTGTATGCATATTTTGGGGATTGGGGGAGGGGGGGGCAAAATTTGTGTTTGTCCCTGAATTAAACTGAGTTAGCACCAGCTAGTCTGGGCCATTGGTTGTGGTATAAAAATATAGGCAAATTACCTTGACAGTGGTTTGTACTCAACTCTTGGCTGCCTAAATGGACAATCAAGACTTGACTAGATGTCGCTGCTTAGCTACTGGCAATGTGCAGGTGGTGGTCTAGCAATTATTCAAGAAATTCATCCAGGCCCTTTAGGGTTAACATTTTTAGTTATTTTGATGAATTGACAGTAAAATAGTCTGAAGTTGTATTAAATCAAGACTTGAAGGTTTGAGGTTGAACATATGCTACAAGCCGCAGTTAAACCATGAAGCTTATGTTAAAATGAGATGCGAAGCGTTGAAGTTGAACATAAGCTACAAGCTGCAAACCTCAGACCATGTTACCGTCAATTCATCACAATAACATAAAGTTCTAACAAGACCCTACCTATATGTGACCTTAAACACCAATAAATAAATAATAATAAGACCCTACCTATAGCCCAAAATCCGCATCATAAAATGAACAAGGTGACTTGACTGAACAAGGTAATTTTAACGATAACAAATTTAGAACCCCACAACATCAGTGGACAACAAAAAATCAATAACTTTGATAAAGGTTGAGGTTACTCCATCTCAAGTTCATGATTTGAAATGAGATGGAGTAACTCCACCTTTTTTATTAGTGGGTTGTGGGTATACATTCACAGAATGATCACTGACCTCAAAAATATGATTTTATAGGTTGTATGCACGTTGAATCTCCTCCCATTGTTATCATCTTTTCAAATATACGTCAGACTGCAACATATGCCACTGGAGCCGCGAACATAGAAAAAATTAAGTGTGCTCTCGTCCTCCAATCAGAGGGCATGGATTTTAGTCTCATTGGAACATATAGTGTCATGTTGTGTCAGAGAGTTTTTTTGGTTTGAGGAAGTGAAAGTACCTGGAGAGAACTACCAAGCAGCATCAAATGACTATTGGACTTGCCAACTTACTAATCTGCACAAGTGGGATTAGCATTGTTTGAAGTCATGTGTACCACTGGCATGCAGTACACCTCAACACACTGCATCACTGTGCTCTCATGTGGGCAATTGGGATTAACTTTTAACCCGCTGAGTATTTTCAAGATATTTTTAATCAAATCTAGTCATGGTTGCTCTGAAGCAGCCATGACTAGATTTAATAAAAAAATCGTCTAAATTTAACTCAGGAGACCATTGGTGCAAAGAAACGTGCAATTTACAGAGGTAATTTTGATTAAATGCACCCAAATTACACTTATTTCAGTGGCAAGAGAAATCTTGTCCCGACAGGAATATCTGCCTGCAGCATGCAAGAAGTTAAGTATCTTGCCCAACGACACAAGATATTTGATGTGGGTCAGGATCAAACCTACATGTGTGACCTTCTGATCTGAAGTCTAATACACTAAACAACGAGCTACCATGCTCCCTACTTTGCCAGTGAAAAATACGCAATAGACAGGAGTACTCAATTAATGAGAATTTGGCAAATCCCTATACACTGGAGTAATGAAACATTAACCATTTGCCGAATGTAATGGTTATATCCTGCCAGTGATATTCAGAAGCATCACCATTCAAATTTTATTATTTTGTTTATTTAATTTATATTCAACATGGAGTGTCAGCCCAGGTTGAATATATATTCCATGCAAGCAATGAGAGATCCTGTCAACAAACAATTATCATAAATAATTTCAACAGGACACTTAAAAATACTCCAACAGCTAATACTTCAGCAGTCTAACTGCTAAATGTAATTCTAATATATGATGCTCATAGTGAGTCTCTTTTAGGCTCCTGTGAGAATTCAAAATTTGATTAAAAATTCAACTTGCAATTCAATAAATGATTCGATTCAAAATAAAAAATTTGAATATTTTCGAAAATAATTTGGCCATAAGTTTGTGACAGTACAGAATAGGAACGTAACTGACTTGTAGTGGCAACAGTGTTTGTAGCAATGTAGCTACAACTGTATAACAGTTGTAGCTGCATCACTACAAACACTGTTATCACTACAACTGTTCATTTCAACTTACTGACCAGTGACCATTTATGAAAATTTTAAGTTTCAAACTTTAAAAAGTTATTTAGCTGTTCAACTTCAATAAATGATTTGTTCCACAACATTATCACATTATTTTATATTGAGCATTGTTCTTTTCGATCACAGTTACTAGATACATCATCAAAAGCAACAGTTTTCTCAATGAATACCCCTGATTATTATATAAACAGAAGTAGAGCAGGCTCTAATTCACAAGTGCATTGACTCCATTAAGCATTGAATTATTGTTTCGCTTTAGAAATTCCACATTTTTATTTAAAAGCTATAAAGTCAACCATTTGAATAGTTTCAATCAATAGCTTGTACATTGGTTTAGATCTCAGTTTTTAGCATGGGAAGTGGTGAGGGGAAAAATGCACCTTTCATAACTGTATTTTTTAATAATCGGGGGTATTATTTTGGAAAAAAAACTTTTCTTTTGACGACATATCCATTAAATGTGATTCGATTCAAAGTTCGATTTGAAATTCAATTCGTTTTCACCAATTTGATTCAATCAAAATCAGCAATTTGCAGGTCCCTAGTCTCTTTCATTTAGATTTGATATCACGGAGATGATTCGACAACACAAAAGATAATTTGACATCACAAAGAAAACATTCTTGACAGTAGACATTATAACTGATAAGAATCATTGGCAGGAGACATGTGCACATGGTCCTGAATATATGCAAGAAGGACGCCAACACCAAATAGCTCACCAACATTCCTCTTTGATAGTAACTTTGGCAAACACAAGAACTTTATCAAACAGGCTCATAACATGCGACAAAGCTGACATAAACACAACCTCTTAAAAGTAAAACACAGAAACTGACATAAACACTGAGTTAAACCTGAAATTCTGAGCTAAACAGAAAACTAAATGCAACTAAAAATGTCAAGAAAAATGTTTAAAATGCAGAGTATGAGGGGTTAACATGGAACAATGATACTGAGGAACACGTATGATGAATATAAGTGTCATGGGAAGAGAAGGAGCGCAGCAGCTGACCTGAACACTTAGTTAAACATGAAATTCTGAGCTAAACAGAAAAGAAAACTAAATGCAACTAAAAATGTCAAGAAAAATGTTTAAAATGCAGAGTATGAGGGGTTAATCAATGAACAATGATACTGAGGAATATGTATGATGAATATAAGTGCCATGGGAAGAGAAGGAGCACAGCAGCTGACCTAAACACTAAGTTAAACATGAAATTCTGAACTAAACAGAAAACTAAACACAACTAAAAATGTCAAGAAAAATGTTTAAAATGCAGTGTATGAGGGGTTAATCATGGAACAATAATACTGAGGAACATGTATGATGAATATAAGTGCCATGGGAAGAGAAGGAGCACAGCAGCTGACCTAAACACTAAGTTAAACATGAAATTCCGAGCTAAACAGAAAAATAAACACAACTAAAAATGTCAAGAAAAATGTTTAAAATGCAGGGTATGAGAAGTTAATCATAGAACAATGATACTGAGGAACACGTATGATGAATATAAGTGCCATGGGAAGAGAAGGAGCACAGCAGCTGACCTAAACACTTAGTTAAACATGAAATTCTGAGCTAAACAGAAAACTTGATGCAACTAAAAATGTCAAGAAAAATGTTTAAAATGCAGAGTATGAGGGGTTAATCATGGAACAATGATAGTGAGGAACATGTATGATGAATATAAGTGCCATGGGAAGAGAAGGAGCACAGCAGCTGACCTAAACACTAAATGTCAAGTAAAATGTTTAAAATGCAGAGTATGAGGGGTTAATCATGAAACATTGATACTGAGGAACATGTATGATGAATATAAGTGCCATGGGAAGAGAAGGAGCACAGCAGCTGACCTAAACACTAAGTTAAACATGAAATTCCGAGCTAAACAGAAAACTAAACGCAACTAAAAATGTCAAGTAAAATGTTTAAAATGCAGAATATGAGAGGTTAATCATGAAACAATGATAATGAGGAACATGTATGATGAATATAAGTGCCATGGGAAGGGAAGGAGCACAGCAGCCGACCTAAACACTAAGTTAAACATGAAATTCCGAGATAAAAAAAAAAACTAAACGCAACTAAAAATGTCAAGAAAAATGTTTAAAATGCAGGGTATGAGGGGTTAATCATGGAACAATGATACTGAGGAACACGTATGATGAATATAAGTGCCATGAGAAGAGAAGGAGCACAGCAGCTGACCTAAACACTTAGTTAAATATGAAATTCTGAGCTAAACAGAAAACTAAATGCAACTAAAAATGTCAAGAAAAATGTTTAAAATGCAGAGTATGAGGGGTTAATCATGGAACAATGATACTGAGGAACATGTATGATGAATATAAGTGCCATGGGAAGAGAAGGAGCACAGCAGCTGACCTAAACACTAAATGTCAAGTAAAATGTTTAAAATGCAGAGTATGAGGGGTTAATCATGAAACAATGATACTGAGGAACATGTATGATGAATATAAGTGCCATGGGAAGAGAAGGAGCACAGCAGCTGACCTAAACACTAAGTTAAACATGAAATTTTGAACTAAACAGAAAACTAAACGCAACTAAAAATGTCAAGAAAAATGTTTAAAATGCAGGGTATGAGAGGTTAATCATGGAACAATGATAACGAGGAACATGTATGATGAATATAAGTGCCATGGGAAGAGAAGGAGCACAGCAGCTGACCTAAACACTTTAGTTAAACATGAAATTCTGAGCTAAACAGAAAACTAAATGCAACTAAAAATGTCAAGAAAAATGTTTAAAATGCAGTGTATGAGGGGTTAATCATGGAACAATGATACTGAGGAACACGTATGATGAATATAAGTGCCATGGGAAGAGAAGGAGCACAGCAGCTGACCTAAACACTTTAGTTAAACATGAAATTCTGAGCTAAACAGAAAACTAAATGCAACTAAAAATGTCAAGAAAAATGTTTAAAATGCAGAGTATGAGGGGTTAATCATGAAACAATGATAATGAGGAACATGTATGATGAATATAAGTGCCATGGGAAGAGAAGGAGCACAGCAGCTGACCTAAACACTAAGTTAAACATGAAATTCCGAGCTAAAAAAAAACTAAACGCAACTAAAGATGTCAAGAAAAATGTTTAAAATGCAGGGTATGAGGGGTTAATCATGGATCAATGATACTGAGGAACACGTATGATGAATATAAGTGCCATGAGAAGAGAAGGAGCACAGCAGCTGACCTAAACACTTAGTTAAACATGAAATTCTGAGCTAAACAGAAAACTAAATGCAACTAAAAATGTCAAGAAAAATGTTTAAAATGCAGGGTATGAGGGGTTAAATCATGGTAGAATGATAATAATCATCATATAGCAGCATTATAAAGGCCATGATATGGAAATAGGGCGAGTAAGTGACCTAAACAGAAGCTTTAACATTATTGGACACGTACGCTGACACTGACTGATCGAGCCATGCCATAAGCTCACACAACTAAAGTTGGTGAGCTAAAAAATGCCAGAGTCAAGAACCAATTTTTAACTCCAAAACATAGCCTATGATCCCCTACTCATGAGCTCATTCCAACGATGAGTCCGAAGCTAGGACAAGGGAGGCAACTAATGGTCAAATTTTCACTGAAGGTATTGCAAATAGTTTGATGTTTGAAAAATAGTGTTATTCTATAATGCAATATCCAATTAAAAGGGTCTAAATGTAGTTTCTCTTCTTGTCTCTTCTCCATTTCTGATTCAAAATTAAAAGAGTAAATATAGAGAACTAGTGCTGGCAGGAAAGGATAGAATGGGAGGCGCAGCCCCAAGTTCTATTCTGCCTGATGGCATGACTGCCGTATTGACAAATGCATTCACACATCATGGCGATCTGTGTTTATTACATGCCTCTATGACAAAAAATCCATTAATTTAAAAATTTGGTCTTATTTGTATGTCTGCTTAAAAAAACAAAACAAAACAAAAATTAGTTGGGAACACCAAACATGTGACAAAATGAAATGTAACCAGAAAAATATAAATAAAAATTGTGTCCCAATAAGTTATTTATAGGTATTCTTTAGAAATTAGCTACCATTATCATTCACTTCAGAGTCAGAACTTGAGTGCTATAAAATCACTTCCCATTTATAGAATAAGTTTTATTTTGTTAATTTTGATGAATTTGAAGAAAAAGTTAAAAAATTTATAGTAATTTATATATTTTTTATACTTACCAATGACCCAGACATAGCTGGTGCCAATTCTCAAAAATCTAGGGCCAAACACAAATTTTGCCCCCCAATCCCCAAAATTTGCATCTAAAACCGAAAAAATCATGTCCTAAATGGTCCTCCATACTTTTCCTCCACTGCGCATGCGCAGTGTCAAGGAGGTCTCGGAATTGGTGCCAATTATCATTCTTACAAGCAGTGCCTAGTCAGCGCTATGTACTCAGCGGGGAGGTATGAGTTCCCAACTCCTGGGAGGGCCATCCCCGTCTGGGTCATTGGTAAGTATAAAAAATATATAAATTACTATAAATGTTTTAACATTTTATACTGTACCAATGACCCAGACATAGCTGAATAGTAAAAAGGCTGGAGGGCCTAGGAAATAGAGAAAAATCCAATAAGCTCAACTATATATAATAGAGTCATCCCCTCGAGGAGAAAAGGAGTATTAGGCTTTACATGTATCTTTCTTATTTATGATAAATTAGAAAGACACAACACCCTCCATAATTGAGCATAATAACATTCATGTTCTCTATTAACATCCAGTATAACCCTTTATACTAATTATTTTTAAAGTAAGCCAATAAATAAAGTTAGTCCAGAGAATTGAGACTCTTTATACTCTTTAAAAGTGTCCGAGGATTGTATATTAATGTCTGTTTGACACGTGACATATACAAATGCTTCACACCGAGCTACACTTTAAAAATATGACATGAATGAATTTTAAACATTAACTTTACACTTTAAAACCATCCCGGTAATGACTCAGAATTACTGACTCCGGAGGAGGTATCCCCTTGCTTTTCACTATAAAGCAGGTGACCTAAGGGAACACCCTCCCCCCCCCCCCCCTTTCCCCTTGCCCTGGGTCAAATAGCCCAGAGCGAAGAGGGCAGCAGGACGGATTCACTTCCGGAACAGAAACCCTGCATAACTATAGTTGCAACTGCTTAGTGGATGACATTCTGAGCAACAGATAACGGACCTAAACAATGCAGGTCTTCAGAAATGGACTCAATATTTCTGAGATAAAAATTTGTGAATGTGGATGGCTGAGACCAATATGCAGCCTTCATTAAATCTGTAATAGCAACACTATTTGCGTAAGCCCAAGATGTAGAAAGAGCTCTAACTTCATGAGCCGAAATCTTAAGCACAGACTGCTCAGTTGAAGATAGATTATCATAAGCAGTACGGATAGTTAATTGAATCCATCTAGCAATAGAATGGACCGTAATGTCCTTTCAATTAATCATCAGAGACAGAAAGAAGCGTTTTCGTCCCTTTCTGATAAACTGAGATCTTCGTTTATAAATACCTAAAGCTCTAACCGGACAGAGTAAAGGCCTATGCCCGTCTGAAGACAGAAGGGCCTTAATAACAATAAGTTCCAGATATTTATTAGGAGCCTGATTCTTAGCCAAAAATCCAACATTAGTAGTAAAGGTAATAGTGTTTCCGACACTACGATAGTGAGAATTGTCCACAGATAGTGCATGAAGCTCACTGACTCTTCTAGCAGAAGAGAAAGCTAAGAGAAATGCTGTCTTATAAGACAAAAATTTGAAATCTACTGTCTCAAGAGGCTCAAATGGCTTTTCTTTTAGTTTAAGAAGAACCCAAGCTAAATTCCATTTAGGAATTAATCTAAGGGTTCTAGGTCTATTTATCGAGAAGTTTCTAACTAATTTAGATAAAGAGACATTAGATCCAATTTGTAAACTATCATGGTGTGCATAGGTATCAGATAACATAGACCTATAACCTTTAATAGTAACAGGCTGCAGTTTGATCTCGTCAAACAGGTATACTAGAAAGTTTGCAATGTCTGGTATGGAGGGATAAAAAATATCAACAGAATGATCCCTACACCAATGACGAAAGACCTTCCACTTAGCCGCATAGTTTAGCGAAGAGGAGGTCCTCCTACAGTTAGAAATCGCGTCCACTGCTCGTCCTGTAAAATGCTTGCCGTGCAAGAAGGACCGCACAACGGAAATACGTGAAGGTTGAGACCTTGCGGGTTGTGATGTAGTTGACACGATTTCCCCTGCAAAAGAAGATCCTCTCGTGGAGGAAGTTTTCGCAGTAAGTCCCACAGCAGACACCCGAGTAGATTTATCCACGGTCTCTGTGGAGACAGAGATGCTACCAATAGAATTTTGCACTGAGATTGTTTTATCTTTAGCAATATCTGCTGAATCAACGGCGCTGGAGGATACGCATATCCTATCATTCCGTCCCACGAGATCGATAGAGCGTCTACTGCATATGCTCGGGGATCCGGACATGGAGACACATACGTCTGCAACTGATTGTTGAGTTGTGTCGCAAATAAGTCTATCATTGGCCGCTCCCATTGGTAGCAAATCTGATTGAATACCTGTTTGTTGAGAGTCCATTCTGACGGCAACAAGCGACCCTTCCGTGAAAAGGAGTCTGCTAATACATTCAGACGACCCGGAATATGACGGACCGAAAGTAGAACTTGGTGTTCTAGAACAAACAGAAGGATTCTTTCCGTTAAATTGAATAACGGAACGGAATGAGTGCCTCCCTGGTTCCGAATATATGCTACTACTGTCATATTGTTGGACAGGATTTGGACATATGCTTTCTGAATAATGTTCATCCAATGACGCAGTGCAAGCCAAGTTGACATCATTTCCTTGATGTTTATGTGCTTGCCTAGGAACTGCGGATCCCAAAGACCCTGGCACTTCGAATCCATTGCGATCAGTGTTGCACCCCAACCTGTTTGACTGGCATCCGTCATAATCGTAACACTCGGATCCAGCAACTGTAGTGGGACTCCCTGAGTCAACCACTGAATGTTTGCCCAAGTCTGAATCTCTTGTTTCACTTGATTTGACAAGAGAACGTCTATATCGAGTGAATGAATCTTTACACTCCAATTCTGAGTCAAGAAAATTTGGAGAGGACGAGTGCGTAACCGCCCCATCGGAATGAGATCCGCAGCAGCTCCGCACAGACCTATCAGTCTCATGAATTCTCTCGCTGTGACTTTGTCTGAGTGAAGACAATAGCGAGCGTAACAACTGATTAATTTCGCTCTGGTTAACGGCAGATGAACGAGATTGTTGTGTGTCTCGAAGCTCATTCCCAGATGAGTGAATGACTTGGATGGCACCAGATCCGACTTCTCCTCGTTTATTATAAAACCGAGACGTCGGAGTAATAGAAACAGATTCTGCACATCGTTCTGAAGCGTTGACTCGTTGCCGTACCTCTGAAGAATGTCGTCCAGGTAGGCCGACGTTACCGCAGACGAATGAGCTCGGAAATATATCATTACCGAGTACATTATTCGAGTGAAAGCCCAGGGCGCGAGGTTCAAACCGAAGCACATCGCTCGGAACTGATATACAACTCCTAGGACTGCGAAGTGTAGATACTTTCAGAATGTCGGATGTACCATGACGTGAAAGTACGCATCCTTGAGATCTATGCTTGTAGCATAGTCGTTTACCCGAATACTCGCTCTGACTGATCGAATTGTCTCCATATAGAACTTCGGAGCGACAATCAGCTTGTTTATCCAGCTCAGATCTATGACTGGACGGAACGAGCCGTCTGGTTTCGGAACCAGAAACAGATGGCTGTAGAAACCCGGTGATTCCTGGTCTTCTGTGACCTCTACTGCGTTCTTCTTCAGAAGAGACTGTACTTCTGATAAAAGATCGTCTCTTTTCTGCAGATTCGACGGAAGCTGAGTCCATTTTGGACTTCGAGTTAATGGAGGCTTTCGTTTGAAGGATATTCTTAGTCCTTCCGAAATTACCCCTCGAACCCAGAGGTCGTCCGTAATTGACGCCCACTCGTTTATAAAACTCGATAATCTTCCGCCTACCGGAACACGATAGAGGTTCAAACCATCACCTCCTGGACCTGCAAGGCTTGTGGAAGGAGAAACTATGTCCTCCACGACCCGAACCTCGCCCCATCGACCTAGGGACGTCTGACCGGTAATCTCGGCTAGAAGAACGTCCCCCACGAGAGTCGCTGCCTTGACGGTCTCTAGAATAAGACCTAGAGGATGCATAGGAACCTCTATAGGAACTTCTCTTGGGCGTACTTGTCCCAGAAGTGCCTGTCTTACTCTTTTCTGGTGTATCCGGCTTTTTGGAAGCGGATTTGAAAAGCAGAGAATCTGAAGCTTTCTTAGTTATCTTATCATAGATTGCTGAAAGCTTGCCGTCGAAGAGAAGCTCTCCGGAGACCGAAGCGACTCTGAAAGAGTTCTTCACCTTACCATCCACACGCGTGGATGTAGCTAGGGCTGCGTCACGTCTAACCAACTCCAGGTTTGCCACTGAAAGGGCGGAGTTATACGTTGAATAAGCTACTGCCCTTGAAAGAAGTCTTAATGAGGATTGTATATCCTGGAATTCTTTCCCTTGAAGACGTAATGATAACGCCTTAGTAAGGTGATCTGCGTATGATAAGGCGTCTAAGTTAACTCTGTTAGACATTATTGTCGTTTCCAACGTCGTGGTTGGAATTGACATAGACGACGGTATAGACAATTCCAAGTCTTCAGCCTCGTCGTCTAGACGCAGAGGAACTCTCGGTATGCCCTGTCCTGCCGTTTCGAATTTATTCCTTGAATTGATGAAAGGCAGATTTAGGGCATTTGCGGATAAGAAACCAGACTTGCCCGTTTTGGTAGCAAGCTTATAAATAGCGTCGTTCAATAATTCAAATGTTCTTGTGACCTTATTGGACTGTGTCGGAAACTCAGGGACGATGTCCCTGAACCGATCAAAAAATTCTGTGTCCAATGACGCTATCAGTCTCTTATCCGGCATCGCAGCATTCTGGTCCGACGGAACAACCTCTGGAAGGTAATGCCGGATAAAATCTATGGCAGCTTTATGTTGTTCCGAAAGGGAAAGCTCCGAATCCCTTTCGCCATCCTGTCGGACCCTATGAAGTTCTCGGTCATCTGTACCCGATGCTTCGGCGGAGCGTACCGACCCAGCGTCGTCGGATAATTCCTGATCCAACAGAGATTCTGTCGTTTGCTGGGATGCTGTGTCCCTGGCTACCGGATGGCGTGACCTGGTCGCCGTGGAATCCCTGATCGGCAAAGCTGGCTGGATATCCGTGGTCACGTAGCCAAGGTGCGGTCGTGTGCGCTGCCGTCAGGATGAGGAAGCCTTATCGACAGTCTCTCCGGACTGTCTATATAACACAGCGTCCCGAGTGGCGGACGTATGCTCCGAATGCGAAACGTTTTATACCACAACATCTGGTCCCAGATGTTGTTGTACGAGAGAGGGACCTCTCTCGCTCGCAGCCAGGATGGACCTGGACGAGCTAGGAACCGGACTAATAGGCTTCCTCCGTTCTCTCCTCTGATCCGTCGTCACTGGGTGTGCACTTTGTCTTATTATAGTGCTCGCATCACCCAAATCTCCTTCCTGGACCGCAACGGACGAACCCGGCTGCCGAGCCATTCGATGAATGGTCGCTACATCGGGCGAGCTAGCGGACGCCAATGCCGTCGATCCTACTAGGGACCTCTTAGGCAATTGATGTATTTCCATGAGCACTTTTGCCGCTAGCTCTTCATTTAACTGTGACAACGGAGGCACACTTTCGGAAGACATCACAGAAACATCACCCTGTTCTTGTTCCTCTGAAATAGAGATTGATAAACTAGAGTGACCCTGTGGAGAAAGGACCGGCATGGCCTTTTCCCCGCTAACAACATATCATGACACACGTTTCCAATGTTTGTCATCCCAATTGACACATACTGAACAGGAGTTAGTGCGAGTACACTGATTACAATTAATACAATGATTATGAAAGTCAGAGGAAGATTTCCTCTTATTACAATTTGAACAATATCCTTTCATTGTGAAAAGAACACAAAAAGTCCTAGTACTTGCACCGACCCCTGAAAACAAAGATACATAATAACATGATCCATTAATATAGAAAAAATAATTGAAATCAAAAAAATTTTTTTTAAAAATATTTTTTCAGAAAAGCCAAAGTTTCTGAAAGTAACGTTGAACCCCAATGGATCCCAAAAAGCCTAAGTGTGGACAAAAATTTAAAAAATATTACAAAAAATTAATGCAACACTAACGTATAATAATAATGTATCTTGTTATGATTAAGCTAATACAAAGACAAGAAAATCCCTCTCAACAGAAACCGTTGTCAATGTAAACAAGAAGTGTATAAACACCAGAAACATGACTCCAGGCACTGATAACCATGGCCCAAAACCAGTTACCAATAACACACTATCTGATGCAAAACAGAGACTTCCAGGGAAGAAACTGCAGAGCATCAGATGGTAGATGCAGAACACTACGCCTAAACACCCATGGGTGAGGACGTAAACATGGGGAAAAGAACAGAATTCATTCTGTTACCCAGCTAAAACTCCCAAGAAATTTTAGTAATAATATTACAGAAAATATGCCAAAAGCATGGGAGAATAGAAAGGGGGGACTTAAAGGAAAGGGAGAGAGGAAACACTGAACAAGCAGTGTAACTTTATAGCAAGAATGACAACAACAGGCCCATGCCTCGAAATTAGGCAACATATTTATTTATTTATTGAAGTTTAAGGTCACATATTTATGCACAATGGCTAATCGTGACCGTGACAGTTTTACGGGTGGAGGAAGCCGGAGTACCCGGAGAGAACCACCGAGCAACGACGAGCAGCTGTCAGCTCTCCAACATCGTAACTCTGAACTCTGCACCGCAGCACAGGCAGGGTTAGATTGGTTGAAGACATGCGCACCATCGACGTGCAGTACGCCTCAGTACACAGCGTCATCGTGCCCCCATGTAGGCAATCGGGGTGAAGTGTCTTGCCCAAGGACACAACGCGGTTGCCGCAGGTGGGATTCGAACCGAGGACCTCTCGGCTTGCAGCCTGCACCTCTACCAACTGAGCCACCGCACCCCCATTAGGCAACATAACATATTTTCGTAAAAAAATTTTAAGTTACAGCCCTGATTATTTCCTGCCACTCAGTTTTCCTCTCCTCCTTCTATTTCCTCTTTAGATCTACCATTTCTCTAATATTTATGTGTCTGGCATCATTTAAACTGAGATTTACAAGCACAAATATCAGTCAGATGTGAACTGATGAAGGGCCAAACAAAGAATGATAATTGGCGCCAATTTCGAGACCTCCTTGACACTGCGCATGCGCAGTGGAGGAAAAGTATGGAGGACCATTTAGGACATGATTTTTTCGGTTTTAGATGCAAATTTTAGGGATTGGGGGGCAAAATTTGTGTTTGGCCCTAGATTTTTGAGAATTAGCACCAGCTATGTCTGGGTCATTGGTGCAGTATAAAAATAAAAATGTTTCAATTGACACTCAATTTATCGATTGTTACCGCAGCTTTCAAATCGATCCAGGTCAGAATGCGACATTTTGATTATTGGCCGATTACAAAAAAGGGCAGTGTTTAGTTCTTTTGATAGAGCCATGACATCAGGTGGAAAAATAGTCCATCAACAGAAATGCATATGGAGCATGTGTTCTGTCAGGATTTGTAAATATGGAACTGGAGAAATGTAATTGGCATGTGATAAGAAATATGCTATGTTTTGAAAGCAAATGATATATATTTTTTTAAAGATTTGTATTTATTATTAAATTATCGCAAATTATCTAAAATATATTTCTCGATATCTATCGACTCGACAGATATCAAGAAATATTCCTCAGTAGCTTCCTAAATGAAGTCATGCATGACATCACATCGCCTTGAAGGAATGATCAGCTGATCTTTGTTATTGTTTTGAAACGTACATGTTTGCAGTGAAATTGGGCTGAATATTGCACAGTAAAATATCATGTAGCATATAATAAAAAGAAAATGAAAAAATTTATAGTAATTTATATATTTTTTTATATTTACCAACGACCCAGACTTAGCTGGTGCTAACCCAAAAATATCTAGGGCCAAACACAAATTTTGCCCCCCAATCCCCCAAATTTGCATGCAAAACCGAAAATTAGAAGTCCTATCTGGCCCTCCATACATTTTACCTACCGCGCATGCACAGACGCCAGGAAGTCACCGAATCTGGTGCCAATAAATCATTTTTTGTGGAAAAAAAGATTATAATAATTCAGCAGAGAGGTATGAGTGTCCAGTACTGCCCACTCATGGGAGGGCCATTCCCGTCTGGGTCATTGGTAAGTATGAAAAATATATAAATTACTACAAATTTTTTCATATTTTTATACTGTAACCAAAGACCCAGACTTAGCTGAATCGTAAAAAGGCGGAGGGCCTAGAACTTCCGAAATAGTAGACCAACATAGATCAAATCCTTCAATCCATGATGAAGAAATTAAAATTTACATGTATGTCTTTTAATACCATAATAGATGAGACATATCCTAATATGGATACCAATTATGTAAATCCTACATCTAAGCATAAAATAATGTTAATTAGGATGTAACAAATAAACCATTTTTGAGACTAGTATGGCTAGGCCCTAAAAATTATTATGGCATACTGAGAATGAGAGAAAATTCCCCATAAACCTACGCTGCACAATAAAACTGCAGCTGATCGCCGAACATAGTATGGACAAGACAGCTTCCTCAATAGTTACATACCCTAGAAGGTAGAGAAGAGGACAAAATGCCCCACCCCTCCTTTTTTTTAACATAACATCAAAAGAAAGCGGGGAGAACTCTGGAATCAATAAGAGAACCCGGAAACGATATAAATAAATATCGATCAGGAACTAAAAAAATTAATTCAAGAATAATAAGTGGTGCTTAATGCCACTTCACAAGCCAAGGCTATAGCGATGATTTTGGTAAATAACATTATCTGCTACAAAATATGCGCTGCAGACGCCGTATACAGGTACGACAAAATCAGTGAGAAATCAATTATAACATATACAAACAAAAGCAGGATAAGATGAACAATCTCTGCAGAGAAAACACGCTTCAAGATCATTCACAGGAGGCCTCTGTAATATTAAATCTGGTAAAAAACACTCTCCAACGTGTACTATTTGGTATCTACAACTATAAACACGTGAGAATATGCGATTTGAGAACCGACAAAATAGAGACCAGGATCTAGAAATGGAACCGGCTCCAAAATCAGAAAATAAATATCGGAAACAAATGCAACAGAACTGCATATATGCCTATGATGGCGCCATCCAACACAACCCAGATGCAAAGTATGTATGTATTAAAAAATATATACGTGATAGCGTGAGTGTGTGGGGGGGGGGGAGAATTTGAATATGGCAAAACCTCCTCACCCACATTACTTAATCACTGCTGGTGCAGACAGCAATAATATAGTGACCATAAAGCTCTTTCACGTCTGAATACTCCGTAATGCCACTGAGAGCGGAGAATGACATGAAGAATAAAACTTCCCTTAAAGAAGAAAACCCTCTAATGGGGAAGCTTCTGGCGCATGCTCAATAGCAGACCCCATAACCTCAATGAAATCAATAGAAACAAATGAATAGAAGGATACACATATCCTATCATTCATTCCCATGAAAATGGCTGAAAGTCAATGTATGTGCTCAAAAGTCTTATACTAGCGACACAAATAATGGAAACTATTATTCCCATGCGCCGAAAACTTAACTATCCTGAAGAGATCCCACATAAGATCATCTAATAGCCAAACAGTTAGAATAAGTGCAAGATATAGCCAGCGCTTACTTGTGTGCTGAAATCTTCAGCATTGACTGCTAACTGGAAGATAAATAACCCAAGCAGAATGAATAGCTAACTGACTTATTTTAACAATAGAATGAACATAAACGTCCCTTCTATTGAAAAATAATGACAAAAGAAGTGTTACTTCTCTTCGGATAAACTCTGATGTGCGTTTATAAGTACATGAATGGAAAAAAATTCGATGATGTAATCATAAACAATGAGACATCATTGAATATGTGATTTTCAATAACCGAGGGTCCCAAGATCCCTGCGTAGAGAGACCCTCGGACTCAGGATGTAACGCAATATTTGAACTCACGTCCGAAATAATTGAGAAAACCATAATATATGCCCAAACTTGACCTTATGTTAAAAGATTCTCTAAAACAAAACAGGTCAAGAGAGAAAAACGTCTACCACTCCAGCTGTTAACTGGAGAAGACGTGTGTAAGCGACCCATCGAAATAACATTCCAAGCCGCTCCACACAACTCCATCTGGCGCATAAAACTATCGCTGTTAATGCATCAGATAACAGATAAAAGCGAGCCAAACAGCTGGTTAAGTCGCTCTGTGAAACAACAGATGAACCAGCCAAATGAATAGTGGGATACATGTACCCTATCATAAATCCCATGAGACATTATCTAGTTCACAAAACAAGTGATCTAGAGAACTATACTCGCTACAATTGCCGAACGTTCGCTTTTTGACTGAAATATACTCATAAATAACATAATTATCCACTTCCAGTCAAAATCGGCCGTACCGAGTTCTATAGAGCCTCGAACCACCCGGCTCAGGGGAGTCTGATCAGTAACTCAGTCTAACAAGAAACCCCTATCCAAGTGGCTGTATAAACAATCCTAAAGAAAAATATATAGGAGAGGTACCTATATCTTCGCTATGAGCCCTTATAAGCGAATTAAGTCTAGGACAAACTCTCCTACTCTTCTGTTGGCTGTGGTCGATTAGACCCCAACTTAAAGAGTCGAGAATAGATGCTTTCTTGTAGTTTAATCCTACAATAATAAAAGCTTACCATTTAAGACTTAGGTACACCTACACCTTTTCTATGAGTCCTTACAGACGATCAGAGTCTAGGACAATCTCCCGTACTCTTTCTGCTGGTGTTGGTACATTAGACCCCAACTTAAAGAGTCAAGAATTGATTCTTATCATAAAAACTAGAGTTGGAAGACTAAAACGACCTATGCCAAGTTTTCCACCTAGTCAAATGCAAAGATGAAGACACAAGGCTTCGTTGCATCAGAATAACCCCCACTTAACATTAGTTAAGACCGAGATATAAATACTAGGTCTGGAAAGAATTTTTAAAAGGTACAAACGGTCACAAAATTCCTTTCCATATAGACGATGCGTCACAGTACTTAAAATTAAAGTACATAAGACCATGAGACTAAATTTGCTCTAAGAAATTATCTTCTCAATTGCGTCCGAGCGAACAGCGAAATGATGAAGGTAAGGCTAAAACTAGGATCTTAGCTTGCTCAATCAATGCAGAGGAACTCTCCACATCTTCCCCTGCTGTTTTTAAAAGTATGTGAACAATCACAAACGATTAAAAATACAGAGGAAGAAGATAAGAAACCGAATTACTTTTTCTCGCAGAAAGTTAAATATGGTGTCGTCTACACAATCGAGACCTGTGGCACCCGTGTAGAATTACCTGGAAAGAGATCTTATTACCCTGATGAAGTCAGCGTCCAACTACACTAGCGGTTTCTCATAATTGCTCGCAGCATTTTGAATCACTGGAACAAGTTCAAGGAATTGATAATGTGTGGTATCTATATCATCCAAGAGTTGTTCGGGAAGGAAAAGTTATCCTTTCCATTATACGTTCAAATCAGTTAGAATCACAGTCACCAGCATCTAAACAGGCAGGTGACTGGACCAAATAAGCACCATGCAACAGCTCAAGATTTGAGACTGATGTTGAGTGCTTCTGCCTTAGCAGGAATACTGCGATTAGCTGCACAACTGCGACAGCAAGCCCGTTACAGAGGCCTGAGGAGCAGCGGTCATGAATAGCCTCTTCACTGGCTGCTCCAAGGACAGGGAGTCCAATATAGCTATTACTGCGGACGACCCGATGAATGAAGCCTCATCTCCTTGGCTACTAGATGGTGAGACTTTCTTCACAAAAGATGGACCTTTTGACGATGCAGACTGGAAATCCTGAGTCACTTAGCCAATGTGCAGTCGGGACTGCTTGGTAGACACTAAAGAAGCAAAACTGGAGCCGTCCCCGGCTAAGAATTGAACTAAGCGTACCGGACAATAGCTATGTACGTAAGCTCTGACTGATGCAAGATGTTGTTGAAAGAAAGAGAGGGGTCTCCCTCTTGCACGCGGTCCGGAGAGACCTGGACGAGTGTACCTCAGAACTTGCCGTCTTCTTTCTTCCATCAACACTGGGTGAGCATGGATTCGATCAACAATGCTCGCTACACCCTTATTCTCTCTCGACCGCCACAGACATACCCGGCATCACATCACCCACATATGAGTGAGATCTGCCGGTTGAGCTAGCTGTAGACAAGGGACGTAAGCCTCTTTTGAAGCCTAGCCCTTGTCTTTTTTAAAATCATTGAGCACTTTTCCACTCGCTCTAAATACAATGCATATGCGCCACATTCAGAGTCACGTTCCTAGTATCCCAATCTTAACCGTTTCACCGGCGACAGGGAACTGATACCACTCATCGGGTTTTATAGCCCTGTGCAATATAAAGATCACTTTTACCGTTATGTAGAGGAAACCATAAGACTAGCCGATCCCGGCTGCCTATTAGACGGGACGTCCCGGACAGGAGGCATGGACGTATACTCCGACTGACGCAAGTTCCTACCAACATCTGTCCCCAGATGATGCTGTAAGAGAGAGAGGCCTCTCTCTTGCTCGTGGTTCTGGATGACCTGAACGAGCATACCTCAGAACTTGCCGGTTTCCTCCTTCCGTCGTCGCTGGGTGAGCATAATTGCATATCACATTGTTCGCTCCACCCTATATGATCTCTCTTTTTCTAGCCCGGATCATATACACCCGGCATCACAGTTCTCAGAGGCCTGAGTAACTACTTCACCGGTCGAGCTAACTGGCGACAACGGACCTGTGTGGTTGTGTGTGCTTTTCGAACATAGAGGAAGCTATAAGACTGGCCGACCCCGGCAGTCTATGGAAGGAGCGTCCCGTGGATGTAAGTTCCAACTGACACAAGTTCCTACCAACAGCCTCTGACCCCAGATGTTGTTATAAGAGAGAGGGCCTCTCTCTTGCTCGTGTTCACGGAAGACCTGGACGAGCATACCTCAGAACTTGTCTACTTCCTCCTTCCCATGCTTCCTCCTTTCTGTCGTCGCCAGGTGAGCATGTTCGTATGTTTGTAGTGCTCGCTACACCCTTATTCCTCTTCTCATCTGCTATGGACATACCCGGCATCACATCACCCACATACCAGTGAGATCTGCCGGCCGAGCTAGCTGGCGACAAGGTCATCAATCTTACTAAGGATCTAGGCACTTGTCTAATTCCTTGAGCACTTTTGCCGCTAGCTCTTCATTGATTTGCGATGACGGCAACACACTCCTTGACAGCATTACGAAGCCACACCATGTTCTTGTTCCTCTGTAAATAGAAACTAAAAAACTATAGTGACCTTTTGACGAGAGGACCAGCCGAGTCCCCTCGCCGCGATAGGACCGATAGTGTCCACTCGCCTAACACAAATCATGATGTCCGTCATTCAGATTATCAAATCTGACACATGGAGTAGAATTAGTGGTAGTACATCAAGTAAACTCATTACAATGACCAAGTAAATAAAGGAAAGGTTTCCTCTATTTGCCATACTATTAGATAAAAATAATTACCTAAATACTAATATATGTCATTGTACCACCACCAAATCTACATATAAGATAACATTAAATATAATCAATGAAATAAATATATACAAAAAAAAAATCTTTCAAAAATAAAATACAAATTTTTGAAAAAAATTTCCTAATATAAGAGCCCAAGTTCCCAAAGGGAATGATGAGCCCAAAAAAGTCTAAGTGTGGACAAAATTATAAAAACTGTGTAAAATTAACTACCACACTATCAGAATATTTAATGTTACTTACAACTGTTGTTCCTAAACAAAAATAGGAAACTACCTAGAGTAATGTAATGTAAACAAAACACCGGAATCAAGACCCCAGGCAACACGGCCTGAAGTCTGCAACAGAAACAAGACTATCCGATGTAAAGCAAGATTTTCCTCAGAAGAAAAAATGATACAATGGATGTAAGATGCATGACCAAAACGCCTGAACACCCTAAGGATGAGGACGTAACACTGGGGATGTACAGAATAATCTTCTGTAAAAAATGTTAAACTCCCAATAAATTTTATAAATTTTTTTTATTAAAACAAGCCAAAAAGCTTGGGAGCTTAACTGGGGGGGGGGGGGGGGGGGGGGGGGGGGATCAAGGGAAGGCAGGAAAGGAATACTAAATAAACAGTGGATAGATCATAATCAATCAGTGATAACGTCAGGCTCATGTCCCAAAATTAGGGAACATGAACTAATTTTAATAAATGTTATAAAATTACAGCCCTGAACGTTTCAAACCACCGTTTCTTCCTTCCTTCATCCAGTTCTGTCCTTGGATCCACCAATTGAACCATTTATTTGTGTCTGGCATCATTATTAATTGAGATTTAAAAGCACAAATATCAGTTTGCTGTTATCTGACAAGGGCCAAACAAAGAAATGATTTATTGGCGCCAGATTCGGTGACTTCCTGGCATCTGCGCATGCGCAGAGGGTAAAATGTATGGAGGGCCAGATAGGACTTCTAATTTTCGGTTTTGCATGCAAATTTTAGGGATTGGGGGGGCAAATTTTGTGTTTGGCCCTAGATATTTTGGGGTTAGCACCAGCTAAGTCTGGGTCATTGGTTACAGTATAAAAATATCTACACTATTTTAGTGAATATCGGGAATTATCTCATTCGTGTGGACCTGAAAGTATTATTTTTCACTTATGCAAGCGCTCGTGAAAAATAAAACTTTCAGGTCCACACTCATGAGATCTACCACAATTGTTTACAATAGGCTTGCACTACAGTGGAAGTCCCTAACTCAGAAGTATACTCTCTATTTTGTTCTTTCCAAAGCGATTTGTGAAAGAAAAAGTGGTGCAAATGCACCAAGAAAAGATAAGCCAAAACTGGGTCGAGTGCGATGGCGCACATCCAGTAGGGCACACTCTTCTCTGTACTAATCAAGGCTTCTGGTACCAGTGCGCAGACGTATAACCAATGTATCATTCTATTTGAATCCGTCAACATTGGCGTTATGTGATCAGTGGGGAGGAAGGATTCTTCCCTGCATAAGAGGACGGGAGGGTCTCCAGGTAAACAACTGTGGTAGGTATAAGAAAGGAAATTTACTATAAAATTTAAATTGCTTATCAACCTACCTCACAATTGTTTACAACAGGCTGAACAGACAATAGGAGGAGGGAATCACATAACCACCCCCCCCCCCCCCCCCCCCCCATAACCCGACTGCACTAGAACCGTGAACAGAAGAAGAGTACCCAAGAGTACCCAAGGCCAATAAAAATGTTGCATCACAAACAATGAAAAAGTTGACAGATGAGGCGTATGGCCATTGTGTGACACACAGACAGAAAGGACAGTAATCAAGCACAGGGCCGGAACTGATCTTGAAAGAAAAGCCTAAAGGCTAGGGTTGATAATAGCCTGAGCAGAAGAAAGAGGTCCTAGAGAAAAAAGGTCCTCAGACTGCTCCTGCAACTGACACAGGTAGAAGGTGGAGAAAGTTGAAGCATTTCTCCAGTAGGCTGCCTGCGTAACGTCCAACAACTTGACAGAGTTTTCATAAGCCCAGGAGGTAGACAACGCACCTCATGGGCAGAAAAGCTATTGGTAAAACAATAGTCTGTAGCAAAAACAAGCATATGACATGCAAAATTGTGAGACAAATCAACCTAGACATGGATTGGGGAGAGAACTTCTGTCGACCAGGATCAGAGACAGAAAGAATTGCCTCCTGCCATTCCGAATAACTGTCTGGTTGAGGTAAATGTGAATTGCAAGAACTGGACAGAGCAAAGGGTGATTACCATGAACTGAAAGAAGAACCCTGAAACACACAGGAGGTGGAGTAGTTTCTGGTATCTGATTCTTAGCCAAAAAGGAGCAACCAGTGGTAATAGTGACACTGTTGGCAGAGCTCCTGAAAAAGGGCGGATCAACCAAGAGGGCGTGAAGCAAAAGCCATCAGAAAAGCCATCTTGTAGGTGAGAAAACACATATCCACAAGGGAGAATGAGTGGAATGGTGCACCCCCCCCCCCCCCCACCCTAAGCAAAGCAGCACCCAAGAAACATTCCATCGTGGGTCAGCTGCAAAACCCTAGACCTTTTCAAAGAAAAGTGCCAAACAAGCTTGGAGAGGTACGGAGTAGTGCCGATACAAAGCTTTCCCACATACAAAAAGTGTCTCCAAAAGCAGAGACCTGTACCCCTTGATGGTAACAGGTTGGAGACCCCCAGGAATCAAACAGATCAACCAGAAACTTTGCAATCTGTGAAATCGAAGGGTTGGCATAAGCAACAGAGTGATTGACACACCATCAACTGAAGACCTTCCACTTATCCGCATAGGCTAGACCAGTGGAGTACAGCCTTGAAGAAAAATACACTCCACTGCTCATCTTGAAAAACCTCTTTGTAGACAGGACAGGACAAAAGATATGCGAGAAGGCACAATGATGTCAGGGGGTAAGCGGGAAACACAGAGGGAGATGTGTTGCAACGCAGAGGGAGATGTGTTGTAACCACTGCCTAAAGAGGCTGTGACTGATTCATCCACACCCGCCAAGGCGATCAGAATGATTTGCCAACTGCAGGTTCAAATCTTGGCTAGAACCTGAGGCAGAATCAGAATCGGAACTGGTGGGAAGGCGTAGCCGACTAGACCGTTCCAATCGAGTGACAGAGCATCCACGGCGAAAGCCAGAGGATCTGGACACAGGGACACGAAAGTGTCCCCTAATGGTTCCAACAGGTCACAAACAGATTGATGTGGTGACAACCCCAGAGATCGCAAAGCGACTAGAACACCGCTCTGTGAATCATACACTCGGTGGAAATTACCCTGCCCCGTCGGGACAGGGAATTGGCTAGGACATTCAGATGACCGGGAATGTGATAAACCACCATGCTGGAGTTGACGTCCTAAGTGAGCAGTAGAAGATCCTGAGCCAATTCGTACATGGCAATAGAGTATATGCCACCCTGATTCCGAATGTAAGCTACCACTGTCGAACTGTCGGACAACGGAAGGACCTGACAATTCGAAAGGTGGGGGATCCACTGCTGGAAACTCAGAAGAGCAAGAAGCTCCTTTAGGTTGATGCAAAGAGCTGCCTGATCCTGGTCTCAAACACCATGAAGGGAAAGACCTATAGGATCCAATGTCGCACCCCATCTGAGATCGCTGCCATCTGCTGTCTGAACACAATCGAATGTGGGCAAGTCCAACAGAACTCCCTGCATAATCCACTGAACATCCATCCAGGGAAGAAGGTGATGACTGAGAGATGCTGGTAACTGAAGTACAGAACCAGAGAATTGACATTTGGCCTCCAACGACTGAGCAGAAAGTGTTGGAGAGGTATGACATGCAGCCAACCTAAAGGAATAAGATCTGTCACCGAACTGGAGAGACCGAGCAGCCGGAGAATATTTCAAGCTGTTGCGGACAAGGACTCAGAGTCAGAGCGAAAACCAAGAGAATCACTGCCCTTGCTCAGGGAGCTGCCACCACATTCAGCTGAGTACAGAAGTCCATCCCCAGACGACAAAATGACTGAGAAGGGACCAAGTCTGACTTCTCCACATTGACACTGAACCCTAGCGACGAAAGCTAGTTCAACAGTGTGTAGACATCAGACTCCAGAAGAGCAGCATCGGAGTGCCTCTGGAGGATGTCATCCAGGCAAGTCGAAGCAGTCACCCTGGACTGTGTGAAGTGGAAGGCTAGCACATGCGACACCAGTCGGGTGAAGGCCCAAGGTACCAGGTTGAGGCTGGAATGTAACTTGTAAACACAACCAGAAAAGTGAACCAGAGATACATTCGCGATGTCTGATGAATCGGAATGTGAAAGTAAGCATCTCGCAAATCGATACTGGATGCGAAGTCTCCCTGGTGGATGCTCAGCAATGTTGGCTGCATGGAATCTCTCTCCTGGTCTTCTCCATACCCTGGAATGCCTATCTATGTGGTCTAGGCAGTACCTGGACTCATCTGTAAAAAGGACAGGTCGCCAATCTTTGGTCCATCCAACGTGGTTCATTCATATCGTGCCTGGCGGTGGTTCTGGGACAACGGAATGCGAATCCATGGTCTTCTCGATCGGAGACCACCTTTGTGCAACCTTGCCCGGATAGTCTGCATCGAAACATTTACCCCGGATGCATTCTGAAGGTCACTGCGAAGCTGGGTTGCTGTGGCAAAGCGGTTCCTACAGGCCTGAATGATTAAAAACCGATCTTCAGCTGCAGATGTTGCCCTGTCTCTGCCACCACCATGCCGTCTTACTGGTGTGCCATACTGCTGAAATCTTGCCCAGGCTCTGGTGATCACCATATTTTGCACACCAAGGGCTTCGCCAACCTGACGATGGGTAGCCCCTTGCTCCACAATCCCTACAGCCCGCCACATTTCTGCTTCAGACAAATGTCTTCTTACATTTGCATTTGCCATATTCAATCCTTAAATCACAAGGGTTTGTGTTGAAATGAAGATTGAATACCCATCACATGTCATGTACCTGTTGACAGTACACAAAAACATCATGAAAATCAAGGGGTACATGCTTTCCATGACTGTCACGAAAAGTCTGCCTGTCAAGATAGTTAATGTTAACACTGGAGACCATCTCAATATATTCCTCAATCACATCCACCAAAAATAGCGCAAATATGTCACAATCAAATTTCACAATGATGTGTCAAATATTTGGTGCTTAGCAAACTTTGAGTAGTATATGTCCTTCTCTTATATAAAAAAAGAGAATGACATAACACCAACAATGTAACTGAGAATTCTATAATTACATAATTTCTCCATTTAATGCCAGCATAACTCCTTATGCTAATTTGGTGAAGGAAACCAATTATAAAGCTAGTCCAGAGGATGAGACACTTTATACTCATTTAAAAGTGTCTGAGGATTGTATACAAACGCTCGTTTGACACGTGATATATAACAAGAGGCCCCAAGGAGCCTTAATCGCTCACCAGCCAAAGTGGTTCAAAGAAGTATTTGGGGGTCACATTCAGTTTGACATGGTTCATCAACACTACAAAGGAATGAAGTCATGAGAGACAAATTTTATGGAACTAGGGCCATGGCTTGAACAAACTTGAATCTTACCCCCCTAAGGATGCTGCATACCAAATATCAAAAGCATTCATCTGCTGGATCTGAAGAAGATATTTAAAGAAAATTCCTCATTTTCAACTAAGTTATCATTCAGGCTCCCACTGTGAGCCCAAATATGGGCCTAGGGACATGGCTTAAACAAAATTGAATCTCACCCCCTAAGGATGCTGCATGCCAAATATCAAAACATTCCGACTGCTGAATCTGAAGAAGAAGATTTTTAAAGAAAAATTCCTCAAATTGACTAAGTTATAATTCGGGCTCTCGCAGGGAGCCCAAATATGGAACCAGGGACTTGGCTTTAACAAACTTGAATCTCACCCCTTAAGAATGCTATGCTCCACATATCAAAACATTCTGACTGCTGGATCTGAAGAAAAAGATTTTTTAAGAAAATTCCTCATTTCGAACTAAGTTACAATTCAAGCTCCCACAGTGAGCCCAAATATGGACCTAGGGGCATAGCTTGAACAAACTTGAATCTCACCTCCCTAAGGATGCTGCATACCAAATATCAAAACATTCCGACTGCTGGATCTGAAGGAGAAGATTTTTAAAGAAAATTCCTCATTTTGAACTAAGTTATAATTCGGGCTACCACAGTGAGCCCAAATATGAACCCAGGGGTTTGGCTTGAACAAACTTGAATCTCACCCCCCTAAGCATGCTGCATACCCAATATCAAAAGATTCTGCCTGCTCGATCTTGAGAAGAAGATTTTTAAAGAAATTTGCCTGAAATGCACCAAGTTCAAATTTGGGCTTCTATACTGAGCCCAAATATGAACCCAGGGGGCCGATTTGAACAAACTTGAATCAGATCTGTCCCACAATGTTGCATACCAAATATCAAAAGATTCTACCTGCTGGATCTGGAAAAGAAGATTTTTTAAGAAATTTGCCTGAAATGCACTAAGTTCGAATTCAGGCTTCTATACTGAGCCCAAATATGAATCCAGGGGGCCGATTTGAACAAACTTGAATCAGATCCACCCCACAATGTTGCATACCAAATATCAAAAGATTCTGCCTGCTGGATCTGGAGAAGAAAATTTTTTAAGAAATTTGCCTGAAATGCACTAAGTTCGAATTTGGGCTACTATAGTGAGCCCAAATATGAATCCAGGGGCCGATTTGAACAAACTTGAATCAGACCAATACCAAGATGCTGCATACCAAGTATCAAAAGATTCTGCCCACTGGTTCTAGAGAAGAAGATTTTTTAATAATTTTTCTATAATTCATATGGTGCTATCAGAGTTATGCCCCTTACAGAGCCACCACGGGACGTGGCCATTTCATTTGCAAACTTGAATTGACATATGGTAATGAACATCCATACCAAGTTTCGAGCAAATCGACCTAGCGGTTTCAGAGGAGAAGTCGTTTGAAAAATGTTCACAACGACAGAAAACGGACGACGGATGACGACGGACGGCAAGTGATAAGTTGAGCTCCCTTCGGTGAGCTAAAAATGCTAAAACCACCCAGCACCGACACTGGACTACTGTCTCTGGAGGAGGTATTCCCTTGCTTTTCACTATAAAGCCAGATAACATAAGGGAAAAACCGTCCCTCCCCCTTCCCCAAGTTCCCCTTGTTCTGAAGGACGATTCCTCAGAACGAAGAGGGCAGGGAAATGGAGTCAGTCTAGAGCAGACTGCCTAAGACATCTTCTAGATTTAAGATTAATGGACGACATTCTGAGCAATAGAAAGATCTAAGGTCACTGGTGATAGACTCTAAATTTCTAAGGTAAAACTTGGTAAATGAAGAGAGCTGTGTCCAGTAGGCAGCCTTCATAAGATCTGTAATGGCTATACTGTTAGAATAAGCCCAAGAAGCAGACAGTGCTCTAACCTCATGCACTGAAATCTTGTTGACAGAACGCTGATCTGAAAATAGACTTTCAGTGTATTGCCAGCTGAATCCATCTAGCGATAAAATGAACAGATATATCCTTTCTGTTAGGAATCAGGGAAAGAAAGAATCTTTTTCTTCACTTTCTAATAAAACTTGATCGACGTTTATAAATATGCATTGCTCTAACTAAAGCCTTAATGATAATAGGCTCCGGCCAATTATCCAGAATCTGATTCTTAGCCAAGAATCACACTTCCGTAGTGAGGGTAACAGAATTACCCACACTACGGTAATGGGAACCATCAACAGATAATGCATGAAGTTCACTCATTCTTCTGGCAGTCGCAAAGGCTAAGAGAAAGGCCATTTTATAGGTCAAGAATTTGAACTCTACATCATCTAACACCTCAAACGGAGCTTCTTGAAGGTTTAACAGAACCCAAGCAAAATTCCATTTAGGAATTAATCTGAGGGTTGTAGGTCTATTAAAAGAGAAATTTCTAACTAGCTTGGATAAAGATGAATCTGATCCAATAGCCAAATTATCATGATGAGCATAAGTGTCTGATAACATAGACCTATAGCCCACAATTGTGATGGGCTGCAAGTTTAATACATCAAACAAGTAGACCAGGAAATTGGCAATCTGAGGAATGGACGGATCGTAAACGTCTACAGACTGGTCTGTATACCAACAGAAGAAAACCCTCCACTTTGCTGCATAATTCAATGAAGAGGAGGCCCTCCTAAAGTTAGGAATTACGTCCACTGCTCGTCATGTAAAATGTTTTCCAGGCAAGGACCACACAGCGGAAATATGGGAAGGTTCAGACCTTCCGGGTTGTGATGCAGTGCGAGGGACTTCTCCTGATATAGAAGGTCTTTTTGAGAAGGAGGCTTCTGTGGAATGTCCAATAACAGACACCTGAGAAGATTGATCTAAGGTTTCTGTGACGACAGAGGTGCTACTAGCAGGATTTTGCAGTGAGACTGTTTGATTTTTAACATTGATGATCTGGGCATGGCAACATGAATGTTGGTAATTGATTGTTCAGGTGTGTTGCAAAAAGATCAATCATGGGACGATCTCACTGGTAGCAGATCTGACTGAATACTCACTTGTTGAGAGTCGACTCTGATGGTGACAGACGACCCTTTCGAGAGAGTGAGTCTGCTAGTATGTTCAGGCGACCTGGTATATGATGGGCTGAGAGATGAACATGATGACTCAGAGTGAATAGGAGAATCTTCTCTGTTAATTCACATAACGGAATCGAATGAGTGCCTCCCTGGTTCGTGAGATAAGCCACTACCGTTGAGTTGTCCGACAGAATCTGAACATGGACGTTCGCTATTTGAGCAATCCAATGTTGTAGTGCTAGCCAGATAGACATCATCTCCTTGATGTTTAAGTGCTCCTCTAGGAAGCGAGGGTCCCAAAGACCTGACACTTCAAGTCTGCGGGACTTAGGGATGCACCCCAGCCTGTCTGACTCGCATCCATCATAATCGTGAAGACTGGATCCGGCAGCTGAAGCAGAACTCCCTGAGTTAACCACTGGAGATCCACCCAAATCTGAACCGTCTGTTTTACTAGGTCCAGTAAAACAATCTGGGTTTTGAGCGAATGCGTCTTCACACTCCAGTTCTGAATAAAAAAAATCTGGATGGGACGCGTGCGCAGGCACCCCATCGGAATAAGATCCACAGCCACTCCACACAGCCCCATCAGTCACATAAACTTCCTCGCCATGACTGTGGGAGAGTTCAGACAAAAACGAGCATAACAACTGACTAATTTCGCTCTGGGTAACAGCAGATGAACCAGATTGTTGTGAGTCTCGAAACTCATTCCCAAGTGAATGAAGGACTTCGATGGAGCTAGATCCGACTTTTTCTTGTTTACTAAGAAACCGAGATGTCGGAACAACTGAAGCAGACTCTGTACATCGTTCTGAAGAATAATACTGTCGCCATATCTCTAAAGAATGTCGTCCAAGTAAGCCGACGTTACCACAGCCAAATGAGCTTGGAAGTATGACATTACCGAGTTCATTATTCTTGTGAAAGCCCAAAGAGCCAGGTTCAGACCAAAGCACATCGCTCTGAACTAATAAACTTCTCCTTGCACGGTAAAACGCAGGTACTTTCTGAATGATGGATGTACCAGGACATGAAAGTACGCGACCTTTAGATTAGGTTTCCATATAGAACTTTGGAGCTATGATCAATTTGTTTATCCAGCTCAAGTCTATTACCAGTCGGAACGAGCCATCTGGCTTCGGTACGAGAAATAGGTGACTGTAGAAACCTGGAGAAGTTTGATTCTCGATGACCTCTATTGCTTTCTTTGATAGGAGAGCCTGTACCTCCACAAGGAGAGACTCTCTTTTGGAAGAATTCATCAGAAGATTTGTCCAACGCAGACTTCTTATAAGTGGGGGCTTTGCTCGGAATGATAGCCGTAGGCTTGCCAAGACTACATTTCTCACCCACTGATCTTTGATAACCTTCCGCCAGAGGTCTAGACCATCACCTGTACGACTTGCGAGGCTTGCGGGAGGAGAAACTACATCTTCCCCGTGAAGAACCTCATCCCGTCAGCCTAGGGGCGCCTGACTTATAGTCTTGATAAGACTCCCGAGTCGCTATATTGATGACCTCCGGAGTAACAGTAAAATATTGTATATCCGAAGTCGGGTAGCTACTGTGCGGTTGTGTGTGCTTATCTGAACCTGAGGAAGAAGCCACAACTGTAGCTGACCCCGGCTGCAGTTTAGATGGAGCATCCCAAGTGGCGAGTGTGGACGTTAGCTTCGACTCAGGCAAGTTTCTCAAAACATCATTTGGCCCCAAATGTAGCTGGGTTAGAGAAGGCTCTCCCGCTCGCTGTCTATCAGACCTTGCCAAGCTTCCTGAAGAAAAAAGGCTTCTGCCCTTTTGCCGTCGTCGCTGGATGAGCTTTAGTTTTTGAGTGCTCGCTGTACCCAATTCTACACTTTTTCGACCGCAACAGACTTACCCGGTGTTACGGCTCCCACTGTCGGGTTGGCCGCTTCACCGGTCGAACTGGCTGCTGGAATAAGAGGCCTTAGTCCTTGTTTAATATTAAGGAGCACCTTAGCAGCCAGTTCTGTTTGCTCATCAGAGCGCGACGACAGCAGCACACTTTGGATGGGTGTCGCAATACCATCACCATATTCTTATTCCTCTGAAAAAGAAACTGAAAAACTCGAATTATCCTGCGGTGACAGCGCCGACATTGGAACTTCACCGCCGACAACATCCCATGACACCCATCTCCAATGTCTGTCATCCCAATGTGCACAAGTACGACAAGAATCTGTAGGAGTGCATCGACTACAGGCAAGACAACAAGCATGTAAATCTGAGGAAGACTTCCTCGTCTTGCATTTAGAGCAGTAAGCTTTCATAATTAATTACAATCCAAAACAGAGTTGATAGCACTCCTACAAATTCAACATCAAAAATACATGATAAGGATACATGAAAATAGCAATCAAATTAATTTCGAAACAATTATAACAAAAATTTCGAAATTTTTTTTAAAAATGCCTAAGTTCCCAAAAGGATCATCATGCGCCCAAGGGCATCCCGATAGAGACTAAGTGTGGACAAATGCCAATTTTTTTTTAGCTACACTACCGGAATCATAATCAATGTATCCTACAGTAATTCTAAAGTATTATAATACTAAATACTACATGTTAAGGGCGTTGCCAAATGTGAATGTCAATAGAAAAAAAAAACGGAAACAAGACAACAGGCACACAAAATGGTCCAAAGTCAGTAACCGATTTAAATGCTACCAGATGCAAAGCTAGATCTTCATACGAAGAAAAAATGATACATCGGATAGAAGATGCAAGACCAAAATGAACCAACACTCCTAGGATGAGGACGTAACCATGGGGATAAACAGAATAAATATTCTGTAACACACGTTAAACTCCAAAGAAATTTAATAAAAAATTTCAATAAAAAATAGCAAAAAAGCTTAGGAGTTTAACAGGAGGGTTCATGGAAGGATAGGGAAGGAACACTTTACAAACAGTAGGTAAATCATTAGCAACAATGATGACGTCAGGCGCATGTCACGAAAATGGGAAACATGAAATAATTTTTATAATTATTGTAAAGTTACAGCCCTGAATGTCTCAAACCACCGTTGTTCCCTTCCATCATCCATTTGTAGCCTTCAATCCACCAATTCTTTCATTGATTTGTGTCTGGCATCCTCAAAAAAGGAGATTTAAATCACAGATGTCAGATCACTGTTTACTGACTTGGGGCCAAACAAAGAATGATGCTTTGCACCAATTTTGGTACCTTCCTGGTTACCGCATATGCACAGTTAACAAAAGTATGGAGGACCAGACAGGACTTTAATTTTTCGGTTTTGTATGCAAATTTTGGGGATTGGGGGGGGGCGTTCAAAATTTGTGTTTGGCCCTGAATTATATCGAGTTTGCACCAGCTAAGTTTAAGCCATTGGTTATTAGTATAAAAATTTAATGTGAATAATCGAGAGAATATACAAAAACACAGCTCTGTATGTCTGGATGGTAAAGCAACAGCTATGAGTCCACAATTCAGAACAGGAAAATCGTCAACATCGAGTCAAAAGGTATCACTGTTGATGAGCAAAATCAAAACATATCTTCACAAAATGGCAGAAGAAAAAAGAATGGCTCATTGGTTATACATCTGCGCACTGGTACCAGAAGCCGTGGAATGGTATAGAGAAGAGTGTCTCTCTCCTACTGGGTGTGCGCCGGTTGCACTTGAGCCAGTTTTGCCCTATTTTTTCTTGGTGCTTTTGCACCACTTTTTCTTTCCCAAGTCGCTTGGGAAAGAACAAAATAGAGAGTATACTTCTGAGTTAGGGACTTCCACTGCAGCGCAAGCCTGTTGTAAACAATTGTGAGGTAGATTGAAAAGAAACTGAAGAAACTACTCAGCAGATTAAAGATAAATTCAAGCTTTTTTTTATTGGTGTTTAATGATACTTCAACAGCCAGGGTCATATTGTGTTGTACAGTTTTATGGGTGGAGGAAGCTGGAGTATCCATAGAGAAACAATGAGCAGCTGCGAGCAACGGTCAAGCACTTCACCTTACTTACCTGACACAAGCAGTTAGCAGTGGTTGAAGGCAGGAGAACCATCGACCTGCAGTACACCTTAGTACAGCACCACCATGCCCACATGTGACTAATCATGATTAAATGTCTTGCCCAAGGATAAAGAGCAGACGACGTGGGTCAGGACTGAACTGTCAACCTTTTGGTTTAAAGTCCAATTCTCTCACCAATGAGCCATCACTCTCCCTCATTAACGTTAAATGATGGCATAGAGAGAGAATAAAATGAAAAAAGTAATGATACCCATTTTGAAGCCTTTATACATTGGTACCAGTTCTGTCGCTGTGTATACACCATCACGTGTAGCATCTGTAACATTAAAGTACAATTTGTGAAACAGAAAGTTGGTAAGAAATTTTCATGTTATCCACACCTGCCATAATAACATGTTATTATTCTCTGCATTGGAAATAGCCCAAATTTCCTCATTTTTTACCATTACAGATCTCACAACATTTCTAAAACAATCAAAACATGTTATACAGACCCAAAATTGAGACCCAGAACAGTTGAAAAGCTCCAAAGATGCATTTCACTGTATATTCTAGAACACATAGCACTGTAAATTGTAATATGATGTCCATTCATTGTGGACACTTTTAATTTTTATACTTTCAACTAAAAAAAAAGATGAGTTTGATATTCTTTGTACAACCCAATGTCAATTTCAAATGAATAAGATTTCTGTACATATTATCTTTTAATTTATTTATTATTTATTTATTGGTGTTTAAGGTCACATATTTCTGCACAATGGTCAATCATGACCACGACACTTTTATGGGTGGAGGGAGACAGAGTACCCAAAGAGAACCACCAAGCATCGGCAAGCAACTGTCAGCTCCCTAACATACTAACTCCACACAAGCAGGGTTATCATTGGTTGAAAACAGGTGCACCATCAACATGCAGTATGCCTTAGTACACAATGCCGCCATGTCTACACATGGGCAACTGGGGTGAAGTGTCAGTTGCTGCAGGTGGGATTCGAACTGAGGACCTCTTGGCTTGCAGCCTGCATCTCTAACTACTGAGGCACCGCACCCCCATTATCTTTTAATAAGAAGGGCAAACTAAAAGATAATAGCATCAGAAATTGTCAATGTCCATATAATTAGGGATAACATAAATATTTTAGGAGGCAGTATAATAAACCCCGGGAAGTGAAGAGGTGCTTGTTTTTTTTCTGTGGTAAACGAGCTCTGTTGTACTGGTAAAATAGGACCCAGTCAGAAATGCCTGGGGTAGAAGTCCTCTAAAATGGGCAACATGGGAAAATACGATACAGACTTTGACTTTATATCTATGTTGCGATCACGATTAGCCATTATGCAAAAGAATGTGACCTTAAACACCAATAAATAAGTGAAGAATCATCCTTTTAATATGGTGTTAAGTTTTCAGCCAGCAAAAGGCCTGTATCAAGAAAAATGCCAATAGGATCACCGATCCAATGTCGAGTTGTGACAGCACAAACGTGGGTTTAATCATTATCAACTTATCATCTTGAAACCAACTGTTTATGATTTACTATGTGAAGGGTCACTGTGACCTTGACCTTTGACCTAGTGATTCCAAAATAAATATGGCTCTTCCACTCACCTAGGCAAACCTACCTATGAAGTTTCATTAATATGGGTCAAACTATTAGCAAGTTATCATCCGGAAACCAATTGTTTACGATTTACTATGTTCAGGGTCACTGTGACCTTGACATTTCATCTAGTCAGTCCAAAACGGATAGAGTAGGGCTCTTCCTCTCACCAATGCCAACCTATATATGAAGTTTCACGAATGTGGGTAGAACCATTGTAAAGTTATCATCCAGAAACCAACCGTTTATGATTTACTATGGTCAAGATCACTGTGACCTTGACCTTTCACCTAGCAAGTATAAAATAAATAGGGTTCTTCCTCTCACTGATGCCAACCTACATATGACGTTTTATGAATGTGGGTTCAACCATTATCAATTTATCATCCAGAAACCAATTGTTTTGATTAACTATGTTCAGGGTCACTGTGACCTTGACCTTTCACCTAGTGAGTCCAAAATAAATAGAGTTCTTTCTCTCCACCTATGAAGTTTCAAACCATTATCACGTTATCATCTGGAAACCAATTGTTTACGCCCACCCAACCGCCCACCCGCCATTCATCAAACTATAAGTCTGGTTTGACTTTGTCACAACTAAAAATCAGACAGTTAACAGTTCTACTACATTATTCACTCTTTTATTCACCTCTGTTCATTTGACTATACAACATGTCGAGATAATGTCACATCAAAAACATAATTACACTCATCATTCGGGGCAACATTTAATAGAATGTAGAATTAGCTGGGGGTTCTATTGCTGGTTCTCGTATTATACCCATTCTTATTTCATGTCCCAAGCTTCTTGATTTTTACATCTTTCCTTACATCTCTCCTGTCAACTGCTACTCACCACTTCTAGTACCACAGCACACAAATCTTTCACATCTGTGTTCTGCTCCATGGAAATGCCTATATGTTGGTTTTTGCATATGAAGCCTGACATTCTTCATATGGTCTTCCTGTCTATCACCCATATGCTACTCGGTATACCCATATACATGACTGTTTTACAAGTTTTACTGTACATAACATTTCACATACCACAGTTAATATTCTGTTTTTTACTGAACAATGCTGACTGACGTGTTCTTTACATCTTCAAACACAATGATGATGCATATATCACAACCAACTTTACATAATTTAATTGGTACATTTGCAGCTTAAATTATGTGACATCGATATGACATAATTAATTCATAGGTTTTAACAACCTTGAAAATCACCCTTATAATGATGTTATACATAAAATATGGAAATATTTGAAGCACTTGAAGTGTTTTAAAATGTTTCACAATTACTACCACCATCTCCCACCCCAACCTCTATCACACCTTTCCTCTACTACCCAAACATTAAAATAATATCTGGTCCTATAAAATCACTAAATATTACCCCAGAGGCTTGTTTTTGATCAGTTTGCAAACCATTTTTACAAGGATGTTATATAATGAATATGAAAGCTTTTTGACAAGTGCTTTAGGGGAAGATCATTTTTTTAATGTTTTTCCCATTACCAATTGTGTTAACTCCCTGCATGCTGCCGAGGGCCATTTGTTTGTAAAATTGCATGCAGGCGGGCAGATTTTTATTTTATTTTTTATTTTTTTGTAATTATTTCCATGCTATCAAAAGTTCATGTTCTTGGTTCTTTTAGATCTTAGGCCTCATAATCTACAGTCCAAAACAGCATGGGTGGTGGTGGTGTATTTCGTCCCTTGAGTGCAGGAAGGCTTTGCAATGCTAAAGTATTGCAAAGCCTTGTTGCACTCAAGGGACAAATTCCTCTATTTTATTAACTTGGGTACAATATCAGACATAAACCTTTTAATATTTATTTTTTGAACTTTGTAATGGTTATAAAAAGAGAGTATGCGGTAGCCAAAAGGACTATGTGGGAGGGCCCTAGAAACAGATTTTTAACTTTTTTAGGCCTTACCTGATTGATATAAGGGCGTTAGAATGATATCTGTTGCATTCTGAAGTTCCAAGCATAAAGACTGCAGATTTGGAGAAATTCTGGGATCTTCTACAATGCAGGAGAGATTTTTTGAAGGAAAAATCTGAAAAATACATTTTCCAGTTTCTAAAATTACACAAACTCATGAGAAATACAAAAACTTCTTTTCCATTGTACTTTTCAAGCCCAAGCAAATTCTAATTAGAATCAACAGATCCATTTAAGAATGATTCATTATTTATTGGTGGAATGATACGTTATAAAAGTAAATTTATAAAACACATTATGATATATCCTTTTTTTAACCTTCTACCTAATGTAAAGGTTTTATCAGCATGTGCAATTCAGAACAAGAGGCTCCAAGGGGCCTAAAGGACACACGTGACAAATGCCCATTCATTCTTCCTCAAGTAATTTAAGGATTTTAACAATAATTAGGCTTTCCCAAACCCAGTTTGGGAAAGACTCTTGTTATTCTTCTTTTTCAAAATTTTTCTTCTCTATTTAGGCTTTCCCAAACCCAGTATGGGAAAGACTCTTGTTATTCTTCTTTTTCAAAAATTTTTTTCACTATTTTTTTTTTTTTTTTTAAATTTTTTTAGGCTTTCCCAAATCCAGTTTGGGAAAGACTATTGTTATTCTTCTTTTTCAAAATTTTTCTTCTCTATTTTATTTATTTTTTTTTTTTCCTCCCTGAATTTTGTCTGTTGAACTGCTCGAAAACAAGTTGTACGATTTTGACCAAATTTGGCACACTTATGTAATGCCATAAAAACTAGTGAAATGCGGTATCGTCATATCTGTGAAAACGCATGTTTTCAAAATATTCTGCCAAAACCTTCAAAATTTCACCACTTTTCGAATGTCTCAAAATTGTTTACAGTTATTTAGCTCAAATTTTCCACACATTTAGAGCATAATATGATACACCACAATCACCACTCAGATCTTTCAACTTTAACGCCCACTGGCCAAAAATGACATGAATATAGAATTTTTCTTCAAAATTGACCAACTTCAAGGGCAAATTTCTCTAACAACAAGGTTGTTGTAACAATTATTTTGGTTTGGATAGATGCAACAATGATTGCGGAAGAAAGTTACTGTTTACTTTTTAATCTCAGATTTAACCCCCAAGCACAATGAGGGTGAGAATAAGAGTACCGTTTGAAAATGCCAAAATTAGCCAACTTTGGTTGCTTTTTCCATCACTTTGGAAAGGGGTTAATTTCAAACACTTTTCGTGTATGTATTCACAATTGACTATCGAGCATATTTGCTGTTGTAAGTTTGGTTGTAAAGTTTAACCCTATCCCATTCTGGTTGCATAAAAGTAGGTACCGTCCAAAAAAACTCAATTTTTTTCAGAATTTTGTAAGTTTAGGTGACGATTTACTCCATTTTCAATTGCTTGAGCTCTGAATGTTTTCTATAGATGCTTGCAGCAGTCAAAGTATGACAAATTTTGTTCTATATGTTATTATTAAAAGTTTAACCCTTGGCAGATTTGAGACTTCCCATAAGGGTACTGTCGGAATATTTGTTATTTTCGCCAACTTCAAGAGCAATTTTTTCTAATTACAAGGTAGTTGTAATAATTATTTTGGTATGGGTAGATGCAACAATGATTGTGGAAGAAAGTTACTGTTTACTTCTTAATCTCAGATTTAACCCTCTAGCACAATGAGGCTGAGAATAAGAGTACCATTTGATAATTCCAAAGTTAGCCATTTTTGGTTGCCTTTTTCTATCATTTTGGAAGGGGTTAATTTCAAACACTTTTCATGTATGTATTCACAATTGACTATCGGGCATATTTGCTGTTGTTAGTTTGTTTGTAAAGTTTAACCCTATCCCATTCTGGTTGCATAAAAGTAGGTACCGTCCCAAAAAAATCCAATTTTTTCAGAATTTGGAAACTTTAGGGGGCGATTTACTCCATTTTTAATTGCTTGAGCTCTGATTGTTTTCTATAACTGCTTGCAGCAGTCAAAGTATGACAAATTTTGTTCTATATGTTATTATTAAAAGTTTAACCCTTGGCAGATTTGAGACTTCCCATAAGGGTACTGTCAGAATAATTGTTATTTTTGCCAACGTTTGCATGCACTTTCTCAGCACTGGAGCCATATTGTATCAAAACCTTTTCCATGAGAGGATTGGGCCTTCATCCAAGAACAATTTTGCTGTTATATATTTTATTCAAAGTTTTAACCTTCACCCAGTTTTCGGGCCTTGAATTTGAGTGCCCTAAAATTTTTCATAAAATTGGCTAATTTGGAGCTCACTTTTCTTCCATTTTCGAAAGGAATATCGAAAAATGATTTACATGTTCGTATTTACAATTGCCTACCGAGCATATTTGCTGTTGTAAGTTTGGTTGTAAAGTTTAACCCTTTGCTCATTCTGTTTGCATAAAGATAGGTGCAGTCCAAAAAAACTCTCGTTTTCAGAATTTGGTAAGTTTAAGTGACGATCTACTCCATTTGTAATTGATTGAGCGCTGAACGTTTTCTATGGCTGTATGCAGCAGTCATAGTATGACAACTTTTGTTTTATATGTCATTATTAAAAGTTTAACCGTTGGCAGATTCGAGACTGCCCATATGGGTATGGTCGGAATAATTTTAATTTTCATAAAATCACTGAATATTGATAAGCGTGCAGTGGTTTGGAATAGAATATCCGAAAATGCTTTCGGATTCACGGTTCAATTCCAAGAATATTTTCTGTTATAAGGTTGCTGTAAAGATTAATGCAATCCCTGTCTCAGATGCATAATGGTAGATGCCGTTGAAAATGACGTAAAAAAACCCTCATTTTTTCAGAATTTCGTAGGTTTAAGTGACAATTTACTCCATTCCTAATTCATTGAGCGCTGAATGTTTTCTATGCCTGCAGCAAGCATAGCATGACAACTTCTGTTTTATACGTCATTATCAAAAGTTTAACCCTTGCATATTTAGGAGTTCCCATGTGGGTATAGTCAGAATAATTGTTATTTTCGTAAAATCAATCCCTGAATGTATTGGTAACCGTGCAGTGGCCTTGCAGTGGTGCTACATGAAGCCACAAATAGTTAAGGTTGAAAAGTTCATCAAATAGACAAATATAATACCTAACTCAGCCGGTGACAGGTAAATAATGAATGGAAAAATCGTTGAGTTGGAAATTAATTTGGGATGAAGTGTCTTGCTCAAGGACGCAATGTGGTTGCCACAGGTGGGATTCGAACCGAGGACTTCTTGGATTGCAACAATCATCTCTACCTTCTGAGCCACCATGCTCTCGTAATATGCAGTAATAGAGCTCTTTATGTGTACTTGTGTGATTATAAATGAATAATATTAACGTGGATACGGTTCCACTGAATCAACTTGTACAGTATAATGGATTAATGGTCAGTTTACTTGCAACTTCTAAGTGATGAGAGAGGAAAACAACATACTGTGGGGAAAACCAAAATGTTTTGTGGTCATTTCTGGCAACTAAATTGTCTGAAATTTTCTGGCATATTGGCCGAAAAATCGGCTCCTTCCTGACTCTGGGGTGGGTTGGGGCACAGTCCATCATGAAACCCCGGCCCGTACGCCCATAATTCATATGTACTAATTTTTTCCAAAGCACAAAGGACATCGCTTGTTCTGCTTTCTATGAAAACATTCTGTAATTATTGAAGAGCAAATTTTGTGTTAAATGTTTTGGTGTCCTGCTGTATTTCAAATATCTGTTTTGGCTGCATAAAAACTAGTAGCATCACAAAAACTTTGATTTCCACTAAATTTTCTGTTTTCAAAACTGATCGATAGTTTTGTGTACAATACAGTTTGCCTTTTCACATTAAAAAGTTGGGAAAGCCCATAATTTGTCCAACAAATTACAATTCTCTAGTGTTTTTTTTTAGGCTTTCCCAAACACAGTTTGGGAAAGACTATTGTTATTCTTCTTTTTCAAAATTTTTCTTCTCTATTTTTTTTTTTATTTCTAATAGGTGGATCTATTGTTATTGCATTTTTCTTTTTTTTTTTTTTTAATTTTTTTTTTCATTTCACCGAATCTTGTCTGACGGATTATGTGAAAATGGTCAGTACGATTTTGCTGAAATTCGGCACATCTGTAGAGCAGCATGCAAAGTTTCTCACTTGGGTCATGGCATTTCCTAAGTTTTTCGTTTTCTGCCAAAATCGTACAAAATGTAGCCAAAATGTCACATTTTGCCACAATTCTCAAAAATGCTCTGGGCGATTTGGCCAAAACGCTCCTAGTGTTTGAAGCATGTGCACCTGCATCTGTCTGCATAGGCAGTATTACCCACGTTGACCCTGTTTTGCCACAAATGTCACCCGAAAATACATTTTTGGCGAAAATTGCCAACATTCACATGCGATTTCTCAGCACTGCAACCACATATTCTCAAACCACGTCCAGTGAGAAGATTGGGCATTCATCCAAGAACAATTTTGCTGTTATATGTTTTATTCATAGTTTTAGCTTTCCCTCAGTTTTCGGGACTTGAATCAGTGGACCCTAAAAGTCTACCTAAAATTCGCTCATTTTGAGTTAAGTTTTCTTGCACTTTGGAATGGAATATCGAAAAATAATTTACATGTCCGCATTCACAATTGCCTACCGATCATATTTGCTGTTGTAAGTTTGGTTGTAAAGTTTAACCCTATGCCCATTCGGGTTGCCTAAAAGTAGATACTGTCCAAGAAAACTTCATTTTTTTAGAATTTGGTAACTTTAAGTGTCAACTTACTCCATATCTAATTGATTGAGCACTGTATGTTTTTTATGGCTGCATGCAGCTGTCAAAGTATAACAACTTTTGTTCTATATATTATTATAAAAAGTTTAACCCTTGGCAGATTTGGGAGCTCCCATAAGGGTACTGTCGGAATAATTCCTGTTTTTGCCAACTTTCACATGTTTTATTGAAAGTTTTACTCTTCACCCAGTTTTCGGGCCTTGAATTGGAGTACCCTCAAATTCTTTTGAAAAGTTGTTCACTTTGCTGGTATAATATTGCTCAAGCATTGTTATCAGCAAGTTTCAAATGTGATTGACAACAGGTATTTATTTGTGTAACTTTGTAAGTGAACAGCATTCTCCAGATACTGTTCTTCTTATTTGTTAGAGAGTACAGCCTGAAAAACTGCACTTTTCAAAATACTCATTAACCGTCTTTTACTGATTTTTATTCCAACAAACCAATATTGCTATAATGCTGTTGATTTCTAACTTAACCCTGCAAGCGTCGTAACAGAGAATTAGATATAGATTTCCAGCAAATATGGCTGGAATAATATGAAATACGGTCTGTCAGTGTGTATGCCAACCTACCTGCCTGACAGCAAGCGCGCCCTGAATTCGATTTTAACCATTCACCAGTCATTTCTGTGTGAAAGGGTAGAGTCGGAAGAGTTGTCAGAAATGCCCACCTGCCCTGACTTCAACATTAACCATCCAACAGTCATGCCAATGTGAAAGAGAACGGTCTGTTAACCCTTTTGTTACTGATTTCTTAATTGCAACAGAATAGATAAATGTGTGGTGACACTATTTCCTGAGCAGTATTGCTATGATTTCTAACTTAACCCCGTGCACATGGTTTCCGAGAAGAAGAAATGGATTTTCAACAATTATGGCTGGAATATTATGAAATGCAGTCTGTCAGTCTGTCTGCCTACCTACCTGCTTGTCAGCAGGCCTGTCCTGACTTCGATTTTAACCATTCACCTGTCATGCCTGTGTGAAAGAGGACAGTCGGAAGACTTGTTACAAATGCCTGCCTGCCTGCGAGCCAGCCCGAAAAAGCCTGCTAAACCGCCCGCCAGCCTACCTGCCTGCCCTGGCTTTGACATCAACCATACAACATTCATGCCAGTGTGAAAGAGAACAGTAGGTTAACCCTCTTTTACTGATTTTTTTGCAACAGAATTGATAAATGTGTGCTCGCACTATTTCCTAAGCAATATTGCTGTTAAGCTGTTGATTTCTAACTTAACCCTGTACATGTGGTTTCCGAGAAGTAGATATGGATTTCCAGCAATTATGGCTGGAATAATATGAAATGCAGTTTATCAGTCTGTCTGCCTACCTACCTGCCTGACAGCAAGCAGGCCCTGACTTCGAGTTTAAGCATTCACCTGTCATGCCTGTGTGAGAGTACAGTTGGAAGAGTTGTTAAAAATACCTGCCTGCCTTCCCCCCAAAAAACCTGCCCTGACTTTCTCACTAACCATACCACATTCATGCTAGTGTGAAAGAGCACAGTCGGTTGACCCTCTTTTACTGTTTTTAATTGCAACGGAATTTAACCCTGAGTTTAACCCTTTTTAACTTGTTTTATTCTAAATTTTAACTTTCACCCAGGTTTGCTGTTGTAAGTTTGTTTGTAATGTTTAACCCTATAGCCATTCTGGTTACCTAAAAGTAGGTAAAGTCCACTGTCCCAATGTGCCAATATTTAAAGCTGAACAGTTCGTTAAATACACAAAAATAATGCCAAACTCGGCTGAGGACAGGTAAATAGTGAGTCGAAACATCATTGCATTGGGATTAGAGTAGAGACAATTCATCCCCTCGGTTTCCACGTGATCCACTTTGTTCCCACGTGGTCACGCCACTCGACAAAGATAGTAACCTGTCGTGCAGGGATAGTAGAACAATTTCTGAAGATTTTGTGTAGCTGCCTTCGGTGGTCCTGACACAGTGGGCCTATGAGCGGAGTTTGCTGTCTGTTTTTATGTCACATTAGCCAAACTACCGTTTTTTTCGCCCTTAACTGATGCATGATTTCTGTCCTCTTTTCATTTTTGGCAATTATCTGATTGTTACCAGCGTGTCGGGGCCCATTTGGCTCCAGTGTACAAGATGCATTTTTCAGTCACCAGCATCTCTCTATTTCTCGCGCTGACCCCTTTTCGCCACAAAATTCCAACTTTTGTTCTATACGTTATTATAAATAGTTTAACCCTTGACAGATTTGGAAGCTCCCATGAGGGTACTATTGAAATAATTGCTGTTTTCGCCAACTTTCATATGCGATTTATCAACACTGGAGACATATTTTCTCAAAGTTTTTTCCATGAGAAGATAGGGCGTACATCCTAGAACATTTTTGCTGTGATATGTTTTATTCAAAGTTTTAGTCTTCACCCAGTTTTCGGGCCTTGAATTTGAGTACCCTAAAATTCTTTTTAAAAGTGTTTCACTTGGCTGCTGTACATTATAAATTCCCCAAACCTCCTATCAGTAAGTGTCAAGCTGTAATTGACAACAGATGTTTTGTTTTATTTGTGTAATATGATTTTAACTGACCAGCATTCTCCAGATGTTGTTTTTCCTATTTGATAGAGGGTACTGCCTGAAAAATTGCACTTTTCAAAATATTCATTAACTCTCTTTTACTGATTTTTATTGCAACAAAGAAATATTGCTATAATGCTGTTGATTTCTAACTTAACTCTGCACACTTGGTTACAGAGAAGTAGATATGGATTTCCAACAAGTATGGCTGGAATAATATGAAATACGGTCTGTCAGTGTGTATGCCTTCTGACGTGCCTGACAGCAAGCACGCCCTAAATTTGATTTCAATCATTCACAAGTCATTTCTGTGTGAAAGGCTAGAGTCGGAAGAGTAGTCAGAAATGCCCGCCTGCCCTGACTTCAATATTAACCATGAAACAGTCATGCCAGTGTGAAAGAGAACAACCTGTTAACCCTCTTTTGCTGATTTTTTATTGCAACAGGATTGATAAATGTGTGGTGACACTATTTCCTAAGCAGTATTGCGATGATGCTCTTGATTTTTAATTTAACCCTGTACACATAGTTTCAGGGAAGTAGATATGGATTTTCAGCAATTATGGCTGGAATATTATGAAATTCAGTCTGTCAGTCTACCTACCTGCCTGCCAGCAAGCCCGTCCTGACATTTGTAAGAGTTGTTAGAAATACCTGCCTGCCTGCCTGCCTGCCTGCCTGCCTGCCTGCAGTCTGTCTGTCAGTCTGTCTGCCTATCTACCTGCCTAACGTAAAGCCTACCCTGACTTCAATTTTAACCATTCAACAGTCATGCCTGTGAGAAAGAGAACAGTTGGAAGAGTTGTTAGAAATGCCTGCGCGTCAGCTGTCCCGCACGCTTGCCTGCATCTGCCTGCCCGACTGCCTGTGCCTGCCTGCCTGCCTGCATGTGCACCCACCTGTGTGCCTGCCTGATCCTGCCTGCGCACCTGTCTGTGCTTACCAGTGCCTCCCTGCCTGCGCCTGCGCCTGCGCACAGTCTCTGTTTATCTACCTGCCTGACATCAAGCCAGCCCTGACTTCGATTTTAACTATTCACCAGTCACGCCTGTGTGAAAGAGTACAGTCGGAAGAGTTGTTAGAAATGCCTGCGCGCCTGCCTTCCTGTCTGCACGCCTAACTGCTCTTGCCCAAGTCTGCATGCCTGCCTTCTTGTGCCTGCCTGTCTGTGCCTGCCTGTCTGCACTAGATGCCTGCGCACAGTCTGTCTGCGTATCTACCTGCCTAACATCAAGCCTGCCCTGACTTCGATTTTAACCATTCAACAGCCATGCCTGTGTGAAAGAGTACAGTTGCCTGCCTGCCTGTGCGCCTGTCTGCTCAGTCTGAGCCTGCCTGCCTGTGCTTGCCTGCCTGCCTACTGCCTGCCCGCGTCCGCTGCCTGATTGTGCTCATTCACTTGTCTTCCACTTTGGAATGGAATATAGAAAATGTTTTGCATGTACGTATTCACAATTGCCTACTGAGCATACTTGCTGTTGTAAGATTTGTTGTAAAGTTTAACACTATGCCCATTCTAGTGTCATAAAGATAGGTCCCATCCAAAAAAAAACCATTTTCATTTCAAGTGACAATTTACTCCATACCCTAATTGATTCAGTGCTGAATGTTTTCTATGCACCAGAAACTCTGTCAAGCTGTGATTGATGATCTTTGGAAACTGATCTAGATGCTTTATTTATTTATGCTATCCTTTATAGCTGACCAGTATTCATTCTCCAGACAACTTTTTCATTTTATCACTTATACAAATGATTTGAATATCACTGTGACTTGTGTAGCCCTTTCAAGATAATTTGCTTGACAGCAAGCCCGCCCTGACTTCAATTTTAACCACTGCCCTGTCATGCCTGTGTGAAAGAGTACAGTCGTAAGAGTTGTTAGAAATGCCTGCCTGCCTGCTTGCCTGCCAGTCCAAAAAAGCCAGCTAAACCACCTGCCAGCCTACCTGCCTGCCCTGGCGTCGGCATTAACCATACAACATTCATGCCAGTGTGAAAGAGAACAGTAGGTTAACCCTCTTTTACTAATTTTTATTGCAACAGAATTGATAAATGTGTGCTCGCACTATTTCCTGAGCAATATTGCTGTGATGCTGCTGATTTCTAACTTAACCCTGTATGTGTGGTTACAGAGAAGTAGATATGGATTTTCCAGCAATTATGGCTTGAATAATATGAAATGCAGTTTATCAGTCTGTCTGTCTGCCTACCTACCTGCCTGACAGTCAGCAGGCCCTGACTTCGAGTTTAACCATTCACCTGTCATGCCTGTGAGAGTACAGTTGGAAGAGTTGTTAAAAATATCTGCCTGCCTTCCCTAAAAAAGATTGAATACCCACCAGCCTGCCTGTCTGCCCTGACTTCGACATTAACCATACCACATTCATGCCAGTGTGAAAGAGCAGTCGGTTAACCCTCTTGTACTGATTTTTATTGCAACAGAATTTAACCCTGAATTTAACCCTTGCAGATTTGAGAGTTCCCATAAGGGTACTGTCAGAATAATTGTTGTTTTCGCCAATTTTCACCGGCGATTTCTCAACACTGCAAAAATATTTTCTCAATGCATTTCCCATGAGAAGATAGGGCGTTCATCCAAAATCAGTTTTGCTGTGATATGTTTGATTCAAAGTTTCAACCTTCACCCAGTTTTGCTGTTGTAAGTTTGTTTGTAATATTTAACCCTATGCCCATTCTGGTTACCTAAAAGTAGGTACCGTCCAAGAAAACTCCAATTTTTTTAGAATTTGAGTATCAATTTACTCCATTTCTAATCGATTGACTGCTATTATTATTGGTGGTTGCTTGCAGCAGTCAAAGTTTAAGTGACGATTTACTCCATTCCTAATTGATTAAGCACTGAATGTTTTCTGTGGCTGTATGCAGCAGCCATAGTATGACAACTTTTGTTTTATATGTCATTATTAAAAGTTTAACCCTTGGCAGATTCAAGACTGCTCTATCGGTACAGTCAGAATAATTTATATTTTCATAAAATTACTAAATATTGATAAGCATGCAGTGGCGGTTTGGAATAGAATATCCGAAAATGCTGTCGAAATTTGGATTCACAGTTCAATTCTAAGAATATTTTCTGTCATAAGGTTATGGTAAAGTTTAACGCAATCCCTGTCTCGGATGCATAAAGATAGGTGCTGTCGGAAAAAACTCTCATTTTTTCAGAATTTCGCAGGTTTAAGTGACAATTTACACCATTCCTAATTCATTGAGCACTGAATGCAGCAAGCATAGCATGATAACTTCTGTTTTATACATAAATATTAAAAGTCTAAACTTTGGCAAATTTACGAGTTCCCATGTGGGTACAGTCGGAATAATTGTTATTTTCGTAAAACCAGTCCCTGCTGAACATATTGGTAAACCTGCAGTGGCGTTTCAGTGGTGGAAGACAAAGCCGCAAAGAGTTAAGGTTGAAAAGTTCATCAGATTGCTTTTTCCATCATTTTGGAAAAGGGTCAATTTCAAACACTTTTCGTGTACATATTCACAATTGACTACTGAGCATATCTGCTGCTGTAAGTTTGGTTGTAAAGTTTAACCCTACCCCATTCTGGTTGCATAAAAGTAGGTACCGTCCAAAAAAACTCCAATTTTTTCAGAATTTGGTAAGTTTAGGTGACGATTTACTCCATTTTTAATTGCTAGAGCTCTGAGTGTTTTCTATAGCTGCTTGCAGCAGTCAAAGTATGACAAATTTTGTTCTATATGTTATTATTAAAAGTTTAACTCTTGGCAGATTTGAGACTTCCCATAAGGGTACTGTCAGAATATTTGTTATTTTCGCCAACTTCAAGAGCAAATTTTTCTAATTACAAGGTAGTAGTAATAATTATTTTGGTATGGCTAGATGCAACAATGATTGTGGAAGAAAGTTACTGTTTACTTCTTAATCTCAGATTTAACCCTCTAGCACAATTAGGTCGAGAATAAGAGTACCATTTGAAAATGCCAAAATTAGCCATTTTTGGTTGCCTTTTCTATCATTTTGGAAAGGGTTAATTTCAAACAATTTTCATGTACGTATTCACAACTGACTATCAAGCATATTTGCTGTTGTTAGTTTGGTTGTAAAGTTTAACCCTATCCCATTCTGGTTGCATAAAAGTAGGTACCGACCAAAACATTTCCAATTTTTTCAGAATTTGGTAAATTTAGGTGGCGATTTACTTCATTTTTAATTGTTTGAGGTTTGAATGTTTTCTATAGCTGCTTGCAGCAGTCAAAGTATGACACATTTTGTTCTATATGTTATTATTAAAAGTTTAACCCTTGGCAGATTTGAGACCTCCCATAAGGGTACTGTCAGAATAATTGTTATTTTCGCAACGTTTACATGCACTTTCTCAGCACTGGAGCCATATTGTCTCAAAACCTTATCCATGAGAGGATTGGGCCTTCATCCAAGAACAATTTTGCTGTTATATATTTTATTCAATGTTTTAACCTTCACCCAGTTTTCGGGCCTTGAATTTGAGTGCCCTAAAATTTTTCATAAAATTGGCTAATTTGGAGCTCACTTTTCTTCCATTTTCGAAAGGAATATCGAAAAATGCTTTACATGTTCGTATTGACAATTGCCTACCGAGCATATTTGCTGTTGTAAGTTTGGTTGTAAAGTTTAACCCTATGCTCGTTCTGTTTGCATAAAGATAGGTGCAGTCCAAAAAAACTCTCGTTTTCAGAATTTGGTAAGTTTAAGTGACGATTTACTCAATTCCTAATTGATTGAGCGCTGAATGTTTTCTATGGCTGTATGCAGCAGTCATAGTATGACAACTTTTGTTTTATATGTCATTATTAAAAGTTTAACCATTGGCAGATTCGAGACTGCCCATATGGGTACGGTTGGAATAATTTAAATTTTCATAAAATCACTGAATATTGATAAGTGTTCAGCCGTAGTTTGAAATAGAATATCCGAAAATCTTTCGAAATTCGGATTCACAGTTCAATTTCAAGAATATTTTCTGTTATAAGGTTGCTGTATAGTTTAACGCAATTCCTGTCTCAGATGCATAATGGTAGATGCCATCGAAAAAACTAATTTTTTCAGAATTTCGTAAGTTTAAGTGACAATTTACTCCATTCCTAATTCATTGAGCGCTGAATGTTTTCTATGCCTGCATGCAGCAAGCATAGCATGACAATTTCTGTTTTAAATGTCATTATCAAAAGTTTAACCCTTGGCATATTTAGGAGTTCCCATGTGGGTATAGTCGGAATAATTGTTATTTTCGTAAAATCAATCCCTGAATATATTGGTAACCGTGCAGTGGCCTTTCGGTGGTGCTTCATGAAGCCGCAAAGAGTTAAGGTTGAAAAGTTCATCAAATAGACAGATATAATGCCTAACTCAGCCTGTGACAGGTAAATAATGAATGGAAAAGTCGTTGAGAATAAAGTAGGGACGAATCATGCCCTCGGTTTCCACCTCATCCACGGTATTTCCACGTGGTCTCGGCACTTGACAAATATACTAAACTGTCGGGCATGGACAGTAGAAAACATTCTGAGAATTTCAAGTTGCTGCCTTGCATGATCGGGACATAATTGGCATATATCCGACATTGCATCTGTTCAATTTGAATGTCAAATTAGCCAGATGACGGCTTTTTCTCCACTGGATCGAGTTGTCAGTTTCTGCCAGGACGGTCTAAAATAAGCAGTTTAACTCAAAACTTTCTGTCCCATATGAATGTGCGAATATTTAAAGCTGAACAGTTCATCAAATAGACAGAAATAATGCCAAACTCGACCGGTGATAGGTAAATAGTGAATGGAAATGGCATTGCATTTGGAATAGAGTAGGGACGAATCGTCCCTGCAGTTTCCACGCGATCCACGTTGTTCCCACGCAGTCACGCCACTTGGCAAAGATACTGTCCTGTCAAGCAGAGATAGTAGAACAACTTCTGAAGATTTCGTGTATCTGCCTTCACTGGTCTGGACGCAGTGGGCGTATGATCGACACTGCTATCTGTTCAATTTTAATGTAAAATTACCGCCTTTTCTTCATTAACCCATGTGCGATTTCTGTCCATTTTTCATTTTTGGCAATTATCTAACTGTTATTCAAGAACAATTTTGCTGTTATATGTTTTATTCCAAGTTTTAACCCTCACCCAGTTGTCAGGCCTTGAACTGGAGTATCCTCAACTTGAACATGTTCATTCAAATAGCAAGATTCAAGATTAGTCCATGTCTCTTTTCAGACACTCAGTCTGTGATTGATGTTCATACATTAAGAGCATAATATTATACACTAAAATCACCACACAAATATTTCAAAATTAACCACTATTGAGCACAAATGATATGAATATATCATTTTATCTTCAAGATTTACTAACTTCAAGAGCAAATTTCTCATAATTGCGAGGTTGTTGTACAATGCTTGCAGAAGAATGTTACTGTTTAGTTTTTAATCTCATCTTTAACCCTCAAGCAAATTAGGGTAAGAGTACCATCCGAAAATGCCAAAATTAGCTAACTGTGGTTGCATCTTCCTGTCATTTTCGAAAGGGTTAATTATAAACACTTTGTTTTGCTATAGGTAGAGATGCCTAATGAACAAATCCTCTGCTGTAAGTTATGCTTTGGGGCTAAACACAACATAAGCTTTGGCCATGTAAAGAATAGTACTGTCAGAAAAAAAAATTGATTTTCAGTGAATTTTGTGCACATCTGTAATCATTTCCTCTAATTGCAAGGTTGGTGTAACAATTATTTTGGTATGGATAGATGCAGCAATGATTGTAGAAGAAAGTTACTGTTTACTTTTTAATCTCAAGATTTAACCCCCAAGCAAAATGAGGGCGTGAATAAGAGAACTGTGAGATAATGCCAAAATTAGCCAACTTTGGATGCTTTTTGTCTATCATTTTGGAAATGGTTAATTTCAAACACTTTGCTTTGCTATATGTAGTTTGCATTTTCACATTAGAAAGTTGGGAAAGCCTGTAATTTGTCCAACAAATTACAATTCTCTAGTTTGTTACTTATTATTGCTTTTATTTTTAACAATGACTTGAACAAACTTGAATCTGACTCCCCTAAGGATGCTGTATAACAAATATTCAGAAATTTTGATTGTGGATTTAAAGTGTTTTTTTTAAACAATATTCCTCACATTTCAGAAAGATCACATATTAACCCACATACCTGATTTAAACAAACCTGAATCTGAACACCCTCCCCCATAAGCAAGCCTGAAAATAAGCAATCTGACATTTCCAGAATGAGGTCCCCAGAGGGTGAATTTGCTGATGCTATCCCATGCAGTGGGACTATTTATCCTCTGGGTACCTCTTTCTGTTTTGGTATGAGACCCTGATTCAGATTGAGGTTCACAGAAGTAAATTTGGTGATGCTCTTTTTCTCTTGTTACATTCAGTTAAATTTTTGCATCTGATAAAGAGCCAAAATATGAACCAAGGGACTTGATTTGAACAAACTTTGATTTGACTCTCATAAACATGCTGTATACCAAATATCAAAAGATTCTAATGGGTGGGTTGGAAGAAGAATATTTTCAAACAATATTCCTCATTTTGCACTAAGTTAAAATTTGAGCTTCCACAGGAGCCCACTTATGAACGTAGGTTCAAATCGGCCTATTATAACTGAAGTTTTGGATACCTAAACTCTTTCCCCTCTCAGAACTAAAAATATTGCCCCTCAAATTTCTCTTGAATAAACGTTGGTGGACACCTCAAAAGGAGGCTGAATATCATACATAAGTTAATTTTTTAAGGCCAAAAATTAAACTTTTTAATTATTCAGGAATTTGCCTTGCAAGTGTTGTCACCTAGTCACATTAAATAAAGGTTTACTACAGAAAAGATGAAGATAATTTAGTTCTTCATCAGATATATCGAAGGCGATCCCTTGAAAGGAATATATATATTATTTGACTAACATACTAAACACATGCAGTGTATACTTTAACTCTTAAACCGCTGAGTATTTTCAAAATATTTTTCACCAAATCTAATCATGGCTGCTGTGAAGCAGACATGATTAGATTTGCTGATAAAATTTATCTATATTTAACTCAAGAAATCATTGGTCAAAAAGTCCTTCCATTTACAGAGAGACATTTGGTTGAATGTGCCCAAACTATACTTATTTTAGTTGCAAGAGATTTGATGGCCTGGGCAGGAATATCTGCCTGCAGTATGCAAGGAGTTAAATTTTACTATGCAGAAAAAACAAGGGCAATTCCCCCCTAATTCCTACAAAGACAATAACTTGCAAAGAAATACTTAGAAGCAACCAGTTTGAAATTCTCTTCATAATTTTATCACAATCCCATTCATGACATTATCTCCATAAAGCCATATATTAAATTTGGACAAAAATCTTAAATAATTTTCTGTACAATGTGATGACAAGAAATGGTAATATGATGAAAAGAAATTTCAAGTTCAACAAGGGGATTAACTCCCAAAGAAATACTTGGACACAGCTGATTCGCAATCCGATTCATATTACCACCAAAGAGCTATACATTAAATTTTGAAAGACAATCTTAAATAGTTTTCTTTGAAATATGATGACAGAAAAGGTAATGTTATGACAAGGAAGTCAAAGTGCAATTAATTAATTTAGATCTGCCCTGGTTGCAAATGTAATCGACCAATGTCGAATTGTTGGACAACAGAAGGATCTGATGATTAAAAAGATGGGGAATCCACTGCCGGAAACTCAGAAGAAGAGCAAGAAACTCCTTCTGGTTGATGTGAAGAGCTGCCTGATCCTGGTCCCAAACTCTGTGATGGGAAAGACCTAAAGGATCCAACGTCGTGCCCCATCTGAGATCGCAGGCATCTGCCATCAGAACACGATCGGATGTGGGCAAGTCCAACAGAACTCCCTGCGTAATCCACTGAATATCCATTCAGGGAAGAAGGTGAGGACTGAGAGATGATAGTAACTGAAGCACCAGATCCAGAGGATCGACATTCCGTCTCCAACGACTGAGCAAAAAGTGTTGGAGAGGTCTGACATGCAGCAGACCTAAAGGAATGAGATCTGCCACCGAACCAGAGACTGCACAGCCAGAAAATACTCTTAGCTGTCACGGATGTGGACTGGGTCAGAGTCAGGGCGAAAGCCGAGAGACTCACTGCCCTCGCCCGGGGAACCACCACTATATTCAGCTGAGTTACAGAAGGCCATCCCCAGATTACAAAATGACTGACAAGGGACCAGGTTCGACTTCTCCTCATTGACTCTGAGCCCTAGCGATGAGAGCAGGCTCAACAGTGTGTCGACATCGGACTCCAGAAGAGCAGCATTGGAGTGTCTCTGAAGGATGTCGTCCAGTTTCACCGAAGTAGTCACCCTGGACTGTGTGCGATGGAAAGCGTGACATGTGACATCAGTCAGGTGAAGGCCCAAGAAGGCAGGTTGAGGTCGAAAGGCATGGCCTTGAACTGGTAAACTCGCCCCAGAAAAGCGAACCTGTGATACTTTTGTGATGTCTGATGAATCAGAACGTGAAAGTAAGCATCTTGCAGGTCAATGCTGGAAGCAAAATCTCCCTGATGAATCGAGAAGTGAACCGACCTGAAAGTCTCCATGCTGAACTTGGGAGCATGGATAGACTGGTTCAGGCTACTCGATAACCGGTCTGAGTTGGACGTCCTTCTTCGGCACCAAGAACAGGCTGGAATAAACTCCTACTGAATGAATGTTCTTGACGATCTCAATTGCACTCTTTGACAGGAGATTGTCTATCTTCATGAACAAAAGTTCCTGACGTGAACCGTCTGAAGGTACTTGGGTTGGAAGCAGCACCCTCGACAGAGTGGGGTTCCTCCGAAAGGATATCCACAGACCGGACCGAACAACATCTAACACCCAAGGATTGGATATGATCGTGGCCCAACGGTCTGCAAACTATGATATCCTTCCTCCAACCTGGGACGAATGGAGGCAAGGACCTTCATTTCGAGTCCTGGGAAGGCCCGGTGAGAGGGGAAACCACCTCCTCTGCTAGTAGAAGGATCCTGAGACCTCCCTCTGGTCTGCCAATGCTTACCCTTACCACTTAAGAAGAAGAAGCAGAAGTATCAGCCCTTGGCTCCACAGAGGAAGCAGAAGGGCGTTTGTTTGGCTTGGAATGGCCCAGCCTCCAACAGAAGGCGGATCAAGCTTGTGAAGCAGCAGCTGATCTTTGGAATGATGCAGGACGTCATCTCAGACATGGAATCATGGAATAGTCGTGGACCCACCAAAGAAGCGGATCAAAGAGCAGCACGCTGCGCTTCAGGAAGGAAATGGCTGATGTCCAACACAGCGGCCCCGAGAACTAATTCCAAATTAGTCGTCTTACAGGCATGCATGTGAGTAAGATGTAGGTGTGTCTTACAGATCACATCTAAAGGAACCAGTATGTTGTCAAACTTATCTGGAGGCAGATAAGCAGCCAAGGCAGAGATGGCATGATCCAAGAGCGAAAGCATGCATAGCATCTCTTTGGATAAGCCCAATAGGGACTCCAATGTTGCCATAGGAATAATGGCTGACTTGGATTTGAAAAGCCAGAGGGAGGAGGAGTCCTGTCAAAGTCTGGCAGTCCGAAGGATTGGCGGAATCATAGGAACAATAATGCACAGGGGCAAAAAGGTATCAGCCCGAGTGAAGAATGAAGTCTTTATAGTCTTGGAACTCAGCTTAAGAGTGCAATGCTGCAAAAGCTTTGACCACCTGTACCGATTGGTATGGTCGAAGCACCCAGAAGCAGGTTGCCTGGCTGAAACCTCCGGCTGGTCTGACGGTCTGAGTTCCAGAAGGAACTCAAACACAAAGTCAAGCACCACTCCCAAGTTGGAAGACTGATGGCTCTCGACGTCAGGTGTATCAGACCCACCCCCTGATTCAGAAGTCACATAGCTCATCTCGGGCATACCAACCGATGCCTCCCATGGTGTAGGAACACCAGGTGGATCAGAAAACAGCCTGCTTCCTATCCAGGGAGGTGGTGCTGCGGAGGGTGCCTGGAAGCTACTAGTAGCCTCACTGGAGGCAATGGGAAGGTTCTTGGAAAGAACCTGCGTGAGCAAGGAGAGGGCCTCCCTAAGCTCACAGCCCGTATCTGCCGGTTCAACATGTGAACGACCTGGCAAAGTGGCATTGCATGTGATTCTCTTAACAGTGAAGGGTCATAATCCTCAAGAACACCCAACACAGGGTGAATCCCTGCAGATCCCTGCAGGGATAAGCCGAGGCCAGCTGAAATGGAGACCAATGATGTCACACTGACGGAGCAGCAGCAGGAGCGGATACATCAGTAGCTGTTGACAAAGGCAAAAAGCGGAGAGAGCAACCAAGCTTGGCTCCAAAGGAGAAGTCACAACCCTAGTGACAGCCTCAGATGTCAATTGGAGGGAGAGAGCAGTCCAAGAACCAGGCATAGCTTCACCAGAAAGTCAGCAGCTACCGCGGTATCCATGCCAGAAAAAGACTGCAAAACCCCCATCGAGGGGGTAGAACTCTCTCAAGACAGAGTCGGTTTGGGAGGCCCCAAACAACTGCTTTCACCTTTCTGCTTGCATGGGAGGAACAGCCACATGCCTGAACTACACGATAGACAGAAGCCCAAACCGTGGAGAACCAAGAACTATACCGCCCATGGGGTCTTTCAACGGAACACCCATATCAATTGGAGCATGCTAAGGCAACAAACAGCATCCACAAGGAATAGTCCCAGGCATAACTGGTGAGAGCAATGTAGAAGGGAAGGTGAACCCAAAGACAAATAAATCAGGACACCCCCAGCTACCAGAGTAAGTTGGCAGGATATAAATGCCTGATGGGAACATAAAAGAACCCCAACAGCCAAAAAGGGAAAAACTGGCAGAAATTCGACCCTCAACAGAGGGGAGAAAAGCTGCCACAATAGTCCCATGGTGACACCAAACTCAGATAAATGCAAAACCCCGAGGGTTAGCATTAATGTCAATTTAATGAACAAGAGACTGAAGCAGCACAGTATGCAAATATCGGATGCAAAATCGGTGTCGAGAAAAGACATATATCACGACAAATAATGAGAATAATCCAGAGAATATACAAAAACACAGCCCTGGATGGTGAAGCAACAGCTATGATTCAACAATACAGAACAGGAACATCGTCAACATCGACTCAAAAGGCATCACTATTGATAAGCAAAATCAAAGCACATCTTCACGAGATGGCAGAAGAAACAAGAAGGATGCCAACACCCTATAGCTCACCAACATTCCTCTTTAATAGTAACTTTGGCAAACACAAGAACTGTATCAAACAGGCTCATAACATGTGACAAAGCTGACCTAAACACAACCTCTTAAAAGTAAAACACAGAAACTGACATAAACACTAAGTTAAACATGAAATTCTGAGCTAAACAGAAAATTAAACACAACTAAAAATGTCAAGAAAAATGTTTAAAATGCAGAGTATGAGGGGTTAATCATGAAAGAGGAACATGTATGATGAATATAAGTGCCATGGGAAGAGAAGGAGCACAGCAGCTGACCTAAACACTAAGTTAAACATGAAATTCCGAGCTAAACATAAAACTAAACGCAACTAAAAATGTCAAGAAAAATGTTTAAAATGCAGAGTATGAGGGGTTAATCATGGAACAATGATACTGAGGAACATGTGTGATGAACATAAGTGCCATGGGAAGAGAAGGAGCACAGCAGCTGACCCAAACACTAAGTTAAACATGAAATTCCGAGCTAAACAGAAAACTAAATACAACTAAAAATGTTGAGAAAAATGTTTAAAATGCAGCGTATGAGGGGTTAATCATGGAACAATAACACTGAGGAACACGTATGATGAATATAAGTGCCATGGGAAGAGTAGGAGCACAGCAGCTGATGTAAACACTCAGTTAAACATGAAATTCTGAGCTAAACAGAAAACTAAACGCAACTAAAAATGTCAAGAAAAATGTTTAAAATGCAGAGTATGAGGGGTTAATTATAAAACAATGATATTGAGGAACATTTATGATGAAAATAAGTGCCATGGGAAGAGAAGGAGCACAGAAGCTGACCTAAACACTAAGTTAAACATGAAATTCTGAGCTAAACAGAAAATTAAACGTAACTAAAAATGTAAAGAAAAATGTTTAAAATGCAGAGTATGAGAGGTTAATCATGGAAAATGATACTGAAGAACATGTATGATGAATATAAGTGCCATGGGAAGAGAAGGAGCACAGCAGCTGACCTAAACACTAAGTTAAACATGAAATTCCGAGCTAAACAGACAACTAAACGCAACTAAAAATGTCAAGAAAAATGTTTAAAATGCAGGGTATGAGGGATTAATCATGGAACAATGATACTGAGGAACATGTATGATGAATATAAGTGCCATGGGAAGAAAAGGAGCACATCAGCTGACCTAAACACTTAGTTAACCATGAAATTCTGTGCTAAACAGAAAACTAAACGCAACTAAAAATGTAAAGAAAAATGTTTAAAATGCAGCGTATGAGGAGTTAATCATGGAACACAGATACTGAGGAACATGTATGATGAATATAAGTGCCATGGGAAGAGAAGGAGCACAGCAGCTGACCTAAACACTTAGTAAAACATGAAATTCTGAGCTAAACATAAAACTAAACGCAACTAAAAATGTTTAAAATGTAGGGTATGAGGAGTTAAATCATGGTAGAATGATAATAATCATCATATAGCAGCATTATAAAGGCCATGATATGGAAATAGGGCAAGTAAGTGACCAAAACAGAAGCTTTAACATTATTGGACACATACGCTGACACCAACCGATCGAGCCATGCCATAAGCTCACACAACTAAAGATGGTGAGCTAAAAAGAATGACACATTCATTATATGTCTGCGCACTGGTACAAGAATCCATGGATTAGTACAGAGAAGAGTGTCTGGGAGTGCAGTGGGATCACGGTAACCAGTTCTTGTCAGATCACCAAAGTTAACCAACGCTGAACGCGGTTAGTAGTTGGATGGGTGACCATTTCAGCGACTGATTCGTGCTTCCGCAGTGCGTCCTTGGGCAAGGAACTTAACCCCGATTGCCTACATGGGGGCACGATGACGCTGTGTACTAAGGCTTACTGCACGTCGATGGTGCGCATGTATTCAACCAATCTAACCCTGCCTGTGCCTCGGTGCAGAGTTCAGAGTTACAATGTTGGGGAGCTGACAGCTGCTCGTGGTTCTCTCTAGGTACTCCGGCTTCCTCCACCCGTAAAACTGTCACAGGCATGATGTGACCCTGGCTGTTAATGTGTTGTTAAACCCTAATAAATAATAAATAAATAATAAGAAGAGTGTCCCCTACTGGGTGTGCATCGATTGCAATCAACCCGGTTTTGGCTTATATTTTCTTGGTGCTTTTGCACCACTTTTTCTTTCCCAAATTGCTTGAGAAAGAACAAATAGACAGTATATTTCCAAATTAGGGACTTCCACTGTAGTGCAAGCCTGTTATAAACAGTTGTGAGGTAGGTTGATAAGAAATGTTGCTGCCATTCTGATGGAACTGTCCAATGCCTATGATTGCCTCCCTCACAAATTCTAATTGCCAAGTTATCTACGTATGGTCTCTCAAAAAATGCTCTAAAGCTGACTGAAAACTAACTTAGTAAACGTAAACAACAGGTTAAGCTCTGAGGAATACTCAGTGAGTGGTCTGACATAACAAAAGGCATCTCTCAAGGCTCTATTCTAGGTCCTCTGCTTTTTAATGTTTTCATAAATGATACTTTATTCAACAAAGTACTCTGTATAATTATGCTGATGACAAACTTTATCTTTTTCACACTCTGACCATAATACTCTTATTCACATTTTGCAAACCGAATCAAATATTTTAATGGAACAGTTCAAATTAAATGGAATGCAGGCAAATCCTGAGAAATTTCAAGCTGTAACTATTGGAGAAGGTGCTTTTTCACAAAGTTCAGTGTTTCAAATAGGTAGCTTTAACACCCCTTGAGATGAATCAGTTAAAACTGTTGGTTACTCATATTGATTATAAACTGAAATTTGATTCACAAATTTCAAAGCTATGTTGTAAGTCCTCACAGCAGCTCAATGTTCTGAAATGCATTGGATACAATTTAAATTTATTAAAGATCACAATATTTTATACCTTTATTCTAACAAATTTCAATTTCTGTCCTCTGGCCTGGCATTTTTGCCGTGAACAAAACTGTACTAAAATTGAGAAAATCCAATATCGTGCTTTACGTTTTATATATAATGATTATGAGACCTCCTGTGAGGATTTACTCAAGAAAGAAAAGTTCCCATCCCTCAAACTTAGATGTCTGAGAACTATGAAAATTGAAACCAAAATTCTTCACACCTACTCACCTGAGTGCTTGAAGGATTTGGTTAACCTTAAGAATTGCAAATATAGCTTTAGATATTGTAAGTTGCTTGATGTGCCCAGATATAATTCTGTTAAATATGGTAAAAAAATCATTCAGATATGCCGCACCTACTCTCTGGAACAGTCTTCTGGAGTCAAACTTTAACCATTTCAAGAGTATGACTCTGTCCTGGGATGGCCCTGAATGCTGTTGCAGGTCGTGTTACTAAGCAAGTTTATGAAATTCAATGCACAGCCAGTTGCCCATCATTTTTAAATGTATGTCTTATGTCTTTTGTATTGTATTGTTTTATGTGTATTCATTATTTGTGTGTTACAGTCAGTCAAAAAAAACCAAACTCCTAAGAGCTTATGTTTGTATATTGTTAATATTATCTGACTTTTAAATCAAATTTATCTTTTCTTATCTTATCTTATCCAATCTTATCTTCGATAGTTATAGTAAAGTTTAAGTGATATGACACAGAAGTGGTGATTCAACACTTGGTAGCTTTGAGTGTTAAATGAAACAAATTACAAAATAAAATGGATAAATAACTCACAAGAACGTTTGAATCATATCTAAATGTAGAGGAGATAAGAGGAAGTCTTTTCGTCAAACTATAAAAAACTATCTGATCCTTCTGAGGCAACATTTTAATTTCCTCATCAACTTGTAAAACAGGAATGCCAAATGGTAACATTTCCTTAACACTGTTATTCCATGATGCAACATCTTGAGTTGTCATGTTCTGAAAAAAAATAAAATGAATAAAATGGCACTCCTAAAATGTGAGTAAATTTATCAGATAAATTTACTAATTATTACACACCTGTTCTACGAAATCCCCATCTATAGAAACACTAGACCACGTGGAAAATGAAAATCTATTCCGCACACATGTGCCAAATTAAAATTGTTGACGGACTATTTTTAAAAAGAAGCCAAATTTCACTGGAATTTCCTAAACATTGTGCACCATAATTACAATTTTAATCCCTAGCAATCGCTAAAAATTGTCTCCTGAGTTCCAAGGTGTTCTATGTGCCACCCTTGGAACTCAGTGGATGAAATAGTAACATGGATTCCCCACGCAAATTTGGTTGGCGATAAAATGTTTTCTTTTTGTTGATAGTTGTCAAATGAATTGCTGAGCATCCTTCTAATAATTGTTTTTATAGACGTGAAGGCATGTAATAAACACAGAATGACACGTGTGTGTGACTGGGTTAATCGATATGGCACTTGTGCCATTGCGGAAGGATGAAACTCAAGGCTTGCGACCTCTCATTTTATCTTTCTGTGCTGGCCCTTGTGCCATATCAATAAATCCATCATTCACATGCATATTTTGTTCTGTGCATTCATATCGTGTAGATAAAAATGAGTGTTGGTGCACTTATTGGGGTTTAGAGACACTATTGGGGTTTAAAGAAGCAAAAGTTATACCAGGCCCGAGAGTTACAGAGATCAAAATTTAACCCTTTAACTAACATAGCAGCCAAAAATGGCCAGAGAATTAACCAGAATAAGCCTACCAGATCCTAAAATATCTTGGAAGTTTCAAAATAAAACAACACAAATATGGATATCATTAGAACCAGCTTGTCAAGCTGGTTATAGTGATATCCACATTTGTATGGTTTTATTGAAAAATTGTGAAATTTGTTTTTGCAAAACGTGAAATTCAATTTATTTCTTAAAAATACAGTATTAGGTAAAGGGTTAATATAGTTTGTATATCATGCATTACCATGTTCAAAAAGTCTAATACAGTATAACTCTATTAAATGGATATATTAAGGCCCCCCACAAAGTAGATCTTCTTTTTCTCAAGCCATTTTTTTGTAAAATTGCATGTGGGCAGGTTTTTTTTTTAATTTTTGTAAATATTTCTTTGCCATCAAAATTTCATATTATTGGTTTATTTTAGGCATCATAATCTACAGAATAGCATGGGTGGTGGTGTATTTCATCCATTGAGTGCAAGAGGTCTTCGCAATGCTAAAGCATAGTGAAGCCTTGTTGCACCCAAGATACAAATTTATCAGTTTTATTGACTTTGATAAAATATCAGACATTAACTATTTAATTTTTATTCTTTTAAGTTTGCATTGGTTATAAAAAGAGAGCAGGTGGCAGCCAAAACAATCATGTGGAAGGGCCTCAGGAATAGATTTTTACCTTTTTAGGCCTAATAGGAGTATTCCATTAAAAAGAAATTTGAAATTGTTTGTATACCAGTGGTACACTGAGCATTTATTCTATTATATCTTGTTTGACAGAGCTCATAAGCTGTCAAACAAGATGTAACAGAGTAAATATTTATATTTATATTGGGTGTTTTGAAGCCAAACAGGTCAAAAATGTGAGGAATTCAGTGGGTGTCAGGGTAATTTTTGGGTAGAACACATGAGATTTTCTATTCAAATAAAAGAAGTTTCCTCTTGAACCTATAAGTAATAAATTAACAGGTCAATTTTTTGGTAAATATATGGTAAATGGTTTGGTGTTAATTAATAGATGTACCATTCTAGGTTATATATTTGTGTGTACATGTATATTGGATAAATAATGGATTAGCAATGTAGATGTAATAACCATTTTCATTTAACAGAATAAATGGAAAATTATCAACTTTAAGTAATTTGTATATTTTTTTTCTTCTTACCAATGGCCCAGACTAGATGGTGCTAACTCAAATTAATACAGGGCCAAACACAAATTTTGCCCCCCAATCCCCAAAATTTGCATGCAAAACCAAAAAAATCAAGTCCTAGATGGTCCTCCATACTTTTGAGACCTGCGCATGCACAATATCCAGGAAGGTACTGAAATAGCCGCAAACCATCATTCTTTCTACAGATTGCCTGTTAAATGTTATAAACAGTGGGGAGGTATGAGTGCCCACTCATGGGAGGGCCATACTCGTCTGGGCAATTGGTAAGTATAAAAAATATACAAATTACTTAAAATTTATCACATTTTTATACGACAACCAATGGCCCAGGCTAGCTGAATCCTAAAATGGCCAGAAGGCCTAGGACTTAAAGGAAAATCCAGTCTCTCAATTACTTCAGTACAGAATAGCTCCTATGGGAGAATAGGAGAAGATAGGAATTATATATGTCTTTCTCTTTTACGAGAAAAGAGAAAGACATAACACCAACAATGTAATTGAGTATTACATAATATATAATTCTCCATTTAATGTCAGCATAACCCATTATGCTAATTTGGTGAAGGAAAACCAATATATAAAGATAGTCCAGAGAATGAGACTCTTTATACTCATTTAAAGGTGTCTGAGGATTGTATATAAACACCCGTTTGACACATTACATATACAAATGCTTCACAGTGAGCTGCACTTTAAAAACAGAACATAAATGAGATATAGTTATTGCTTCACACCGAGCTACATATTAAAACCAATCCAGCACCGACTTAGGACTACTGACACCAAAGGAGGTATTCCCTTGCTTTTCACTATAAAGCCAGATGATCATAAGGGAACCCCCCCCCCCCCCCCCATCCCCTTGTTCTGGGGTAAATTTCCCCAGAATGAAGAGGGAAGCGGAACAGCGTCAGTGCTGGAATGGACTGCCTAAAGAGCTTATAGATGTAACACTAATGGACAACATTCTGAGCAGCAGAAAGAGGACCTAAAGATCTAAGGTCACTGGAGATGGACTCTAAATTTCTCAGGTAAAACTTGGTAAATGAAGAGGGTTGTGTCCAGTAAGCAGCCTTCATGAGATCAGTAATGGCTATACTGTTAGAATAAGCCCAAGCAGTGGACAGTGCTCTAACCTTGTGCCCTGAGATCTTATTGGCAGAACGTTGATCCGAAGATAGATTTTTATAGGCAATGCATATTGCCAACTGAATCCATCTAGTGACAGCATGAACTGAAATATCTTTTCTGTTAGGAATCAACGAAAGAAAGAAACGTTTTCTTCCCTTTCTAACAAAATCTGATCGATGTTTATAAATGCGCATAGCCCTGACTAGACACAGCAAAGGTCTATGGTTATACGAGGACAGTAAGGCCTTAATGACAATAGGCTCTGGCCGCTTATCTGGAATCTGATTCTTAGCCAAAGATCCCACTTCCGTAGTGAGGGTAATGGTATTACCCACACTATGGTAGTGATATTCATCAACAGATAATGCATGAAGTTCACTCACTCTTCTAGCAGATGCAAAGGCTAAGAGAAACGCCATTTTATAGGTCAAGAATTTGAACTCTACAACATCCAATGGCTCAAAAGGAGCTTCTTTGAGCTTCAACAGAACCCAAGCCAAATTCCACTTAGGAATTATCTGAGGGTTCTAGGTCTATTGAGAGGAAATTTTCTAACTAGCTTGGATAATGAAGTATTTGATCCAATAGTCAAGTTATCATGATGGCTGGAAGTATCTGATAACACAGACCTATAGCCCTTAATAGTGACGCGCTGCAGTTTGAGATCGTCAAACACGTAGACCAGGAAATCGGCAATATTTGGTATGGACGGATCGTATACGTCTATCGACTGATCCGTACACCAACGGAAGAAAACCCTCCACTTCGCTGCATAATTCAATGAAGAGGAGGACCTCCTACAGTTAGAAATTTCATCCACTGCGCATCCTGTAAAATGTTTTCCATGCAATAAGGACCGCACAACGGAAATATGTGAAGGTTGAGACCTTCTGGGTTGTGATACAGTGCGCGTGACTTCCTCTGATAAAGAAAATCCTCTCGTGGATGAAGCTTCTGGGGAACGTCCCATAAGAGACACCTGAGAAGACTGATCCAAGGTTTCTGTGAGGACAGAGGTGCTACCAGCAGGATTTTGAAATAAGACTGTTGGATCTTTAACAGAATCTTCTGAATCAACAGAGCTGGAGGATATACATATCCTATCATCCCATCCCATGAAATTGTCAGAGCATCTACTGCGTACGCTCAATGATCTGGGCATGGCAACACGAACGTTGGTAACTGATTGTTCAGGTGTGTCGCAAAAAGATCTATCATGGGATGATCCCACTGGTAGCAAATCTGCCTGAATATTTGCTTGTTGAGAGTCCATTCCGATGGCAACCTTTCCGAGAGAGCGAGTCTGCTAATACATTCAAACAACCCAGTATATGACGGACAAAGAGATGAATGTGATGATTCACGATGAATAGGACAATTGCCTCCATTAATTCGCAAAATGGAATCGAGTGCCACCTTGGTTCCTGAGGTAAGCAACCAATGTCGAATTGTCCAACAGAATTTGAACGTGGACTTTTGCTATTAGGCAAATTCAATGTTGTATAGTGCTAGTCGTATTGACATCATCTCTTTGATGTTTATGTGTTTCTCTAGGAACCGAGAGTCCCAAAGACCCTAACACTTCAAGTCTAGGGACTTAGGGTTGTGCCCCAGCCCATCTGACTCACGTTCATCATAATCGTGAAAGCCGGAGCTGGCAGTTGCAGTGGAACTCCTTGAGTTAACCACTGAACATCTGCCCAAATTTGAACCTTTTGTTTTAATAGGTGCATTAAAACAATACTGGTTTCGAGCAAATGTGTCTTCACACTCCAGTTCTGAGTAAAGAATATCTGGAGGGGACTCGTGCGCAGGCGACCCATCAGAATAAGATCCACAGCCACTCCGCACAGCCCCATCAGTCACATGAACTCCCTCGCTGTTATTGTGTCTGAGTGTAGACAAAAGCGAGCATAACAACTGACTAATTTCGCTCTGGTTAATGGCAGACAAACCAGATTGTTGTGAGTCTCGAAGCTCATTCCCAAGTGAGTGAACGACATGGATGGAGCTAGATCCGACTTTTGCTCGTTTACTATGAAACCGAGATGTCGGAGCAATAGTAGCAGACTCTGAACATCGTTCTGAAGAATAATTCTGTTGCAGTATCTCCACAGAATGTCTTCCAAGTAAGCCGATGTTACCACAGACGGATGAGCTCAGAAGTAAGACATTACCGAGTTCATTATTCAAGTGAAAACCCAAGGAGCCAGGTTCAGACCAAAGCACATTGCTCTGAACAGATAAACCTTACCCTGGATGGCAAACCACAGATACTTTCTGAATGCCGGATGTACCAGGACATGAAAGTAAGCATCCTTTAGATCTATGCTTGCCGCATAGTCGTTCACTCTATTGCTCGCTCTTACTGACCGAATGGTTTCTTTAGAGCCACGGTTAGCTTGTTTATCCAGCTCAAGTCTATTACCGGTCAGAATGAGGCGTCTGGCTTCGGAACAGGTGACTGTAAAAATCTTGAGAATTTTGATTCTCGATGATCTCTATTGCTTCCTTTAATAAGAAAGCTTGCACCTCTGCTAGGAGAGACTCTCTTTTGAAAGGATCCATTGGAAGATTTGTCCAACGCAGACATCTTGTTAGTGGGGATTTTGCTTGGAATGATAGCCATAGGCCGTTCGAGACTACACACACTGATCTTCCGTGACTGCCATCCAGTTTCTCGTGAAGTTTGATAACCTACCGCCAACTGGCAAGCAAAAGAGGTCTTGACCATCACCTGTAGGACTTGCGAGGCTTACGGGAGGAGAAACTCTGCCCTCCCCACGAAAAATCCTTGCCCCGTCGGCTTAGGGGTGTCTGACCGATAATCCCGATCAGACCTACGCCCCTTTCCTGAGTCACTGTATTGATGACCTCTGGAGTAATTATATGAATGTTTCATGTACCCTCGCAAGGAGTTCCCTTTTGAAGATTTTGATTTGGAACGTCCTCGCTTACCCCAGTCTTCTGAAGTGGATTGTTGAGACGTCGACTTCAAAAGCAGAGCACTGGAAGCTTTCTTAGTAACCTGTTCATAGACTAACGAAAGCTTGTCGTCAAAGATAGTATGTCTGGAGAGCAGAGCGACCTGGAGAGAGCTTTTCATCTTGTCATCTATAAGTGATGACGATGCAAGGGCAGCATCACGTCTAATTAACTCCAGATTTGCCACTGTCAGAGCGGAGTTATATGTGGCATACATGATTGCCCTGGAAAGAACTCTAAGCAAGGTGCACATGTCCTCAAATTCCTTGCCATTGAGACATTGCACCATAGCTCTGGTAAGGTGATCTGCATAGGACATTGTGTCCAAATTCGCTCTATTCAATGAAATTGCAGTTTCCATTACATCTGAGCGAATGTTGAATGAAGCAGGTGAGGATATGTCTAAATCACCGGCCTGCTCATCTTAACGCAGTAGAGCTCTCTGAACATATTCTCCAACTGATTTAAATGAACGTGGTCTAAGGAACGGAAAATTTATGGAAGATGTTAAGAAACTGCCTTTTTTCCTCACACTCGAGAGGTTAAATATGGTGTTGTCTACATGGTCGAAGGCCTGCGACACACCTCTCTAGACTAAAACGGGAAAGAAAGAACTTCTTCCTTCCTCCGTATAAAGTCTGCGTCTAAAGATGCCAGCGGTTTCTCCCTTGTTGTTGCAGCTTGTTGATTCGGTGGAACAAATTCAGGATAGTATTGATGGATAAAGTCCATCGCAACCATATGTTGTTCCGAAAGAGAAGGGTAATCCTCTTCCTTATCCCTTTCATCACCATCCGACTGAATCAGCTGTGAATCTCGGTCCATTGCATCTGTGTGAACAGATGACTGGACTGACCCAGCATCTGTACCGACAGCTCGCTTCTGGAGTCTGAGGGAGGCTGCTCCCACACTTGCTGCGATCAGCTGCACAATCTGCGACAACAAGTCCATCACCGAGACTTGAGGAGCAGCGTTTTTCTGTTTTTTATCCACTTGCGCTGCTCCTGGGACAGCATTCCAGATCTCTTCTCTGAACGTCCCAATGATTGAAGCCTCGGCTCCCTAGCTACTGGATGGTCCGACTTCACAGGCGAAGACTGGCTCCGTCTTCGCGCAGCTGGCTGGATATTCAAAGTTGGATAGCTAGGATGCAGTTGTGTGTGCTTACTGATCGTAGAGGAGGAAGCCGTGACTGTATCCAAGGCAAGCTGCAGTCTAGACGGAGCGTCTCGAGCGGCAGGTGTAGACGTATGCTCCGGCCTGTGCAAGATTCTCATAACAACATCTGGCCACAGATGTTGCTGGGTTAGAGGGACCTCTCCCGGTTGCGGCCTTTTCAGACCTCGCCGAGCCTCCCAAAAAGAAACTTGCTGGCTTCCTCCCTAGTTCCGTCGTCGCTGGGTGAGCTTTTGTTTTTAAGGTTCTCCCTCTACCTACAACAACATACCCGGTTTTACGGCTCCCATGGACGGAGTAACCACTTCACCGGACAAGCTAGCTGCCTGCAAGGGATTAAGAACAGGACCCAGTGGCCTTATCCCTTGCCTAATATTCAAGAGCACCTTAGCAGCTAGCTCTGTTTGCTCATCAGAGCCTGACGATGGTAGCACACATTTGGTGGGTGTCACAATACCATCACCATGTTCTTGTTCCTCTGAAAAGAAAATGAAAAACTTGAATTATCTGGCATAGGCATCTCACCGCCAACAACGTATCGTGACACCCGTTTCCAATGTTTGTCATCGCAATTGACACATGTAGGACAAGAATCTGCAGGAGTACATCTACAGGTACAGGCAAGGCCTAGTACAGGCAAGGCAAAAAGCATGTAAATCTGAGGAAGACTTCCTCGCCTTGCATTTTGAGCTGTAAGTTTTCATGATTAATCAAAACTAAGTTGATCGTACTCCCACAAACTCCACAATAAATATAAGATAAAGGTACATAATAAACAGCAATCAAAATCTAAATCGAAAAATTAAATTCAAAAAATTTTTCAAAACAATTTGGAAAAAAGCCTAAGTTTCCAAAGGGGACATGAAGAGCCCAAGGGCAGCCCGATAGAGCCTAAGTGTGGACAAAATCCAAATTTTTTTTGCCACACTAGTGGAATATTAATTACTGTATCTCACAACAATCCTACAGTAATAATAACTAAATACTACATAAATTTAAAGACGTTGTCAATGTAAACAACGTCAAGGAAAAAAACGGAAATTTAAATTTTATAGTAAATTTCCTTTCTTATTTTACCTAACACAATTGTTTACTACAGGCTTGCACTACAGTGGAAGTCCCTAACTTGAAAAATATACTCTCTATTTCGATCTTTCCCAAGCGATTTGGGAAAGAAAAGTGGTGCAAAAGCCAAGAAAAAATAAGCCACAACTGGGTCGAGTGCTACCGGTGCAGACCCAGTAGGGGACTCTCTTCTCCAAGTACAAATCCATGACTTCCGTTGCTAGTGTGCAGACACATAGCTAATGACTCATTCTTTTGAACCCGCCAACATTGGAGTTATGTGATCATCGTGAAGGAAGGATTCTTACCCGAATAAGAAGACGGGAGGGCCTCCATGTAAACAATTGTGGTAGGTATAATAAGAAAGGAAATTTACTTTAAAATTTAAATTTCTTATCAACCTACCTTACAATTATTTACTACAGGCTTAATAGACAATAGGAGGGAGGGAATCACATAACTAACCCCCACACATAACCCAAGTGCACTGGAACCGTGGAGAGAGGAAGAGGTCGCCAGGCCTATCAAACCATAGCCTCACAAACATTAGTAAAAGACAATGAGAGATGAGGCGTCCGGTTCTGTGCGACACAACAGACAGAAAAAGGAAGTAACAGCACAGAGCTGGAACTGACCTTATAACTAGCCTAATGGCTAGGGCAAACAACAGCCTGAGCGGAAGAAAGAGGGCCCAAAGCAAAAAGGTCCTCAGACTGCTCCTGCAACTGATGTAGATAGAAGGTGGAGAAAGTAGAAGCATTTCTCCAGTAGGCTGCCTGCATAACATCCGACAACTTGACAGAGTTAGTATAAGCCCAAGAGGTAGACAATGCACGCACCTCGTGGGCAGAAATACAATTGGTAATACAATCGCCAGTCGCTAGATGAGCGTATGGATTGAGGAGAGATCTTTTATCGACCAGGAATAAGAAACAGAAAAAATCGTTTCCTGCCTTTCCTAATGAACTGTGTCCGATTGAGATAAATGTGAATTACACGAACCGGACAGAGCAAAGGGTGGTTACCCTCAACAGAAGGAAGAGCCCTGATACAGATAGGAGGTGAAGTCGTTTCCGGAATCTGATTCTTGGCCATAAAGGAGCAATCAGTGGTAAACATAACACTGTTGGGAGAGCTCCTGAAAAAGGCCGGGTCAACCGAGGCTCACTAACCTGTCAGACTGAGGCAAAAGCCATCTTGTATGTGAGAAAATGCATATCCACCTGGGATAAAGGTTCGAACGGTGCCCCCCCCCCCCCCCCCCCCCCCCCCCAGCAAAGCAGCACCCAAGAAAGATTCCATCTTAGGGTAAGCCGCAAAGTCCTAGGCCTTTTCAAGGAAAACTGCCGAACAAGCTTGGAGAGGTATGGATTAGTGCCGATACGACACTGTCCCACATACGAAAAGGTCTCTGAAAGCATGGACCTGTACCCTTTGATGGTAACAGGCTGGAAACCCTGAGAATCAAACAGATATACTAGAAACTCCGCAATCTGTGTTATCGAAGGATTGGCATAATCAACAGAGTGATCGGCACACCATCGACAGAAGTTCTTCCACTTAGCCACATAGGCTAAACCAGTGGAGTGGATCCTTGAAGAAGAAATGCACTCCACTGCTCGTCTCGAAAAACTTCTATGGAGGAGACAGGACCTGACAAAAAATATGCGCGAAGACACAATGAAGGCACAATGACGTGAAACATCCTTGGGTGACCTTGGCAAAGAAGAAGGTTGCGACATAGAGGGAGACGTGCCGGAACCGCCGCCAACAGAGAGCGGAGTCGATTGATCCACACCCACTGAGGCGACAGGGGAGCAATCAGGCCGATTTGACAACTTCAGGTTTGTATCTTGGCTAGAACCTGAGGCAGAATCGGAACCGGCGGGAAGGCGTAGCCGACAAGACCATTCCAATTGAGTGACAGAGCGTCCAAGGGGGAAAGCCAGAGGATCTGGACACGGGGACACGAAAGTGTCCACATGATGGTTCCAACGAGTCGCAAAGAGATTAATGTGGGCACGACCCTGGAGATTGCAATGCGACTGAAACACTGTCCTGTGGAGCATCCACTCGGTAGAAATGACCCAGCCCTGTCGGGACAGAGAGTAGGCTAGGACATTCAGACGACCGGGAATGTGATGAACCACCACTCCAGCATTGACATCCTGAGCGAGCAGTAGAAGATCCCGAGCCAATTCGTACATGGGAACCGAGTGTGTGGAACCCTGGTTCCGAATGTAAGCAACCACTGTCGAATTGTCGGACAACAGAAGGACTTGGCAATTAGAAAGGTGGGGGATCCACTGCCGGAAACTCAAAAGAAGATCAAGAAGCTCCTTCTGGCTGATGTGAAGAGCTGCTTGATCCTGATCCCATGTCCTGTGAAGGGAAAGAGCTAGAGGATCCAACGTTGCACCCCATCCAAGATCGCTGGTGTCTGCCATCAAAACACGATCGAACATGGGTAAGTCCAACGGAACCCCCTGCATAATCCACATCTGTCCAGGGGAGAAGATGAGGATGAAGAGATTCTGATAACTGAAGCACCAGATCCAGAGGATCGACATTTGGCCTCCAACGACTGAGCAGAAAGTGTTGGAGTGGTCTGACATGCAGCCGACCTAGAGGAACAGTGTGTCGACATCCAACTCCAAAAAGGCAGCATTGGAATGTCTAGATATGTCGAAGTAGTCACCCTCAACTGTGTGCGATGGAAGGCTATCACATGTGACATCAGTCGGGTGAAGGACAAAGGAGCTAGGTTGAGGCCGAAAAGCATGGCCTTGAACTGGTGAACTCGCTCCAGAAAAGCGAACCTGAATCGGAAGGTGAAAGTAAGCATCTTGCAGGTCGATGCTGGAAGCGAAATCTCCCTGGCGAAAGGAACAGCAAACCGACCTGAAAGTCTCCATGCTGAACTTGGGAGCAAGGATAGACTGGTTCAGGATACTCAAATCGATAACCGGTCGGAGTCGGTCGTCGTTCTTCGGCACCAAGAACAGGTGGGAATAAAATCCCACTGACTGAATGTTCTTGACAACTTCGATCGACTTCGATCGCCCCCTTTGCCAGGAGATTGTCTATTTTCATGGTCAAAAGCTCCCGACGTGAAACGTCTGAAGGAACTGGAGTTGGAAGAGGCCCTCTCGATAGAGTGGGGTGCCTCCGGAAGGATATTTGCAGCCTGGACCGAACAACATCTAACACCCAAGGATCGGATGTGATGGTGGCCCAATGGTCTGTAAATTCTGATATCCTTCCTCCAACCTGGGACAAATCGAAGTGGGGACCTTCATTTGAGCCCCGGCAAGGCCCGCGAGATGAGAAACCACCTCCTTTGCTATAAGAAGAATCCTGAGTCCTCCCTCTATCCTGCCGACGCTTACCCTTACCCCGTGAGTAAGAAATAGAAGTGGTGGCAGGAGGATCAGACCTTTGCTTTGCAGCGGAAACAGAAGGGTGCTTGTTAGGCTTTGGATGGCCCCTGTCTCCAACAGAAGGCTGATCAAGCTGAGGAAGCAGCAGCTGATCTTTGGAATGACGTAGGACGTCATCTCAGACCGTCGCCATGGAACCATGGAACAGTTGCGGACCTGCCAAAGAAGCAGATTGAAGAGCAGCGCGCTGCCCCTCAGGAAGGGAACGGCTTGTGTCCAGCACAGCGTCCCTGCAAACTAATTCCAAGTTAGCTGTGTTACAGGCATGCGTGTGAGTGAGATGCATGAGTGCCTTGGACAGCACACACAAAGGAGCCTGTACATCGTCAAACTTATCTGGAGGCAGATAAGTAGCTAAGCAGAGACGATATGATCTAAGAGAGAAAGCATGCCCGGCATCTCTCTCAATAAGCCCACGGACTCCAGAGTTGCCAAAGGAAAACAGCCGACTTGGGCTTGGAAAGCACGAGGGAGTTGGTGTCCTGATCCAAGACCGTCAAAGTCTTGCAGACTGACGGATTGGCAGAATCGTAGGAACGATAACGCGTCGGAGGCAAAAAAGTGTCAACCCTGGTGAAGAACGAAGTCTTCATAGCCTTGGAACTGAGCTTAGAGACCAAAGCTGTAAACGCTTCAATTACCTGTACCGACTGGCATGGTCAGCGCCCAGAAGCAGATTGCTCCACAGGCTGCAGGTGCGTGACCGATGATCGTGGCCTGGCTGACACTGTCGAATGGTTTGACGGTTTGCAATCTGGAAGGAACTCAAACACAAAGTCAAGAGCTGTCTCCAAGTCAGAAGACTGTTGGCTCTCGAGGTCAGGTATGTCGGACTCACCCAAAGAGTCGGAAGACACACAGCCCATCATGGGCAAACCAGCCGATGCCTTCCATGGTGTAGATACACCAGAGGGATCAGAAACCAGCCTGCCCCCAATCCCAGGAGGAAAACCACTAGTAGCATCGCTGGAAGCAACGGGAAAGCTCTTGGACAGAACCTGAGTGAGCAAGGAGAGAGCCTCCCTGAACTCACTGCCTGTGTCGGCCGGTTCGACGTGGGAACGAACCAGCAAAGTGGCTTCACTCCTGACCCTTTTAACCAGCAAAGGGTCACAATCCTACACCCAACGCGGGGCGACAGGCAGCAGCCGAAATATCTGAAGGCACATGTGTATAGGGGTATGGCATACCCCGAGGATCAACAGAGCGGGAACTCAGGAGAGTCGCCACGGACCTCTGAGGGACAGAAGGTCCAGGCTGCCCAAAAGGCATTGGTCCTGCAAAACTGGCCATGTGACCAGAGTGCATGGACGGAAATGCCACAGAGTTCATAGTGGCCCCACCATGAACATCCAAATCCAATAAAAAAAACTGCGATGCATGACTTCGGAGAGACCACAGTAGAGGGTTGGGCCGGCAGCCCCTCTGACTTCGCCGAGTTGAAGTCAGGGAAGGCTGAGGCCAATATCCCACAGCCACACTAACAGACATCTCTGCAGACCCCTGCAGGGATAAGCCAAAGCAGGCTGAAATGATGACCGATGGCGTAGCAGATGGAACAGCATTAGCAGAAGATACGACGGGAGTCATTGAGGATGGTGGAAAGGTGGAGAGAGCACCTGCGCTCGGCTCCGAAGGAGGAGTCACAACCCTAGTGACAGCCTCAGATGTCGACTGGAGAAGGACCACAGTCCCAGAACCAGGCATCTCTTCACCAGACAACTCAACGGCTCCCGTACTATCCACCACAGGAAGTGACTGCACATATCCCACGGAGGAGGAATAACTCTCACCAGACAAGGTCTTTTCGGGAGGCCCCGAACGACAGCATTCCCCTTTCTTGCAGGTGCGAGGGTCACGGCCACAAGAGCGCACAACACGGTTCACAGACGCCCAAAAGGTGGATGACCATGATCCCCATATATCCCACAGGGTCGATCAGAAGAACACCCATTGCAAGAAGAGCACGAAGCATGTGAATCATCCACATGCTTAGGCAGAAGACATTGCCCACAAGGAATAGTCCTGGGCATGACAGAAGTGAGAGCTGAAGAAAAGAAGGTGAATTCAACAGATGACAGAACACCCCCAACTAAGAGAGAAAGGTGACAGAAGAAAATGGACCTGCGGGAACACAACAGACTCCAGACGGTCAACAGGGACCCAAAAAACAGAAGTTCCACTCTTAACACACATGAGAAATTCTGTCCAAGAAGCACCCCACTGACACCTAACTCCAACGCAAATAACAGTATGAAAAATGATAACATAAATAATAATGTGAAAAAAATTCTATGTCCGAAATGCACAGCACACGAAATACGCACGTGAACAAGGAGAAGAAAATTAATACATAATGTTGAATAAATTTATAAGTGAGAATATAAATAAAACACAGTCCTGATAATAGAGGATTCTCAGATCCAACAACTTAGCACAGGAACAAGCAATCAACAAGCAGGATGATCACTGATTTCGAATGCAGAGAAGACGTCTCGTCAACATGGCAAAAAAAGAATGAGTCATTAGCTACGTGTCTGCGCACTGGCAACGGAAGTCGTGGATTTGTACTAGAAGAAGAGCATCCCCTACTGGGTCTGCACCGGTAGCACTCGACCCAGTTTTGGCTTATTTTTTCTTGGTGCTTTTGCACCACTTTTCTTTCCCAAATCGCTTGGGAAAGATCAAAATAGAAAGTATATTTTCCGAGTTAGGGACTTCCAATCTAGGGCAAGCCTGTAGTAAACAATTGTAAGGTAGGTTGATAAGAAACAAGACATCAGGCACAGAAAAAAGGCCCAAAGTCAGTAACAGATTTTAAAGCTACCAGATGTAAAGCAAGATCTTCAAATGAAGAAACAACGATACATCGGACAGAAAATGCATGACCCAAAACAACCTAACACCCCTAGGGTGATGATGTAACCATGGGGATAAACAGAATAAACATTCTGTTACACACATTAAACTCCCAAAAAATTTAATAAAATATTTCGATAAAAATAAGCCAAAAAGCTTGAGAGTTTAGCAGGAGGGCTTCAAGGAGGGATAGGGAAGGAACACTTAACAAACAGTGGATAAATCATTAGCAAGAATGATGACGTCAGACGCATGTCCTGAACTTGGGAAACATGAAATAATTTTTATAATTATTATAAAGTTACAGCCCTGAACATTTCTAACCACCCTTGTTCACTTCCATCATCCATTTATATCCTTGGATCCACCAATTTTACCATTGATTTGTGTCTGGCAACCTCAAAAAAGGAGATTTAATAGTACAGATGTCAGTTCATTGTTGCTGACTTTAGGGCCAAACAAAGAATGATGGTTAGCGCCAATTTTGGTACCTTCTTGGATACTGCGCATGCGCAGATCTAACAAGTGCACCGCCAGTGGTGGATCAATATACGGCTGCCTATGAAGAAATTGCGCTTGTGAAGAAATTTTTAGTTGAACAAAAGGTCAATAATTCCTTCAAAAATAATTGTACATTCCTGACTTACGACCCATTAAACTTAAATATGTTGTTTTCAAGTTATTGGGTGGAGAATAAAAAGTCACCAAAACTCCCAGATGGTAGCCATGGCGGCCATATTGGACATGCCAGAATGCTGGTTATTGAAAGGAACCTCCTCTGGTCATGACTTATCAACCATAAAAAAATATTATCTGTTAGGTGTATTGTTTTCAAGTTATAGCATGGACAAGTAAAAGTTAACAGACGGACGGACAAATGGATGGATGGATGGATGGATGGATGGATGGATGGATGGATGGACAGACAGACAGACACGGACGGATGGACATTGATGCTGGTTATTGAAAGGAACCATCCTCTAGTCATGACTAATCAACCATAAAAAAACAGTATCTGTTGGATGTATTATTTTCAAGTTGTCTCGTGGGCAAACAAAAGTTAACAGATGGATGGATGGACAGACAGACAGATGGATGGATGGATGGACAGATGGACATTGAAGCTGGTTATCGAAAGGAACAATCCGTCCTCTAGTCATGACTAATCAACCATAAAAAACAGTATCTCTTGGGTTATCAAATGGACAATCAAAATCCCTGAAAATCCAAGATGGCTGCCATGACAGCCATATTGGACATGCCAAAATGCTGGCTATCGAAAGGAACCATCCTCTAGTTATGATTAATCAACCATAAAAAAGTAGCATCTGTTGGATTTATAGTTTTCAAGTTATCGCGTGGACAATCAAAAGTCCCCAAAAATCAAAGATGGCTGCTATGGTGGCCATATTGGATATGCCAGAATGCTTGTTATCGAAAGGAACCATCCTCTATTCATGACTAATCAACCATAAAAAAACAGTATCTGTTGGATGTAGATGTACTGTTTTCAAGTTATTGTGTGGACAAACAAAAGCCAACGGATAAATGGACGGACAGACAGACGGACACTGCCATACCATAATACGGCCCACTCATATGAACGACCATATAAAAAGTATGAAGAATCATCTAGGACTTGATTTTTTCGGTTTTGAATGCAAATTTTGGGGATTGGGGGGCAAAATTTGTGTTTGGCCCTGGATTAATTTGAGTTAGCACCAGCTAGTCTGGGCCATTGGTTGTCGTATAAAAATATTTTAAAATAAGCTGTAGTGCTGGAATGCGATTCCAGTCTTCAGTTTTTGATAATGCAAAGCTATTTTCTTTGACATAGCATTACTGTGTAACAAGTCTTTTTTAACCTCTACACAATCAACACTGGATACTGATTCTCCATGGGTGAAGGTATGTGTACCATCATTGTGTCACACACTTCACTACACTATGCTCTTACATGAGTAGAAAGGGGGGGTGGGGGGGGGGTGGGGGTAAAGTGTCTTGTGAAAGGATACCATGCAAGTGACTCTAGATTCAAACTAACAAACAGTCAGAAGTCTGATGTGATAACCATGTCGTGGATACATATTTATTATGCCAGTAATTGTTATTGACCAATCAGCTTCAATATCTCATATACTATTGACCGTATATGAGACTGTGTATCATCGAGCTGACCATATATAGAGCTTATATACGGTCAGTTCCAATATTTATTTTGTTTTTGACATCTAATGCTTGCTTCGATGTTTTTCCTAATGTCGAGTGTTCAACGAACAACAAATAATTTCGCGTGTGTGTCTGTTGAGCAACATACAACTATAATACGTTTCTTCCAGTCTTTGAGAAATTTTAATAAACAAATGTAAATAAATACAATAAATAAACCACTAAAACAGCATGTATAGAAGCCAACTGGCACTGTCTGAGATGAACTCAAGCAAGAATCCTTACCCGAAAATAATCTGCCCTTCTCAGTTCATGCAAATATTTTCGAGTTACTCCCCCTGGACTGTAAATTTTATCATGTTTTGTTTTGATTTGAATGATTGAACTTGAAGGTTGACCAATATCAAACATAAATTACACCAGGGTTCGTACACCTACACAAGGATAAAATTCCATGACTTTTCCATACCTTTTCCAGGACTTTCAAACTTTTTTCCAAGACCCCGAGACAATAAAATTCCATGACTTTTCCAGACTTGTTTAGGGTGAACATTAATCTTGGGTACTAAATTATTTTGGGATATCAGACTCATTCTTTACAGAGGCTAGCATTTCTGCCTTTTCTTCAGCCCTACGACGATAGCTGTTTGACTGAGTAATTAATGTTAAACTCCCACTGGCCTCAGCTTTTTCTGCAAGCTTGTCAGCATCTACAGTTAACTTTTCTATGTCACTTTCAATTCTTGTGCGTTTCACCTTAAGTTCTTCGATTACGTCCACACACGATTTTCTTTTGATTGTTATTTCATTTCGTGCTTTCTTTTTCTTTTCTTCATCCAAGTAGGTGATATATTTGCTTCTAGCAAACACCGGAAGAGTCGAATTTTTATTATAGGTACAATGCCCCAACTTCTATTTGTACCGAGTCGATTCGTACAGTACTTACTAGATGAGGAATCGGGTTGATTTATCCCAGAGACTGGTTTGACAAATCATTTCCTAAGGATGTACAGACAGGCCTGTCGGAAATTTAAATTCCGATTCATATGGGGGGGGGGGGGGGGGAGGGGGGGCAGAGACAGCATCTGTGAAACACTTCAAAATGGTGGGAGGGGGTGGAGCAGCATGAATAACTGTATATCATAAGGAATCAGACAGGGCGATTCATCCCCGAGACGTTTCGTCCCCGAGATGATTCGTCCGGATAGGTGGCACAATTGAATTATTCATCCCTGGGACAATTGAATACAACATCCCCATGAAAACTCCTGTAGAGAACGAGCGTTATGATAAATAACAGTTTCATATAAGCATGTATATCATTTGAACTGGTTTGACAAATCATTTCTAAAAACGTACATACAGGCCTGTCAGAACAGAATTCTTATTCACATTGCAGGGGGGGGGGGGGGGGGGGGGATTTGGGCAGAGACAGGGTCTGTGAAACGTTCCAAAAATAAATTGAGGGAAGGGGGGCAGCGCACATTTAATTTATATCACATTGTCAGCTCACGCCACTGTTTTTCATGGACTATGGTGGGTTGCACAGATACATGGGGTCAGGGTGGTCCGATTTGGAGGCCAGGAGGCCAAGTCTGCCATGGCCTACAGTGGTTCAAGCCAGCGTGGGAAAATTTTGATTTTGATATACAATCCCCAAAATTTGAAGACCAATAAATTTCCTTCACACCTTGAAGCTATACCTTTGGCTTTCTAGGTGTCTTGGCAGAAGTTTTTGTTCCGTTTTTGGTGTGAAGGTTTTTAACTTAGGAAGAGTCAGACTGGTAGCTTGTACTTGTCAGACAGAAAAAAGTTGACCCCAAAGAAAAGACACCATGCCAGCCCGACCGACGTCACTCAAGGTTAACTCATGTGGAATTCCCAGTTAGTAAATTAACAATAGTTGGAAATCTGTCCCAGCGAGTATACACACACACGCCATCACCCCCTCCTCACCTCATTCGGGCCTATACATAGTGTTCATATGGTTTCAGTTTATCTACCGTTATGTAAGGTAAAGGGTTATTATGGACATGGAATAGTCTAGAGAAATCATTTTTTTTTTATTCTTTCCCAGCCAGGTCTTTTCACCGATGTTGGGTCGTTTCGCCCCAAATCCCGTTTGCCCCATAAGTCCCACTTCATCACTGATAAGAAAAAATAAGCAACTCGATTCAAAACATTCTTTTATTTTTTATTTCAAGCAAACATTCGAGATTCAACATTTTTTCAAAATGAGAATAATATTAATGATCACAAGGTCCACTTATGAAAACAATGCTGAACAACAATCAGACTGTCACATGACATGCCTGATCTAAAATAAACACTCATCTCTCAGGCTAATCAAGTCAGCAAATTGATCTGAAACAAAGAAAACAACTATTTTATTATTCAAGATTTTAGGAACCCATCACCAATGTACAGAAACTTGAGTGATACATGCCAACTGTCGTCTCAGCGGCCAGCCACAACATTTCTTTCTTGTCATTTGATTCAGTGTACAATGTAGGCCCAAGTTGAGTTCGGAAATCGAGATTGCATCTTGTAAACAATAAAGTGCTACGCTGACTTTCCAGTCAGTCTCTTGAAAAAGGATTCACTTTCCGGAATTTTTTATGGATTTTATTTATCTGTTGAGCAGCTTGGGGAGCTTTTATTTCCAAATCTTCTTGTAGAAGTTCCGATTTATAATATTTTCGGAGACTCACAGTAAGTACTTTATTTTCAATAAAAGCATGCGATGTTTTTCATTCGTTTATCGAAATGCGACAAACCAAGGCATTCTTGAATGCTGGAAACAATTTTGTAGATCTCATTCGGACCCAACAATACACAGTCAGTTGCGTCGACTCTGACACCGTCTCATCTTGTATGTAAAGGCAGTCTACACTATAGACTGCCTGCACATACAATAAATTTCATTACAGGCCGGGGGAAGGTTGTGGGGAGGGAGATTTGAAGATGCAAAAAGAGAATTCAGAAACTAACATTTGACTTAGTTTCGAGACTCGGGCTACCGCGATGTTTACTACGCATTTCATCACGGGAATGTTTTGCATCAGAAAATTCAAGGGTAATTCAAAACCTGCCATGGAATTCCATGACTTTTCCAGACTACCAATTCGACAAATCAAATTTCTCCAAAACTTTTCCATAGTGGGCTGAAAAAGGTGCCATTTTCCAAAACTTTCCAGGCCTGGAAACAGCATTTTCGAAATTCCATGACTTTCCAGGATTCCAGACTAGCGTACGAACCCTGTACACTTATGGTTGTGTCTCTTTCAAAGGACTGGCATAATAAATACGTTATGGGGCTTTCACGGGGCAGATATGGTGTGATATAAGGCTCAACGAGATCAATATTAGGCTCGGCCTTTGGCCGAGCTTAATATTGATCTCGCTGAGCCTTATATCACACCATATCCACCCCCTGAAGCCCCATAACTTATAATACAGGATCTCAATCAATGATACAGTTGAATGCAGAATTGTTAAGTTTGGAAAAATCAAAATAACAAGATCTTCACACATTAAAAATCATGTTTCTTCATTCAAGGCAAAAACAATAATTTTCCTCCCCCAACCCCTCCATCAATTAATGAGGCCTCTCAATTTTCAGAAATGTGAATTTTGATTTCCAGGATGCACAAACAACTAGGAACTACAGAATAATCATGTATTATGATGAGCTTAGGAAATACATGTACTGGAGGTTTCCCAATCATCTGTCTTAGCAGCTCTCTTTGCCAATAATCAGAACTTTTTTGTTAATCAGCAAAACTGAACTTGCAAGACATCGAGGTCTGATAGTCAGTCATTAACAAAGCATGGATGTCTAAAAATCATGAGAATTTGCCCGCTGATTGTGAGGTGAGGAGATGGTATCAAAAGTTGGGAGCCTCACACCAAAATTAGGAAACTTAACATGTCTGGTTTAAAGTGAAATTTATGAAAGTCAACCAGTATTACTTGATAAGTTTAATAAATTTCCCTTTGACTGTGAATTGGCTGAAGATTCTATTTATCACTTGATCTCAATTAATCACGATAAATGATGCCAAAGTGGATCGAGAAATAAACATCATATGCTTCCTACGAGGCCTTGAATTGCTTTGGAAAAAACTTTGCTGTTTGTTTAGCATCTGCCGAAAAAATAGCCCTCAATGATGTTGAAACAGTGGAACCTTTTTAATTAAATAGCTACTTTGCCAGTGAGAATTATTCAGTTAGCAGTGGTATTCAAGTAAAAGGGATTTGGTTACTTTCCTGTATTCTAGAGATAATATGAAAATTTATTCCATTATATATTGTTTGACAGTTCTCATGGAACTCTGTCAAATAAGATATAATAGATTAAAATGCCTGTATTGGATGTTCTGAGCGAGGCTAAATAGGTCCATCAACATGGGAAGTTGGTGATTGTTAGAATAATTTCTAAACATATTACAAGATTTTTTATTCAATTAACAGAAGTTTACTTTAAAATCAGAGAATAAAATCTTGAATTTTGAGATAACCTATTTACCGTTCATCTGGATATAATAAAGAGGACCGATTACAGTACAGCCATCGTGGATGGGTCAAAATCTATGAGTGGGCATTTTTTCATGCATATAATTCAGAGATGATCTACTATGACACCTATCAAAATTTCCACCAATGAAGCTCTGGGGTAATAGCGGATCATCTATGAATTATATGCGTGGAAAAAATGACAACTTGTGGATTCCGACCCGTCCCTGATGGCCCTACTTTATGACAGTTCACAGATTTCAAAAGCATCTGCAGCAAGCACAGGGGACATCAGCTGTCTTAGGAAGTTTGAGCATTGAAGAGAGGGGTCATCCCACAGGAATATTTTTAAACAGTGCTATCACATAAGGTGATAAGACACAGCAGTTTGACAGACTGTTTGTAGTTCCAGATGAACAAATTTTCGGTTATCTATTTTTTCATTTAGATAACCACCAGAGGACCAAAAAAATTGTTCCTCTCAAGTTTTATGGCCTGAAAACCTATATGCAATTAATAGGTTAAATTTGTGCTGAAGGTATGGTAAAAGGTTTAGGGTTGAAAATTATATTCAATAAACAGGGTTATTCCATAAGGAGATATCTAATTAAGTAGGCTACTTTGAAGTATTCAATAATAGAATTTAAATGAAGCGACAGTTCCAAGACATGAACAATAAATTTTTATCCCATGAGTGTGTTTCATAATTTAGCCCCTTGGCTTAGCAAATAGATGAAACAAAAAGTTATTTGGACATACTGTACCTTTATTTTTTTACCCAAGCCATGTGGAGGATTTACGATAGATGTATAGACATCTAATATGACAGCAACAATTATATCTGTTTTTGGAGGTGGGGCTGAAACAGGTTGAGAAGATATGACAAACTTACAGTTGATTTGTCACATATGCAGCCTTCAGCCACCTTAAGATTAGCGATGCCATCAGGCAATGATGCTTCTTTGTATGCAAAAGACGAAGATGTATTCACATATACTGAAGGCTGACTCCTCAACATGTGATGAAGGCTTCCCCATGTTCCATTATTAGGTGCTGGTGTAACTCCAAGCAAAGCTGTCAAAGGAAACAACACAGATGAGATATTCAAAATAAAGCATTTTACTATGAAATTGTTTACTGAAAATCATGAAAAATCACAATCAAAACAGAAGTTATCGTGATGAATTGACGGTAACAAGGTCTGAGGTTTGTGGCTCTGAGCTTATGTTAAACCGAGACACTTCATATCACGGTTGAACATCTGCTCCGAGCCAAGAACCTCAGACTATGTTACCATTAACTCATCACAATAACGTATATGTTCCAATAAGACACTACTCATAGAACAAAACCTACATCGTAAAACATGAGAGGCTTATTTACGAAACTTGTGATCATTAAAAGTTTCCTTGTTCAAGGCAACTTTTAACGATCACAGGTTTAGTAAATAAACCTCTCATGCACCCCACGATGTCACTCGATAAATAATCGCTAAACCAGATAAACTCATTCCATCTGAGTTCAAATCGTAAATCGGTTTGTAATTTAAACAACACTGCATCCAGAACACCGTCTGCTGCTCATGTGAAAAATCCAGAAAAATGAAGCGGCTTGCTAGACGCTCCATTGATGAAGCAATTACGAAATGAACAACATCATTTCAAAAATTTAGCATGGTGAGGTCAGACAGCAACATTTGCTACTGGAACTGTAAACATAAAAGAAACTATGCCAGCTCTCATCCAATCAGAAAGCGAGGATTTTACTCGTATTGGAACATGAGTAATTATTTTATAAGTAGTAATAAATCACTACTTTCTCCCTCACAGTATTTATGTACCATATACTATAAATAGAAATGGTTTTGAACTACTTCATGTTTTTCTACCCATTGAATTATTTTTTTTAACTTTCTATTTATAACACCAGAGTATGACCATATGTAGGTAGTTTGGGGGCGCGGTGGCATTGTGGAAACTGGTTCTCGTCAGATCACTGAAGTTAAGCAATGTTGAGCCTGGTTAGTCCTTGGATGGGTGACCATGTGAGCGATTGATACAGCCTCATGCATTGTGTCCTTGGGCAAGGCACTTAACCCTGATTGTCCACATGGGGGCATGATGATGCCGTGTACTAAGGCATACTAAGGCATATGTCGATGGTGTACATGTCTTCAACCAATCTAACCCTGCCTGTGCTGCAGTGCAGAGTTACGATGTTGGGGAGCTGGCAGTTACTTGCCATTGCTCTGTGGTTCTCCCCGGGTACTCCAGCTTCATCCACTCATAAAACTGTCACCAACATGATATGACCTTGGCTGTTACAGTGTCGTTAAAACCCTAATAAATAAATATGTAGGTAGTTTAATTTAAAGCATTTTTTTTTAATATTCATAATCTAAATAAATTTTTTAATTTTTTTAGTGGTTGTCCCTATTGAGAACTTCTGTGGGGTCAAGAGGGAAACCCTCTTATACCAGTGACTGATTCTATTCTACCCTATCATGGGGTTAATAGAGATTTACTCCAGGTTTCTAAACATCCGTGCAACAATAAGAAAAAGAATGAAAGTGTCAATGACACTGTAGCTCAACTTGACAAACTTGAACTTGGTAAGTTATAAATGAAATGGCAAAATTAAAGATCATTGGTACCAATGTCATTTTTTTTGCCAGTGGCAACATTTTTTGACAGAAACTGAAGAAAATCGATAGCTCCCATCTAGAGGCCTCCCCAAACAAGCATGCCAGGTTTCAAAGCAATCCGATCATAAATATGCCCTGTAGGGTGTATAAAAGGGAAATATTGTGGTCTGACTAGACTAAATTCTAAGAACATTGGCTGTGGCAATATTTTTTGACGGAAATGGTAGAAAATCGATAGCTCCCATCTAGAGGTCCCCGTAAATAAGCATACCAGGTTTCAAAGCAATCTAATCGTAAATGAGCCCTGTAGGGTGAGCCAAAGGGAAATATTGTGGTCTGACTAAACTAAGTTCTAAGAATGTTGGCTGCGGCAACATTTTTTGATGGAAATTGAAGAAAATCGATAGCTCCCATCTAGAGGTCACCCCAAACAAGCATGAAAGGTTTCAAAGCAATCCGATCATAAATGTGCCCTGTAGGGTGTGCCAAAGGGAAATATTGAGTCTTCTGACTAAACTAAGTTCTAAGAACATTGGCCGCGGCAACATTTTTTGACAGAAATTGAAGAAAATCGATAGCTCCCATCTAGAGGTCACCCCAAACAAGCATGCCAGGTTTCAAAGCAATCCGATCATAAATGTACCCTGTAGGGTGTGCCAAAGGGAAATATTGAGTCTTCTGACTAAACTAAGTTCTAAGAACGTTGGCCGCGGCAACATTTTTTGACAGAAATTGAAGAAAATCGATAGCACCCATCTAGAGGTCTCCCCAAACAAGCATACAAGGTTTCAAAGCAATCTGATCATAAATGTGCCCTGTAGGGTGTGCCAAAGGGAAATATTGAGGTCTGACTAAACTAAGTTCTACGAACGTTGGCCGTGGCAACATTTTTTGCCGGAAATTGAAGAAAATCAATAGCTCCCATCTAGAGGTCACCCTAAATGAGCATACCAGGTTTCAAAGCAATCAAATCATAAATGTGCCCTGTAGGGTGTGCCAAAGGGAAATATTGTGGTTTGACTAAACTAAGTTCTAAGAACATTGGCCGCGGCAACATTTCTTGACGGAAATTGAAGAAAATTGATAGCTCCCATCTAGAGGTCACCCCAAACAAGCATGCCAAGATTCAAAGTAATCTGATCATAAATGCGACCTGTGAGGTGTGCCAAAGGAAATTGTGGACGTACGTACTAACGTACTAACATACTAACGTACTAACGTACGTACGTACGTACGTACATACGTACGTACGTACGCCGACGGACGAGAAGTGATGGCAATAGCTCAGCTTGACTTTGTCAAGTTGAGCTAAAAATGAAAGTGTCAATGACACTGTAGCTTAACTTGTGTGTTGTGTTTGATGAAAAGGATATGTTCAATGTTTATAAAAGGATTATGAAATAAGACAAGAATTGTAATAATTGGGAATATGTTCATTTCTGTTCCCTGTATGCTATGTTTATGATAAAAATAATATGAGGTGTACACTGTACTAAAGATCTGAGGGGTGGGTTAATATGACCTCACAGTTAATATATGTGGCCCTCACAGTTAACATATATCAACAAAATTACAATGAAATTATTCCAAAATGAGTCATCCTATCAAGTTACATTAAAATCCCTTCATAAATATGGCCTGTAGACTGTGCTAAAGGTTTTCGGGCTTCGGGCCCCTGTAGCCGTCAGTTTCCCAATTGCGTCCAAAGGGGACGTTCTCATCTAGACATTATATGAAGTCAACCTACCAAGTTACAATGAAATCCCTCCATAAATACGACCTGTAGACTGTGCTAAAGGTTTTCGGGCTTCAGGCAGCCATCAAGGCTGAATGATCATGACCAAAAGGGGACGTTCTCATCTGGACACTATTTGGAGTCATCCTACCAAGCTACAATAAAATCCCTTCATAATTATGACCTGTAGACTGTTTTAAAGGTTTTCGGGCTTTGGGCCCCTGAAGCCGTCACAGTTGCCCACTCGTGTCCAAAAGGGGACGTTCTCATCTAGACATTATATGAAGTCAACCTACCAAGTTACAATGAAATCCCTGCATAAATATGACCTTAGACTGTGCTAAAGGTTTTCGGGCTTCGGGCTCGGGCAGCCATCATGGTTGAATGATCGCAACCAAAGGGGACAATCTCTTCTGGGCATCATCTGGAGTGATCCTGCGAAGTTACAATGAAATCCCTTCATAAATATGACCTGTAGACTGTGTTCAAGGTTTTCGGGCACCTGTAGCCATCACAGTTGACCAATCACGACCAAAAGGGGATGTCATCATCTAGGCATTATATGAAGTCAACCTAACAATGTTACAATGAAATCCTTCTATAAATATAAACTTTTGCCTATGCTAAAGGTTTTTGGGCTCGGGCACCCATCAAGGCTGAATGATCACGGCCAAAATGGGACGTTCTCATCTTGACCTTATTTGGAGTCAACCTACCAAGTTACAATGAAATCCCTTCATAAATATGACCTGTAGACAGTGCTAAAGGTTTTTGGGCTTCGGGTACCTTTAGCCGTCAAAGTTGCCCAAACATGTCCAAAAGGGGACGTTCTCATCTAGGCATTATATGAAGTCAACCTACCAAGTTACAATGAAATCCCTTCACAAATATGACTTGTAGACTGTGCTTAAGGTTTTCGGGCTTCGGGTTCGGGCAGCCATCATGGTTGAATAATCGCAACCAAAGGGGACAATCTCATCTGGGCATCATCTGGAATGATCCTATTAAGTTACAATGAAATCCCTTCACAAATATGGCCTGTAGACTGTGCTCAAGGTTTTTGGGCTTCGGGCACTTGTAGCCAACACAGCTGACCAATTACGACCAAAAGGGGATGTCATCATCTTGGCATTATATGGAGTCAACCTAATAGGTTACAATGAAATCCTTCCATAAATATGACCTTTTACCTATGCTAAAGATTTTTGGGCTCGGGCACCCATCAAGGCTGAATGATCGCGATCAAAAGGGGACGTTCTCATCTAGACATTATTTGGAGTCATCCTACCAAGTTACAATGAAATCCCCTCATAAATATGACCTGTAGACTGTGCTAAAGGTTTTCGGGCTTCGGGCACCTTTAGTTGTCACAGTTGCCCAATCATGTCCAAAAGGGGACGTTCTCACCTAGACATTATATGAAGTTAACCTACCAAGTTACAATGAAATCCCTTCATAAATATGACCTGTAGACTGTGCTAAAGGTTTTTGGGCTTCGGGCTCGGGCAGCCATCATGGGTGAATGATCGCACGTTCTCATCTAGACATTATATGAAGTTAACCTACCAAGTTACAATGAAATCCCTTCATAAATATGACCTGTAGACTGCTGTGCTAAAAGTTTTCGGGCTTCGGGCTTGGGCAGCCATCATGGTTGAATGATCGCAACCATAGGGGACAATCTCATCTGTGCATCATCTGGAGTGATCCTAAGAAGTTACAATGAAATCCCTTCATAAATATGACCTGTAGACTGTGCTCAAGGTTTTCGGGCTTCGGGCACTTGTAGCCATCACAACTGACCAATCACGACCGAAAGGGGATGTCATCATCTAGGCATTATATGGAGTCAACCTAACAGGTTACAATGAAATCCTTCCATAAATATGACCTTTTGCCTATGCTAAAGGTTTTTGGGCTCGGGCACCCATCAAGGCTGCATGATCGCGATCAAAATGGGACGTTCTCATCTAGACATTATTTGGAGTCATCCTGCCAAGTTACAATGAAATCATTTCATAAATATGACCTCTAGACTGTGCTAAAGGTTTTCGGGCTTCGGGCTCCTGTAGCCGTCACAGTTGCCCAATCACGTCCAAAGGGGGACTTTCTCATCTAGACATTGTATGAAGTCAACCCACCAAGTTACAATGAAATTCCTCAATAAATATGACCTGTAGACTGCGCTAAAGGTTTTCGGGTTTTGGGCTCGGGCAGTCGTCATGGTTGGCAGATCATGCCCAAATGGGGAAATTCGCATCTAGACATCATAAGGAGTCATCCTACCAAGATACAATGAAATCCCTCCACATTAAACATGACCTGCAGACTGTGCTAAAAGTTTTTGGGTTTCGGGCTTGGGCAGCCATCACGGCTGATAGATCATGCCCAAAAGGGGACGTTCTCGTCTAGGCACTATACAGAGGCATCCTACCAAGTTACAATGAAATCCCTTCATAAATACGACCTGTAGACTGTGCTAATGGTTTTCAGGTTTTGGGCTCGGGCAGCCATACCGGTTGCCCGATCGCGACCAAAAGGGGACGTTCTCATCTAGACATGACCCCAAACCTGCATATGAAATTTCGTGACGATCAGACAAGAACTGCGGGGTGTAGCCCGTGCTAAAGGAAATGTGAACAGACGTCACAGACTCACAGACTAACAGACTCACAGACTAACAGACTTCCGCACGCGTGATGGCAATAGCTTATCTTGACTATGTCAAGTTAAGCTAAAAAACAATGATTGCGATGCTTGACAAGACCCAATCACAGCCACATAGTTTTTTTTTTTAAATTTATTTTAACAGTAATTTATTTCACATGAATTAAACTGGCTATGGCAAACAGGCAAGGCCTATATTAATACCTCTGCCACATCAGTAATAACAAACTAACTCTCACCACACCGGTGCTGACATTCTTTTGACTGGATAGCTTTGTTATTTTACACCTGCTCTTGATTTTTGAATATTTTGACTGAATCTCTGAGGAAGTTTTTGTTTATACCTCTTTATAAAGGACCACACCCAATCATTGCTTTGCATATTGTTTACACACCTTTTGGACTTACCACTCTGCTATCCAAACACCCATTAACTTCTTCAATGCTACTGACAGATACTCCTGCCCAGGATGTGAAATCTCTTGTCTCAGAAATATGTCAAATTTGGGCACCGTAAACCAAATTTCCCTTCTGTATAATTGAATGGAGTTTTTGATCAATGATTTCTTGACAAAAATTTAAATGCATTTTTCATCAAATCTAGTTATGGCTGCTTCACAGCAGCCATGATTAGATCTTATAAAAAATATTTTGAAAATACTCAGCAAGTTAAGAGTAAAGTATTCTCAGATCAAGCTTGTCAAGGAGGTTTACCCATTCCACGAAAGCAAATCAGACTTTTCATGAAATGGTTTTTAATTTCTCTACTAAATTCAGTTTGCTGGTCTTAACTCTCTGTTTCTGTTTTTTTTTAATTACCTATTCGATACACTTCTGATCTACTTTGGTATTTGAACTCTTATTCGGTCTTTCTAAAATGTCATGCCCTCTTTGATAGTAGAAATTGCAGATTTAATTACTTTAGAGTTGTTTTTTGTATGATTTGCCCCTTAGGATCAGTTTATAAGTTCACAGCTACTTGTCCCTATTCACCCCTCTAAACTGTTAATATTCTACGAAATCACAAAAAATTGTGATACAAAAATATAGTTTCTGAAGTTCACTGAAATAAGGTCATTAAGCCCATTGCAACGAGAGGTCATAAGTGATGGTTGTGAGGCAAAAAATGAAAATTTTTGATATTCAAGAATTTTTATTGCCAGTGTTATCTTCTGTTCATGTTGGGTAAAGGATTAAACATGTATCTAATGAATCGGTTGCATTTGCCATTGTAAGTGACCTAATAAGCGGCCAGAAAAACATTTGTTATAAAGAAGCATCAACAAAGCTATATCATGTATTGAAAAAATAAAATAAAAAATGAATTCTGATACCATGTGAGAAAGATTAAGGGTTAATGTTGTATCCACAATTATAAACCTCCTTGTCTCTGACGTGATTTGAATGCTACTGGAATGAATCTCCTTCACAGACAGGACATGTTAACCCTTCTAGAATGGCCCGGAAATTCCTGTCAATTGTTCCCAGCATCCCAGAAAAAGAGATCTGTTTGGGCAAAAAGTCCAGGAAAATATCAGTAACAAAATTGGCAGTTTTGAAATGGTCTGACAGCCGATTTGCGAGCCGTTTCAAAACAAGTTAAGTCAAAAGCATTTCTGTCTACGAGAATCATGACTGTAAAATTCAAATAGAAATATATTGTACCTTTTAAAGTGTTACACCACAATTTTGTTAAATATGTCTCATTCACTACTTTTCAATATGAATTTGTGTTGAACTATTTTGGAATACACACCAACCTGTTCAGATACTTGGTCTATAAAAACAAGAGAAGCATCGCCAAGTGATAGCAACTGCCCCCCCCCCCCCTCCCCCAGACAAATATATTCAAAGACCAATCAAACAAGCTTAACATAATATTTTTTAAACAAAACATCCCTAACTCCCATAATTTTCATCAGATAGCAGTGATTTCTGAACTTGACGTAGACATTATTGCTCCATAGACATATGCTAAAAAGAATTGAAATCCAGTTACCATTGTTAAAGTTATGCCATGAACCTGCATTTTATTATATTTTGTTAACAAAGGGCAATAACTCATATAATTTTCATTGGATATCGCTGGTCATCGATGTTGACACAGAGACATACACTGAAAAGAATTGAAATCTATTGTTCAAGATAAGCCACAAACAAGTTTTACAGGATATTGTTATAACAAAGGGCAATAACTACCATAATTTTCAAGAGATATTGGTGGTCACTGAAATTGATGTAAACAATTGCTGCAAAAGAGACATACATCAAAAAGAATTTAAATCTGTTAACTACTGTTAAGTTATGCCATAAACAAAGTTTAGATGGATGGATGGATGGATGGACGGATGAATGGATGGATAGACGGACATTCTTACACATTCTTACTTGTGGGGTTTTTCCCATGTTAAACCCTAACACCACAGTGCAAAAAAAAACCCCACAAGTGGCCACTGTACTAACCCAACCCCACAACTACCACTGACCCTAAATTGTAAACCCCACAATGTACCTCTGCTAAGCCCAGATGGATGGATGAACAGATGGACAGATGGACTGACAGATGGACAGACAGATAAACAGACAGAAGAATGAACAGATGCCTAGATGGATGAATGGACAGATGGATGAATGGATGGATGGACTGATGGATTGATGGATAGATTGATGGACAGACAGAAGGATGGATGGATGGATGGATGGATGGATGGATGGATGGATGGATGGATGGATGGATGGATGGATGGATGGATGGATGGATGGATGGATGGATGGATGGATGGATGGATGGATGGATGGATGGATGGATGGATGGGCAGACCAAGAAAAGTGGTAACATTCAACAACCTTCCTTTACTTTGGCAACTCACAGGGATTTCAAAATTCCATGACTTTCAACAGATTCAGGAGCTGTGGTAACCCTGCAAGGTATGATATTGGTGTTTGAAGATTAAATACAATGGAATCCTATTAGTTGAATAGCCACTTTGCCAGTGAAAAAATGCTCAATTAATAAGAGTATTTAATTGACGGGAAGTAGGTAATTTTATTTTATTATTTAATATATTAACTCTTAACCCGCTGAGTACTTATAAATATTTTTATAAAATCTAGTCATGGTTGAAAAACTTCATACAATTTGCACAGGTAAAATTTTATTAAATGTCCTTAAACTATACTTATTTCAGTGGAAAGAGACATCCTGTCTTGGGAAGGAATATTTGTCAGCAGGTTGCAAGGAGTTAAATAACCAAACTGGATGTGCTGAGGCCAAAAAGGTCTATAAACATGGGAAATTCAGTGGTTGTCAGAGTAATTCTTTGATAGATCACAAGTTTTTTTTTTTATTGAATTAACAGAAATTTACTCAAAAACCTGTATAAATAAATTAATTGTACAGTTCAAACTGGTACTGGGGTATGGTTAAGTGGTTTGGTGTTTGAAGGCAATATGCGATTAACAGGGTTATTCAATTAAGAAATTTAAATTTTTAGTAAATTTCATTTCTTATTATACATACCACAATTGTTTACTACAGGCTTGCATTACAGTGGAAGACCCTAAAAGTGGTGCAAAAGCACCAAGAAAAAATACGCCAAAACTGGGTTGAGTGCCATGGCTTCCGGTGCTAGTGCGCAGACACGTAGTTAATGACTCATTCTTTTGACTCCGCCAACATTGGAGTTATGTGATCAGTGGGGAGGAAGGACTCCTACCCGAATAAGAAGGTGGGAAGGCCTCCATGTAAACAATTCTGGTAGGTATAATAAGAAAGGAAATTTACTATAAAATTTAAACCAACCTTACAATTGTTTACTACAGGCTGAATAGACAATAGGATGGAGGGAATCACATAACCAACCCCCACATAACCCAATTGCACTGGAACCGTGGACAGAGGAAGCGGTCCCGAGGCCTATGAAACCATAGCATCACAATCATTAGTAAAAGACAATGAGAGATGAGGAGTACGGTTCTGTGCGATGCACAGACAGAAAGGACAGTAACAGCACAGAGCTGGAAATGACCTTGTAAGAAGTCTAATGGCTAGGATAGACAACAGCCTAAGCAGACGAAAGAGGGCCCAAAGCAAAAAAGGTCCTCCGACTGCTCCTGCAACTGACACAGATAGAAGGTGGAGAAAGTAGAAGCATTTCTCCAGTAGGCTGCCTGTATAACATCCGACAACTTGACGGAGTTAGCATAAGGGGTGGACAATGCAAACACCTCGTGGGCAGAAATACGATTGGTAGTACAATCATCAGTCGCTAGATGAGCGTAAGCTGCACGAATAGCAAGACAAATCCATCGAGAAATGGATAGAGGAGAGATCTTCTATCAACCAGGAATAAGAGACAGAAAAAAATCATTTCCTGCCTTTCCGAAGGAACTGCGTCCAATTGAGATGATGCAAAGTGCACGAACCAGACAGAGCAAAGAGTGGTTACCCTCAACAGAAGGAAGAGCCCTGATACAGATAGGAGGTGGAGTTGTTCCTGGTATCTGATTCTTGGCCAGAAAGGAGCAATCAGTGGTAAACCTAACACTGTTGGGAGAGCTCCTGAAATGGGCCGATCAACCGAGAGGGCGTGAAGCTCACTAACCCATCTGGCTGAGGCAAAAACCATCAGAAAAGCCACCTTGTATATGAGAAAATGCATATCCACCCTGGGATAAAGGTTCGAATGGCACCCCCCCCCCCTCCCCTCAAGCAAAGCCGCACCCAAGAAAGATCCATCTTGGGGTAAACTGCAAAAGTACCGAACAAGCTTGGAGAGGTGTGGATTAGTGCCGATACGGCGCTTTCCCGCATACGAAAAGGTCTACGAAAGCATGGACCTGTACCCTTTGATGGTAACAGGCTGGAGACCCCGAGAATCAAACAGATATATCAGAAACTCCACAATCTGTGAAATCGAAGGATTGGCATAATCAACAGAGTGATCGGTACACCATCGACAGAAGACCTTCCACTTAGCAGCAGAGGCTAAACCAGTGGAGTGCCTCCTTGAAGAAGAAATGCACTCAACTGCTCGTCTCGAAAAACCTCTATGGAGGAGACAAGACCTGATAAAAGATTTGCGTGAAGGCACAATGAAGTCGGGTCAATGCGAAACCTTCTCGGGTGACCTTGGCAAAGAAGGTCGCGATGTAGAGGGAGACGTGCTGGAACCACCACCAACAGAGAGTGGAGTTGATTGATCCACACCCACTGAGGTGACAGGGGAGCGATCAGAATGATTCGACAACTGAAGGTTCGTATTTTGGCTAGAACCTAAGGCAGAATCGGAACCGGCGGGAAGGCCTAGCCGACTAGACAGTTCCAATCGAGTGACAGAGCATCCATGGCGAAAGCCAGAGGAGCTGGACATGAAAGTGTCCACATGATGGTTCCAAGGAGTCACAAAGAGATCAATGTGGGGATGACCCCAGAGATCGCAAAGCGACTGGAACACCGCCCTGTGGAGCATCCACTCTGTGGAAATGACCCTGCCCCGTCGGGACAGGGAGTCGACAAGGATGTTCAGATGACTGGGAATGTGAACCACCAATCCGGCGTTGACATCCTGAGCGAGTAGAAGAGTAGAAGTAGCGAGTAGAAGATCCCGAGCCAATTCGTACATGGGAACCGAGTGCGTGCCACCCTGGTTCTGAATGTAAGCAACCACTGTCGAATTGTCGGACAACAGAAGGACTGGGCGATTCGAAAGGTGGGGGATCCACTGCCTGAAACAAGAAGCTCCTTCTGGTTGATGTGTAGAGCTGCTTGATCCTGGTCCCATGCCCGTGAAGGGAACGACCTGGAAGATCCAACGTCACACCCCATCCGAGATCGCTGGCGTCTGCCGTCAGAACACGATCGGACGTGGGTAAGTCCAACGGAACCCCCTGCATAATCCACTGAACATCCATACAGGGGAGATGGTAACAATGAAGAGACTCTGGTAACTGAAACACCAGATCCAGAGGATCGACATTCAGCCTCCAATGACTGAGCAGAAAGTGTTGGAGAGGTCTGACATGCAGTCGACCAAGAGGAATGAGATCCGTCACCGAACCGTAGAGACTGAGCAGTTGGAGAATACTCCGAGCTGTTGGGGACGTGGACTGGGACAGAGTCGGGGCAAAAGTTGAGAGAATCACAGCCCTTGCCAGGGAACCGCCACCGTATTCAACTGAGTACAGAAGTCCATCCCCAGATGACAAAATGACTGAGAAGGGACCAGGTCCGACTTCTCCTTGTTGACTCTGAACCCTAGCAACGTGAGCAGGCTCAACAGTGTGTCGACACCTGATTCCAAAAAGGCAGCATTGGAATGCCTCTGGAGGATATCGTCTAGATATGCCGAAGTAGTCACCCTGGACTGTGTGCGATGGAAGGCTATCGCATGATACATCAGTCGGGTGAAGGCCCAAGGAGCCAGGTTGAGGCCGAAAGGCATGGCCTTGAACTGGTAAACTTGCCCCAGAAAAGCGAACCTGGGATACTTTCACAATGTCCGATGAATCGGAACGTGAAAGTAAGCGTCTCGCAGGTCGATGCAGGAAGCGAAATCTCCCTGATGAATGGAGCGGCGAACCGACCTGAAAGTCTCCATGCTGAACTTGGAAGCAATGATAGACTGGTTGAGAATACTCAGATCGATAACCGGTCGGAGTCAGCCAACCATCTTTGGCACCAAGAACAGGCGGGAATAAAATCCCACTGAATGAATGTTCTTGACGCCCGACGTGAAACATCTGAAGGAACTTGTGTTGGAAGAGGCACTCTAGACAGAGTGAGGTGCCTCCAGAAGGAAATTCGCTATCTGGACCGAACAACATCTAACACCCAAGGATCGGATGTGATTGTGGCCCAATGGTCTGCAAATTCTGATATCCTTCCTCCAACCTGGGACGAATCGAGGTGAGGACCTTCATTTCGAGCTCCGGCAAGGCCCACGAGAGAAGAAACCACATCCTCTATTATATGAAGAATCCTGAGTCCTCCCTCCAGTCTGCAGACACTTACCCTTACCCCGTGAGTAAGAAGTAGAAGCGGTGGCAGGAGGATCAGCCCTTGGCTTTGCAGAGGAAGCAGAAGGGTGCTTGTTAGGCTTTGGATGGCCCCTGCCTCCAACAGAAGGCTGATCAAGCTGACGAAGCAGCAGCTGATCTTTGTAATGACGTAGGACGTCATCCTGGACCATCGCCACAGAACCATGGAACAGTTGCAGACCCGGCAAAGAAGCAGATGGAACAGCAGCGTGCTGCCCCTCAAGAAGAGAACGGCTTGTGTCCAACACAGCATCCCAGCAAACTAATTTTAAGTTAGGTGTGTTACAGGCATACGTGTGAGTAAGATGCATGAGCACCTTGGAAAGCACATGCAAAGGAGACCGTATGTCGTCAAACTTATCTGGAGGCAGATAAGCAGGTAAAGCAGAGACAACGTGATCTGAGAGAGAAAGCATGCCCAGCATCTCTCTCGATAAGCCCAACAGAGACTCCAGAGTCGCCATAGGAATAACAGCCGACTTGGGTTTGGCAAGCCCGAGGGAGGTGGAGTCCTGAACCAAGACCGTCAAAGTCTGGCAGACTGACGGATTGGCGGAATCATAGGAACGATAAAGCACTGGAGGCAAAAGAGTGTCAACCCTGGTGAAGAACGAAGTCTTCATAGCCTTGGAACTCAGTTTAGAGTCCAAAGCTGTAAATGCTTCAACCACCTGTACTGACTGGCATGGTCGAAGGCGCCCAGAAGCAGGTTGCTCCACAGGCTGTAGGAGCGTGAATGATGATCGCGGCCTGGCTGACACTGTCGGCTGGTTTGATGGTTTGAGATCTGGAAGGAACCCAAACACAAAGTCAAGAGCTGCCCCCAATTCAGAAGACTGTTGGCTCTCGACGTCAGGTATGTTGGACTCATCCTCTGAGTCAGAAGACACATAGCCCATCATGAGCAAACCAGCCGAAGCCTCCCATGGTGTAGGCACACCTGAGGGATCAGAAAGTGGCCTGCTTCCAATCCTTGGAGGCGGCACTGCAGGGAGCACCTGGAAACCACTAGTAGCCTCACTGGAAGCAATGGGAAGGCTCTTGGAAAGAACCTGAGTGAGCAAGGAGAGGACCTCCCTAAGCTCACGGCCCGTGTCAGCCGGTTTGATGAGGGAAAGAGCCAGCAAAGGGGCTTCACTCCTGACGTTTTTAACCAGCGAAGGGTCACGATCCTCAAATACACCTGACGTGAGGCGACGGGTGGCAACCGAAACATCTGAAGGCAGATGCGAATAGGGGTATGACATACCCCAAGGATCTACAGAGCGGGAACTCACGAGAGTCGTAGCGGACCTCTGAGGGACAGAAGGTCCAGGTGGCACAAAAGGCATGGTCCCACAAAACTGGCCATGGGACCAGAGTGCATGGACGGAAATGTTACGGAGTTCATGGTGGCCCCACCATGAACAACCGAATCCAATGAGAAAACTGTGGTGCTTGATGGCTGAGAGACCACAGCAGAGGGTTTACCGGCAGCCCCTTCCAACTTCGCCGAGTTGAAGTCAGGGAAGGCTGAGGTCGATACCCCACGTCCACACTACCAGACATCTCTGCAGACCCCTGCAGGGATAAAAGTGCTGTGCTAGATGGCTGAGAGGCCACAGCAGAGTGTCCGGTCAGTAGCCCCTTCCTACTTCACCGGGTTGAAGTCAGGGAAGGCTGAGGCCGATACCCCATGTCCACACTACCAGACATTGCTCCAGAACCCTGCAGGGATAAGCCGAGGCCGGCTGAAAAAGTGACAGATGATGTTGCAGATGGAACAGCAGTAGCAGCAGATACGATGGGAGCTGTTGAAACTGGTGGAAAAGGGGAGAGAGCAAATGAGCTCAGCTCCAAAGGAGGAGTCACAACCCTAGTGACAGCCTCAGATGTCAACTGGAGAGGGACCATAGTCCCAGAACCAGGCATCTCTTCACCAGACAACTCAACAGCTCACACAGTATCCACCACAGAAAAGACTGCACATCCCCCACAGAGAGGGTATAACTCTCACCAGACATGGTCATATCGGGAGGCCCCGAACAACAGCATTCCTCATCCCCCCATGCCCTGCAGGTGTGGGAGGAACGGTTACGAGAATGAACCACAAGCTTGGGCAAAAGGCATTGCCCTCAAGGAACAGTCCTGGGCATAACAGAGGTGAGAGCAGTACTCAACAGATGTAGAAAGTAGAAGAGCGCCCCCAACTAGGAGAGAAGGTTGGCAAAAAATAAAGGACCGGCAGGAACACAACTGAACCCGGAGGGTCGACAGGGACTCCAAAATACAATGAACATGTGGTTGAAAATAATAACAAGAATATATAAAACACAGTCCTGTTATTATAAAATCCTCAGATCCATAATTCCAGTCACAGCTAACCATCAACAAACTGAATTATCATGGTTTCTTAATGCAAATATGGACGTCTCACCACATGGGCAGGCGAAAAAAGAATGAATCATTAGCTACGTGTCTGCGCACTGGACCGGAAGCCGTAGATTTGTACTTTGTAGTGTCCCCTATTGGGTGTGTGCCGGTGGCACTCAACCCAGTTTTAGCTTATTTTTTTTTGGTGCTTTTGCACCTCTTTTCTTTCCCAATTTCATTGGGAAAGATCAAAATAGAGAGTATGTTTACCGAGTTAAGGACTTCCACTGTAGTGCAAGCCTGTAGTAGACAATTGTAAGGTAGGTTGATAAGAAATATGTGAGCTCCACTGTAAATTAACAGTCTTGAATTCTTAACCAATATGAAGTTAAATGGAACCTGCAGTACCATAACTCACTGTTGAGGCTTCTGTTAGTGAGCTAATACATATGTTTAATGACTTCAAACACTTGTAGGTAACATGACAACAAAGCTTACATGAAGTACAAGATACAGTGAATGATTTTGTGTGGTATGTTTTAATACACTGACCTGACATGAGGTTGTAGAGTTCTATGTTATTAAATGGCCGTACTTTTATGTTGTGTTTAAATCCTGGACCATGGGCCAAGAACAAAGCCTGTAAAAGACAAACAACTTAGCCACTGATAATGTTGTAAATATATAGCATATCTGCAAAAGATTTCAAAATTAAACAAATTGGAAGGCACATTCTTGATTACAAGGCGTGTAGATTCAGGCTCTAACAAACCTGCCACAACTAACTAATTCCTTATTTATCATAATGGCAAAAAAATGCCCTGCGCTAATTCACAAAAATCACCATGACATGAGCAATATTTCTCAGACCAACATTCAAAACATTTAACTTGAGCAAAATTATGAGAGATTCACTCTCGATTTAACAGAGTTTTCTGTGATACAAAATTATGGGACTTTTACAAATAAATTTTTCAAATTTCTTTTTAAACTACATGACAATTTCTAGTGAATTAAATGAATGGAAAAGAAGACAAACGTTATATATTCATCAATTTTACTCTTTTATTCAATTGTGGTATTGTAGAAGTTAAAAATTTAGTCAAAAACAACCAGGTGCAATTTTCCAGAATAATTTACATGGCAAAATGAGATTTTATATAGGTATATATGTTGTATACCAAATGTGAAAGGATTCTGACTGGTGGATCTGAAGAAGATTTCCTCATATTACACGAAGCTAAAATTTGGGCTCCCATAGATCTGATTTGAACAAACTTGAATGTGACCCTGCAAGGGAGGTTTTATACCAAATATCAAAAGATTCTAATTGAAGATTCTGGAAAAGAAGATTTTTAAAGAAATTCCCTCATATTGCACTAAGTTAAAATTTGGTCTCCCAGGGACTCAATTTGAACAAACTTGAATCTCTGCCCCCCCCCCTCCCCCCATCCTCTCCCTTAGAAATGTTGTATACCAAATATGAAAGGATTCTGACTGGCGGAAAAGATGATTTTTAAAGAAATTTCCTCATATTGCGCTAAGTTAAACTTTGGGCTCCAATAGAGAGCCCAAATATTAACCCAGGAACCCAATTTGAACAATTGGAATCTGACCCTCCTAGACATTTTGTATACCAAATATGACCCCCCTCCCCCACAACCCCTTTCAGTCAGGTGAGCTAAAAATATATTTTTATCCAGCTAGGTAGATATATTAATAGAAAACACATCTGACATTAAATGGAAATAAAATAATTTGTTGAAATGGTAATTTTTCAGTATTTGTTTTGGGGAGAAAATAAAAAAAATCCACCACTGAAATGAGTGTATTACACTTGTTCCAATGAGGGTCATGAGTTATGTTTTGGAACAAAAATAGAAAGTTTGTAATTTTTAGCCCACCTGTCCCAAAAAGTCATGTGAGCTATTGCCATCACTTGGAATCCATTGTCGTCTGGCATTTGTCATCGTCCGTAAACTTTTCACATTTTTATCTTTTTCTCTGTAACTGCTGTGCTGATGTGAACCAAACTTGGCAGGAATGGTCTATGGGAGGTCCTCTACATACGATCCTCATTTTGTTCTCGTTGGATGAAAAATACGGCCGCCAGTGGCAGTCTTTGATTATGATTGGTGAATTTTCAAAAATCTTCTCTGAAACTTCAAGGCCAAATGTTTTAAAACTTGACATGATTGAAGAGTGGGACACCCTTTACTAAAGATCCTCATTTAATGTTTATCTGATTGCCATATTGGCTGCAATTGCAGCTTATAGTTACCATAGAATCCCTTTGGGAAATTACATTTTCATCTTCTCTGGAACTATTGAGCTGATGTGAACCAAACTTGGCAGGATGATCTATGGGAGGTCCTCTACAATTGATACACATTTTGTTTCTATCGGAAGAAAAACTTGGCCGCCAAAGGCATTCTTTGATTCTGATTGGTGGTTTTTACAAAAATCTACTCCTCTGAAACTATAAAATCAAATGTTTTGAAACTTCACATGATTGATGACTGGGACACCCTCCACCAATGACTCTCATTTAATGTTGATCAGGTTGCAGACATGGCCACAATTTCGGGTTACAGTTACCATAGAACCCTACGGGAAACCACATTTTAATCTTCCCTGGAAGTACTGGGCTGATGTGAACCAAACTTAGCTGGAATGGTCTATGGGAGGCTCTCTACAAACAGTTCTCATTTTGTTCCCATCAGAGAAAAAACATAGCCCCCAGAGGCATCCTTTGATTCTGATTGGAAGATTTTAAACAAGAAGGACGCCATTGCCCTATAGCTCACCAACATTCCTCTTTGATAGTAACTTTGCAAAACACAAGAACTGTATCAAACAGGCTCATAACATGCGAAAAAGCTGACCTAAACACAACCTCTTAAAAATAAAACTGAAAAAATAATAATTTTAATTTTATATATATATGGATGCAATATAAAGGCCATGGGATGAAAAGGGTGTCAGCAGCTGACCTAAACAAAAACTTTAACACACTGAAAATGTCTAAGTGTGAGGTAAACAGGAAACTTAACATTAACAAGAGGCCCCACGGGGCCTGAAGCGCTCACCTTGAACACAACACAATTTAAACAGAGTCCAAGAATGAGCCTACATTAAGCAAGCCATCTCCATAGGCTACACTGTCAATCCTTGAGTCCCTCAGGAGTGAGAAAAATAATCTGGGCATCATGCCTTTTCTTCAGTTGATCATAAAGTAAAATGTTGAGCTCCTCTGTGAAGGCCCTTGATACAACCTATGTGGATTAATCTTAGTTGCACACATTTAGAGGGTACTGAATAGAAAATTTTTAATTCTTCAGCAAAATGGCCAATTCCAGCTCCCATAGAGAGCCCAAATATTAACCCAGGCTCTTGATTTGAACACAGTTGAATCTGACTTCCCCAGAGATGTTGTGTACCGAATATGAAAGCATTCTGACTGTTGGATCTGAAGAAGAGAAATTGTAAAGAAATTTCTTTGAATTGCACTAAGTTCAAATTTGGGCTACCATAGCGACCCCAAATATTAACCTATGGATCTGATTTGAACAAACTTGAATCTGACCACCCCCCCCCCCCCCCCCCCCCCCCCCCCCCTAGAGATGTTGTATACCAAATGTGAAAGCATTCTGATGAGTGGATCTGAAGAAGAAGATTTTTGAAGAAATTCCCTCATATTGTACTAAGTTAAATTTCATGTTCCCATATGGAGCCCAAATAATAACCTAGGCACTCAAATTGAACAACCTGGAATATGCCTCCCCTAGAGATGTTGTATACCAAATATGAAAGCATTCCGACTGGTGGATCTGAAGAAGAAGATTTTTAAAGAAATTTCCTCATATTGCACTAAGTATAAATTTGGGCTACCATTGTGAGCCCAATAATATACCTAGGGATCTGATTTGAACAAACTCGAATCTGACCCCCTTAGAGATGTTGCATATCAAATATGATAGCATTCTGACTGGTGGATCTGAAGAAGAATTTTTTAAGTTACCCTCCATATTGAACAAAGATAAAATTTGGGCTTAGTTTGAACTTGGGACTTGGTTTGAACAATCTTGAATCTGACCCTCATAACAATGATGTATACCAAATATTAAAAGATTCTGACTGGTGGTTCTGAAGAAGAAGATTTTTAAAGAATATTCTCCATATTACCCTATGTTAAAACTTTGGGCTCCTGTAGAAAGCCCAAATATAAACCAATGAGCTTTATTTCAACCAACTTATATCTGACCTCTCTATGAATGCTGTATACCAAATATCAAAAGATTCTGATGATTGGTTCTGGAGAAAAGATTTTTAAAATTTTTTGCAAATATGCTGACTCAACATTTTTTCGATGCCCATTACAGAACACACTAACATAACCGATGGCAATTTTGTTCTACCATTCAATTCTACTGGTCCTAAGGATACTTCATACCAAATAACAGCTCTCTGTTCCGTGTGGTTTGGGAAATATGGGCGTTTGAAAATATTTCTATTTTTAGCTCCCAGGGTTTCCATGGGGATGCGGGAATTTTTTTTTTTTTACATGGGTCAAGTACCAATAATACCACAAACCAAATTTGGTTCATACCGGACCATCGGATCAGAAAATAAAAAATTTGGGCGGGGCCAAAAATCTTACCCCTCCTATTACAAAGCCAAATATTACTTCACGAACTTCGTTTGAACAAACTTGATTATACACCTCATATAGAAGCTCCATAGCAAATATCAAGTCATTGTACACATTGGTTCTTGAGAAGAAATTTTAAAAATATTTTGGAGCATTTTCCCCCACTCCCTCCCTATGGGGCTGGGCATGTTGAGTTGAACAAAAATGAAATGCCCCTTTGGGACCATCACTCACACAAACTTTCACTTGAATTGGCCCAGTGGATTTGGAGGAGAAGACCAAAACATGGTGTTGACGAACGACGGATGACAGACGACGGATGTCAGACGACGGACGGAGAGCGATGAGATTAGCTCAGCTTGACTTTGTCAAGATGAGCTAAAAATGGGATGACAAATTTGAAGAAATTCACTGGACAAGGGTTAAATGATGCTAGAATGATAATGAGGAACATGTATGATGGAATATAAGCACCATGGGAAGAAAAGGAAAACTAAACACAAACTTAAACATTAAATTCTGAGGTAAACACAAAAGTAAATGTAACTAAAAATGGTAAGAAAAAGGTTTAAAACACACTGGATGAGGATTAAATAATGGTAGAATGATAATAAGCACAATATAGAAGCAATATAAAGGCCATGGGATGAAAAGGGTGTTGACAGCTGACCTAAACAGAAACTGTAACACACTGAAAATGAATAAGTGTGAGGTAAAAAGAAGAGTTAATGTTCAAAATTTGAATCATGGAAGTTAAATCATGGAACAATGATACTGAGGAACATGTATAATGAATATAAGTGCCATGGAAGAGAAGGAGCACAGCAGCTGACCTAAACACTAAGTTGAACATGAAATTCTGAGCTAAACAGAAAAGTAAACATAACTAAATAATGTTAAGAGAAACGTTTAAAACACACTGGGTGAGAGTTAAGTAGTGGTAGAATGATAATAAGCACCATATGGAAGCATTATAAAGGCCATGGGATGAAAAGGGTGTCAGCAGTCGATGTAAACAAAAAATTTAACCCACTGAAAATGTTGAAGTGGGAACTAAACAGAAAACTAAACGTTCAAAATTGTAAGAAAAATTTTAAGAAATTCACTGGACAAGGGTTAAACCATGGTAGAATGATAATGAAGAAGATGTATGATGAATATAAGCACCATGGTAAGAGAAGGAACACAGCAGGTGAGCTAAACACTAAGTTAAATATAAAATTCTGAGCTAAACAGAAAAGTAAACACAACTAGAAAATGTTAAGAAAAAGGTTTAAAACACACTGGATGAGGATGAAATAATGGTAGAATTATAAGCACCATATAGAAGCAATATAAAGGCCATGGGATGAAAATGGTGTCGGCAACTGACCTAAACAGAAACTTTAACACAATGAAAGTGTGTAAGTGTGAGTGTTAAAAATTTGATGAACAATTTGAAGAACTTCAGTGGACCAGGGTTAAATGATGCTAGAATGATAATGAGGAACATGTATGAGGAATATAAGCACCCTGAGAAGAGAAGGAACACAGCAGCTAACCTGAACACAAAGTTAAACCTAAAATCTGAACTAAACACAAAAGTAAACGTAGCTAAAAATTGTAAGAAAAAGGTTTAGAATGCACTGGGCAAGGGTTAAATAATGATAGAATGATAATAAGCACCATATAGAAGCATTATAATGGCCATGGGATGAAGAGGGTGATGACAGCTGAACTTAAAAAAACTTGAACACACTGAAAATATGTAAGTGTGAGCTGAACAGAAAACTTAACGTTCAAAATTTGATGAAAAATTTGAAGAAATTCATTGAAGAAGGGTTAAATCATGGAACAATGATAATGAGGAATATGTATGAGGAATATAAGTGCCGTAGGAAGAGAAGGAATACAGCAAATGACCTAAACACTAAATTGAACATGAAATTCTGAGCTGAACAGAAAACTAAACGCAACTAAAAATGTTAAGAAAAATGTTTAACATGCCGAGTATGAGGGGTTAAATGATGGTAGAATGACAATAACCATCATATAGCAGCATTATAAAGGCCATGATTTGAAAGTAGGGTGAGTAAGTGATCTAAACAGAAACTTTAACATTATTGGACACGTACGCTGACGTCGATGCTGACGCCGACCAATCAAGCCATGCCATAAGCTCACACAACTAAAGTTGGTGAGCTAAAAATCTATTCCTCTGAAACTACAAGGCCAAATGTTTGAGACTTCACATGACTGATGACTGGGACACCCTGTACCAATAATCCTCATTTACTGTTGATCAGGTTGCAAACATGGCTGCAATTGCGGCTTATATTTCCCACAGAAACCCTTAAGGGAAATCACATTTTCATCTTCTTCTCTGGAACTAATGAGCTAATGTGAACCAAACTTGGAAGGACTGGTCTATGGGAGGTTCTCTACAACTGTTACTTTCTTTGTTCTTGTTGGATGAAAAACATGGCCACCAGAGGCATTCATTAATTCTGATTGGTTGATTTTGAAAAATCTTCTCTGAAACCACAAGGCCAAATGTTTTGAAACTTCACATTATTGATGACTGGCACACCATCAACCAACGATCCTCATTTAATGTTGCTTGGGTTGCAAACATGACCACAATTGCAGCTCATAGTTACCATGTAAATCCTATGGTAAATCACATTTTCATCTTCTTATCTGAAACTAATTGGCCAGTGTTAACCAAACTTGGCACAAATAATGTAGGGAAAGTCCTCTGAAAACAGTCATCATTCTGTTTAGTGCAGATGAAGTAGCATGGTAGCCAGCTGCATTCTTTGATTTTGATTAAAATAACTGAGGGATGTGTAGTTCTGCCAGATGAGCGATTACAGGTTCTTTAGAGCCTCTTGTTTATATATTATGATGAACATTTAAAATTTAATTATTTTTCTTCCAAAATATAGCTTATGATCCACCACTGAAACGTGTGCATTACATTTGTTCCAATGAGGGGCATAAGCTATGTTGGGGACTCATCATTGACTGAGATGAACAGAGATGAACACAGCTAAAGTTTGTTTTTTTCTAACTTTTATCCCCAATTCCAGCAGATGGTAAAATAACACAGTAACAATTCACAAAGACCGCTGAAACCATACATCCCAAGTGATTTAATTAGACAAGTTTATGTTCAATGTGTTGTAAGACATTTTATTACACCCCTAATATCTAATCATAATAGGAATTGGTATAAAATAAATTGCGTTCTCCCCTCACTAGTGAGATCAAACACCTCAGTGATTAACATTTCATGTGAACCTGAAATTTACAAATGAATTTTCACAAGCGCAAAACAAAAGTTGTTCTCGCTCCACTAGTGAGTATAACAAGATGTGGCAGATCATGATGGAATGCCAAAATGTATTAATGCATGATCAAAATTTTTCGGGTCGAAGCACTGATAGAGTTATCTTTCTTGATGCTTAATCTATTCTAAACTTTTCGGTGTCTCACTGTTTCAGAATTAAATTGATGAATTATTTCAATTCAATGTTGAAGAATTATTACTGAAGCGAAAATGAAGTAGAAATTTCATTTTACTGAATTTGTTTGTGGCAAAAAATTACGTCATTTCGCCAACAATCCCCACAAGTATTTTGTGTGGATGTACACAACATCCAATGTGATCTGTGTCAGCGGAAACAGCAATCAGCTGATTGTGTAAACAGATTTCTTGCGTGGTATTGGTGTCGGTTTGGATCATTTCAGTTGAAGCTTCAAATGAAAGGGGTATAATAAAAAGAAACTCTAATGTTTTCTTATGAATACCGGGATTAATCTCATTCGTGAGTGACAGAATTTGTATTTTCACTCGCAGCAAGCTGCTCATGAAAATACGAATTCTCTCACTCACTCATGAGATAAATCCTGGTATTCACAAGAAAACATTAGATATCCTCTATATATCCCACATATATCACTTAAGCGCATTTTATCCTACAATATTTATTTTGATGCTGTAAGGTGCCAATCAATTCTGAGGCATGTGTTTTCGAGCATTCGCAACACTATAATTTATCCTGACAGTACAATAGAACAATCTTTCTCAAAACATATTTTGTTAACCTGTAATGGATGCAGTATATAATTATTTTATTAGGCTTTTCCCTCTGGAAAAGACTATTATTTTTCTACGGATTATTATTATTATTTTTTTTTTTTTTTTTTTGGGGGGGGGGGGGGGGGGGGGGTTTGGGGGGTTTGGGTTTTTTTTTTTTTCCACACATCTTGTCCGTACGATTCAGAAGCCATTTTCGAACCAAGTTTCACGAAATTTTGCACACGCATAGAGGGGCACAAAATCTAAAAATGTACCGAAGCGGAATTTTCGATTTAACCCTTATTTCGTCAGAATTGGCAAAAAACTGCCCAAAATGGGGTTTATTGGCACTTTCTCGAAACACGTCTTGTAGATTTTTTTTATACATTCGTAATTGCTAGACCTGTCTGTGACACGCCCTTTGGTACACTCGGCATATCAGGCGATGCATATGGTAACCCTCCACAGGCTGCCAAACATCGAAATTTTGATGAAATAGGCCGGTTTCAGGCCCCCACCGCACCCAAACAATACATGAGAGATAAACATAACTTCCTTTATTGGGAGTGGAATTCACCAAGAATCATTTTTGTCAGTAATAAGGGTGTTCAAAAAACCAAGTGTTAACCCGCTTTGGGCTGGTTAAACAGCAATACCCCCATAAAGCTAAAAAATTTGTGTTTTCCGTGGATTTCTCTAAATGAGTCTTGTAGATTTTCAAGAAAAATTTGTCACTCCCAGGCCTTGGTGTGGCAATAGAAGTTGCATGGACAAAATACTGCGGTGAGCAATTGTTAACCCTCCACGGGCTGCTAAAAGTCAAAATTGTGATAAAATGGGCTGTTTTTGGACGCCAACAGCACCCAATGGGTACGCCACAAAGAAACGTGCCTTCTTTTATCGAGCGCACAATCTATACGCAAACATTTTTGTAAGTAGTAAGGGCATTCAAAAGTCGAAGTCTTAACCCATTTTGGACAGGCTAAAGAGAGAGACCCCTTAAAATCTTAAAATTCCCATTTTCTGTGGATTTCTCTAAAAACATCCTGTAGGTTTTCAAGAAAAATTGACTACTCGCAGGTCTTTGTGTGATATTACAAGTTGCATGGACAAAATATTCCGGTGAGCGTTTATTAACCCTCTAGAGGCTGCCAAGCATCGTAATTTTGTTGAAATGGGCTGTTTTCAGGCACGCACATCACCCAATGTACACCTGAGAAATAAACATAATCTCCTTTGTTGGAAGTGGAATTCACGGAAGATCATTTTTGTAAGTAATAAGGGTATTCAAAAAACCAAGCGTTAACCCATTTTGTGGTTGTTAATAGTGATACCCATCAAAGGCTTAAAAATTAATGTTTTCCCTGGATTTCTTTACAAACATCTGGTAGGGTTTTCAAGAGAAAATGGCCATTGATAGGTCATGGTGTCACATTACCAGATGATTGGATAAAGTATTCCTCTAAGCATTTGTTAACCCTCCATGGGCTGCTAAATGTCAAAATTTTGAAAAAAATAGTCTGTTTTTGAACAACAACAACAACATCAAATGGGAATACAACAGAGGAACGTAACTTCTTTTACTGGACGCAAAACTGACAGGGAAACATTTTTGTAAGTAGTAAATGTATTCAAAGATCGAGGTCTTAACCCATTTTTGACTGGTTAAGGAGATATACCCCTTAAAAGCTTAAAATTCCAGTTTTATGTGGATTTCTCGATTTCTCAAAAAAAAAAAATTCAAGAACAATTGACCATTCGCAGGTCTTCGAGTGACATTACAAGTTGCATGAACAAAATGTTTCGGTAAGCATTTGTTAACCCCCAAGAGGCTGCCAAGCATTGACATTTGGAGAAAATGGGCTGTTCTTGGGCAACCATAACACCAAATGTGTACCTACGAGATAAACATAACCTCCTTCATTGGAAGTGGAATTCACTGTCGATCATTTTTGTAAGTAATGAAGATATTCACAAAACCAAGCATTAACCCTTTAGATTTAGTTAAAGAGAGATACCCCTCAAAAGGTTAAAAATTCATGTTATCTGAGGATTTCTTTAAAAACATCCCGTAGATTTTCAGGAAAAAATGGCCATTCTCATATCTTAGTGTGACATTACAAGGTGCATGTACAAAATATTCCTGTAAGCATTTGTTAACCCTATGCAGGTTCTCAAACATCAAAATGTTGATAAAATAGGCTGTGTTTGCATACCCACAGCACCCGAAATTGGGAGGCGAGATCAAAATAAGTGGAAGTAGAATTCACTGAGAATTATTTTTGGAAGCAATAAGAGTATTCCAAAAACAACACTTAACCCGTTTTGGGCTGGAAAAATAATGATACTCATCAAAAGCTTAAAATTCCTGTTCTCCCTGGATTTCTCTGAAATCATCTTGTAGATTTTAAAGGAAAAATGGCCATTCACAGTTCTTGGTGTGACATTACAAGTTGCATGAATAAATAGTCCTGTTGGCACTTGTTAATCCTCTACAAGCTGCCAGACATCAATATTTTGGATACATTTGAGATAAAATGGACCATTTTTAAATTGACACAGCACTCAGTGAGTATGTGCCAAACAAACATAACTCCTTTTGTCGGTCATTGACTTGTTGGACGACGATATTGACATTAACCCACTCCACCGTTAATGATGGTTTTTACCTAAACAATTTTTTATCAAACTGTGTCATTTGAGACTACTATCTTCACCTTTCTCATAACATCAATGAAGGAACTTCAGTGAGACTGTTAAAAACAATTCATCAGACTCTGTGGGGTCATGAAAAATCAAGGAATCACATCGGGAAAAGCCATGATTCTCCAGAATCATAAAGTCTAGTTTTCATTCATTTTTCTTCCCCCAAAACAAATCGTATTCCCACTCACACTTGCTGAAAATAGCATTCCACTCCCAGCATCGTATTTCATTTGCAGCAATGTCAAGACTTTTTTTTATATGTTTTGAAAGTAACCACTGAATCAATTATAAAGGGATGTTTTGGGAAAACAAATAAGGAGAAAATAAAATAAATACAAACGTTCACTGCTCAGATTTCAATACGATATAATCCTCTCGTGGGCAGTGTGGATTATTTCATTTGACTAATGCCTCATGAAATAATCCACTATGCGTCCCACTTGAGTAAAAAAATCGTACTAAAATCTGAACTATTGTCTATATATTAGCTATCTGACTTACAGTTAAAACTAGAAGTTCAGTCATGAAATGCGCACAAATAGCACGTTGATCTGCGCGTTAATCTATGCATTATGACATAGTAAGGCTATCAAATTCTGTACATATGGCCTGTGCACAAGCAATGTTTCAGCCAATGGACCTCTGGATAACCCGAAGGTCCATTGGCGGAAACATTGCCTGTGTTTGCTATGACTAACCAGGAGACCCCGCCATTCGATATGGCAATTGCACGCAATTCCTACGCACAATTAAGGTTATAAAAGCGCACAGTTCATGACAGGACTTCTAGTTTTAACTGTTCTCATAGTGTATCCTGCAGAACCCATTTTAAGTTTTCAACAGATCAATAAAAATTAACACAAAGAGGTTTCAAGACTTGATTATTATCATTGTAAATCTATATTATAGAACAATCATTTCAAGGGAAATTGGTTTAGCAAACAAAAAATTGTCAAGCAAAAGTTTGTTACTGAACCGTTTGTGTGAACAAACAAACTTCCAATGTTTTAGAAGCAGGTGGCTTGCCATTAAACCACCTGTAGAGTGGTGTTTCTACCCAGAAAAGAAGTTTCAAGCTCTGTGAAAAAGCATAAGAAGTGAAAATAAAGTTTCTGCCCTTGGACTGCTGGGTTATATTATTTTTTTATTTTTTTGTCTCAAAAACATAGGTTATGACACATCTTTGGAACAAACTCATTGAGCTCATTTCAATGAGGGGTCAGAACCTATGTTTTTAAGACAAAATTTGAAGAAAAAATTAATTATTCAAGAATTTTGTTTGCAAGTGTCGTCTGCTTTTCATGTTAGGTAAATGGTTAATAGAATATGAGCTAATTTTTGCGTAGAAAACACTTCACTCATCTTTCTTCAGTGACATGCAGTAATGCTTTCCGAAATTAAGAAGTGAGAATTATATGCATTATATGTCAACAATAGCTGGCACATGCGCACATTCTGAATAAGTGTTCATCACACAGTGATGGCCAATGCAGAGCATGTCAGAGGGTGGGGAGATCTCAAAAAGGTGGTCCCCTCTTATAGCAGGGAGTTCTGGGATCTAGTTCCTCAGAAATTGTAAAATTTAGTACCCAAACTCTTAAATGAAAGTGTCAATGACACTGTAGATCTACTTGTGTAAGACATGTACATGTATAGTATGTGACACAGCAATGACACACATCTAGGTAATGACCTGATAACAAAGGTATATATAAAGTATTGAAACAGTCTGTACATAAATGCTGACCGTAGCCTGTAACAAATGTATAGGTAAAGTATTGTAAAGGTGGGCGACAGTTAGATGCTAAACTGGAAAAGAAATCCCAGAAAAGAGTCCCAGAGTGGGTCTGACTGAACCCCAAAATATTTGTTCTCATAGCGCAGTTATAACAAAGGCACCCCAAAACACTCGTTCCTGTCGCAAGGAGATCACAAATGTACCCAAGAAGTTTCGAGAAGATCGGTTCATAAATACATCCTCTAGCCCGAGCCGTATTGACATGTGCACTTGCCATTACGTGTACAGTCCCTGTAAAAGTTGTCTTCGAAATTACCCCATTTGTTACATATGATTACATAATACAGTCACTGTTAATCTGGTTCAATTAAGATCTCTGTGTCTATTTATAGAGGAACTTTTTATGAGTGGGCGGAGCTAATTGATGGGGTTTTTCAGCACTGGTCTGATAAAGCATGACACTTTTGAGATGTTGTTTAAAACCTTTCTGACAACTTTTATTTATCAAATGTTATTAAATATCTTTTTAAAATTTATTCTGTATTTTGTTATATTTTATTGGGAATGCATATATATCAATATATTCAATTAATTGTAATTTGTAACAAAATCATATTAAAATAATCTTGGCATATAAAGTTCAAATGGAGATATATTCAAGTCTAATTACTGTGTAATATTCATTTTTGCATTTAACACTTTACATGACATAACTGTAAAAATCGGCCAGCGCTATACACGAAATTCGTCATTCCCATTTTTTTTAGGTTTTTATCTTCATTTTTTGCTTCCAAGGCATATCTTATGACTTCTGATTGAAACGAGCGCGTAAATGGTGGGAAGTTGCCCCCAAATGAAGTCGTCCATAGGAGAAGTCGGCCAAAAATAAAGTCAGCAACTGAGGTATGCCCCTAAGTCGGTCCATGGATTAAATCGGGCCAGGGTTTTTTTTGTAGTGGTAATTAACATGTGCACGGTTAACTTAAGTGACAGGCCGAATGTTAGAAATTGAATTTTTTCTCTTTGTGTTGCAACTATTTGTTGGAAAACACCACACGACTGCTGTCTTTTCCTATAAATAGATTCAAAATAATTTCAATATTTGTTGTAGTGCTAATAAAATTGTTAAATGGTAGGTCGAATGTTAGAAACAATATTTTCTTTACAAGTCGCAGTGCATATATAAAAGTATATAGATGTACATAATTGTTATTCAATTTAACCAGTTTCAGATGTTGGAAATCTCAAAAGAATAAACTTCATAGGAGTAATTTATCCTTTATCTATTGTCATCAGTCAATGTTTTCATTGCGATCAGAGGCTGTTTCAGAAACAGTCAGTAGCTACTGTCGGCTCTTGTTTTACATCTTTTGAAGGGTAATTAAAGGATTAGTTCGGATTAGAAAATGTTATTGCTACCAAATTTTATTGCTGCCACGAGAACTCAATAATTGATCGTGTTAAGTGTTGTGTTATATTCAGTTATATTACAACAGCCTGGGTCTACTTTCTACTTCCATTCGTCATTCGCACCTCTGAACTCAGAGTGCGAACATCCTAATTATCACCTTAATTATGGAAACACTGGAACTACCAGCACGACTGAAGAGAACAATAGCAGCTCTGGGCATCTCTTGCCCTGTCACCTGGACTGTCCAGGAGACAGGCAAGAGAGTCCATCTGAACTTGGAGTTCATCGTTGAAGAGCACAACACCACCACACTTTCTTCGGGGAGAGGTAGCACTTTTTGTGAGAGGAACCCCTCTCACACTGGTCCTCACCCGAAGAAGCCTGGACCTGGCCCTGAAAAGGAAAAGAAGAGCAAGAAGAAAAAGAGCCCATCCACCAGGCGCCGGGATGCCCAGCGGCTGGAGACGTTCCTGAAAAAGAAGAAGGAAGAGAAAGCGGAAGAGGAGACCACTACCATTTCCTCCCCTACAACTCCTGTGACTCCCATCCACTCCCCAGCTGCCTCTCCTTTGAGGGGCAACCTGGAGGATGACAATGTCAGCAGCGAGTCGGAGACGGAATCGGAAACTGGTTCTCTGATGTCTCCCTCTCCAATTTCATCCCCCTCTCTGGTTCAGGAACAGGCACGGATACTCTCTGAGCAAATTCGCAGCCTAAGAGAAGACATTAGGGCAACAATTGAAGAAACTAAAGACCACAACAAAGACCACGACGGCACTCACAGAACAAAGCAACAACCACAGCACCAACACTCCTGAAGCAGCAAGGACTCTACCATTCCACCCCAGTCAGTCCTCCATTATCAACAGCCCAACTACACCAACAACTACCACAGTCTCTCCTTCCCAGCCACCTCCACCCAAAAAGAAGAAAAAACGGCATAGACGACGCTAAAACCATCACAGACACCTGCCGAGTACCTGAACCTTCTCCTCCTTTGACACACCTAGACATATGAAACCAACCATCTACAGTCACCGAGGGTCGAAAGGGGCTTGTCCCCAAAATCGTCCCTGCGCACCTTCGGCGCGTCAAACCATTTCGTTCTTTTTTCAGTGGTTCAAAGCAACAAACATCAAGCTATACGCATCGTTTTTGAACGAAACATAAAATATATGTATGTATATGTTTCTTCTAATTTTGCTGAGTTCTGATGGGAAACTGAAAACTCTCCCAAATTCTGCCAATTTATAATTTTTAACTGATCTCAGATACATTCAGACACATCACGTCCCATCTCGCCACATCAGGGTCTCTGCTAAAACACTTGAGGAGTGAGGATTCCACTCACAAAATATGCTCTCAGCTTCAGTGGAAAAGGGACAGCGAACACAACATATTTCTGCAGATGGACCGTAGGTTGTCGTTCAAAGGACCCTCAGCTCAATGAAGTGCTTTTTTTCACATGGGTTGAGACGCTTGCATGTCCCACTTGATGCTGCGTAAGATTCCTACCCCACCCAAGTTCACTGGAATTTTTTTTAACAGGCCTAGGCCCACAAATAGTAAGCTTACAGCAACACTGAACATTAGGAGACGGAAACACAGACATTAAATGTTTGTGGGGTTGGCCTATGCATCTGCACCCTCTGATGGCAAGATGGCAGGCCGATATAACAGTTGGCTCTCTGCCTCCATTGAATTTGTACTTAGACCCCCACACAACCAACCAACCAACCAGTCAGATGATATCTATACCCGACTGGTCTTCCACTGCATTTTTTTTTACCAAGAACATTTTTTTTTTTGGGGGGGGGGGGGGGGGGGGGCGTGCAGATTAACATTCTGCAACCGTCTTTTGGGTATTCTTTTTATAGTTTTATCCTGCCACATTGAGTGGGAACTTCGCCTTGTAAAACATGGATGCTTTGCCACGTCACTGGAGTGAGTTCGCAATGGACCGACTCATTCTCTGCACACTTTGAAATCCAACATTACCGGTTGAACGCTTATTTTATTTTATTGAGAAATGTTGTATATCATCCTCGGATTAAAGGGGATGTCGTCATTCGGAGTTGCTGTGCATCCCATCCCAGGTCCCACTGCCTAGTTAAACCAGAGACATCTGGAGTCCTGATTAATATCACATCACCCCCAACGTCACACCTCCACCTTATATATGCCCCCCCCCCCCCCACACATACACACACTTCCAAAATAAATAACACACAGATCCGTGTATTATATATATCGGGGGGGGGGGGGGGGGGGGGGGGGGGGAGGGGGGTGCATATAAGAATGAGGTGTTTTGAGGTAGGGGTGATTTAGATCAGGTTTCCAGATGTCTGTGGTCAAATAACTCTGGCAATTTGGCCCGTTTAGTGGGTAACGAAACTACGTTGTTCTCAACCTGTTATGTCGACGTCAGCTGTCCTTCATGTGAATACCTGAATACCTGGAAACGCAACCAAATTGTGTAAAGTTCTTTTTCATTGCCCGGAATATGCCTACCACTGCAGAATAAAAAAGGGGTGTATTTGAATGACTCTTTTCGAAAGGTTCTTCAACCTGTTTCAAATGAGATTTTTTTTATTATTTCCATTTTTGGCGTAACTTCGCTAATAATAGTCGGATTGTAAAAATTCAAGGACGAAATTGCACTGATGTTTACTCAATATATTCAAAACGAAATGCGTTTTTAAAATTTCCCTATGATATTAAAAATAGTATTTGCCTGACTGGTTGGAAAAATGTGCTAACAGGTATCCAAAAATTACGGGATCAAAGAAACACCGACATCGACAAAACCTAACGAGGTCTTCACAAATATTCATGCGAGATTGAAACTGCCCTCAAAAGTCATTTTGTACAAAATTTCAAAATAAATTTTAACGATTTTATTTTTATTTGTGTAGTTTGGGAGCGATGTGCTTTTTTTCCTAATTATCAACGGCTGTTTGGCAGAGAAATGATGTTTGGAGGTCCTATTTTGGGTCGGAAGCATAACCTTGTCACAACATTGGGAAACACTTTGTGCTAATTATAACTGATAGTACGTCTTATTTTAGTCACGTGGTTGGGTTTTGATACCCCACCTCATAGAGCAGTTAGTGGGGAGTCGATTGGCAGTGTTTTACAGGGAGCATACACGTAATGCTGTGCATAAGTAGCACTGAATAAATCAAAGTTCATCTAACTTGCATAATTTCTGCACAAGAAAAAAACCTGTATTATATATGATGTATTCCATGTTACTAAATATTCATTCAAAAATTTATTCATATCAGAACTTTCATACAGAAGTTCTGTACAAAAAACTGAATGCACTAATTTTGGTACAAAATGGCCACCACAGCCATCTTGAATTTCAGACCACACCCCAAAACACTCGCTTTCATCCCATGTTGATAACAAAGATACCAAAGAAGTTTTGTGAAGATCAGTTCATAAATAGAGCCTCTAGCCCGAGCCGTATTGACATGTGCACTTACTGTGTTTAAGTTAGCACTGAATAAATCAAAGTGAATCTAATTTGCATAATTTCTGCATGAGAAAAAAACGTGTATTATATGTGATGTATTCCATGTTACTAAGCATTCATTCAAAAATTTATTCAAAGCAGAACCTTCATATAGAAGTTCTGTACAAAAAACTGATTGTACCTAATTTCAGTACAAAATGTCCACCAGCAGCCATCTTGAAGCGCACCCAAAAACACTCGTTCTCATCCCAAGGTGATAACAAAGGTACCCAAGAAGTTTTGTGAAGGTTGGTTCATAAATACAGACCCTAGCCTGAGCCGTATTGACATGTGTACTAACTGTGTATAAGTAGCACTGAATAAATCAAAGTTCATTTAATTTGCATAATGTCTGCATGAGAAAAAAATCCATATTATATGTGATGTATTCGATGTTACTAAACATTCATACAAAAATTTATTCAAATCAGAACTTCTGTACAAAAAACTGATTGCACTAATTTTGGTACAAAATGGTTGGTGGTGGCCATCTTGAATTTAGCACCACACCCCAACACACTTATTCTCGTCCCACGGCGATAACAAAAGTATCCAAGACGTTTCGTAAAGATTGGGTCATAAATACGGCCTCTAGCCCAAGCCGTTTTGAAGTTCTGTACAAAACACTGACTGTTCCTAATTTCAGTATAAAATGGCCGTGGGCAGCCATCTTGAATTTTGGAGCGCACCCAGAAACACTCGTTCTCGTCCCAGGGTGATAACAAAGAAGTTTCGTGGAGATTGGTTCATAAATACAGCCCCTAGCCCGAGCCGTATTGACATGTGTACTTACAGTGCATAAGTAGCACTAAATAAATCAAAGTTCATCTAATTTGCATATTTCTGCACGAGAAAAAAAAATGTATTATATGTGATGTATTCCATGCTACTAAACATTCATACAAAAATTTATTCAAATCAGAACTTTCATACAGAAGTTCTGCATAGAAAACTGATTGCACTAATTTCAGTACAAAATGGCAGCTGGTGGCCATCTTGAATTTTGGACCGCACCCAAAAGCACTCGTTCTCATCTCACGGTGATAACAAAGGTACCCAAGAAGTTTCGTAAAGATTGGTTCATATATATGGCCTCTAGCCCGAGGTTTTGATGAATAAAGTCCCATAACTCTGGAATGACAAATCAGACAGTGACACAAATCGAAAGGGAGATTCCTTCTATCAACATATACTTGCAACTAAAAAATCTTGAAAATTGCTCTAAGCATTTTCAAGTTATTGTTCAACATGTGGAGAATTGCTTATATTTTGACGAATAAAGTCCCATAACTCTGGAAAGACATATCAGACAGTGACACAAATAGAAAAGGAGAGTCCTTCCATCAACATATACTTGCCACCAAAAAATCATGAAAATTGCTCTGAGCATTTTCAAGTTATTGTTCGACATGTGGAAAATAGCTTATATTTTGACGAATAAAGTCCAATAACTCTGGAAGGACAAATCGGACAGCGACACAAATCGAAAGGGAGATTCCTTTCATCAACATATACTCTCCACTACAAAATCACAAAAACTGCTCAAAGCATTTTCCAGTTATTGTACAACATGTGGACGGACGGACAGACAGATGGACAGCGGTATATCATAATACAACCGTTTTTTCAAAACGGACATATAAAAACAAGGACTGTTTGTCTGTAGTCTTGCTGTAAGACCCCACTGCCAGTCCAAGATTACCCCAAGGCTCTGAACAAAGGGTAACATGGTAATGGTGGTGTCTTACAGACTAGTGTGTCTGCCGTTCTCACATACAGAGGTTTATATGGTAGAAAATACTGAATATAGATGTCAAGTACATAATAACCTCAATGTAACAAAACAAATAGCACAAGAACTGAAAACTATTGAGGGGAGCCAACTGTTTGGGTTTCACTAAAAATTTAGCATGTTCATGATAACTTGGTGGTATAGAATTGTAAACCCAAATCCCACAATTCCATACAAATCTGGAAAACTTTCATTTCTGATACACAAAAACAACATAAAAAGTAATCAGTTGAAAAACACAATCAAAATACTTACATGCATAGTTTTATACATATTATCATAGCCATTGTTTCCTTTTTCACAACAAGTACGCTTACTGAAAGAAACAATAAAGTGATCACTTTGGCATAAAAATTTTTTTTTTTTTTTTCCTCAGGAAATTTTTCCTCAATTTTATGATGAAGTAGAGAGGCTTTTTTTGTTGTTTATTCACAAAACAGTTCTGAAAATAGTTGCAATCAGAAATTTAACTACTTACACTATTATGTGGCAAACCAATGTTTTCAGCAGTGAAAATTTCCCATAATGTAACTGAAAATTTAACCAACTATATCTTGTTTGAAGAGCTCTTGTTTTTCAACCAAATATTGCTAAACTGAGGTTCCTCCTGCTGGTAGTATATAATCATTGGAAAAGTAGATGTGTAAGTACCACAAGTGCAGTACAGCTGCTTTTCATTGGTCGTAATCCATGCATGGGCAGTGATGTCCATGCATGCATTTATCAGGTAAATAAAAAATCATCGGCAGCAGAAATTTTAATTAATGAAGCACTGGGTTGGTAGTTACTCATATAATAAGTGTTTGGAATCTAATATTATTGTGTCTGTGGAAATTTTGCCCCCCATGGAGAGTGACCAGTCCATGGATTTCCTACTGTACGCAAGTAAAAAAAAAAGTCTGGAAAACTGATTCTCGGAGTTTTACCATCATAAACTAAGTTCAAGGTCAATAACTTCCTCAAAAAAGCATCTGACGGGTCCAAACTCAATCTCAATTTGTAGGCATCCATGACAAAGCCACATACCAGAAATCACCCAATTATCTCAATGTAAGGTGAAAAAAAGAGTCTGGAAAAGTGCTATTTTGGAAAGAGAGCACGATTGAAAGATGGAATGATGGACAGACAAGGTAACACTATATGCCCCTGGCCATGGTGGGGGGCATAAAAATAATCATGATAGAAACAACTTTGAAAATTAATTTAGCACTCTAACTGTTAAGAGTCAAGGTAAAACAGTAAAGTTTAACAGTACCTGAGATTTGCCCACATCAAATATCATAATACTTACTAAATGTAAAGAAGCTATTCACATTATCAAATGTCATACATTTCCCCAGCAGTGTTTCCTCAATGGACATTATCCCAGGCTGACATTTCACCAGCAGATATTACCACAGATGGATATATACCTAGGATGGGCACACATTTCCTCAGGGAGGGCACACATTACCCCAAACATTTCCCCATAGATAGACTGGCATTATGAAATAGCAACAACACTTTTCAATGGTAAAACTATCAGGAGCATTCCAAGAAATAATACCAGGACCTTGTTTTATAAACACAGAGAAAAAGTTCTTTTTGAAATTTATGTTACAATTTATTTATATGTAAATAGAGTGGAACCCTATTAATTGAATAGCAACTTTTCATTGGCAAATTATTCAATTAACAGGAGTAGTCAATTAACAGGGATTATGTCACTTTCTTGTATTCTAGATATAAACTTAGCAGTTATTCTATTATATCTTATTTGACAGAGTTCATGGAGCTCTGTCAAACAAGATATATTAGATTAAATGCCTGTATTGGATGTACTGAGGCCAAATAGGTCTATAAACACAGGAAAACTGGGGAGAGTCAGGGTAAATTCTCGACAGGTTACAGGATTTTTATTCAATTAACAGGAGTTTTCTCTATAACCTATATTCAATTAACAGGTCAAATTTGTATTGAAGGTATGGTAAATGGTTTTGTGTTGGGAAATTATATTCAATTAAACAGGGTTTTTCAGTTAAGAGATATCCAGGTAAGTGGGCTCCACTGTATATATAATCATAATACTTACTAATCGTAAACAAGCCACTCATCACCAACATCAATAAGAATGTCTCCAATTCTCTTATTGTTAGTATAATGATATCTTACAGGTGTTGTCCCTTTTGTGTAAACTTTGTAATGATTACTGCCACATTCAATGTCTTGCAATATTTCATCCACTGTATATTCTAAAAATATATTACATATGCAATACATGTATGTAGGTAGAGCATTAAACACAAATATACAAACATGATTGAAAACAAGTTTTACCAATTTTTCAACCAAGCAAGAGTTTTTACATGCTATATTCAACAACTCATTACCCAAAATTACTTTTTGCAAAACTACCAAACTGTCATTTCAAGGAGTAAACAAGAGCACTGCCAGGCGAGGTTAAATAAACCTGATAGCCATTTCAACTGTTCCAACTTTGGTTGAGATCGAATGATCCAAAGTGGAGTTAATGGTCGGAAACCAAAAATGTTAATAGACAGTCAAATTCTAAGTCGAAAAAGGGCCGTAACTCATGTAAAAATACTTGGACTGACCCACATTCAAACTTGGCCTGTATTACTAGCTGGGCAATACACATATCAACTTTGGTTGAGATCAAATAATCCAAACTGGAGTTATCGGTCCAAAACCAAAAATGTTAACAGACAGACAAATGGGTGGACCGACTGATGGATAGACTGACGGACAGACAGATTACATAATACAACCATTTTTCAAAGGGCCGTATAAAAAGAAAATTAACTCTTTATTTAAAATGAGTTGCAGACAACACTTACATTTTTTCCTTAATTACCTGAAACTTTCACTTTTAGCTCCAAATCCTAAATTATGTCTCCTCAATAAAATGTTCCAAAGAAGTGTCATAAGCCTCTTGTGCTTATAAGGAAAAGGGTTAAGGAAACTGTAAACCAACAAATGCATTCAAGTATAAAATGACTGTCGTTAATTAGAAAAAAATATTTGGCTGAAATGTTCTTGGTTAAAATGTTTGTTAGTGGAAATGTTTATCCACTGTTAAGGCATGAACAGGCACAAGTCACATTTACCTTAGGACATCATATTGATGATGTGTGAGGTTTGGGCATAAGTATCATACAATCTTAACAGTAGATATTTCTACCAACATATATTTTGGTCGAGGACATTTCAGCACAACACTTTTCCGAGTGCTGACACCCTACAAAGGTATTATATTAATTATGGGTGTATGTACACAAAATGTAAAAAAATTCTTAAATTGAAATTTGTTAATTGACATTCTATACTAATAATATAATACAGTATGATTACTCTTAACCCACTGAGCACTGAGTATTTTCAGTATATTTTTCAAAAAATCTAGTCATAGCTGCTGTGGAGCAGCCATGATCAGATTTAATGAAAACTTCAACTAAATTTATCTCAAGAAGGCTTTGGTGACAACAAATAGTCAACTTACCGGATGAAATTTGATTAATGTGCACAAATTATAAACACTTATTTCAGTGGCAAGAGAAAACCTGTTCTGGACAGGAATATCCTGCAGCTTTAAGCCAGGAGATAATGATGTAAACAGTGAGATAACACTGATAGAAATAACAGTAATATACATGTACTTAATAAATCAGTGATGCATAGCTTGTTGGTTGATTGAGGTTTTAATGATAGTTATAACAACCAGGTTCACATTTTGTCAAAGTGATATGTAGTGAGTGCACAAAGGGTTATTTTGTACTTGGTTACCCAGTTGGTGGACATCAAATAGGCCATACCCTTACTTGCTGCACAGTTCAAAAACCTGTACCACACACGTATGCGATACATCTTTATTTTTATCACACATTCTAAAATGTTGTGAACTACTGTCCTTTCCAAAACCCCCCAATGGTAAATAAACTCTGGAATAATACAAAATCAAAAAAATATCTTTTAGTTTTCAGCTCCAGATTACGTGTAATATATTTAACTTCATCGTCATTATGTTTCTGTGATTTTAGCTCGCTTGAAATTTATATAAACAATTTTTTTAATTCTCTATGGGAATTTGTGTGTATTTTCGGAAGAGCGTCCATTTTACAAACAATGCACAAGTGACATAACTGGGATGGTCCATTTGAGAACAGGTAAAATTTGAATTTTCACGGCTTGCCTTTGCAGAAGGTGTGTTTTGACAAAGTTGGAATATCAGTTAGGCCTAGTCGGGATGATCGTTCAAAATAAAACTCAAGTCTTGTTAAAAATGCATTAGTGAATTAGTCAATAAATAAAATATACATGTATTGTAGTTGTGATGCAAATTATTTAATTAATACGTGCCGTACCAGTTTTCCAAATTTGTCATGTCTTGCCGACAATTGCCCTCAGTAATATATTGATACAGACCTCCATTTAGGCTTTGATTGTTTGTGTGACAGTGACACGGGTACAGGCGAAAACAGCACCGTGTGAAATCCGGGGCCCATTAGTTTAGGTTTGGCACAGGAGTCCGGATTTCTTGGGTTTGGACTGCCCCCATCCAATTATGGCCTAAAAGACCATGTTTTAATTTTTTACGTTGGCACGTCCTTTGAATTCGGACTCTCCCTCCCCTCCCCCATCACATATAAGATTCTGATTTCTGCATCAGTAATAAAGAAGGAGGTGTATCGTGAATTCCGGTTGGATAGATTCCAGGGCCGAGGAAAGGGTGGGACCTGGGTTGGGGGAGGGGTATTATTGCTTTTAATGTTTAGAAGTCACTGCTAAACAACAAAAAAACCATTTAAAGATAGTCGGGAGGGGAGATATATCCTCTCATTTTTAACTGCTCAATTTTCAACATATTTATTAGAGAACCTACATGTAAAATGAATCCGCAAACTTAGACTGAATACTCAGTTTCAAAACGAAACACAGAAAAAAGCAGCATGAAATGAATTAATTTCGCCATCAGAACTGGTGCCATTCTCGCCACAATCAATTGGTGCCATTTTCGCTCACTTGGTGCCGTTTACTCCAGGTGCCATTTTCACACTGTGCCGTTTTCGCTATAATCCGACACAAGTCAAAGTAACCAATTTTCTTTTAAGAAAGTATATAACCAATAGCATGAGAGAATTGGCATCTTTGAATGCAACCCTGACGAATACGTATAATCACTAGAAAATTTATTGGAAAATTGTAGGGGGTGGGGGGGTGGGGTGGGGTGGGGTGGGGTGTCACGAATACGTCACTAAATGATCACGCTGCCTCCCCCTCCCCCCCCTCCCCACCATTTCTTAGCAAGCACCTGATAAATCTCCTGAGGGAGAAATCACTCTGCAAAGTTGATCAGAGAATTTATATAATATTAATTGTATTTCGACTTCACTGATTATACCCAGCATAGGCGTATATAGACCAACTTTTTTTCCATGGCTGCGAGGGGGGGGGGGGGGAAGGAGGGGGGTTCAGAGGCTGGAAGATTTTGCCCCAAAAGTAGCTACATTCCTCGCCCTGGTGTGGATGTTCATGAGCGTGTCTTCTCCTGCTGGCGGTGTTAAAGGAACCCTCCCCGGGAACATTTTTAAAAATCTGATCCGCTGGAGGGTTTCTAGAGAACCCACACTACCTTTCGAACCTTGTAATTGGAAGAAAAGATGATCGCTTTTGTAGAGGTGCCTGTCTGAATGTGTTCGAGCAGTCTCGTCTGGTATTGGTCAACTGCAATAAAATGTTATATGCTTCTCAGGATTCAGCTGGGGTAAATACGTGTAATGTAAGGCCTGTGTGCCTATAGCATTAGAGGATCAAACCATACAGATGGATGAGGCTTTGACACTATATACGTGGGTCGATATACTATTAATAACAGTTTGGCTGGCCGCTGATTTGCTGTGGTTCTCAGTTGAGAAGGTTTTGATTACTCATGTGCTTCCAACTGCCTCCCGATTCCCACGCACCTTTCCTTCCAATACAAACTGCTTGAAGACACTCTGTACCCCCATTCTTCACAACCCCTCCAGTAAGCATACAAACCATTGCATTTGTGTCAACCACTAACCATGTCCTTTATTCTCCCATCCCACGTCCTCATTATACTACTCCCAGTGTATTTTGATCCAGAAGATTGAGATTTTGGACTTCCTAATAAAACGTATTCCAAGGTCGCCACTACGCCCAAGTTACACATTTGGCTCTCCTTTTCCACCGTCTTTCCCAATTACCCCTAATCTCCAGTGATCGTGACCTCAGCTTGAACAACTGTGACCACCCCTCCCCTCACGCAGGCCACACAAAGAGCTCTTTCTTTTGACCTACTCTCGCCAATTGGTTACAATCTCCATGACTCTTTCTCTAACGGTTTTTTTACCTTTGGTTGTCTCTACTTCTAAGTTTGATACATCATTTGGATAAATCCCTACAAACTTCTACCAATACTGCAGTTAATTACAACGAAATTTTTAAAAACCCTAAGCTATGAATTATTATCTCGACTGTCTAATATTTCAAGTATGATAATAGATTAAAAATCCTTTCTGTTGATACCAAAGGGGTGCAATGTCCTAAGTCGATATATCCAGTTGATTTCATATTCCCGTCTTTTGGACGTGGATAGGTTGGAGTCGGGATTTGATTTGAGGATAAAAATGATGCGATAACCCAGATCATTTATATTGTGGTCTGGTTGAGTGAAGTGAAGAGCTATGGTGGTGTCTCTGCCGTGTTTTATATCTGCTTGATGTTCCCGTAGGCGTGTGGCGAAATGCCGTTTACTTTCACCTACGTATTGTTTTTTGCATACTTTACACGTGAGCAGATATATGCTGTTTCGTTTTGGCAAGAGTATTTTTTAGGGCCTTGAAATCTTTCTTTTGTTTGGTAACTTTTGAACCATAGACTATTTTCTTTTAGATTTTTGCATATGCCGCAGTTCGGGCGAGGGCATACTATACATGGATTTTCTATTATGAAGCCACTGATGTGTTTAAGTGGCGGTAATTTGGCCCTAGTGATTAGGTCCTTTAAGTTTTTGTTTCTCCTGTATGCTGTTAAGGGTACTTCACTGAATAAGTTCCGTAATTTGTAAGAGAAATGAAGAATATGCCAGAACTTTCTAATGATCGATCCCATTGTTATGCTATCGGGATTGTATGTGACAGTCCGGAACTAATATTGATCCTCTTGGGTGCTGATTCGTCACCAGATCTCTTCCGTTTTTTATATGGGCGTTCCACATCTTTCTCCACCACTGTTTGGTTGGAGACACTGTTCTGTAGGTCTACGGTTGACTCACTTTCGACAGACATGCTTTCCGATTGGTGGGTTGCATTAGCCATTGTCCGTATTTAGAATTGAAAATAAAATTAAATATAATATAAAATGTCCAAGAAGTTGAACGGACAGTTTCTTTAAATATTAGCCTGACCGGTTTCTTCCTTAGTAGGATTCATCAGAGGCGTTAGCGCCGCTCTGTTTGAGGCACCCATATTTATAGTGTTTTTTGCGTGACGTCATAATGGATGTACCCGTCGGGTATATTTTTTGTATACCCGTCGGGTATATCTTGATACCCGTCGGGTATCTTTTTTGTATATCCGTCGGGTATATATCTGTATACCCGTTGGGTACACTTTTTTGTATACCCGTCAGGTATATTTTAATACCCGTCGGGTATACTGTTTTTTGTATACCCGTCGGGTACATTATAGTAACTTTGTTTTTGCAGTACAAAATTACGCCTCGTCCCCTCTATACCAGATTGTGGCGTAATTTGTATTGTGACGTCAAGTGTCATTATAGTCTTTCCCTCTAGATAGAAGTTGGCTGATGCATAACAGAAATAATGAAAAAGAACTCAGGTACTTTAAACGGCACCAAAACAAAACGTGGCGCAAAAAAAGTGGTTACCCCCCCTAAAAAATTACTAACGGGTAGCTAAAAATAGGTACCCGACAGGTACTAAAATGTACCCAACGGGTATACAAAAAACAGTATACCCGATGGGTATTAAAATATACCCGACGGGTATACAAAAAAGTATACCCAACGGGTATACAGATATATACCCGACGGATATACAAAAAAGATACCCGACGGGTATCAAGATATACCCGACGGGTATACAAAAAATATACCCGACGGGTACATCCATTATGACGTCACGCAAAAAACACTATAAATATGGGTGCCTCAAACAGAGCGGCGCTAACGCCTCTGATGAATCCTACTAAGGAAGAAACCGGTCAGGCTAATATTTAAAGAAATTGTCCGTTCAACTTCTTGGACATTTTATATTATATTTAATTGTATTTTCAATTCTAAATACGGACAATGGCTAATGCAACCCACCAATCGGAAAGCATGTCTGTCGAAAGTGAGTCAACCGTAGACCTACAGAACAGTGTCTCCAACCAAACAGTGGTGGAGAAAGATGTGGAACGCCCATATAAAAAACGGAAGAGATCTGGTGACGAATCAGCACCCAAGAGGATCAATATTAGTTCCGGATTGCACATACAATCCCGATAGCATAACAATGGGATCTATCATTAGAAAGTTCTGGCATATTCTTCATTTCTCTTACAAATTACGGAACTTATTCAGTGAAGTACCCTTAACAGCATACAGGAGAAACAAAAACTTAAAGGACCTAATCACTAGGGCCAAATTACCGCCACTTAAACACATCAGTGGCTTCATAATAGAAAATCCATGTATAGTATGCCCTCGCCCGAACTGCGGCATATGCAAAAATCTAAAAGAAAATAGTCTATGGTTCAAAAGTTACCAAACAAAAGAAAGATTTCAAGGCCCTAAAAAATACTCTTGCCAAAACGAAACAGCATATATCTGCTCACGTGTAAAGTATGCAAAAAACAATACGTAGGTGAAAGTAAACGGCATTTCGCCACACGCCTACGGGAACATCAAGCAGATATAAAACACGGCAGAGACACCACCATAGCTCTTCACTTCACTCAACCAGACCACAATATAAATGATCTGGGTTATCGCATCATTTTTATCCTCAAATCAAATCCCGACTCCAACCTATCCACGTCCAAAAGACGGGAATATGAAATCAACTGGATATATCGACTTAGGACATTGCACCCCTTTGGTATCAACAGAAAGGATTTTTAATCTATTATCATACTTGAGTTCTTTTTCATTATTTCTGTTATGCATCAGCCAACTTCTATCTAGAGGGAAAGACTATAATGACACTTGACGTCACAATACAAATTACGCCACAATCTGGTATAGAAGGGACGAGGCGTAATTTTGTACTGCAAAAACAAAGTTATAAAAAGATGAACCACGAATGTCAACAGTGTGGTAATGAGTATAAATATCGCTCAGGACTTTATAGACATATTCGAGTCACTCACCGCAAATTCAATTTCGCGAAATATGAAATATGTGATTCAATCTTCAAAAGAAAAGAATATTTAAACAAACATTTAAAAAGTCATAACGCAAACAATGCGAGCAAAACTAGTGATGCGCTCACTCAAACCGAAAATATGGACAGTTCAACGGAAGTGACTTTTGGGAGCGAAACGGTCCAACATGCGGAACCAGCGAACAGAACAAACAGTCAAACCAATACGACACCAGACACTGGAACCTTAATTGACTCGCTCATCCAAAGAACTGTTGGAAATTCAATGGACGATATCGAAATACAGACAGTCCGTGAAAGTGAAATTTATCTTCCAACAATCTACAGCCACAGGGGCAACACGCCCCCAAACAGTAACCCCGATGACATTAAGCGGCTTTATAACTCAGACAAAGTTTTAAAGTTTGCAGAAACCAGGCTGCAACACATTTCAAAAATTGTCTAAAAAAATATTTTAGAAGAAAAACTCAGTTCGGCAGTTTTCCCTCTTGCCTTTTTATTATCCAAATGGGTACTTTAAACGGCACCAAAACAAAACGTGGCGCAAAAAAAGTGGTTACCCCCCCCCTAAAAAATTACTAACGGGTAGCTAAAAATAGGTACCCGACAGGTACTAAAATGTACCCGACGGGTATACAAAAAACAGTATACCCGACGGGTATTAAAATATACCCGACGGGTATACAAAAAAGTATACCCAACGGGTATACAGATATATACCCAACGGATATACAAAAAAGATACCCGACGGGTATCAAGATATACCCGACGGGTATACAAAAAATATACCCGACGGGTACATCCATTATGACGTCACGCAAAAAACACTATAAATATGGGTGCCTCAAACAGAGCGGCGCTAACGCCTCTGATGAATCCTACTAAGGAAGAAACCGGTCAGGCTAATATTTAAAGAAACTGTCCGTTCAACTTCTTGGACATTTTATATTATATTTAATTGTATTTTCAATTCTAAATACGGACAATGGCTAATGCAACCCACCAATCGGAAAGCATGTCTGTCGAAAGTGAGTCAACCGTAGACCTACAGAACAGTGTCTCCAACCAAACAGTGGTGGAGAAAGATGTGGAACGCCCATACAAAAAACGGAAGAGATCTGGTGACGAATCAGCACCCAAGAGGATCAATATTAGTTCCGGATTGCACATACAATCCCGATAGCATAACAATGGGATCGATCATTAGAAAGTTCTGGCATATTCTTCATTTCTCTTACAAATTACGGAACTTATTCAGTGAAGTACCCTTAACAGCATACAGGAGAAACAAAAACTTAAAGGACCTAATCACTAGGGCCAAATTACCGCCACTTAAACACATCAGTGGCTTCATAATAGAAAATCCATGTATAGTATGCCCTCGCCCGAACTGCGGCATATGCAAAAATCTAAAAGAAAATAGTCTATGGTTCAAAAGTTACCAAACAAAAGAAAGATTTCAAGGCCCTAAAAAATACTCTTGCCAAAACGAAACAGCATATATCTGCTCACGTGTAAAGTATGCAAAAAACAATACGTAGGTGAAAGTAAACGGCATTTCGCCACACGCCTACGGGAACATCAAGCAGATATAAAACACGGCAGAGACACCACCATAGCTCTTCACTTCACTCAACCAGACCACAATATAAATGATCTGGGTTATCGCATCATTTTTATCCTCAAATCAAATCCCGACTCCAACCTATCCACGTCCAAAAGACGGGAATATGAAATCAACTGGATATATCGACTTAGGACATTGCACCCCTTTGGTATCAACAGAAAGGATTTTTAATCTATTATCATACATGAGTTCTTTTTCATTATTTCTGTTATGCATCAGCCAACTTCTATCTAGAGGGAAAGACTATAATGACACTTGACGTCACAATGCAAATTACGCCACAATCTGGTATAGAAGGGACGAGGCGTAATTTTGTACTGCAAAAACAAAGTTATAAAAAGATGAACCACGAATGTCAACAGTGTGGTAATGAGTATAAATATCGCTCAGGACTTTATAGACATATTCGAGTCACTCACCGCAAATTCAATTTCGCGAAATATGAAATATGTGATTCAATCTTCAAAAGAAAAGAATATTTAAACAAACATTTAAAAAGTCATAACGCAAACAATGCGAGCAAAACTAGTGATGCGCTCACTCAAACCGAAAATATGGACAGTTCAACGGAAGTGACTTTTGGGAGCGAACGGTCCAACATGCGGAACCAGCGAACAGAACAAACAGTCAAACCAATACGACACCAGACACTGGAACCTTAATTGACTCGCTCATCCAAAGAACTGTTGGAAATTCAATGGACGATATCGAAATACAGACAGTCCGTGAAAGTGAAATTTATCTTCCAACAATCTACAGCCACAGGGGCAACACGCCCCCAAACAGTAACCCCGATGACATTAAGCGGCTTTATAACTCAGACAAAGTTTTAAAGTTTGCAGAAACCAGGCTGCAACACATTTCAAAAATTGTCTAAAAAAATATTCTAGAAGAAAAACTCAGTTCGGCAGTTTTCCCTCTTGCCTTTTTATTATCCAAATGGGTACTTTAAACGGCACCAAAACAAAACGTGGCGCAAAAAAAGTGGTTACCCCCCCTAAAAAATTACTAACGGGTAGCTAAAAATAGGTACCCGACAGGTACTAAAATGTACCCGACGGGTATACAAAAAACAGTATACCCGACGGGTATTAAAATATACCCGACGGGTATACAAAAAAGTATACCCAACGGGTATACAGATATATACCCGACGGATATACAAAAAAGATACCCGACGGGTATCAAGATATACCCGACGGGTATACAAAAAATATACCCGACGGGTACATCCATTATGACGTCACGCAAAAAACACTATAAATATGGGTGCCTCAAACAGAGCGGCGCTAACGCCTCTGATGAATCCTACCAAGGAAGAAACCGGTCAGGCTAATATTTAAAGAAATTGTCCGTTCAACTTCTTGGACATTTTATATTATATTTAATTGTCTAATATTTCAACATACCTGCGTTACTTCCACTGGGTCCAGTGGCAGCTCAAAAGTGTCTCCCCCTCTGGATATACTTAAGCAAGGGGCATCATATATGCTGAAGACCTAAGGTGGGATGCCAATTGAATTATAGATGGTGGTGGGGAGTATCCCCGGGAAAATTGGAAAAAAATTCAATCCCCGAGGGCTTTTGGGCCACTTAATAAACTATGTTCCCATTCAGCCAGCCAACATTTTTCAGTGGGTAGGTGGTAGATAGTGTGATATTTTATATAATACAAGAGGCCCCAAAGAGCCTTAATCGCTCACCGGCCAAAGTGGTTCAAAGAAGTATTTGGGGTCACATTCAGTTAGACATGGTTCATCAACACTACAAAGGAATGAAATCATGAGAGACAAATTTTATGGAACTAGAGACATGGCTTGAACAAACTTGAATCTTACCCCCCTAAGGATGCTGCATACCAAATATCAAAAACATTCATCTGCTGGATCTGAAGAAGAAGATTTTTAAAGAAAATTCCTCATTTTGAACTAAATTATCATTCGGGCTCCCACAGTGAGCCCAAATAAGGACCTAGGGACATGGCTTGAACAAACATGAATCTCACCCCCCTAAGGATGCTGCATACCAAATATCAAAACATTCTGACTGCTAGATCTGAAGAAGAAGATTTTTAAAGAAATTTCCTCATTTTGAACTAAGTTATCATTCGGGCTCCCATAGTGAGCCCAAATATGGACCTAGGGACATGGCTTGAACAAATCTGAATCTCACCCTCTAAGGATGCTGCATATATCAAAACATTCCAACTGCTGGATCTGAAGAAGAAGATTTTTAAAGAAATTTGCCTGAAATGCACTAAGTTCAAATTCAGGCTTCTATACTGAGCCCAAATGTGATTCCAGGGGGCCGATTTGAACAAACTTGAATCAAATCCACCCCACAATGTTGCATACCAAATATCGAAAGATTCTGCCTGCTACATCTTGAGAAGAAGATTTTTTAAGAAATTTGCCTGAAAGGATCTGGAGAAGAAGATTTTTTAAGAAATTTGCCTGAAATGCACTAAGTTCAAATTCGGGCTTCAATAGTGAGCCTGAATATAAACCCAGGGGGCCGATTTGAACAAACTTGAATCTGCCCCACCTAGAGATGAAGTATACCAAATAGGAAAGAATTCTGCCTGGTGGATCTGAAGAAGATTTTTTTTTAATTTTGGAAAGAAATTCATGGGTGCTATCAGAGTTATGCCCCTTGTGGTGCCCCCTGTGGGTGTGGCAAGTTTATTTGTACAAGTTTGAATTGACATATGATGGGGAACATGCACACCAAATTTGGTTCAATTTGATCCAGTTATTTGGGAGGAGTAGTCGTTAATGTAAAGTTCACGACGGACGATGACGGACGGCAAGTGATAAGTTAAGCTCCCTTCGGTGAGCTAAAAATCAATCAGTAACTGGAGCTTTCGACCACTCGGCCTTATTCAACGATGTTAGTAGCGGATGTGGAGATCGTGCCACATTATGGGGACCTAGTGAGGGGACCTGTGAAGTTGACGTCACAGTCATGTGACCCAATTACATCATGTTAGATTGTCATGGTATCCTGCGGGAGCAGCCATCTTGTGGTGTCATCTCCATAGTAACACGTGGTCTTAGTGCACATGCGCAGCACGTGTTGTTAGGTTGATAGTATTTCTGTCGTCCATTTTGTCTACTGGAGGCCACCATCTTAGTTTCTAAGGTAGCACGTAGTTGCTATGAGCCTGAATGGCCTACAACAAGACGGGGGTATATTCAGAGTGTTTGTTCATTTGAATAGGAGTAAAACTGATTACCCAGAAAGACCAACCAATCCATCCAAACCACCCAAAACGACTATTTGATATGGATTCCTTCTTTTTTCAATAACAGGTACGTCCCTTTGTATAGGAGTAGTTTTACTTTGTAGAATTACCGCAAACAAGCCGATAATCCCTCCAAATCACCAAAATAAGCCCAAAACAACCGTAACAGGCTTGTACTCCCCATCTAGGCTTTTTAGTAGTAGCATGTAGTGCTATAGGATCAAGAGTATGTTCTATTACACTGGAGTACTGGTCCAGATTTTCCAAGAACCCAATTTTTGTGCCTATTACAGATACTACTCTAACACTAGCAGTATGTCTAGCCCAAACTATCTTTAGTTCGTTCCCTCGTCCAAGTCTTATAATCACCAGTGCTTGGTTTCCCATAACATGTATGCAGAGTTATCTTCAGTGTGTATAACGAAAGCCTATAGGATTCTTAACACCACGAATCTATCGAAAAGTTACTGAAAAGTCATTGCTCACAAGACTTGAATCCCACCGAGCAAATGAGCTATAGAACAATTGCTCGTTCGAGTGACTCGAACATACTGCTCTTCGACTCATTTTGGTATTTCAGGAAAGCCAGTATACAAAATGCCCGACAGAACAGCATATCACCCTAACAACATGAGCTGCGCATGTGCACAAAGACCATGTATCACTATGAAATGACGCCACAAGATGGCCGCTCACGCGGGCTACCATATCAACCAAACTTGACGTAACTGGGTCACGTGACTATGACATCCTTCCTAGGTTTCCCACTAAGCCCTCCTCCATGTGGCACGATCTACACATCTAGTACTAATGATGTTACATAAATGCACAGTACATCATGCAGGTAGACTTTCAGAAATACAGTTAACATTAGCGTCCCGAAGTATATTTTTTTTATAATCGTTGATAAAGGCAAAGTGACCGAAAACCCAAGATATCAATCACTTCTATTACACACGGAACGACAGTCCCCCACCTTCCCAACACTTATTTATAAATTTGATAATTTTTTTTCCACAGGATATCTGTCCTGTCAGGCATGCATTCACTGTCATAGCATGAAACATCAGTGCCAAATGACACTTCACTATTAACTCTATTATCATATGATACTTGATAAACATATATTGGACTAAACAACAGAACCAATTGTCACAACTGTGAATAGAGTTTTTAATACCATCACGCTGATTGTATCATCAAAATTATTGTGATGTGTATCGTCAAAATTATGACAGATTTGATGGGCGGCAAAAGACTGGACATGATCAAAGTCATTGATAATTAACTTTTTGTGTGAAATCTTCCTTGCCTTTAGCGCTGCAAAATCTTCAATCCACAGTGTCCATGTCAAGTCGTTTAATTTCCGATGACTCAATAGCTGCCATCGCGCAGCCACCTAATCTGTCGCGGCACAAAGTGGATCTGAGATTGTTTTTTATAGGAATGAGGAACCTCTATTATTAAATTGTAGATACTCTCAACAGGTATTTGGGAACTAAAAATTTTAATTTGAGTTACCTGCCTTGAAAGGTTGTGGAAATGATGCAATTGTTACGGAATTAAGTAAAAAGTCTATCGATCTGTGATCGTAAATTCCTACTCCAAGTGGTGTGATTACTGAGAGAACTGCGGAGTCCCATCAACCGCGAAGTCCCATCAGCCCGTGGCGTTTTGTGATTCCTTACCAGATGATATCAGACACAGGCTCCAGATTCTGGGTTCAGGTTGGTTACCTCACGAACTTGTTGTGTTCAGCACAACGAAGACCAGTTTACCAGTTATCTACGATTTTTATTAACAAATAAAACTCAACTATCAATCATTTTCTCTGGTATAAAGTAAAATTCCCAATGTTCAGTCAAAGTTCATACCATATAGCAACAGTGGCAGCATTCATCTTATATCTTGTAGGTAGGTACTTGCTTGTCGGGAGCCCAGAGACAACTTTGCAAACATCCAGGAATCGGTGCTTGTATCCACTAGATTTTTAATGCCAAACCTGATCACGCGACTACCAGTCAGCAGAATAGTTAGGGAAAGCCCCCATGATGTGACGCTATTGTTAGACACTTGTACTGCCATGCAGACTGTCAGCAATCTATCGAGTGGTTGTTCCACAAACACATTCTGCCGGGGTTCTGTTAACCAGCGGAATTGTGTGATAGAATTTACAATTCTGCAACTTCAGCATTATGTGATGCCTGTTTGTTCTGGGGGTGTGATTTATGGGTTGATGACAGCTAGGACAGTTCAAATAGTACCAATTCGCAGATTTCCGCCCATGATATTTATCAAATAAAACTCAACTACCGGCATTATCTCTGATCAGTTCTTCCACCGAGTGTAGGTCAGTCGGTCGAGTGTAGGTCAGAGTATTTCTGTTAGTTTATCCAATTCTACAAATATCGGCTTTGAGGAAAATTAACAGCAATAATATGAGTCCCATTCAAACTAATAGAAAACTGTCTTGTTATTTCTATAATTTTTATGGAAGAGCTATAGCTCTTCTTTCGAGCTTGATTAGCCTCTGTGGGCCAACTTCGCAACAGAATCTCTAAAAATAAACAGCCTTCGGAAAATATATTGTTTCAATAAAGGTTTGAAACATTCTATTGACATCTTGCACTAGTGTTGAATATGCCTGATAAAAAGAGGGTGATTTGATGACTCTTGGACCTAAAAAATACTATTTACTTTTTGTGTGTTTTTGTAGGGAATTGTCTGAAAAAAGCATGTGGCCGGTACTTCCCTTCATGTCGGTTTTTCTCTCTTATTTGTTGCATGACCCCTGTTCTCGGGTGGGAAAAAGTTGTCTGAAGGGCTATACTTGACAAAGATATCTGAATGGCAAAATTAAAGTGATCCAATCATATTTTTTTGCCTGAACATTATAATTATCTCCTGTGGGAAAATATTTAGTTCCGTGATACCTGCAACTTTGTTTCACTCTCGAATTCAAATTCAAAACTTGGGCATATTGGTCTGCGTCACGCAGCGCGTTCCATGTGGCTTGTAAGTGAAGCTAAGTGCACATGTTTGCAGTTGCGGCAACAGATCTGGGGTCCGATGTGTTATTTTTACCGGAAACGCTTGTCAGAGAGAAAATTGATATAGGAACTCATTGACATCGGCACATGTGTGCGGTTGCATAAGAAACTGAATTTGCTGCCGCGAATCCAACCGGCATCGGACAAAAAATGTCGGTGTTTGGCGTCCGAATGATGAGGTTCGTAGGCCCATATAAAAACAGTCCGCCTTCTTTTTTCGCATACTTCCTTTTCTGCTCTCAATTGTTTTACTGTTTCACCTCTTTTTTTTTTTGGGGGGGGGGGGGGGCCTCTGGTCGCCCCCTGAACCCACTCAAACAGACAACTCCAATGGGTGGAGCAAAATATTCTCCACCTCGTGAGTTCCAACCTTCGGTTTCTGTATTTTCCACTTATGACGGCTCATCCACTGTGAGTTGATGGTATACTAGTAAAATAAATTAGAATATTTGCCTCCTCATCTACTCGTTTCAGGCATAGTGGAAGAAATTTGGCACTGATTGAACAAATTTGAGAAAGACTGATGCTCAATTTGAAATAACTTTTAAAACTCATCTTAGACTGGAGAAGGAGGTGGGGTTGCAAATAAAAAATATAGATACTAGGCTGGAAGAAACAGTTTTTTTTAGACAACCCCTACCTCAGATCCAAACTTTGCCCCTCTTGAATTTACTTCCCACCGCCTGCACAGGATGCAATTTTGACTGTTTACGTTTCATTCCAAGAAGTATTTCACGGTTTCTACCATAGTGTGTGAAGTTTCCTGCTGTTAGTCAAATAGTGATTCGAATTTTGAAATTTCTAGACGTTGATTTTATTTTTTTTTGGGGGGGGGGGGGGGGAGGAGTGGGGGGGGGGGGTGAGCACTCCCGCAACAACGAACAAGCACGTCATCGAGAAACGTGACGTTTTTATGACATACATATAACAATGATTATAGCTGAATTTCCTGTGACCAAGAGGGGTGGCAACCACCTCCCCCCCCCCCCCCATCTCATACACACATGGTTCTTGGAACAAATTCAAAAGACCTCCCATTAATTAATGATATGTGTTAGTTCTGGTGTAGCCATTTAACTTTCTCCCTACATTTCACCCCCACCCGATAGGATAAAATCTTGTGTGTTTCCCCATCTCTAAATATAAAAAAAAACATTTGCTTTTAAAAAGCTTATTTTCTGGCTCCCAAGATTGATGGAAGATGAAAAGATACACGCAGGCCATGACGGAATATCTCACCCCCTGCTCTGCTATTTGACTTTGCATTCAATTTATTATTCTTTCTTTCTTCATATTCGAAGATTTTGTTTGTGAAGTTAAAACTTTGAGACTTTCTTCTCTTCTATAATTGAGACGTTGCAACTTTTCCTCTTAGTAATGTGGAAGAGAGATAATCCACGCACACTGAAAACTACTTACGGTAAGATTTACAAGCCTAAAATTAACCTACCCTTGTGAAGTATGTTACAATTTTTTTTCTAATGATTATTTGAATGGTATTAAAGGCCGACGACCCAAAACATATGTAAAAAACGAACGCAAATTACTTTGGCGAAGTCCAAGTTCAATGTTATTGAACTGGTTCAGATGGACGCGTTGGATGCAAAAACATTACATGGAGGGTGGCACAGTTGGTAGGGTTGCAGGCTGCAAGCCGAGAGGTACTCGGTTCGAATCCCATCTGCAGCAACCACGGTGTGTCCTTGGGCAAGGCACTTCACCTCATTGCCCACATGGGGGCACGGTGACATTGTGTACTAAGGCATACTGCTCGTGGGTGGAGTACCTGTCTTCAACCAATGCTACCCCTGCTTGTGTGAAGTTACTATGTTAGGGAGCTGACAGTTGCTCGCCGTTGCTCAGTGGTTCTCTCCAGGTTCTGTGGCTTCCTCCACCCGTAAAACTGTCATGGACATGATTAGCTATTGTGCAGAATTATGTGACTTTAAGCACCAATAACTAACTAAAAACGGTACATAATTTGGTTCTTCAATCAGAAATCTTTTGAAATCAGTGTTTTGGTCTGTTGAAAAATATGGAGTTTATCCCCACCCCAATCGGCGCTAAACATCGATCCTACTAAAGAATTTTCATTGGAAAGGAATTTTTGGCAGAAAAACATTATTAAATCATTCACAAGTCTGCTTTCGTGGACAATGTTTCTAAAGCTGTTATAAAATTTATCAGTGTGAACTTCAAAATTTTATTTAGAAAGCCTCTACAGTTATTTTCTGTCATATTTTATTTATTTTACAGAAACGATCATCACTTTGTGATCGCAAGTTTCACTTGGGTCTGAATTTTTAAGTCCGAATTTCATAACAAACATACCGATGTCGTGGAACAGTTCAGATTTATGTTTTGATCTGTATCCAAATCCATCAAAGCACAACTCCTCACAACAACCTCGAAACCCTCAGGTAAAAATAGATCATGCTATCCGTTATGTCATTGGTAAACAAACATGTCGGCTGCTGGCATAAAATGACAACAACGGTGAGCTTTTGAGTGAAATCAGGGAAAAATGAAGACCCGACGATAAGGTACTAATGCAAAAATTCTCTCCTTCACCTATTCTTTAATTTGAGTGGTTGTTTATAATTGAATAACAAACAGAACAGGAGATACGCGATATAGTCTAACACACGGTATGATATGGAAAATAGAGTAACCTTAATTTTAGATGGGTGTATAATAAAACACTGATTGAAATACGAGTGATATATATGAACTCAATAAATTAGTGGTATGCAGTTTGTTTCTTTATTTGGGCTTATAATAACAAGACTTTCACAGCCAGGGTCACATTGTGTCAGAATGATACATGGTGCTCAAAGGGTAATTTTGTACTTGGTCACCCAGCTGGTGGACATCAATCAGCCAATACCATTATTTACTGCTAAACCACCAAAATAAATTTTCTCACTGCAACTCTCAGTATGATCAGTATTATTTCCATTGCTGAAATTTGTTTTCAAAGCATTCATCCTTCATTTTTATATATATATATATTTTTTATTTCCTTCGACATCGAAGAGGAAGGCAAGCAGAAATTCACTCAACTCTTAGCCAATACAAGGTTTAGACCAATTTTCCATTATAAATTCCACAATAACTTAAAATTTTACTTTTTCCTTTTACAACCTAATATATGACCCTTCATTAGAATGAGCAAGAGCATGTTTAACTCCTAACCTAAAAAGTTATAGGTGCTGTAAAGATGGCTGACTAATTTGCATAATTTATCAGCAAGAGAAAAACCTGTAATCTTTGTTATGTTTATTGTGGTATTTGTTTTCCCAGGGTTCCTGCAGATCAAATTCAAGGCAATTCAAGGCCATTTCTCAATATACTTCAGCATATTTCAAGGTCAAACAATAGCCAAATTCAAGGATTTTCAAGACCATGTCTTCACGAGTCCTACATATAACTGGGACCTCTAGTCACTACTTCCTCCTCCGACTCCCCTAACAGGGATCGGAGGTCCAAGTTAAGACTATGCCTTTATGAACTCTTGACATATAAAGCTATATAGTTATGAATATGAAAATACGTGACACGTAATGGTCCACACCCAATATTGTTAATTTCGGTAAATACTGCAGGCCCCAAGCAAGATTTTTCAGGAAAGAGATGGTATATATCGCAGAAATAGCAGTGATTATGTGATATATAACAATTTGCCAAAATGTGTACAGCGACATGCAATAAACACAGAACCACACATGTATGTTAATATGTTAATGTGGCGACAAATATGACAACTGAGAAATTTAGAAAGATTGAGGAAGGATGAAACTTGAGACAAGCTATAGTAAAACAAACTTTCATTTTTTAAACCGACAAAATATCATAATTCAATGGGAAATTGGTTCATTAGGGTTTAACAACACTTTCAAAAACCAAGGCAATATTATGAGCAGGATTGTACGTCAATTTCAATAACTAAAGTTATTATATCACGTTGTTAGTTCCGAAGATGAAAGTCAAGCTGATCCACTAGATGGCCAATAAAAAACACCAACCCCTGGCGAGAACCTTGCAAGCTCAACCACACAGACATCGCAATATCCTGATGAAACAAATTCCTTACTTTGCTATATCACTATACAGAGAAGTCTATATGAACAGTTAGGTCATTGCTGCAATGTATTAATTAACAATCTGGCTATGACAGATGTACCTATTATATCCATGACACCCTGCAGGAAAGCCGCCTGTGCATCAAAAGCTTGGCTACCAAATTTGGGCCTGTGATAACCCGATAAAGGAACAAAGATGGGCTAAATGGCATGTGAATATTCAACCGGGGCCAACAGCTCCCGCAAATCATATCTTCAGCGTGGGCCTATTAAACACCAGGTGTTATGGTATCGACAGTTCCCACCTGAAGGCAGATCCACAAGAAGACTCCATAAACTACTACTCTGCAATATGCAGCTTCTAGCGAGGAACTCACAAGCTCGCCCACATGAGGATGATGGTATTCAAAATTAGCAGGATATGACAAAAATAGAAGATTCTACTATAGGATGGCTCAGATCCCTACACAGGAACCTCACATCTGTCATAACATTTAATTTCACCAATCTGGCTCTTCATGCAAAGTTAGGGGACTCTCGTGGTCGAATGAGTGGGTCACAACACGGCGATCACAACACTTAGTAGTAGCAAGGAAGTGACAAGCTTGCTCACATTTGGAATGGAGGTATGATAAATGATAATATTTTCTTATTGCCAGAAATGTCTATAGATTTGAATAATCAAAGTACATGGCATATATTATTTAAACAAGAGGCCCCAAGGGGCCTTAATCGCTCACCGGCAAAGTGATTCAAACAAAGTGTTTCAAAGGAGTATTTGGGGTCACATTCAGTTAGACATGGTTCATCAACACTACAAAGGAATAAAGTCATGAGAGACAAATTTTATGGAAATAGGGACATGGATTAAACAAACTTGAATCTTACCCCCCTAAGGATGCAGCATACCAAATATCAAAAGCATTCATCTGCTGGATCTGAAGAAGAAGATTTTTAAAGAAAATTCCTCATTTTGAACTAAGTTATCATTCGGGCTCCCACAGTGAGCCCAAATATGAACCCAGGGACTTGGCTTGAACAAACTTGAATCTCACCCCCCTAAGTATGCTACACACCACATATCAAAACATTCCGACTGCTGGATCTGAAGAAGAAAATTTTTAAAGAAAATTCCTCATTTCGAACTAAGTTACAATTCAAGCTCCCACAGTGAGCCCAAATATGGACCTAGGGATATGGCTTGAACAAACTTGAATCTCACCCCCCTAAGGATGCTGCATTCCAAATATCAAAACATTCCGACTGCTGGATCTGAAGAAGAAGATTTTTAAAGAAAACTCCTCATTTTGAACTAAGTTATCATTCGGGCACCCACAGTGAGCCCAAATATGGACCTAGGGACGTGGTTTGAACAAACTTGGATCTCATCCGCCTAAAGATGCTGCATACCAAATATCAAAACATTCTGACTGCTGGATCTGAAGAAGAAGATTTTTAAAAAAAATTCCTCATTTTGAACTAAGTTATAATTCGGGCTACCACAGTGAGCCCAAATATGAACCCAGGGACTTGGCTTGAACAAACTTGAATCTCACTCCCCTAAGCATGCTGCATACACAACTTCAAAAGATTCTGCCTGCTGGATCTTGAGAAGAAGATTTTTAAAGAAATTTGCCTGAAATGCACTAAGTTCAAATTTGGGCTCCTATACTGAGCCCAAATATGAACCCAGGGGGCCGATTTGAACAAACGTGAATCAGATCCACCCCACAATGTTGCATGCCAAATATCAAAAGATTCTGCCTGCTGGATCTGGAGAAGAAGAGTTTTGAAGAGATTTGCCTGAAATGCACTAAGTTCAAATTCGAGCTTTTATAGTGAGCCCAAATATGAATCCAGGGGGCCGATTTGAACAAACTTGAATCAGACCCATACCAAGATGCTGCATACCAAGTATCAAAAGATTCTGCGCACTGGTTCTGGAGAAGAAGATTTTTTAATAATTTTTCTATAATTCATATGGTGCTATCAGAGTTACGCCCCATACAGAGCCCCTAAGGGACGTGGCCATTTTATTTGAACAAACATGAATTGCCATATAGTAATGAACATCCACATGAAGTATCGTGAAAATCGGACCAGTGGTTTCAGAGGAGAAGTCGTTTGAAAAATGTTCACGATGATTGACGCCAGACGACGGAGACGGATGGCCGGTGATAAGTTAAGCTCCCTTCGGTGAGCTAAAAAAATCAATTTCTATTGACCTACCAAATATTCACACTTGTGCATACTAGACTGAAACTATGCATACCGAGCTGGGGTAATAGTAAGTTTTACCAAGGTGGCTACTGGAATCATGTCAGAGAATTATTATGCACAGGTGTCTGTCTCTATTAATGATCAAACATGCACATGAAAAAAAAACTTAATATTAGAGGTCGCTTTTTCTTCAGGTCAAACCAATGGATAAACGACAATAGGACCATGAAGTAATTTTTATAAGAAATTGTATGGTCTGTTTTCGATTCATTATAAACAACTTGTTTCAGTTTAAAAAAAAATAAAATATGAAACAGGATTCAAGATCAAGATCTTGAATAACAGGACAACCAACATGAATAGTAGATCATGTTCCCGATCGACCCACATTGGACGGATCTCATGTGCCATCACAGCCACGTGACCCAATTACACCATGTTTGGTTGTCATGGTAGCCCTCGTGAGTGGCCATCTTGTGATGTCATCCTCATAGTGATTCGTGGTCGCATGCACAGCGCATGTTGGTAAGGTGATAGGAGTTTCCTCGTCTCACTTTATGGAATCGGTTAGGAAAAATGAAGTAATCTGACTGAACCTGTTGAAGGCTTGACTGAGGGCAAAGTCGAGTACATGCCTGTAATAGTGCTACAAATCAGTAGTAGTGGTTCAAGGCTGCAAGGGTGGTAGAAGACTATAGTATTGGATGAATGCTGTTTAAGCTAATCGTACGACAGATGATGACGACTATGAGTAATACAACAGTAGTGGTTTTAGAGCTATGGAAACCCGAAGGTGATCAGGTACTAGGAAACCATAATTATCTTCAGGTAGTTATCCTCCAAAATATCCTCCAATACCGAATCATCCCATCATAAATATCCTCCAATACCTAGAGTTTATGTGTAGTCACACATTTGAGCAATTACTCAGGGTTTCCGCTATAACGGCATCGGGTCCGTCGACTGGACCCATTCCCCCTGCCGATCATACTATGATCAGTCAGAAAATCTGGTGGTTAAAATGTCGAGTACAATGTTGTATCGTAACGACACTCGGAATCCTTTGTTTCCATGTAATATGGGCACAATTATGTTGTATACTATGCCTACTATTACTGGCGACAACCTGATACCTTATAACCCCCAGACGAGAAGACAAAGTTCAAATCCTAAACGTCGCCTATAAAATTTCGGACTCAAATTGTCGTGTTTGGTCCGAAATCACTGGCTTTTATTTTGAGCGACAAATGATGTACTCGTTTTGGAAGCTGTCACTTGTTTCAAATGAGTGTGCAGGCTGCTGTCAGCAGTTGTCTGAAACATGCCCACAACATATAGTTTTCACAGTTTTTACAGTGGTTGAATATCATCAGAAAGATACTGATTGAACACTGCCACTTACGAGCTTGCAAAACTCATCGTGAAAGAACACTGCCACTTTCGAGCGTGCACAACTCATTCTGAAAAACGGGTGTTCAGAAATTAATGAGAAGGTGGTAATTAAAAATAAAAAATAATTACAACTCTGGCACTTGAGAATTATATAACAATATAACCAGGGATATGATTTATGACTTATTGGTTCAATAAAACATGCTCATTTATCATTTAATCATGCCCTGCAACATGTGAAGTTATGACTTTCAGTGTAAAATCAATTTTTCGAATGGTACCAAGGGAGGCAACTATTTTGTTATTCATATTTCGCTGTGTAAATTTTATCTGGTCTTTATATTATGATTTTTTTATTGAGTTTGTGTGAAGCTATATTTTGTTTTATTCGTAAAATTTTTTTAAAATGTACATATTTAAAAAAACAGCTATTTTTAAACAGACTATGTTTGTCTGTTTTCAATGGGGTGGTTTGCAGTGCTGATTGACATACTAACGTCCATTTCTGGTTTCGACTTTCGAGAGTAGCCTGTACAAAAAAAAATGAAAACAACACTGCATGGTTTTCTGTTTGTTTTATTAATTAAATTGGGGATTAAAACCTGAAATCTGAAAATGAAATGTGTGTACAAGATAATTATGAGAATTTTTAAAGCAAATTCTAGAAAATTGGTAGGCAGTTTCCAACATACCCAGTGGATATTTACTTGTCTTATATCGCCAATTTCAGACGCATCCCAACGCGACTTGCAAGAACTATTACTCGTCCCGAAGCCCCCCCCCCCCCCCCCCCCCCACACACACACTTTGCAATTTATCCACTACAAGCACACACACACCCCCCCCCCCCCCCCCCCCTGGGCTTCTACACGAGTCAGTACGGTAATTGCACGTGCATGACGTCACACATCCACATCATGGTTCTTTTCGAATATTACCGCGAGCGGTTGTAAACAAAGCTCAGTCACTGTTAGGATTCATGGATTTTGTGTTGTTTTGGGTTTGTATTTTTATGAAACCTCCGACCAGATGTAGTATTGTGTGTCCCGTGGGAATTTAGAGAATTGTAGGAGGAAAAAATACATATTTTCCACATCAATTATTCGGCATTTTAGTGACCAGAATGTCCCCAGAGGCCACCAGAGAGCACCTAAAAATCAAAATTTTCCTGGTGGGAGAACCCCACCAGAACACCCTCTATACACACGCCTTCAGCGTATGAGTTTCACTTTCTTTAAACTACTGGACCCACAAATTTTCCCCTAGCGGAAACCCTGAATTACTCGATGGCTTATTTTCTCGATGAGATTCTAGTTGTTCGAGCAACTTGAGGTAGCAAGCCTGCAGTAGTGCTAGTAGTGATATAAGACTGTAAGGGTTGAAGAAGACTATAGGATTGGGTGACTACAGTAGAAGCTAATCATAGGACAGACGATGGTCTTAGAGCTATAGAAACCAGAAGCTGATCGGGTTTTAGGAACAATAATTAGGTAGGTAACCTCCAAAATGTAACCACCAAAAGACATCCTTCAATGCTGAATCATCATGTCATACGTATCCTTCAATACGTAGATGAGCAAAAGAGTCGTACGTAGGGTCACTCGTTCAGGCAATTACTCTATGGCTCATTTCTTCGATGGGATTCTGGTCGTTCGAGCAATCTGAGATAGTTAGCAAGCCTGTACTAGTGCTAGTAATGGTACAAGGCTGCAAGGATTAAGACTACAGGATTTGATGACTACTGTAAAAGCTAATCATAGGACAGACGATAGCAATATTGGGAAAATCAGTAATAGTGGTATTGGAGATATGAAGATTATGGAGAGGTCTAGAACTGGACAGATGCTAGGAGCTAAATTATCATCAGGTGGGTATCCTCCAAAAGATAGCCTCCAAAATGTACCCTACAGTACAAAATCATCATGTCATAGGTATCCCCATATATCCCGCTGAGCATTAAGAATCGTAAAAGAAATCGCTCTTTCGATACTCATTTGCTCAATGGGATCTGAGTCGTTCGAGGGATGACTTTTTCAGTAACTGCTCAAAAGCTTAGTTGCTCAATAAGATTCGAGTTGTTTGAATAATACCTACCCTTGCTTGATTTATTTTGGGTTTGAGGATCATAGAGGACTCGTTATACACAGAGAAGGTAAAAACAGAGACAGCAAAAAAAAAATAAACTATTGGGACAGGCAGAAAAGGGACCAGTAAAAGGCAAAACAGTCCAGGAAATAGAAGGATAAACCACAGAATAAATCGGGATAGATAAAATACCAGAGACTATGGTGAAAATCTGAGACAATAACGTTACTCTTATACAAAGGAATGCATCTGTTGTTGGGCAAATAGAAGAATTCTAGGGGACAACAGATAGAAATCGAATATTTAGTGAGAAATCCACACTAGTAAAACAATTGTTGGATTTATTTAGGTAATTCTACAAAGTATTCGAACAAATCCAATTACTCATACCAGGAAATGCACCTTAAAGCACTCCATGCTACTCTTTTAAGCCCAAAATAGAAGAATCTGTGCCAAATAAAGTTGTTTTGATGGTTTAGAGGGATTGTCTGGATGTTTGTGGTAATTCGATGTATTCTAGTTCACTTGAACTTATCCACAGTCCGTCTCGGTAGTTTTGGTTTATTTAGAGGGATTGTCGGGTTGTTTGTTGTAATTAAATTTACTCCTATTCAATCGAACATACCCTCCAAACACACCACTTTCCTATTAGAAAGTTTTGGGTCACATAGCAATCAGGTGCTACCATAGAAACCAAGATGGCAGCCTCCGATATACAAAATGGATGACGGACACTGATCTCACATCAACAAAATGCACTGTGCATGCACACTAAGACCACATATCACTATGGGGATGATGTCACAAGATGGCACTCACGCGGGTTACCATGACAACCAAAAACTAGAGTGATGTCATGCATACTGCCACATCTGCATTCATGATATACAAAAATTGTTATTCAAATTTTATTTGTTCATTTCTCTACACCAAAACATACCTCATGACCTATTAATGGAACAAGCTTGATGAGCTTGTTCCAATAAGGACTAATAAGCAAAGGTTAGAAGTAAAAAATTCAGAAAAATAATTTGTACTGTTGGCTTCAACTTGTGTTAGGTAAAGAGTTAAAGATGCAGTACATAAAACATTGTAAACAGTCTGGCTAAAAATGCCTAATTGGCACCCCAGGAGTGGGGTGGGGGAGGGGGGGGGGGTTATAAGAGTCACAATTTTTTCCACATGTAGTCACTCTAAATCCTTCAAAATGCATTTTGGACCAAAGACAAAATGTTGCTTAAAGGCCCTGGAGGAGGAGGTGTGGGGAAGGGGGTGTTATAGGAGTATTTTTTTCTGTATGTAGTCACTCTAAATCCTTCAAAAAGCATTTTGGCCCCAAGAAAAAAAAGTGCCTTATTGGCACTGGGTGTGGGGGTAGGGGTATGGAGTTTAAAAAAAAATTCTGCATGTAGTCACTCTAAATACTTCAAAATGCATTTTGGAGCAAAGAAACAAAAATGCCTAATTGGTGAGGGGGGGGGGGGGGGGGGAGGAGCAGGGCAAATTCAACATTGGATAAAGATGGTCATCAAACTTGACAAAGACACTGCTGCTGTAGAGACATATACTGAAAAGAATTTAAATCTGTGAACTATTGTTCGAGTTTTGCCATAAAGAAAGTTTGGACAGATGGATGGACAGACAGACTGATGGACAGATGGATGGATGGAGCTCTATGTTCAATTCCTCCCTTGTGGGGGTGGGGGGTAAATTTAGAGAAACTAAGTTCGAAAACAGTTTTGAAAAGGGTTAAATTAATGCCAATATTATTTGAAACCACTTTATATAGATTGAGTAGACCTTGCCCCAAATGAAAAACAATAACACAGTGTTTGAAGAATGAAAGGTACAACCTTGAAAAGCTAAACTTTAATCTGAAACTTTAAGATGGGAATACTAAGTAAAACTGACTGCCAAAAAGGGTTAAATATTTCCTAAATCCAATAAAAGAAATCATTGATATAAATGCAATCATTAGGTTGTATTGACTATGCAAGAATTAAAGTAAAAAAGTATGTGGCAAAACCTAATTTCCAATACAAGAGGCCCCAGGGGGCCTGAGGGCACTCAACTGACATGTTGGCCTAAATATAAAATCCAGGGAATTGATTTCAACAAGTTGCATCTGCCCCTCCTTAGAAAAGCTTATACCAAATATCCAAAGATTCTGACCAGTGGATCTAAAAAAAAAATTTTTTTAAAGAATATTCCTCATACTGAACTAAGTTATAATTCGGGCTCCCATAGGAAGCCCAAATATGAACCCAGGGACTTGGCTTGAACAAACTTGAATCTCAGCTCCAGTGGGATGCCGCTTTCCAAATATCAAAAGATTCTGACTGGTGGATGTGAAGAAGAAGATTTTTTAAGAATATTCCTCATATTGAACTAAGTTATAATTCAGGATCCCACAGGGGGCCCAAATATGAACCCAGGGACTTGGCTTGAACAAACTTGAATCTCACCCCCCAAAGATGCTGCATACCAAATACCGAAATAATCTGACTGCTGGATCTGAAGAAGATTTTTAAAGAAAATTCCTCATTTTGAACTAAGTTACAATTCGAGCTCCCACAGACAGTGAGCCCAAATATGAACCTAGGGGCATGGCTTGAACAAACTTGAATCTCACCCCACTAAGGTTGCTGCATGCCAAATATCAAAACATTCCGACTGCTGAGTCTGAAGAAGAAGATTTTTAAAGAAAAATTCCTCATATTGAACGAAGTTATAATTCGGGCTCCCACAGGGAGCCCAAATATAAACCCAGGGACTTGGATTTAACAAACTTGAATCACAGCCCCCTAAGGATGCTGCACACCAAATATCATAACATTCCGACTGCTGGATCTGAAGAAGAAGATTTTTAAAGAAAATTCCTCATTGTGAACTAAGTTACAATTTGGGCTCCCACAGTTAGCCCAAATATGAACCTAGGGAATGGCTTGAATGAACTTGAATCTCACCCCACTAAGGATGCTGCATCCCACAGGAAGCCCAAATATGAATAAAGACTTGGATTTAACAAACTTGAATCACACACCCTAAGGATGCTGCACACCAAATATCAAAACATTCTGACTGCTGGATCTGAAGAAGAAGATTTTTTAAGAAAATTGAGGGTAGTGTTAGAGTTTTGCCCCTTGTAGAGCCCCTGCTCGTACACACGACAACATCTTATGAACAAACTTGGGTGGACACATGTTGGGGATGATTCACTTCAAGTTTCATCTAAACTGGCCCAGCAGTTCTTGAGAAGTCGAAAATGTGAAGTTAACGGACGGACAGAAGGAGGGACCGACAGATGGACGACAGACAGCAAGTGATCAGTAAAGCTCACCTCGAGCTTCGCTCAGGTGAGCTAACAAAGAAACTAAGTCTGAAAACATGTTTAAAAGGGGTTAAAATCAGGCCAATATTAAAGAAAATCACTGAAGAAAGGTTCAGTAGACAGTAGACATTGTCCCAAATGAAAAAGTGACATTGCACAAAACTGTTTGAAGAATTAAAGGTGTAACTTTATAAACAGCAAAACTTTAACCAAAAACTTTAACCTGGAAGTTGTAAGTTAAATTGCCCTACAAAAAAGGGTTAAATATTTCCAAAAATAACATGAAACATAATGAGAATGATACAATCAATAGTAATTAATATTAATTTAAAAGAAAAAAAACTTGAACCTTCACTAAAAAACTTTAACCACAAACTTTAACCAAAACTCTGTTAACAGACGGACAGACAGATGGTTGGACAGATGGATGAAAGTCATGACTATACCCCTGACTGTAAACAGTCGGGCTAATGAAGTAACTCGGCCATGTACCTATGATGTCACATGAGATCTGGCCAATGTGGGTCGATCGGGTACATGATCTACTACTAACATCAAGACAAGAGATCCACGGTTCGATCCCCAGCAGGGTTAACTGCGTTGTATCATTGGGCAAGGCACTTAATCATGACTGCCCAAGTAGGGGTATAGTGGTGCCAGTGGTGTAGCAATGGGGGGGGGGGGGAGGTTCTTGGGCACATGTCTCCCCCCCCCCAAAAAAAAAAAATTAAAGTGTCAATGACACTGTAACTTAATTTGTCTGTGTGTTGTATTTGATGAAAAGGATAATGTTCAATGTTTATGAAAGGATTATGAAATGTCTTAAGACAAGAATTGTGATAATTGGGAATATGTTAATTTCTGTTCCCTGTATGCTAAGTTTTCAATCAAAAATAATATGAGGTGTAGACTGTACTAAAGAATTGATGGGTGAGTTAATGTGGCCCTCACAGTTAATGTATGTGGCCCTCACAGTTAATGTATGTCAACGAAAGTTACCAAGTTACAGTGAAATTATTCCAAAATGAGTCATCCTATCAAGTTACAATGAAATCCCTTCATAAATACGGCCTGTAGACTGTGCTAAAGGTTTTCGGGCTTCAGACCTGTGTAGCCATCACGGCTGACCGGTCGCAACCAAAAGGGGCCGGCCTCTTCTAGACATATATGGAGTCAACCTACCAAGTTACAATGAAATCCCTTCATAAATACGACCTATAGACTGTGCTAAAGGTTTTAGGGTTTTGGGCTTGGGCAGTCTTCACGGTTGATAGATCACGACCAAATGCGGAAGTTCTCATCTAGACATAATACGGAGGAGTCATCCTACCAAGTGACAATGAAATCCTTCCATATTAAATATTACCTGCAGACTGTGCAATAAGTTTTGGGGTTTCGGGCTTGGGCAGCCGTCACGATTGACAGATCACGATCAAAGGGGGACGTTCTCATCTAGATATTATACATAGGCATCCTACCAAGTTACAATGAAATCCCTTCATAAATCTGACCTGTAGACTGTGCTAAAGGTTTTCGGGTTTTGGGCTCGGGCAGCCATCACGATTGACCGATCATGACCAAAAGAGGATGTTCTCCCCTCTCTCTCTGATGGCTTTACGTCAGAATTCTATAAATTCTTCTGGAATGACATCGGTGGTTATTTGATTAAGTCACTTAACTTTGGTTACTCAAGGAAGGAACTGTCATTAACCCAAAGAAACGGAATCATAACATGCATACCCAAACAAAATAAACCCAAGAGATACATAAAAAATTGGCGACCAATATCACTTATTAATGTAGACGCAAAAATTAGTTCATCAGCCACAGCTAACCGAATAAAGGCAGTTCTTCCAAAACTTATCTTGGATACTCAACTTGGTTTTATGAAAGGTAGATATATTGGAGAATCCACGAGGTTAACCTTTGATCTTCTCACTAAATGCATGAATCAAAATATTCTGGGGATACTTGCACTATTAGATTTTGAAAAAGCTTTTGGTTCCTTAGAGTGGTCGTTTATAGAAAAAACACTGACATTTTTAAATTTTGGCCCATCAATTATAAACTGGTTTCAAACCTTTTACAGTAATATTTTCAGCTGTGTGCTGAATAATGGTCACTGCTCCGATAGGTTCAATTACAGCGGGGTGTTAAACAGGTCAACCCTTTATCACCATACCTTTTTATTTTGAGTGCAGAAATATTAAGTGCTGCTCTAAAATTTAATCCCACTATTAACGGCATCAACATAAATGGATCGGAATATTTAATTAGTCAGTATGCAGGTGACTCTACTTTTTTTTATCAGTGACGACAGTTACTCATTAAATAATGCTTTGGAAACAGTAAAGTTATTCTCAGCAATATCCAGTTTAAAAGTTAACTTTGACAAGACTCAGGTAATTTGGATTGGTTCAAAACGAGGTTGCGACGAAGTGAAAAATTTTACAGGAATCATGCCAATTCTTTTACGATTTTGGGAATAGAATACAACCTGTTTAATCAAAACTATGTTCTAAATAATTATCTAAATAAGATGAAAAAAATTGAAAAACTACTAAATGACTGGTCTTTCCGTCATCTAACTTTAGTTGGAAAATCCACTGTAATCAAAACACTAGCATTAGCTATTTTAATACACTGTTTAATGGTTTTGACCGACCCACTGAAAGATATCTTAAGTAAAATTCAGACAATGTTTTTCAATTTTTTGTGGACCAGAAAAAATGAAAAGATAAAGCGAGATACAATTATTGCCTCAATAGAAAATGGCAGAATAAAATTTCCCCACATTTAGTCATGCTCTTAAGTTAATATGGGTAAAAAACCATTAGACTCATCTGTAATAGTTCCCTGGAAGACACCTATTCTAGATGACTTAGAAAGTTTTGGATATTATAAAATTTGGCATATACACAGAGAGGTGTTACAGAATATAGGAAAACAATTAAATCAATTTTGGAAGGATGTGCTGTTGGCTTGGTCTCTTTTAGATGACAGAGACACCTCAAACCCGCCTAAAATTTTCGCACAAACTATCTTCTACAACGACCAGATAAAAATTCTCAATGAACTCTTCTTTAACAAACAATGGTGTAAAAATGGCATTTATTTTATTAACGATTTCTTGACTGAGAACAGAGGCTTCCTAAGTTTTACTGACTTCACAAATATGTACAGAGTTAAAACCCCATTTACAGTTTACTAGGGCGTAATTAACGCAATTCCCAACTTTTAGAAAGCTGTGGGGCACGGTGGCTCAGTTGGTAGAGGTGCAGGCTGCAAGCCGAGAGGTCCTCGGTTCGAATCCCACATGCGGCAACCGCGTTGTGTCCTTGGGCAAGACACTTCACCCCCATTGCCCATGTGGGGCATGGTGACACTGTGTACTAAGGCGTACTGCATGTAGATGGTGCACCTGTCTTCAACCAATGCTAACCCTGCTTGTGTGGAGTTGGTATGTTGGGGAGCTGACAGTTGCTCGCCATTGCTCGGTGGTTCTCTCCGGGTACTCCAGCTTCCTCCACCCGTAACACTGTCGCGGTCATGATTAGCCATTGTGCAGAAATATGTGACCTTAAACACCAATAAATAAATAAATCAATTGGAAAGCTGTGATAACAGATGACGCGAAGATTTCAGAAGTAAAAAACATTTATATGTTGAAATCTACAAAAAAAAATTGTCGAACATATTACCCTATATTACTCAAACAGTTTTTTGTATCCCTCAATACCCAAAAGAAATGGAATGAGATTCTGAATATAAACTTACAGCTTACCGACTGGCAGTTTCTATACAGAAACCCATTCACATTAACAGATGACGCACATGTGCAGAGTTTACAATTTAAAATATTACATAAAATCTTATATACAAATTCAAAACTAAATCAATGTAAAATCTCCGAAAGTGAACTATGTACCTTTTGTAACAATACAAAGGAAACAATACCACATTTATTTTTTGACTGTTCTATTACAAAAATTATTTTACTGAATTTTTCAGAAGATTTGAAAGTATATTTGTACATTTTTAAAAAAAAAATTGGTGAAACTGAAGCTTTCTGTTTCTGTAAATAAGCAATTTATATCTGAATAAAAAAATAGAAAAAAAGGGGACGTTCTCATCTAGACAAGACACTAAACCTGCATATGAAATGTAATGATCGGATAAGAACTACAGGGTGTAGCCTGTGGTAAAGGAAAATGTGAACAGACTCACAGACTAACAGACTTCTGCATGCATGATGGCAATAGCTTATCTTGACTTTGTCAAGTTAAGTTAATTGAAAGTGTCAATGACATTGTAGCTCAACTTGACAAACTTGAACTTGGTAAGTTATAAATGAAATGGCAAAATTGAAGATCATTGGTACCAATGTTATATCATGAAATTTCAACATAACAGCATTGTGTGTGCACAACGTCAGAGTAATCCATGCATTTTTAAATGTAAACTGTAAGACTGGCTAAAGGCAGAATGTTGATACACAAATGCAGTATGTTCAGAGGTTATTATAAATGGCCACTTTTTTCACAGAAATGAATGCTAAGCAATAGCTCTTATCTAAAGGTCTTGCCTAATGAGCACACCAAGTTCAAAAACAATCTTATGATAAATATGGCCTGTATGCCATGTCAAAGAAAAATGTTGATGCACAAATGCAATAAATTCAAAGATTGTTGCTAACAGCAACAGTTTTTGATGGAAATGAAAAAGAAAATCAATAGCTCCTATCTTTGTCACCCTGAATAAGCATACAAAGTTTCAAAACAACCTGATAATGAATGTGCCCTCTGAGGCATGCCAAAGGAAGATGTTAATGCACAAATGCACTAAGTAGGTCATTGCTTGTGGCAATGGTTTTTGGGGGTTTTTTATGGAAATTCATAAATATACCTTGCAGAGAGTGCAAAAGGGATAAGTTGATACACAAATGCAGTAAGTTCAAAGGCTGGTGATAACAACAATAACTTTTTATGGAAATGAAAAAAGCAATAGCTCACATCTAGAGGTCACCTCGAACACACATACCAAGTTTCAAAGTGATCCGATCATAAATGTGCCCTGAAGTGTGTGTTAAAGGGAAATATTGAGGTCTGACAAAACTAAGTGCTAAGAACATTGACCGCGGCAACATTTTTTTAAGGAAATGGAAGAAAATTTATAGCTCCCATCTCGAAGTCACCCCAAAAAAGCTTTCCAGGTTTCAAAGCAATCCAATTATAAATGTGCCCTGTAGGGTGTGCCAAAGGGAAATATTGAGGTCTGACTAAACTAAATTCTAAGAACGTTGGCCGCGGCAACATTTTTTGACGAAAATTGAAGAAAATCGATAGCTCCCATCTAGAGGTCACCCCAAATAAGCATGCCAGGTTTCAAAGCAATCCAATGATAAATGTGCCCTATAGTGTGTGCCAAAGAGAAATATTGTGGTCTGACTAAACTAAGTTCTAAAAACGTTGGCCGAGGCAACATTTTTTGACGGAAATGGAAGAAAATCGATAGTTCCCATCTAGAGGTCACCCCAAACAAGCATGCCGGGTTTCAAAGCAATCCGATCATAAATGTGCCCTGTAGGGTGTACCAAAGAGAAATACTGAGGTCTGACTAAACTATGTTCTAAGAACGGTGGCCGTGGCAACATTTTTTGACGAAAATGGAAGAAAATTGATAGCTCCCATCTAGAGATCACCCCAAATAAGCATGCCAGGTTTCAAAGCAATCCGGTCATAAATGTGCGCTTTAGGGTGTGCCAAAGGGAAATATTGAGGTCTGATTAAACTAAGTTATAAGAACGTTGGCCGCGGCAACATTTTTTGACGGAAATGGAAGAAAATCGACAGCTCCCATCTAGAGGTCACCCCAAACAAGCATGCCAGGTTTCAAAGCAATCCGATCATAAATGTGCCCTGTAGGGTGTGCCAAAGGGAAATATTGAGGTCTGACTAAACTATGTTCTAAGAACGTTGGCCAAGTCAACATTTTTTGACGGAAATTGAAGAAAATCGATAGCTCCCATCTAGAGGTCAACCCAAATAAGCATACCAAGTTTCAAAGCGATCTGATCATAAATGCAACCTGTGAGGTGTGCCAAAGGAAATTGTGGACGTATGTACTAATGTACGTACATACGCCGACGGACGAGAAGTGATGGCAATAGCTCAGCTTGACTTTGTCAAGTTGAGCTAAAGATCAGCCACCCCCCCCCCCCCCTTCCCACCCATATAGGGAACATCAGGCAAGAAATTTTAATATCGAGATATTTATTCTTGCAAGATGTACAAGGGGGAGGGGGTGCGTAATAGCAGATTTATGTGTGATATATCCGACGTATCTCAATTTAATGACACCACTGTGTTCAATTATTTGCCAGACTCGAAAAAAACATCGATGTGAAAACGTCCCCGGGGTTCAGTCGCTGGATTTACGAAATAGCGTCACCATTATTTGGTAATTTATCCTTTTCTTCTGCTATGGGTTCGCTATTTAAAATTGATGAATCTCTTGGGGCGATAGGAAAATGAAGGAATCGTTAACAAAAGTAAGACAGTAATATTATTTGATAAGCAATTGCTGCCAGTTTTAAAAAGCATAAACCGGCTATTTGTCTTCATTTTGTGTGATATCATTAGGCATACTTATTTAATTCTATTCATAAAGTTTCCAATTTTTAGTCGAGTTTTAAAAAAAAAAAACCTTGACTATTGGTATGGCGAGGGGCGGTCGCCGGGCGGGCAGCCCTTTTTGCTAAAAACTTAGTTATTTCTGGACGGATTTTGATATTTGGTATGTGGCTTGATATGCATGTGCAACACCCGATGACACAAAATAGGGCGTGTCCACACTTTTTCACAAGAGTTATGGCCCTTTGTTAAAATCTACTAATTTTTAGCTCGATAGCGCGATACTTCAACAAATTTAACGTCAACCGATTTGACAGATATTTGGCACATGGGTTTCAAGGAACAATGTCTTGGTTGAGTTCGAAAACAGTCTCTGTCCGATGCATGGCCGCAGAATTATTGGGCTGACAAGATCATTTTTTTGTTGCTAAAATCGACTAATTTTGAGCTTGATAGCGGGATAACTTCAACATATGTCAACCGATTTAACTGATATTTATTTAGCACATGGGTTTCAGGAACAAAGTCTTGATTGAGTTCGAAAGCAGACTTGGTCCGATGCACGGATGAAGAATTATTGTGCTGACTTTGTCATTTTTTGCAAATTTTGTGCTTGATAGCTCCATAACTTGAAAAAATGTTAACCGATTTGATTCTTTTTTATTGTATAGGTTTCCAGGACAATCATCTCGACCAAGTTTGAAAATGTTTGGTCGGATATATGACAGCAGAATTATTGAGTTGACGTAGTCATTTTGTTCAAATTTGTTATTTCAAAAAAACATACTCTTATGCTTTTTAGTTCATAGTTACCCACCGTTGTGTTTGCCACGAACCCCGCGCTGGCGATGCAGAACCTTTCTATAAACAGAGTTGTTAACGTTCGTTTCGTGATTGATCATAATTCCATGATTTGCATAGATTATTATTGTCCTCACAAAAGGTGAAGGTGAAATAAATTTGAAAAAAAAGAGTTTCAATGTGGCCTAATTATTGATGCCTTTCACAAGTCCACATGTCCTTAAAAAACTGGTATTGTGTCCATTGCTCCAATAGATTAGAGAAATGGTGTTCCACTCCCCCCTCCCCACCCCACGAAACAAATGTGAATGCCAATTTTGTTTCTAAAATTGGGGTTGCAGTTACATTATTTACCAATATCAACAGACACTGCCATTTTATCCTAACAACTAATGTCAAATTTTCTTCCACATACTGATGTGGTAAAAAATAGTCCTCAATGAACGTGTCCCCCCCCCCCCTCCCCCCCCCCACACCCCCCCGTATTACCCCTTTTCATCAAAAACTATGATAATTGATGTTGACACAAAACAAATATTTTGTGACAAAACTATCACAAATGGGAAATTTATACTGATGTAAAAAAATAGCAGCCCTCAATGAATGTGCCCCCCCCCCCCCCCCCCCCACCTCCCACAGCATACCCCTTTTCATCAATTTTTTTAATATTCCTCAGAGGGAGCCCAAATATGAACCCATTGACTTGGCTTTAACAAATTTTAATCTCACCTCCCTAACGATACAGTATGCCAAATATCAAAAGATTCTTACTGGAGGATGTGTAGAAGATTTTTAAAGAATGTTCTTCATATTGAACTAAGTTACAATTCGGTCTCCCACAGTTAGCCCAAATATGGACTCAAGAGACTAGGCTTGAACAAACTTGAATCACACCTACCTAAGGATGCTGTATAACAAATATCAAAACATTCCAACTGCTGGATCTGAACAAGAAGATTTTTAAAAAAATGTTCTTCGTATTGAAGTAAGTTACAATTCGGTCTCCCACAGCCCATATATGGACTCAGAGACAGGGCTTGAACAAACCCTAAGGATGCTGCATATCAAATATCAAAAGATTCTTACTGGTGGATGTGAAGAAGATTTTTAAAGAATATTCCTCATATTGAACTAAGTTATAATTCGGTCTCCCATAGGGAGCCCAAATATGAACCCAGAGACTTGGCTTGAACAAACGTGAATCTCACTCCCCTAAGGATGCTGTATATCGAATATCAAAAGATTCTTACTGGTGGATGTGAAGAAGAAGATTTTTAAAGAATGTTTTTCATACTGAACTAAGTTACAATTCGGTCTCCCACAACCCAAATATGTACTCAGAGACACAGCTTGAACAAACTTGAATCACACCTCCCTAAGAATGCTGTTTAACAAATATCAAAACATTCCGACTGCTGGATCTGAACAAGAAGATTTTTAAAGAAAATTCCTCATATTGAATTAAGTTATAATTCGGGCTCCCACAGGAGCCCAAATATGAACCCAGAGACTTGGCTTGAACAAACATGAATCTCACCCCCCTAAGGATGCTGTATATCGAATATCAAAAGATTCTTACTGGTGGATGTGAAGAAGATTTTTAAAGAATGTTCTTCATACTGAACTAAGTTACAATTCAGTCTCCCACAACCCAAATATGTACTCAGAGACACAGCTTGAACAAACTTGAATCACACCTCCCTAAGAATGCTGTTTAACAAATATCAAAACATTCCGACTGCTGGATCTGAACAAGAAGATTTTTAAAGAAAATTCCTCATATTGAATTAAGTTATAATTCGGGCTCCCACAGGAGCCCAAATATGAACCCAGAGACTTGGCTTGAACAAATGTGAATCTCACCCCCCCCCCCCCCCCCCCTCCCCAAGGATGCTGCATACCAAATATCAAAAGATTCTTACTAGTGGAAGTGAAGAAGGAGATTTTTAAAGAATGTTCCTCATATTGAACTAAGTTACAATTCGGTCTCCCATAGTTAGCCCAAATATGGACTCAAGAGACTAGGCTTGAACAAACTTGAACACACCTCCCTAAGGATGCTGTATACTAAATATCAAAACATTTCAACTGCTAGATCTGAACAAGAAGATTTTTAACGAAAAGTCCTCATATTGAACTAAGTTATAATTCGTGATCCTACAGGCAGCCCAAATATGAACCCAGAGACTTGGCTTGAACAAACGCGAATCTCACCTCCCTAAGGATGCTGCATACCAAGTATCAAAAGATTCTGATTGGTGAATCTGAAGAAGAAGATTTTTAAAGAATATTCCTCATACTGCACTAATTTAAACATTTGGGCTCCCATAGAGAGCCCAAATATGGACCCAGGGAGGGATTTGATTTCAATAAACATGTGAAACAATCTTCCAAAGATGTAAAATGTGAAATTTGAAAGCTTTTGGAGCAGTGGTTTGGGAGTCTTAAATGTTTTTCCCATTACCCACAGTGTTAAAAAATGCTGACTCAGCACTTTTTTCAAAGTCCCGAAAAAGTACCCCATAATAAAACCGATAGCAATTTTTTTTTACCATTCCATTCTGTTGGTCCTAAGGAAGCTTAACACCATATAAGAATTCTCCGAGCCATGTAGTTTTGGAAATACGGGTGTTTGAAATTTTTTTATAAATCAAGTACTTATGGCCCATTAATACTTCATATCAAATTTGGTTCAAATCAGCCTCTCGGCTTGGAAAATAGAAATTTTGGGCGGTCCCTCCCATAACGATGACAAATATTGCCCCTCGAACTTCTCTTGAACAAACTTGAGTCTACACCTCAAAAGGAAGCTGTAAACCAAATATCAAGTCTCTGCTACAGCTGGTTCATGAGAAGATTTTTAAAAAAAATGAGGCATATTGGCCCCACCCCCTCCTCAGTATGAGCAGAAATGAAACCCAATTTAAAGAAAACCCCAAATGCTCCTATATAACCACTACTCATGCGAAATTTCATTAAAATGTGGACAGTGGTTTGGGAGAAAAAGACCCAAACACCACCTTCACGACGGACGACAGATGACGGACAAAAAGTGATCAGAATAGCTCACCCTGACTTTCAGTCAGGTGAGCTAAAAAGCCAGTTTTCTCAGTTAAGGCACCTAGAGTCATTGGTATGGTACTGACAAAACATAAAACACTGCTTTTTTCAACAGTATGACCAGTACTGCTCATGCGGTATCTCATAGCACTGTTAAAATGCCTAAATGCATCCAATATTGATTCTGTGGTGCTGTGCTTGAGCAGCAAGTATCCATAGGGCACTTTCACAACCTTGGATTTAATCCCCACAAACACCCATTCTGATCAAAAGAGTGAAATTGTGGAAAATATGTCTCCAAGGAGGATGAATGAGATATTTGCTTAAAAAATTGGATGTTTTTCAGTGTTTAATATATTTATGTGTGAAAAGCAATGAAACACTTTGTCTGATGGACAAACAGACAAATTGAAAGTCGAAACAGAAATAAGGACTATTTCAATTTGAGGGATGAAGGGTTAATATCTCAGGATCAAATTATCAGATTTACACCAAAAACTATATAGCATGGCACATCAGTAACCGGAAGATATATACAAAGTAGCATGACAATTGGATTGATATTTTTTGAGTTATCTCATGCCAAAGGGATTGGAAGAATTTTCAATTTGAAGGATAATAAAGGATAAAGGGTTAATATCTCAGGAGCAAATTTTCAGATCTACACCAACAAGTGTTTGACCACCGAGGTGGTATTAGTCCCCTACGGCACTTTTGTGACATAAGGTGTTTTTGTCACATAAGACATGACCACAGTCATCAGGAGTATCAGACCTGGGGGTGGGGGCAGTTTTGGTAAAATAATTGGGGAAGGTTCGGCTTGGGGACAATTCGGGTTTCATGACAACAATCAACAGGAGTGTCAGACCTGGTGGGTGGTTTGGGTAAAATACAGGTTATCAGACAGGATTTCAAATGTGAATGGAATCTAAAAATTGAGAATTGAGAGAAGTGTAGCTTGAACCATGTTGGAGGGAGAGGTGGTAACATAAAAATAGAGAAAAAAAAGCGTAAAAAACACAACAAAAATGGCCGCCATTCTGCCATCTTGGATTTTGAAATAAAATATTAAGCGTGCATCATCCCTTCAGAACCATTTATCCACGTACCAAATATGAAAGGTGTAGCTTAAAGCATGTTGGAGAAAGAGGTGCTAATATAAAATAGAGAAAAAAGCTTAAACAAACAAGACAAAAATGGCCGCCATACCGCCATCTTGGATTTTGAAAAAAAAAAATTGAAAGTGCATCATCCCCTCCCAGCCCTCTATCCATGTGCCAAATATGCAAAGTGTAGCTTGAACCATGTTGGAGGGAAGGGTGGTAACATGAAAATAGAGAAGAAAGCTTTAAAAAACACAACAAAAATGGCCGCCATTCTGCCATCTTTGATTTTGAAACAAAGATTTTGAGCGTGCATCATCCCCTCACAACCCTTTATCCATGTACCATATATGAAAGGTGTAGCTTGAACCATGTTGGAGGGAGGGGTGGTAACATAAAATAGAGAAAAAAGCTTAAAAAACACAAAAATGGCTGCCATGGTACCATCTTGAATTTTGAAAACGTGCATCATCCCATCACAACCCTCTATCCATGTGCCAAATATAAAAAGTGTAGCTTGAACCATGTTGGAGTGAGGGGTGGTAACATAAAATAGAGAAAAAAGCTTTAAAAAAACACAACAAAAATGGCCGCCATGCTGCCAACTTGGATTTTGAAAAAAAAATATTGAACGTGCATCATTCCCTACCAACCCTCTATCCATGTGCCAAATATGCAAAGTGTAGCTTGAACCATGTTGGAGGGAAGGGTGGTAACATGAAAATAGAGAAGAAAGCTTAAAAAAACACAACAAGAATGGCCGCTATTCCGCCATCTTGGATTTTGAAACAAAGATTTTGAGCGTGCATCATCCCCTCAGAACCATTTATCCATGTATCAAATATGAAAGGTGTAGCTTAAAGCATGTTGGAGGGAGAGGTGGTAACATAAAAACAGACAGACAGACGGACAGATGGACGAAGTGCAATCCTATAGTCCCCTTACAGTTCCCGTAGGGGGACTAAAAACTATACAGCTCGGTACATCAGTAACCTGAACACAAATATAAAGTAACATGACAATCCAAGCAATATTTTTCAAGTCATCGAATGCCAAAGAAATGGATATGGATGCCGGCCGGACGGACAGACAGATGGACAGACAAAGGATGGATGAACGACGGAAGGCCTCACCCCCTCCGGATGCCGACATTATGTGTACCATACATGGTATGGGTACACATAATAACTGATCAATATTTTTGAGTTATCGCATTCCAAAGAAACTGATTGGAGTAATTCTTAATTTGATGGATAAAGGGTTGATATCAGAGATTCAAAATAACAGATTTACACCCAAAACTATACAGCTCAGCACATCAGTAACCTAATCAGAAATTTAAAGCAACAACACAATCTGATTAATATTATTTGAGGTATTGCATGTCAAAGAAATAGATTGAATTTTTTTTATTAATTAAGTGGATGAAGGGTTAATACCTTGGGATCAAATGATCAGATTTATATAAACAAGAGGCCCCAAGGAGCCTTAATCGCTCACCGACCAAAGTGGTTCAAAGAAGTATTTGGGGTCACATTCAGTTAGACATGGTTCATCAACACTGCAAAGGAATGAAGCAATGAGAGACAAATTTTATGGAACTAGGGACATGGCTTGAACAAACTTGAATCTTACCCCCCTAAGGATGCTGCATACCAAATATCAAAAGCATTCATCCGCTGGATCTGAAGAAGAACATTTTTAAAGAAAATTCCTCATTTTGAACTAAGTTATCATTCAGGCTCCCACAGTGAGCTCAAATATGAACCCAGGGACTTGGCTTGAACAACCTTGAATCTCACCCCCTTAAGGATGCTGCATGCCAAATATCAAAACATTCTGACTGCTGAATTTGAAGAAGATTTTTAAAGAAAAATTCTCATATTGACTAAGTTATACTTTGGGCTCCTACAGGGAGCCCAAATATGAACCCAGGGACTTGGCTTGAACAAACTTGAATCTCACCCCTCTAAGCATGCTGCATACCCAATATCAAAAGATTCTGCCTGCTGGATCTTGAGAAGAAGATTTTTAAAGAAATTTGCCTGAAATGCACTAAGTTCAAATTTGGGCTCCTATACCGAGCCCAAATATAAACCCAGGGGGCTGATTTGAACAAACTTGAATCAGATCCACTCCACAATGTTGCATACCAAATATCAAAAGATTCTGCCAGCTGGATCTGGAGAAGAAGATTTTTTAAGAAATTTGCCTGAAATGCACTAAGTTCGAATTTGGGCTTCTATAGTGAGCCCAAATGTGAATCCAGAGAGCCGATTTGAACAAACTTGAATCAGATCCACCACACAATGTTGCATACCAAATATCAAAAGATTCTGCCTGCTGGATCTGGAGAAGAAGATTTTTAAAGAAATTTGCCTGAAATGCACTAAGTTTGAATTTGGGCTTCTATAGTGCGCCCAAATATGAATCCAGAGGGCCGATTTGAACAAACTTGAATCAGAACCACCCCATAATGCTGTATACCAAATATCAAATAATTCTTCCCACTTGTGCGGGAGAAGAAGATTTTTAGTAATTTCTCTAATATACATAGGGTGCTACCAGAGTTATGCCCCCTATGGAGCCCCAAGTGGGCATGTCCATTTCATTTGAACAAACTTGAATTGACAAATGATAATGAACATCCATACCAAGTTTCGAGCAAATCGACCTAGTGGTTTCAGAGGAGAAGTCGTTTGAAAAATTTTCACGATGCCGGACGGATGACGACGGACGGCAAGTGATAAGTTTAGCTCCCTTCAGTGAGCTAAAAACTATACAGCTCGGCAAATCAGTAACCTGAACATCTATATGAAGTAACAAGACAATCAGATTGCTATTCTTTGAGTTATCACATGTCAAAGAAATAGATTGAAAAAATGCACAATTTGATGGATAAAGGGTTAAAATCTCAGGATCAAACTACCAGATTTACACCAAAACCAATACAGCTCGGCACATCGGAAACCTGACTACACATATGAAGTAACAAGGCAACCTAATCAATATTTTTAGATTACTACATGCCAAAGAAATGGATTGGAGTTATACTTAATTTGATGGATAAAGGGTTAGTATCTCAGGATCGAATTGTCAGATTTACATCAAAAACTATACAGCTTGGCACATCAGTTACCTGAACATATCTATCAAGTAACATGACAACAGAATTGATATTTTTTTAGTTATTGCATGCCAAAGAAATGGATTGGAATAATACTTAATTGGATGGGTAAAGGGTTAATATCTCAGTATTGAATAATCAGATTTACACCAAAAACTATACAGCTCAGTGCATTAGTATTCTGAACACAAATATAAAGTATCATGACAATCTAAGCAATAGTTTTCAAGTTATTGAATGCTAAAGAAATGGATACGGATGCCGGATGGATGGACAGACAGACAGATGGATGGATGGATGGATGGATGGATGGATGGATGGATGGATGGATGGATGGATGGATGTGGATGGATGGATGGATGGATGGATGGATGGATGGATGGATGGATGGATGGATGGATGGATGGACAGAGAGATGGACAGATGGACAGATGAAGCATGGATGAATGATGGGGGGGACATCCCGGATGCCGGCTTTATGTGCACCATACATGGTATGGGTACACATAAAAACTCAATGGACTCTGAGTGCTGCAGTGCCAAAGCAAATCATGGGAAACTGAGAATGTATGAGATTGACTTTAGTTTCCAAAAACATACTGTACATTTACTACAGTCTTTCTAATTGTTTCTCATCAACTTGGGCTTCAGTATGGTGGGTGGGTGGGTGGATGGGTGGGGACTTGATTCAAGGAGAGAACAATATTTCACAGCTGTTACTGTAGTTTTGTGCTGTAACATGGGACCCGTGACAACACTCGAGCTAAACAAAATTTGATCGCATCACTTTAATTTTGGGACTGAAATATCTTTGTCAAGTATAACCCTTCAGAGAACTTTTTCCAACTCAAAAATAGGAGGCTGTGTATCAAATAAGTGAGAAAATTGAGTACTAGACTACTTTATTAGAACTAGACTACTTTATTAGTAGCTCTGCACAAATACCATTCATTCGCATTTGCAACTTTATTATGTTATTTTTTCCACTGTACCCCACCCCCAAATTTCTGTTCCAAAATACTCTTTCAATGAAGAAATTATTTTCTAACATTTTTTAATCCTTTACCAAATATAACGTCCAAAAGCTGCTGGTGCTATTCACAAGTGTTGCCATTCCATGTTCATTATTTTCTCGTTTTTTTGTGTTAAAAACATGGCTTATGACCCCTCATTGGAATGGCACAAAAAATTAGTAAGTCAAAAAATTTGTGGGCAAGTGTCATTAGCTTTTCATGTTAAGTAAAGGGTAATAGCATAATACAGACAAACATCTAAATACCAGTAAATAGAAGAGCAATATGGGTTTTCTGGGAGTGGGTTTGAATGGTGATTTGGAAGGGGGTTGGAAGATTGGAACCCCCCCCCCCCCCCTCTGCCCCTAGTACTATGATGAGGAACCATGGTTTAATTACATGTGTTAATACATGTAGGGTAAAATAGGTTGCTATTTGGCATTTGTTAGAGGCTATAGTGTGCACCTGGAGGCTACACTTGCTCAAGATGTGAATTTGCTTGCAATATATAGCCCTTATAGCTGATGATGACAAAAACATACTTTTCAAAACAACAAAAAAGGATTGTAAGGTGTGTGGTATCCCAATGAATTTTTAAATGTGAAATAATCTCTCAAAATAATAATTAAATCATGTTCGGAAGCCAAATTATGTATTTTCGTTCATCAATTCCAATCCTATCAAAGAAACATTTTACCTCTTTCATGTGACAAAAGAGTCATTTCTGAATGACAATTCAACTTTTGGCTTCCACTGAGATAAAAACATGGGAAATTTGTTCTTTTAAAGAAAAGTGTCCAAACTGTGTCAAATTGCTTAAAAACTGCTGTTGCCTCCAATACATTTTTCTACCCTGTTACATAATGAGTAAGCTGAGAGGAAAGAATTCAGGTAGCCTTTTTTGAAACTAGCCTAATCCCAAAATAAAACTAAAATCTGCATCAGAATGCAATACTTTGGGGAAAAATCTGTCTCATTTAACCATACAACAAGACAAAGAGTGGTGTTCCAACCCCACAAAACAATATGAATGTCAATTTTGATTCAACAATTGGTATCGTGGAACTAAATATTGAAATTAGAGTGAACCGCCTTAAAATGTTGCACTCGGAAATGATGCAATCTCTAAAAATAAACAGCCTTGGGAAAATATATTGTTTCAATAAACGTTTGAAACATTCTATTGACATCTTGCATTATTGTTGAATATTCCTGATAAAAAAGATGGTGATTTGATGACTTTTGGACCTAAAAAATACAATTTACTTTTTGTGTGTTTTTGTAGGGAATTCCCTGAAAAATATGTGCACGTGGACCGGTACTTCCCTTTGGTGTCAGTTTTTCTCTCTTATTTGTTGCATGACACCCCTGTTTTCAGATCAGAAAAAGTTGTCTGAAGGGCTATACTTGACAGAGATATTTGAATGCCAAAATTAAAGTGATGCAATCATATTTTTTTCCGCCTGAATGTTATAATGGTCGCCTATGGGAAAATATTTAGTTCTGTGATACCAATTGGGATTGCAGCTATATAATTCACCAATATCAATACAGACAGTACCATTTTATCGTAACAACTAACAAATGATGTCAAATTTTCTTCTACATACGAATCTAGGAAAAAAATGGGGCACAGGAAAAAATGGCACAGGAAAAAATGGCACACTTTATTGACACCCTAGGAAAAAATGGCACACAGGGGAGGAAAAAAATGGCACAGGAAAAAATGGCACTCTTCCCCTAATCAACCAGGAAAAAATGGCACAATTGGTAGGAAAAAATGGCACAATTGGTAGGAAAAATGGCACAAGCCATTTAAGAATAAAAACACAAAATTAACAACTTTTTTTTATTTCTGGACAAAAGAGGTGAAACAATAGCACAAAATAGCACAAATGTAGTCCATCATCAAAGCACATGTTTTTGTGGGTTATAAAACAAAGCACTAATACATATTTGCTAATATACCTTAGATCCGAAATTTACCTATTTACAAGTTTTTCGTAGTTTCGTATTATATTCAGCAGTTTGGGCACTATAGGCCCTATCAGCGTTACTTACAACTACAGAGCCAACCAATATAAGTTGTTAGATAATGACAGGAGAATTTGTATTACAATTGGATTGTTGATCATTCCAATGCTATCACCATTCCCTTTTGGATAGCTTTCCAAAAAATGATGTCAGGGGTTGGAATTATCAACAAAAAAATGGTAATATAAATTCTCTTGTCGTTATCCAACGAATTGTTCAGGGTTAAACTACACCTACTCCAGAAATATATTTAGTAGCCTTGTGCAGGTTTCTTCCTGATAATGTTCACGAATATAGAAACTCAGTTTGGGCACTATAGGCCCTATCAGCGTTACTGACAACTACAGAGCCAACCAATATAAGTTGTTAGATAATGACAGGAGAATTTGTATTACAATTGGATTGTTGATCATTCCAATGCCTATCACCATTCCCTTTTGGATAGCTTTCCAAAAAATGATGTCAGGACTTGGAATTATCAACAAAAAAATGGTAAGATAAATTCTCTTGTCATTATCTCTGCCTACTCCAGAGATATATTTGAAATTTGAACTCAGCCTGTATAATTTGCAAACTTTATGCTGGCTTCCACCTGATATTGTATCCAGCACCCACGTAAAAATTCACTGACACTCATGCGACCCTGTTGTCGCTCAGTACAAAGAGATTGCATTCTTTTGTTCAAGTCTTTATATGCCTTTTTCTGCTTTTTCTCGGGTAAAGTACCCCGAGAGGCATTTAAAATTACTCCTGACACAGTTGCCTGTTCAAGTTTAAACCACTCTATTGTTTTCCAGACTGAAGGGTGTTTGTGTCCAATAAGCTGGAAAAAACCATTGTTCCACCCCTCACACATGTTATTAGTACGAGGGTCACCATTTATGGTTGAAGAATGCACATTCCAAGTATCTGGTGGGAATCGTGGGGGGCACCCTTCTCATTCTAATTATACCACCATCCCCATTGTTTTGAAGTCATCTATAACTCCCAGTCACATAGTTCTTATCAAAATATGACACTAGTGGCTCTAAGCCTTCTGGAGTTATTTCCTTTAAATGGTCCATACCACTTGTAACATCACACAGGGGCAACAAAGCAAGGCTATCCAGCATGCCACAAAAAAGTTTTACATCTTCATTATCTTTATATAGACCTATCAAACCCAACTCCTGAACCTTTCGCCAAGTAGATTGTGTTAAGTGAAAGAAACACCCTTGTAAATTTACATCTGTGCCAAATACAGTCACCACAGCCTGTCTAACGGCAACTTCAAAATCAGTTATCACAATTGTTGGGTTGGGGTAGAGTTCATGGCTATCACACTTATCAATAATGGCTCGCAACATTTCCTCATAAGTATCCTGAGTTTGCCTCTGTAAAAGTGCATAGGCAACAGTCACTGCAGATTCACCTAAAGGCACACGAATTACATAGATTTGTTTGAATTGTTTAGGTGCCATGCTAAAGTTACCATCCATCATCCAAACATTGGCATTTGCCAATAACCTTAAACACTGTTCTGTAGAAAATACAACAACCCTGCTTTCGGCCTCAGGAACGTTATCATAAATGAGAAAAGGTCTTGGTGATGGTCCACTGGTTTGAGTCCACGACCCCTCAATTACTAAATCACGTATATCCTGTGGATCTCAGGGGAAATGTTCACTTTGGTGAAGTCTTATTAATCTCTTGCATGAATCAGAAGAAACCAATCTTGTCTGTGCCTCAGTGGGCAAAATACTAGTGCACTTTGTAAAGATCTGATTAGGTTTATCAAGGGTAATCTTGGCCTGCTTTTTCATTTCCATTTTACACTTTGCAGCTGATACTGAAGAGTCATCTGCATCATGATTATGCGGCGTCTTAACCACTGGATTGGAAAGCTCAATTGTTGTCACCAAAGAGCCTGTGCAGGAAGTAGTGCGTTTCACACATCTCCATCTAATGGTTTCTTTTCTTGTAACTTGTTTTGTGTACATGTAACCTTCATGGCACAATTTCAGGCCTCCTTTATTTGAATGTATTACCTCCATGCTTTTCAGTTCAGGTATTGCTGAGCCATCTAATTTCAAACTTATATAGCTGATCTACTCAGTTATTTTAAAGACTGAGGGTTGATACAAAAACAAAGTGATGAGGTGTGGAAAGTGTTGTTCATTTGAAGTTAGAGACATAAAATACAACTCAGCTTGCTGTCTGTGTACACTGTAATAACAGTAATTGTGTTGCACAATACTTTAAGCTTACATTCAAGCCAACTAAACACCAAGCTTAATGTACCATATGGCAGTGTTTATAAAACAATATATATTATCATACCCAGTTTAATATTCCACTACAATATAACTAAATCGCGTGGAGTCAGTGAGGATTGCCTCGCTACTCATTGGGAACTTTAGGATAGAGTCTGTGAGGACTGCCTCGCAACTCTGCTGAAGCGCGATTGAAACGCGTTTAATAAGATCTATATAACAAAACCCTCCACACTCTCCAGGACAGTGAATCAATGGTGAAGCTGAATGAACACCGAACCCTAAACAGAAAAACAAAATAATCCACAGTAAATTAAAAGTACTCAATAGCATGGAGTCAGTGAGGATTGCCTCGCTACTCATTGAGATCTTTAGGATTGAGTCTGTGAGGATTGCCTCGCAACTCTGCGTGTGGGGAGTGGGCTCCGAAGAAACACACCCCTTACCCCATCCATAGCAACAATCACACAGCATGCACAATATACAATAGCGGATACCTATCTTTCTCTCTACCTATAACTTTTCTAACTGAACATTCTCAAATTTTCTTGCAACACTCTAATCAAGAAGATGCATGGAAATGGTAGACAAAGCGTAGGAGGAATTGGTGCAACCTACCTTTCTGCAACATATACAAGAAACCACCAAACGATAGGCAAGGATTGAAACAAGCTTGTCTGGCTGGGAACGAGTGTACATTTGATATAAATAAACATTTGAATAAAGATTTAACAGCCCTTTTAAGGGCTTGAGGGTGTGTGTCAGTGAGAGTTTTTTTTTTTTTTTTTTTTTTGGGGGGGGGGGGGGGGGTGTGGAGGAGGTCATTTGGAATTCCCGAAGGATAACCAGATACCTCAAAATCACATACGGCATCCTATCTCCCAGAAGGCTTGATGGATGACTCCCGGTTTTTTAAAACTATACTGTTGGAGCTTTCTCCACTTCTTTTTTGTAGCCGTTATGGTCATATACCGGGGCCGCTACCAAAACCGGCGTTGCTGTTTGGTTTTCTTTTCTCTTCTTCCCTTTAACTTGCCATCGCTCAACTTTACATTCTGGCTCGCCACCATGGTAGGACTCAAACCTCTACCATCGCCAAACTGGAACCGAATAGAACTCGCCCTCTAATAGTTTTAAAGGCGTTGAGGGATTGAGTATTGACCATCTAACACTACAACGTAAACTGCCGGGTATTCTAACCGTGTGCATAACCCCCTCAGACTCCATTTTGGGCAATAGGAAAGCTAGGCCTGTGTGATCCAAGGGAAAAATAAGGTTAACCGGGTCGCAAGGGATTTGTAAATCCCACATTGTCCCTGCGCGCCTTTGGCGCGCTAAAACCTTTCATTCATCATCATATTCCACTTTTCTTTGAAAAAAAACAAACAATGATAATTTTTTGTGTGCCATTTTTTCCTAGTAAGTCAAAAAAGTGTGCCATTTTTTCTAGTGCCATTTTTTCCTAGGTAATTGGAAAAGTGTGCCATTTTTTCCTGTGCCATTTTTTCTGCCCCCCTCAAAAAACAGCATTTTTGGAGTGCCATTTTTTCCTAGTAAGTCAAAAAAGTGTGCCATTTTTTCCTGTGCCATTTTATCCTGTGCCATTTTTTCAGGGCACCCTACATACTGATGTGGCAAAATATAGCCCTGAAGGTGTCCCCTTAGTATACCCCTTTTTTATTAAAAACTATGATAAAATTCATAAATTAATTGATGTTGACACAAAACAAACCTCTTGTGATATTAAATTTCCTATTTGTGATAGTTTTTAAATCACATTCTGGATTCTGAACTTCTGAAGATATTTCACATTGCTTTTGATGAATATTTTGCCATTCTTGTGAAAAAGCCTCACTTTCTCTGTTAAGGCACCTAGAGTCATTAGTATGGCACTGACAAAACATTAAACACTGATTTTTTCAACTGGTTTTTTCAACAGTATGACGATGCTAGTATCAGACTACTATATTGGTAGCTGTGCACAAAAGCCATTCATTCATATTTGCAACTTTGTTACTTTTTCCACTGTATCCCCCCCCCCCCCCCCCCCCAAATTTATATTTATTAATTTATTGGTGTTTTTTAAGGTCACATACTTGTGCACAATTGCTAATCATGACCGTGACAGTTTTATGGGTAGAGGAAGCCGGAGTGCCCAGAGAGAACCACCGAGCATCGACAAGCAACTGTCAGCTCAACATTCTAACTCTGTTCAAGCTCCGCTCAAGCAAGGTTATAGTGGTTGAAGACATGCGCACCATCGACGAGCAGTATGTCTTAGTACATAGCGTCATCATGCCCCCATGTAAGCAACCAGAATAAAGTGCCTTGCCAAAGGACACAAAGTGGGTTGTCCCGAATTTATGTTCCAAAATACTCTGTGAATGAAGAAATTGTTTTTTAACATTTTTAATCATTCACTCAATGTAACAGTCAAAACCAGCTTGCACCATTCACCAAAACTGCCATTCAATGTTCATTATTTTTGCATTTTTTGCTCAAAAACATAGCTTACGATCCCTCATTTGAATGAGTTCGTTCAGCTCATTCCGGTGAGAGGGGTCATACCTATGTTTTTGATGCAAAAAAATGAAAAGATATTAGTTATTCAAAAGTGGTATCTTCTTTTCATGTAAGGCAAAGGGTTAACATAATATGGAGAAAACTTCTCTTAATCATTCACTCAACATAACAGCCAAATCGGCTAGCACCATTCATCAAAATTGCCATTCAATGTTCATTATTTTTGCATTTTTTGCATCAAAAACATAGCTTATGACCCCTCATTGGAATGACCTCGTTCCAGTGAGGGGGGTCATAGCTATGTTTTTGACGCAAAAAATGAAAAGAAATTAGTTATTCAAAAGTGGTATCTTCTTTTCATGTTATTATTATATTTATTTATTGGTGTTTAAGGTCACATACTTATGCACAGTGGCTAATCATGACCGTGACAGTTTTACGGGTGGAGAAAGCCGGAGTACCCAGAGAGAACCACTGAGCAACGACGAGCAGCTGCCAGCTCCCCAACATCGTAATTCTGCACTGCAGCACAGGCAGGGTTAGATTGGTTGAAGACATGCGCACCATCGACATGCAGTACGCCTTAGTACATGGTGTCATCGTGCCCCATGTGGACATTCAGGGTTAAGTGCCTTGCCCAAGGACACAACGCGGGAGTCTGAATCGATCGCTCAGATGGTCACCCATCCGACGACTAACCGAGCTCGACGTTGCTTAACTTCGGTGATCTGACGAGAACTGGTTACCGCAACACCACCTCGCCCCCTTCTTTTCATGTAAGGTAAAGGGTTAACATCATAATATGGGGAAAACTTCTATTATACCAGTGAATACAAGTGAAATATAGGTGTTTGAATGGTGATTTGGGAGAGGATTGGAATATAATTGGAATCCCCTCTATCACAAGTGCTTCACAAGTAATATGAGGGGAAACCATGGTTTAATTAAATGTGTTAATAGGTTAAAGTAGGCTGTAACATGTGTTGTTAGCATTTGCCAGAGGTTATAGTGTGCTTTTCAGTTCTGGATGTTACGTCTGCTCAAGATGCATTTAACTGCATTATTTTTGACAATATGTGGCCTTTATTGCTGACTGTGACAAAAATATAACTTTTCAAAAAATAAAACAGTATTGTTCGGTCTGTGGTTCCCGAATGAACATTTAAATGTGAAATACTTGTAATATCCAAAAATAATAATTAAATCAGTTTTGGAAGCCAATATACATGTACATTTATGTATTTCCTACAATCAACCCCAACCCTTCCAAAGGGCAACCTACAAAAGTTTTCCCTGACAAAAATCCACCCCCCACCTCCCAAATCATTTTCACACAATGCACAAAAATCACCTGCCATGTTTTTTCAGGTGAACAGAAATTCCTGGTGAACAAAAATCCCCCCATAATTTGTTAGAAGTATATTTAAAGCCATACAAAAATGTCCAAAGCTTTTTACCACCGGAGGCAGAGCACTTGTCGCATCAATCAACGCTAACCTTGCTTGTGTGGAGTTAGTACGTTGGACAGTTGCTGACTGTTGCTCAGTGGTTCTCTCAGTGCACTCCAGCTTCTGCCACCCATAAAACTGATCGACACAAGGTGACACTGGCCGTTGAAAGTGTCCTTAAACTGCAATAAATAAATAAATAAATAAATAACTGTTTTGATAAACAGCTATTGTTTCATGTTTTCTTGTAAATAGTGATGAGTGTTTATGTAATTTACAAATTATTATTATTTATTAGGGTTTAAGGGCACATATTTCTGCACAATGGCTAATCATGACCATGACAGTTTTACGGATGGAGGAAGCTGGAGTACCCGGAGAGAACCACTGAGCAACGGCGAGCAACTGTCAGCTCCCCAACATACCAACTCCACACAAGCAGGGTTAGCATTGGTTGAAGACAGGTGCACCATGAAAGTGCAGTACACCTTAGTACACAACATCACCGTGCCCCCACATGGGCAATAGGGGTGAAGTGTCTTGCCCAAGGATACAACGTGGTTGCCACAGATGGGATTCGAACTGAGGATCTCTCGGCTTGCAGCTTGCACCTCTACCTACTGAGCCAAATTTACAAATTAATTACATAAGTTTTTAAATTCTCTTGGACTGCCTTTTAAGCTTTTGGTGTAAAAGGCCAGGAGGGGTTTTTTTGTACTGCTCTTAAAATAATGTGGGAGCTTGTGGTACTACCTTTAAAAACTGGGGGAGGGGGGATTTTTTGCTAAGTGTGTAAAAATGATCGGGGGGGGGGGGGGGGGGGAGTTTTTGTAAATAGGGGATTTTAACCTACATTCTAATCCTTCCAAAGATACATTTTACCTCTTTCATTTGATAAAAGAGTCATTTCTCCATGAGAATTAAAGAATTCACTGCTTTCTTTGAAAACTACCTCAATCCCAAACTTAAACTAAAATCTACATCAGCACACAATACTTTGGGGATAAATCTGTCTGACATATGGCAAGAGAAAGAGTAGTGTTCAACCCCCCTTCACTCCTTCCCCAAAACAAAATGAAAGGCAATTTTGTTTTAAACACTTCAGTTGCAGCTATATAAATCACCAACATCAATAGACGGTGCCATTTTATCCTAACAAATAATGTCAAATTTTTTTCTACATATTGATGTGGTAAAATATAGCCCTGAATGTGTCCCCTAGACCCCAGTATACCCCCTTTCATCCAAAGCTATGATACAATTCATAAATTAATTGATGTTGTCACAAAACAAACCTCTTATGATATTAAATTTCCCATTTGTGATAGTTTTCAAATCACATTCTGGCTTCTAAAGATATTTCACATTGTGTTTGATGAATATTTTGCAATTTTTGTAAAATAAAAAAAAAAAATCCCTCAGACTTCTTAATTAAGGACCTAGAGTCATTGGTATGTCTGACAAAACATTACACACTGATTTTTTCGAACAGCGTGACCAGTACAGCACCCATGACCCATTTTGATAAAAAGAGTAAAATTGTGGAAAATACAATGTACATGAATGTTTTCCAAAGAGGATGAATCAGATATTTGCTTCAAAAGGTAGTGCTCTTTAATGTTTAATATATTTGTGTATGTGTGTGTGTGTAAGGTGGGTGGAGGTTTCAGTTTGAAAAATAGTCAGCTGCCAGTTACTCAATATGTACATGCAGAACCAGGCAAATGAAAAGCAAAGAAACGCTGTCTGTGATGGATGGTTCTTGGACAACTCATACCACAATTAGGGGGTATATATTGTCTTGACAATAAGGTACAAATTGTCTCCTTTATAGGTGCAGGTTATCTCAAGTAAGTGTACTAACCTGTCTCATATATTAACTATTTAAATGTTATTGACTCATGTTTTGACTGAGTGAAATGAAAATGAAAAGTCGACTGAGTAATAGTAATACAAACAAAGATATGCATGAAATAACCAATCAAAAAAAGATTTATGCATCAAAATGAAACTTCAATGGGCGAACCATCGCTTAACAGCATAAGTGAAAATGCGATCTCTAATATTATTGACTTCGGGTCCGAATGTGGTAAAAGAAAATTTATAGTAGATAGTAATGGAGATAGTTTTACAGTTAAAACACTATTTTTTTGGCTGAAGCCACAATAATTCTTTAAATTGATGAAGATCTAACAGTAAATCATTTTATGATGCCCTAAATAATAAGTAATAGAGCGTGCTGCCTTAATAATTCAATTAATTTAATTCTAAGCTCCCTCAATAAAGCATTTTCCTTTTGCCATCATGACGTTGAATCTTTTAAGTGTCTGCACTTGCTTTTTACTTTTAGTCATGAAATTTGATATTCTGTGTCTTTTTAAAACAACAGAAATGTCCTCGCCTTTTTTTTAATTCTTTCTCCAAGTTTATAATCCTCTCCCAACCCCCATCTCCATGTATATTTTTTCAGAGGGGGTTAATTAAGCAGGCTATGAATTTGCAGAAGAGGATACAAATTGTCCAGAGGGGGTACAAACTGTTGGATACTGTCCAGAGGAGGGGTACGAATCGTCCAGACAGAAGGTACGGATTGTCCCAGGAAAAGGTACAAATTGTCCAGGCATTGGTGTACGAATCGTCAAGCAAAAGGTACGAATTATCCAGGGTACGAATCATCCAGTGTACATGCTGTCCAACTCCCTGATGGATGGACAGACAGAAATGCAGTCACACATTTCGTAATAAATTGAATTTCAGTTTCCTATTGAATGCTAAAACAAACTAGAATTTGTAGAAATGAAATATTTTCTCTGGAATCAGTGACAGTGTGCAAATGTTATTTAGAGGTTGGTTCTGGGGAGGTTGGTATTTTAGGCTTTTTTTGAGAAAAAATTCTGAATATCAGAATCCCCACCACCAGATGTTGGTCAGACCAGGGCGACATTGACTAGTTTGAAGATGAATTCAGTTCTATTCTGGTTGCAAAGCCTAAAGCATCCAGGAAATAAAACATTTTTTACCAAAACATTGAGAAAGTGTAATTTAAATGGGAGTTCTGTGTGATTCTGGTATTTAGCCTTTCCAGGAGATCCCGTCAGATCACAAAATTGGCTGGCCACTACATTGTAATTCTAACAGTCTTTTCTGACATTGTCTTGTATCACTGGTAAACATAGTTCATGGACTGGAGCCAGTAAACTTGTGAAGGAAAAATCTAAGAAATAAATGAATATCGCTGTTCGTGTGCATCAATGCATGTCTGTTTCTGTAAAATATTACTACAAGACAACATGCCCATGTTTTGAGAACAAAGATTTTCCCGGACTGTACGTCAACTTAACTTGAATTCATCCAAATTCTGGCTGTTGCTAAGAAAATCGCACTAAGTTCCCCACAAATGAAAAAGGCCCACAAAAAGTGTTAATAAATCGCTTGTTTTATTTTTTTATTCTTTGTCAACAACTTGTTAATTGTACGTTCTCAATTAAAATTGAAACTGGGCTTTGAATCTGTTGAAACCGGCAACGGACGGCATTGGCACTTCGAAGGTTCAAACAATATCTAACTCGCAAAGAACTACCTAATTTCGAAAATTACTTCATAATTTCATTATTTGTCATAGTTTCCAGCATTCTGCGACAATATATTTTACATAATTTCTTTTGATAAGCCACAAACAATTAAATATCCATTACAATGATTCCGGATTATTTATCAGTAGGAGAGCCATGCCGCCAGATGGCACCCCAAACTCTGTTGCACGGTATATAGAAAAATTATAAAATCATGGACATGTACATGTATTACCTATGTGCGCACATTCCACTGCATGGGTGTGCACTATTATGTGCTTTGTCAGCACTTTTATTTTGTAAATATTCAAGAGTTTTCAAGGCCTCTTGACACATTTTCCCAGATTTTGAGGCCTTCAATGATGCTTAGTCAAATTCAGGGCCATTCCTTGAATCCAAGGGCCCATGTGACTGTTTCCATAGCATTAGAAACGCTCCGTTGACTTTGTCAGGCAGAGCTAAAAATGTGAAATCCTCTTTCTCTAGTCAGTAAATACCATTGAATTAAGTTTCATAATAACTGACTTTGAATTAAATGAGCTTTGGTGATTTGGCAATTTTGTTTTTTTTTATGGGTTTTTTGTCTTCAGATGGACATTTTAAAAAACAAAGATGGCTGGCTATTTTGTAATAATTTATGCAAGAGAGAATAAAAGCAACATACATTTGTGATGTATATTGTGCTAGTTATTTTCCATACCAACAATAATTTAAAAAAACGAATCAACATGTGGAAGTTGTTTCATAAAAAGAGTAATTGCTATTTTTACAACAAAATGGCCAACCGTAGTGATTTTAATGGCTGTCAAACCCAAAATATGACATCCTCTTCATCTCATTAACATGCATCATTGTGTCTAGCTTCATAACAATTGGTCCTTAAAGTAATTGAGTTATGGCGATTTTGGTTTCTTGTCTGCTGATGGATGGACGGATGGCTGCACAAAAGACTCAAAGCTATATACCCAGATTCCTATGGGTTGGGGGGATAACAAGGAGTGTATTTTGCTAAAAGGGTCAGAATGATACCTCTACTTGGTAACGGAGAAGTTATTGTACTAGATAGGAAAATCTTCATCGGACAATCAAAAAGTTAAATGACAGGTCAATTTTGTCTGTAGTGTTAAGTAAATTCTGATGATTTGTTGGGTGATGGGTTAACTTCTTGCATACGGCAGTGGATATTCCTGCCCAGGACAGGAAATTTCTTTCCAACTAAAATAAGAATAATCTGATTTTCCCCTATAAATTCCATTAACATTTTAATTAATGATCATGAATTACATTTTCTTGTACATTCCATCAGATCTCATCAAGGTTTGATGGAAATTTAATAAAAAGAAAAACCCAACTCAGCAGAAGTTTTTATGAATACCTTGACACTGATGACATAGAGCATTTTCCATCTGTTTTTCTTCCAAAATTTTGCATCAATTTTCTGAATAACTTTCATGTATTTTCAATATCTTCACAGCAGCCATGAGTAGATTTGATGGAGAATATTTAAAAAAAAAAATACTCAATAGGTTTAAAATTTCAAGACATTCTTTTGGATACTCTCCCATTAAGAATGCAGGCTTACTACAATCCACATGTTTTTCTTTAGTCTTGTACACATTAATACCTGGCCCACACATAACTCAGACATAACATTCTCTCACACATTCTTACAACACTACAAAAAGAATACAATTTTTTAAGAATATTCCTCATATTACACATCGTTAACTTAGATGTGAGTCTTCCATGGAAGACGTGTGTCGCCTGGCGTTTCAGACAAAATTCTAAGTGGAAAAGGGGCATAACTCTGGAAAAAATACAGCAGATCAAAAAATAAAATAGGAGGTGCACAATGCCATTATGTGATAAAGAATCACTGAAAGTTTCATCAAAATCCATTCATAGGTTAAAGAGGAGTGGCGGATAAGAGAAAGTGTGATGCGGACGACGCAAGACGACAAAAGTAATCCCTATGTCGCTCCCCACTTCGTGGGGCGGTGACACAAAAACCAGGTTGACACAAGAAGCGAAAATATGGACCTAGAGTCTTGCTTTGAACAAATTTGAATCTGGCCCTCATAAGGATGCCGTGTAACAAACATCTGGAGATTTTGACTGGTCAATCTGAAGAAGATTTCTACAGAATGTACCTCATATTACATTAAAATTTTAGGAAGCCCAAATAGGAACCCAGGAACTTGGTGTGATGATTTTTAAAGAAATTTTCTCATACTGCACCAGGTTAAAATTTGGGATCCAATTGGGAGTCTGAAAATAAAACAAGAGTCTTGATTCGAACAAACTTGAATTTCCCTCCAAGGATGCTGTATACCAAACTTAAAAAAATTCCGACTGGTGAATCTGAAGAAGACAATTAATAAAGAATATTCCTCATATTGCACTAGGTTACAATTCAAGCTGACATAAGATGACTAAATAGGATCCAAGGGACTCAAAGTTAAATTAATGGATTGAAGAAAAAATAATATTTACTCTAAGTATTAGCAAAATCCACCTAATGTTATATGCAAAAATGCAAAAAATTATCAATTACAATTGATCATTTTTCAAATTTTGGCTTGCAAAATATTATTTATGACCCCTAATTTAACACAAGCACAATGGCTTCATTTCAATTAGGGGTCATAAGCTATATTTTGGAAGATAAAGATGAACTGATCCAGTTATCTATGACAAAAAGTTTAGGTGTCACATAAATTAATTTCAGGTAAAGGGTTTACTTACTTTCTGCAACTGGTAAGATTCCAACTTTAGATTGGTTATGGAAGTGTCGATCTATCCTCCCAAATGGTCCTCCATAGGTAAGAATTCTAGAAATATTCATCATACTGTCCAGAAGTACTTGCCGATCACAAGAGGTTTCGGTCATTCCTGAGGAAAACAAAATGAGGTAAACCATGCAAAATGTGACCCTACTGATAGAGGTGCTATATGGAAGATAAACTAGAGCTATCCTAATTTGACAAACATCCCATGGAAATTCAAATAAATTGAACTTTTTTAGTCTACAGGAGGTTTTTAGTAGGAATATCAGTATGCCATTCCCTCTTCCATGGTGAAACACTTCTTAACTCATGAGTGACGAAAGCATTTTCCCTACAGATGGGGGAATAGATGATAACTTTGAATTTTGACCTTCAATATCAAGAGAGATAATCCTTATGCCATAAGGAATGTACATGTATAATTTACTTTCTCCCATTGAAACACTTCTTGACTTGAATGCAGAAAGCATTCTATCAACAAACAAACAGACAGATGGATGGATAATGACCTTGACCTTTGTCCTTCAAAATCAATAGAGTTATCCTTATTCTATAAGAAATGTACATGTATAATTTCATCTTACTACGGGAAACAGGTGAGACAAGAGCTGGACTGTCGTCCGGTGCATACCCCCATGTGGTGTGCCACCGAGTGTTGGCATACCTATGACCAACAAATATTATAGAAAATAATTATTTACTTAGGTTATGAAAGTTATGATATTCTCAGATGGACACACACACGGACAGACGCACAGATGCATGTAATCCAGTATACCTCTATTTTCTTTGCAAATGGGGGTATAATTATGTAATAAAATAAAATTATCTGACAACACCAAAATTCATTCTAGTCTTGGGCAGTGTTACAATTTAATTGCATACTAAATTTCATTTAATTCCATAATGATTTACTTAAGTTACGAATATTCTCGTATGGCCGGCCGGATGGACAGATGCACAGATGGACGGACAGATGCACAGATGGATGGACGCAATCCAGTAAACACCCTCCCCATTTTCTTCGAAAGTTTTCAACAATTTCCAAGTCAGTAGGGATGGTAACTTGTTTGGTGTTTGGAAGTTTTATGCAATGAGGCAGAAGCCTTTGTCATAGGCAAACTGCATGCCACATTTCACAGAAATCCTATAACCCCAATCCAGTATACCCCCCCCCCCCCCCCCCACCATTTTCTTCGAAAGTTTTCAACAATTTCTAAGTCAAAAGGTATGGTAAATTGTTTGGTCTTTGGAAGTTTTATGCAATGAGGCAGAAGCCTTTGTCATAGGCAAACTGCATGACATATTTCACTGAAATCCGATAACCCATACATGAGATACAGGCTGAACAGACAAATAATGTCTTTTTCCTACAATTTCTAAGTCAAAAAGGGGGATAACTCTAAAAAGGAGGATGTGAGAAATATCGTTGAATCCTTTTTTTTAAAGCCTATACCATAAGCAATGTTCACGGCAAATTTCATTGCAATAGAACATTTGATACTCGAGATACAGGCTGAACAGACAAAATTTGCCTTGGACGGACACAATTTCTAAGTGAACAAGTAATAAAAAAAAAAAAATAACTAGTGTGGGAATACCTATGACCAACAAATATTATAGAAAATTACTTAAGTTATGAAAGTTATGAATATTCTCGGACGGACTCACACTCAGATGCACAGATGCACGGATGCATGTTATCCAGTATACCCCCATTTTTCTTCGAAAGTGGGGGTATAAAAATGTAATGTCTACAGATGTGTCCTGTCAGGACACCTGAGGCCCCGTAAGGCCTGGGCTGACGTGGGGTTATTTAGTCCCGCTGATGAAATTGCGGGAAAATTAGACCAACGTGGAGGGTCGGAATCCAAGTGTCGCAAACTCGGCGCTGGGAGCTGAGTTAGACCAACGCCGTGATTCCTTCTCTGCCAAAATGGCCAGAAATAGGTTCGATTTTCATTAGGTGCGATTCCTAATTACTTCAGGCTGTGTAATGGAAAGAATGACTTAAAGTAACAACGATTCTTTTATTTACACATAAAAGTAAAGCTGTTTCAATATTTCAACAATCAACAATTCGATTCTTTTCACAGAAAATGGGTTGCTAGGGTTAAATAATTCTCAACAATTATATAGTCATTCTATAGCCCTGTACTGGCACTACAGTCTACACACTGGAAATGTTTCTACCGTGAGCTTGCTATAAGAGCTTCACAAATCTGAAATTATATTACGGAGAGCTCGCCATAAGAGCTTCACAAATCTGAAATGTTATTACCGTGAGCTCGCCATAAGAGCTTCACCCGCTTAGGCTCAAATGTCAACGGCTGCACGTAACTGTACCTCTGGCTGTCGGAGGGTTCCAACCAGCAATGTTCGTCATCTATAAAGCCACCGTACTTCTGATTTGGGTCAGATATTGTCTACTCATATCTTATGTGCCTTTTGAAAGTCCTATTGAAATGTTCACTGTTCTTGGTTGAATTCACGATTCACAAATGCCCCTTTTTGTGCTAGGGTGAAATTGTCACTCACACCAATCTCCAGTCGGTATTACGGTGCTTTGACAGCAAAACAAACTACTCCCAATGCAATCAGTCTGACGCTTCAAAGGGTTAATACGCACAATACAATTAACCTACACTTCTGACTATTTCAGGCTGATACCTGCTTTTCGACAATCTAAACTTTGACGTTTCACCTTGGGTTTTACTTCTCAACGAATTTGGCACTGTAGCCGCCTATCAAACTTAAGCTAAATCAATCGTGGAATGCCCTGTCTGGCGATTCCAGCCATTTCAGGGTCCTGTGATCGAAGGTACCCCTATGCCAGGAAACAGAGTCTGCCTGCCCTGGACTTCACCAACGTGTGTGTGACCCCAAGTGTGTGTCTAATGCTCTGCTCTTCAAGGTATATATACTTTTTACCATAAACTGTCAGGTGGACAGACGCTCATCTGTCCATCTGCCAAAACGGTGGGAGATGACGTATATCAAGGCAGAATCAATACAAGTCATCTCGCGCGTGACTTAACGGTGATTTCACTTGTCGAGAGAACTGATTCGTTCCTGCCACTAATGATCAGGTGACGACACGACAGACATTTCTATCTTTTAGAATCTCGTTTCTCAATTGGCTGTGACGATATCCTGCCACCAACCGATTACGTCTCGTAAGACTCGCGACTACTGTATAAATTAAATGAGATTAGACCTTATCTAACATACTGTTTCTCCCCTGGGTCCCTGCGCTGAAGCTGGATATACACCACATGTGTTTTTTCCATGTCCAGCTTCAAGGAGAAGTGCAATTCACATAGGTTTTTCGCCTTGATGCGGAATATCTTTTGAACTTACAATATCTTTATATATGAGGCCCCTTGCCCCTATATTTAGGCTGGCTTTGCTCTGACATGTCCGCAGATGAACGAATAGATGGATAATGACCTTGACCTTCCAAATGAATAGGGTTTATCCTTATGTCATAAAGAGAATGTACATCAGTAATTTCATCTTCCAAGGTGAAATTCTTCTTAACTTACAATGCATTAACAATTGTGTCTAAATGCGTCTAGAGGGATGGATGGATGGATAATGGCCTAGATCTTCAAAATCAAGAATGATTATCCCTTTGCTATAAGGAATGTACACATGAAACCTCTACTTCCTAGGTGACACAGGCTTGACTTGAGAGCTTGGAAAATTTTGTGTCTAAAAACAGCACAATGGAGAAACAGATGGATATGGTGACAACAACAGACCCATCTACAGCTTCACTGTGGGTGGTATGACCATATGGGTAACAGAAGTGGTAACAATTTGCTGATTCCAGCAGTTAACTGGTTGAATGCTAAACCCACTATCAGGGGGCTTTAAAAAAATGAGAGTACCAGAGCAAAAGCCAACATTATCCTCGCTCATGTTCCATAATTCGTCAAACACAAATAATAATTTGTTTATATAAATCTGTTTTATTACAATTTATTGGAGAGTGTCTGTGGACACTCTCCAATAATTTGTAATAAACAAATTTTGATGAGCAAATTCAGACCACAAAAATTAAAATTTTTTAGTAAATTTTGTTTCTTAACATACCTACCACAATTGTTTACAATTGGCTGTAACGTAAGTGCAAGCCCTACTTCGGAACTAACTCAAGCTTTTAGAGAACTTTTCCAAACAAGTTGGAAAAGTAATAGAGTGTAAAAGCACGAAAAAGATCGAAAAAAGGGTCGAGCGAGACCAGCGCTCGAAATTACAGGTACTCTCTCTGCACACCTCGTGTTTACCGAGTGCATGCGCAACAACCGTTACGTCAATTCCGTATTTCCGCCAACGAGAAGTTTGTGATTTAGTGGGGAGGCATCGATATCAACGATATACCTAAGGAGGGTGGGCCTCCGGTAAACAATTGTGGTAGGTATGTTAAGAAACAAAATTTACTAAAAAATTTTAATTTCTTTTCAACCTACTCACAATTGTTTACAATTGGCTCAATAAACAATAGGAGGAGGTGAATCACATAACCAATACCAACAAGAGCAAGGAGGGCAGAGAACAATAGCAAAAAACCTGTAATGAAGATAGAGAGAAGGCACATGAAAAAAAACAAGGGTGAGCGAAACTCAACCTCAATAACTATTTTAACGAGGGTGCACAACAGCCTGAGCGGCAATGAGAGGGCCTAAAGAATAAAGGTCCTCAGATTGCTGCTGTAGGTGGCGGAGATAAAAGGAGGAGAAGGTAGAAGCATTCCTCCAGTAAGCCGCATTCATAACATCCCGGAGCGAAACAGAACTGGAGAACGCCCAGGATGTAGAAATGGCACGAACCTCATGAGCATTAAACCGGTTCGAAACAAGATCCGAAGCAGACAAGCGGGAATGAGCTAGCTTTATTGCAAGACAGATCCACCTGGAAATAGAATGGGAAGCGATAGACTGCCTCTTAGGAGTCAGAGACAGAAAGAATCTCTTCTGACCCCTCCTAATGAACTGAGGGCGAGTAATGTAAGTCTTGATCGCACGAACAGGACAAAGAAGAGGTCTCCGACCATCGACACCGGGAAAAGCCCAAATGCAGATGGGAGGAGGTACCGAATCAGGAAGTTGATTCTTAGCCAGAAAAGAGCAATCAGTAGTGAAGGTGACACTGTTAGCCTCATTTCTGAAGAAAGCAGAATCAACAGATAGCGCATGAAGCTCACTGACTCGTCGAGCCGAAGCAAACGCTAGAAGGAAAGCTGTCTTATAGGTGAGAAAATGCATATCGGTGTCAGATAAAGGCTCGAATGGCGCCCCCTCCAAACAGTGCAACACCCATGCCAAGTTCCACTTGGGTGTAAGATGCAAAACTCGAGGCCTCTTCAAAGAAAAGTGCCGAATGAGTTTGGAGAGAAAAAGATTATGACCGATGCACCGCTTTCCCACATAAGAGAAAGTATCAGACAGCATAGACCGATAGCCCTTAATCGTAATAGGCTGGAGACCCTTGGAGTCAAAAAGATACACCAGAAAATCCGCAATTTGAGCGATTGATGGATCACAGTAATCCACATTGTGATCTGCACACCAGCAGCAGAAAACCTTCCACTTCGCAGCATAAGTCATGCCAGTGGAATGTCGCCGCGATGCTGAAATGCACTCCACTGATCGTCTCGAAAAACCTCTACGTCGGAGACAGGACCTGATAAAAGACAGGCATGAAGGGACAGGCTCGCCAGGTTGTTGCGATACTTCCTTGGATGACCCTGGGAAAGAAGATCGCGATGTAGAGGAAGACAAATCGGCTGATCGGCCAACAGAGGCCGCAGCAGATTGATCCACACCCTCTGTGGAGACAGGGGTGCGATCAGAATGATCCTGCAACTGCAAGCACGAATCTTCACTAATACTTGAGGAAGAATCGGTGCAGGAGGAAAGGCATAGCCGATCCAACCTGTCCAGTCCAGAGACAGAGCGTCTACTGCAAATGCCAGAGGATCTGGACAAGGGGAGACAAAGGTCTCTACCTGATGATTCCAGAGAGTAGCGAAAAGGTCGACCTGAGGACGGCCCCACTGCTCGCAAATCGCCTGAAACACCGACCGATGTAGCATCCATTCGGTTGGAAGGACACTGTCGCGTCGGGACAGGGAGTCTGCTAGGATGTCGAGATGCCCAGGAATGTGTCGAATGGACACCCGAGCGTTTACATCCCACGCCAACAGAAGATCCCGAGACAGCGATACATGGGAATCGAATGTGTGCCCCCTTGATTCCGTATGTAGGCCACTACTGTCGAATTGTCCGAAAGAGGTAGGACAATATGGTCTGACACATGAGGGATCCAAAGCCGAAAACTCAACAGAAGAGCAAGAAGCTCTTTCTGGTTGATATGAAGGCCCACCTGCTCACTGTTCCACTCGCCATGAGTAGACAGACCGAGAGGATCCAACGTCGCACCCCAGCCCTGATCGCTGGCATCCGCAGTAAGGATGCGATCGGCCAAAGGAAGATCCAACGGAACACCAGGGAATATCAACCCTAGGGTCTAGGTGACAAAGCAGAGACCGAGGAATAGTGAGTTCCAGGTCCAGAGGATCTACATTCGGACGCCAATGATCCAACAGGAAGTGTTGGAGACGTCAGACAAACAAGCGACCGAGCGGAATGAGATCTGTCACCGAACCGCAAAGGCCCAGCATCTGAAGGAAAGTCCTGGCCGAGACCGAGGAAGATTGAAACAGGTTCCGAGTCAAGGCGGAAAGAATCGTCGCCCAAGCATGGGGGACCGACACTATGTTGTGAAGAGTGTCAAAATCCATCCCCCAAATGACGGAATCGCCGAGAAGGAAGGAGATCTGACTTCTCGCGATTGACTCTGAAACCCAGCGACGCTAGAAGGCAAAAAAACTGACTGACATCTAACTCCAGAACAGCAGCATCGTGGTGCCGTTGGAGGATGTCGTCCAGGTAGGCTGATGAAGTCACAGCCGACTGAGTACGGTGGAAATCAAGCACATGTGACATCAGTGACAAAGCAACCACGTGAGCACCAAAACAGCCTGACGCAGGTCACCCTGAGAATCCGTCGCAGCAGCATTGCCCGACGGAGTGTCCTCCCAATGGACCCTTCTAGTAGAAGAAGCCAAATCCTCAGAAGAGACCGACTTCGAATGTCGATTGGCAGACAGAATAGTGAGACGGTGAGAAAACACCGGAGGATAGTCCCGATTGTGACGCCCAGGGGCCATCACTGACCTCTGCAGAACAGAAGGTCCTGTCTGCAAATCCTCTAAAGAGACCGACAGCACACGTCGATCGGTAGCTGGACCTGGGATACGGTGAGAAGACACCGGAGGATTGTCCCAAGAATTACAGGAACCTGTCATTGGCCTCTGCACGGCAGACAGCCCCAACTGCCCATCCTCTGAGACCGACAGCAAGCATCAATTGACATCCAGACTCGGAACACAGTGAGGAATCACCGGAGGAAGGTTCTGAGGGTGACAGCTAACCGGGGCTGTCACTGACCTTTGCCGAACAGCAGGCCTTGGATGCCAATGTCCCAACCCCATCCTGCTAGTCGGCATACTAGCAGGGGAAGGAGGAACAATAAATGATTCACTCGAGGGGCGAGGAATTGCTGCCGAAGTGACCGACCGGCTCAACCGACTAGGAGCAAACCTAGCCAGATGAGGTGGAGCAGACAGCAAACCTGCACAGCTTCGCCGCGAAGCTAGGGGAGGCTGAGACACCAGCAAATATAGTCTAGGTCCCCTGAGACTGTAGACCACCCCTAGAGGAGATGGAAGAGCCACCATCATACAGAATAGGATCTGTAGTAACAACTTCCTCAGCAACTGTCGACGGCGTAGGAGGCAGATCGGAGAGGGTCACCGAACTGACCTCGGAGAAGCTCTCTACGAAAACAGACGCCTCAAGAGTGACATCAGAAGACAAAGAGACCACGGTCTCTACGTCAGGTATCACTGAACTAGCACCGTCAACAGCTGAAGAGGAACTTGCCACAGAAGACAGATCAGAATCCTGTGTGACAGAGTCACCACGTGCACCAGCAGAAAAGTCTGCTACGGCACGGCTACCCTTACCCCGAGAACGAGGGGTTCCAGCTCTGGACATCTTGTTAACAGAAGCCCAGAATTTTTAGGACCAAACCCCACAAATACCACATGATTGGGCCTGAGTGCAATTGTTGCAAGTGACACATGTGGAATGAGAATCGTCCACATGCTTCACTTGCAAGCAAGAGGTACAAGGAATAGTCTTTGGCATTATGTGAATGAAAAGAATGGAATCAAGCTTCCCGCCAATGGAAAACAGCACAAAGGTCGTGTTCACATGTGGGGGAAAAACAAGATTAAGTGTGAAGAAACAAGCAATAATGATCAAAAATAACATTAATCAATAACAATTTGGATAGCTTGACAAAAGGATACAATCCACTTGCACACAATAAATGCAGATAGCACATATAAGAAGTTGTTCATCGAAGAAAATAGCAAAGTAGCACGAGTCACAAAAATTTCCGACCCTGTACAAATGGCAGAAATAAAAGGAATTGATGTCACGGTTGTTGCGCATGCGCTCGGTAAACGCAAGAGGTTTGCAGAGAGAGTACCTGTAATTTCGAGCGCTGGTCTAGCTCAACCCTTTTTTCGATCTTTTTCGTGCTTTTGCACTCTATTACTTTTCCAACTTGTTTGGAAAAGTTCTCTAAAAGCTTGAGTTAGTTCCGAAGTAGGGCTTGCACTTACGTTACAGCCAATTGTAAACAATTGTGAGTAGGTTGAAAAGAAGTAAACCAGCTCTCAATCTGTTAATCTTTTACCTTTTTCAGTGGCCATAACTGGCCGGCGTTATTTACAAAAATTGCCAATCAAATTTTTTTCATATTTCGTTTTGAAAACATAGCTTATAAACTATTCATGGAAAGAACACATTAACCCTTTACCCAACGAATCGGTTGCATCCGCCCGTGTAATATGCAAATTCAGCAGTTGAAAAAATATTATTTTTCAAAAAATTTCAACAAAACCATATCATGTGACCCCTCGTTGGAACGCGCTTGTTTCAACGAGGGGTCACATGATATGGTTTTGTTGACATTTTTTGAAAAATTTGAAAAAATGATTTTTAAAATAATAAATTTTGACTCATCTGCATTGGGTAAAGGGTTACGGGTAATTAACTATGTCTTGGAAGCACAAAATGTAAAATGTTAGTGGTTGAAGAATTTTTTGGCAAGTGTCATTTGCTATTCATTTTATGAACTCTACTGCATAAAATTTAGTAATACAATATTGCTTTTGCTTTTTTGCTATCACAAATATTACCCAACACAAGATATAACAAATAAAGTGGGATTTTATTAGTACTGAATAACAATAAAGTAACCATATAAATCTTTACCAGAAATGTGGACTTACCAGACAAGAAAACCTGAAGAATCTTGCAACTGAGTGTCTGCAGAAAAGTGTTGATAATTAAATCCCATTTGAATATAAATTCTGAACAGATGGTCTAATCAATGTGCTGTTTAAAACTGAGATTACTGATCTCAGTTTCAATATGCCTTCAACATTTTCTATAAACAAATATTGGACATACAGGAATAATAAAAAAAAAATGATCATGGCCAACTTGAATTGGAAAAAATACATTCACTGGTTACAAAAGGTACTGCAAGTCAAACCACATATGCTGTCATTTAGTACAGGCTGTGATAGGAATAATCTCTGCTGGGGAAATTTCTGTCTGCACAACAGAAAGTGAGTTAATGGAGGGGGAGTAGGGTCATACAGGATGCTGTAACCATATAAATCAAATTTTATCTCCATTGTTTCTGTCCCTTTTTTATCTCACCACCAGTCTATTAAGATATGCTTGTAGATCTATCTTACTCACCCCATGTGACCTCAGCTCATTTGAATATGTAATGAAAAACAGAGCAAGACGAGATTTGAATTTTGAAATTTTGCCAATATTTAAAAAAATAAAAATATTGCAATATTTGATAATATCGTTCAGCATCATAACCTTCTGGGAAGCTTTAGTAATCCCTGTATAGAGTCCTGTTCTGAGGTACCACTAGGGCTCACCTAAATGATAAACTGTTGATGACTATTGTGTTGAACTCAAAAGTATTTACAACAGCAAAGACACAGCAAAGACACGAATCGCCCGCTCCACAAGTAACACCCCCCCCCCCCTGGAAAGCAGTTGCTATTATTTAGAAAGACGAATACAAATTATTTTATTCAGGGCCTACCCCCCCCCCAATGTGGAAAGCAAAACCCCCCCCCCCCCCACTCTTCAGATTGTTATTATTTGGAAAGACAAATACACATTATTTTACAACCCCAGTCCCCCCCTTCACTCCCCCCCCCCCCCCCCCCGATGTGGAATGCAATTGCTACATTTCATGAAGATGAATACGCTTTAATAAGCTGTTATTTTATTAAGTCCCCCTCTACCAACCATACTAAGCAGGTGCCGAGCTATTTTGCAAGAGTTTTTGATGGCAAAGAAATAATTACAAAAATTCAAAATAAAATAAAAAACTGCTCAGCAACATGCAATTTTACCAAAAATGGTCTGAGAAACAGAAGATATACTTTGTGGCCTTACCATGGTCAGCAATGACAATTATGTTGACACAGTTTTGTATATTCTTATGGTAAAGTCCATCGATAAGTCTCTCTATCATCTTATCCATAGAAATCAAAACATTATTAACCTACAATAATTAAAATGAACAAAAATAAGGAATCAAATAAATGATAGAACTTTAATAATGCAATTATTTCAACTTTCTCAACTGTGCTGTTGAGTAATTATAAACAACATATTTTACACAAACTTTCCATTAGTTCCAGAAACTATACTTCTATTTGTTTTAAGGCAGTTCTTCTGATAATGGGTAAGTTCATCCCCAATGCATGTGTCCCCCCCCCCCCCCCCCCCTTCCCACTTATTTTGCTGAAAGACCATTCGCCACAGTTCACCAAACATCATTTATCCCAAATGTCAACTTCAGTTATTTATTGGTGAAGGCATAAAAAGTCCTTTACAGAGGCAGCCAAGACTTGCCTAGAAACAACTGCCAAGCTTAAGGTACTTAAAAAACAAGTTTTCAGTTTACCCAAACAATGCATGTTGGAGCACCTGTTCCTTTCGCATTAAAAAGTTATCAAAGTTGGAATCAGGCCCTTAAGGGTTAACTATGGAATATTTATTGATTGTACTCACAAGGATATAATAGTATGCTCATATTCTAAACTATTTACAAGTGGAAAATTGACTCTCGCCACAAGAGTTCACAAGAATCAAAAACCAATACTCCTAACAACTTTTAAGGCATGGGTCTGCCTTTATGGATGCCTGTTGCCATAAATGACGCTCAATTCACAATACATTTGGGACACATTGATTCACAAATTTTACCTGTTTGTGTGAGTGAGAGCCAGGCAAGCTTAAAAATACAGGCAACAAATAAACTGTAATTATTAAGATCTATTTTTCACATTCAGCCATATTTCAGAAACCCATCATTACATTATGTCCATATGATTTCTCAGCAACAGTTGCCATACTTAGCATACGAGTGGACTCAAAGGAAATCTGATAAATTTTGGAGGAACATATTAATAGGTCAAAGGTGAAGATCACCTGACACCAGGTCAATAAGGTTAATTCTGACATATATCCTGTTTACGGCAGTGTTCTCAACAATACAACTTCAATATTTTAAATTCAGGCCGAACCTCCATTAGAACATCTCTACTAATATATAGAGGATATCCATGCTGTTTGAGTGAATATTGAGAACTACCTCCTGAGTATGGACCTGAAAGTTTTATTTTTCACGAGCACTTGCGTGAGTGAAAAACAATACTTTCAGGTCCACACGAATGAGATAATTCCCAATATTCACTCAAATAGTGTAGAATTTCTGTTTATTATATGCAACGTGACATTTTACTGCCAAGTGTAATTTCACTGTAAACACATACGTTTCAAAACAATAACAAAGATCAGCTGATTGTTCATTCAAGGCAACGTTCAAGGCGGCATCATGCACTGAAGCATAACGTCACTGAGGAACCTACTGAAAAAAATTCATCATGTGAACCTGAAATAGCGCTCGTGAAAAATAAAACTTTCAGGTCCACACTCAAGAGATAATTCCAGATACTGACTAAAATAGAGTAGATTTTCTTTTTTTATTATATGCCACGAGACATTTTATTGCACAATATTCAGCCCAATTTGACCCCAAATGCATATCTTTCAAAACAATAACAAAGATCAGTGATCATTCCTTCAAGGCAGCATGACATCATTTAGGAAGCTACTGAGGGATATTCCTCGATATCCATCGAGTCGATGGATATCTAGAAATATCTTTTAGATAATTTGTGATAATGCGCAGGCTAGCATATAATAATGATTACAAGAAGGACGCCAACGCCCTGTAGCTCCCCAACATTCCTCTTTGATAGTAACTTTGGCAAACACAAGAACTGTATCAAACAGCCTCATAAGATGCGACAAAGCTGACCTAAACACAACCTCTTGAAAGTAAAACACAGAAACTGTCAAAAACACTAAGTTAAACATGAAATTCTGAGCTAAACAGAAAACTAAACGCAACTAAAAATGTCAAGAAAAATGTTTAAAATGCAGAGTACGAGGGGTTAATCATGGAACAATGATACTGAGGAACATGTATGATGAATATAAGTGCCATGGGAAGAGAAGGAGCACAGCAGCTGACCTAAACACTCAGTTAAACATGAAATTCTGAGCTAAACAGAATGTAACAATGATACTGAGGAACACGTATGATGAATATAAGTGCCATGGGAAGAGAAGGAGCACAGCAACTGACCTAAACACTTAGTTAAACATGAAATTCTGAGCTAAACAGAAAACTAAACGCAACTAAAATTGTTAAGAAAAATGTTTAAAATGCAAGGTATGAGGGGTTAAATCATGGTAGAATGATAATATTCATCATATAGCAACATTTTAAAGGCCATGATATGGAAATAGGGCGAATAAGTGACCTAAACAGAAGCTTTAACATTATTGGACACGTACGCTGACGCCGACCGATCGAGCCATGCCATAAGCTCACACAACTAAAGATGGTGAGCTAAAAATCCATTAAAACATCTCCACCAATAAATTTAATTTTAAAATATATCCCATTTATAGCAGTGTTTTCAACAATACAACTTCAGTATTTTAAATTGAGGCTGAAGCCCCATTAGAACATCTCTATCAATGTGGATAGCATTCAGTGTCAACCGCCTGTTTGTTACACTTTATATTTATTTAATGGTGTTAAAGGTCACATATATCTGCACAATGGCTAATCATGACCACAACAGTTTTACGGGTGGAGGAAGCTGGAGTACCCAGGGAGAATGACCGAGCAAAGGTGAGCAACTGTCAGCTCCCCAACATACTAATTCCACACAAGCAGGGTGAGCATTGGTAGAAGACAGGTGCACCTCAACATGCAGTAGGCCTTTGTACACAATGCCACCATGCACCCATGTGGGCAAAGGGGGTGAAGTGTCTTGCCCAAGGACACAGCACAGTTGCCGTTGGTGGGATTCAAACCGAGGACCTCTTGGCCTGCAGCCTGTACCTCTACCTACTGAACCACCATGCCCCCTACACTTTATATTATATGTGTGAATGTTTGCATGATATCTCAGACACAATTAAAGCAAGTGACATTTCTTTGATCACACATTCTCGTCAACAATAAAAGTTTGCAAATTTTGTTACTTTTAGCAAGTGGAAAAATCTACTGACATATTTTTGCTTTTTGTGAAATTGCGGACTCAGTATATTACCTATGGTTTCTAAGATAAATATTAAAACTGGTGCAAAATAGGAAAGCACCTTTTTTTTTTCAACACAAAACCTGGTTTGGGCCGGTTTAGTTACTCAATTTCTAGCATCGTTGGTTTAAAAAATGTATTCTGCAGCTGAGTGACCTAAAACGGGTGGAAACACTCAATAATTCTCCAAACAATCATCATTTTTCCAAATCCTGTGTTATAAAAAACTGCACGCCCACTTGTATAGAGTTTGGATATTTAATTGTACATCTATTTGCAAATTTCAATAACTTTCTCAGTACAGTTACTTTCCAAACTCCAACAACTAAATTTACAATGCCCGTTTAATATTTGTACACATGTAAAATGCCTTTACATGCATGGAGATGAAAATCGATATTTAAAAAACTTGGTAAAAGCGGACGTGGTTTCACACTGATTGTCAGTGCAAACGAGAACAATAGAGTTCGCTAAACAGCCTCAGGGGTATGTTTTACAAGTGTTTAAAGCGACATTAAATTTAATATTTGTACACATGTAAAATGTCTTTACATGCATGTGGATGAAAATCGATATTTAAGAAACTTGGTAAAAGCTGACGTGGTTTCGTACTGATCATCAGTGCAAACAAGAACAATGGAGTTTGCTAAATAGCCTCAGGGGTATGTTTTACAAGTGTTTAAAGCGACATTAAATTTAATAAGTGGCTGAATTTTCTTTTTGTAATGAATGTGATACAAAATCAAAAAAATAAAAATAAACAAACCTAATTAAGAAATAAAATATGATAAAATAAAATGGGGAATTAAATCTTGCCGAAGGGCCATTATGGTTTGCCTCAAATTACCCCAGGAAGGCCATTTTGGGTTCACCGAAAATGACCCCAGGAGGGTCATTTATGGTTTGCGGGGGCCATTTTGTTTCAGCCTTCTGGGTAGACAACTAATATCCTTTTAAGGTACATGTTTTGTGCAATTATGATGTTTGTCATCACGTAATGTATTGATGCAGGGGTTTGAATATTTGGATGCAAAAAAAAACAGCACATAAATGAGACACAGTTATTGCTTCACACTGAGCTACACATTAAAACCACCCCAGCACCGATGTAGGACTACTGTCACCAAAGGAGGTATTCCCTTGCTTTTCACTATAAAGCCAGATAATCATAAGGGAAAAACCATCCCCCCCCCCTTCCCCCAAGCTTGTTCTGAGGAAAAATTCCCCAGAACGAAGAGGGCAGCAGAACAGCGTCAGTGTTGCAGCAGACTGCCTAAAGACCTTATAGATGCAACATTAATGGATGACATTCTGACCAATAGAAAGAGCACCCAGAGATTTAAGGTCACCGGAGATGGACTCTAAATTTCTCAGGTAAAACTTGGTAAATGAAGAGGGCTGTGTCCAGTAAGCAGCCTTCTTGAGATCAATAATGGCTAAACTGTCAGAATAAGCCCAAGAAGTGGACAGTGCTCTAACCTCATATGTGGAGATCTTATTGACAGAACGTTGATCTGAAGAGAGATTTTTGTAGGCAATGTGTCTTGCCAACTCAATCCATCTAGCGACATTCTTCCCTTTCAAAGGAAATCTGATCGACGTTTATAAATGCGTATAGCTCTGACTGGACACAGCAAAGGTTTATGGTTATCCAAGGATGGTAAGGCCTTAATGACAATAGGCTCCGGCCGCTTATCCGCAATCTGATTCTTAGCCAAAAATACCACTTCCGTAGTGAGAGTAATGGTATTACCCACGCTACGGTAATGAGATTCAGCAACAGATAATGCATGAAGTTCACTGACTCTTTTAGCAGATGCAAAGGCCAAGAGAAACGGCATTTTGAAGGTCAAGAATTTGAACTCTATGACGTCTAATGGCCCAAAATGAGCTTCTTTGGGCTTCAACAGAACCCAAGTCAAATTCCACTTAGGAATTAATCTGCGGGTTCTAGGTCTATTGATAGAGAAATTTCTAACTAGATTGGATAACGAAGTATTTGATCCAATAGCCAAGTTATCATGATGAGTGTAAGTATCCGATAACATAGACCTATAGCTCTTAATAGTGACGGGCTGCAGTTTGAGATTGTCAAACAAATAGATCAGAAAATCGGCAATATTTGGTATGGACGGATAGCATATGTCTATCGAAGGATCCCTACACCAATGGAAGAAAACCCTCTACTTCGCTGCATAATAACAAAGAGGAGGCTCTCCTACAGTTAGAAATTGCGTCCACCGCGCATCACGTAAAATGTTTTCCGTGCAAGAAGGACTGCACAACGGAAATACGTGAAGGTTGAGACCTTCCGGGTTGTGATGCATTGTGCGAGACTTCCCCTGAAATAGAAGATCCTCTTGTGGAGGAAGCTTCCAGGGAACGTCCCATAACAGACTCCTGAGAAGACTGATCCAAGGTTTCTGTGAAGACAGAGGTGCTACTAGCAGGATTTTGCAATGAGACTGTTTGATCTTTAACAGAATCTGCTGAATCAACGGAGCTGGAGGATATGCATATTCTATCATCCCGTCCCATGAAATTGACAGAGCTTCTACTGCGTACACTCGATGATCCAGACATGGCGACATGAACGTCGGTAACTGATTGTTCAGGTGTGTGGCAAAAAGATTTATCATGGGACGATCCCACTGGTAGCAAATCTGCCTGAATATTCGCTTGTTGAGAGTCCATTCCGATGGCAACAGGCGACCTTTCAGGAAAGGATCCACCAGAAGATTTGTCCAATGCAGACATCTTGTTAGTGGAGGGGGGGGGGGGGGGGGGGGGGTAGGCCTTCCGAGATTACACTTCTCACCCACTGATCTTCCGTGACAGCTATCCAGTTTCTCGCGAAGGCTGATGATAACCTTCCACCAACTTGCAAGCAAATAGAGGTCTTGACCATCATCTATAGGACTTGCGAGGCTTATGGAATGAGTAACTATGTCCTCCCGCGAAGATCCTTGTCCCGTCATCTTAGGAGCATATGACCGATAATCCTGATCAGACTTACGCCCCTTTCCCGAGTCACTGTATTGACGACCTCCGGAGTAATTATATTAGGGTTTCTTAAACCCTCATGAGGAGTTCCCTTTTGATGATTTTGATTTAGAATGTCCTCGCTTACCCCGGTCTGCTGAAGAGTGTTGTTGAGACACAGACTTCAAAAGCAGAGCACTGGAAGCTTCCTTAGTAGCCTGTTCATAGACTAATGAAGGCTTGTCATCAAATATAGTATGTCCGGAGACCGAAGCGCTCTCTCGAGAGCTTTCCACCTTGTCATCTATAAGTGATGACGATGCAAGGACAGAATCACGTCTAATTAACTCCAGATTTGCCACTGTCAGGGCGGAGTTATACGTGGCATACATGATTGCCCTGGAAAGAACTCTAAGCGAAGTACACATGACCTCAAATTCCTTCCTGTTGAGACGTTGCGCCATAGCTCTGGTAAGGTGATCTGCGTAGGACATAGTGTCCAAATTCACTCTATTTGATGAAATAGCACATTCCATTACATCTTAGCGAATATTCAATGAAGCAGGTAGGGATATATCTACAACCCCGGCCTGATCATCTAAATGTAGAGGAGCTCTCTGAACATCTTCTCCAACTGTTTTAAATGAACATGGTCCAAGGAACAGTATATTTATGGAAGATGCTGATAAGAAACCTCCTTTCTTCCTCACACTAGAGAGGTTAAATATGGCGTTGTCAACATGGCCGAAGGCCTGCGACACCTGTCTAGACTGAACCGGAAAAGAAAGAACTTCTTCCTTCCTCCGTATAAAGTCTGTGTCTAAAGACGCCAGCGGTTTCTCCCTTGTTGTCGCAGCTTGCTGATTCGGCAGAACAAATTCAGAATAGTATTGATGTATAAAATCCATTGCAACCATATGTTGTTCCGAAATGGAAGGGTAATCCTTTTCCTTAGCCCTTTCACCATCCGACTGAATCAGCTGTGAACTCGGTCCATTGCATCAGTGTGAACAGATGACTGGACCAACCCAGCACCATCCGACAGCTCACTTCCAGAGTCTGAGGGAGGCTGCTCCCGCATTGCTGGGATGTTGGATCAGCTGCGCAATCTGCAACAGCAAGTCCGTCACCGAGGCTTGAGGAGCAGTGGTTTTCTGTTTTTTAGCCACTTGCTGCTCCTGGGGCCGTGTTCCGGAGATGGATCTCTTCTCCGAATGTTCTGATGATCAAAGCCTCGGTTCCCTAGCTACCAGATGGTCTGACTTCATGGGCGAAGACTGGCTCAGTCTTCGCGCAGCTGGCTGGATATCTGAAGTTGGGTAGCTAGAATGCGGTCATGTGTGCTTATGAATTGTAGCAGAGGAAGCCGTGACTGTAGCCGAAGCCGGCTGCAGTCTAGATGGAGCGTCCGAGGTGGCAGGTGTGGACATATGTTCTGGCCCATGCAAGTTTCTCATAACAATATCTGGCCCCAGATGTTGATGGGTTAGAGAGGGACCTCTCCTGCTCGCAACCTTTTCAGACCTCGCCGAGCCTCCCGACAAGAAACTTGCTGACTTCCTCCCTATTTCTGTCATCGCTGGGTGAGCTTTTGTTTTTAAGGTGCTCGCTCTACCCAAATCTACACTTCCTTCAACCGCAACAGACATACCCAGTGTTACGGCTTCCACGGGCAGAGTAACCTCTCCACCGGTCGAGCTAGCTGCCTGCAAGGGATTAAGAACACTAACTAGAGGCCTTATCCCTTCGGTAATATTCATGAGCACCTTAGCAGCTAGCTCTGTTTGCTCATCAGAGAGCGACGATGGTAGCACACTTTTGGTTGGTGTCACAATACCATCACCATGTTCTTGTTCCTCTGAAAAAGAAACTGAAAAACTTGAATTATCTTGTGGTGAGAGCACTGGCATAGGCATCTCACCGCCAACAATGTGCCGTGACACCCGTTTCCAATGTTTATCATCCCAATTCACACATGTAGGACAAGAATCTGTAGGAGTACATCGACTACAGGCAAGGCAACAAGCATGTAAATCTGAGGAAGACTTCCTCGCCTTTCATTTAGAGCAGTAAGCTTTCATGATTAATCCAAAAGTTAAGTCTATCGTACTCCCACAAACTCCACAATAAATATATGATAAAGATACATAAATAATAGCAATCAAAATCAAAATCGAAAAATTAAAATTCAAAAAATTTTTCAACATTTTTAAAAAAAAAAGCCTAAGTTCCCACTACACTACCGGAATCATAATTAATGTATCTTACTACAATCCTAGAGTAATAATATCTAAATACTACATATATTTAAAGATAAATTGCCAATGTAAACAACGTCAAGGAAAAAAAAACGGAAACAAGACATCAGGCACAAAAAAGGCCCAAATTAAGAAACCAATTTAAATGCTACCAGATGCAAAGCTAGATCTTCATACGAAGAAAAAAACAATACATCAGATAGAAGATGCAAGACTAAAATGGCCTAACACCCCTAGGGTGAGGACGTAACCATGGGGATAAACAGAATAAATATTCTGTTACACATGTTAAACTCCCAAGAAATTTAATAAAAAATTTCGATAAAAAAATAGCCAAAAAAGCTTGGGAGTTTAACAGGAGGGCTTCAAGGAGGGATAGGGAAGGAACACATAAATCATTAGCAAGAATGACGATGTCAGGCAAATCTCCCGAAATTGGGAAACCTGAAATAATTTTTTATAATTATTATAAAGTTATAGCCCTGAATGTTTTTAACCACCGTTATTCACTTCCATCATTCATTTCCAGCCTTGGATCCACCAATTTTACCATTGATTTGTGTCTGGCATCCTCAAAAAAGGAGATTTAAAAGCACAGATGTCAGTTCATTGTTGCTGACTTTAAGGCCAAACAAAGGATGATGGTTGGCGCCAATTTTGATTCCTTTCTGGATAATGTGCATGCGCAGATCTCAAAAGTATGGAGGACCACCTAGGACTTGATTTTTTTTAGTTTTGCATGTAAATTTGGGGGATTGGAGGGCATAATTTGTGTTTGGCCCTGGATTAATTTGAGTTAGCACCAGCTAGTCTGGGCCACTGGTTGTCGTATAAATATATCCCTCCAATTGTTTTTATAAGAAGGTGTTATACTAGTCTCACATTGACTTGGTTCTGTCATTTTGCCGTCATTTTGTCATCATCAAATCTATTTATTATCTGAATGAATTCACCAGGCAAAACATCCAAAAAATGTTCTGTTCTTCTTCATCCAAATCTGTCTGTGAAGCACCTCCACCATTTGCTCGAATGTCTCTGGCCATCGCACCATAGGTTTTTTTTGCCTTTTGTTTCATACGCCGCCATAATTCTCGATAATCTATTGGTTTTCTTGCTTCTTTTTTCTGGGAACTGATCTTTCATTTCATCACCTACCTTCTTTCATGCATCATTTTTAAGCAATTGAGATCTGTTGCTTTTTTATTTTCTATTACCTCTCTTCTTTCTTTTATAGTATCAGTAAGGGTCAGTCGTTCCTCAAGTGTGAAATTACTTCCTCTTGTGTTTTTTTTTCTCCATATTTCTGTTTAAGGTTTCAGTTTTGACAAATTATGACAGACCCATTGATTATTGAATGAGGGAACAACTCTTTTCAACAAAATCCCTGAATATATATGATAAACGCCGGCTTAATCACAATTTACTCATGTTTTGTTCACATTCTGATAATAATGGTCTGCATGCTATTCCTGAATATGGTTTTCTTTGTGGGCAAACACTGATTAGCAGCACACGAGTAAAGGGAGTAAACAAGCAGTTTGGCTTGTATGCGTACATTTTTTAAACAGGCTTCGTAAATCTAGCTGCAAATGTTTGAAGTTAGTAAATTGCATTCCATTTCAACATTAGTTCACAGATCAAGTTCTGTGCACATAGTGAATAATTTATACGTGTACAGACCAAAATGGGTTAAAAATTGTAAAATAAAAAAACAAAACAAAAAACTCTGTTTTGGCCTAGTTTTGGCTGGTTTATTACTCAATTTCTAGTATTGTTGGTTTAAAAAATTTATTCTGTAGTCATGTGACCCAAAATGTGTGGAAAAACTTGATAATTCTCTTAGCAATCACTACTTCTCCAATGCCTGAGTCATAAAAAAAAAAAACTACAGCTTCTCACTTATCATTTTCATATTCTTTATATTACTACTCAAAAAACAGTTTCTGTACAGTTACTCACCCACTTCTTCAACTGTTTAAAGTTAGAAAATTGCTTTCCATTTCAACTTTAGCTCACAGATCACCTGCTGTTTATATAGTGAATGATTTATACGTGTGCAGATGGACCAAAATAGATGAAAAATTATAAAAAAATAACAGAATAAGAACCAGAAGTGCCGACATACCTCCACCAGAGCTATGTCAAAGAATATGGCCATGTCAGAACAGAGAATATCTCTCACCCAATGGACCCCATTCAGTCACCAATCATTCAAAATTCCTCAAAATTAAGTTTAATGCCTTAAGAATCTGGTTGTTTTCCATACAGAAAAATAATAAAAAAAACCTGAATTACTGTTTGGAAGTTCTTACTTGAAAAAGGTAACTGTAATTTTGCAGAATGAAATGGCTTATGGCAACCATTTTTTATTTTACCCGAAGTGTGACATCCTATTTGTACTGTCTGCATCATTGTGTCATATCTTCCATTGTGTCATATCATTCACCTATTAATCCATGTATGTTTGTATGGACTAACAAGTGGGCAGACATACTAATGAATAGATGGAAAAACAAAAGATGGTTGGCTCATTTGCATAATTTATGCTTGAGAGAAAAACCTGTAAAATATTTTATGTATTTTGTGCTAGTTGTTTTCCAAAACCAAAAAAAATCAACATCTCAATCACCAAATGGAAGTTCTTGTTTGAAAAGTGTAACACTTCTCACAGAAACAATTATGTGTTTCTAGCAATAAAGATTCTCTTTGACAGTACAACTATCCTTCCTAAGGCCATACAGAAGCAAGTCACCATGTGAAGTTGGGGTAGGGACAATGACATGAGCTAGAAAGTATTCTTAATTCGATAAAGTTTTTTTTAACAGCATCCAAGTTTTAGGTTGCTTGACTCAATGAAACCCATGAGCGAGTTTAAAGCAATTCATCAGAGTGTCATACCTCTCCATCATTGTTCGCAGGGACCTGAAAGGTTAGAAGGCTTGGGGAGGGGGGGGGGGGGTGCAATGGGATTGCCCTCTTGATTAAGGAACAGGAAAGAGTTCCCCCCATCTTGCAGCTTCCCTGGTTGTCCTATAAATTTTCAACACTGTTGCAGAATTAACAAAAAAGATATTGGAATGAGAATAATGAAAGTGTCAGTTTTAGGTTTAATCATACTGTATGCATTATCCAAATGTTTTTTTTTAACATCATGGATGACATTTTCTCACTTATCCTTACAAAATGGAGTCCACCAAACACCAAGTTTTATATATGATGCAGTAAAGTGATATTTAATCATATTATTATAAGTTAACACAGCATGATGATTCTTAGTCGAGCCTTGTTTTAAAACAATGACAATGGGAAACTTTGATTGGGATGTCGGAAATTTGATTAATTCCATAGAACAGGTCTCAATGGAGTTCAAATTTTCATTTGTTTTACACAGACCTAAATAGGAGATTGAAATTGCAAACCGATAATAAAATTTATTACTTATCTGAACAGGTGCCAAGCTTGCATCACGTTCAGTGTGGTATGACTTTAGAAGAAGAAAAGTATTCTCGCGTCATTTTCAATGTGGTTGTTTTCTCATTTGTCAAAGTTTCTTTTTAGAATGGTCAGAGTCTCATTTCAATGTGACTGTTTTTCATTCTTTCCAAAGTGTCTTTTTTGAATCTTCAAAGTCTCTTGTTTTATTCTATCGCACCGTGTTCCAATTTTTTATTAACAAAGGGACCCATGGAGCTTTTATTGCTCTCCTGAAAAAGTTATTTAAAGAAGGATTTAAGGTCACACTCAACACATATGGCTAATTAACACTACAGACGTAAATTCAGGTACTTGATTCACACATCCCTAAGGATGCTGAATATCATAATATTTTGACGGTACTGGGACGTTTCGGCCTTGGGACGTTTCGGCCTCGAGACGTTTCGGCCTTGGGACGTTTCGGCCAGAGACGTTTCGGCCTGAGGCGTTTCGGCCTCCATATATTGAGGCACCGGAGAAAGGAGAAATGTTTTGAAGTGGATCGAGGACACAAGAACATGTGATCAGGCACTCGCGAAACTGTGAGTGAGGAGAAAATGGAACAACGCAAAAAATTCTGAAGATTTTTTTATTTTTCCTTTTCAATGTATTTGTATTGGAAGTACAATTTTTCATATAAATAAACAGAAATACCAATATAAAATGTGCAGCATAGTGTGCAGGTGTGGTCATATCATGTTCACCAACAACTTATTTTATATGTAGTTGAAACTCGAATGAATGAATGAAAGGTTTTAGCGCGCCAAAGGCGTGCAGGGACGATGTGGGATTTACAAATCCCTTGCAACCCGGTTAACCCTATTTTATTTCACTTGGATCACACAGGAAGAAGAGAAAAGAAAACCAAACAGCAACGCCGGTTTGGTAGCGGCCCCGGTATATGACCACAGCGGTTACAAAAAGGGAGTAGAGAAAGCTCCAACAGTTTAGTTTTGAAAAACCGTTTAGTTTTGAAAAACCAGGAGTCATCCATCAAGCCTTCTGGGAGGTATCTGGTTATCCTTTGGGAATTCCAAATGACCTCTCCCCCCCCCAAAAGAAACAAAACTAAAAACAAAAAAAAAACAACAAAAACAACCCCCCCCCCCCCCCCAAAAAAAAAAAAAAAAAACCTCTCACAGACACACACCCTCAAGCCCTTAAAAGGGCTATTAAATCGACACGAATGGTTTCAAATGTTTATTTATATAAAAGGTACACTCGTCCCCAGCCAGACAAGCTTGTTTCAATCCTTGAAACTCTTTTTTTATAGGTGGGGGTCATATCGTGTCAGGCGTACTTGTACAGTACCACTCAAAATAAGCTGCAGGGTAATCACAATAAAATTTGGTTATATTTTATTTTTGATGGCAATTCCTACGCTCCAAGTAAATTATGCCAAGCGTTGGAATTGTCAGCTGATTTTTACAAAAACATTCATTTTAGATTGCTCGTGGCACCTTTTCCTGAGGGTGTCAGGACAACACGTACCCACGGCAACTCGTACCAGTCAAGTCGTACCCAAAATTGGACGACTCGTACCAATTTTCTGCTGGACAACTCATACCCACAGTTGGACAACTCGTACCCAAGGTTGGGCAACTCGTACCCACAGTTGGTCAACATATACCTGGTCTTTAATTGTATGGGCAAAGGCGAATATTGGCTGAAGGACTTGAGAAGATGAGTGCGTGCTTTCAATGGGTGTGCATAAAGGCAAAAACTTTCCATTTTTAGCATTTATCTCAGCAGAATAGTCTGAACAGACTTCGCCGAAGTCAATTTCGCCGGTATGAGCATTTCATCAAGAGAGCAATTAGAAGGAAACAGGAAATATTTAAATTATATATTAATACAGTGGTGTAGATATGGGAGACGACCCCCCCCCCCCCCAAAAAAAAAAAAAAAAAATAGGGTAATCTTTGGCTCTTCGTTATACTTCTGAGGGCTTTTCTACGTAATAATTTGTTGTACTGTTAGTCATACCTAGCATTTCACGTGCTGAGGGGTTAACGCAAAATCAGATGCGATCGGGGCTCATTCCCCCACCCTACCCCACCCATTTATTGGTTCTAGGATTAACGCGATGTCGGACGCGATTGGGGCCCATCAGAAGTCCCTTTCCTGGTCAAATTATATCTATATAGACCTGTGCCAATTTTTGTTTTGATCGGTCGAGACATGAGAGTAAGGTGCCTATAAAGAGAGAGAGAGAGAGAGAGAGACAGAGAGAGAGAGAGAGAGATTCACTTTTATTCACCTTTATAGTCTAATTGCAAACCTTACAAAAATGCTAATTATCATTCAATTTTCATGATTGTCATGGAAGATAATTGTTAGAAAAACACACCTCCCAACTGGAAGATTAACTTAATTGGCGATAATAATATGCACAGGTAATTGAAAGAAAATTAAACACCAATCGACTACAAGGTAATAGATGATAGAAAATAATTCTTCATGATCTCACATCTGTCACTGCCGGGTAAGTCTAAATTAAATGACTGTCGAGTTTTCAGGTGTGTCGGTGTTGACCATTAAATTTCCGACAGAAATCAGTTGATGCGAGCTGGTGGACTCATAGAGAGAGATGTATTAGAGCTTTTTACTTGGATTTTTATGCCCCCCCCCCCCCCCCGACTTAAGTCGGGTGGCATATAGTGATTGAAGTGTGCGTGTGTCCGTCCATGTGTGTGTGTGTGTGTGTGTGTGTGTGGGTTTGTCTTACCAACTTGACGAGGTAACTAGACAAAAGAGTTTGCGTGTTTCGCCTTACCGAGGTACAAAAGACAAAAGAAACCCTTTACCTCGGTTGTTTTCCCAGAACTGTACCGGCAAAACGAGGTTGAAACCGTTAGTACACACAAAGGACAAACAATGGGGTACCTCGGTATGTAGGGTAGACAAGACTCTGTGTGTGTGTGTGTGGGTTTGTCTTACCAACTTGACGAGGTAACTAGACAAAAGAGTTTGCGTGTTTCGCCTTACCGAGGTACAAAAGACAAAAGAAACCCTTTACCTCGGTTGTTTTCCCAGAACTGTACCGGCAAAACGAGGTAGAAACCGTTAGTCCACACAAAGGACAAACAATGGGGTACCTCGGTATGTAGGGAAGACAAGACTCTGTGTGTGTGTGTGTGTGTGTGTGGGTTTGTCTTACCAACTTGACGAGGTAACTAGACAAAAGAGTTTGCGTGTTTCGCCTTACCGAGGTACAAAAGACAAAAGAAACCCTTTACCTCGGTTGTTTTCCCAGAACTGTACCGGCAAAACGAGGTAGAAACCGTTAGTACACACAAAGGACAAACAATGGGGTACCTCGGTATGTAGGGAAGACAAGACTCTGTGTGTGTGTGTGTGTGTGTGTGTGTGTGTGTGTGTGTGTGTGTGTGTGTGTGTGTGTGTGTGTGTGTGTGTGTGTGTGTGTGTGTGTGTGTTTGTGCGTTTGTCTTACCAACTTGACGAGATAACTAGACAAAAGAGTTTGCGTGTTTCGCCTTACCGAGGTACAATAGACAAAAGAAACCCTTTACCTCGGTTGTTTTCCCAGAACTGTACCGGCAAAACGAGGTTGAAACCGTTAGTCCACACAAAGGACAAACAATGGGGTACCTCGGTATGTAGGGTAGACAAGACTGTGTGTGTGTGTGTGTGTGTGTGTGTGTGTGTGTGTGTGTGTGTGTGTGTGTGTGTGTGTGTGTGTGTGTGTGTGTGTGTGTGTGTGTGTGTGTGTGTTTGTGGTTAAAAAATCGCACTGGCACAGACATTTCCTACAGAAACGTTTTTTTCTTTTAATATGCCGCCGAAAAATTGTTTTCATTTACTGAACCCTGATTGGTTTCAAACATGACAAAAAAGTACATAAAATTGATTTAAACTAAGTGATGAGCTTAGGAACTGGTTAAACTGACTGGCAAAAATTTATGTTATTCATCGATGGGCTCTAATTTAGTCCTTACAAGGATGTTACGCAAGCTTTTGTTTTTCTTATAGGCGATGACAGGTCGAAGATTCAAAGGTTCATTTAATTTAGCATTGGTAAAATTGAATTCATCTTTTAACATTTTTGCTATTTCGATATTCATTCTGTTGTATGTTAAAGTGAAAGGAATGATGGACCTCCTTTCGCATTCGCCCTCTGATATGTTCATACCAAATGGCCAGAGGGTTTGAAGCGTATTGATCCAAAAAGCTTCACGTTTTTTTCTAAATTCATCCGTTTCTTCTAATGTGTCTTTAATTGGTGGTTGTTCAATAGGATGGATTTCGAAATCGTCCAAAGAATGGCCAGGAAGGTTAAAATGTTGTGCTACTGGGGCATCAGCATTATGTTTTATATCCTGTTTGTGTCTAGTAGCACGTTCTCGGAAAGGATTTTGACTTTGACCAACATACTGTTTCCGACATCGCTTACAAGTGATAAGGTAAATAATGTTTGGTGAATCACAATGGAGGGGGTTACGGATCTGATAATGATTTTTCGTTTGTTCAGAGGAAAATTCCCCTTTCTGATCAGGCATAAAAGTATGCAGTCTACAACGAGGCTTTTTGCAATTAAATACCGCGCCACTACCATTTTGCAACGGTCTGTTGTGTTCAATCTTCAGTGGTTCGAAATCGGTAGTTTCAGCTGGACTTTCGAGCTTTTTCAGGGTTTGGGATTTCAGGCTACGCAAAAGGCGCAGCGAGTACCCTCTCGATCTGAGGGCGCCAAATAGAGTAGAACAAGCCTCATTGAAATTTACCTTATCACTTGAATTGCGGTGGAAACGAATGAGCTGTGATTTGATGATACCTTTAAATGTATGTTGAGGATGAAATGATTTTGTGTGCAACAATTGATGTGAATCAGTTGGTTTAAAATACACTTTATAATCTAAATGACCGGACGCCTGAAATTGCTTGCCTTTATACACGGTCACATCGAGAAAATCAACAGAATTTTCACTGATAGTAGCTTTCAATTTAATATTTGGATCGTGATTATTCAAAATTTCTAAAAATTCATCAAAATCTTCTTTTGAATGTTCCCAAATAATAAAAATGTCATCTAAATACCTGAGATATACGAGAGGATGCTTTGCACATTTGCTTAAGGCATTTTCCTCCCATTCCGCTACATAAATGCTTGCAAAATTAGGACTGAATCTTTTGCCCATAGGACAACCCATTATTTGTAGAAAATATTCTCCATTGAATTGAAAGTCATTACCTTTTAAGCTCAGCTCTAAAAGATCCAAAATTTGTTCATCCGGGCATTTCGCATCCGGATATTTTTCAAATGCATTTTTAACTGATTTAACACCTTTATCAATGTCAATGTTCGTATACATACTGTCGATATCCAAAGTAGCCAGAATTGCATTTTTCGATATTTTCAATTTCGAAATTTTTGACAGGAAATCCTGTGTATTTTTTAGATAGCTCGGATGTCTATTTGCTATAGGTTTCAGATGATAATCAATTAATTCCGAGATCGCATAAGATTCCGAATTACAATCTGATACAATTGGCCTCCCGGGTGGAGTTAAGTCATCCGTCCATGAAGAACGGTCCTTGTGGATCTTTGGTAGGATATAAAATTGTCTTGTTTGAGCACTGAGCTTAGCTGTTAAATATTTCAATTGTTTTTTGGTAATGTGACCTTCGTTGAGGAGAAATTTTAAGATCTTATTGAATTTTTCGATATTACTAGGCCAAATAAGTGAATCTATTTTCTTATAATGTTTAGTATTGCTGAGTTGTCTCATGGCTTCCTTTATATAATTATCCCGAGATAGAACAACTACCGACCCACCTTTGTCGGCTGGTTTAATTACTAATTTCTTATTTTTTCGAAGTTTCGTGAGGGCTCTCCGTTCACCAGCTGTTAAATTGTCTTTATCGGAGAGTATGTTCATGCTGAACACCTTTTGGATGATTCGTTTGCTAGCCTCAATAATTTCGGGATCTACTTCACTATCTGGAGGTGACCAACCAGATGATTCTGTAAAAGGAAGTTTCCGACCGCTGGAGTTTCTAAAGCGGTCTGCTAATTTCATTTGCCTAAGAAAATTACAGTTGTATGATGGTAAATTTGTTTGGTTATCAGTTTTAGGCTTTGGTGCAGGTACAAAAGTTAAACCGCGATCTAAAAGAGATTTCTCTTGGGTTGTTAGGTCATTGGTGCCAGACAGGTTAACCACATTAGTTCCTAATCCCACATCTGTTAGGCGGTTGTTACCTTTGCCTTTACTTAGTTTAAATTTAGGTGGTTCAACCAGTGATCGTACATAATATTGGCGGTTCTCGTGGTCCAATGGATTAAATCCTGAGCAACATCAAACCTCGCGTCATCAATTTTTGGTATCACGTTAACGTCCTTCACTTTCCGAATGGTTTCGTTGATGATGCTCAGGGTTCTCCTCTCAGCCTGAGGGAGTTTTTGCGAAAAGTTTAGTTCAGCGAAATAAATTTTTGCTGATCTAAACTTGACCCTGATATCGCTAAGCATATTCCGCAACTGCTTAACTACGAGATCAGAATTATCGTTTCGAGAATTCACGCCAATATTTAATAATATTTTTTGGGGACTGGACTGGCCCCTGTGCCCTTTAAACATAGAGCGCAGATGATTGAATTTGGCGCCGGGGTAACACTCCACCTGGATGTCCGGATGGGGATTTCGATCAATGCGTCCTAAATTTGAACTTCCAATCATAAGGATGTTTTTACAAACATCGGGGAGGCGCCAATTCCTTTTGTCAAAATTAACTCCACTTTTATGCCGAAACTGGGAGAATTTAGAATCAAATGAGCGGCCCGAGTTGCGGCTCGGTGATTTGACTTTCTCTGAGTACGATATACCTGGTTGAACCACACTAGAGGCAGGAGAAGGGGGAGAAGAAACAGAAGCAGGAGAGGAAACAGAAACAGGAGAAGAAACAGAAGGAGGAGGAGGAGTTCTAGTGAGAGCACTAGGAGAACTAGAGAAGAAAGGCTGAGGAGGAGTAGGAGGTAGAGGAACAAGACGAGGCGAGACAGCGTTACTCAATTTGCGAGCATCTTCAGTCACAATATGGACCGGAGATGTTTGCAAATTGAGGCGCTTACTCTGAGAGAAAGAAGAAGTAGAAGGAAAAGAAGAGGGAGAAGTGCTTTGCCTTGATCTTTTCTTATTTTGCTTTTCGCGTTGGGGTAGAGGGACAACACGGGCCGGAGTTTGCTTGCTCCCTCCCGTATTGTTCCTTACTCCAGACGCTGGGCGAAGTTCCGAAATGTAAGACTCATAGGCCGAAATCGTCTTATCTGTCAACTTGTTTTTAAAGTTTTTTTGAGCCCAGATCAAGGCACGCGCCGAAGCGCTGTTGAAGTCTATCTTTTCGAGTCCAGGAGGTGGTCGCATAGCCAAAGTTATCTTAGACTTCAACTGGTTTAAATTTATCTTATAATGCTCAATTAAAGCATTTAACGTTTGATTGGCCCATCCCACACTAATCTGTCGAAAAACAGAAAAAATGTGTGGGGTGGGAAGAGCCGGCTTTAGAAAGCCCCCTAACTCATCTACTTTCTTCTCCAACTGCTTCGGGAAATCCCGGTTGGCCAAATGCTGCTCTAGGAGCCCAATATGGTGCATACACTGAATCACCTGGAAAAGGGCCTTGACCAATCTAGAATAGGCCTGGAACGATTGTTCCTGGCCCCTTCCAGACTGGGCAACTCTCTTTCCCTGATGCTTCTGTCTTTTTTGAGCCATTTGAAGAATAAATAGATGAATTTAAAATGAAATTAAAATGAAGAAATGAAATAAATTAAAATGAAATCTAGATATTACCTATTAGAGAAGATACCTGGATTGGTTGTAGTCTTCAGCAAAGGTAGAAAATAATCCGTCTGTCTCGACGCGTTTCGCTTGGTTTGGCTTTTTCAAAGAGACTTTGAGGAAAATGAATCCAACTTTGGGAGGGCATGCATGGTATATATCCATATGTGGGCTGGGGGTGTTTTTCACAGCTCAGTACATAATTAAACTCGGTAACAAGCTGACAAATGTCACTCATCTAATTAATTCTTTTCAATCTGAGATGTCCCAAGTTTGTTTTTCACAACTCAGTTTGTGTCGTCAAAACAAATTAGATGAAACCCTATTGATTGGCTTCCATTGAATTTTAATCAGTCAGTGAGTCGTTTGCTTTACTGACCCCATGAAGCCCTATTGGTTGGCTTTGGTTTAAGTAAAACCAATCGGGAGCGGTTTGCTTTACTGGCTTCAGAAGTATGTGAAAATAATATGAAAAAATGGTTTGATAAAATATATTGAGACTAAAGAAATAAATGAAAAAATAACGCCAAAGATCAAGATGCCTCACGAATGTTATAAGTTGGAATGAATATCCCCCGACGGAGGTTTATGACGGAAAATATTTTACACCACGTAGAAATTGTGTGTTTTACCTTCTGAACCTCTACATTGTGTGAAAGGTATGAAAAATTAAAGATAAAATACAGTGAAAATAAATGAATAATGAAAAATTAAAAATAAAATACAGTGTAAATAAAATACAGTGTAAATAAATAAATAAATAAATAAATAAATAAATAAATAAATAAACAAATAAATAAATAAATAAATAAATTAATTTTATTTAGGAAATAAATAAACATGGTTGAAATTGGAACCTATTTTGATTTTGGGCATATATGAACTCTGGCACTCGCCTGTGTGTGTTTGTGGTTAAAAAATCGCACTGGCACAGACATTTCCTACAGAAACGTTTTTTTCTTTTAATATGCCGCCGAAAAATTGTTTTCATTTACTGAACCCTGATTGGTTTCAAACATGACAAAAAAGTACATAAAATTGATTTAAACTAAGTGATGAGCTTAGGAACTGGTTAAACTGACTGGCAAAAATTTATGTTATTCATCGATGGGCTCTAATTTAGTCCTTACAAGGATGTTACGCAAGCTTTTGTTTTTCTTATAGGCGATGACAGGTCGAAGATTCAAAGGTTCATTTAATTTAGCATTGGTAAAATTGAATTCATCTTTTAACATTTTTGCTATTTCGATATTCATTCTGTTGTATGTTAAAGTGAAAGGAATGATGGACCTCCTTTCGCATTCGCCCTCTGATATGTTCATACCAAATGGCCAGAGGGTTTGAAGCGTATTGATCCAAAAAGCTTCACGTTTTTTTCTAAATTCATCCGTTTCTTCTAATGTGTCTTTAATTGGTGGTTGTTCAATAGGATGGATTTCGAAATCGTCCAAAGAATGGCCAGGAAGGTTAAAATGTTGTGCTACTGGGGCATCAGCATTATGTTTTATATCCTGTTTGTGTCTAGTAGCACGTTCTCGGAAAGGATTTTGACTTTGACCAACATACTGTTTCCGACATCGCTTACAAGTGATAAGGTAAATAATGTTTGGTGAATCACAATGGAGGGGGTTACGGATCTGATAATGATTTTTCGTTTGTTCAGAGGAAAATTCCCCTTTCTGATCAGGCATAAAAGTATGCAGTCTACAACGAGGCTTTTTGCAATTAAATACCGCGCCACTACCATTTTGCAACGGTCTGTTGTGTTCAATCTTCAGTGGTTCGAAATCGGTAGTTTCAGCTGGACTTTCGAGCTTTTTCAGGGTTTGGGATTTCAGGCTACGCAAAAGGCGCAGCGAGTACCCTCTCGATCTGAGGGCGCCAAATAGAGTAGAACAAGCCTCATTGAAATTTACCTTATCACTTGAATTGCGGTGGAAACGAATGAGCTGTGATTTGATGATACCTTTAAATGTATGTTGAGGATGAAATGATTTTGTGTGCAACAATTGATGTGAATCAGTTGGTTTAAAATACACTTTATAATCTAAATGACCGGACGCCTGAAATTGCTTGCCTTTATACACGGTCACATCGAGAAAATCAACAGAATTTTCACTGATAGTAGCTTTCAATTTAATATTTGGATCGTGATTATTCAAAATTTCTAAAAATTCATCAAAATCTTCTTTTGAATGTTCCCAAATAATAAAAATGTCATCTAAATACCTGAGATATACGAGAGGATGCTTTGCACATTTGCTTAAGGCATTTTCCTCCCATTCCGCTACATAAATGCTTGCAAAATTAGGACTGAATCTTTTGCCCATAGGACAACCCATTATTTGTAGAAAATATTCTCCATTGAATTGAAAGTCATTACCTTTTAAGCTCAGCTCTAAAAGATCCAAAATTTGTTCATCCGGGCATTTCGCATCCGGATATTTTTCAAATGCATTTTTAACTGATTTAACACCTTTATCAATGTCAATGTTCGTATACATACTGTCGATATCCAAAGTAGCCAGAATTGCATTTTTCGATATTTTCAATTTCGAAATTTTTGACAGGAAATCCTGTGTATTTTTTAGATAGCTCGGATGTCTATTTGCTATAGGTTTCAGATGATAATCAATTAATTCCGAGATCGCATAAGATTCCGAATTACAATCTGATACAATTGGCCTCCCGGGTGGAGTTAAGTCATCCGTCCATGAAGAACGGTCCTTGTGGATCTTTGGTAGGATATAAAATTGTCTTGTTTGAGCACTGAGCTTAGCTGTTAAATATTTCAATTGTTTTTTGGTAATGTGACCTTCGTTGAGGAGAAATTTTAAGATCTTATTGAATTTTTCGATATTACTAGGCCAAATAAGTGAATCTATTTTCTTATAATGTTTAGTATTGCTGAGTTGTCTCATGGCTTCCTTTATATAATTATCCCGAGATAGAACAACTACCGACCCACCTTTGTCGGCTGGTTTAATTACTAATTTCTTATTTTTTCGAAGTTTCGTGAGGGCTCTCCGTTCACCAGCTGTTAAATTGTCTTTATCGGAGAGTATGTTCATGCTGAACACCTTTTGGATGATTCGTTTGCTAGCCTCAATAATTTCGGGATCTACTTCACTATCTGGAGGTGACCAACCAGATGATTCTGTAAAAGGAAGTTTCCGACCGCTGGAGTTTCTAAAGCGGTCTGCTAATTTCATTTGCCTAAGAAAATTACAGTTGTATGATGGTAAATTTGTTTGGTTATCAGTTTTAGGCTTTGGTGCTGGTACAAAAGTTAAACCGCGATCTAAAAGAGATTTCTCTTGGGTTGTTAGGTCATTGGTGCCAGACAGGTTAACCACATTAGTTCCTAATCCCACATCTGTTAGGCGGCTGTTACCTTTGCCTTTACTTAGTTTAAATTTAGGTGGTTCAACCAGTGATCGTACATAATATTGGCGGTTCTCGTGGTCCAATGGATTAAATCCTGAGCAACATCAAACTTCGCGTCCTCAATTTTTGGTATCACGTTAACGTCCTTCACTTTCCGAATGGTTTCGTTGATGATGCTCAGGGTTCTCCTCTCAGCCTGAGGGAGTTTTTGCGAAAAGTTTAGTTCAGCGAAATAAATTTTTGCTGATCTAAACTTGACCCTGATATCGCTAAGCATATTCCGCAACTGCTTAACTACGAGATCAGAATTATCGTTTCGAGAATTCACGCCAATATTTAATAATATTTTTTGGGGACTGGACTGGCCCCTGTGCCCTTTAAACATAGAGCGCAGATGATTGAATTTGGCGCCGGGGTAACACTCCACCTGGATGTCCGGATGGGGATTTCGATCAATGCGTCCTAAATTTGAACTTCCAATCATAAGGATGTTTTTACAAACATCGGGGAAGCGCCAATTCCTTTTGTCAAAATTAACTCCGCTTTTATGCCGAAACTGGGAGAATTTAGAATCAAATGAGCGGCCCGAGTTGCGGCTCGGTGATTTGACTTTCTCTGAGTACGATATACCTGGTTGAACCACACTAGAGGCAGGAGAAGGGGGAGAAGAAACAGAAGCAGGAGAGGAAACAGAAGTAGGAGAAGAAACAGAAGGAGAAGAAGAAACAGAAGGAGGAGGAGGAGTTCTAGTAAGAGCACTAGGAGAACCAGAGAAGAAAGGCTGAGGAGGAGTAGGAGGTAGAGGAGCAAGACGAGGCGAGACAGCGTTACTCAATTTGCGAGCATCTTCAGTCACAATATGGACCGGAGATGTTTGCAAATTGAGGCGCTTACTCTGAGAGAAAGAAGAAGTAGAAGGAAAAGAAGAGGGAGAAGTGCTTTGCCTTGATCTTTTCTTATTTTGCTTTTCGCGTTGGGGTAGAGGGACAACACGGGCCGGAGTTTGCTTGCTCCCTCCCGTATTGTTCCTTACTCCAGATGCTGGGCGAAGTTCCGAAATGTAAGACTCATAAGCCGAAATCGTCTTATCTGTCAACTTATTTTTAAAGTTCTTTTTAGCCCAGATCAAGGCACGCGCCGAAGCGCTGTTGAAGTCTATTTTTTCGAGTCCAGGAGGTGGTCGCATAGCCAAAGTTATCTTAGACTTCAACTGGTTTAAATTCATCTTATAATGCTCAACTAAAGCATTTAACGTTTGATTGGCCCATCCCACACTAATCTGTCGAAAAACAGAAAAAATGTGTGGGGTGGGAAGAGCTGGCTTTAGAAAGCCACCTAACTCATCTACTTTCTTCTCAAGCTGTTTCGGGAAATCCCGATTTGCCAAATGGTGCTCTAATAGCCCAATGTGGTGCAAACATTGAAGCACCTGAAACAGAGCCTTGACCAGCCTAGAATAAGCCTGGAACGATTGTTCCTGGCCAGTTCCGGACTGGGCAACTCTCTGCTTCTGATGCCTCTGTCCTTTTCTTGCCATTGTTAAAGAAAGTAGCTGAATTAAGTATAAATAAAATATAAAGTGATGAAATAAATAGAATTGGAAAATTAGATATTACCTATTAAAGAAGATACCTGGATTGGTTGCAGTCTTCAGCAAAGGTAGAAAATAATCCGTCTGTCTCGACGCGTTTCGCTTGGTTTGGCTTTTTCAAAGAGACTTTGAGGAAAATGAATCCAACTTTGGGAGGGCATGCATTGGTATATATCCAAATGTGGGCTGGGGGTGTTTTTCACAGCTCAGTACATAATTCAACTCAGTAACAAGCTGACAAATGTCACTCATCTAATTAATTCTTTTCAATCTGAGATGTCCCAAGTTTGTTTTTCACAACTCAGTTTGTGTGGTCCAAACAAATTAGATGAAGCCCTATTGATTGGCTTCCATTGAATTTTAATCAGTCAGTGAGTGGTTTGCTTTACTGACCCCATGAAGCCCCATTGGTTGGCTTTGATTTAAGTAAAACCAATCGGGAGCGGTTTGCTTTACTGGCTTCAGAAGTATGTGAAAATAATATGAAAAAATGGTTTGATAAAATATATTGAGACTAAAGAAATAAATGAAAAAATAACGCCAAAGATCATGATGCCTCACGAATGTTATCAGTTGGAATGAATATCCCCCGACGGAGGTTTATGACGGAAAATATTTTACACCACGTAGAAATTGTGTTTTTTACCTTGTGAACCTCTACATTGTGTGAAAGGTATGAAAAATTAAAAATAAAAATAAAAATAATAATTTAAATAAATGAATCAACCAAATAAGTAAATAAGTAAATAAATAAATAAATAAATAAATAAATAAATAAATAAATAAATAAACATTACTAAAAAATAAAAAATAAATAATAAATAAAAAATAAAAAATAATCAATAAATAAATATATAAATAAATAAATAATAATTTTATTTAGGAAATACATACACATGATTGAAATTGGAACCTATTTTGTTTTGGGGCATATATGAACTCTGGCACTCGCCTGTGTGTGTTTGAGGTTAAAAAATCGCACTGGCACAGACATTTCCTACTGAAACGTTTTTTTCTTTTAATATGCCGCTGAAAAATTGTTTTCATTTACTGAACCCTGATGGGTTTCAAACGTAACAAAAAAGTACATAAAATTGATTTAAACTAAGTGATGAGCTTAGGAACTGGTTAAACTGACTGGCAATAGTTGATGTTATTCATTGATGGGCTCTAATTTAGTCCTTACAAGGATGTTACGCAAGCTTTTGTTTTTCTTATAGGCGATGACAGGTTGAAGATTCAAAGGTTCATTTAATTTAGCATTGGTAAAATTGAATTCATCTTTTAACATTTTTGCTATTTCGATATTCATTCTGTTGTACGTTAAAGTGAAAGGAATGATGGACCTCCTTTCGCATTCGCCCTCTGATATGTTCATACCAAATGGCCAGAGGGTTTGAAGCGTATTGATCCAAAAAGCTTCACGTTTTTTTCTAAATTCATCCGTTTCTTCTAATGTGTCTTTAATTGGTGGTTGTTCAATAGGGTGGATTTCGAAATCGTCCAAAGAATGGCCAGGAAGGTTAAAATGTTGTGCTACTGGGGCATCAGCATTATGTTTTATATCCTGTTTGTGTCTAGTAGCACGTTCTCGAAAAGGATTTTGACTTTGACCAACATACTGTTTCCGACATCGCTTACAAGTGATAAGGTAAATAATGTTTGGTGAATCACAATGGAGGGGGTTACGGATCTGATAATGATTTTTCGTTTGTTCGGAGGAAAATTCCTCTTTCTGATCAGGCATAAAAGTATGCAGTCTACAACGAGGCTTTTTGCAATTAAATACCGCGCCACTACTATTTTGCAACGGTCTGTTGTGTTCAATCTTCAGTGGTTCGAAATCGGTAGTTTCAGCTGGACTTTCGAGCTTTTTCAGGGTTTGGGATTTCGGGCTACGCAGAAGGCGCAGCGAGTACCCTCTCGATCTGAGGGCGCCAAATAGGGTGGAACAAGCCTCATTGAAATTTACCTTATCACTTGAATTGCGGTGGAAACGAATGAGTTGTGATTTGATGATACCTTTAAATGTATGTTGAGGATGAAATGATTTTGTGTGCAACAATTGATGTGAATCAGTTGGTTTAAAATACACTTTATAATCTAAATGACCGGACGCCTGAAATTGCTTGCCTTTATACACGGTCACATCGAGAAAATCAACAGAATTTTCACTGATAGTAGCTTTCAATTTAATATTTGGATCGTGATTGTTCAAAATTTCTAAAAATTCATCAAAATCTTCTTTTGAATGTTCCCAAATAATAAAAATGTCATCTAAATACCTGAGATATACGAGAGGATGCTTTGCACATTTGCTTAAGGCATTTTCCTCCCATTCCGCTACATAAATGCTTGCAAAATTAGGACTGAATCTTTTACCCATACGACAACCCATTATTTGTAGAAAATATTCTCCATTGAATTGAAAGTCATTACCTTTTAAGCTCAGCTCTAAAAGATCCAAAATTTGTTCATCCGGGCGTTTCGCATCCGGATATTTTTCAAATGCATTTTTAACTGATTTAACACCTTTATCAATATCAATGTTCGTATACATACTGTCGATATCCAAAGTAGCCAGAATTGCATTTTTCGATATTTTCAATTTCGAAATTTTTGACAGGAAATCCTGTGTATTTTTTAGATAGCTCGGATGTCTATTTGCTATAGGTTTCAGATGATAATCAATTAATTCCGAGATCGCATAAGATTCCGAATTACAATCTGATACAATTGGCCTCCCGGGTGGAGTTAAGTCATCCGTCCATGAAGAACGGTCCTTGTGGATCTTTGGCAGGATATAAAATTGTCTTGTTTGAGCACTGAGCTTAGCTGTTAAATATTTCAATTGTTTTTTGCTAATGTGACCTTCGTCGAGGAGAAATTTTAAGATCTTATTGAATTTTTCGATATTACTAGGCCAAATAAGTGAATCTATTTTCTTATAATGTTTAGTATTGCTGAGTTGTCTCATGGCTTCCTTTATATAATTATCCCGAGATAGAACAACTACCGACCCACCTTTGTCGGCTGGTTTAATTACTAATTTCTTATTTTTTCGAAGTTTCGTGAGGGCTCTCCGTTCACCAGCTGTTAAATTGTCTTTATCGGAGAGTATGTTCATGCTGAACACCTTTTGGATGATTCGTTTGCTAGCCTCAATAATTTCGGGATCTACTTCACTATCTGGAGGTGACCAACCAGATGATTCTGTAAAAGGAAGTTTCCGACCGCTGGAGTTTCTAAAGCGGTCTGCTAATTTCATTTGCCTAAGAAAATTACAGTTGTATGATGGTAAATTTGTTTGGTTATCAGTTTTAGGCTTTGGTGCTGGTACAAAAGTTAAACCGCGATCTAAAAGAGATTTCTCTTGGGTTGTTAGGTCATTGGTGCCAGACAGGTTAACCACATTAGTTCCTAATCCCACATCTGTTAGGCGGCTGTTACCTTTGCCTTTACTTAGTTTAAATTTAGGTGGTTCAACCAGTGATCGTACATAATATTGGCGGTTCTCGTGGTCCAATGGATTAAATCCTGAGCAACATCAAACTTCGCGTCCTCATTTTTTGGTATCACGTTAACGTCCTTCACTTTCCGAATGGTTTCGTTGATGATGCTCAGGGTTCTCCTCTCAGCCTGAGGGAGTTTTTGCGAAAAGTTTAGTTCAGCGAAATAAATTTTTGCTGATCTAAACTTGACCCTGATATCGCTAAGCATATTCCGCAACTGCTTAACTACGAGATCAGAATTATCGTTTCGAGAATTCACGCCAATATTTAATAATATTTTTTGGGGACTGGACTGGCCCCTGTGCCCTATAAACATAGAGCGCAGATGATTGAATTTGGCGCCGGGGTAACACTCCACCTGGATGTCCGGATGGGGATTTCGATCAATGCGTCCTAAATTTGAACTTCCAATCATAAGGATGTTTTTACAAACATCGGGGAGGCGCCAATTCCTTTTGTCAAAATTAACTCCGCTTTTATGCCGAAACTGGGAGAATTTAGAATCAAATGAGCGGCCCGAGTTGCGGCTCGGTGATTTGACTTTCTCTGAGTACGATATACCTGGTTGAACCACACTAGAGGCAGGAGAAGGGGGAGAAGAAACAGAAGCAGGAGAGGAAACAGAAGTAGGAGAAGAAACAGAAGGAGAAGAAGAAACAGAAGGAGGAGGAGGAGTTCTAGTAAGAGCACTAGGAGAACCAGAGAAGAAAGGCTGAGGAGGAGTAGGAGGTAGAGGAGCAAGACGAGGCGAGACAGCGTTACTCAATTTGCGAGCATCTTCAGTCACAATATGGACCGGAGATGTTTGCAAATTGAGGCGCTTACTCTGAGAGAAAGAAGAAGTAGAAGGAAAAGAAGAGGGAGAAGTGCTTTGCCTTGATCTTTTCTTATTTTGCTTTTCACGTTGGGGTAGAGGGACAACACGGGCCGGAGTTTGCTTGCTCCCTCCCGTATTGTTCCTTACTCCAGACGCTGGGCGAAGTTCCGAAATGTAAGACTCATAAGCCGAAATCGTCTTATCTGTCAACTTATTTTTAAAGTTCTTTTTAGCCCAGATCAAGGCACGCGCCGAAGCGCTGTTGAAGTCTATTTTTTCGAGTCCAGGAGGTGGTCGCATAGCCAAAGTTATCTTAGACTTCAACTGGTTTAAATTCATCTTATAATGCTCAACTAAAGCATTTAACGTTTGATTGGCCCATCCCACACTAATCTGTCGAAAAACAGAAAAAATGTGTGGGGTGGGAAGAGCTGGCTTTAGAAAGCCACCTAACTCATCTACTTTCTTCTCAAGCTGTTTCGGGAAATCCCGATTTGCCAAATGGTGCTCTAATAGCCCAATGTGGTGCAAACATTGAAGCACCTGAAACAGAGCCTTGACCAGCCTAGAATAAGCCTGGAACGATTGTTCCTGGCCAGTTCCGGACTGGGCAACTCTCTGCTTCTGATGCCTCTGTCCTTTTCTTGCCATTGTTAAAGAAAGTAGCTGAATTAAGTATAAATAAAATATAAAGTGATGAAATAAATAGAATTGGAAAATTAGATATTACCTATTAAAGAAGATACCTGGATTGGTTGCAGTCTTCAGCAAAGGTAGAAAATAATCCGTCTGTCTCGACGCGTTTCGCTTGGTTTGGCTTTTTCAAAGAGACTTTGAGGAAAATGAATCCAACTTTGAATAAATGAATGAATGAAAGGTTTTAGCGCGCCGAAGGCGCGCAGGGACGATGTGGGATTTACAAATCCCTTGCGACCCGGTTAACCTTATTTTTTTCCTTGGATCACACAGGCCTAGCTTTCCTATTGCCCAAAATGGAGTCTGAGGGGGTTATGCACGCGGTTAGAATACCCGGCAGTTTAAGCTGGAGTGTTAGATGGTCAATACTCAATCCCCCAACGCCTTTAAAACTATTAGAGAGCGAGCTCTGTTCGGTTCCAGTTCGGCGATGGTAGAGGTTTGAGTCCCACCATGGTGGCGAGCCAGAATGTAATGTTGTGCGATGGCAAGTTTAAGGGAAGAAGAGAAAAGAAAACCAAACAGCAACGCCGGTTTGGTAGCGGCCCCGGTATATGACCATAGCGGTTACAAAAAAGAAGTGGAGAAAGCTCCAACAGTTTAGTTTTAAGAAACCGGGAGTCATCCATCAAGCCTTCTGGGAGATAGGATGCCGTATGTGATTTTGAGGTATCTGGTTATCCTTCGGGAATCCCAAATGACCTCCTCCACCCCACCCCAACCCCCCCCCCCCCCCCAAAAAAAAAAAAAAAAAAAAATCACTGACACACACCCTCAAGCCCTTAAAAGGGCTGTTAAATCTTTATTCAAATGTTTATTTATATCAAATGTACACTCGTTCCCAGCCAGACAAGCTTGTTTCAATCCTTGCCTAGCGTTTGGTGGTTTCTTGTATATGTTGCAGAAAGGTAGGTTGCACCAATTCCTCCTACGCTTTGTCTACCATTTCCATGCGTCTTCTTGATAAGAGTGTTGCAAGAAAATTTGAGAATGTTCAGTTAGAAAAGTAAAAGGTAGAGAGAAAGATAGGTATCCGCTATTGTATATTGTGCCTGCTGTGTGATTGGTGCTATGGATGGGGTAAGGGGTGTGTTTCTTCGGAGTCCACTCCCAACACGCAGAGTTGCGAGGCAATCCTCACAGACTCAATCCTAAAGACCTCAATGAGTAGCGAGGCAATCCTCACTGACTCCACGCAGTTTAATTCTATTGAGTAATTTTAATTTACTGTGGATTATTTTGTTTTTCTGTTTAGGGTTCGGTGTTCGTTCAGCTTCACCATTGATTCACTATCCTGGAGTATGTGGAGGGTTTTGTTATATAGATCTTATTAAACGCGTTTCAATCGCGCTTCAGCAGAGTTGCGAGGCAGTCCTCACAGACTCTATCCTAAAGTTCCCAATGAGTAGCGAGGCAATCCTCACTGACTCCACGCGATTTAGTTATATTGTATAATTTTTATTTTATTTTATTATTTTTTTTTTTTTTTTTTTTTGTTTTTCTGTTAAGGGATCGGTGTTCGTTCAACTCAACCATTAATTCACTATCTTGGAGTCTGTTGAGGGTTTTGGTTTGTAGGTCTTTTAATCGCGTATCAATAGTTTCTATTTTTGCTAGCTCGTGAAGTTCCTTTATCGGTGTCCATTTCGGTTTGCATAGTGCCACTCGCAGGGCATAATTTTGAACCCTCTGTAGCTTCTGAATGTTGGTTTTGCTTAGGTCGCTTGTTATTATGGCACCGTATTCTAGTACCGGACGTATAAATGTTTTGTAGAGCTTGAGAAGCACATCTTTGTTTGCTCCCCAATTTCTACCTCTGATCATCTTCAGAAAATTGATACGTTTAGTAGCTCTAACCGTAATGGAGTTTACGTGACTGTTTAGACTGAGATTGCTATCTAGGATAAATCCCAAAAATTTGGCCTCTTTGTTTGCTTCTAGTTTGTGATCGTATAACTGGAGATCGATACTCGGGACTGGTTTTTTCCTTTGCTTTTTGAAGAACGTAACTTTTTGAGTTTTGGCGGCATTGAGTTTGATGCGCCACAGGGCACACCAGCTTTCAAGATCGCGAATGGTATCCTGCAGACGATTTTTAATTATGTTTCTGGACTTGCTGGCTGTCCAAATGCCTTTGTCATCTGAGAACTGCGATAGTTCAACAAAGTTTTTCCCTACTTTTTCTATATCATTCACATATATTATGAAAAGAAGCGGACTTAGAACCGACCCTTGTGGTGTTCCCGCTTCGAGTATTACTTCCTCTGACACCTCGCGATTAACCCTCACCTTGATTTTTCGGTCAGTTAGAAATGATGATATGATCCTTAGAATTTTAGTGGGTAATCCCATTTTCGCTAGTTTATATCTCACGCCATTGTGCCATACCGAGTCGAACGCTTTTTCTACATCCAACTTTGGGAGGGCATGCATTGGTATATATCCAAATGTGGGCTGGGGGTGTTTTTCACAGCTCAGTACATAATTCAACTCAGTAACAAGCTGACAAATGTCACTCATCTAATTAATTCTTTTCAATCTGAGATGTCCCAAGTTTGTTTTTCACAACTCAGTTTGTGTGGTCCAAACAAATTAGATGAAGCCCTATTGATTGGCTTCCATTGAATTTTAATCAGTCAGTGAGTGGTTTGCTTTACTGACCCCATGAAGCCCCATTGGTTGGCTTTGATTTAAGTAAAACCAATCGGGAGCGGTTTGCTTTACTGGCTTCAGAAGTATGTGAAAATAATATGAAAAAATGGTTTGATAAAATATATTGAGACTAAAGAAATAAATGAAAAAATAACGCCAAAGATCATGATGCCTCACGAATGTTATCAGTTGGAATGAATATCCCCCGACGGAGGTTTATGACGGAAAATATTTTACACCACGTAGAAATTGTGTTTTTTACCTTGTGAACCTCTACATTGTGTGAAAGGTATGAAAAATTAAAAATAAAAATAAAAATAATAATTTAAATAAATGAATCAACCAAATAAGTAAATAAGTAAATAAATAAATAAATAAATAAATAAATAAATAAACATTACTAAAAAATAAAAAATAAATAATAAATAAAAAATAAAAAATAATCAATAAATAAATATATAAATAAATAAATAATAATTTTATTTAGGAAATACATACACATGATTGAAATTGGAACCTATTTTGTTTTGGGGCATATATGAACTCTGGCACTCGCCTGTGTGTGTTTGAGGTTAAAAAATCGCACTGGCACAGACATTTCCTACTGAAACGTTTTTTTCTTTTAATATGCCGCTGAAAAATTGTTTTCATTTACTGAACCCTGATGGGTTTCAAACGTAACAAAAAAGTACATAAAATTGATTTAAACTAAGTGATGAGCTTAGGAACTGGTTAAACTGACTGGCAATAATTGATGTTATTCATTGATGGGCTCTAATTTAGTCCTTACAAGGATGTTACGCAAGCTTTTGTTTTTCTTATAGGCGATGACAGGTCGAAGATTCAAAGGTTCATTTAATTTAGCATTGGTAAAATTGAATTCATCTTTTAACATTTTTGCTATTTCAATATTCATTCTGTTGTACGTTAAAGTGAAAGGAATGATGGACCTCCTTTCGCATTCGCCCTCTGATATGTTCATACCAAAAGGCCAGAGGGTTTGAAGCGTATTGATCCAAAAAGCTTCACGTTTTTTTCTAAATTCATCCGTTTCTTCTAATGTGTCTTTAATTGGTGGTTGTTCAATAGGGTGGATTTCGAAATCGTCCAAAGAATGGCCAGGAAGGTTAAAATGTTGTGCTACTGGGGCATCAGCATTATGTTTTATATCCTGTTTGTGTCTAGTAGCACGTTCTCGAAAAGGATTTTGACTTTGACCAACATACTGTTTCCGACATCGCTTACAAGTGATAAGGTAAATAATGTTTGGTGAATCACAATGGAGGGGGTTACGGATCTGATAATGATTTTTCGTTTGTTCGGAGGAAAATTCCTCTTTCTGATCAGGCATAAAAGTATGCAGTCTACAACGAGGCTTTTTGCAATTAAATACCGCGCCACTACTATTTTGCAACGGTCTGTTGTGTTCAATCTTCAGTGGTTCGAAATCGGTAGTTTCAGCTGGACTTTCGAGCTTTTTCAGGGTTTGGGATTTCAGGCTACGCAGAAGGCGCAGCGAGTACCCTCTCGATCTGAGGGCGCCAAATAGGGTGGAACAAGCCTCATTGAAATTTACCTTATCACTTGAATTGCGGTGGAAACGAATGAGTTGTGATTTGATGATACCTTTAAATGTATGTTGAGGATGAAATGATTTTGTGTGCAACAATTGATGTGAATCAGTTGGTTTAAAATACACTTTATAATCTAAATGACCGGACGCCTGAAATTGCTTGCCTTTATACATGGTCACATCGAGAAAATCAACAGAATTTTCACTGATAGTAGCTTTCAATTTAATATTTGGATCGTGATTATTCAAAATTTCTAAAAATTCATCAAAATCTTCTTTTGAATGTTCCCAAATAATAAAAATGTCATCTAAATACCTGAGATATACGAGAGGATGCTTTGCACATTTGCTTAAGGCATTTTCCTCCCATTCCGCTACATAAATGCTTGCAAAATTAGGACTGAATCTTTTGCCCATAGGACAACCCATTATTTGTAGAAAATATTCTCCATTGAATTGAAAGTCATTACCTTTTAAGCTCAGCTCTAAAAGATCCAAAATTTGTTCATCCGGGCGTTTCGCATCCGGATATTTTTCAAATGCATTTTTAACTGATTTAACACCTTTATCAATATCAATGTTCGTATACATACTGTCGATATCCAAAGTAGCCAGAATTGCATTTTTCGATATTTTCAATTTCGAAATTTTTGACAGGAAATCCTGTGTATTTTTTAGATAGCTCGGATGTCTATTTGCTATAGGTTTCAGATGATAATCAATTAATTCCGAGATCGCATAAGATTCCGAATTACAATCTGATACAATTGGCCTCCCGGGTGGAGTTAAGTCATCCGTCCATGAAGAACGGTCCTTGTGGATCTTTGGCAGGATATAAAATTGTCTTGTTTGAGCACTGAGCTTAGCTGTTAAATATTTCAATTGTTTTTTGGTAATGTGACCTTCGTCGAGGAGAAATTTTAAGATCTTATTGAATTTTTCGATATTACTAGGCCAAATAAGTGAATCTATTTTCTTATAATGTTTAGTATTGCTGAGTTGTCTCATGGCTTCCTTTATATAATTATCCCGAGATAGAACAACTACCGACCCACCTTTGTCGGCTGGTTTAATTACTAATTTCTTATTTTTTCGAAGTTTCGTGAGGGCTCTCCGTTCACCAGCTGTTAAATTGTCTTTATCGGAGAGTATGTTCATGCTGAACACCTTTTGGATGATTCGTTTGCTAGCCTCAATAATTTCGGGATCTACTTCACTATCTGGAGGTGACCAACCAGATGATTCTGTAAAAGGAAGTTTCCGACCGCTGGAGTTTCTAAAGCGGTCTGCTAATTTCATTTGCCTAAGAAAATTACAGTTGTATGATGGTAAATTTGTTTGGTTATCAGTTTTAGGCTTTGGTGCAGGTACAAAAGTTAAACCGCGATCTAAAAGAGATTTCTCTTGGGTTGTTAGGTCATTGGTGCCAGACAGGTTAACCACATTAGTTCCTAATCCCACATCTGTTAGGCGGTTGTTACCTTTGCCTTACCGAGGTACAAAAGACAAAAGAAACCCTTTACCTCGGTTGTTTTCCCAGAACTGTACCGGCAAAACGAGGTTGAAACCGTTAGTACACACAAAGGACAAACAATGGGGTACCTCGGTATGTAGGGTAGACAAGACTCTGTGTGTGTGTGTGTGGGTTTGTCTTACCAACTTGACGAGGTAACTAGACAAAAGAGTTTGCGTGTTTCGCCTTACCGAGGTACAAAAGACAAAAGAAACCCTTTACCTCGGTTGTTTTCCCAGAACTGTACCGGCAAAACGAGGTAGAAACCGTTAGTCCACACAAAGGACAAACAATGGGGTACCTCGGTATGTAGGGAAGACAAGACTGTGTGTGTGTGTGTGTGTGTGTGTGGGTTTGTCTTACCAACTTGACGAGGTAACTAGACAAAAGAGTTTGCGTGTTTCGCCTTACCGAGGTACAAAAGACAAAAGAAACCCTTTACCTCGGTTGTTTTCCCAGAACTGTACCGGCAAAACGAGGTAGAAACCGTTAGTACACACAAAGGACAAACAATGGGGTACCTCAGTATGTAGGGAAGACAAGACTCTGTGTGTGTGTGTGTGTGTGTGTGTGTGTGTGTGTGTGTGTGTGTGTGTGTGTGTGTGTGTGTGTGTGTGTGTGTTTGTGCGTTTGTCTTACCAACTTGACGAGATAACTAGACAAAAGAGTTTGCGTGTTTCGCCTTACCGAGGTACAATAGACAAAAGAAACCCTTTACCTCGGTTGTTTTCCCAGAACTGTACCGGCAAAACGAGGTTGAAACCGTTAGTCCACACAAAGGACAAACAATGGGGTACCTCGGTATGTAGGGTAGACAAGACTGTGTGTGTGTGTGTGTGTGTGTGTGTGTGTGTGTGTGTGTGTGTGTGTGTGTGTGTGTGTGTGTGTGTGTGTGTGTGTGTGTGTGTGTGTGTGTGTGTGTTTGTGGTTAAAAAATCGCACTGGCACAGACATTTCCTACAGAAACGTTTTTTTCTTTTAATATGCCGCCGAAAAATTGTTTTCATTTACTGAACCCTGATTGGTTTCAAACATGACAAAAAAGTACATAAAATTGATTTAAACTAAGTGATGAGCTTAGGAACTGGTTAAACTGACTGGCAAAAATTTATGTTATTCATCGATGGGCTCTAATTTAGTCCTTACAAGGATGTTACGCAAGCTTTTGTTTTTCTTATAGGCGATGACAGGTCGAAGATTCAAAGGTTCATTTAATTTAGCATTGGTAAAATTGAATTCATCTTTTAACATTTTTGCTATTTCGATATTCATTCTGTTGTATGTTAAAGTGAAAGGAATGATGGACCTCCTTTCGCATTCGCCCTCTGATATGTTCATACCAAATGGCCAGAGGGTTTGAAGCGTATTGATCCAAAAAGCTTCACGTTTTTTTCTAAATTCATCCGTTTCTTCTAATGTGTCTTTAATTGGTGGTTGTTCAATAGGATGGATTTCGAAATCGTCCAAAGAATGGCCAGGAAGGTTAAAATGTTGTGCTACTGGGGCATCAGCATTATGTTTTATATCCTGTTTGTGTCTAGTAGCACGTTCTCGGAAAGGATTTTGACTTTGACCAACATACTGTTTCCGACATCGCTTACAAGTGATAAGGTAAATAATGTTTGGTGAATCACAATGGAGGGGGTTACGGATCTGATAATGATTTTTCGTTTGTTCAGAGGAAAATTCCCCTTTCTGATCAGGCATAAAAGTATGCAGTCTACAACGAGGCTTTTTGCAATTAAATACCGCGCCACTACCATTTTGCAACGGTCTGTTGTGTTCAATCTTCAGTGGTTCGAAATCGGTAGTTTCAGCTGGACTTTCGAGCTTTTTCAGGGTTTGGGATTTCAGGCTACGCAAAAGGCGCAGCGAGTACCCTCTCGATCTGAGGGCGCCAAATAGAGTAGAACAAGCCTCATTGAAATTTACCTTATCACTTGAATTGCGGTGGAAACGAATGAGCTGTGATTTGATGATACCTTTAAATGTATGTTGAGGATGAAATGATTTTGTGTGCAACAATTGATGTGAATCAGTTGGTTTAAAATACACTTTATAATCTAAATGACCGGACGCCTGAAATTGCTTGCCTTTATACACGGTCACATCGAGAAAATCAACAGAATTTTCACTGATAGTAGCTTTCAATTTAATATTTGGATCGTGATTATTCAAAATTTCTAAAAATTCATCAAAATCTTCTTTTGAATGTTCCCAAATAATAAAAATGTCATCTAAATACCTGAGATATACGAGAGGATGCTTTGCACATTTGCTTAAGGCATTTTCCTCCCATTCCGCTACATAAATGCTTGCAAAATTAGGACTGAATCTTTTGCCCATAGGACAACCCATTATTTGTAGAAAATATTCTCCATTGAATTGAAAGTCATTACCTTTTAAGCTCAGCTCTAAAAGATCCAAAATTTGTTCATCCGGGCATTTCGCATCCGGATATTTTTCAAATGCATTTTTAACTGATTTAACACCTTTATCAATGTCAATGTTCGTATACATACTGTCGATATCCAAAGTAGCCAGAATTGCATTTTTCGATATTTTCAATTTCGAAATTTTTGACAGGAAATCCTGTGTATTTTTTAGATAGCTCGGATGTCTATTTGCTATAGGTTTCAGATGATAATCAATTAATTCCGAGATCGCATAAGATTCCGAATTACAATCTGATACAATTGGCCTCCCGGGTGGAGTTAAGTCATCCGTCCATGAAGAACGGTCCTTGTGGATCTTTGGTAGGATATAAAATTGTCTTGTTTGAGCACTGAGCTTAGCTGTTAAATATTTCAATTGTTTTTTGGTAATGTGACCTTCGTTGAGGAGAAATTTTAAGATCTTATTGAATTTTTCGATATTACTAGGCCAAATAAGTGAATCTATTTTCTTATAATGTTTAGTATTGCTGAGTTGTCTCATGGCTTCCTTTATATAATTATCCCGAGATAGAACAACTACCGACCCACCTTTGTCGGCTGGTTTAATTACTAATTTCTTATTTTTTCGAAGTTTCGTGAGGGCTCTCCGTTCACCAGCTGTTAAATTGTCTTTATCGGAGAGTATGTTCATGCTGAACACCTTTTGGATGATTCGTTTGCTAGCCTCAATAATTTCGGGATCTACTTCACTATCTGGAGGTGACCAACCAGATGATTCTGTAAAAGGAAGTTTCCGACCGCTGGAGTTTCTAAAGCGGTCTGCTAATTTCATTTGCCTAAGAAAATTACAGTTGTATGATGGTAAATTTGTTTGGTTATCAGTTTTAGGCTTTGGTGCTGGTACAAAAGTTAAACCGCGATCTAAAAGAGATTTCTCTTGGGTTGTTAGGTCATTGGTGCCAGACAGGTTAACCACATTAGTTCCTAATCCCACATCTGTTAGGCGGCTGTTACCTTTGCCTTTACTTAGTTTAAATTTAGGTGGTTCAACCAGTGATCGTACATAATATTGGCGGTTCTCGTGGTCCAATGGATTAAATCCTGAGCAACATCAAACTTCGCGTCCTCAATTTCTGGTATCACGTTAACGTCCTTCACTTTCCGAATGGTTTCGTTGATGATGCTCAGGGTTCTCCTCTCAGCCTGAGGGAGTTTTTGCGAAAAGTTTAGTTCAGCGAAATAAATTTTTGCTGATCTAAACTTGACCCTGATATCGCTAAGCATATTCCGCAACTGCTTAACTACGAGATCAGAATTATCGTTTCGAGAATTCACGCCAATATTTAATAATATTTTTTGGGGACTGGACTGGCCCCTGTGCCCTTTAAACATAGAGCGCAGATGATTGAATTTGGCGCCGGGGTAACACTCCACCTGGATGTCCGGATGGGGATTTCGATCAATGCGTCCTAAATTTGAACTTCCAATCATAAGGATGTTTTTACAAACATCGGGGAGGCGCCAATTCCTTTTGTCAAAATTAACTCCGCTTTTATGCCGAAACTGGGAGAATTTAGAATCAAATGAGCGGCCCGAGTTGCGGCTCGGTGATTTGACTTTCTCTGAGTACGATATACCTGGTTGAACCACACTAGAGGCAGGAGAAGGGGGAGAAGAAACAGAAGCAGGAGAGGAAACAGAAGTAGGAGAAGAAACAGAAGGAGAAGAAGAAACAGAAGGAGGAGGAGGAGTTCTAGTAAGAGCACTAGGAGAACCAGAGAAGAAAGGCTGAGGAGGAGTAGGAGGTAGAGGAGCAAGACGAGGCGAGACAGCGTTACTCAATTTGCGAGCATCTTCAGTCACAATATGGACCGGAGATGTTTGCAAATTGAGGCGCTTACTCTGAGAGAAAGAAGAAGTAGAAGGAAAAGAAGAGGGAGAAGTGCTTTGCCTTGATCTTTTCTTATTTTGCTTTTCGCGTTGGGGTAGAGGGACAACACGGGCCGGAGTTTGCTTGCTCCCTCCCGTATTGTTCCTTACTCCAGATGCTGGGCGAAGTTCCGAAATGTAAGACTCATAAGCCGAAATCGTCTTATCTGTCAACTTATTTTTAAAGTTCTTTTTAGCCCAGATCAAGGCACGCGCCGAAGCGCTGTTGAAGTCTATTTTTTCGAGTCCAGGAGGTGGTCGCATAGCCAAAGTTATCTTAGACTTCAACTGGTTTAAATTCATCTTATAATGCTCAACTAAAGCATTTAACGTTTGATTGGCCCATCCCACACTAATCTGTCGAAAAACAGAAAAAATGTGTGGGGTGGGAAGAGCTGGCTTTAGAAAGCCACCTAACTCATCTACTTTCTTCTCAAGCTGTTTCGGGAAATCCCGATTTGCCAAATGGTGCTCTAATAGCCCAATGTGGTGCAAACATTGAAGCACCTGAAACAGAGCCTTGACCAGCCTAGAATAAGCCTGGAACGATTGTTCCTGGCCAGTTCCGGACTGGGCAACTCTCTGCTTCTGATGCCTCTGTCCTTTTCTTGCCATTGTTAAAGAAAGTAGCTGAATTAAGTATAAATAAAATATAAAGTGATGAAATAAATAGAATTGGAAAATTAGATATTACCTATTAAAGAAGATACCTGGATTGGTTGCAGTCTTCAGCAAAGGTAGAAAATAATCCGTCTGTCTCGACGCGTTTCGCTTGGTTTGGCTTTTTCAAAGAGACTTTGAGGAAAATGAATCCAACTTTGGGAGGGCATGCATTGGTATATATCCAAATGTGGGCTGGGGGTGTTTTTCACAGCTCAGTACATAATTCAACTCAGTAACAAGCTGACAAATGTCACTCATCTAATTAATTCTTTTCAATCTGAGATGTCCCAAGTTTGTTTTTCACAACTCAGTTTGTGTGGTCCAAACAAATTAGATGAAGCCCTATTGATTGGCTTCCATTGAATTTTAATCAGTCAGTGAGTGGTTTGCTTTACTGACCCCATGAAGCCCCATTGGTTGGCTTTGATTTAAGTAAAACCAATCGGGAGCGGTTTGCTTTACTGGCTTCAGAAGTATGTGAAAATAATATGAAAAAATGGTTTGATAAAATATATTGAGACTAAAGAAATAAATGAAAAAATAACGCCAAAGATCATGATGCCTCACGAATGTTATCAGTTGGAATGAATATCCCCCGACGGAGGTTTATGACGGAAAATATTTTACACCACGTAGAAATTGTGTTTTTTACCTTGTGAACCTCTACATTGTGTGAAAGGTATGAAAAATTAAAAATAAAAATAAAAATAATAATTTAAATAAATGAATCAACCAAATAAGTAAATAAGTAAATAAATAAATAAATAAATAAATAAATAAATAAATAAATAAATAAACATTACTAAAAAATAAAAAATAAATAATAAATAAAAAATAAAAAATAATCAATAAATAAATATATAAATAAATAAATAATAATTTTATTTAGGAAATACATACACATGATTGAAATTGGAACCTATTTTGTTTTGGGGCATATATGAACTCTGGCACTCGCCTGTGTGTGTTTGAGGTTAAAAAATCGCACTGGCACAGACATTTCCTACTGAAACGTTTTTTTCTTTTAATATGCCGCTGAAAAATTGTTTTCATTTACTGAACCCTGATGGGTTTCAAACGTAACAAAAAAGTACATAAAATTGATTTAAACTAAGTGATGAGCTTAGGAACTGGTTAAACTGACTGGCAATAGTTGATGTTATTCATTGATGGGCTCTAATTTAGTCCTTACAAGGATGTTACGCAAGCTTTTGTTTTTCTTATAGGCGATGACAGGTTGAAGATTCAAAGGTTCATTTAATTTAGCATTGGTAAAATTGAATTCATCTTTTAACATTTTTGCTATTTCGATATTCATTCTGTTGTACGTTAAAGTGAAAGGAATGATGGACCTCCTTTCGCATTCGCCCTCTGATATGTTCATACCAAATGGCCAGAGGGTTTGAAGCGTATTGATCCAAAAAGCTTCACGTTTTTTTCTAAATTCATCCGTTTCTTCTAATGTGTCTTTAATTGGTGGTTGTTCAATAGGGTGGATTTCGAAATCGTCCAAAGAATGGCCAGGAAGGTTAAAATGTTGTGCTACTGGGGCATCAGCATTATGTTTTATATCCTGTTTGTGTCTAGTAGCACGTTCTCGAAAAGGATTTTGACTTTGACCAACATACTGTTTCCGACATCGCTTACAAGTGATAAGGTAAATAATGTTTGGTGAATCACAATGGAGGGGGTTACGGATCTGATAATGATTTTTCGTTTGTTCGGAGGAAAATTCCTCTTTCTGATCAGGCATAAAAGTATGCAGTCTACAACGAGGCTTTTTGCAATTAAATACCGCGCCACTACTATTTTGCAACGGTCTGTTGTGTTCAATCTTCAGTGGTTCGAAATCGGTAGTTTCAGCTGGACTTTCGAGCTTTTTCAGGGTTTGGGATTTCGGGCTACGCAGAAGGCGCAGCGAGTACCCTCTCGATCTGAGGGCGCCAAATAGGGTGGAACAAGCCTCATTGAAATTTACCTTATCACTTGAATTGCGGTGGAAACGAATGAGTTGTGATTTGATGATACCTTTAAATGTATGTTGAGGATGAAATGATTTTGTGTGCAACAATTGATGTGAATCAGTTGGTTTAAAATACACTTTATAATCTAAATGACCGGACGCCTGAAATTGCTTGCCTTTATACACGGTCACATCGAGAAAATCAACAGAATTTTCACTGATAGTAGCTTTCAATTTAATATTTGGATCGTGATTGTTCAAAATTTCTAAAAATTCATCAAAATCTTCTTTTGAATGTTCCCAAATAATAAAAATGTCATCTAAATACCTGAGATATACGAGAGGATGCTTTGCACATTTGCTTAAGGCATTTTCCTCCCATTCCGCTACATAAATGCTTGCAAAATTAGGACTGAATCTTTTACCCATACGACAACCCATTATTTGTAGAAAATATTCTCCATTGAATTGAAAGTCATTACCTTTTAAGCTCAGCTCTAAAAGATCCAAAATTTGTTCATCCGGGCGTTTCGCATCCGGATATTTTTCAAATGCATTTTTAACTGATTTAACACCTTTATCAATATCAATGTTCGTATACATACTGTCGATATCCAAAGTAGCCAGAATTGCATTTTTCGATATTTTCAATTTCGAAATTTTTGACAGGAAATCCTGTGTATTTTTTAGATAGCTCGGATGTCTATTTGCTATAGGTTTCAGATGATAATCAATTAATTCCGAGATCGCATAAGATTCCGAATTACAATCTGATACAATTGGCCTCCCGGGTGGAGTTAAGTCATCCGTCCATGAAGAACGGTCCTTGTGGATCTTTGGCAGGATATAAAATTGTCTTGTTTGAGCACTGAGCTTAGCTGTTAAATATTTCAATTGTTTTTTGCTAATGTGACCTTCGTCGAGGAGAAATTTTAAGATCTTATTGAATTTTTCGATATTACTAGGCCAAATAAGTGAATCTATTTTCTTATAATGTTTAGTATTGCTGAGTTGTCTCATGGCTTCCTTTATATAATTATCCCGAGATAGAACAACTACCGACCCACCTTTGTCGGCTGGTTTAATTACTAATTTCTTATTTTTTCGAAGTTTCGTGAGGGCTCTCCGTTCACCAGCTGTTAAATTGTCTTTATCGGAGAGTATGTTCATGCTGAACACCTTTTGGATGATTCGTTTGCTAGCCTCAATAATTTCGGGATCTACTTCACTATCTGGAGGTGACCAACCAGATGATTCTGTAAAAGGAAGTTTCCGACCGCTGGAGTTTCTAAAGCGGTCTGCTAATTTCATTTGCCTAAGAAAATTACAGTTGTATGATGGTAAATTTGTTTGGTTATCAGTTTTAGGCTTTGGTGCTGGTACAAAAGTTAAACCGCGATCTAAAAGAGATTTCTCTTGGGTTGTTAGGTCATTGGTGCCAGACAGGTTAACCACATTAGTTCCTAATCCCACATCTGTTAGGCGGCTGTTACCTTTGCCTTTACTTAGTTTAAATTTAGGTGGTTCAACCAGTGATCGTACATAATATTGGCGGTTCTCGTGGTCCAATGGATTAAATCCTGAGCAACATCAAACTTCGCGTCCTCATTTTTTGGTATCACGTTAACGTCCTTCACTTTCCGAATGGTTTCGTTGATGATGCTCAGGGTTCTCCTCTCAGCCTGAGGGAGTTTTTGCGAAAAGTTTAGTTCAGCGAAATAAATTTTTGCTGATCTAAACTTGACCCTGATATCGCTAAGCATATTCCGCAACTGCTTAACTACGAGATCAGAATTATCGTTTCGAGAATTCACGCCAATATTTAATAATATTTTTTGGGGACTGGACTGGCCCCTGTGCCCTATAAACATAGAGCGCAGATGATTGAATTTGGCGCCGGGGTAACACTCCACCTGGATGTCCGGATGGGGATTTCGATCAATGCGTCCTAAATTTGAACTTCCAATCATAAGGATGTTTTTACAAACATCGGGGAGGCGCCAATTCCTTTTGTCAAAATTAACTCCGCTTTTATGCCGAAACTGGGAGAATTTAGAATCAAATGAGCGGCCCGAGTTGCGGCTCGGTGATTTGACTTTCTCTGAGTACGATATACCTGGTTGAACCACACTAGAGGCAGGAGAAGGGGGAGAAGAAACAGAAGCAGGAGAGGAAACAGAAGTAGGAGAAGAAACAGAAGGAGAAGAAGAAACAGAAGGAGGAGGAGGAGTTCTAGTAAGAGCACTAGGAGAACCAGAGAAGAAAGGCTGAGGAGGAGTAGGAGGTAGAGGAGCAAGACGAGGCGAGACAGCGTTACTCAATTTGCGAGCATCTTCAGTCACAATATGGACCGGAGATGTTTGCAAATTGAGGCGCTTACTCTGAGAGAAAGAAGAAGTAGAAGGAAAAGAAGAGGGAGAAGTGCTTTGCCTTGATCTTTTCTTATTTTGCTTTTCACGTTGGGGTAGAGGGACAACACGGGCCGGAGTTTGCTTGCTCCCTCCCGTATTGTTCCTTACTCCAGACGCTGGGCGAAGTTCCGAAATGTAAGACTCATAAGCCGAAATCGTCTTATCTGTCAACTTATTTTTAAAGTTCTTTTTAGCCCAGATCAAGGCACGCGCCGAAGCGCTGTTGAAGTCTATTTTTTCGAGTCCAGGAGGTGGTCGCATAGCCAAAGTTATCTTAGACTTCAACTGGTTTAAATTCATCTTATAATGCTCAACTAAAGCATTTAACGTTTGATTGGCCCATCCCACACTAATCTGTCGAAAAACAGAAAAAATGTGTGGGGTGGGAAGAGCTGGCTTTAGAAAGCCACCTAACTCATCTACTTTCTTCTCAAGCTGTTTCGGGAAATCCCGATTTGCCAAATGGTGCTCTAATAGCCCAATGTGGTGCAAACATTGAAGCACCTGAAACAGAGCCTTGACCAGCCTAGAATAAGCCTGGAACGATTGTTCCTGGCCAGTTCCGGACTGGGCAACTCTCTGCTTCTGATGCCTCTGTCCTTTTCTTGCCATTGTTAAAGAAAGTAGCTGAATTAAGTATAAATAAAATATAAAGTGATGAAATAAATAGAATTGGAAAATTAGATATTACCTATTAAAGAAGATACCTGGATTGGTTGCAGTCTTCAGCAAAGGTAGAAAATAATCCGTCTGTCTCGACGCGTTTCGCTTGGTTTGGCTTTTTCAAAGAGACTTTGAGGAAAATGAATCCAACTTTGAATAAATGAATGAATGAAAGGTTTTAGCGCGCCGAAGGCGCGCAGGGACGATGTGGGATTTACAAATCCCTTGCGACCCGGTTAACCTTATTTTTTTCCTTGGATCACACAGGCCTAGCTTTCCTATTGCCCAAAATGGAGTCTGAGGGGGTTATGCACGCGGTTAGAATACCCGGCAGTTTAAGCTGGAGTGTTAGATGGTCAATACTCAATCCCCCAACGCCTTTAAAACTATTAGAGAGCGAGCTCTGTTCGGTTCCAGTTCGGCGATGGTAGAGGTTTGAGTCCCACCATGGTGGCGAGCCAGAATGTAATGTTGTGCGATGGCAAGTTTAAGGGAAGAAGAGAAAAGAAAACCAAACAGCAACGCCGGTTTGGTAGCGGCCCCGGTATATGACCATAGCGGTTACAAAAAAGAAGTGGAGAAAGCTCCAACAGTTTAGTTTTAAGAAACCGGGAGTCATCCATCAAGCCTTCTGGGAGATAGGATGCCGTATGTGATTTTGAGGTATCTGGTTATCCTTCGGGAATCCCAAATGACCTCCTCCACCCCACCCCAACCCCCCCCCCCCCCCCAAAAAAAAAAAAAAAAAAAAATCACTGACACACACCCTCAAGCCCTTAAAAGGGCTGTTAAATCTTTATTCAAATGTTTATTTATATCAAATGTACACTCGTTCCCAGCCAGACAAGCTTGTTTCAATCCTTGCCTAGCGTTTGGTGGTTTCTTGTATATGTTGCAGAAAGGTAGGTTGCACCAATTCCTCCTACGCTTTGTCTACCATTTCCATGCGTCTTCTTGATAAGAGTGTTGCAAGAAAATTTGAGAATGTTCAGTTAGAAAAGTAAAAGGTAGAGAGAAAGATAGGTATCCGCTATTGTATATTGTGCCTGCTGTGTGATTGGTGCTATGGATGGGGTAAGGGGTGTGTTTCTTCGGAGTCCACTCCCAACACGCAGAGTTGCGAGGCAATCCTCACAGACTCAATCCTAAAGACCTCAATGAGTAGCGAGGCAATCCTCACTGACTCCACGCAGTTTAATTCTATTGAGTAATTTTAATTTACTGTGGATTATTTTGTTTTTCTGTTTAGGGTTCGGTGTTCGTTCAGCTTCACCATTGATTCACTATCCTGGAGTATGTGGAGGGTTTTGTTATATAGATCTTATTAAACGCGTTTCAATCGCGCTTCAGCAGAGTTGCGAGGCAGTCCTCACAGACTCTATCCTAAAGTTCCCAATGAGTAGCGAGGCAATCCTCACTGACTCCACGCGATTTAGTTATATTGTATAATTTTTATTTTATTTTATTTTTTTTTTTTTTTTTTTTTTTTGTTTTTCTGTTAAGGGATCGGTGTTCGTTCAACTCAACCATTAATTCACTATCTTGGAGTCTGTTGAGGGTTTTGGTTTGTAGGTCTTTTAATCGCGTATCAATAGTTTCTATTTTTGCTAGCTCGTGAAGTTCCTTTATCGGTGTCCATTTCGGTTTGCATAGTGCCACTCGCAGGGCATAATTTTGAACCCTCTGTAGCTTCTGAATGTTGGTTTTGCTTAGGTCGCTTGTTATTATGGCACCGTATTCTAGTACCGGACGTATAAATGTTTTGTAGAGCTTGAGAAGCACATCTTTGTTTGCTCCCCAATTTCTACCTCTGATCATCTTCAGAAAATTGATACGTTTAGTAGCTCTAACCGTAATGGAGTTTACGTGACTGTTTAGACTGAGATTGCTATCTAGGATAAATCCCAAAAATTTGGCCTCTTTGTTTGCTTCTAGTTTGTGATCGTATAACTGGAGATCGATACTCGGGACTGGTTTTTTCCTTTGCTTTTTGAAGAACGTAACTTTTTGAGTTTTGGCGGCATTGAGTTTGATGCGCCACAGGGCACACCAGCTTTCAAGATCGCGAATGGTATCCTGCAGACGATTTTTAATTATGTTTCTGGACTTGCTGGCTGTCCAAATGCCTTTGTCATCTGAGAACTGCGATAGTTCAACAAAGTTTTTCCCTACTTTTTCTATATCATTCACATATATTATGAAAAGAAGCGGACTTAGAACCGACCCTTGTGGTGTTCCCGCTTCGAGTATTACTTCCTCTGACACCTCGCGATTAACCCTCACCTTGATTTTTCGGTCAGTTAGAAATGATGATATGATCCTTAGAATTTTAGTGGGTAATCCCATTTTCGCTAGTTTATATCTCACGCCATTGTGCCATACCGAGTCGAACGCTTTTTCTACATCCAACTTTGGGAGGGCATGCATTGGTATATATCCAAATGTGGGCTGGGGGTGTTTTTCACAGCTCAGTACATAATTCAACTCAGTAACAAGCTGACAAATGTCACTCATCTAATTAATTCTTTTCAATCTGAGATGTCCCAAGTTTGTTTTTCACAACTCAGTTTGTGTGGTCCAAACAAATTAGATGAAGCCCTATTGATTGGCTTCCATTGAATTTTAATCAGTCAGTGAGTGGTTTGCTTTACTGACCCCATGAAGCCCCATTGGTTGGCTTTGATTTAAGTAAAACCAATCGGGAGCGGTTTGCTTTACTGGCTTCAGAAGTATGTGAAAATAATATGAAAAAATGGTTTGATAAAATATATTGAGACTAAAGAAATAAATGAAAAAATAACGCCAAAGATCATGATGCCTCACGAATGTTATCAGTTGGAATGAATATCCCCCGACGGAGGTTTATGACGGAAAATATTTTACACCACGTAGAAATTGTGTTTTTTACCTTGTGAACCTCTACATTGTGTGAAAGGTATGAAAAATTAAAAATAAAAATAAAAATAATAATTTAAATAAATGAATCAACCAAATAAGTAAATAAGTAAATAAATAAATAAATAAATAAATAAATAAATAAACATTACTAAAAAATAAAAAATAAATAATAAATAAAAAATAAAAAATAATCAATAAATAAATATATAAATAAATAAATAATAATTTTATTTAGGAAATACATACACATGATTGAAATTGGAACCTATTTTGTTTTGGGGCATATATGAACTCTGGCACTCGCCTGTGTGTGTTTGAGGTTAAAAAATCGCACTGGCACAGACATTTCCTACTGAAACGTTTTTTTCTTTTAATATGCCGCTGAAAAATTGTTTTCATTTACTGAACCCTGATGGGTTTCAAACGTAACAAAAAAGTACATAAAATTGATTTAAACTAAGTGATGAGCTTAGGAACTGGTTAAACTGACTGGCAATAATTGATGTTATTCATTGATGGGCTCTAATTTAGTCCTTACAAGGATGTTACGCAAGCTTTTGTTTTTCTTATAGGCGATGACAGGTCGAAGATTCAAAGGTTCATTTAATTTAGCATTGGTAAAATTGAATTCATCTTTTAACATTTTTGCTATTTCAATATTCATTCTGTTGTACGTTAAAGTGAAAGGAATGATGGACCTCCTTTCGCATTCGCCCTCTGATATGTTCATACCAAAAGGCCAGAGGGTTTGAAGCGTATTGATCCAAAAAGCTTCACGTTTTTTTCTAAATTCATCCGTTTCTTCTAATGTGTCTTTAATTGGTGGTTGTTCAATAGGGTGGATTTCGAAATCGTCCAAAGAATGGCCAGGAAGGTTAAAATGTTGTGCTACTGGGGCATCAGCATTATGTTTTATATCCTGTTTGTGTCTAGTAGCACGTTCTCGAAAAGGATTTTGACTTTGACCAACATACTGTTTCCGACATCGCTTACAAGTGATAAGGTAAATAATGTTTGGTGAATCACAATGGAGGGGGTTACGGATCTGATAATGATTTTTCGTTTGGTCGGAGGAAAATTCCTCTTTCTGATCAGGCATAAAAGTATGCAGTCTACAACGAGGCTTTTTGCAATTAAATACCGCGCCACTACTATTTTGCAACGGTCTGTTGTGTTCAATCTTCAGTGGTTCGAAATCGGTAGTTTCAGCTGGACTTTCGAGCTTTTTCAGGGTTTGGGATTTCAGGCTACGCAGAAGGCGCAGCGAGTACCCTCTCGATCTGAGGGCGCCAAATAGGGTGGAACAAGCCTCATTGAAATTTACCTTATCACTTGAATTGCGGTGGAAACGAATGAGTTGTGATTTGATGATACCTTTAAATGTATGTTGAGGATGAAATGATTTTGTGTGCAACAATTGATGTGAATCAGTTGGTTTAAAATACACTTTATAATCTAAATGACCGGACGCCTGAAATTGCTTGCCTTTATACACGGTCACATCGAGAAAATCAACAGAATTTTCACTGATAGTAGCTTTCAATTTAATATTTGGATCGTGATTATTCAAAATTTCTAAAAATTCATCAAAATCTTCTTTTGAATGTTCCCAAATAATAAAAATGTCATCTAAATACCTGAGATATACGAGAGGATGCTTTGCACATTTGCTTAAGGCATTTTCCTCCCATTCCGCTACATAAATGCTTGCAAAATTAGGACTGAATCTTTTGCCCATAGGACAACCCATTATTTGTAGAAAATATTCTCCATTGAATTGAAAGTCATTACCTTTTAAGCTCAGCTCTAAAAGATCCAAAATTTGTTCATCCGGGCGTTTCGCATCCGGATATTTTTCAAATGCATTTTTAACTGATTTAACACCTTTATCAATATCAATGTTCGTATACATACTGTCGATATCCAAAGTAGCCAGAATTGCATTTTTCGATATTTTCAATTTCGAAATTTTTGACAGGAAATCCTGTGTATTTTTTAGATAGCTCGGATGTCTATTTGCTATAGGTTTCAGATGATAATCAATTAATTCCGAGATCGCATAAGATTCCGAATTACAATCTGATACAATTGGCCTCCCGGGTGGAGTTAAGTCATCCGTCCATGAAGAACGGTCCTTGTGGATCTTTGGCAGGATATAAAATTGTCTTGTTTGAGCACTGAGCTTAGCTGTTAAATATTTCAATTGTTTTTTGGTAATGTGACCTTCGTCGAGGAGAAATTTTAAGATCTTATTGAATTTTTCGATATTACTAGGCCAAATAAGTGAATCTATTTTCTTATAATGTTTAGTATTGCTGAGTTGTCTCATGGCTTCCTTTATATAATTATCCCGAGATAGAACAACTACCGACCCACCTTTGTCGGCTGGTTTAATTACTAATTTCTTATTTTTTCGAAGTTTCGTGAGGGCTCTCCGTTCACCAGCTGTTAAATTGTCTTTATCGGAGAGTATGTTCATGCTGAACACCTTTTGGATGATTCGTTTGCTAGCCTCAATAATTTCGGGATCTACTTCACTATCTGGAGGTGACCAACCAGATGATTCTGTAAAAGGAAGTTTCCGACCGCTGGAGTTTCTAAAGCGGTCTGCTAATTTCATTTGCCTAAGAAAATTACAGTTGTATGATGGTAAATTTGTTTGGTTATCAGTTTTAGGCTTTGGTGCAGGTACAAAAGTTAAACCGCGATCTAAAAGAGATTTCTCTTGGGTTGTTAGGTCATTGGTGCCAGACAGGTTAACCACATTAGTTCCTAATCCCACATCTGTTAGGCGGTTGTTACCTTTGCCTTACCGAGGTACAAAAGACAAAAGAAACCCTTTACCTCGGTTGTTTTCCCAGAACTGTACCGGCAAAACGAGGTTGAAACCGTTAGTACACACAAAGGACAAACAATGGGGTACCTCGGTATGTAGGGTAGACAAGACTCTGTGTGTGTGTGTGTGGGTTTGTCTTACCAACTTGACGAGGTAACTAGACAAAAGAGTTTGCGTGTTTCGCCTTACCGAGGTACAAAAGACAAAAGAAACCCTTTACCTCGGTTGTTTTCCCAGAACTGTACCGGCAAAACGAGGTAGAAACCGTTAGTCCACACAAAGGACAAACAATGGGGTACCTCGGTATGTAGGGAAGACAAGACTGTGTGTGTGTGTGTGTGTGTGTGTGGGTTTGTCTTACCAACTTGACGAGGTAACTAGACAAAAGAGTTTGCGTGTTTCGCCTTACCGAGGTACAAAAGACAAAAGAAACCCTTTACCTCGGTTGTTTTCCCAGAACTGTACCGGCAAAACGAGGTAGAAACCGTTAGTACACACAAAGGACAAACAATGGGGTACCTCAGTATGTAGGGAAGACAAGACTCTGTGTGTGTGTGTGTGTGTGTGTGTGTGTGTGTGTGTGTGTGTGTGTGTGTGTGTGTGTGTGTGTGTGTGTGTGTGTGTGTTTGTGCGTTTGTCTTACCAACTTGACGAGATAACTAGACAAAAGAGTTTGCGTGTTTCGCCTTACCGAGGTACAATAGACAAAAGAAACCCTTTACCTCGGTTGTTTTCCCAGAACTGTACCGGCAAAACGAGGTTGAAACCGTTAGTCCACACAAAGGACAAACAATGGGGTACCTCGGTATGTAGGGTAGACAAGACTGTGTGTGTGTGTGTGTGTGTGTGTGTGTGTGTGTGTGTGTGTGTGTGTGTGTGTGTGTGTGTGTGTGTGTGTGTGTGTGTGTGTTTGTCTTACCAACTTGACGAGGTAACTAGACAAAAGAGTTTGCGTGTTTCGCCTTACCGAGGTATAAAAAACAAAAGAAACCCTTTACCTCGGTTGTTTTCCCAGAACTGTACCGGCAAAACGAGGTAGAAACCGTTAGTCCACACAAAGGACAAACAATGGGGTACCTCGGTATGTGGGGTAGACAAGACTGTGTGTGTGTGTGTGTGTGTGTGTGTGTATGTGTGTGTGTGTGTGTGTGTGTGTGTGTTGTGTGTGTGTGTGTGTGTGTGTGTGTGTGTATGTGTGTGTGTGTGTGTGTGTGTGTGTGTGTGTGTGTGTGTGTGTGTGTGTGTGTGTGTGTGTGTGTGTGTGTGTGTGTGTGTGTGTGTGTCCGAGCCAATAACTCAAAAACTGTTAGGGCCACAGTCATCAAACTTCACACAATTATAAAGGACCTTGGGGGGGATGTGTCACACACCATAGCCGGGTTCGTACCTTCAAGGTCAAGGTCACATTTCAAGGGCACACTGAAAATCATCAATATTCGTGTCTTAGCCATAACTCAGAAACGAACCAAAGTACAAATATTAAACTTTTTACAATTTGTTTTGTTTGATGGAGATCAAGGTCACAGATCAAGGTCATTGCCACGTAGGGGGGGGGGGGGGGGGATAGTCATCTCCGAGTGAATCTCTTGTTTTTAAATGAACATCATTTGTGATCTTCTTGATTCAGTCTATCACTGGTCATTGTTTGCCGTTTTTCTTCCGAGCGGGTAAATGTGCTACATTTCAAGTACAAAATCCGGCTGGACTCTCAATTTACAAAGAAATCCTTTCTCGCCTGACTGGAGTGGCGCCTCACCAGTGATGTAACTTTGCCACACAAAAAATAATAATGCCACTCTCCACCTTTAGATTATTTTTCGTGTGGCAAAATTACATCACTGGTGAGGCGCCACTCCGGTTAGGAAAGGCAAGAGTTAATGCGACGAAGGCTATGGTTTTCACCCTGATAATTTGCAGAGCCTAGGCCTAGATGCAAGGCCTTTTAGTTTTTTCCAGTACTCTATTTCCCAGTATTGAAGCGCAGAAACCGGGTGTCGGGTTTGGAAGGATGTCATTCACCCCAGTTCTCGTACGAATACGATTGCAGACTTCCAGGAACCACTGGTGCCTGCTATCAACAAAGTACAGTCAATGAATATATGTTTCCTGTTCTGTGTATCACAGCCGTCATTTAGACGTAAAATTTGTGTATATTTCATTCATATTTATGGAATATCTGACGAAGGAATTTCGAAGTAAACTGATTTCTATTACTATTATAGCACCTTAAACGGATCAAACAAACGCAAAACCCTGCTTCTATAGTTCTTAGGCCATTAACTGCCTTCGCCCATACAATTAAACACCAAGTACAAGTTGACCAGCCATAGGTACGAGTTGTCCAACCTTGGGTACGAGTTGTCCAATTGTGGGTACGAGTTGTCCAGCCGAAAATGGGTACGAGTCGTCCAATTTTGGGTACGACTTGACTGGTACGAGTTGCCGTGGGTACGAGTTGTCTAGAAACCTTCCTGAGTAATTACTTTAAAAACAGTATTAGAAGCATGACAGGTTTGTCGCACACATAGCTCATTTGTATGTTATCACAACAATAACACTCCCACTCACCTTGTAAAAAAATATTTGGGGTCAGAAATGTATGCAACATTATACTGTGTAGACGTGAAAGCTGTAGGAAGATTTCTGCTTTATTTCAAAATGTGGAAAATTTTAAGTGAATTCGGAGTCTAGTTTCAATTCTTTGATTTCCAACTTAAAAGTGAGTACAACCATAATAAAAACCATAATCAAATTTATTTTATATTTAAAACTATAAATACAAACAAATAATACCCTAATCTTCATCAAAATATTACCAAAAACCTAAGACGTTTCGGCCCGATTCTCGAGACGTTTCGGCCCGATTGGAGGCCGAAACATCCAGGCCGAAACGTCTCAGGCCAAAACGTCCCAAGGCCGAAACGTCATAGAACCATTTTGACAATTGGATATGAATAAGAAGAGTTTTAAAGAATATTCCAGTTACAATTTGGTGTGGACCAGACCAGACCACCCGAGATGGTACAGTCCACTGTCAAGGTAGTCCAGTCCAGTACAGTCCAGATCATTCTGATTTAAGTACCCATGCCTGGACCGGTCCAAAGTGGTTTGATCCATTCATATGTTGAATGAATTGCCCATTGTATTAAAGTTGTTAACCTATATATACTATTCAAAAAAAGTAGGGGATATCCAAACCGATGTTTGAAAATGGTATTGGACATGCTTGATTGTACAATATGTTACCAAGTTTAGAGTGGATCACGTCACCGGCCCACAAAAACTTTGTGCAGGTTTTTCGCATGAGCACCACATTAAATTTTGTGGGGTACATTTTGAAATTTTTCATCTGTACTGGACAGGCTTTTTCGGAGGTCTCACCATTCTTTTCTTGGTATAAACTTGTTCATCAATAGTTTCTGGTCGAAATGTAACTTTTGAGGTATGCGACGACTTTTACGTTTATGTGCAGTTGGCATGTTGGAAGCTGGCAACAGACAGACTGCAGTGACTCAAATTCTCAACGTCACTCAATCGGTGATTAGCAGGTTGTGGTCCGGCTACCATCAGACAGGCAATGTTGATGACATACGTCGGTCAGGTCATCCAAGGGCGACAACTGCTAACCAGGATCGTTTCATTCGAACCATAGCATTACGCAACCGCCATCAAAGTACCTCAGAAATTACACAGTAGCTGCACCGTGCGACAGATATGCGAGTCAGTGATCAGACTATCGGAAATCGCCTACACAGCTGGAATTTGTACGCTCAACGACCTCGAATCATTCCACATTGACTGAACATCACTTTCCAGCAAGGCGTAATTGGTGTGGAGCACAACAGCGCTAGGACAATAATTGGTGGAGCAACATCATGTTTTCCAATGAATCGAGGTTCACTTTCGACTTCCACTACAGGCAAAACAGAGTGTGGTGGAAGCAGAAAAACGATACCATGACGTAACAGTTAGACAGCACGATCATTTTGGTGGTGGATCAGTTATGGTGTGGAGAGGCATAACCATGACAAGCAGAACTGCATTACAAGTCATCCAAGGGCTTGTCACAGGGTAGTACTACTGTGACAACATGTTAGCAGCTCATGTGGTGCCATTTGCACGACAGCACAGCTGTCAGTTCATTTTCCAAGATAACAATGCAAGAGCACACAGGACCCGTGACGCTACAGAGTTCCTTCAGGAGCAGAACATCACTACGCTGCCCTGGCTAGCAATATGTCCAGACCTTTCACCAATCAAGCACGTCTGGGATGATATGCTTGGCAGGCACCTACGACAATGCCAACAGCCCCTACAAATGTTCAGGAACTCACTGCTGCACTGCAGGAAGAATGGAATAACATCAGTGAAGCTAATACTGGACATTTGGTGAGGAGTATGCCACGTCGGATCCACCCTTGTCTCATGAACCGAGGAGGATTTACAAGGTATTGAGGTCTTCGACTGAATGAGGTAAATTCTCTGACTGACCATCCATGTCTTCTACAGCTCAGTGCGTGGAATGTGTGCTTGTCAGGCACCCAACTATCGCTGAAATTATTCAACGGATGTCACAGTGCAATTCCTGAACTGTCTTTTTGATGAAAATGTAAATATATTTCTTCATATATCTCACTTTTATCAAATATCTCCTACTTTTTTTGAATAGTACATTAAACAAGAGGCCCCAAAGAGCCTTAATAGCTCACCGGCCAAAGTGGTTCAAAGAAGTATTTGGGGTCACATTCAGTTAAACATGGTTCATCAACACTACAAAGGAATGAAATCATGAGAGACAAATTTTATGGAACTAGGGACATGGCTTGAACAAACTTGAATCTCACCCCCGTAAGGATGCTGCATACCAAATATCAAAAACATTCAACTGCTGGATCTGAAGAAGAAGATTTTTAAAGAAAATTCCTCATTTTGAACTAAGTTATCATTCGGGCTTCCACAGTGAGCCCAAATATGAACCCAGGGACTTGGCTTGAACAAACTTGAATCTCACCCCCTAAGGATGCTGCATGCCAAATATCAAAACATTTCGACTGCTAAATCTGAAGAATATTTTTAAAGAAAAATTCCTCAAATTGTCTAAGTTATAATTCGAGCTCCCACAGGGAGCCCAAATATGGACTCAGGGACTTGGCTTTAACAAATTTGAATCTCACCCCCCCCCTAAGGATGCTACACATGTAAGAAAAAAAAAATATAATAAAAGAAATTACCATACATATGATATGTGCACACATGCCTATATATATGAGTGTATGTGTGTGTGTGTATATCTGAATGTATGAAGGCGGATTGATCGCTTCAATGTTAAATGCATTAAGTCACTTTGTTAGTGGCCTTAAATTTCTATATTGGCAAGAGAAAGAAAAATAAGTTAATCACTTCGGCTGGTCGACACACTTGGTGTTTATCAGAGTGAAATAAATCATGCGGTTCATTATTGGTAAGCGCGCACAGGTTTTCTGTGACCGAGAAGATATTGTGCATTGGTTTGTATTCCAATTCCGTGAGAATAATTTGGACTTTCAACGAGGTAAGACGTTTTGATTTTGTCTCCTCCGGGTTTTCGGATGTACTAACATCCAAAATTCCCCCCCCAGGGCCGGTCACTAGATTATACTAGATTATACAGTCTTCCGATCCTCGCCGTGGGCCGAAACATTCATTTGTTGAAGCTTTATTAATTAAGCATTTAAAATTTATTCACAATTATCCCGAGACATCTTATTTTGCTATAAGATGCCTCGGCCTAATCGATGAACATCGGCATAGGGCGAGTTTCGGTGGACCGACAGATTTGGACCCCCCCCCCCCCTCCCCCCCAAATTGGCAACCTCAGTGATTAACAATAATCTCATTTCATTGCTATGGCTCTACCCCTGGAAAAATACTTTTGATTTAAGGGGGTAGAAAAATGATAGTTGACAGATAGGCTATTACGGTGCAACAGCATATTTTCGGTGCGTTGATAGTAATTCTGGGTACGAGGGATTTAGGCTGATTCACCTTTAGTATGAAAAGGTGTGGATATTTATCATTGGTAGCCTAACCCTTCTGCCGGGGGAAGAGTGTTGGGTTGTTGGAACTTTAGATTCCAGCCTGTGATGTGCTCCCCTTCTTTAGCCAAGGGTAGTAGCAATTGTGAATATTTATAGATATATTTGGTATGTAAACTTTTCCGCCGGGGAAGAGGACTCGGATGATTGAATTGATAAGTCCGGTCTGTTAGGAAGATTGCCTAGAATTTTTTTTTTTTTTTGGTGAAAGTGCAATCTATGACGAGGTAGAAGTGTAATTTATTCTTTTTATATGAGTATAGAAGGTGCAAAGTAGCCGCTGTTGGAAAATAGATATTTGTGAGATTCTTGCGGAAATGTTAATGAAAATATCCCCGACTCCTTTTATACAATCTGGGAGAGTTTGTAAATATATAAATGGACAATATATATAGACATTCAAATTCGCCACTTGTTGTTATTCCTTTCTAGGATATAGCCCTTTCTATGAAACCCTGCTCTGATCTACGAGGCCAATAAACGCGGTTCAAAGTGGAATTGAATCTTGTCCCTTAAGATTACAGATGTGTATGACTAGTCCTTGGTTGACTTTTGCGGTGAGGCTCTCGGGGGGGAACTCATTTCATGTAAGTGAGTTCGGGCTGAAAGCATCAGTGCGAGAGGAGTGCCAAGGCGGCGTGGGACAATTTTACACAGGTCCTGGGTAATTAATTAAGGTAATCAATCTCGGTTTGGAAAGACGAACTTGTATCTAACCCCTCGACAACAAATCTGTGTCATGGCTAGACCTTGGTTGACTTTTGTGGCGAGGCTGTCGGCCAGAACTCATTTCATGTGAGTGAGTTCAGGCCGAGAGCATCGGCGCAGGGAGAGAGCAAGGCGGGGTGGATCAATTTCGTTACAGATTTTTGGCATTGCCGACAGGATAAATTTTAAATCGACTTGATTGATTGGTTGGACTGGATTAAATTTGAATTGACTTGAATGATTTGGATTGACAAGATAAATTTTAAATCAACGCGATCGATGTGGATTGACAAGAAAATTTATTATTTTATTTCGATTCTGTGGTGCTTGAGGACAGGGTTGTTATAGTGCTGCAGTTGAGTCATTGTGGTAAATTGTCATATTGGGGTGAAGCTATATTTCTTAAAGATGTCTACTGGAATTAGTCATGAGTTGGATGATTATATGTATGCCTTGGAAGCTCTGACCGCTGATATAACGGCCAGAGGTGCTAGGCCTAGGGAATTTCGGAATGTTCCCCCTACTCCTGATCCTACTCCTGGCAGAAAACTTAGTAAGGTTGATTCGACTATTTTGAAATGTCAACAGTTGAGTGATGAATTGCAGAATTCTATTGTTGAGTTATGTAATCAAACCGGAGATTACACTGAAATGATTAATACGTCTGGGGCAGTTTCGGCAGATTCCACTCCACGTCGAGCTTTTGCTGGGTGCGCGGTTGATCCGGCAAAAGCGCCCAGGGTGGTTCAAAATAATAAGATTTGGGGGGAGAAGCAGAAAGTATTGAGTTTGCCTAGAACTCAGCTTGGAGCGAGAGTTTTGCAGCTGGATGATAGTGATGGTAATCAAGCTTATCCGCGTAAGCCAACTGTTACGCCGGATACATTTAATGGAACCACCAATGTAGCTGATTGGTTATCCCATTTTGAGAAATGTGTTGGAATTAACCAGTGGTCTGAAGACCGGGCTCATCAGTTTTTAGTGGTGTTCTTGAGGGGCGCCGCCTTACAGTTTTATGAAGATTTGGACCTGGAAATTAAAGCCAGTTCACATAGAGTTATGCAGAGTTTGCGAGATCGTTTTGATCCATTTAAGGGTACTGCAATATATAGGGCCCAATTAAGATCCAGACGTAGGTCACAGCGGGAGACTTTGCCTGAGTTAGCGGGAAATATTAGGCGCTTAGTAAGAAAGGCGTATCCAGGGGTTCACCTAAATGTTAGGGATGATTTGGCGAAGGATAGCTTTATTTCGGCGCTGACGGACAATGAAGTTAGGATGCAAGTGTTGAGGGCTAAGCCTGAGACCCTTGATGCGGCAGTACGGGCTGCTTTGGATGAAGAATCATATAAAAAGGTAGAGGTACCTTCTTCGGTTAGTGTGGTTGGGGAATCGGAGGTTTCGAGCAGAATTGGTGCATTAACCCAGGTGGTGGAAAGCTTACAAGGACAGTTGAGAGAGATTCAGATTGAACAGAATAAGTTGAGGGAGGAAGTTTTCAGGCAGGGTCGAGGTCAGGACAGCAATAATTTTTATAGAGGTTCTCGTGGCCGAGGTGGTTACGGAAATAGAGGGGGTAGAAGTAGGAATAGAGGTAGAGGTAAAGGTGATTGGTCGCACAAGTCTGAGTTTGACAAACAGGATTTAAACGAATAAAGACTGGGGTAGGGGTCGAACCTCAGTCTATGAAAGGACCCTCCCATCTGAGAGTATCGGTCATAGTTATCTGACTCTTAAAGTCTTGAATAAAAATGTTAAGTTCCTATTGGATATGGGTTCGGCGGTGAGTTTAATCAGTACCAAAGTGTTACATGAGATTTTGGGTATCGAGCAGTCTCGCGTAAGAGAGGATCCTCGTAGTGTTGTTGGGGCGAATGGGCAGCTCCTTGATTTGAAAGGGATAATTGATTTGCCTGTTACTGTTGGTAAGTATGAATTAAATTTTCCCTTGAGTTTTTGAAGTAGTGCTGCCGCGGTTAAGACTTTTTTCTGACCGGTTAACCAGCGTGTTTGACCGTGGTTAACCGCATTTAAGGTACCTATATTTGTAGTGTGTTCTTGCTTCAACTGTAACTATTATATCGGGCCGGCCAATGTTATTTACATTGACCATAAATAATAATAAAGAAGTATTCTATTTAGTCGTTGTTCAATCGCCCATGTGTTTACTTCAGTGCGTGTACCAGAAATCAACAGGTTTGTGGGGCCAATATGGATGAAACCATAAAAAATACAAAATCATCAAAATAACGAAAAAATAAATAATAACACATTAAATGTTTGCCAGCAATACCTGGAGAGACGTATTTATTTATTCCATGAACTCCAATTCACTGATGTGTAATGTCCGGTTATAAATTACGCACACGTGCACCAGGTAAAGTTAGTTTCAATAGCACCAACAATGCTTAAGTGGGACAACAATTTGAAAACAATTTGCGCTGTAACCTGCGCATTTGTTGTATTTTTATTGGTTTTTCCGGAACATTCTCGCATTCCAGAAAAACCAACTTAATCACAACAACTGCGCAGGTTACGGCGCAAATGGTGCTCTGATTCTGAAACTATGAGCTTTCAGTCACAAACGTGCGTTGGATTTTCTTGACATGGATGAAGAAAGACATTGGGGTGATAAACAAACAACGAAAAACAAATAAATGCGAGTATTTTTTAAATCTTTAGTAATAATTTTCCTTTATTCTTTTATCTTATTCACCACGTGGTAACTCGTCAAAACTTACCTATTTCCGTTTCATCCCAAACTGCCCCAAATTGGCAAAACGTAACTTGCAACTAATTCTTTTTGACTGCATATATTTAAAAATGGGGGGTGCGACTTATACATGGGCTTTAGGCAAAAGGGAGGAATTCCAGGTGTGAGTTTGGGGTGCAACTCATACACGGGGGCGACTTATACATGGACATATACGGTGAGTATAGTGAATGTAAGGTTAACCGGTTAAAACATTTTCTTGACCGGTCAAAGTTTTAACCACAGGTTAACCGGTTATCCGGATAACCACGGCAGCACTATTTTGAAGGAAAATAATAATAAAATTCCTGTATTGCTGATTGAGGGATTGACAGTACCTCCCTTTTCAGAAGTTATCGTGAAGGGTCGTGTTGACGGCCCACCAACTGGACAGAGTTTGTGTAAACCTGACTCAGGGTTTATGAAAAAACATCATGGATTAATGCTGGGGCGAAGTATTGTTGATGTTAGTCAACCGGAAGTTCCTGTTAGATTAATAAATGTTTCTCAGACCCCACAAAAGTTAAAAGGTGGTGAGCCTGTGGCTGTTCTAGAGAATATTGAAATTGTAGATGAACAACCTAATGAGACCTCCCCTTCAGAGGATGGGAAGTACTCATTGTCACAAACTTTTGACCCAGAGGTGGTGTCTAGAGCTCAAGTGGAACAGGCCAATGAGTTATTAGAAAAGAACCGTGATGTATTTATCCAGTTTGAAGGTGATTTGGGCCGTACGGATATCATCCAGCATGATATATGTACGGGCGACCACCCTCCCATTAAACAGCGGGCGTATCGGCTCCCCTTTCATAAAAGGCGTGAGGTAGAACAGCAGATAGATTCTATGCTCAAGCAGGGGGTAATTCAGCCCTCTTCTAGTCCGTGGGCGGCTCCCATAGTTTTAGTTAAAAAGAAAGATGGTAGTCTTCTTTGCTTTTGCGTGGACTACCGGAAATTAAACGCCATTACAAAGAAAGATGCATACCCCTTACCCCGTATTGATGAGAGTCTAGAGGGTATGGCGGGGGCTCAGTGGTTTTCCACGTTGGATTTGGCATCGGGGTACTGGCAAATGGGCCTCACCCCTGATGCCCAGGAGAAAACGGCCTTTACTACTGGAGTTGGGCTTTACCAGTTTACGGTGCTCCCCTTTGGTCTTTGCGCGGCGCCCGGGTCCTTCGAGAGGCTCATGGAGCTCGTGCTAAGAGGGTTACACTGGAAAACATGTCTCATATATCTTGATGATGTCATTATATATGCGCGGTCATTCCAGGAGCATATTGAACGATTGCAAGAGGTTTTTAGCAGAATAAGGTCCGCAGGGTTAAAATTGAAACCCTCTAAGTGTGCGTTGTTCAGACATCAGGTTTTATATTTAGGTCAAATTGTTTCCGCATCGGGCGTGTCAACTGACCCGGAGAAAATTGCGTGTGTAAAAGATTGGCCTGTTCCTGGCCTGTTCCGACTTGTCTGAAAGATCTACGGAGTTTTGTCGGGTTATCTGCATATTATCGGAAGTTTGTACCCCATTTTTCCACTTTGGCTAGCCCTTTAACCAAGTTAACTCGTAAGAATGATGAGTTTGTCTGAGGCGAGGCCCAACAAGAAGCTTTTGATGTGTTAAAAGGCAAATTGTGTCAAAGCCCAATTTTGGCTTACCCGAATTTTGAGCATGAATTTATTTTAGACACGGATTCAAGTGATTTTGCCTCTGGCTCAGTTTTGTCTCAAATTATAGAGGGCAAGGAGCGAGTAATAGCTTATTTTAGTAAAGCCCATTCCCAGCAGGAAAAAAATTATAGTGTTACCCAGAAAGAATTATTAGCCGTAATTAAGAGTGTCAAACATTTTAGACATTTTCTTATTGGTAAGCACTTTACACTGCAAACCGACCACGGGTCGTTGCAGTGGTTATTCAATTTTAAGGAACCTGTTGGGCAGGTGGCACGTTGGCTGGAATACCTCAGTGGGTTCGATTTCACGACGGTTCATCGTCGTGGTGAACAGCATAAAAATGCAGACGCCCTGAGTAGGATTCCATCCTGTAATAAAAACGATATTAACACTGTAGAGTTTGAATGTGGAATTAAATTGACTAAGGAAAATCAGCGGGTTGATCCTGTTATTTATTTATTGATGTTTAAGGTCACATATTTATGCACAATGGCTAATCATGACCGTGACAGTTTTACGGGTGGAGGAAGCCGGAGTACCCGGAGAGAACCACCGAGCAACGACGAGCAGCTGCCAGCTCCCCAACATCGTAACTCCGCACTGCAGCACAGGCAGGGTTAGATTGGTTGAAGACATGCGTACCATCGACGTGCAGTACACCTTATTACACGGCGTCATCGTGCCCCCACATGGGCAATGGGGGTGAAGTGTCTTGCCCAAGGACACAACGCGGTTGCCGCAGGTGGGATTCGAATCGAGGACTTCTCGGCTTGCAGCCTGCACCTCTACCGACTGAGCCACCGCGCCCCCTGGTTGATCCCGTTATAAAAAAATTTCTGGAAATTAAGTTAAAAGAAGAAGAACCTAGTCTTGAAAAGTTAAAAGGAGAGCCCTCGGAACTTCAAAGGTATGTGAATCAGTGGGAACAATTTTCTGTGGAAGATGGCATTCTTTTTCAAGAATGGACACAAATAGGGGCCCCCAGTAAATTTTTGTGGGTGGTCCCAAAAGACTTAAGAAGTCAGGTGTGTAAGGAGCATCATGACTCTTTAGTGGGTGCACATTTGGGCGTCCATAAAACATATTCGAAAATTCGAGAACGTTTTTTCTGGATAGGCATTCGTCGTGACATATAACTCTGGGTACAGTCCTGTCTGAGTTGTCAGCATCGTAAACCGCCTGGCAAGGCCAGTCGAGCTCCTTTGGTAACAGATAAAGTATCGGAGCCGATGGAACAAATTGCTTTAGACATTTTAGGGCCATTACCCGAGTCCGTTCATGGTAATATTTATATATTGGTCATATCAGATTATTTTTCCAAATGGGCGGAGGCTTTTGCTATTCCAAATCAAAGGGCAAGTACAGTAGCTGATGTTGTGATTCGAGAGTGGATTAGTCGGTATGGTATGCCGAAATTTTTTTTTTTTTTGAGTTGGATCTATTTCAAGAAGTTTGTCGCTATTTTGAGATTAAGAAGACTCGTACCTCTCCATATATGCCTCAAAGTGACGGCCAAGTTGAGAGGTTTAATAGAACCTTAGCGGCTATGTTAGCCTGCTTTGTAGAAGATAATCATGGTGACTGGGAGTATTATCTTCCATTCGCCATGATGGCTTATAGAAGCGCCAAGCATGAGACTACTGGGTTCACTCCCTTTAGTATCATGTTTGGTAGAGAAATTACTTTACCTACAGAGTTAATTGCTGGTAAGATTCCTGATAGAGATTGTGCTCCCTCTCAGTATGTAAGTGATTTAGAGGGTCGTCTGGCCCACAATTTCCAATTAGTTTTGCGGAAATGTGATTCAGAAATTAAGAGAAGGAAGAAAATCTATGATAAACGAGTTTTCGGCAAACCTTTGACTGTTGGGGATAAGGTTTGGCTTTACTTACCTAGAGTAAATAAAGGCCAAACCTCAAAATTTGCGAAATTTTGGGTAGGTCCCTACATAATAAAAAGCAAACTCTCGGACGCAAATTACCTCGTGGTTCGCGTCGGGGTGGTAAACCACAAGTGGTACATTTCAACAGACTGAAGAAATGTTACACACGTATGTCAGAAGTGGTTAATTCAGATTTGGGTGCCCCCATGTGTCCCACTCCTGATGGTCCTAGTGAAAATATAGTAGACCGGTCCTCGGTGGAGAGTTCTGAGGAGGAGGAGGTGTTCCTCGATGAAGGTCCAACTAGTAGGCGTGGTCGGACCCTCCGGCGACCGCGCCGACCAGATTCTCAGGAATTTGGTTTTTTTTAATTATGTTCTTTTTTTTTTTTTCTTTTTTTTTTTGACAACCCACTTGATATTTGGGGATTGGGGTGGCAGTTTGCGTAGACCTGGGGTGTATATTTTGCGTTAAGTGCGATAGCTATTGTATAGATTTGAGTTTTGATTTAGCGCTTACAAACCGGCCTTCGATATAGAACTGCCTCCGATAGGTATTTAATGACGAATCAAAATTTCATGTTTTGTAGATATTATATGAGCTGTATAAAATGAGCTGTGTTTGGCTTGTATTGCATTATTTTAAATTGTGTCACTTCCCTGGTGTTGGGGATTGCCGCTTTTGATATGTGGTTCCAGGAAGCTGAGTTTTTGTTTTGTTTTTGTTTTAGATCGGTTGCAAGAAATGACAAATACAAGTGTGGTTGTCTCCTTTTTCTCACCCGTCAAGATCTTTCTTGAGCCCGCTGACTGGTTCATTTTTGTGATTCGGTGCACGAGAGGGTTGGGATTCGTTGTATGGGTTTTTTTTGTGCGCATGTTTGACGAGGGTGGTGTGAGTTATATGATAGGCTATGCTTCAGAATATTAGAGTTATGTAAGTTAAAGATGGTACCGTCTAAGTATAATTGGATTTTCGTAAGCGATGTGTCCGTGGTAGCAATCTAAATTAATAAACAGGTTAGCTTGGTCGAAAGAACTATCTCACGGAAAGTTATGAAGATGGAAATTTTTTTCTTTTTTTTTGTTTTTGTGTTGGCTCCCCATTACATTTACATGTAAAGATATGTATAATCTTTTTGCGGAGAGAATGTTGAAAATCAGATACTGTTCTCTGTGTCATTGTTCTCCTTCTAGCATAATGGAAATGGTTATGGGACACTCGTTTGTCAAAAGAATTGGAAGTTGGAAAAGAAGAATTCCGGCACGACTACGTTCAACAATATTCCATGGAATACCTGGAGCCAAAAGTGCATCATTTTGAGAGGATTTGGGTTGTTGATATAGAGACTGTCATGATTCAAATCGGCGAAAATAACATTGATTGTGACACTTTCAATTTAGAAGCTTTTAAAAGAGAAGTAGAGGGACTTTTAGACTCCCTTAAACGCTTTGGCGTTAACTTTATTATTTTATTGGGACTGTTTCCCCATTTGAAACCTAAGGTGTCTATCACCTTATATGAGCTGAGAAGAGCAACTGTTTGCGAGTTTTATAGCCAAGTGTAGTAGCAATTGTGAATATTTATAGATATATTTGGTTTGTAAACTCTTCCGCCGGGGAAGAGGACTCGGATGATTGAATTGATAAGTCCAGTCTGTTAGGAAGATTGCCTAGAATTTTTTTTTTTTTTTGGTGAAAGTGCAATCTATGGCGAGGTAGAAGTGTAATTTATTCTTTTTATATGAGTATTGAAGGTGCAAAGTAGCCGCTGTTGGAAAATAGATATTTGTGAGATTCTTGAGGAAATGTTAATGAAAATATCCCCGACTCCTTTTATACAATCTGGGAGAGTTTATAAATATATAAATGGACAATATATATAGACATTCAAATTCGCCACTTTTTGTTATTCCTTTCTAGGATATAGCCCTTTCTATGAAACCCTGCTCTGATCTATGAGGCCAATAAACGCGGTTCAAAGTGGAATTGAATCTTGTCCCTTAAGATTACAGATGTGTATGACTAGTCCTTGGTTGACTTTTGCGGCGAGGCTCTCGGGGGGAACTCATTTCATGTAAGTGAGTTCGGGCCGAGAGCATCGGCGCGAGAGGAGTGCCAAGGCGGCGTGGGACAATTTTACACAGGTTCTGGGTAATTAATTAAGGTAATCAATCTCAGTTTGGAAAGACGAACTTGTATCTAACCCCTCGACAACAAATCTGTGTCATGGCTAGACCTTGGTTGCGTTTTGTGGCGAGGCTGTTGGCCAGAACTCATTTCAAGTGAGTGAGTTCGGGCCGAGGGCATCGACGCAGGGGGAGAGCAAGGAGGGGGGTGGGTCAATTTCGTTACACACACCACATATCAAAACATTCCGACAGCTGGATCTGAAGAAGAAGATTTTTTAAGAAAATTCCTCATTTCGAACTAAGTTACAATTCAAGCTCCCACAGTGAGCCCAAATATGGACCTAGGGACATGGCTTAAACAAACTTGAATCTCACTCGCCTAAGGATACCAAATATTAAAACATTCTGACTGCTAGATCTGAAGAAGAAGATTTTTAAAGAAAATTCCTCATTTTGAACTAAGTTATCATTCGGGCTCCCACAGTGAGCCCAAATAAAGGACCTAGGGACATGGCTTGAACAAACTTGAATCTCACCCCCCTAAGGATGCTGCATACCAAATATCAAAACATTCTGACTGCTAGATCTGAAGAAGAAGATTTTTAAAGAAAATTCCTCATTTTGAACTAAGTTATCATTCGGGCTCCCGTAGTGAGCCCAAATATGGACCTAGGGACATGGCTTGAACAAATTTGAATCTCACCCCCTAAGGATGCTGCATACCAAATGTCAAAACATTCCAACTGCTGGATCTGAAGAAGAAGATTTTTAAAAAAAATTCCTCATTTTGAACTAAGTTATAATTTGGGCTACCGCAGTGAGCCCAAATATGAACCCAGGGACTTGGCTTGAACAAACTTGAATCTCACCCCTCTAAGCATGCTGCGTACCCAATATCAAAAGATTCTGCCTGCTGGACATTGAGAAGAAGATTTTTAAAGAAATTTGCCTGAAATGCACTATGTTCAAATTTGGGCTCCTATACTGAGCCCAAATATGAACCCAGCGGGCCGATTTGAACAAACTTGAATTCGATATACCGCACAATGTTGCATACCAAATATCAAAAGATTCTGCCCGCTGGATCTGGAGAAGAAGATTTTTTAAGAAATTTGCCTGAAATGCACTAAGTTCGAATTCGAGCTTCTATAGTGAGCCCAAATATGAATCCAGGGGGGCGATTTGTACAAACTTGAATCAGATCCACCCCACAATGTTGCATACCAAATATCAAAAGATTCTGCCTGCTGGATCTGTAGAAGAAGATTTTTTAAGAAATTTGCCTGAAATGCACTAAGTTCAAATTCGGGCTTATATTCTGAGCCCAAATGTGAATCCAGGGGGCTGATTTGAACAAACTTGAATCAGATTCACCCCACAATGTTGCATACCAAATATCAAAAGATTCTGCCTGCTACATCTTGAGAAGAAGATTTTTAAAGAAATTTGCCTGAAATGCACTAAGTTTGAATTCAGGTTCCTATACTGAGCCCAAATATAAACCCAGGGGGCCGATTTGTACAAACTTAAATCAGATCCCTCCCACAATGTTGCATACCAAATATCAAAAGATTCTGCCTGCTGGATCTGGAGAAGAAGATTTTTTAAGAAATTTGCCTGAAATGCACTAAGTTCAAATTTGGGCTTCTATACTGAGCCCAAATATAAACCCAGGGGGCCGATTTGTACAAACTTGAATCAGATCCACCCCACAATGTTGCATTCCAAATATCAAAAGATTCTGCCTGCTGGATCTGGAGAAGAAGATTTTTTAAGAAATTTGCCTGAAATGCACTAAGTTCAAATTTGGGCTTCTATACTGAGCCCAAATATAAACCCAGGGGGCTGATTTGTACAAACTTGAATCAGATCCACCCCACAATGTTGCATACCAAATATCAAAAGATTCTGCCTGCTGGATCTGGAGAAGAAGATTTTTTAAGAAATTTGCCTGAAATGCACGAAGTTCAAATTCAAGCTTCTATAGTGAGCCCAAATATGAACCTAGGGGGCCGATTTGAACAAACTTGAATCTGCCCCCCCCCCCCCCCCTCCTCCCCTCCTAGAGATGATGTATACCAAATAGGAAAGAATTCTGCCTGGTGGATCTGAAGAAGATTTTTTTGAATTTTGGAAAGAAATTCATGGGTGCTATCAGAGTTATGCCCCTTGTGGTGCCCCCTGTGGGTGCGGCAAGTTTATTTGTACAAGTTTGAATTGACATATGATGGGGAACATGCACACCAAATTTGGTTCAATTTGATCCAGTTATTTGGAAGGATTAGTCGTTGATGTAAAGTTCACAAAGGCCGCCGGACGATGCCGGACGGCAAGTGATAAGTTAAGCTCCCTTCGGTGAGCTAAAAATAAATTGACGGCATTGCACAGAGTGCATATACAATATTTGATGATTGTGTGTTGCAATGTCTGTCTCTGGTAGCAGTGATGGCAAGGGTATGCTGCAATAGCCCATGCAGTAACATGAATATACACCTTTATATTCATTTTCACATCCATTTTAGGCAATACACCTTATTGAACACAGAAAAAAAGGTTGAATAAAATTTTTCAATCATCATTTCTACCCTTTGATCTTTGAAACTGCCAAAGTTTTGGCAGACTTCTGGTATTGCAACAATGCCACAAATGACCAGAAGTCAGAAGTAGGCAACATCAAAGCATGCAGCCACAAGTTGGCGACACCAAAAGCATGCGGTCGCCCACAAAGCTGTGTTCAACTAAATGGCTCACATATGCAGCATAGAGATCATGACATCTATATATGCATTTGTGATGTTTTTGTGGCATCAAATGTTTTACTATTAACCACTTGATCCCATTAATACATCGCTGCTAATTGTAAGTTTTTAACAAACTTGAATCTGGCTTCCATGAGGATGCTGTATGCCAAATATCAAAGATTAATATATATAAAATCCAAGAGGTGACACACACGCTCCCCTAATGTGAATAATAGGTGAATGAATTTATTATTTATTATCATTTTCTCGATGTGGCGGTAAGCAAGGTAGAAAACAAATTGAAAACAGACCTCTACACAAAACCTACTGACTCCCATGCGTATCTCACGGCAGACTCTTATCATCCAACACCTCAAAAAAAGAATGGGTATTATGGCCAACTCTTAAGAATCAAACATATATGCAGCAATGAACAGGATTTTCACTGATACGGTATGAAAATACTCAATCACTATGCCCAAAGGGGCTACAACAGAGACACCCCACTGAATGATCTCCAACGTACAAAAACTCGGAGTCGACAAGAAGTATTCACCAATCAAAAAAACACCCAATCTAATCGTATCCCATTTGTCTGCACCTTTAACCCTGATAGTATGTCATTCACCAACTTAATTAGGAAATATTGGGAAATCTTCTCTTTTATATATAACTGAGATACATGAATAATAGCAATCATAATTAAATTCAAAATATTTTTTGTAAACAAAAATTTTTGAAAAAACGTCCAAGTTCCCAAAGGGAACATTAAGCGCCCAAAGGGCATCCCGATAGAGCCTAAGTGTGGACAAAATCCAAATTTTTTTGAGCTACACTACCTGACACTACCGGAAAAATAATTCATGTATCCTACAGTATACTACAGCAATAGAATATAAAAAACAACCTATATATGAGGACGTTGACAATGTAAATAACGCCAATGTAAACAAGACATCAGGCACACAAAAAGGCCTAAAGTCAGAATCAATAGAAATGCTATCAGATGCAAAGCTAGATCTTCTATATGAAGAAAAAACGATACATCGGATAGAAAATGCAAGACTAAATGTCCTAACACCCCTAGGGTGAGGACGTAACCCTGGGGAAGAAACAGAATAATATTCTGTAACAAATGTTAAACTCCCAAGAAATTTAATAATAAATTTCAATAAAAACAAGAGCTGGACTTTCGTCAGGTGCATACCCCCACGTGGTGTACCGCCTAGTGTGGGCATACCTATGACCATCAAATATTATTTATGAATATTCTCGTACAGACTGACGAACAGATGTATAGATGGACAGACATAATCCAGTATAGCCCCCCTCCCCCCTTCCATTTTCTTCTAAAGTTTTCAACAATTTCCAACAATTTCTAAGTCAAAAGGTATGGTAAATTGTTTGGTGTTTGGAAGTTTTATGCAATGAGGCAGAAGCCTTTGTCATAGGCAAACTGCATTCCATATTCCATATTTCACTGAAATCTGATAACCCCAATCCAGTATGCCCCCCCCCCCTCCACCCCCCCCCACTCCTCCCATTTTCTTCAAAAGTTTTCAACTATTTCCAACAATTCCTAAGTCAAAAGGTATGGTAAATTGTTTGGTGTTTGGAAGTTTTATGCAATGAGGCAGAAGCCTTTGTCATAGGCAAACTGCATTCCATATTCCATATTTCACTGAAAACTGATAACCCCAATCCAGTATGCCCCTCCCCCCCCTCCCACTCCTCCCATTTTCTTCAAAAGTTTTCAACTATTTCCAACAATTCCTAAGTCAAAAGGTATGGTAAATTGTTTGGTGTTTGAAAGTTTTATGCAATGAGGCAGAAGCCTTTGTCATAGGCAAACTGCATGCCATATTTCACTGAAATCTAATAACCCATACCTGAGATACAGACTGAACAGACAAATAATGTCTATTTCCTACAATTTCTAAGTCAAAAAAGGGGGATAACTCTAAAAAGGAGAATGTGAGAAATATTGTTGAATCCTTTTTTTAAAGCCTATACCATAAGCAAATTTCATTGCAATAGAACATTCGATACCCGAGATACAGGCTGAACAGACAAAATTTGGCTCGAACGGACACAATTTCCAAGTGAACAAGTAATAAAATAAAAAAAATAATAATAAAAAAACTAGACTTTATGATTCTGGAGAATCATGGCTTTTCCCGACAAGATTCCATAATTTTTTATGACCCTGGAGTGTCTGAAGAATTGTTTTTAATTGTATCATTAAAGTATTTTTATTGATGTCTTGATAAAAGTGGGTATAATAGTCTCAAATGACCCAGCGTGATAAAAGAACGTTTTGGCTAAATCATCATTGTTTGTGGAGAGGGTTAATATTAATATCAGCATCTGAGAATAAGCGTCTAATGCAAATAGCCCATTGTATCTCAAATTTATCTAAAATTTTGATATTTGACGGTTTGTGGAGGGTTAATGAAGGCTTGCGAGAATAATTCATCTCCAGGGTTTATTTGTTCTTGAAAATCTGTAAGAACCACTTGAAGATATCCACAGAAAATGTGAACTTTAAATTCTTAAGCATGTCATGTATAGTCCTTGTATCAATTATCTCCTATTAGACCATAGTTGTTATGCATGATTATGTCATTTTTTCACACCTTGTAGAGCTCACCTATCACCTGTCTGTTAATAGCAGAAGTAAATTTCTCTCCAATTGGTTTTTCCCCGTAGGATTAGTTTTATTTATTACAATGAAGATATCCATACATACAACAACAAACATGAAGTTATAGACTACAATAATTACATACGTAAATAGGAAGTGTTGTTTGAACATATGTGTAGATAAAATATACCCTGGGACGGAGAAGGGGAGTATAGCTGTCTTACAAACTAGTATATATCTAGCCCCACTGCCGGGGAAATGTTGGCGCCATGCACCACGCATTTGATAACCACCTTACAGAGTAGTAAATATACCTGCTCCCTTCCCATGTTGGGGACCTCCACCTTTTATTGTAAGGTTCCTTAGGCACAACATAGCGTCAGTAAGATGGATATATACTGCCACGTCGCCACCCTGGGGTGGAGGAGAGGCAGTGTATAGCCGTTTTACAGACTAGTATATACCTGGACCCACTGTCGGGGAAATGCTATAGTGTCAACACTATTTGATATTATAAGTAACTAATCCCATTGTAGCTAACGTTATTTACTGCTTTCTTATCATGCAGTGGCGGGGCGTGGTGGCATTGTGGTAGCCGGTTCTCGTCAGATTACCGAAGGTAAGCAACGTTGAGCCTGGTTAATCATTGGATGGGTGGCCGTCTGAGCGATCAATTCGGACTCCCATGCTGTGTCCTTGGGCAAGACACTTAACTCTGATTTTCCATATGGGGGCACGATGCCGCCATGTACTAAGGCGTACTGCACGTCGATGGTACACATGTCTTCAACCAATCTAACTCTGCCTGTGCTGCAGTTCAGAGTTACGATGTTGGGAAGCTGGCAGCTGCTCATCGTTGCTCGGTGGTTCTCTCCAGGTACAGTGGCTTCCTCCACCCATAGAACTGTCACGGTCATGATTAGCCATTGTGCATAAGTAAATGCCCTTAAACACCAATAAATAAATAATAAATGATATCATTCAGGGCAGTGTGGAATACGAGGTGAGGCGTACCTTTCAATGTGTGTTTGGTTGGAGAAAGAGGCAGGGAGGAGGTGGTAACCTTGGTAATTTTGTTTGGATAAATCGACCGCTGGCGTGGGACACCGTGGAATTGACCGATGAAGCGGGACACAGTGAGAGTGGAACTTATTGGCGGTTATTCTTGATAATAAATAAATATACACTTACTTTTGAGTTCATACAAGGTGAGTATAGTAGTCTCAAATGAGAATGGCCAATATTTGTCTTGAAAACGGAGAGAGGCTTTTAGAGAAATCCTCGGAAAATATGAATTTTTAACCTTTTGAGGGGTATCGCTTTGTAACTAGCCCTAAACGGATTAATGCTTGGTTTTATGAATACCTTTATTACTTACAAAAATGATCCTCAGTGAATTTCATTTCCAATGAGGAAGGTTATGTTTATCACGCAGGTACACACTGGGTGTTATGGGTGCCCCAAAACAGCCCATTTTCTCAAAATGTCTATACTTTGCAGGCTCTGGAGGGTTAATAATTGCTTACCGGAATATTTTGTCCATGTAACTTGTAATGTCACTCAAAGACCTGCAAATGGTCAATTTTTCTTGAAAACATGCTAGATTTTTTTGAGAAATCCACAGAAAACGGGAATTTTAAGCTTTTGAGGGGTATATCTCCTTAACCAGTCGACAATGGGTTAAGACCTCGATTTCTGAATATCCTTACTACTTACAAAAATGTTTCTCTATCAGTTTTGCGTCCAGTAAAAGAAGTTACGTTTCTCTGTGGCATTTCCATCTGATGTTGTTAGTGTCCAAAAACAGACTATTTCTTCAAAATTTTTGACATTTATCTGCCCATGGAGGGTTAACAAATACCTACCAGAATAATTTATCCATGCAACTGTTAATGTGATACCAAGACCTATCAACGGGCATTTTCTCTTGAAAACCCTACAAGATGTTTGTAAAGAAATCCAGGGAAAACGATTTTTAAGCTTTCAATGGGTATCCCTGTTAACCTCCCCAACAGGGGTTAACGCTTGGTTTTTTGAATACCCTTATTACTTACAAAAATGGTCCTCTGTGAATTCCACTTCCAACAAAGGTGATTATGTTTATCTCTCGTGTATACATTGGGTGCTGTGCGTGTCCAAAAACAGCCCATGTCAACAAAATTACGATGCTTGGCAGCTTGTAGATGGTTAATAAACGCTCACCGGAGTATTTTGTCCCTGCAACTTGTAATGTCACATAAAGACCTAGGAATGGTCAATTTTTCTTGAAACCCTACAAGTTACTGTTAGGGAAATTCACAGAAAATGGGAATTTAAAGCTTTTAAGGGATATCTCTCTTAGCCTACCCAAAATGGGTTAAGACTTCGACTTTTGAATACTACTTACAAAAATATTTCTGTATCAATTGTACACTCGATAAAAGGAGGCGCTTTTCTTTGTGGTGTACCCATTGGGTGCTGTTGGTGTCCAAAAACAGTCCATTTTATCACAATTTTGACGTTGAGGAGCCCTGAGAGGGTTAACTAATGCTGACCGGAATATTTTGTCCATGCAACTTGTAATGTCACACCAAGACCTGCGAATAGCCGATTTTTTCTTGAAAACCTACAAGATGTTTTTAGAGAAACCCACAGAAACCGGGTATTTTAAGATTTTAATACGTATCTCTCTTTAAACAGCCCAAAATGGGTTAAGACGTCGAAATTTGAATACCCTTACCACTTTTCAAAATATTTTCCGATCAATTTTGCGTCCGATAAATGAAGGCCACTTTCTCTGTGGTATACCGTTTGGGTGCTGTTGGTGTCCAAAAACAGCCCATTTTATCACAATTTTTACGTTTAGCAGCTCGGGGAGGGTTAACTAATGCTGACCGGAATATTTTGTCCATTCAACTTGTAATGTCACACCAAGACCTGGGATTGACAAATATTTCCTGAAAATCTACAAGACTTGTCTAGAGAAATCCATGGAAAACATGAAGTTTTGAGCTTTTTGGGGGTATGCTGTTTAACCAGCCCAAAAACAGGTTAACGCTTGGTTTTCTGAACACCCTTATTACTTACAAAAATGATCCTCAGTGAATTCCACTTCCAATAAAAGAAGTTATGTGTATCTATTGTGTATCGTTTGGGTGCTGTGGGGGCCCGAAAACAGCCCATTTCATCAAAATTTCGATGTTTGGCAGCCTGTGGAGGGTTACCATATGCATCGCCTAATATGTCATGTGTATCAATGGTCGTGTCAAAGGCAGTTCTAGCAATGATGAATGTTTTAAAAAAATCTACAAGACGTGTTTCGAGAAAGTGCCGATAAACCCCAATTTTGGCAGTTTTTTGCCAATTCTGACGAAAGAAGGGTTAAATCGAAAAATCCGCTTAGGTACATTTTTAGATTTTGTGCCCCTCTATGCGTGTGCAAAATTTTGTGAAAATCGGTTCGAAAATGGCTTCTGAATTGTACGGACGAAAAATGTGTTCTGAACACCCTTATTACTTACAAAAATGATCCTCGGTGAATTCCACTTCCAATAAAAGAAGCTATGTGTATCTATCGTGTATCGTTTGGGTGCTGTGGGGGCCCGAAAACACCCCATTTCATCAAAATTTCGATGTTTGGCAGCCTGTGGAGGGTTACCATATGCATCGCCTAATATGTCATGTGTATCAATGGTCGTGTCACTGGCAGTTCTAGCAATGATAAATGTTTAAAAAAAATCTACAAGACGTGTTTCGAAAAAGTGCCGATAAACCCCTATTTTGGCAGTTTTTTGCCAATTCTGACGAAAGAAGGGTTAAATCGAAAAATCCGCTTAGGTACATTTTTAGATTTTGTGCCCCTCTATGCGTGTGCAAATTTTGTGAAAATCGGTTCGAAAATGGCTTCTGAATCGTACGGACGAAAAATGTGTGGGAAAAAAAAAAAAAAAAAAAAAAACCCAAAAATAATAATAATCCGTAGAAAAACAATAGTCTTTTCCAACCTAAAAATAACTAGTGTGGGCATACCTATGACCAACAAATATTATAAAAAATAATTTACTTAAGTTAGGAATATTCTCGGACGGACTCACACACAGACACGCAGACGGATGGATGGACGGACATTCTAACAATTGGTAGTTATGTGGCTATTTTTATGGGACTACAATAAAATGCATGTCCATTATATTAAAACGAGATTTTTGGGAAAATTTTTGGGGTGGTAGCAAACCCTAACACTACCCTTTACTGACCCTAACCCTACCTCCCCCCATCCACCCTCAATTCTAAACCCCACCCTAGACTAATGAAAATTCAATATATTCCTAGTCTATTTTAGCTAAAATGCATGTCCATTGTATTAAAACAACTTTTTGGGTGAAAAATTTTTGGGGTAGTAGCAAACCCTAACCCTACCATTTACTGACCCTAACTCCACCCCCACCCCAACTCTAAACCCCGCCCTAGAATAATGGCATTTAACTATGTGACTAGTCACATAAATTGCGGTAGTCATCTAAACCCCCATTTCTACCAACAAATAGCCACCTAAACCCCATATGTCTGCGCGGACAGATGGACGGACAGACAGACGCACAGACGCATGTAATCCAGTATACCCCAATTTTCTTCGAAAGTGGGGGTATAATTAGCCAAAAAGCTTAAAAGTTTAACAGGAAGGGTTCATGGAAGGAACAGGAAGTAATACTTAACAAGCAGTGGAATAATCATTTTCAAAAATGATGTCAAGCATATGTCCCGAAATTGGGACACATGAAATAATTTTATAAATATTATAAAGTTACAGCCCTGAATGTCCAAAACCGCCATTGAGCACTTCCTTCATCCCATAACAGCCTTGTATCCACCAATTCTTGCATTGATTTGTGTCTGGCATCCTCAAAAAAGGAGATTTTAAAGCACAGATGTCAATTCATTGTTGATGACTTTAGAGCCAAACAAAGAATGATGTTGGCGCCAATTCCGGTCACTTCTTGACGTCTGCGCATGCGCGGAGAGTAAATGTATGAAGGGCCAGATAGGACTTTTAATTTTCGGTTTTGCAAGGTAATTTTGGGGATTGGGGGTTCAAACTTTGAGTTAAGCACCAGCTAGTCTGGGCCATTGGTTTACAGTCTAAAAATATAATGTTGGCTGCATTACGTGCACAGTCCATTAAAAACCCAGTCACAGGTAAACAGCTAATTATAACCCCAGTCAATCTATAAATAGACTTCCACACTTGACTGGTTGGTAATGATTGACAGTGAATGCTGGGACTACATTTACAATGTTAACAAATAAGTCAACTGATTAGTGTTTAATTAAATGATGTTGTTGATAGAATAAATAAAGTGGTTTGGCATCTTCAAGACCATAGCATAAATATCACAGTGCTTGGGAGCAACACCTGGAAGCCTTTTCATATTTGTTAATGCCCTCATGAAGATTCAATTGAGCCTTCCTCTTTGGAAAATAAACTGTTCGGTGTATGTGCAGGACTTTTTGCTTACACCAGATACAGACCCTCTACCGGGAGATGGAAGCTTGTGCAAGAAAAGAAGCAAAGAAGCAGAATATTGAATAAAGGATAACAAGCACTGTTGTGAAGAAATTTAAAACTTCTGAAATTTCCCGGACACCAGGCCCCCCCACCCCCCTCCATCCTGCACATGTACCAACAGTTAGGCCTGCACACCGCCAATGTTCTGTCCCACAACCCAGTATTCTTATCCACCCCTGGCCGATAATCTGTCACAATTTAATGGTTGAAAATAACCCATTTTTCCCACACAGGTAACAAATTATCCTCTATCAAAACACCACTTTCACTTTCCACAGCGAACCTGAGTGACTGATGAGTCATCCAACAATTTTAAGATATTAACAACACCTTGGCAGAGAGAAGAAGTAAAATGGTTCATAATTTTTTATTGCCACTTCGTGCTACCATACTAACCCACACACATCTACTATCTCAACCCCATCCAAGATAAAAAATACAGAACTCCCAAATTAAACCAGCTTGTAGGCCTACAGTTATTCAACTGTGAGTTTCCCAGGCGTGGGTTAAATTCACTGATGAAATGGTAGCGAAATTTTTACTAGTACCTCAATCAGCATGCCAGGTAACAAGGAAATTCAAATGAACAACATATGTAGGCTACTATGATTTTCAGCAGTGCAAAAGCTAAAAACTTGGAATGAAGTGTCGATGTGGGGTGCTTGTTTTGTGGTGAAAAAACATTTAAAGAAATATGCAAAAGGGGATTTAATCTAAAGAAGTATGTTTTGTGGGGATAACCAACATTGAAAATATTCATCGAACAGAAATTTAAAAAGAACAGGTTCCAGCCTTATTTGTTTATTTGTATGCTAAAAACAAAAATGTTCATTCTGGTCTGAACAAGTGCTCTGTACAAAACATGAGGCACCTTCTGCCCACCCAAGTTTGGACCTGTAGTTGAAACCAAGTTCCGTTTAAAATTCACCATTCCAAGAGAAACTTTAGGGAAGTACTGACACACACCATGATTTAAATAAATGCACATCCTTGTCTGGAACCTTTGGAAGCAAGGAGTACTGGTTTACTGATTTAGACATTCATCTACTGCACCAAACAGACTGTGGGGTGAGGGGGCACACTGGAACTTACTCCAAAGACTCACTGGCGAAAGATATGTGATATTTTTTTCTGTCAGTAAACGTAGTCTTCCATTTGAATTTGATTAGCCTGGGCTGTTAAAGAGTTTATTTTACGCTTTGCCTGACATCATCTTCAAAACCTGCATGGGGCTTAGCTTACAGGAGTATTTGAATAAGCCTTATGGGGCTGCCATATTTTTTGTTTTATTTGGTTCCTTCTTTCTGTTTCTTAGGGGGAGAGGGGGGGTACACCAACATTCATAGGCCCTACCCATACTGCAGAATTTCCCGATTTTATCTTTCTTTTCGAGGGTGGGGGGGGGGGGGGTGGGGGGGGGGGGGAGTGGGTAGTAGCAACCTCGCTCTTACGTCCATAAATGAAAGCCTACTCTTTGACAGTTAATGTGAATTGAATTTGATTCACATTAACTGTCAAAGATTTTATTTTACCCTTTGCCTGACATCATCAAACCTGCACAGAGCTTATGGAAATGTTGAAATAGGCCTTACATGGCCGCATAATTTCTTTGTTGCTTTCTTTCTTTTTCTTTGGGGGGTATACAAAAATTGTGCTATATCAGAGGCAGCTAGGATTTCCTATTGATGGGAGCATAATTTGGGGAGGGTGCGCCAGATTGATATGTGCCACAAGGTGATGCCTAAGGTGGGGGTGGGTATGTCCCTCCCATTGGTGGGGGATAGGGCCCTTATTTGTTTAACATATATAGATATATATATATGAAATAATTAAATAAAATATTTCGTGAGGGCATTTTGTCTGAGGGCATTATGTCCTAAGAGCAATTTGTCCAGCATGCATTTTCACTGATGGCATTATGTTCGAGGGCATTTTATCCTGCAATATTTTTTTATAACACAGGAAGGGGGTATCGGTAAAAGGCTAAATTATGGTGGTGAAGATTTTCCAGCCAACAGCTATTTTAAGAAAAGATTATTATCAGCTCTTGGACCTTGAGCAATTGTAAAATGATGAAAGAAATATTTGTTCATGACCAGTTTTATGTTTTTAAAAAATATCACATATCTTTCGCCAGTTTTGATGTTTATCAGTTTTTGTGCTCTGTGTTACACTGTTACCCACTATCAATTAGGCTACCACCAACAGTGGATGTTAAAACAGATGTTAGGAGTGTTAACTTGATACTATCGCAGGATAATTATAAATTCCTAGTAATTTGTATATTTTTTATACTTACCAATGGCCCAGTCTAGCTGGTCCTAACTCAAAAATAATCCAGGGCCAAACACAAATTTTGCCCCCAATCCCCAAAATTTACATGCAAAACCAAAAAGTTTATGTCCTATGTGGTCATCCATACTTTTGCAAACTGCGCATGCGCTATCCAGGAAGACACTGAAATTGGTGCGAACCATCATTCTTTCTAAAAATTGCCTGCTAAATGTTGTAAACAGTGGGGAGGTATGGGGGCCCACTCAGAGCAGGGCCATCCCGTCTGGGCCATTGGTAAATATAAAAAATATACAAATTACTATGAATTTATAATATTTTTATACAACAACCAAAGCTGAATCGTAAACAGACTGGAGGGTCTAGAACACAGAGGAAAATCCAATCACTCAATCACTTCATAAAGGATATTTCCTACAGGAGAATAGGAGAGAAAGGAATTACATATGTTTTTCTCATTTGCGAGAAACAAGAAAGACATAACACCAACAATGTAATTGAGCATTACATAATATATAATTCTCCATTTAATGCTAGCATAACCCATTATGCTAATTCGGTGAAGGGAAGCCAAAATATAAAGATAGTCCAGAGAATGAGACTCTTTATACTCATTTAAAAGTGTCCGAGGATTGTATATTAACGCTCGTTTGACACATGACATATACAAATGCTTCAAAGTGAGCTCCAGTTTAAAAACCATACATAAATGAGACATATTATTTGCTTCAAACCGAGCTACACATTAAAACCATCCCAGCACCAACTCAAGACTACTGACACCGGACGAGGTCTTCCCTTGTTTTTCACTACAAAGCCAGATAATCATAAGGGAAAAAACGTCCCCCCCCCCCCCCTTCCCCTTGTTCTGAAGTACATGACCACAGAATGAAGAAGGTAGCAGAACAGCATCACTGCTGGAATGGGTTGCCTAAATAACTATAGATGTAATCATTTAGTGGACATTCTGGGCAACAGACAGAGGACCTAAATGCGAGGAGTCCCCTTTAGATGACTTCTGTCTGGAATGTCCTCCTTTACTCTTTTCTGCTGTAGCGGGTTGATCAGACGCCGACTTTAGAAGCAGAGTATTAGATGCTTTCTTTGTAGCTTGGTCATAAACCAATGAAAGCTTGTCATCAAAAATTGTGTGTTTGGAGACCGGAGCGACCCGGAGAGAGTTTTTCACCTTGTCATCTATTAAAGATGACGATGCAGGGCACCATCACGTCTGATTAACTCCAACTTAGCCACTGTTAAGGCAGAGTTATACATGGTAAACATAACTGCCCTGGAAAGAACTCTTAAAGAGGTACGAATGTCCTCACATTCCTTCCTGTTGAGACATTGCACCACAGCTCTTGATAGGTAATCTGCGTAAGACATAGCATCCAAATTTGCTCTATTTGAAGAAACTGCCGTCTCAATTGTGTCCAAGCGAATTGTGAATGAAGTCTTTGCACATCTTCCCCGACTGTTTTAAATGAATGTGGTCCAAGAAACAGTAAATTTATGGAAGATGATGTCAAGAAACTGCCTTTCTTCTTCCCACTGGAGAGTTTGAATATGGCATCATCTAAATGGCCAAAGGTCTGCGACACCTGTCTAGACTGAACCTGAAAAGACAGGACCTCCTCCTTTGTCCGGATAAAGTCTGCGTCCAACGACACCAGTGGTTTCTTTCTGGTAGTCGCAGTATTCTGATTCGCCGGAACAAATTCAGGGTAGTGTTGATGGATTAAATCAATCGCAGCCATGTGCTGTTCCAAAAGGGAAGGGTAATCTTCTTCCATATCCCTTTCACCCTCCTACTGAATCAATTGTGAGTCTCGGTCTACGGCATCTGATCGTGCAGATGACTGGACTGACCCAGCACCGTCTGGCAGTTCAGCTTCTGAGACTGCCGTAGGCTGCTCCTGCACTTGTTGGGAAGCTGCGATGAGTTGCGCAATCAGCGACAACAAGTCCGTAACGGCGGCCTGGGGAGAAGCGGTCTTCTGTTTCTTGGCCGCCTGCTGCTCCTGGGATGGTGTGTCCGAGGTGGCTCTTTTTTCAGGACGTCCTGATAAACGAGGCCTCGTCTCCTTAGCTACCGGATGGTCCGACTTCACAGACGATGAGTGATCCCTTCTCAGTGATGCAGGCTGGATATCTGAAGTCGTGTAGCTAAGGTATGGTCGTGTGTGCTTTCTAGATGACGTTGTGGAAGCCATAACTGCAGCCGAGGCCAGCTGCAAACAATGTGGAGTGCCCCGGATGGAAGGTGCGGACATATGCTCTAGCTCACTCAAGTTTCTAAATCACAACATCTGGCCCCAGATGCTGTTGGGAAAGAGAGGGACCTCTCTCGATCACGGTCCTATCAGTCCTCGCCAAGCTTCCCATGGTACTTGCCAGCTTCTTCCTCTGTTCTGTCGTCGCTGGGTGAGCATGTTTATGTTTTAAGGTGCTTGCTCTACCCAATCCACTCCTATCGACCGCAATGGACACACCCAGCATCACGGTACCCACGGACGGAGTAACTGCTTCACCTGTCGTGCTAGCTGGCTAGTGGCTTTATCCCCTGCCTAATATTCATGCGCACCTTGGCAGCTAGCTCTGTTCGCTCATCTGAGCACGACAACAGTAGCACACTATCTCTAGGTGTCATGTAAACATCAGCATGTTCTTGTTCCTCTGAAAAAGAAACTGAGAAACTTGATTGACTTGGTGGCGAGAGGACCAGTATTGGCCTCTCGCCGCTAACAACGTACCGTGACACCCGTCTCCAATGTTTGTCTTCCATCCGACACAGGTTGGACAAGAATTAGTGAGAGTACATCGACTACAAGCGAGGCAACAAGCATGTAAATCTGAGGAAGACTTCCTCGCCTTGCATTTTGAGCAAGCTTTCATAATGAATCAAAACAAAGTAGACAGTACTACCACCAACTCCACAATAAATATATGAAAAAGATACATACGAAATACATTAAAAAAATAAACCGAAAAATTAATTTAAAAAAAAAAAATTTCAGAAAAATTTTGACAGGCGCCCAAATTCCCAAAGGGAACAAGACGAGCTCAAAGGTATCCCAATAGAGCCTAAGTGTGGACAAAATTCCAAAAAATAATTTGCTACACTACCGGAATATTATTGTATTATATTACAACAATCCTACCATGAAATAAATAGGAAACTACATATATTTATACAACGTTGTCAATGCAAACAACGTCAGAAGAAAAAACGGAAACAAAACCACAGGCACTGAATAAAGAGTCCCAAAGTCAGTAACAGATTTAAAACGATCTGATGTAAAGCAAGATATTCAGAAGAAGAAAAAACGATACATCAAATGTAAGATGCATGACCCAAAATGCCTAAACATCACTAGGGTGAAGACGTAACCATGGGGATATACAGAATAAACATTCTGTGTAACACGCCATCCTCCCAAGAAATTTATCAAAAAATTTCAATAAAATATGCCCAAAAGCTTGGAATTTTAACTGGGAGGCTTCAAGGAAGGATAGGGAAGGAACACTTAACAAACAGTGGAAAAATTATTAGCAAGAATGATGACGTCAGGCCCCCCATGTCCCGAAATTGGGAAATATGAAATAATTTAGATAAAAATTATAAAGTTACAGCCCTGAACATTTCCAACCACTGTTGTTCCCTTCCATCATCCAATTATGTTCTTGGATCCACCAATTCTACCATTGATTTGTGTCTGGCATCATTAAAACTGAGATCAATTTCGGTGTCTTCCTGGATACTGTGCATGCGCAGTTCGCAAAAGTATGGAGGACCAGATAGGACATAAAACTTTCGGCTTTACATGCAAATTTGGGGGATTGGGGGGGGGGGCAAAATTTGTGTTTTGCCCTGGATTATTTTTGAGTTAGCACCAGCTAGTCTGGGCCATTGGTTGTTGTATAAAAATACAGCTTTAGGGGGTCCACAAAAAACTCTAAGTCCATCTAATTTTTCAGAGTCTGTCAGTCCTTAGCCCAGGTAAAGAACAACTGCCTGGATTCTTGCACCAACCCTCATTTTTCCTGCTCCAAACATTTACAGACATTTGTCAAATCAAAGCACTTATTACAAATAAAATGAGTTTTAAAAAAAATAAATCTTCCAGTCGAAGTCCAATGGTTTTCCAGTTGCTAACAATGCTACATATATACAGTTGTGGCAGCATGTGGTAGGTTGTGATTATCAGTCGCACCAGTGTCTGATTGGATAATGGTAACTAGTGGGTGGGAATTAGCTCAGCATTAGCTTGTCATACCTCAAAGATCACTCTGCGGATTAAATCCTCCTATTATTCACACATTTTTGACACGTTTTTTATTCAAAGTAAGTAAGTAAGTAACTTTATTCGCAGAATACAAGCATGAAAACAGGTTACATATATATGTGGTACACAATTTGCATGTAAACAGAGGGTAATGACATAGCCATAGTAGCTGTCTTCCTTCAAACATGTATCTTTGTAATATTTGTGGATTATAGAAAGAAATCGCATCATTTCGTGGAATTTAACAAGTACAACTTAACTCATGTGTTGTGATTTTTTTCTGGTCGTAAGAACAACAAGTGAGTAGTTACACATTAAGAGGGATATCCAGTGTGCCATATATAGGAACAATTTCGGTGTTGGCACCCCCATTTTTATCCGTGGACTTAACCCTAGTTAGCTTCCTCCAGGGAAAAGGCACATTACGTGGTCGCTAATGGAGCATACACGTAATGTGCCTTTTCCCTGGAGGAACCTAACCAGGGTTATCCTCCTACACTATGTTTATCCTCAAAAATATTTTTTCTCATAATGACCAAAATTCATGTATTTTAATTGATAAATTAATTACTCAAGCCCCCACTCCCACGTGCCCAAATTGGTACTCCACTACCAGCACTGTATTCTACAGTCAGCGATGACATACTATTGTTTTTTATTGTTTACAAATCGGTTGAGTTGAATCACTTATAAAAGGTTGTTTTGGGAAACAAATAAGGAGAAAATAAAATAAATACAAAAATTCTCTGCTTGGATTCAAGAACGATTTTATCCTCTCGTGGGCAGTGCAGATTATTTCTCTCGACCAATGCCTCGTGAAATAATCCTTCATGCACCCAACTCGAGGATAAAAACTGCACTCAAATCCGAGCAGTGAGCTATTATTGTCTATATATTTTACCAGAAATTTGAACATTAAAATTTTCTTCCTTACTTCCTCCAGTTTCGTAGAAATCAATTTCATTATCATTGATAAAACCACAATAATCAAGCCTTTATTTGCATCTCAAGTTAGCTTTTACTTACAGCCACACTATTTGGACCATCGCTATGTGCTGTGTGATCAGGTTCATTAAAATACAAAGTGATCAAATCTGGTCGATGTTCGTCTGGTCTTGATAACCACTCAAGCACAGTATCAACACGCTTTTGAAAAGTCACACGTCTGCAATATATATTTTTTTTAAATAAAAGTTTTACTTGTAAATGCTAAAATTAATAGTAAACAGATTTAGGAGTTAGATATCTTTATATGGTATGGGAGCAAGGCACTAATGTTTATATAACTGCATTGCTGAAACATCAGTGAAAAACACTGCAATTTAATCTGTCCCCATAAGATGGCATAAAGTCAATCGATGTGTATAACTTCTCCAACTGATGATATTTGATGATATGAAAGAGGTTATGCTGTGACTGTGGTCACAGCATAACAGCTTTCACTTCATAAATGTCAGGGTGTTTACCTAGAACAAAAACTAGTAACACTTTGTCGACATTCCAATCTCGGTGCTTGTTTTTTGTCAATAATAACTACAATATGTTACAAATATTCAATTTATATTAACACAAAAAGTGTGTATGTAATCAGCCAAGACTTGACTAGAAACAACTGCAAAGACACTGGAGGTAGACTTTCCTGGCATAGTGAAATGTATAAAAAAAATCTCTGACGCTTAAGGGTTAAAACATGATTGTGATTACGAGGTATCAGAAAACTGAAAACCTTCGAGAAATTTTTATCTGTTGAGCATTGTTTATTTATAGCAATAACTGCCACCTTCCCTCTCCCCGCCATAAGATGGTTGCCAGTGAGACACTTTTCCTTTTTGTGGCCAATGAGCATTCCAGCAATCCAGTTGTATAGAGATCAGTCGACAGTTGAGCAAGATCATGAAAATTGTGAAATGAATAATCCATGTAAAGCATAACCATCTGCTGTGAGAGGCATGTGGAGAAGATTAGCTTGACATGGTAACTGCTGTCAGAAATTTTATTTTAAAGTTTTATTAAGAGGGATGTCTAAAAGTTGTAACGCTAACTGAAAGACAATTACTTCTTGCAAGAAAATGCAAGTGAGGATAAGTTGAGTTTTGAGAAATCATAGAGTGAAAAATGAACAAGATCTAATTCAACTGAATCATTTTTTATGGGTCAAAGCTAGAATGGACAGATGAAAGGATAGATGGACAAAATGGTGACTGTATGCTCCCTTCAAAAATTTTTTAGGATAAAAAAGTTGGAAATAAGGCTATTAAAAAAAAATATTGTTTCTCAAGTCACCTCCCTCGTCAATGAAAACCAGCCTCATCAGTTCATTTTTTTTTATCTGGAAATCTCTTCAATGGTACCCTTTACACTTATAGGCTGAAAAATTTAACCAACTACATCTTGTTTGACAGATCTCAGTGAGCTCTGTCAAACAAGATATAGTTGGTACAATTTGCAACTACATCATGGGAAATTTCCACCACTGAAAACATTGTTTCTTTCCCCATAATAGTGCGATTCAAAAAATGTTTAATTCCAACTAGTTACAGGATTATTGTGCATTAATTAGAAAATAGCCTCCATCCCTCATCATAAAACTTAAGCAAAGTTGCTTGAGAAACAAGAAATTTTTTTTCAAAGGTCTAATTCAAAGTCCAACTATAAGTTTTAAATACAAGCGAAAAATCAACCGATTCAGAATTTATTGAATAGAAAGAAAAATGTCTTAAATTCTATGTCCATTTTGGCAAGAAAATCAGAAAAAAGGTTAAGAAGCAGTTTGTTTGTATATTAGGGTTTAATGACACTTCCAACAGACAGGATCATATCGAAGTACCCATCTCCAACTTACTAAGCTGACAAAAGCAGGATTAGTATTGGTTGAAGGCAAGTGCGCCATCAATGTACTGTACACATCAGTGGACAATGTCAGCATGCACTCACTTGGGCAATCAGGATGGAAAAGTAGTCAAAATCCAAACAAGGATTATATAGTTATAAAAGGATTAGTCATTCAGTTGTTACAGGACAGAAACAAAATAACATACAAATGGATGGACACAGACATAGACAAGCTGAAAACAGTATGTCCCCAAACATCATTTGGTTAGCAGGATGCATTACATTACCTGGATGCATTACATTACCTGGAAATATAATTAAGTACCCCCTGAAATGTTTCATGACAGTAAAGTTTGCTGTTACTGATTAATATGTCTTAAGGATTTAAAACTATTTCTGGTTGATAGCATACCCCCAATACATCCCCTCATCCATGTGAAGCATGCTACCCACGAATGTCACAAAAAACACTATCATCCACATGCAATATCTGGGCATAAAACAAGAAAATTTGTCACTTCTTTTATCAGTAAATGTTGACATGGCAAGGACGAGACTGTTAGAGGCAATAAGATGGCAAATTGTTAGCATTCACGCAACAGGCATGTTATCCAAAGCGATTGGAATGCAACTTGGCTATAGTCATTCTGTCATCCGCAGACTTGTCCAAAAAAATCAACATACTAATGATGTTAAGGCCTGACTAAGGCATGGACAATGTCGGAAGACCTTTCCTTGAGAAGATCAGAGTCTAGGATGTCTCATTAGGTATGAACCCTTTGTTTCAAGTGGGGTTTTGAAACACCTTTTGCTCCCCAACAGGCATTTGTGCAAAAGAACTGCCCCAAACCATCTCAAAGCACTGGGTATGAGATCCAGAAGGGTCATCAATCATTCAGCTCTGTCCAAATCAGCATCAAAGATGATGTTTGGACTGGTGTATGGCACAACAACATTGGAATCTCAGGACATGGAGGGAAGTCCAGTGGTCAGATGAGAATAGGTTCATGTGTCACGTCACAGATGGTCGCATGAGAGTGTGGAACCAGAGCAATACTGCTTACATGCCCAGGAACATCAGACCTACTGTTCCTTATGGTGGAGGATCAGTAATGATCTGGGATGCCTCTCTCATCATGATTGTAAACTTGATATGGTGACTATACATTGGAATCTCAATGGTCATCTTTACATCTGGGACATTGTCAATCTGGCTGTTGTGCTTCATTTTGACAACCACCTGTTGGCTACTTCCCTTGCATTCATGGATGACAATGCAAAGCCATATCGTTCCCAGGTTGTGAGAGCATTCCTTCAGAACAATGCTGCTACAGCACTACCTTGCCTGGATCTGAATCCCTTAGAATACATCTGAGACTTTCTTGGATGTTGTGTGCAAGCAAGGGATCTGCCTGTACAGAAATTGGCCAATTTGGAAGCTGCATTGCATGAGGAGTGGCATCATCTGGGCATGTGATGGATACACTCGCTACTGACATTAGACACTGCTATTGTGTTCAGAAGATCACAAGTTACATTTTTTGTCAGTAATTACCAGCACTGTTTCATCATGGACCGTTTCAGCACCATACTTGTCAAGAGAACATTCTTCCATCAAAAACATTAGTGACGTATATTTGTAATTAGCGCCATTAAAATACTGCATATTTTCATCATTGTGTTGTCTTTCATTTGTCAATAGACCATTCTTTCCCCAAACAATCACTTTTGGCATTTTAAAGATAGCATAAAAGTAATGACAGTTTCTATTAACAACACTGTGAAAACGGGGGGTGCTTAATATACGTTCCAGGTATATATATATATGTGTGAGGAATAGTTTGAAAAGGGAAGATGAATTTTTTCTGCAGAGCAACAAATACAAAAGGTCATTTGAAACTGTTATCAGAACAAGAAGCACCAAGGGGGCCTTAATCACTCATCCGACAAAGTGGTTCAAAAAAGTATTTTGGATCACATTCAGTTAATAATGGTTCATCAACACAACAGATGAATGAAGTTATGAATTTATTCATAACTTTAGTGTCCATGTCAGATGATTATAATCATCGGTCTTTCTGCTTCCAATTCTATCAGCTGTAGACAAGCACTGCCAAACTTCCAAGGGTTGTTATGTCACTGCAGTTTGAAACTCACTGGTGGATCTGAAGAAGAGGATTTTTAAAGAAATCTCCTCATCTTGTACTAAATTAATATTCAGTCTCCAACAGAGTGCTCAAATATTAACCCAGGGGCCTGATCTGAACAAGCTTCAATCTGACCCCTAGGGATGCTGTATACCAAATATGAAAGCATTCTCATTGGTGGCTCTGAAGAAACAGATTTTTACAAAAGTTTCTTCATATTGTGCAATGTTAAAATTCAGCCCAAATAATAACCCATGGATTCGATTTGAACAAACTTGAACTGCCCCCCCCCCCCCCCCCCCCCTAGAGATGTTGTATACTAAATATCAAAAGATTCTAATTGATGCTTCTGGAGAAGAAGATTGTTAAAGAAATTCCCTCATATTGCACAAAGTTAAAATTTGGGCTCCCATGGGAGGCCTAAATATTAACCCAGGGACTCAATTTGAACAAACTTGAATCTGACCCCCTAAAGAAATTCCTTCATATTGCACTAAGTTAAAATTTGGACTCCAACAGAGCCCAAATATTAACCCAGAAACCTGATTTGAACAAACTTCAATCTGACCCCCCCACCCTCTCTAGAGATGTTGTACACCAAATATGAAAGCATTCTCATTGGTGGATCTGAAGAAGATTTTTAAAAGAAAGTTCTTCATATCGCACTAAGTTAATATTTGAGCTCCCATAGGAAGCCCAAATATTAACCCAGGAACCTGATTTGAACAAACTTCAATCTGACCCCCCCCCCCCCCTTCTCTAGAGATGTTGTACACCAAATATGAAAGCATTCTCATTGGTGGATCTGAAGAAGATTTTTAAAAGAAAGTTCTTCATATCGCACTAAGTTAATATTTGAGCTCCCATAGGAAGCCCAAATATTAACCCAGGAACCTGATTTGAACAAATTTCAATCTGACCACACACACACCCTCCCCCCCCCCCCCAAGTTGCTGTATACTAATATACCAAATATGAAAGCATTCTGGCTGGTGGATCTGAAGAAGATGATTTTTAAAGAAATTTCCTCATACTGCACAAAATTAAAATTTGGGCTCCCACAGAGAGCCCAAATATTAACTCAAAGACTCAATTTGAACAAACTGTAACCTACCCCTGCCCCCCCCCCCCCCCTCCCTAGAGATGTTGTATGCAAAATATGAAAAGATACTGACTGGATGATCTGAAGAAGATTTTTAAAGAAATTTCTGTGTATTGCACTTAGTTAAAATTTGGGCTCCAAAACAGAGCCCAAATATTAACTCAAGAGACCAAATCTGAACAAAATTGAATCAGACCAACTCCTCCCCCCCCCCATTCCCCCCCCTTCCCCACCCCCTAGAGATGTTTATACCAAATATGAAAGCATTCTGACTGGTGGATCTAAAGAAGATAAGAAGTTTCCTCCTATTGCACAAAATTAAAATTTGGAATCCTATAGGGGGACCACATATTAAATCAGGGACTGGATTTGAACAAACTTGAATCTGACCCCCATGAAGATGTTGTATACCAAATATCAAAGGATTAAAATTGATGGTTCTAGCAAAGATTTTTAAAATTTCTTTTTTCAAAGACTTTGGGTACTGTCAAAGTTATGCTCGTTGTGGTGCACCCTGTGTGCGTGGCAACTTTATTTTAACAAATTTGAATTGACATATGATATGGAACACGCACACCAGATTTGGTTCAAATGTGGTCAGAGTAGTTTCTGAGGAGAAGTTGATTACAGTACGTTCAAGGTGGGTTGTAACAAAAACATCCGACACTGTGGAGGTGACATAAAGTGTAGAGGATTAAATTGCACGGTGGATCCACTCAACTTAATTACTGACCACTGCGACTACAAGTGTTGGGGATTAACAAGAATTAATTAGCAGTGCAACCGGTATGCAATCGGACATTTCCCCATTGGACATTTCCCCATTCGGACATTTCACCATTGGACAATTCTCCATCCGGACATTTCCCCATCGAGGACGGACATTTCCCCATCAGCATTCCCCCATCAGAGGCGGACATTTCCCCATCGGAGGTGGACATTTCCCCATTGGATATTAACAACTTTCCTCATCAAGGGCGGACATTTACCCATCAGACTTTACCCATCGGAGGTGGACATTCCCCCATTCGACATTACCCCATGTCCAATGTAGCTGACAGCTTCCACATGTGAATGAGTGACAAGTAACTCTTAAAAAGTTTTCATTTTTTATTCTTTTATAACTCGAAAAAACCACATCTCGGCATATGGTATAGGCATCAGCACATTTTAGCACAATCTGAATTTCACAACAATGAAAACACAACATCAATAAAAAAAAACAAGAATTTTTTACTGGGTACAAGTGTATGTATATATGTATATAAATATGTTTGCTTATAAATCTCATACACATGAGGGTCGAAAGGGGCTTTCCCCATAATGTCCCAGCGCGCCTACGGCTCACTAAAACCATTCTTTTGGCTTTTGGCTCATACACATGCTTCTTGTTGAGTTGTTTGATAAACACTGATGCATTCATTGACATTTACTTCAATGAAGACACGACTGTTTATCAATCAACTTAACAATATTTTTGAACGAAAGAAGTTTGACAGAAAGAACAAATATTAAAATTGCAATGAAAACATCCATATTGTTCAATCCACTTGTGTTATAAAAAGTGATGTATTCATTGAATTTCACATCAGTGAAGACATGACCGTTTATCAATCATCTCAACAAAAAAGTTAACTCTAAATTGCTATGAAAACAGAAAACAAATGTCTTATAAACACTTTTTATAGAGTTGTTTGATAAACACTGATGCATTCATTGACATTTCCTTTAATGAAGACACCACTGTTTATCAATCAACTCGACGATATCTTTGAACAAAAGTAGCTTCTCAGAGAGAACAAATAAAAATATATAAATACTGTTAAATCCTGATTAGGTTTAATCCAGTCAATGATAGTGACAAAAGAACATTAATCGAACAATTCAAACAACATTACCCACGTCGGCTTAATAAAAAGGGAATGATACACAATAAATCAATAGGAAAATTTCAAACAGACGAACCCATAAAAAATTAAGAAATTGATGATGAAAAGTCCGCATGGGGAATTGTCCGTTTTTCTATTAAGTAGAATGGGGTAATGTCCGATGGGGAAATGTCCAGCCTAAATGGGATGGTGTAATGTCCGGATGGGGAAATGTCCGATGGGGAAATGTCCGGCAACCATACTTTTTATAAGAACCTTTAATTGCGTAGCCCGACAAGAGTAAGACAGGAAAAGGGATGGGCTGGTCGAGTTGACTCAATCTCGTAAACTGGTATCACTTCGATCAATAGCTGTGGGTCGTGAGTGCTTTCGTGACACAGGAGGCTTTTTCACCCCCACTTCTGGCCCCAAGAAAAACACGGTTCATCACGTGTTGGCCTACAACTGTAAACAAAATGTGAAATTGGGAACTTCGCGAATATTAGTTGTTTTTCTCAAGTCTGGTTTATTTATTTCCTCGATCAAATCGATCGTGCAAACTCAACAGTTTAGTTTCGAAAGTAACGAGGACTTTGTACATAACCAAATGGAACTGACTGTTCTATTCACAATTTACAATTTCAAGCCACAGCAATAGTCACCGTCTGCCTCCTTCAAATTCCAATTTAAATTTAAAATAAAAAAAATTATTTACTACCAGTAACAAACACAGTTGTCTTGCCAGTTGACGTCACAAGACAGTATTTATTAATCAGAAGAGAAACTGACATGCAAAAGCAATAAGCTAATCCTTAATGCTCGTGACCATAGTGGGTCACAGTGTTTTGAAAACTGTCTTTCACTGATCAAACACTGTGGTCCACTGGAGAACACACCGCAGCGGCGTTTTTGTTACAATCCACGTTGAATGTACTGTATGTAAAGTTGATGACGGACGACAGATGAAAAGTGATCAGTAAAAATGTAATAAAACTGCAATGATAGAACAATTATACCTGGAATAAAATAATTGTACATTTTGTTTTGAATAATTCCAATCAGTCTAGTCTGTTCAAGTTTTCAATACACTTTCAAAACTAGGCAAATAATGTATAAATAATTCAGTATTGATATAATCAATCATGTCTTTGTCTTGTTACAATTAAAGACACTCACCTAAAAGACTGTAACAAAGCAAAACCAGACTAATACATCCACAGAATATGAAGCCTTTAAGTTGTGATGCCCTTACTTCAAAATAAATATGTGCTTCTAGAGCTGAACCAATTAAATAAGTATATAGGTACTTTGCCATTGCCAATATTCAAAAACATGAAATGACAGATGATCAGAATTTAGTTATTCTCCTATGCTCTGCTGTTGATAAATCAAGTATTTATTTTGTCATTATATTTCATTTCCTAGAGTTCCTAGTCCACTGTCAAACTGGATACAATACAGTCATCATCAACTGGTCGAAATCCATGTGTGGGCGGTGATGTCCAAGCATGCATTTACCAGGTAATAAAAATCATCATCAACAAAATTTTAATTAATGAAGCACCGGGTTGTATCCACTGTTTCATTGATTAAATTTTTGATGATTGTCCCTATAATTAGTGTTGGGAATCTAATATTATTGCGTCCATGAAAATATTGCCTACCCATGGAAAGTAACCAGTAGTCCATGGTGGCTGTACTGTATGATAGATTAGGTGTTAATATTGGAAAAAATGAGGCCAAAAATGATTTTAATCACCTATATGCAATTAAAAAGTTAAATATATACTATAAATATTATAAATTTAAAGTAATTTGTATATTTTTTATACTTACCAATGGCCCAGACTTAGCTGGTGCAAATTCAAAGTTATCAAGGGCCAAACACAAATTTTGACTCCCCCATCCCCAAAATTTGCTTGCAACACCGAAAATGAAAAGTCCTATCTGGTCAGCCATACTTTTACTCTCCGCGCACGTGCAGTTGTCAGAAAGTGACCGAAATTAGTGCAAACATCATTAAAAATGTAGAAAAGAGTACTACATAATAACTCATCAGGGAGGTATGAGTGCCCACTCATGGGAGGGCCATAACCGTCTGGGCCATTAGTAAGTATAAAAAGTATACAAATTACTTTAAATTTATAATATTTTTATACTATAACCCAATGGCCCAGACTTAGCTGAATTGTAAAAAGGCTGAGGGCTCAGGACTTCAGAATTAGTAGACCAACATAGTTCCATAGCCTGTAATCCAAAGTGAAAGGAAATTAAATTTAAAAGGAACTAGAACTATCACTGAAGGTGATTAATACCCCCGCTTTGGGTTTTTAGAGGAATGCACTTCTGATCATGTAGGCGAAGGCCATAAGGAAATGTATACATAAAGATCATTTTTTGTTGTTGAAATTTGTATTTGCATGTGGCCTTCCACAGAACAGCACTGAATACTTAAAGAGCCCACACATATATGGTTTACATTTGGAAAAACACATTTACAATGTGCAACATGTATTCAAAATCAGTTCATTAATGTAGGAGGAGTTACACACACAAGAATCCCATTTGAAAACCCATAATAAATCCAAGTTAAAGGGAGATAACCTGGTTAAAATTGTCGCAGATCAAAAATTTGGGAATATGCGTATGTTCACTTAGTTGTGATAATGTTTGAAAGGTTTCGTCAAAATTGATTGATAAATGTAGGAGGAGTTGCACGCACAAGAATTTCATGTAGAAACCCATAATAAATCTAAGTTCAAGAGAGATAACCTGGTTAAAATTGTCGCAGATCAAAAAGTTTGGAATATGCACATGTTCACTTAGTAGTGATGATGTCTGTAAACTTTCGTCCAAATTGATTGATAAATGTAGGAGGAGTTGCGCACACAAGAATTTCATGCAGAAACCCATATTAAATCAAAGTTCAAGAGAGATAACCTGGTTAAAATTGTCGCAGATCAAAAAGTTTGGAATATGCACATGTTCACTTAGTAGAGATGATGTTTGAAAGGTTTCATCAAAATCGGTTCATTAATGTAGGAGGAGTTGCGCACACAAGAATTTGTTCGAACGGAAAGACATAATAAATCTAAGTCAAAGGGAGATAACCTGGTTAAAATTGTCGCAGATCAAAAATCTTGGAATATGTGCATGTTCACTTGGTAGTGATGATGTCTGAAAAGTTTTGTCCAATTTGATTGATAAATGTAGGAGGAGTTGCACGCACAAGAATTTCATGTAGAAACCCATAATAAATCTAAGTTCAAGAGAGATAACCTGGTTAAAATTGTCGCAGATCAAAAAGTTTGGAATATGCACATGTTCACTTAGTAGAGATGAAGGTTTCATCAAAATCGGTTCATTAATGTAGGAGGAGTTGCGCACACAAGAATTTGTCAGGATGGAAAGACGTACGGACGGACGGATGGATGGACAGACGGATGGACGGACGGATGTACGTACGGACGTAGAGGGCGATTCCTATATAGCCCCCACTTCTTCGAAGCGGGGGTATAATTACATGTATGTCTCTCTATACAGTAAGAGAGAAGACATATCATCAATAAGGACACAAATTCAAGTAATTCCATATTCTTAGCATGAAGACTATGCTAATTGGATGTAACAAATTCCCAATTTTTAAGGCTGGTCCAGACTAATCCCCAGAAATTAGGATGGAGTATTTGAGAATGAGAGGCTATACCCCACAAACATATGCCATCTACAATAAAACACAAGCTGTATCCTGGATATAATCTACAGACAAAACAACTTCACTCATAGTAACATACTTATCAAGCCGGAGGAGAGGTAAAAAATCCCCCCCCCCCCCCTTTTCGAAGGAATCTTCAAAAAGAAGAGGGGAGCGCTCTAGAATCAGTAAAAGCGGTACCAAATAATAATATAAATATTTGGTGAATAGACACCCAGGTATTAATTATTATTAATAAAATGGTGCTTAATGCCACTTCAGAAGCTAAGGCTATATTGGAAATCCCGGTAATTAATATCACCCGCTTGTAACATATACCGGAGTCGGCATATGCAGATAGGTCAAAAACCACTGATATAATATATAGCATACACATGTCCAATAGAATCACAATGGACGATCTCTGGAGAGTAAACACACTTCCAAGGTAACCCACAGGTGACCCCATTCAGGTATACAATAAATTCCAGTAAATAACACTCCCAGACGTGTTCTATCCGATATCTATGTTCCTGGAAACGTGCAAATATACGAGTGTGAAGGACAAGATGTATGCGATTGGGTAGAAACCTAGAACTAGAAATGGATCGAGCTATGATTAACAGACTCGCCACGGACGGTCTCTGAAATAATTCATAGTTTCTAAGGTCCTTAACATACAATTAGGCTTGCCGTGATAATGCAAAAAGTCGACTAATCGTCATGCGATTGATCGACTTTAAATTTGAAAGTCGACTTTTTTTACCCCCGCATGTATAACGACACCACTGCTTTGCTAGAACGTGATCACGCTGTATGTACATAATGAGAACATTTCAGGATGTATGAACAATAGTGGTAGACCATATGGAGGTAAAGATGGCGGCCTCAGCCACCCCCCCCCCCCACCCCCCAAATAAATCGGCATTTTTTTAAGTCCGATTCGGAAATATTTCTGGTAAATACCTTCCACTTTAATGATTTTTTTTTTGTTGAAAATATGAAAGTTATTTTCAAGTATTACTGCTCAAGTCATGTCAACAACATGTCCGTATTTTAAACAACATCGTTTCCAATAACCATTCTTTGCTCATAAATCTATTATTTTGAACAACACAAAATGAAACTCGCTGAGTTTGATGAAATTTGCGTAGCCATTTTCAATCACCAAGAACATAAAAGTCAAGATGAAGTTGTCATTTTGTTGTTTCCCTTTGGTCATCATTTAGCCATTTATCAGTGCAGCATATATATCTGCCATTATCTAGAGGCTGGAGCAAGGACCGTTCCATTGCAATTTCAAAGAGCGGAGCAGTGGATTTTGCGCCCTGTCAAGAATGCGGGAATATCATACCCCCCCCCCCCCCTCCCCACCCCTTCAGAAAATCAATCATCATAATACATTGGGAATGATGTTCGTTTTTTGTTCAGTTGCCCATTTACTCAACGAAACATTCATTCCGACATTCACCAAGCCTTATAATGTGGGAATGATGGATCGTTGACTATGTCACCATGTTATTTGAAATGTACACGGCCACAGGCCCGGTTATACCTACCTTTAGGACCATTTAGCCATCTCGTTTTAGTCGACCCTTTGTTCAAAACACGTGGTAAAAAAAGTTGACTAATCATCGATTTTGGGCTCTGATTAATCGACTATGGAATTTCATGATCGCGGCAAGCCTACATACAATAATGTGTCTACCTAATAATGCGATTATTATGCACGTGACCATTGAAATCCTGCATGTAATCATCTGAATACCAGTTAACTGACTAGACAACCTCCAATGTACCCCAAGGCTAGCAATTTATTGACGAATCATATGCTCATATATGACATACAGATGAACAACCACAGGAAACCAACCAACTAGAAAGCGGATGTGCCCATGAGGTCGCCATAGAACACGACCCAGCCACCAATTGAGAAGTCATAAAATGCATGTATGTACTTAAATGCATACGAGGCTTACGGGAAGAAAACTACGTCTTGCCTGGTAATCACCTCTTAACACACTGGCAGTGTGGAGTGGGGGGTGTCAGGGGGATTCAAAATCATATCAAACCCCCTTCACCCGGCATTACTTGATTCGTTCTTGTGTTTGTCATCAAATAGTATATGAACCACAAGGCTCCCTCACGTCTGACTGACTCCATAATGCCACTAAGGGTGAAGAAGGACGTGAAGAACAAATACTTCCTCTGATAAAGAAGATCCTCTTGTGGAGGAAGCTTCCGGGGAACGTCCCATAACAGACACCTGAGAAAATTGATCCAAGGTTTCTGTGACTACAGAGGTGCTACTATTAGGATTTCACAACGAGACTGTTTGAACTAAACAGAATCTGCTAAATTAACGGAGTTGGAGGATACGCCTATCCTATCATTCTGTCCCATGAGATCAACACAGCGTCTACTGCGTACACTTGATGATCTTGGCATGCGACACGAACGTCGGTAACTGATTGTTACGGTGTGTTGCAAACAAATCTATCATGGAACGATCCCACTGGTAGCAAATCTGCCTGAATATTCGCTTGTTGAGAGTCCAGTCCAATGGCATCAGGCGACCTTTCCGAGAGTGCGAGTTTGCTAGTACATTCAGACGACCTGGTATATGATGGACAGAAAGATGAACATGATGATTCATGACGTATAGGAGAATCTTCTCCGTTAATTCGCATAATGGCACTGAATGAGTGTCACCTTGGTTCTTGATGTAAGTTACTACTGTCGAATTGTCTAACAAAATTTGAACATGGATGTCAGCTATTATGTGAATCCAATGTTGTAGCACTAGCCACATTGACATCATGTCTTTGATGTATATGAGCTTCTCTAGGAACCGAGGGTCCCAAAGACCCCGGCACCTCAAGTCTGCAGGATTTAGGGTTGCGTCCCAACCCATCTGACTTGCATCTGTCATCATTGTAAAAGCCGGATCCGGCAGTTGCAGCAGAACTTCCTGAGTTAACCATTGAATATCTGCCCAAATCTGAACCCTTGTTTTACTAGGTCCATTAAAACAAGACTGGTTTCAAGTGAATGTGTCTTCACACTCCAGTTCTGAGTAAAGAATATCTGGTGGGGATGCGTGTGCAGACGGCTCATCGGAATAAGATCCGCAGCCGCTCCGCACAGCCCCATCAGTCGCATGAATTCCTTCGCTGTTAATTCGTCTGAGTGTACACAAAAACGAGCATTACAACTGACAAATTTCACTCTGGGTAACGGCTGATAAACCAGATTGTTGTGAGTCTCGAAGCTCATTCCAAAGTGAGTGAACGACTTGGACGGAGCTATATCCGTCTTTTTCTCGTTTACTATGAAACCGAGACGTCGGAACAAAAGAAGCAGACTCTGAACATCGTTCTGAAGAATAATCCTGTTGCCGTATCTCTGAAGAATGTTGTCCAAGTAAGCCAACGTTACCGCAGACGAATGAGCTGGGAAGTATGACATTACCGAGTTCATTATAAGAGTGGATGCCCAAGGAGCCAGGTTCAGACCAAAGCATATTGTTCTGAACTGATACACCTTCCCTTGTATGGCGAACCACAGGTACTTTCTGAATGCCGGATGTACCAAGAGATGAAAGTACGCATCCTTTAGATCTATGCTTGCCGCATAGTCGTTCACTCGAATGCTCGCTCTTACCGACCGAATGGTCTCCATACTGGTCGGAATGAGCCATCTGGCTTCGGTACGAGGAACAGGTGACTGTAAAAACCCTGAGAATCCTGATTCTCGACGACCTCTATTGCTTCCTTTAATATAGAGCCTGTACCTCCACTGGGAGAGACTCTCTTTTGAAAGGATCCGACGGAAGATCTGTCCAACGCAGACATCTTGTTAGTGGGGGTGCCACTTGGAATGATAGCCATAGGCCATCCGAGACTTCACTTCTCACCCACTGATCTTCGTTGACTGCTGTCCAGTTTCTCACGAAGATGATACCCTTCCTCCAACTGGCAAGCAATAGAGGTCTTGAACATCACCTGTATGACCTGCGAGGCTTATGGGAGAAGAAACTACGTCCTCCCCATGAAGAACCTCGTCCCGTCAGCGTAGGGGCATCTGACCGATAGTCCTGATAAGACCTACTCCCCTTTCCCGAGTCGCTATATTGACCACCTCCAGAGTAATTGTAAGAGGGCTTCTTGTACCTTCGTGAGGAATTCCCTTTGACGTTTAGATCTGGAATGTCATCCTTTATTCTTGTCTGCTGAAGCAGGTTGATGAAACGCCAACTTCAATAGCAGATCACTTAATGCTTTCTAAATAGCCTGATCATAGGCTGACGAAAGCTTGTCGTCCAAATAGTATGTCCGGAGACCGGAGCGACCCAGAGAGAGCTTTTCACCTTGTCATCTATAAGTGATGATGATGCAAGGGCAGCATCACGTCTGATTAACTCCAGATTAGCCACTGTAAGGGTGGAGTTATACGTGATATACAAATTGACCTAGAAAGAACTCTAAGAGAGGTACAAACGTCCTCAAATTCCTTCCCGTTGAGACGTTGCACCATAGGTGATCATAAGGTGATCTGTGTAAGACATTGCTTCCAAATTCGCTCTACTTGAAGAAATTGCTGTTGTAATTGTCTGAGCGAATAGTGAATGATGCAGGCAAGGATACATCTAGATCCGCAGGCTGCTAATTCAAATGCAGAAGAGCTCTCTGAACATCTTCTCCAACCGTTTTTAAATAAATGTAGTCCATGACACGGTATGTTTAAGGAAGATATAGCTAAGAAACTGCCCTTTCCTCGCACTCGAGAGGTGAATATGGCATCGTCTACATGGCCGAAGGCCTGCGAAACCTACCTAAGCTGAACCAGAAAAGAAAGAACTTTTTCCTTTGTCCGATTAAAGTCTGCGTCCAACGGACGTTAGCGGTTTCTCACTTAGCAGCGCAGCAGCAGCATTCTGATTCATCGTAACAAATTCAGGGTAGTATTGATGGATGAAATCCATTGCAACCCTGTGCTGTTCCGAAAGGGAAGGGGAATCCTCTTCCTTATCCCTTTTCCCTTTCACCATCCGAGAGAATCAGTTGCGAATCTCGGTAAATGGCATCTGTGTGAACAGACAACTGGACCGATCCAGCACCATTCAACAGCTTAGGTTCTGAGTCTGAGGGAGGCTGCATCTGCACTTGCTGGGATGCTGCGATCAGCTGCACAATCTGCGACAGCAAGTCCGTCATCGAGGCCTGAGGAGCAGCGGTCTTCTATTTCCTAGCCACTTGCTGCTCCGGGGAAGGTGTGTCGGAGATGGAACTCTTCTCTGAACGTCCCAATGATCGAGGCCTCGTCTCCCTAGCTATCAGATGATCCGACTTCATGGGCGAAGAGTGGTTCCTTCTTCGTGTAGCAGGCTGGATATTCAAAGTTAGGTAGCTAGGATGCAGTTGTGTGTGCTTTAATAACGTAGCGGAGGAAGCCGTGACTGAAGCTGCAGACTAGATGGAGCGTCCTGAGTGGGGAGCAGATGTCTGCTCTGTCTCGTGCAAGTTTCCAACCAGAAAACTTCATTTTGGCTTGTGAAACGTAGCACAGGAAGCCATGACTAAAGCCGACCCCAGCTGCAGACTAAACAGAGCATCCTGAGTGGAGGGCGAACATATCTCCGGCTCGTGCAAGTTTGACCCCAAATGTCTGTTAGGTTAGAGAGGGGCCTCTCCCACTCGCGGTCTATAGACCTCGCCTAGTACAAGAAACCTGCTGACTTCCTGCCTATTTCCTCCCTATTTCCGTCGTCGCTGGGTGAGCTATTTATATTAAAGTGAAAATATGCCTAAGTTCCCAAAGGGAACATTAAGAGCCCAAAGGCATCCCGATAAAGCCTAAGTGTAGACAAAATACTATTTTTTTTAGCTACACTACCGGAATAATAATCCATGTATCCTACAGTAATTCTACAGTATAATAGAATATAAACAAGAGGCCCCTAAGGAGCCTTAATCGCTCACCGGCCAAAGTGGTTCAAAGAAGTATTTGGGGTCACATTCAGTTAGACATGGTTCATCAACACTACAAAGGAATGAAGTCATGAGAGACAAATTTTATGAAACTGGGTACATGGCTTGAACAAACTTGAATCTCACTCCCCTAAGGATGCAACACACCACATATCAAAACATTCCGACTGCTGGATCTGAAGAAGAAGATTTTTTAAGAAAATTCCTCATTTCGAACTAAGTTACAATTCAAGCTCCCACAATGAGCCCAAATATGGACCTAGGGACATGGCTTGAACAAACTTGAATCTCATCCCCCTGAGGATGCTGCATACCAAATATTAAAACATTCTGACTGCTAGATCTGAAGAAGAAGATTTTGAAAGAAAATTCCTCATTTTGAACTAAGTTATCATTCGGGCTCCCACAGTGAGCCCAAATATGGACCTAGGGACATGGCTTGAACAAACTTGAATATCCCCCCCCCCCCCCCTAAGGATGCTGCATACCAAATATTAAAACATTCTGACTGCTAGAACTGAAGAAGAAGATTTTTAAAGAAAATTTCTCATTTTGAACTAGGTTATCATTCGGGCTCCCATAGTGAGCCCAAATATGGACCTAGGGACATGGCTTGAACAAACTTGAATCTCAACCCCCCTAAGGATGCTGCATACCAAATATCAAAACATTCGACAGCTGGATCTGAAGAAGAAGATTTTTAAAGAAAATTCCTCATTTTGAACTACGTTATAATTCAGGCTACCACAGTGAGCCCAAATATGAACCTGAATCTCACCACCCTAAGCATGCTGCATACCCACTATCACAAGATTCTGCCTGCTGGATCTTGAGAGTAAGATTTTTAAAGAAATTGGCCTGAAATGCATTAAGTTCAAATTTGGGCTCCTATACTGAGCCCAAATATGAACCCAGGGGGGGGGGGGGGGGGGGGGGCCGATTTGAACAAACTTGAATCAGATATACCTCACAATGTTGCATAACAAATATCTAACGCTTCTGCCTGCTGGATCTGGAGAAGAAGATTTTTAAGAAATTTGCCTGAAATGCACCAAGTTCGAATTCGAGCTTCTATAGTGAGCCCAAATATGAATCCAGGGGGCTGATTTGAACAAACTTGAATCAGATCCACCCCACAATGTTGCATACCAAATATCAAAAGATTCTGCCTGCTGGATTTGGAGATTTTTAAGAAATTCGCCTGAAATGCACTAAGTTCAAATTCAGGCTTCTATACTGAGCCCAAATGTGAATCCAGGGAGCCCCCCCCCCCCCCCCCCCCCCCCCCAGAGATGATGTATACCAAATAGAAAAGAATTCTGTCTGGTGGATCTGAAGAAGAAGATTTTTTTTAATTTTGGACAGAAATTCATGGGTGCTATCAGAGTTATGCCCCTTGTCGTACCCCCTGTAGGTGGGCAAGTTTATTTGTACAAGTTTGATTTGACATATGATGGGGAACATGTGCACCAAATTTGGTTCAATTTGATTCAGTAGTTTGTGAGGATTAGTCGATAATGTAAAGTTCACGACGGACGGCGACGGACGACGACGGACGGCAAGTGATAAGTTAATCTCCCTTCGGTGAGCTAAAAACTACCTATATATGAGGACATTGTCAATGTAAACAATGTCAATGTAAACAAGACATCAGGCACACAAAAAGACCCAAAGTCAGAAAACAGTTTAATGCTACCAAATGCAAAGCTAGATCTTCATATGAAGAAGAAACGATACATTGGATAGAAGACGCAAGACTAAATGACCTAACACCCCTAGGGTGAGGATGTAACCATGGGGAAAAACAGAATAATATTTTGTAATAAATGTTAAACTCCCAAGAAATTTAATAAAAAATTTCAATAAAAAATAGCCAAAAAGCTAAAGAGTTTAACAGGAAGGGTTCATGGAAGGATAAGGAAGGAATACTTAACAAACAGTGGAATAATCATTAACAAAAATGATGACGTCAGGCTATCTTCCGAAATGGGAAACATGAAATAATTTTATAATTATTATAAAGTTACAACCCTGAACGTCAAAAACCACCATTGACCTGGCTGTTTCAAAATGTCAGAGTAGCAATTACGCCCTTAAGTTTTTCAGCACATGGGAGTTAAAAATCACCTGCCAGTAATATCTAACTGGGTAGGCTCTAATTGTACTACAGTATCAACACCAATTATATTGCACGAGTACTTTTTTACAGAATGAACATAATAGAATTATGTCATTCATAAAAATAAGTCTTCAAAAATTAAATGATGTCACTTACCCATCATATTTTCTCCACTCATTTGGATAATGACCTGTAAAAGAAAATACTGCTGAATATCTTAAAAGAAATTTTACCATTCACATGTTTATCTAATAAATCAATGACAGTAACAAATGACAGTTAGCTGATGAAGAAATGATTTCAGTAAAGGAGCGAGTATAGAGCCATTTTTGTACATTATACCCTCAGGGGTCTATTTCTGACTTGCATACTTTGAGAACTCAATACAATGAAATAAAAATGAAGTCTTCCAAACAGTGGATAAATTACCTAGGTCATGATCTTCAACCAAGACTTTGCATGCGATAAATGCCAAAACATTTTGCTAAACCAAAACAACAAAAAAACATTGCATTGCGAAGAAAATCCACTCACATCCCTGAAAGGTAAAAAAATGCTAGAAAATTTCAACAAATCACCATAGTTTTCAAACTAAAGTTTATTGAAGTCTGATAATTAATATTCAGATCAGAACTAGTGATTAACCAATAAGGATTTGTGACCGCCATCTGCTTGCCGATTAGTTGAGCACACAATCTGCCAGTTGTAAGTGCCAATGTCAGATAGTAACAACCAAAAGAAGTAGTATTTAAGAATGCATAGAACAGGTTTAATTTTATAGTACAGTCAGGTTGATTGTTTTGTTGACCTCACAAGGATGTCAGTGTGTGTGTTAAAATAAAAATATGACAATAGAGGAAACAAGTTAACAGCGCAACATCTTTGATCAATGATCAAAGATGCCGATGCCGCACTGTTAACTTGTTTCTGCTGATGTCACATTTCACTGAGTCATCACACAACATGGGATGTGTATCATGAGCAGCAATCAAGGTGAAGATCAGGCCAATCAATGAGATTTGGCCAATCTTGATTCCTGCCAATCATTGTGGCAACTTATTACGTTTGTTACTGCTTGTATGAGATTGCTAATCAAATATAAATACAAACAATTTTGATCCAGTGGTGTTCCAAGTAACCATCGGTATGGACCAATGTTCAAACACCTCTACCGATGGTCAACCAATGGCTTAAAATTGGCCGATGTCAGATACGATTGCCGAACATCGGTTAATCACTAATCAGAACATGATAAATTTCAAGTAATTTGTATATTTTTTTATACTTACCAATGACCCAGACTAGCTGGTGCAAACTTGAAATTATCAAGGGCCAAACACAAATTTTGAACCCCCCAATCCCCAAAATTTGCATACAAAACTGAAAATTAAAAGTCTTATCTGGCCCTCCATACTTTTACTCTCTGCACATGTGCAGTGGTCAGGAAGAGACCGGAATTGGTGCCAACATCATTCTTTGTAGATGAGCGTACTAATAATAAGTCAGCAGGGAGGTATCAATGCCCACTCATGGGAGGGCCATGCCTGTCTGGGCCATTGGTAAGTATAAAAAATATACAAATTACTTAAAATTTATCATATTATTATACGACAACCAATGGCCCAGATTAGCTGAATCGTAAAAAGGCGGAGGGCCAAGGACTTAAGAATTAGCAGACCAAATATAGCTCCTGAGCCTGCATTCCAAGGTGAAAGGAAAATATATTTAAAAGGAATTACATGTATGTCTCTCTATACAATAATAGAGAAGACATATCATAAATAAGGAGCCATATCCAAGTAATTCCATATTCTTAGCATGAATGCTTATGCCAAATGGGTGTAATGTGCCCCCAATTTTAAGGCTAGTCCGGACTAAGCCCAATAAATTAGGATGGCTTATTTGAGAGTGAGAGACTAACCCCCACAACATACGCCATATTTTAATAATAAACAAGCTGTATCTAGGATCAGATATAATCTACAGACAAAAACAGCTTCACTCATAGTTACACACTTCTCAAGCTGGAGAAGATTTTACAAGAATATTCTTCAAAACAAAGAGAGGAGAACTCTGGAATCAGTGCAAAGCAGTACTAAATAATCCAAATATATTCGCCCAATAAGCACCCTGTTATTAATTATTAATAATTATTGGTGATTAACGTCACTTCAGAAGCTAAGACTATTGTGGCGATTCCAGTAATTAACAGAGCACGCTTCTCACGTATACCGAAGTCGGAATACATAGATAGGATGAAAATCGGTAATATAAAGTGTATGACCATACACTGGTCCAATATAATACCAACTAAACAGTATCTGAAGGATTAGCATGCTTCTAAGGCAACCTACAGACTCCAATAATAACACTCCAGAGAACTGTTCGAATATACGAGAATGTGAACTGTATCTTCATAGAAACCTGGATTAGAACATGGAACAAGCTATGATTAACAGACCCGTCACAGACCGTCCCCGAAATAATTCATAGTTTCCTAGGTCCGTAACAACCAATGAGTGTTCGGAGAAGAATATATTACTCCGAATAATGATCCCAAAAAATGAGAAGATATACATAGATGGCCTATTGGCAGTTCCATAACTGATCCAAATAGCCCCCAAAATTCCCATGAGCTCTACAAGCAGAGCAAGAATTTATATAGTCTGTAAACAATGCGTCTGCCTAAAAATAGACATATTATGCACACAAGCAATGAAATCCCGCATGTACTCATCTGCATACAGCTTGTAACCACGGTATGACCAAGTGATACAAGTGTAACCAGGAAACTGAATGAAGAATACAATGTTAATATGCAGTTAACTGAGTAATAAACTCATATGTCGTAAGACAGGCCAGACAGCTCTGAGTGAGACTTTTCAGAGTGGACTAATTTCCACATTGGAGAATGTCGCCCAGATAACCGACATGTCAACCATACAGGAACATGAAGGCTAGCAATTTTATTGATTAAGAATCATATGCTTGTATATGACTTATAAACGAACAACCACAGGAAACAAACCAACTAAAAAGTGGATGTGCCCATGAGGACGCCGTTAGAACACAACCCAGCTGCCAATCGAGAAGTCATGAAAGGCATGTATATACTAAATGCCTATGAGTCTTACAGGGCGGAAACCTATGTTCTGCCCTGTAATTGCCTCTTAACACATTGGTGGTGGTGAGGGGGAGGGGTTCGGCGAAAAATTCATATTGAACCCCCCTCTCTCTCGCATTACTTGAATTGCGTTAGTTATCAAATGGAACAGGAACAGCAGGGCTCCCTCAGGTCTGACTGACTCCATAATGCCACTAAGGACGGAGAGGGATGTGATGAATAAATACACTGTATCAACATAATTACACTAGGTAAATACGGCGTCATTAATAGAGCATATCACCTCATATAACTAACAGCAAACCATACCGTCAGGAAGAGAATAACCTCCTCTAACATACTGTATCATGTCCAATAGGACAACGAACTCAGCCTAGCTGAAGCAGCTTAAAGGTCTTCCTATACGTGAAAACAATAAAAGGCTGATAACTGCAGCCTTAGAAGCTCACTGAGGAGACTTACAATGCTAGCCGTAGCTTATAAGTCTTCATCAATGTGAAGACAGATATACTGGTTAAGTTGAGACCTTGAAGGCTCACATAACGGAGACTTACAACTATCGTCACACAAGGTAGGGAATGAAGATCTGCTATTTAACAGCCCTAAATTCCCAAAGAGAGAGCAGTCTCAAGAGAAAATAAATTCAGTTATGTCACTGCATAATTACTGAAACAATCTTGCTTATGACTCTAGCTAGGCTACTTTGGTGTAAACAATAAGACTCAAGTCTATGACACCTATGGAAACAAACCGAAAAGCACTGTACCTTATCGGTTTTAATCCCAAAAGACAGCGGTCATAGCCTTTCTAACGTAGCTAGAAATCTTCCTCTCCCTGAAGACAGATATCTCGGTGTAACTAACGACTTGAAAGCTCACTAATTGGAGACTTACAACCACCATCGTGCAAGGTAGGGAATGACAAGCCACTATTCTAACAGCTGCAATTCCCAAAGAGACAGTAATCTCAACGTAACTATGCAATTATGTGTCTTCGTCTACCTGAAGACATATCTGTGTCACTTGCGGCCTTGAAAGCTCACTAAATGGAGACTTACAACACTAGCCGCAAAACAGACTACTGTAACAGTACATAAGATGACTATGCCACCCATAATGACATTAAATGTCTTGACGCCAAGGAATAGAACATCAAGAGGGAAAAGACGTACTTATAACCTCTAACGGTTTTATTCCAAACAAGACAGCTGTCTCAGCCTATCTATGCACTATTCGTCTGACTTCAGGATGAAAAACAGGTGATTTGAAATAACCTGGTGAATATTTGGATGACCTCTATTGCTTTTCTTCAATAGGAGAGCCTATACCTCCGCAAGGAGAGACTCTTTTGGAAGAATTTGTCAGAAGATTTGACCAACACGTACTTGTTGTACAAGAAGCTTTGCTCGGACTGATAGCCGCAGGCCTGTCGAGACTACATACTCATCCACTGATCTACCACAATTTTCATCCACTGTTTTGCGAGGTTGATAACCTTCCGCTAAGTGGAAAGCAACAGAAGTTTATTCTCGGCGATCTCTATTGCTTCCTTCAATAAGAAAGCCTGTACCTCCACCAGGAGCGAATCCCTTTCGAAAGGATCTGCCGGAAGATTTGTCCAAAGCAGACATTTTGTAAGTGGGGGTTATGTTCGGAATCATATCTGTAGGCCCCTCTGAGACAAGACTTAACCCACGGATCTTCTGTGACATAAATCTAGTTTCTCACTAAGTTGATAGCCTTCCATCAACTGGTAAGCAATAGAGGTCTTATTTATCACCTGTACGACTAAAGAGGCTTACAGAAGGGGAAATCATGTCCTCCCCATGAAGAACCTCGTCCCGTCGTCTAGGGGTATCTGACCTATAGTCTGGACCAGACTTGTGCCCCTTTCCGAGTTGCTAGACGACCACCGGAGTAAGTATAAGTGGGTTTATTGTACCCTCACAAGGAGATCCCTTAGCTGATTAAGTGGAATGGCCTCGATTACCCCGGTCTGCTGAAGTGCGTTGTGGCACAGATTTCAGTAGCAGTGTATTGAAGCTTTCTTATAGCCTGTTCATAGCCTAACGAAAGCTCATCATCAAATAGAGTATATCCGGAGACCGGAGTAGAGTAGATCCGGAGACCGGAGCGACTCGGAGAAAGCTTTTCACCTTCTCATCTGTAAGTGATGACGAGGCAAGGGCATCATCACATCTGATCAACTCCCAATTTGCCACTGTCAGGGCAGAGTTGTACGTGGCATACATGACTACCCTGGAAAGAACTCTAAGAGAAGAACAACATCCTCAAATTCTTTCCCATTAAGACATTGCACCATAGCTCTGGTGAGGTGATCTGCGTAGGACATTGTGTCCAGATTCGCTCTATTGGATGAAATAGCACATTCCATCACTTCCGAGCATATATTGAATGATGCAGGTAGGGACCTATTTTCATCCCCGGCCTGCTCATCTAAATGCAGAGGAGCTCTCTGAACATCTTCTCCAATTGATTTAAATGAATGCAGTCCAAGGAACGGTATATTACTGAAGATGTGGATAAGAAACTGCCTTCCTTTTAGCACTAGAGAGGTGAATATGGCGTCGATAACATGGCCGAAGGCCTCTGACACCTGGCGAGATGACAGCGTTTTCTCTATAGTAGTCGCAGCTTGCTGATCAGGTGGAACAAAGTAAGTATAGTATCGATAAATAAATTTCATCGCTACCATATGCAGTTCCGAAAGGGAAGGATAATGGTCTTTCTTGTCCCTTTCGCCATCTGACTGAGTCAGCTGTGACATTCAGTCATTTGCATCTGCGTGAACAATGATTGGACCGACCCAGCGCTGTCCGACAGCTCACCACCGGAGTCTGCAGGAGGCTGCTCTTGCACATGCTGGGATGCTTCAATCAGCTGTGTAATCTGCGATAGCAAGTACGTTACCAAGGCTTGAGGAGTAACGGTTATCTGTTTTTTTTTGCCGCTTGCTATTCCTGGCCATGGGCCTAAGATCTGGAGATAGATCTCTTCTCTGAATGTCCTGATGAACAAAGCCTCAGATCGCTAGCTACCAGATGGTCAGACTTCACAAGCGAAGACTGGCTCCATCTTCACGTGACTGAAGCCGACCCCGGCTGCAGACTAGATATAGCATCCCGAGCAGCATGCAGACATATGCTCCGACTCATGCAAGTTTCTCAAAACAACATTTGGCCCCAAATGCTGTTGAGTTAGAAAGGGACCTCTCCCGCTCACAGTCTTATCAGACCCTGCTGTTCCTCCCGAAAAGAAAACTTAGTTCCAGCTTGTGCAAGTTTCTCATAACAACCTCTGGCCCCAGAAGTTGCTAGGTTAGACAGGGGCTTCTCCCGCTCGTGACCTGGTCAGAACTTGCCGAGCCTCCCAACAAGAAACTTGCTGACTTCCTCCCTATTTCCGTCATCGCTGGGTGAGGTATTGTTTTTAAGGTGCATGCTCTATCCAAATCCACGGACATACCCAGTGTCACGGCTCCCACAGACAGAGTAACCACTTCACCGGTTGAGCTAGCTGCTTGCAAGGAATTAAAAACACTTACTAGAGGTCTTATCCCTGCTTAATATTTATAAGCACCTTGCAGCTACCTCTATTTGTTCAACAGAGTGTGGTGACGGTTGCACACTTTGGATGGGTGTCACAATACCATCACCATGTTCATGTTCCTCTGAAAATAGAAACTGAAAAACCTGAATTATATTATGGTGAGAGTTCCGGCATAGGAACCTCACTGCCAATGCATCATGACACCCGTCTCCAACATCTGTCATGCCAATGTTACACAGTAGGACAAGAATCCGCAGGAGTTCATCGACTAGAGGCAAGGCAACAAGCATGTAAATCTGAGGAAGACTTCCTTGCCTTGCTTTTAGAGCAGTAAGCTTTCGTAATTACAATCAAAAGACAAAGTCAATAGCACTCCTACAAATGCCACAACAAAATATATGATAAAGATACATGAATAATCACAATAAAAATTAAATTCAAAATTTTTGAAAAAAGAAAACATAATGAGCCCAAGGGCATCCTGATCAAGCCTAAGTGTGGACAAAATCCAAATATTGTGAGCAACACTACCAAAATAATAATCAATGTATCCTAAAGTAACTCTACAGTAATATAATATGAAATACTACATATATTTAAGGAAGTTGCCAATGTAAACAATGTCAAGGAAAAAAATGGAAACAAGACATCAGGCACAAAAAGGCCCACAGTAAGAAACCAATTTAAGGTCTATAGGAACAGGCAAATTTCCCCAAATGATTAAAAACAAAAGAGTTCTAAAACAACTAAATTAAATGATTTTCGTACAAACGGTGACAAGCAATGATATTGCTTTAATCTAAAGAATATTTTGTTTGCTGAAGTTGTAAACTAAATATAATTTTATTGTTGAAAATCAACTTTTAAAATGTAGATCGCACTAACAACAGAACGGAAAATTCACACACGCAACTCTTAATTTAATGAAACCAAAAATAATCCAAAACATATATCAAGAGCACTTTACTGAGAAATGAACTCTGAGGTGATTTTAAAATTAATTAAAACATGTTTTTAAATGTCCATTCCAAAATATTTTTCCAGTAAAGACACCAAGACGTGACACCTTAAGAGACAAATGGCACATACAAGATGTACATAACACCTTGGCTGATGTATTTGTTACAGATATGCATGAATGTTTGTTGACAATGATTGCTAAATCCAAACATCTAACACTGACAGAGTTGTACAATGTTGAACCTTCTTATGAAATGGCAATACATGATACTGCTGACTGGTCAACGATAAATACACTAATTATTTTGTCTCTAACACTAGATGGACAATCATTGTTCAGTTGATGGTAAACATAACTAATGAAAAGTGTGAAGCTCCAGTGAATCCTAAGCATGCATTCTCAAGGTAACACATCTTAATATTGATACTAAAAAAACCTTTCAGAGTGGAGATTAAAAATCACTTTTAAATAATTCAAAAAGCACCTCAAAGTTCATTTGACGGTAAAGTGCTGTAGATACATGGTTCAGATTAATTTTGGTTTCAGTAATTTAAGTGTTCCAAATGTGAATTTTTAGTTCTGTTGTTAGTGCAATTTGCAATTTAAAAGTTGATTTTCAACAATAAAATCACTTTTTAGTTTGAAACTTCAGCACTCCAAATATTCTTTAGATCAAAACAGTACCATTGCCTGTCATTGCTTGTATGAAACTTGTTTAATTATCGTGTTTTGGAACCATTTGTTTTTGTCTATTTGGGAAAATTTCCTATAGACCTTAAATGCTTTCAGATGCAAAGCTAGGTCTTCATACGAAGAAAAAACAATACATCGGATAGAAGATGCAAGACTAAAATGACCTAACACCTCTTGGGTGAGGACGTAACCATGGAGATAAACAGAATAAATATTCTGTAATACACATTAAACTCCCAAGAAATTTAATAAAAAAATTTAATAAAAAACATCCAAAAAGCTTAGGAGTTTAACCCCTTCACTGCAGTGCAAGTTTTTAATTTCCTGTGCTGAGCCATATATGGGGGAAAATGGAAAAATATGATAAAAAATGAAAAAAATCAGAAACGTAAAATAATTTGTAATTTTCTTCTGCTAGAATATATTTGAACATGTTTGGAGTCCAATGTTTAGTTCCAATCACCCACTGAAATGTTGTCATCTTCACTTTCGATCGCATCGGAACTCCCCTCAGATTCATCAGAGTCGCTAAAGTCACTTGAACTATCTAAATCACCAGCATCACTATCATTGTCTGCATACAATTCTGCAACAACTTCTTTGGTTGTGTACAATCTTTTCGATATGTTTGCACTACAAGAACATCAGGAAAAGTAACTCTCATTGGAAATTTCACTTACGGTTCACTTGGGTATTTCCGTAAAAATGACGGAAATTACTCAAAAAAATATCTGACGTCACATCATCAGCCTCTTACATGTGTCACCAAGTGCGTTATATTGAGAATACCACTGTGTAGCGTATTGATGTTATCTGTGTGGTAACTCCGTACTCAGTACGGACGTGTAGCACAGGGAATCAAATTTTATGTCCGTACTCAGTATGGACCTATAGCAGCGAAAAGGTTAACAGGAAGGGTTCATGGAAGGATAGGGAAGGAATACAGAACAAACAGTGGAATAAACATTAGGAACAATGATGACGTCAGGTGTATGTCAAGAAAATGGGAAACATGAAATAATTTTTATAATTATTATAAAGTTACAGCCCTGAACGTCTGAAACCACTGTAGTTCACTTTCATCATCTATTTCAGCCTTGGATCCACCAATTCTTGCATTGATTTGTGTCTGGCATCCTCAAAAAATGAAATTTTAAAGCACAGATGTCAGTTCCTTGTTTCTGACTTTAGGGCTAAACAAAGAATGATGTTGGTGCCAATTCCGGTCTCTTCCTGACAACTGCGCATTCGCAGAGAGTAAAAGTATGATGGGCCAGATAGGACTTTTAATTTTTGGTTTTGTATGCAAATTTGGGGGATTGGGGGGTTCAAAATTTGTGTTTGGCCCTTGATAATTTCTTTCGAGTTTGCACCAGCTAGTCTGGGCCATTGGTTGTCGTATAAAAATATAAAAATTCAAATAAAATGGATTACGCAAAGAGCTACAACTCACTCCATATGTAACTCTGGAAAAATTATTTGAATCGAAACTTCCTTTCCATATGCATATGAACACATCATACTGATACTGCACACCAAGTTTTGTAAAAATCCAATAAAAAATGCAGCTGGAATAAAGCAGACAAGCATTTGTGACAGAAAATTTGCTATTACCAAGGGCCATAACCACACAAAATTTGTCGCATTGAAAATTACTGTCCATGTGCACATTTACACTTGATACTAATACTTCAGTCCAAGTTTTGTAAAAATCCAATAAAAAATGTAGGAGTTCAGCAGAAAAGCCTTTGTGATGTACATTTTGCTATTTCAAAGAGCAGTAATCATGCAAAAATCGTCACATCAAAAATTCCTGACCACATGCACAAATACACTTTAAACTGATACTTCAGATCAAGCTTTGTAAAAACTCACTGAAAACTGTAGGAGGAGATAAGTGGATGGACGGATAGATGGACAGATGAGCACATTTCAATATCTCCTTCCTACTTCGTCGGCAGGAGATAATAATGCAGCGTATTAAAACAAGAGGCCCCAGGGTGCTCACCTGACATAGTAGTCTAAATATCAAACCAGGAACTTGATTTGAATACGCTGCATATGCCCCTCCTAAGAAAAGCATATACCAAGTAGATGAAGCAGTTGTGCCCATACAATACACAGGATTTTCCTTCTATTTTCAGTTTCTGCACTTTTACATCTCAAAATTGAGATAAACGCATAAAAAACAGATTTTTTTTATTTTTGTTCGGAAATTTTCGAAGTATCAAACAAAATATTTTCAGCCTAATTTTTTTTTTTTTCTTAAAGTTGACCAAAACGCATAAAAAAACAAACAAAAACTAATTCCGGATTTTGGTCCACCTGGACCCCAAATTTTCAGTGTAAAAAAAAAAAAAAATTTTGTCTTAAAATTTACTGAAATGCATAAAAAACAAAAAAAAAATTTCCGGATTTTGATCCAAAATTTTCTAAGTCCTCCCAGACCCCAAATTTTCAGTGTAAAAAAAAATTTTTTTTTGTCTTAAAACTTACCAAAACGCATAAAAAAACAAAAATACTAATTTCCAGATTTTGGTCCAAAATTTCTAAGTCTTGCATTATTATTTCACAATATTTCCATATTTGATATTAAATAGCTCAGTCACTTATGAAAGAAAAGTACCCACATGTAGATGGTTTACAGAACAGTGCATTGTTTCAATCACATTCTTTTGACATTCCAACACAGGAGTTTGTACAAACTGTAAACTTTGACACAAACCACTGGGTTGTATTGTCAACAGTTGGATGTGGGAGTGCAGAGATAAATATTTATGACAGTCTCCATAGACGTTTGTCACCGCAAACAAGGAAGTTGCTAAGGGAAATTATGTTATCACCTGCCCAAAAATTGAGAGTTGTGTTTCCAGAAACAACCAAACAAAATAATACTAGTGACTGTGGAGTTTTTGCAATTGCAAATGCATTTCATATTTTAAATGGTACCCCTATCAGATATGATATTTCCAAAATGCAAAAACATCTGACCTGTTGTTTAAAAAAGGGGTACTTGTCACCATTCCCAGAGGCGTCAGATGCTGTCATGCTACCTAGAAAACATACATTGTTTAGCCGTGTTCGGAAAAGTCTCCAAAATTGCTGGAAAGGTTCTAAGATTGCCTATTTTCTATTCACTGGTCATTATTCAATGGTATAAGCCAAGTTGAAACTGTTTTTAATTTGTTCTATATTTTTTGACATGGGTGGGGGTGGGGGGGGGGGTGGGGGGTGGGAGATAACCAGGCCTGGATATCTTCCTCCCACCCATATCAAACTCCCAATAGACATTCATAGAACCTTTTGCAGCCATTGTTTGGACTCTGTTATGGTTAGCCCCACGGTGTAAACAAAAACTATTGATATTTGTGAAATAGTTGCTTCGAAGATTGCCTATTTTCTCTTCACTGGTAATGTATATATTAAAGAGTTGAACCACTTTTTTGTGTTAATTTCAATGAAAATTCCATAAATAAATGTTCTTATCTTTATCTTTTTGTTCAGTTCTTTTTATATTTTATATAGATATAGATATAGATATAGATAGATTATAGATATCGTGGCACACTGGAACAGAACCCCAAATTTTCAGCCTAAATATGAACCCAGGGACTTGGCTTGAACAAATTTGAATCTCACCCCCCTAAGGATGCTGCATACCAAATATCAAAAGATTCTTATTGGTAGATCTGAAGAAGAAGATTTTTAAAAAATATTCCTCATACTGCACTAATTTAAACATTTGGGCTCCCACAGACAGCCCAAATATGGACCCAGGGAATTGATTTCAATAAACATATGAAATAATCTTCCAAAGATGTTATATGTGAAATTTGAAAGCTTTTGGAGCAGTGGTTTGGGAGAAAAGTAGTCTTATATGTTTTTCCCACTGCCCACAGTGTTAAAAAATGCTGACTCCGCACTTTTTTCAAAGTCCCAGAAAAGTACCCCATGATAAAACCGATAGCAATTTTTTTTTATCATTCCATTCTGTTGGTCCTAAGGAAGCTTCACACCAAATAAGAATTCTCAGTGCAGTGTAGTTTTGGAGATATGGACGTTTTAATTTTTTCCTTGCCCTTCCCACAACGATGGCAAATATAGCCCCACTAACGTCTCTTGAACAAATCTCAGTCTACACCTCAAAAGGAAGCTGCACAACAAATATCAAGTCTCTGCTACTGCTGGATCATGAGAACATTTTTGAAGATTTCAGCACACTTTTTGGGTGTGGCCCTACCAAGGGGCGAGGCAACTTGATTTGAACAAAATCAAATTGGAATGTCATAACAAACTATTATCTCAAATATCAATTAAATTGGTTCAGCGGTTTGGGAGGAGAAGACGCAAACACCATGTTCACGGACGACGACGGACGACGGATGGTGAGTGATCACTATAGTTCTCCTGACTGAAAGTCAAGTGAGCTAACAAGTGAAATCCACTGCTTACTTTTCAAGAGATCATGAAAACATAAAGAATTCAAGAAGAATAGAAGCAACAAAGGCCAATAAGTCCCTCATTTTTCAAGAAGTCATCATAACTGTTGAAATTGTGCAAAACATTATTAATTCAAAGCAGGATATCAAAATTTTATGAAGGCTGACGTTCATTGTAGAGCATAAAAAATGAAATTTCAAGCAAAATTCATCAAAAAAGGGCAATAACTCACTAATTTTTTTAGAAATCACTGTGGTTTTCAAACTTATCCAAGATAATGTTAATAAAAAGCAGACTATTAAATTTGATTGAAATCTGAGGTCTTCTGTTGGAAGTATTACTTGCATAAACAATGATTTTAAAACAAATTTAATAATTATATCCTAATATTAACTGGCTGAGGGCCATATTATTTTTGGAGGTATGAATTTGTCCATCAAAATTTGTTTTCTTACAAATGATTGGAGAGTGCCCACAGGTACTCTCCAATAATTTATAATAATACAAATTTATATGAATAAAATATTATTTGTGTTTGACTGAATATGAAATATGAGCAAGGAAAATGTTGGCTTTTGTTCTGGCACACTCATTTTTTTCAAAGCCATGATAGCGGCTTCTAGCAGTTGACCAGTTAATATCCAGGGAAAATAAAAATAGTCAAGAGCCAACATTTTTTTGTGAAGTTTGATTTTAAGTATAATGTAACAGCCTTGAAATGTTTTCTTACTGAGATAGTGACTCCTCATCCTCTCCAGTAGTGGCCCTGACAAAAGGCATACTTAAACTGCCAGAGAACCCCAACCATATAAATTCACATATAAATAACACAAATTACCCTTCCAGTAAATTGCAATTCTAATTTGAATTATGGTAACTCAATTAATAGCTCCCCTGGACTCAATAAGCCCAGGTTATAATCACTCCCATGAAATATTTATCCATTGTGATTTAATATGGTATGTGCCACTTACCTTACACCCGACTGCTGACCACTGAAAACTTGTGTACCTGGGAAGCAATTATGTGTAATCCATAGAACACTGAGGTAAACTAGAGGTACTGTGAGCAAGCTCACAAAGTGATAGCCCCCGCGCCTCAGTTGTGGCCTTTTTGGTACATTAATTTGTGTTAAGATGATGTTGCAATTGAAATGTATAAGTTAGATTATCTCCCCTTGGAAATGTCAGAACGGAATTATATTGCTTCATGCACATCTTGATATGGAGTTCTTCCATTGTGTAAAGTTTCATGAAAATTCTTCAAGCAGTTTAGGAGGAGTTGCACTTATGGACAGACGGACAGACAGACAGATGGACAGGGTGATTCCTATATACCCCCCCCCCCCAAACTTTGTTTGCGGAGGGTATAAATATCTCTATGGGATAACAGATAAAATATTTTGTGGTCCATTAATTGAAAATTATAAATACAAAGAAATTTGTATATTTTTTATACTTACTAATGGCCCAGACTTAGCTAGAGCTAACTCAAAAATATCCAGGGCCAAAGACAAATTTTGCCCCCCAATCCCCAAAATTTGCATGCAAAACTGAAAAAATTATGTCCTATGTGGTCCTCCATACTTTTGTGAACTGCACATGCACAGTATCCAGGAAGACACTGAAATTGGTGCCAACCATCATTCTTTCTACAGTGCCTGCTAAATGTTATAATCAGCGGGGAGGTATGAGTGCCCAGTCATGGGAGGGTCATCCCCGTCTGGGTCATTGGTAAGTATAAAAAATATATAAATTACTTTGAATTTATAATATTTTTATAAAACAACCAATGGCCCAGACTTAGCTGAATCATAAAAAGGCTGGAGGGCCTAGGACATAAAGGAAAATCCAATTACTCAATCACTACCTAAAGGATAGCTCCTATAGGAGAATAGGAGAGAAAGGAATTATATATATCTTTCTCATTTATGAGAAATGAAAAAGACTTAATACCAACAATGTAATTGAGTATTACAAAATATATAATTCTCCATTTAATGCCAGCATAACCCATTATGCCAATTCAGTGAAGGGAAGCCAATATATAAAGATAGTCCAGAGAATGAGACTCTTTATACTCATTTAAAAGTGTCCGAGGATTGTATATTAATGTCCGTTTGACATGTGACATATACAAATGCTTCACAGTGAGCTACACTTTAAAAACAATACATAAATGAGATATATTAATTTGCGTCACACCGAGCTACACATTAAAACAGCACTGACTCAGGACTACTGACACTGGAGGAGGTCTTCCCTTGCTTTTCACTATAAAGCCAGATGATAATAAGGGAAAAAACCGTCCCCCCCTCCCCCACCCTTCCCCTTGTTCTGAGGTACATGACCACAGAACAAAGAGGGCAGTGGTACAGCATCACTGCTGGAACGGGTTGCTTAGATAACTATAGATGTAATCATTTAGTGGACGACATTCTGAGCAACAGATAGAGGACCTAAACATCTAAGGTCACAGGATATGGACTCTATATTTCTAAGGTAAAACTGGGTAAATGTAGAAGGCTGTGTCCAGTACACAGCTTTCATGAGATCAGAAATTTCTAACTAGTTTGGATAATGAAGCATTAGATCCAATTACCAAGCTATCATGATGAGCGTAAGTGTCCGATAACATAGACCTATAGCCCTTAATAGTGACAGGCTGCAGTTTGAGAACATCAAACAGGTAGACCAGAAAATTGGAAATATCCAGTATGGTCGGATCATAGATGTCTATCGACTGATCCTTACGCCAACGGAAGAAAACCTTCCACTTTGCTGCATAATCCAGCGTAGAGGACCTCCTGCAGTTAGAAATTGCGTCCACTGCTCGTCCTGTAAATTGCTTGCCATGCAAGAAGGACCGCACAATGGAAATATGTGAAGGTTGAGACCTTCCGGGTTGTGATGCAGTGTTCAGGACTTCCCCTGATAAAGAAGGTCCTCTCGCGGAAGAAGCTTCCGGGGAACATCCCATAACAGACACCTGAGAAGATTGATCCATGGTTTCTGTGACGACAGAGATGCTACTAACAGAATCTTGCAGCGAGACTTTGAACAAGATCTGCTGAATCAACGGAGTTGGAGGAAACGCATATTCTATCATTCCGTCCCATGAGATTGACAGAGCATCTACTGCATACACTCGATGATCTGGACATGGCGACATGTAAGTCTGCAACTGATTGTTGAGGTGTGTCGCAAACAAATCTATCATAGGTCGATCCCACTGATAGCAAATCTGTCTGAATACTGGCTTGTTGAGAGTCCACTCTGATGGCAACAGGCCACCTTTCCGAGACAGCAAGTCTCCTAGTACGTTCAAACGACCCGGTATATGACGGACTGATAGATAAACATGATGCTTTAAGACATACAGAAGAATTTCTTCCATTAGTTCGCATGACGGAATCGAATGCGTGCCTCCCTGGTTCCTGATATACGCTACTACTGTCGAGTTGTCCAATATCTGAACATGCGTGTCCGCTATAATGTGAATCCATTGTTGTAGCGCTAAACATACTGACATCATTTCTTTGATGTTTATGTGTTTCTCCAGGAACCGAGGGTCCCAAAGACCCTGGCATTTCGAGTCTGTCGGGCTCAGGGTCGTGCCCCAACCTGTTTGACTCGCTTCCGTCATAATCGTGAAAGCCGGATCCGGCAGCTGCAGTGGAACTCCCTGAGTTAACCACTGAATATCTGCCCAAATCTGGACCTTTTGTTTTACTAGGTCCTATAAAACAATACTGGTCTCGAACGAATGCGTCTTCACACTCCAGTTCTGAGTAAAGAATATCTGGAAGGGATGTGTGCGCAAGCAACCCATCGGAATAAGATCCACAGCTGCTCCGCACAACCCCATCAATCGCATAAATTCTCTCGCTGTTAATGCGTCTGAGTGTAGATAAAAGCGAGCATAACACCTGATTAATTTCGCTCTGGATAACGTCAGATGAACCAGATTGTTGTGAGTCTTGAAGCTCATTCCCAAGTGAATGAACGAATTGGACGGAGCTAGATCCGACTTCTTCTCGTTTACGATGAAGCCGCGATGTCAGAGCAAAAGAAGCAGACTCTGAAGATCGTCCTGAAGATTAGTCTTGTTGGAATATCTCTGAAAAATGGTGCCATATCTCTGAAGAATGTCGTCCAAGTAAGCCACAGACGAATGAGCTTGGAAGTGAGACATTACTGAGTTCATTATTCGAGTGAACGCCCAGCGCGCTAGATTCAGACCGAAGCACATCGCTCGGAACTGATATACTATCCCCTGAACGGCGAACCGTAGGTACTTTCTGAATGCCGGATGTTGCAGGACATGAAAGTATGCATCCTTTAGATCTAGCTTGCCGCATAGTCGTTCACTTGAATGCTCGCCCTTACCGACCGAATGGTCTCCATATAGAACTTTGGAGCTACGATAAGTTTGTTTATCCAGCTGAAGTATATTATTGGTCGGAACGAGCCGTCTGGCTTCTGGATGAGGAACAGGTGACTGTAGAAACCTAGAGAATCTTGGTTCTCGACGACCTCTATTGCTTCCTTTGCCAAGAGAGACTTTACCTCCGATAGGAGAGACTCTCTTTTGCAAGGATTTGACGGAAGTTTTGTCCATCGCATACATCGTGTTAGATTTTGCTTGGAAAGATAGCCGCAGGCCGTCCGGGACTAGACTTTTCATCCACTGGTCTTCTGTAATTGTTATCCAGTTTGTTGTGAATCTTGAAAACCTTCCGCCAACTGGCAAACAATAGAGGTACTGACCATCACCTGTAGGACCTGTGAGGCTTACAGGAGAAACCACCACTCCCCCTTCCCCCATCCCCCCCCCCCCACCCCTGCGAAGAGCCTCGACATGCCGGCTTAGGGGCGTCTGACCAGTTGTCTCAGTCAGACCTACGCCCCCTTCCCGGGTCGCTATATTGACGATCCCCAGAGTAATTGTAAGAGGATTTATTATACCTTGCGATGAGTCCTCTTATTTCTGTCCAGGACGTCCTCCCTTACTCCGACTTAAGGAGCAGAGTGTTTGTCGCCTTCTTTGTAGCTTGGTCATACACCAATGAAAGATTATCGTCCAAAATTTTATGACCAGATACCGGAGCAACCCGTAGAGAGTTTTTCACCTTGTCATCTATTAACAATGACGACGCAAGGACTCCATCACGTCTGATTAACTCCAAATTAGCCACTGTTAAGGGGGAGTTATATGTGGTAAACATAACAGCCCTGGAAAGAACTCTTAAAGAGGTACGAATGTCCTAGAGACGATCCCTAGAGTAATTGTAAGAGGATTTCTTATACCCTCACGAGGAGTCCCCTTATTTCTGTCCAGGACGTCCTCCCTTACTCTTTTCTGCTGCTGCGGGTCATTTAGACGCCGACTTAAGGAGCAGAGTGTTTGACGCTTTCTTTGTAGCTTGGTCATAGACCAATAAAAGATTATCGTCAAAAATTTTATGACCGGATACAGGAGCGACCCGTAGAGAGTTTTTCACCTTGTCATCTATTAACGATGACGACGCAAGGGCCCCATCATGTCTGATTAACTCCAAATTAGCCACTGTTAAGGCAGAGTAATACGTGGTAAACATAACAGCCCTGGGACGAACTCTTAAAGAGGTACGGACGTCCTCAAATTCCTTTCCGTTGAGACGTTGTGCCATAGCTCTTGTAAGGTGATCTGAGTAAGATATAGCGTCTAAATTCGCTCTGTTTGAAGAAATTGCCATCTCAATTGTGTCCGAGCGAATAGTGAATGACGAAGGTAAGGACATGTCTAGGTCCTCAGCCTGCTCATCCAAACGCAGAGGAACTCTCTGGAATCTTCCCCGACCATTTTAAATGAACGTGGTCCAAGAAACGGTAAACGTACGGAAGATGACGACGCCAAGAAACCTCCTCTCTTCTTCCCACTGGAAAGATTGAATATGGCGTCATCTAAATGGCTGAAGGCCTGCGACACCTGTCTAGACTGAACTGGAAAGGACATGACTTCCTCCTTTGTCCGGATAAAGTCAGCATCCAATGATGCCAGGGGTTTCTTCCGAGTAGTTGCAGCATTCTGATTCCGGGTAGTATTGATGGATTAAATCCATCGCAACCATGTGTTGTTCCGAAAAGGAAGGGTAATCCTCCTCCATATCCCTTTCACCATCCGAGTGAATCAGTTGCGATTCACGGTCAGCGGCACCTGAACATGCAGATGACTGGACCGACCAAGCACCATCAGACAGCTCGGAATCTGAGCCTGCCGTAGGCTGCTCCTGCACTTGCTGGGATGCTGCGATGAGCTGCGCAATCTACGACAGAAAGTTCGTGAGGGAGGCCTGAGAAGCAGCAATCTTCTGTTTCTTGGCCGCCGGCTGCTCATGGGATGGTGTGTCCGAGATGGCTCTTTTCTCCGGAAGTCCCGATAAATATGGCCTTGTCTCCTTAGGTACTGGATGGTCCAACTTCTTCGATGATGAGTGGTCCCTTCTCGGTGATGCTGACTGGATATCTGAAGTCATGTAACGAAGGTGCGGTCATGTGTGCTTCGAAGATGCCGATGTGGAAGCTGTAACTGTAGCCGATGCCAGCTGTGAACAGAACGGAGCGCCCCAGATCAGAGGCGCAAACCTATGCTCCGACTGATGCAAGTTCCTAATCACCACATCTGGCCCCAGATGTTGTTAGGAAAGAGAGGGGGCTCTCTCGCCCGTGGTCCTTTCAGACCTCGCCGAGCTTCCCACTGAACGCGCCGGCTTCTTCTTCTGTTCTGTCAGTGCAGGGTGAGCCTGTTTATATTTTAAAGTGCTCGCTCTATCCAATCCACTTCTTTTGACTGCAACAGACAGACCGGGTGTCACGGTACCAACGGATGGAGTAACCGCTTCACCAGTCGAGCTAGCTGGCGACAGGGAGCTGAAGCCACGGGTTTGTGGTTTTCTGCCCTGTCATATGTTCATGAGCACTTTTGCCGCTAGCTCTGTTTGATCATCTAAATGCAACGCTGGCAGCACACTCTCTCTAGGCATCATGTAAACATCACCATGTTCCTGTTCCTCTGAAATAGAAACTGAGAAACTAGAATAACTTTGTGGCGAGAGGACCGGCATTGGCCTCTCGTCGCTAACAACGTACCGTGACACCCGTCTCCAACGTTTGTCATCCCATCTGACACATGTTGAGCAAGAATTAGTGCCAGTACACACTGACTACAAGCAAGGCAGCCATCATGCAAATCAGAGGAAGACTTCCTCGCCTTGCAATTTGGGCAATAAGCTTTCATACTGAATCAAATTAAAGTTGATTGTACATGCACCAACTCCACAATAAATATATGAAAAAGATACATAATAAATAACATTCAAAACTATAAATCGAAAAATAATTTACAAAAATATTTTTTGAAAAAATTTTGACAGGAGCCCAGGTCCCCAAAGGGAACAATGAGCCCAAATGTATCCCGATAGAGCCTAAGTGTGGACAAAATTTTTTTTATTATCCCCCAAATTAATTGCTACACTACCGGAATATATAATGTATCTTACAATAGTTCTACCATGATGATAAATAGGAAACTACATATATAAATAGAGCGATGTCAATGTAAACAACGTCAGAATGAAAACTGGAAACAAGACCCCAGACACTGAATAAAAAGGCCCGAAGTCAGTAACAGATTTTTAACTATCCGATGTAAAGCAAGATCTTCATCAGAAGAAAAAAACGATACAAGCTTGGGAGTTTAACTAAGGGGCTTCAAGGAAGGATAGGGAAGGAACACTTAACAAACAGTGGCAAAATCATTAGCAAGAATGATGACGTCAGGACAAGTCCCGAAATTGGGAAACATTAAATAATTTTTGTGAAAATTATAAAGCTACAGCCCTGAACGTTTCAAACCACCGTTTCTTCCTTCCATCATCCTACTGTGTCCTTGGATCCAACAAATTCACCATTGATTTGTGTCTGGCATCATTAAAACTGAGATTTAAAAGCACAGATGCCAGTTTGTTGTTACTAGCAGAAGGGCCAAACAAAGAATGAAAGATTGGGGGGGGGGTGGGGGGAAAATTTGTGTTTGGCCCTGGATATTTTTGAGTTCGCACCAGCTAAGTCTGGGCCATTGGTTGTTGTATAAAAATATTAGCTTGTTGGGTCCTTTTGGATGAGAACAAATTTAAGGTCTGAATAAATGTATACCCAACATGTTGCAAAGTGCTAAATTACTCTCTGCATCTGTATCAAAAGAGAAAAAATTCCCAAATGAACTAACTGGTTTTAATTCATGAGACAAATCATGACTCAATGTTGCATCAGCAATTGACTACCTGAAATATTCACTTCAGATCCAGGCCAAAAGAATGTGGCAGATTTCTTTCCAAATTTCTGGACAGTATTCCAAATCTGAAATGAAAATTGGAAGAAATATTTGAGGAATTGTTGACTCTTAAAATAAGAATGTGATTAGAACGTGGATGTCAGGAGAGAAAACATCCCTTCCCCCATCACACCTAACAACATCCAAGGCTTATAATTATTTCTTTAGTCTAGAGTAATATTCCAAACTGACATAATTTTATACTTCTTTTAAAGCAATTCTTCACACAGAGTTTGAAATATTTCAGTTGCCTTTGCTTCACTACTGTTCAGCCACACCCACCCCTCCTCCAACCCCCCCCCCCTCCCCAAATAAGCCAAAAAACGGAAAAGATAAGTCCCCCACTTATTGAGCTAATATCGATTGACCACACCAAGGGAATCTCCAACAACCAAAATTTCAGTATTGAAAAATATTCCTAGTCGAAGGTGATCAACTTACTGCAATACAGCACACCAGAAAACCTCATGCTTCCGAAAATTTCTAATAACGAATGATTTCAGGTTATATTTTATGGTAAAAATAGATGGACTGAGTTAACAGGCCATAGAATTCTTCAGCCAATCATCTAATGTTTATTAGAGACTTTGGTCCAACCAACGGGTGGTTGGAAAAAAAACATTTTTTTGACAATTGAAAAATGAATTGTACAACGATGAAGATATAAAACATCTTAGTTGATGGTTTGTAGATTTAGAGTACATTTTAGAATGGGAGGTTAAAGAACTAAAAATTCTCACCCAGTCTCGTTTTTGATTTTGCAGTATCAAACTGTGTGTGTTTTTCCAGTGTTGGCATTATCACACTCCATTTGATCCTTCAGGGGGAATTTGATGACCAAAATCATGTCCGTATCAATGATAGGATAGGTATATAATACAAAGCCAACTATTCATCGTGTAGAATTGCAGAGATGCAAGCAATCAGAATTGCACAAATCATAAATCAGAATATATGCAGTAATACAGTGGAGACCACTTAATTGGATATCTCTTAACTGAATAACCCTGTTAATTTACTATAATTTTCCCAACACAAAACCATTTACCATACCTCCAGTACAAATTTGATTTTGTAACCTGTCAAGAAATTACCCTGACTCTCCTCAGTTTTCTTTTTTTTATTGACCTTTTTGGCCTCGGTACATCCAATACAGGCATTTAATCTATTCTAACTTGTTTGACAGGGCTCATGGAGCTCTGTCAAACAAGATATAATAGAATAAATGCTAAGTTTATCTCTAGAATACAGGAAAGTGACACAATCCCTATGAATTGAATACTCCTGTCAAAATTTTCATTGGCAAAGTGGCTATTCAATTAACAGGATTCCATTGTACAACAAATTGTTTTGGACACTGGTCAGGTAATAAATTCTTAAATGAGTATGATTCATTAGGCCATAAAAAATTGATTTTCAGGCATTTTTTTTCAAACAAATGAGGGAGGATGGATTTTATTTTAGCTTTTTATTTTTTTTTTTTATTCAATCGTCACCCACTGCTTCCATTGAAGATTTAATTCATGTGTGTTGTAGATATTTACAAATGCAAACAGAAAATTATTGTTGAATTATATTTATTGATGTTTTAAAATAAAAGGTATTGGCTTAAGCTGTGTCTTATATTAATCACAATGGCATGTAGGTGTTGTCATGTTACAAAATGATTAATACAGCAGGGCTTAAAATCTGTTTGAATTTGTGCGAATCACAGTTGATTCGCATCTTGTACACTCATGTGAATCCTTAGTCAGGATAACTGAACAAATCCAGAGGATAAATTTGGTCTCGCTAACACAGTAACAGTAACTGTTAAATGCAACTCAAATGGCCTGGAGAGTAAATAAAACAATACACAATTTACCTTACTTGACTATGCAGTATGCTCATTGCTGGTTCAGAAATCTGACATTTCCAAAATGTGAGGGTGTCACTGTAGCTTAATTTATACTATTATACACTGACTGGGTTCTCCCCCCAGAAAAGTTGTTAGAATGTGCTGTAAAATGAAGTATTTTGGTGGCATTTGGGGTGAACATCCAATTGACTTTTGAATGGCAAAAATATAATATCTATTTTGGAGCCAATAGACAACTGATTTTTTTAGTTTGGAAAATTTGGAAAATAAGGGGTGGGGGTGGGGGGGAGGGGGGCACCCTGAATCTGCCACTTCATAGACAGACTTACCCATTCAAGGGGTGTTTTAGTTAGTGAAAGAGATGCACTTCTTAATATAATAAATTTGTGACAAGAAATTTTAAATATGGACAAGTGTAACCCTTAATGTAAGATCTTCAGATGACTGTTCATTCTTTATTGTTTCTTTTCAACCTACTCACAGTTGTTAACAATTGGCTGTAACATAAGTGCAAGCCCTACTTCGGAACTAACTCAAGCTTTAAGAAACTTTTCCAAATGAGCTGGAAAAGTACTAGAGTGCAAAAGCACGAAAAAGATCGAAAAAAGGGTCGAGCGAGACCAGCGCTCGAAATGACAGGTACTCTCTCTGCACACCTCTTGCGTTTACCGAGCGCATGTGCAACAACCGTGACGTCAATTCCTTTTATTTCCGCCATTTGTACATGGTCGGAAATTTTTGTGACTCGTGCTGTTTTTCTTCGTGAACAACTTAGTATATGTGCTCTGCATTTCATTGTGTGCAAGCGGATTGTATCCTTTTATCAAGCTATCCAAATTGTTTTTGATTAATGTTATTTTTGATCATTATTGCTTGTTTCTTCACACTTAATCTTGTTTTTCCCCCACGTGTGAACACGACCTTTGTGCTGTTTTCCATCGGCGGGAATCTTGATTCCATTCTTTTCATTCATATAATGCCAAAGACTATTCCTTGTACCTCTGCTTGCAAGTGAAGTGTGTGAACAACTCTCATTCCACATGTGTCACTTGCAACAATTGCACTCAGGCCCAATCATGTGGTATTTGTGGGGTTTGGTCCTCTAAATTCTGGGCTTCTGTTAACAAGGTGGTTCTGTCCAGAGCTAGAACCCCTCGTTCTCTCGGTAAGGGTAGGCGTGTCGTAGCAGACATTTCTGCTGATGCACGTGGTGACTCTGTCACACAGGATTCTGATCTGTCTTCTGTGGCGAGTTCCTCTGCAACTGTTGACGGTGCTAGTTCAGTGATACCTGACGTGGAGACCGTGGTCTCATTGTCTTCTGATGTCACTCTTGAGGTGTCTGTTTTCGTAGAGAGCTTCTCCGAGGTCAGCTCGGTGACCCTCTCCGATCTGCCTCCTACGCCGTCGACAGTTGCTGAGGAAGTTGCTACTACAGATCCTATTCTGTTTGATGGTGGCTCTTCCATCTCCTCTGGGGATGGTCTACAGTCTCGGGGGACCGAGGCTGTATCTGCTGGCATGTCTGTGTGCTCTCAGCCTCCCCTAGCCTTGCGGCGGGGCTGTGCGGGTTTGCTGTCTGCTCCATTTTATCTGGCTAGGTTTGCTCCTAGTCGGTCGAGCCAGTCAGTCGCTTCGGCAGCGATTCCTCACCCCTCGAGTGAAACATTTATTGTTCCTCCTTCCTCTGCTAGTGTGCCGCCTAGCAGGATGGGGTTGGGACGCAGACATCCAGGGCCTGCTGTTCGGCAGCGGTCAGTGACAGCCCCGGTTAGCTGTCACTCTCGGAACCTTCCTCCGGTGATTCCTCACTGTGTTCCGAGTCTGGGTGTCGATCGATGCTTGCCGTCGGTCTCAGAGGATGGGCAGTCGGGGCCGTCTGCCGCGCAGAGGCCAATGACAGGTTCCTGTCATTCTTGGGACAATCCTCCGGGGTCTTCTCACTGTGTCCTAGGTCCAGCTACCGATCGACGTGTGCTGTCGGTCTCTTTCGAGGATTTGCAGGCAGGACCTTCTGTTTCGCAGAGGTCAGTTATGGCCCCTGGGCATCACAATCGAGACTATCCTCCGGTGTCTTCTCACCATATCCCTATTCTGTCTGCCGATCGACGTTCGATGTCGGTCTCTTCTGAGGATTTGGGTTCTTCTACCAGAAGGGTCCATTGGGAGGACACTCCATCGGGCGATGCTGCTGTGACGGATTCTCAGGGTGATCTGTGTCAGGCCATTTTGGCGCTCACCCCGGTTGCTTTCTGGCAACCCTCAAGTTGGCTTCCCTGTGCCTCCTGAGGCACAACCTCCTTTGGTCAGTCGCCGAGATGTCTCACCTGGCCCCTTGGATACTGCACAGTATTCACAGGAGGTTTCTGCTGGTCAGCCCGAGTTGGGCTACGTCTCCTCTGCAATGGAGGATGACGAGTATCTTGAAGGTGATGGGCCCCCTCGTCAGTCTTGGGGCAGGCTTTGGATTTCGTCTTTGGCTTATTGCCGGACGTTCAACCTTCCGACCAGCCATCTGTGACCGTCCGGCCGCGGTCCACTGTGGAGCGCCGTAACCCCGTTGAGCCTTCTAGCTCTGGGGCTTTGCGTCCTCTGCAATCGGCTCAGGTTGTTGAGTCCTTCCAGGGCTTAGATGCCAAAATGCGTTCTAAGGCCCTCAAGGGTTCTTTCTTTTCTAGAGCTAATGCTTTTCTGCCTCCATCGCGGTTTCGTGTTTACGATTCCGTCTCTCCACCAGTTTTCCAAGGGATGACTACTGTGGATGAGGATTCTTCTTCCCTCGAGTTAACTAAGCCTAAGTCGGCAGTTCTCCCGATGTTGGTAGTTGAATCTATGGTGGGCCTGTCCCGAGAGATGCTGGGCATGTTATCTCTCATGTACCATGTCGTCGCTGCCCTGGCAGAGTATTTTCCACCAGAGTTTGATGATGCTCAGGCGCCTTTTCGTGTTTTGTCACAGGCTCTCATGAACTTGACACACGCTCACGCCTGTAACACAGCTAATTTGGAGCTGGCACGCCGGGATGCGGTGTTGGATTCTTCTCCATCCCTTCCGTCTGAGCAGCGTGCTGTTCTGAGGTCTACCTCTCTTGTTGGACCTCAGTTGTTCCATGGTTCCGTGGAAGCTGTCCGTAGCAAGGTTCTTCGTATTTCGAAGGACCAGCTTTTGCTGCGACCGCTGGACCAACCTGCTGCTGCGGGTGGTGGTCATTCCAGGCTCGCCAAGTGTCCTGCTGCGCCTGCCTCGTTGGCGACGTCGGCTATGCCTTCGGTTCCATCTGCTCCTTCTGCTCAGAAGCACCGATGCGGCCAGGCTCGCTGGCAGTCTCAGACAGGAAAGTCTCAGGACTCTGTCACTTCCCGAGGTGGTGGTTTCTCCTCTCGGGGGCCTCGTCGAGGCCGCAAGTGAAGGTTTTCACCTCGATTCACCTCCAGTCGGGGGAAGGCTGCCGCAGTTTTACGACCGTTGGACAGAGATAACGTCGGGCACTTGGGTCCTCAACGTTATACATTCCGTTCTGCGACTGTCCTTCCATCGGCACCCCAGTTTATCTCGGATGCCCCTCCCGATTCTCTATGTCTGGACCTTCTGGTGCAGGAGATCGACAATCTCCTCTCGAAAGAGGCAATCGAGGTGGTCAGGAACACCCTTTTACTGGGGTTTTACTCGAAACTTTTCTTGGTGGCAAAGAAAAACGCCCAATTTCGTCCTGTCATTGATCTGAGTATCCTGAACGAGTACATTATAGCTCCTCATTTCAGTATGGAAACTTTCCGGTCGGTTCGGCATTCAGTTCATCAGGGCGACTTTGCTGCCAGTATCGACCTGAAGGATGCCTACTTCCATGTACCCATTCATCTGGCAGAAATACCTTCGGTTCTCGTTTCAGGATCGAGTCTATCAATTCAGAGCTCTCCAGTTCGGTTTGAACCTGGCTTCTTGGGCCTTCACACGACTGATGTCACATGTGCTTGCTTTCCACAGTACTCAGTCGGCTGTGACTTCATCAGCCTACCTGGACAACATCCTCCAACGGCACCACGATGCTGCTGTTCTGGAGTTAGATGTCCGGCAGTTTCTTTGCCTGCTAGCGTCGCTGGGTTTCAGAGTCAACCGCGAGAAGTCGGATCTCCTTCCTTCTCAGCGATTCTGTCATTTGGGGATGGATTTCGACACTCTTCACAATGTAGTGTCGGTCCCCCATGCTCGGGCGACGAGTCTTTCCGCCTTGACTCGGAACCTGCTTCAATCTTCCTCAGTCTCGGCCAGAACTTTCCTTCGGATGCTGGGCCTTTGCGGTTCAGTAACAGATCTCATTCCGCTTGGTCGCTTGTTTGTCCGACTTCTCCAACACTTCCTTTAGATCATTGGTGTCCGAATGTAGATCCGCTGGGCCTGGAACTCACCATTCCTCAGTCTCTGCTTTGTCACCTCCACCCTTGGGCCAATATTCCCTGGCTGACTCAGGGTGTTCCGTTGGATCTTCCTTTGGCCGATCGCATCCTTACTGCGGATGCCAGCGATCAGGGCTGGGGTGCAACGTTGGATCCTCTCGGTCTGTCTACTCACGGCGGGCAGCGAGCAGGTGGGCCTTCATATCAACCAGAAGGAGCTCCTTGCTCTTCTGTTGAGTTTTCGGCTTTGGATCCCTCATCTGTCGGACCATATTGTCCTACTTCTTTTGGAAAATTCGACAGTAGTGGCCTACATACGGAATCAAGGAGGCACACATTCGATTCCCATGTATCGGCTGTCTCAGGATCTTCTTCTGTTGGCGCAGGATATGAATGCTTGGGTGTCCATTCGACACATTCCCGGGCATCTCAACGTCCTAGCAGACTCCCTGTCCCGACGCGACAGTGTCCTTCCAACCGAATGGATGCTACATCGGTCGGTGTTTCAGGCGATTTGCGAGAAGTGGGGAGGTCCTCAGGTAGACCTTTTCGCTACTCGCTGGAATCATCAGGTAGAGACCTTTGTCTCCCCTTGTCCACATCCTCTGGCATTTGCAGTAGACGCTCTGTCTCTGGACTGGACAGGTTGGATCGGCTATGCCTTTCCTCCTGCACCGATTCTTCCTCAAGTATTAGCGAAGATTCGTGCTTGCAGTTGCAGGATCATTCTGATAGCACTTCTGTCTCCACAGAGGGTGTGGATCAATCTGCTGCGGCCTCTGTTGGCCGATCAGCCGATTTGTCTACCTCTACGTCGCGATCTTCTTTCCCAGGGTCATCCCAGGATGTATCACAACAACCTGGCGAGCCTGTCCCTTCACGCCTGTCTTTTATCAGGTCCAGTCTCCGACATAGAGGTGTTTCAAGACGAACAGTGGAGTGCATTTCTGCATCGCGGCGACATTCCACTGGCATGACTTATGCTGTGAAGTGGAAGGTTTTCTGCCGCTGGTGTGCAGATCACAATGTGGTTTACGTCAATCGCTCAAATTGCGGATTTTCTGGTATATCTTTTTGACTCCAAGGGCCTCCAGACTATTACGATTAAGGGCTATCGGTCTATGCTGTCTGATACTTTCTCTTATGTGGGAAAGCGGTGCATCGGTCGTAATCTTTTTCTCTCCAAACTCATTCGGCACTTTTCTTTGAAGAGGCCTCGAGTTTTGCATCTTACACCCAAGTGGAACTTGGCATGGGTGTTGCACTGTTTGGAGGGGGCACCATTCGAGCCTTTATCTGAGACCGATATGCGTTTTCTCACCTATAAGATGGCTTTTCTTCTAGCGTTTGCTTCTGCTCGATGAGTCAGTGAGCTTCATGCGCTATCTGTTGATTCTGCCTTCTTCAGAAATGAGGCTAACAGTGTCACCTTCACTACTGATTGCTCCTTTCTGGATAAGAATCAACTTCCTGATTCAGTACCTCCTCCCATCTGCATTCGGGCTCTCCCTGCTGTCGATGTCCGGAGGCCTTTTCTTTGTCCTGTTCGTGCGATCAAGACTTACATTACTCGCACCCAGTTCATTAGGAGGGGTCGGAAGAGATTCTTTCTGTCTCTCATTCCTAAGAGGCAGTCTATCTCTTCCCATTCTATTTCCAGGTGGATCTGTCTTGCAATCAAGCTGGCTTATTCCCGCTTGTCTGCGTCGGATCTTGTTTCGAACCGGTTTAATGCTCATGAGGTTCGTGCCACTTCTACATGCCGGGCGTTCTCCAATTCTGTTTCGCTCCGGGATGTTATGAATGCGGCTTACTGGAGGAATGCTTCTACCTTCTCCTCCTTTTATCTCCGCCACCTTCAGCAGCAATCTGAGGACCTTTATTCTTTAGGCCCTCTCGTTGCTGCTCAGGCTGTTGTGCACCCTCGTTAAAATTGTTTTTATCGAGGTTGTGATTCGTTCAGCCTTGTTCTTTTCAGGTGCCTTCTCGCTATCTTCATTACAGGTTTCGCTATTGTTCTCTGCCCTCCTTGCTTTTCTTTCTGCTACTCTTGTTGGTATTGGTTATGTGATTCACATCCTCCTATTGTTTATTCAGCCAATTGTAAACAATTGTGAGTAGGTTGAAAAGAAATTAAAATTTTTTAGTAAATTTGGTTTCTTAACATAATTACCACAATTGTTTACCGGAGGCCCACCCTCCTTGGGGATATCTTTGATATCGATGCCTCCCCGCTAAATCACAAACTTCTCATTGGCGGAAATACAGAATTGACCTCACGGTTGTTGCGCATGCACTCGGTGAATGCAAGAGGTGTGCAGAGAGAGTACCTGTAATTTCAAGCGCTGGTCTCGCTCGACCCTTTTTTCGATCTTTTTCGTGCTTTTGCACTCTAGTACTTTACCAGCTCGTTTGGAAAAGTTTCTAAAAGCTTGAGTTAGTTCCGAAGTAGGGCTTGCACTTATGTTACAGCCAATTGTAAACAATTGTGGTAGGTATATTAAGAAACAAAATTTACTAAAAAATTTTAATATCCATGATCCATCATTAGTGACATGGTTGCAAGTCATCTTTAATCTATGCACTGCACATTTAAATCTGAAAGAGAATTCCTGCATGTCATAGAATAAGATTACAATTAGATGCATGATGATTTTGTATGTGTTGACATAGATTGGGGGCATTTGAACTGTTAGACAGTTATGCAGTGCTCTGATTATAATTAACGCTGCACCAGTTCTTTCTCATTCTAACAGAGATATATCACTGGAAGAAAATTATAAATTTACAGTAATTTGTATATTTTTATACTTACCAATGGCCCAGACTTAGTAGGTGCTAACTCCAAAATATCGAGGGCCAAACACAAATTTTGCCCACCCAATCCCCAAAATTTGCATGCAAAACCAAAAATTAGAAGTCCTATCTGGTCCTCCATACATTTACTCTCCGCACATGCGCAGATGCCAGGAAGTGACCGGAATTGGCGCCAACATCGTACTTTGTAAAAGAGAGTATTACATAATAATTCAATGGGGAGGTAAGAGTGCTCACTCATGGGAGGTCCATCCTCGTCTGGGCCATTGGTAAGTATAAAAATATACAAATTACTGTAAATTTATAATAATTTTACACTGTAAACCAATGGCCCAGACTTAGCTGAATCGTAAAAAACTTGGAGGGCCTAGCACTTCCGAAATAGTTCCAATCCTGCAATCCATGATGAAAGGAAATTAGAATAATTAGGAATTACATGTATGTCTCTCTACAGTAATAGAGGAGACATATTCTAAATGAGGAGCCCAATTTAAGTAATTCTTTATTGTAAGCATGAAGACAATGCTACTTAGGATGTAACAAGTTCCTAATTTTTAAGGCTAGTCTGGACTAAGCCCCAAAAATTAGGATGGTATCTGAGAATGAGAGAAAATCCCCACAAACATACGCCATACAATACCACTTCAGCTGTATGCAGGATATAATTATGGATAAAACAGCTTCCTTCATAGTTACATACCCTTTAAGCCAGAGAAGAGGTAAAAATCACCCCCCCCCCCCTTTCTTTTGAAGGAATCTTCAAAAGAAAGAGGGGAGAGCTCTGGAATCAATAAGAGCGGTACCAAAAAACAATATACATAATCGTCAAAGAGGCACTGAGGTATTAATTCTTGATTAATAAATGGTGCTTAATGCCACTTCAGAAGTTAAGGCTATAGTGACGATCCTGGTAATTAATATTGCCCGCTATATAACATACACCGCAGACAGCATACGGTGATATAAAATATAACATACACATGTCCAATCGAGCCACACTGAACAATCCCTGAGGAGTAAACACACTTCCTAGGTAATCCACAGGCAGCCTCTGTACAATAAATTCCAGTAACAACACTATCCAATATCTATGATCGTAGTAAACATGTGAGAATATGCGAAGTAAGAACTGACATAATAGAAACCTGGATCTAGAAAAGGAAGTAGGTATGATTAACAGGCTCCGACACAGACCGCCCACAAAATAGATTATAATTTCAAGGTCCACAAAATACAATAAAGCGTTAGCCTAATAATAAAATGTGCGAGGGCATTTATATTTAGCATGTAATCATCTGAATACCAGTTAACTGGTTATGCAGCCTGCGAGGTACTCAGAGAGTAGCAATTTAATTGTGATGATTTTTAAATAGTGTTCGTATATAACAAATCAACAACATAGGGGTCGCCATAGAACATGACCCAAATGCATAGTATGTATGTATTAAATTATATGAGGCCTGCGGAAAGAAAACTACGTCTTGCCCGGTAATTGCCTCTAAACACATAGGCAGTGTGTGTCTCCTCACTCGCATTATTTAATCATTCCTGTGCCAGTTATCAAAGAATATAGGAACCGTGATGGTTTCCTCACGTCTAACTGACTCCATTATGCCACTATGGGCGGAAAAGGACGTGAAGAATAAAACTTCCCCTGAAAGAAAACCCTCTCATGGAGGAAGCTTCTGGGGAGCGTCCCATAACAGACACTTGAGAATACTGATCCAAGGTTTCTGTGACAACAGAGGTGCTACTAGTAGGATTCACAACGAGACTGTTTAATCTTAAACGTAATCTATTGAATCAAATGAATTGGAGGATACGCGTATCCTATCATTCATCCCCATGAATTCTGCAGATCGTCTACTGCATGTGCTCAACGATCTGGGCATGACGACACAAATGATGGTAACTAATTGTTCTGGTGCGTGGCAAACTAAACTATCATGGGGCGATCTCACTGGTAGCAAAACTGTCCAAATACTCACTTGTTGAGCGTCCAATGCAAATGAAACAGGCGACCTTTCCGAGGAGCGAGTCTGCTAATATGCTCAGACGACCTGGTATATGACGGATAGAGAGATGAACATGATGATACATGACAAAATAGAAAAATCTTCTCCGTTAGTTATCATAACGGAAATGAATGGGTGCCACCATGGTTCCTGATGTACGCTACCACTATCGAGTTGACTAACAACATCTGAACATGCATGACCGCAAATAATGTGAATTCATTGATGTAGCGCTAACAATATTGACATCATTCTTTGATGTTTATGTGTTTCTCCAGGAGCCGAGAGTCCCAAGACTCCAACATTTCGAGTCTGTCAGACTCAGGGTCGTGCCCCAAACTATTGACTCACATCCGTTATAATCGTGAAAGCCGAATCTGGCAGTTACAGCGGAACTCTTTGAGTTAACCACTGAATATCTGCCCTAATATGGACTTTTTCTTTACTAGATCCATTAAAACAATACTGGTCTTGAGCGAATGTGTCTTCACACTCCAGTTCTGGTTAAAGAATAACTGGAAGGGATGTGTGCATAAGCGACCCATCAGAATAAGATGCGTAGCTGCTCCACACAACCCCATCAGTCGCATAAAATTTCTTGCTGATAATGTGTCTGAGAGTAGACAAAAGAGAACATAACAACTAACTAATTTCGCTCTGGATAACGACAGACGAACCAGATTGCTGTAAGACATTACCGAGTTCATTATTCGAGTGAAAGCCCAGGGTGCTAGATTCAGACCGAAGCACATCACTTGCAACTGAAATTCTATCCCTTGGACAATGAACCGTAGGTACTTTCTGAATGCCGGATATACCAGGACATGAAAGAATGGATCCTTAGATCTATGCTTGCCGCATAGTCGATCACTCGAACGCTCACTTTTACCAACTAAATGATTACCATAAATAAACTTTTAGAGCTATGATAAACTTGTGATCCAGCTCCAGTGTATTATCGGTCGGACGAGCTCTCTGGCTTTGGTACGAGTAACAGGTGACTATAGAATCCTAGAGAATCTTGATTCTCGACAACCTCTATTACTTTCATTGTCATGAAAACTTTTATCTCCGATTGGAGAGACTCTTATGCAAGTATTTGACGGAAGCATTGTCCATCATGGACATAAGTTAAAGGTGGTTTCTCTTGGAAAGATAGCCGTAGGTCGTCCGAGACCACACTTCCCGGCTACTGGTCTTTCATAATAGTTATCCAGTTTGATACAAATCTTGATAACCATCCATCAACAGCTAAGCAATAGAGGTACTAACCCGCACCTGCAGTACCTGCAACGCCTACGGAAGGAGAAACTACGTCTCCTTCACGAAGAGCCTCGAGCCAACGGCTTAGGGGTGTCTGACCAGTAGTCTCGATCAGACCTAAGCACCCTATCCGAGTCGCTGTATGACGATCCCTAGAGTAATTATAGGAGGGTTGCCTATACCCTCACGAGGAGTCCTTTTTAGACATTCTCCCTTAGTCTTTTCTGCTATTACGGGTCGATTAGATGCCGACTTAAGGAGCAGAGTATTGATGCATTCTTTGTAGCTTGGTCATAAACCAAAGAAAGCTTATTGTCAAAAACTTAGTGTCTGGAAACCAGAACGACACGTATAGAGTTTTTCACCATGTCATCTATTAAAGATGACGACGCAAGGGCTCTGTCACATCTGATTAACTCCAAATTAGCAACTGTTAAGACAGAGTTATACATGATAAATATAATAGCCCTGGAAAGGACTCTAAATGAGGTACAAACGTCCTCAAATTCCTTTCAGTAGAGACGTTGCGTCACAGTTCTTAAAGGTGATCTGCATAAGAAAGCGTGTCTAAATTCGCTCTAAATGAAGAAATTGCCGTCTCAATTGTGTCCCAGCAAATAGTGTATGATGAAGGTTAGACCAAAACTAGGTCCTTTGCCTGCTCATTCAAACACAGAGGAACTCTCTATACATCTTCCCCGACCATTATAATCGGTAAAATTACGGAAGATGATGACAAGAAACCACCTTACTTCTTCCCACTGGAAAGTTGAATATGGCGTCATCTAAAAGGCCTAAGGCCTGCGACACTGTCTAGACTTAACCGGAAACGACATGACCTCCTCTTTTTCCAGATGAAGTCAGCGTCCAACAACGCTAGCAGTTTCCTGCAAGTAGTCGCAGCATTCTGATTCGCTGGAACAAATTCAGGGTAGTGTTGATGGATTAAATCCATCGCAACCATGTGTTGTTCCGAAAGGGAAGGGTAATCCCCTTCCGTATCTCTTTCATCATTCGTCTGAATCTGAACGCACAGATGAGCGGACCAACCCAGCACCATCCGACAGCTCATGTTGTGAGACTGCCGTCGGCTGCTTCTGCACTTGCTGGGATACTGCGATGAGTTGCGCCATCTGCGACAGCAAGTCAGTTACGGAGGCCTGAGGAGCAGCCATCTTCTGTTGCTTGGCTGCCGGCTGCTCCTGGGACAGTGTGTCTGAGATGGCTCTTTTCTGCAGATGTCCTGATGAATGAGGCCTCGTCTCCTTGGCTACAGTATGGTGTGACTTCTTTGACGAAGAGTAGACCTTCTCAGCGATGCAGACTGGATATCAGAAGTCACGTAGCCAAGGTGCGGTCGTGTGTGCTTGGTAGATGCTGAAGAGGAAGCCGTAACTATAGCCAACCCCGCTGTAAACTGAATGGAGCATCCCGGATGGGAGGCGTGGATGTACGCTCTGACTGACACAAGTTCCGAACCACAACATCTGGCCCCTGATGTTGTTATGAAAGAGAGGGGGCTCTCTCACTGACGGTCCTTCAGACCTCGCCGAGCTTCCCGCTGAACTTGCCGGCTTCTTCCTCTCCGTCATGGCAGGGTGAGCCTGATATTATTTTATTGTGCTCGCTCTACCCTTTCTACTCTCCATGCCCGCAATGGACACACTCGGCGCCACGGTACCCACAGATGGTGTAACCACTTCACCGGTCGAGATAGCTGGCGACAGGGAGCTGAGACCATGCTGTGGTTTATTGCCCTGTCTAATATTCATGAGCACTTTTTTCCGCTAGCTCTGATTGACTATCTAAATGCAACAACGGAAGCACACCCTCTGACGGCGTCATGTAAAACATCACCATGTTCTTTTTCCTCTGTAAATAAAAACTAGAGCAACTTTTTGGCGAGAGGACCGGCAGTGGCCTCTCACTGTGAGAGGACCGGCAGTGGCCTCTCGCTAACAACGTACCATGACACCCGTCTCCAATGTTAGTCATCCCATGTGACACATGTTGAGCAAGAATTACTGGGAGTACATCAACTACAAGCAAGACAACCAACATGTAAATCAGAGGAAAGGCTTCCTCGCCTTGAATGAAGCAAAATAAGTCGATCGTACTCCCGCCAACTCCACATTAAATATTATAAAAAGATACATAACAATAACATTCAAAATATAAATCTAAAAATAATTTACACAAAAAAAAAAATTTCGAAAAATTTTGACAAGAGCCCAAGTTCCCAAAGGGAATGATGTGCCCAAATATATCCCAATAGAGCCCATGTGTGGACAAAAATTATTTTTCTATCCAAAAAATTAACTGCTACACTACCGGAATATTTAATGTATCTTACAACAGTCCTACCATATAATAAATAGGAAACTACATATATAAATAGAGCGTTATCAATGTAAACAACGTCAGCATGAAAACCGGATAGAAGACCCCAGGGAACACGGCCCAAAGTCAGTAACAGATTTTTGAACTATCTGATGTAAAGCAAGATCTTCACCAGAAGAAAAAACGATACAATGGAAGTATGATGCATGACCAAAAATGCCTAAACACCCCAAGGGTAAGGGTGTAACCATGGGGACATACAGAAATATAGAACCTTAGTGAGCACGCTCACATACCCCTCGCACCCCGATATTTCAAGCTCTAATCATTTTTTAAAAATAAACATAGATTCTAGGAATACTGCAGAAAACAGTGTTCTGTAGTTTCAACGGTACTGATAGAATTCAAGCAGAGAAAAAGCCCGGAAAACTGTAATTTTGATGAACTTTTCAAAGTCTATGGGGCCGTAATTTTGGTAAAAATCAGGGGAGCGGAACAAAATGCAAACTTGATCTGTAGGCCACCATGTTAGACTAACATACCAAACATCAGATCAATATCTGGAAGCGTGTAGAAAAAAAGTCTGGAAAACTGTAATTTTCATGCATTTTTCAGAGTCCAAGGGTCGTAATTTCGGTAAAAATCAGTGGAGCGGAACAAAATGCAAACTTGTTCTGTAGGTCACCATGTTAGACTAACATACCAAAAATCAGCTCAATATCTGGAAGCGTGTAGGAAAAAAGTCTGCAAAACTGTAATTTTGATGAACTTTTCAAAGTTCAAGGGCCGTAATTTCGGTAAAAATCAGTGGAGCGGAACAAAAGGCAAACTTGATCTGTAGGCCACCCATGTTAGACTAACATACCAAAAATCAGCTCAATATCTGGAAGAGTGTAGAAAAAAAGTCTGGAAAACTGTAATTTTGATGAATTTTTCAGAGTCCAAGGGCTGTAATTTCGGTAAAAGTCAGTGGAGCGAAAAAAAATGCAAACTTGATCTGTAGGCCACCATGTTAGACTCACATACCAAAAATCAGCTCAATATCTGGAAGCGTGTAGAAAAAAAGTCTGGAAAACAAGTAGGACTGACTGACGGACGGACCAGTCAAAAACATTATACCCCTGCAACTTCGTTGCGTGGGGTATAATAAACATTCTTTGTAAAACATTGAACTCCCAAGAAATCTTATAAAAAAAATTTCAATAAAACAAGCCAAAAAGCTTGGGAGTTTAACTGGGGGGATTCAAGGAGGGTAGGGAAGGAATACTTAACAAACAGTTGAAAAATAATTAGCAATAATGATGATGTCAGGCCCATGTCCCGAAATTGGGGAACATGAACTAATTTTTATATTATAAAGATACAGCCCTGAATGTTGCAAACCACCGTTTCTGCCTTCCTTCATCCAGTTCTGTCTTTGGATCCACCAAACTGACAATTGATTTGTGTCTGAAATCATTATAAACTGAGATTTAAAAGCACAGAAGTCAGTTTGTTGTTATCTGACTGAGGGCCAAACAAAGAATGATGTTGGCCCCAATTCCGGTCACTTACTGGCATCTGAGCATGTGCGGAGAGTAAATGTATGGAGGACAAGATAGGACTTCTAATTTTTGGCTTTCATGCAAATTTGGGGGATTGGGGGGGGGGGGGGCAAACTTTGTGTTTGGCCCTCGATATTTTGGAGTTATCACCAGCTAAGTCTGGGCTATTGGTTTACAGTGTAAAAATATGTGGTGGTCATGTGAATCATCGGAGAGACAAGCGCGAATCAACATGGATTCACATAGTGGCAGTATACACAAATTTTTACGCGAATTAATTCGCAGATTTGCGTGGAATTTTAACCCCTGTATGACAATAACATATTTTTGGAAGCTGTTACAGTTTATTAATGGCCCAAGAGAGATTGAATAACAGCCAGAGAGTTTGTTACCAGCCCGAGACAAATTTAAGGGCCGTTAATAAGCCAGGGAGTTGTTATTCAGTCCTCAAGGGCTGTTAACTTAATAAACTGGGATGCCCAACAAAATCATGTTATTACTATTAAAACCATGACCCGAAGCAGGTGGCAGGTTGTTAATAAATTGTGTTTTCATTAACACTCACAGCTCGCTACTGGTTGCATGACACAATGAATTACCAAGTTTTACCTTCCTGGTAAACTGTGTTAATATACTAGAGAATGCTAAAATGGTAAGAATGGCTTTTAATTTCAGTTGAAACATGATTATAAGGACCTTACGAAGTTTTGTTCACTGAGGCTGAAAGCCTCTGTGAACAAAACTCTGGTCAGGTCAGTATATATACATTATCATAACCATGTGCATGTCCTGTAATTTGTATCAGATTTGAGGTCGTGCCTGTCAGGGCGAGTTGTGATCCGATTGTAAACACGACCGAGAATTTGATACAAATTACAGGACATGCATTTGGTTGTGATAATGCATTTATCTAACAATCCCGTTACATAAAGCCTGTTTTTCCGTTTTTCAGTTTAAATTGGGTTGGAATTGGTCAAAATTTTGAATTTCTTATTTTAATGCGTAATAACAATTCATATAATGTTATTATTTGTCACAGCGCAGTGTTTACCGCGAATAGAATCTATGTGATACGGAATCAGAATGAGTCGTCTATATGATACGGAATCGGAACACATTATGTGATACATACCGTTTTTCATGGTTTTCAGGCCAAGATCTATATGATTGTTAGATAAATTCATATATCAACCTCATTAAAAAAGAATAAATGTTTGCTGCTGTATTTGTAAAATAAACGACATGTGTTAATAGAGCTACACTTAACGTTGAAGTTCAATCTTGATTGGAAAGTAATGGCCGAGTAAAAAAGTGTGCTGGTCTCTCGTGCCCAGTGTCCTGGGATCAGTCCTTGGTCACAAAATTTCTCGAAGTGGCCTAACACTCTCTAGAAGCAATAATTGTGGGATTGATTCTTTCACAGTGTATCATCCTATCAGTCTGGGATTCAATACCTGCACCATTGGGACAAGGAGAGGAGTCAATATAAGCTGTATAACTGGCAGGCAAGTCCTCGTAAAATCAATACATTTAAATAAAACAATCTGGAAACAGTTTCTTCTTCACACCAAACTTTCCGAGGAAACAGTGGTGTCATTCCAAATCTGTATATGATAAAAAAATACCTGGAATTCATTGGGATTCTACATGGAATTTATGAGCCTCATTCACTAGAATCAAATTTTGAGTTTTTTGTTGAAATAGGAATGTGATGAATGAAATATCCTTCACATAAAAAATTTACTTGTTTCAGTGACATAAAATATCTGTAATTTTCCGATGTTTTACTTATCTTTTCATTTAATTGATTCCTCTGTCCTTGGGAGGGGGGAGGAAATGTGTTAAAAGTTGTTAAATTGTTTGTAAATACCATGCACTTACTGGTTCTCCTCCCCACCAGGCAGGATTTAAGGATTCTGATCTTCCAAGTTTAAATTCAGCACCAATGTCTGGATCATACATTTCGTTTCCCACTATGCCGTGAGATTCTGGATATAAACCCTTGAAAAATAAATCAATGTATTCTATGTTAGTTCACACAAAGTAGATCTTCTGTTTCTCTGACCTTTTTTTGTAAAATTGCAGTGGTTTTTTATTTTATTTTTAATTTTTTAATTATTTCTTTGCCATCAAAAGTTCAGGTTCTTTGTTTCATGTTTTAAGCCTCATAATCTACAGAATCATCCCTGGAGTTCAAGAAGGCTCTGTAATGCTAAAGCATTGGAAAGCCTTGCTACACTCAATGAACAAATTTAACAATTTTATTAACTTGGTTAAAATATCAAAATTGTGGCAAGAAGGTTTTTATCTTATTTTTTATTTTGGTAATTATTTCTTGGCCATCAAAAGTTCATGTTCTTCTTTTTTTATGTTTTAGGTAAAATATCAGATATAAACCATCTAATTTTTATTTTTTTAAGTTTACATTGGTTATAAAAAAAAGAGCATGTGGCAACCAAAAGGTCCCTGCAGGTGGGCCTGAGAAACAGATTTTCAACTTTTTTAGGCCTTACTCATATTAATAATTTTAATGCTAATGATAATCTGTTACACACTATTTCAAAAAGCTTAGAGAGTTCAGAAAAAACATTGATTCACAAAGATACTGTTCCCATTTCAGAATAAACAATGTCACTGAAATAGTTAACCCTGACAAATTGATATGATAAATTTTTTGTGTAAGAAAAAAGTTGGCAATTAAGAAGCAGATAACATAAGAACATAAGATTAGTACAAAAAATTATTTGTTTAACCCTTTACCTAACATGAAAAGCAGACGACACTTGCAAAAAAAATTCTTGAATAACTAAATTTTTTCATTTTTTGTCTCAAAAACATAGGTTATGACCCCTCGTTGGAACGAGCTCGACGAGCTCGTTCCAATGAGGGGTCATAACCTATGTTTTTGAGACAAAAAATGAAAATATTTTGAAAATTAATTGGCGATTTTTGAGAATAGCGCTGGTCGGTTTTGGCCGTTATGTTGGGTAAAGGGTTAACTCCTTGCATTCTGCTGGCAGATATCCTGCCCAGGACATGATTTCTCTTGGTATTGAAATATGAATAATTTGGGTACATTTAATCCAGTTTCCTCCCTACTGAATGTAGTTTTTCACCATGAAATCTCAAGTTAAATTTCGAAGAATTTTACACCAAATATAGTCATTGCTGCTTTACAGCAGCCATGACACAATGTGATGAAAAATATCTTAAAATACTTGAAACAGGAGGAGTGATGTGTGCGGGAGCCGGGGTAGAACCGTCGACCTCTAGCACACAAAACTACTGATTTACCACATGACTAAGAGATCTGGACCAACCAGGCTGGTTGGTTAATGGCCTTTATACCTCAACCGCTACACTACTCTCCCTTTCTTTTGAGATTCACCCACTATGAATCTCACCCCAGATTCCATCTCAGAGTGGTCTAAACATCCACAATTCTTCACCATAGCATCCACAACACCACCAACTGCTGGAGAGATTTATGAGAACAGAAGGAGAGATAAGTGCGGGAGCCGGGGTTTGAACCATTGACCTCCAGCACACAAAGCAACTGATCTACCACGAGACATCTTCGAGATGGTCTAAACATCCACGATTCTTCACCATAGCATCCACAACACCACCAACTCCTGGAGAGATTTATGAGAACAGAAGGAGAGATAAGTGCGGGAGCTGGGGTTTGAACCATTGACCTCCAGCACACAAAGCAACTGATCTACCACGAGACATCCAGACCAACCAGGCTGGTTGGTAAATGGCCTTTATACCTCAACCGCAACAATACCCAGCAGGTTAAGAGTTAATGGGCTTTTAGAAAGATTCAGCATCACTAGTTCCCTCCACCATTGTCTCCTCATCTATATCCAAGAAACTTCATTTCTTAGAACACTGGTTGATATATTTCGTAAGATAAGTATTTTTCCAGAACATACATCAGTACTAGAATTGGCCAACCGCTTTGGAAACTATTTTATAAATAAGGTGGAGTTGATAGACAAGATCATTGAAAGTAAAGGTGTGCCCAATTCTGATGATCTGTCTGTAAATTCAAGTTGGTCCACTTTTGAACAAGGGAGTGTACCCGAGGTGAAGAAGCTCATCTTGTCAAGTCTCAGTAAAACTAATGTGCTGGACCCCATTCCTGTATCTCTGGTTAAAGCAGCAATAGATTGTACATCTCCAGTTATTGCTAGCACCATTCAGGTATCAGTCTAAGAATGTCATGTGCCATCAGACCTTAAATTAACCTTGGTATCTCCACTTATCAAGAAACCTTCCCTTGATCCTGATATCTTGAAAGTATAGGCCAGTTTCTAATTTACCTTTTGTGGCAAGAGTTCTGGAAAAGGTAGTAGCTAAACAACTTCAGAATTACCATTAAAGTAATAATTCCATATCAATCAGCTTATCAGCCAAACCACAGGACAGAAACAGCCCTTTTAAGAGTCTGTAATGACATAATTTGTTCATTAGGTCAACATAAGTCAGTTCTCTTGGTCTTGTTGGATGTCTTGGCAGCTTTTGACACTGTAAATCTTCCCTAGTTCTGGAATGGTTTGAATCTCACCTTTCACTGAGAAAGCAACAGGTTTCTATCTAAAAGATGAAATCAGATAGTAAATCCCTTGCACATGGTGTTCCACAGGGGTCAATTCTAGGCCCTATGTTATTTACATTATATACTGCCTCATTGGGCCAAATGTTGAGGAATGAAGGCATTCCATACCATCTCTATGTCAATGATACTCAGCTGCATGTGTCTTTTAATGCACTTTGTGAGTCTGATTCTCTGAAATCAGTGGAGATGATGCAAAACTCTGTTAATAAGGTGCAAAACTGGATGGCTAGTCATAGGTTAAAAATGAATGATGATAAGACAGAAGTGTTGGTTATGTCACGCACTGAAATTCCGTCTGATTTTCAAATGAAATCTATAAAAATTGGCAACTCAAAACAAATAGTATCAGATAGTGCACACAACATTGGGGTAATATTTGATATTTGATGGAAGCAAGTACTGATGGAATTTTTTTGTTATTCTTCCGACGTTATATGACTCAAAAATCTTTGGAAAGGCTTGTTCACGCCTTTATTTCTTTTCAACCTACTCACAATTGTTTACAATTGGCTGTAATGTAAGTGCAAGCCCTACTTTGGAACTAACTCAAACTTTTAAGAAACTTTTCCAAACAAGCTGGAAAAGTAATAGAGTGCAAAAGATCGAAAAAGGGTCAAGCGAGACCAGCGCTCGAAATTACAGGTACTCTCTCTGCACACCTCTTGTGTTTACTGAGCACATGCGCAACAACCATGACGTCAATTCATTTTATTTCCGCCATTGTACATGGTTGGATATTTTTGTGACTCGGACTATTCTTAGCTGTTAACTTCGTGGACAACTTATTGTATGTGCTATTGTAACATTAAATATGATCCCCCTGGAAAATGTATCCAGAGGACTAGATTTCCTAGGAAATACCATCCAGGAGAATGGATTTCCTAGGACATTCATACCCAAAATAGGAAAGAAAATCCTGGTACAAATGTAAACACTGATTACATAAACAAAAACACTCAAGGAGGTAAATATCATGACTTGGATATTATTTCTTGGTGATTTCAGTGGTGGAAATTTTTTCTCTAAGGAAACTCAGTACTATCCATGAAAAACATGAACAGTTTCCTGAAAATAAACCCTTCAACTCATGTTAGCATTTTTACCATAAAATAATTTTTCGCCTGAAATAATGTTTATTGAAAGGTGACGTTGTTTACTCTTTATTCTTATGCCCTTTCTCTGTGACCTATATTGGATTAAAATACACATGAACTAATTTCTGACGTCATTTTTGGCATTCTCTGGTTAGCTGTCAACAAAAAATAAAGAACAGTGTTACTGTATTGTTTCCTTGGACAAAATCATGTGGATGAAATACATAAGAAAATCGATAGTTTGTTCAATTGTAATGGTCATGGCACTGAAAAACGGGAATGAAAATCCCACCTCTAGTTGAAATGGGTGGGGTAGCATCTTGCTCATTCATGTTAAGGCTAATCAGACCCTCTCATTGAAGCCACATTATTTACCCATTGTTGCAAGTATAAACTACAAAGAACTCACACCAATACCAGCACAAAAGTTTCATGGAGGGTAATGACCCATTTTCACCTTAATTTGTTGGTGTTAAAACTAAACAATAATAACAACAATACAGGATAAGATTATCTGTGTGGAGAAGCCTCTCTGTGAATTCTATCCCACTCCACATTATTATATGTTTGTTGTCTAAGAGAATACCAATATTTATATGGGAGTATTGACAAGCATTGCATTAATATTAACATTGTTGGAGGATATTTTGTTCTATTTTGAGATGGGATTTCCTAAGGAAATCCTATCTGGGTGGATAGTATTTTGGGGGGATAGAATCTACTCTCACACTATCTTCATCTGATTGTGTGCAAGTGGATTGTATCCTTTTCAAGCTTTCAAAATTATTACTATTTAATGCTATTTTTGATAATTTTTGCTTGCTTTTTCACACAAAGTCTTGTTTTTCCCCCACATGTGAACACAACCACTGGTCTGTTTTCCGTTGGTGGGAAGCTTGATTTCATATTTCATTTTCATATTATGCCTAAGACTATTCCTTGTTCCTCTTGGTTGCAGGTGAAACATGTGGACGACTCTCAATCCACCTGTGTCACTTGCAACAATTGTACTCAGGCCCAATCATGTGGTATTTGTGGGGTTTGGTCCTCAAAATTCTGGGCTTCTGTTAACAAGGTGGTTCTGTCTAGAGCTAGAACCCCTCGTTCTCGGGGTAAGGGTAGCCGTGGCTTATCAGATATTTCTGTGAGTGCACGTAGTGACTCTGTCACACAGGATGCTAATCTGTCTTTTTCTGTGGCAAGTTCCTCTGCAACTGTTGATAGTGCTAGTGCGGTGATACCTGACGTGGAGACTGTGGTCTCTTTGTCTTCTGATGTCACTCTTGAGGCATTTGTTTTCGTAGAGAGCTTCTCCGAGGTCAGCACGGTGACCTTCTCCGATTTGCCTCCTACGCCGTCGACAGTTGTGAGGAAATTGTTACTCCAGATCCTATTCTGTATGATAGTGGCTCTTCCATCTCCTCTGGGGATGGTATACAGTCTCGAGGGACCGAAACTGTATCTGCTGGTGTGTCTGTGAGCTCTCAGCCTCCCTTGGCTTCGCGGCGAAGTTGTGCGGGTTTGCTGTCTGCTCCATCTCATCTGGCTAGGTTTGCTCCTAGTCGGCTGAGCCGTTCGGTCGCTTCGGTAGCGATTCCTCGCCCCTCGAGCGAATCGTTTATTGTTCCTCCTTCCCCTGCTAGTGTGCCAACTAGCAGGATGGGGTTGGGACATTGGCATCCAGGGCCTGCTGTTCGGCAGAGGTCAGTGACAGCTGTCATTCTCGGAACCTTCCTCCGGTGATTCCTCACTGTGTTCCGAGTCTGGATGTCTATCGATGCTTGCCCTCGGTCTCAGAGGATGAGCAGTTGGGGCCTTTTGCAGCGCCGAGGCCAATAGCACGATCCTGTCATTCTTGGGACAATCCTCCGGTGTCTTCCCACCGTGTCCCAGGTCCAGCTACCGATCGACGTACGCCGTCGGTCTCTTTAGAGGATTTGCAGGCAGGACCTTCTGTTCAGCAGAGGTCAGTGATTGCCCCTGGGCGTCACAATCGGGACTATCCTCCGCTGTTTTCTCACCGTCTCCCTATTCTGTCTGCCGATAAACGTTCGTCGTCAGTCTCTTCTGAGGATTTGGGTTCTTCTGCCAGAAGGATCCATTGGGAGGCCACTCCGTCAGGCGATGCTGCTGCGACGAATTCTCAGGGTGACCTGCGTCAGGCCGTTTTGGCGATCACCCGGTTGCTTTATGGCAACCCTCAAGTTGGCCTCCCTGTGCCTCCTGAGGCACAACCTCTTTTGGTTGGTCGCCGAGATGTCTCTCTGGCCCTTGGATACAGCACAGTAGTCACAGGAGGTTTCTGCTGGTTAGCCCGAGTTGGGCTACGTCTCCTCTGCAACAGAGGATGACGATTTTCTTGAAGGTGATGGGCCCCCCCTCGTCAGTCTTGGGGCAGGCTTTGGATTTTGTCTTTGGCTTATTGCCGGACATTCAACCTTCAGACCAGCCACCTGCTGTGACCGCCAGGCCACGGTCCTCTGTTGGAGCGCCGTAACCCTGTTGAGCCTTCTAGCTCTGGGGCTTTGCGTCCTCTGCAATCGGCTCATGTTGTTGAGTCCTTCCAGGGCTTAGACGCCAAAATGCATTCTAAGGCCCTCAAGGGTTCTTTCTTTTCTAGAGCTGATGCCTTCCTGCCTCCATCGTGGTTTCGTGTTTACGATTCAGTCTGTCCACCAGTCTTCCAAGGGATGACTTCTGTAGATGAGGATTTTTCTTCCCTCGGGTTAACTAAGCCTAAGTCGGCAGTTCTCCCGATGTCGGTAGTTGAATCTATGGTGGGCCTGTCCCGAGAGATGCTGGGTATGTTATCTCTCGCGTACCATGTTGTCGCTGCCCTGGCTGAATATTTTCCACCCGGGAAGTTTGATGATGCTCAGGTGCCTTTTCGCGTTTTGTCACAGGCTCTCATGAACTTGACACATGCTCACGCCTGTAACACGGCTAATTTGGAGCTGGCGCACTGGGATGCAGTGTTGGATTCTTCTCCATCCCTTCCTTCTGAGCAGCGTGCTGTTCTGAGGTCTGCCTCTTTGGTTGGACCTCAGTTGTTCCATGGTTCCGTGGAAGCTGTCCGTGGCGAGGTTCTTCGTCATTCGAAGGACCAGCTTTTTGCTGCGACAGCTGGACCAACCTGCTGCTGCGGGTGGTAGTCGTTCCAGGCCTGCCAAGCGTCCTGCTGCATCTGCCTCGTCGGCGAGGTCTGCTATGCCTTCGGCTCCGTCTGCTCAGAAGCGCCGACACGGCCAGGCTCGCTGGCAGCCTTAGGCAGGAAAGTCTCAGGACTCTGTCACTTCCCGAGGTGGTGGTTTCTCCTCTCGGGGGCCTCATCGAGGCCGCAAGTGAAGGTTCTCACCTCGATTCACCTCCAATCTGGGGAAGGCTGTCGCTGTTTTACGACTGTTGGACAGAGATAACGTCGGACACTTGGGTCCTTGACGTCATACAATCCAGTCTGTGACTGTCCTTCGGCACCCCAGTTGATCTCGGGTGCCCCTCCCGACTCGGGTCCCTTCCGATTCTCTCCGTCGGGACCTTCTGGTGCAGGAGATCGACAATCTCCTCTCCAAAGGGGTGATCGAGGTGATCAGGAACACCCTTTCACCGGGGTTTTACTCGAGACTTTTCTTGATGCCGAAGAAAAACGGCCAATTTCGTCCTGTCATCGATCTGAGTATCCTGAACGAGTACATAATAGCTCCTCGTTTCAGTATGGAGACTTTCTAGTCGGTTCGACGTTCAGTTCATCAGGGCGACTTTGCTGCCAGTATTGACCTGAAGGATGCCTACTTCCATGTACCCATTTTCTGGCATCACGGAAATACCTTCGGTTCTCGTTTCTGGATCGAGTCTATCAATGCAGAGCTCTCCCGTTCGGTTTGAACCTGGCTCCTTGGGCCTTCACCCGACTGATGTCACATGTGCTTGCTTTCCACCATACTCAGTCGGCTGTGACTTCGTCAGCCTACCTGGACAACATCCTCCAACGGCACCACAATGCTGTTGTTCTGGAGTTATGTTTGGCAGTTTCTTTACCTACTAGCATTGCTGGGTTTCAGAGTCAATTGCGAGAAGTCGGATCTCCTTCCTTCTCAGCAATTTCATCATTTGGGGATGGATTTCGACACTCTTCACAATGTGGTGTCGGTCCCTAATGTTCGGGCGATGATTCTTTCTGCCTTGACTCGGAACCTGCTTCAATCTTCCTCGGTCTCGGCCAGGACTTTCCTTCGGATGCTAGGCCTTTGCGGTTCAGTGACAGATCTCATTCCGCTTGGTCACTTGTTTGTCCGACCTCTCCAACACATTGGCATCCGAATGTAGATCCGCTGGACCTGGAACTTCCTGTTCCTCGGCCCCTGCTTTGTCACCTCCACCCTTGGGCCGATGTTCCCTGGCTGACACAGGATACTCCGTTGGATCTTCCTTTGGCCGATCGCATCCTTACTGCAGATGCCAGCGATCGGGGCTGGGGTGCGACGTTGGATCCTCTCGGTCTGTCCACTCATGGCGAGTGGGACAGCGAGCAGGTGGGCCTTCATATCAACCAGAAGGAGCTCCTTGCTCTTCTGTTGAGTTTTCGGCTTTGGATCCCTCACCTGTCGGACCATATTGTCCTACTTCTTTCGGACAATTCGACAGTAGTGGCCTACATACAGAATCCAGGAGGCACACATTCAATTCCCATGTATCGGCGATCTCGGGATCTTCTTCTGTTGGCATGGGATGTAAATGCTCAGACTCCCTGTCCCAACGCGACAGTGTCCTTCCAACCGAATGGATGCAACATCAGTCGGTGTTTCAGGCGATTTGCATGCAGTGGGGCCGTCCTCAGGTCGACCTTTTCGCCACTCGCTGGAATCATCAGGTAGAGACTTTTGTCTCCCCTTGTCCAGATCCTCTGGCATTTGCAGGAGATGCTCTGTCTCTGGACTGGACAGATTGGATCGGCTATGCCTTCCCTCCTGCACCGATTCTTCCTCAAGTATTAGCGAAGATTCATGCTTGCAGTTGCAGGATCATTCTGATCGCACCTCTGTCTCCACAGAGGGTGTGGATCAATCGGCTGCAGCCTCTGTTGGCATATCGGCCGATTCGTCTACCTCTACGTCATGATCTTCTTTCCCAGGGTCATCCCAGGAAGTATCACAACAACCTGGCGAGCCTGTCCCTTCACGCCTGTCTTTTATCAGGTCCTGTCTCCGACGTAGAGGTTTTTCGAGACGAACAGTGGAGTGCATTTCTGCATCGCAGCGACATTCCACTGGCATGACTTATGCTGCGCAGTGGAAGGTTTTCAGCCGCTGGTGTGCAGATCACAATGTGGATTACCGTGATCCGTCAATCGCTCAAATTGCGGATTTTCTGGTATATCTTTTTGACTCCAAGGGCCTCCAGCCTATTATGATTAAGGGCTATCAGTCTATGATGTCTGATACTTTCTCTTATGTGGGAAAGCGGTGCATCAGTCGTAATATTTTTCTCTCCAAACTCATTCGTCACTTTTCTTTGAAGAGGCCTCGAGTTTTGCATCTTACACCCAAGTGGAACTTGGCATGGGTGTTGCACTGTTTGGAGGGGGCACCGTTCGAGCCTTTATCTGAGACTGATATGCGTTTTTTCACCTATAAGACGGCTTTTCTTCTAGCATTTGCTTCTGCTCTACAAGTCAGTGAGCTTCATACACTATCTGTTGATTCTGCTTTCTTCAGAAATGAGGCTAACAGTGTCACCTTCACTACTGATTGCTCTTTTCTGGTCAAGAATCAACTTCCTGATTTGATACCTCCTCCCATCTGCATTTGGGCTCTTCCTGCTGTCGATGGTCGGAGACCTCCTCTTTGTCCTGTTCATGCGATCAAGACTTACATTAATCGCACTCAGTTCATTAGGAGGGGTCGAAAGAGATTCTTTCTGTCTCTCATTCCTAAGGGGCAGTCTATCTCTTCCCATTCTATTTCCAGGTGGATCTGTCTTGCAATCAAGCTGGCTTATTCCCACTTGTCTGCTTCGGATCTTGTTTCGAACTGGTTTAATGCTCATGAGGTTTGTGCCCTTTCTACATCCTGGGCGTTCTCCAATTCTGTTTCGCTCCGGAATGTTATGAATGCAGCTTACTGGAGGAATGCTTCTACCTTCTCCTTTTATCTCTGCCACCTGCAGCAGCAATCTGAGGACCTTTATTCTTTAGGCCCTCTCGTTGCTGCTTAGGCTGTTGTGCACCCTCGTTAAAATTGTTTTATCGAGGTCGTGCTTCGCTCAGCCTTGTTCTTTTCAGGTGCCTTCTCTCTATCTTCATTACAGGTTTTGCTATTGTTCTCTGCCCCTCGCTTTTCTTTCTGCTGCTCTTGTTGGTATTGGTTATGTGATTCACCTCCTCCTATTGTTTATTCAGCCAATTGTAAACAATTGTGAGTAGGTTGAAAAGAAATTAAATTTTTTTAGTAAATTTTGTTTCTTAACATGCCTACCACAATTGTTTTCTGGAGGACCACCCTCCTTGGGAATATCTTTGATATCGATGCCTCCCCGCTAAATCACAAACTTCTCGTTGGCGGAAATACGGAATTGACATCACGGTTGTTGCACATACGCTCGGTAAACGCAAGAGGTGTGCAGAGAGAGTACCTGTAATTTCGAGCGCTGGTCTCGCTCGACCCTTTTTTGATCTTTTTTGTGCTTTTGCACTCTATTACTTTTCCAGCTTGTTTGGAAAAGTTTCTTAAAAGTTTGAGTTAGTTCCGAAGTAGGGCTTGCACTTACATTACAGCCAATTGTAAACAATTGTGGTAGGTATGTTAAGAAACAAAATTTACTAAAAAATTTCAATTTCTGCACATTTGGATTTCTCTAATTCACTCCTTGTAGGTCTAGATCTATCACAATCACTCATCGCAAAGCTGCAAAAAATCTAAATTTTATAGTAAATTTCCTTTCTTATTATACCTACCACAATTGTTTACTACAGGCTTGCACTACAGTGGAAGTCCCTAACTCGGATAAAATACTCTCTATTTTGTCTTTCCCAAGCAAGTTGGGAAAGAAAAGTGGTGCAAAAGCACCAATAAAAATAAGCCAAAACTGGGTTGAGTGCAACCGGCGCAGACCCAGTACGGGACGCTCTCTCCCAAGTACAACTCCACGACTTCCGTTGCCAGTGCGCATATACCGTCTCTAAAGACTCATTCTTTTTGAATCCGTAAACGTTAGAGTTATGTGATCAGCGGGGAGGAAAGATTCTTTACCCGTAAAGAAGACGGGAGGGCCTCCATGTAAACAATTGTGGTAGGTATAATAAGAAAGGAAATTTACTATAAAATTTAGATTTCTTATCAACCTACTCACAATTGTTTACTACAGGCTGAATAGACAAAAGGCTGGAGGGAATCGCATAACCAACCCCCACATAACCCTAGTGCACTGGAACCGCGAAGTAGAAGGAAGAGGTCCCGAGGCTTATCAACCATAATGTCGCAATCATTGGTAAAGGACAATGAAAAGAGACATATGAGCCTGTGTGACACACAGACAGAAAAAGGGCAGTAACAGCACTAGGCTGAAACTGACCTTCAAGAAGCCTAATGGCTATGGCAGACAACAGCCTGAGCAGAAGAAAGAGGACCCAGGGCAAAAAGGTCCTCCGACTGCTCCTGCAACTGGCGCAAATAAAAGGTGGAGAAAGTAGAAGCATTTCTCCAGTAGGCTGCCTGCATAACATCCGACAACTTGACGGAGTTAGAATAAGCCCAAGAGGTAGACAGTGCCCGCACCTAAACGACTATAAGCCGTACGAATAGCAAGACAAATCCATCGAGAAATGGATTGAGGAGAGATCTTCTGTCGACCCGGAATGAGAGACAGAAAAAAACGTTTTCTGCCCTTCCGTATGAAGCGTGTCCGATCTGCTAAACGACTATAAGCCGTACGAATAGCAAGACAAATCCATCGAGAAATGGATTGAGGAGAGATCTTCTGTCGACCCGGAATGAGAGACAGAAAAAACCGTTTTCTGCCCTTCCGTATGAAGCGTGTCCGATCAAGATAAATGCGAATAGCACGGACCGGACAGAGCAAAGGGCGAGTACCCTCAACAGAGGGAAGAGCCCTGATACAGATAGGAGGAGGAGTAGTATCTGGTAACTGTTTCTTAGCCAAAAAGGAGCAATCAGTGGTAAAAGTAACACTGTTGGGAGAGCTCCTAAAAAAGGCCGGGTCAACCGAGAGGGCGTGAAGCTCACTAACCCGTCTGGCCGAAGCAAATGCCATCAGAAAAGCCGTCTTATATGTGAGAAAATGCATATCCACCTGGGATAAAGGTTCGAACGGCGCCCCCCCCCCCCCCCCCCCCAAGCAAAGCAGCACCCACGAAAGATTCCATCGTGGAGTAAGCTTCAAAGTCCGAGGCCTTTTCAAAGAAAAGTGCCGAACAAGCTTGGAGAGGTAAGGATTAGTGCCAATACGACGCTTCCTCACATAAGAAAAAGTCTCCGAAAGCATAGACCTGTAACCCTTGATGGTAACAGGCTGGAGACCCCGAGAATCATACAGATATACCAGAAACTCCGCAATCTGTGAAATCGAAGGATTGGCATAATCAACAGAGTGATCAGCACACCAACGACAGAAGACCTTCCATTTAGCTGCATAAGCTAAACTAGTGGAGTGCCTCCTTGAAGAAGAAATGCACTCCACTGCTCGTCTCGAAAAACCTCTACGGAGGAGACAGGACCTGACAAAAGATATGCGTGAAGGCACAATGAAACCTCCTTGGGCGACCTTGACAAAGAAGGTCGCGACGTAGCGGAAGACGTGCCGGAACCGCCGCCATCAGCGAGCGGAGCTGATTGATCCACACCCGCTGAGGCGACAGGGGAGCGATCAGAATGATTCGACAACTGCAGGCTCGAATTTTGGCGAGAACCTGAGGAAGAATCGGAACCGGCGGGAAGGCGTAGCCGACTAGACCGTTCCAATCGAGTGACAGAGCGTCCACGGCAAAAGCCAGAGGATCTGGACACGGGGACACGAAAATGTCCACCTGATGGTTCCAACGAGTCGCAAAGAGGTCGATGTGGGGACGTCCCCAGAGATCGCAAAGCGACTGGAACACTGCCCTGTGAAGCATCCACTCGGTGGAAATAACCCTGCCCTGTCGGGACAGGGAGTCGGCTAGGACGTTCAGACGACCGGGAATGTGACGAACAACCACTCCGGCATGAACATCCTGAGCGAGCAGTAGAAGATCCCGAGCTAACTCGTACATCGGAAGCGAGTGCGTGCCGCCCTGGTTCCGAATGTAAGCAACCACCGTCGAATGGTCGGAAAGTAGAAGGACCTGGCGATTCGACAGGTGAGGGATCCACTGCCTGAAACTCAGAAGAAGAGCAAGAAGCTCCTTCTGGTTGATGTGTAGAGCTGCTTGATCCTGGTCCCACATCCCGTGTAGGGAAAGACCGAGAGGATCCAACATCGCACCCCATCCGAGATCGCTGGCATCTGCCGTCAGAACGCGATCGGATGTGGGTAAGTCCAGCGGAACACCCTGCGTAATCCACTGAACATCTGTCCAGGGAAGAAGGTGAGGATACAGAGAGTCCGGAAACGGAAGCACCTGATCCAGAGAATCTACATTCGGCCTCCAACGACTGAGCAGAAAGTGTTGGAGAGGTCTGACATGCAGCCGACCTAGAGGAATGAGATCCGTCACTGAACCGCAGAGACCGATCAGCCGGAGAAAACTCCGAGCGGTCGCGGACCTGGACTGGGACAGAGTCAGAGCAAAAGCTGAGAGAATCACAGCCTTGGCCTGGGGAACAGCCACCAAATTGAATTTGGTTTGGAAAGACATCCCCAGATGACAAAACGACTGAGAAGGGACCAGGTCCGACTTCTCCTCGTTGACTCTGAATCCTAGCGACGTGAGCAAGCTCAACAGAGTGGCGACATCCGATTCCAGTAAGGCAGCATTGGAATGCCTCTGGAGGATATCGTCCAGATATGCCGAAGTAGTCACCCTGGACTGTGTGCGATGGAACGCTATCACATGCGACATCAGTCTGGTGAACGCCCAAGGAGCCAGGTTGAGGCCGAAAGGCATGGCCTTGAACTGGTAAACTCGCGCCAGAAAAGCGAACCTGAGATACTTCCGTGACGCCCGATGCATCGGAACGTGGAAGTAAGCGTCTCGCAGGTCGATGCTGGCTGCGAAATCTCCCTGGTGAATTGATTGGCGGACCGACCTGAAAGTCTCCATGCTGAACTTGGGAGCAATGATAGACTGGTTCAGGATACTCAGATCGATAACCGGTTGGAGTCGGCCGTCCTTCTTCGGCACCAAGAACAGACGGGAATAGAAACCCACTGACTGAACGTTCTGGACGACCTCGATCGCCCCCTTTGCCAGGAGATTGGCAATCTCCATGGACAAAAGTTCCCGACGTAAAACATCTGAAGGAACTGTGGTTGGAAGAGGCACCCTTGACAGAGTGGGGTGCCGTCAGAAGGATATGCGCAGCCCGGACCGAACAACATCTAACACCCATGGATCGGATGTGATGGTGGTCCAATGGTCTGCGAACTCTGCTATCCTTCCTCCAACCTGGGACGAGTCGAGGTGAGGACCTTCATTTCGAGCCCCAACGAGGCCCGCGAGAGGAGAAACCACCTCCTCTGCTAAATGAAGAATCCTGAGACTTCCCTCGATTCTGCCGACCCCTACCTTTACCCCGTGAGTAAGAAGTAGAGGCGGCGGCAGAAGGACCAGCCTTTTGCTTCACAGAGGAAGCAGAAGGGTACTTGTTAGGCTTGGAACGGCCCTTGCCTCCCCGAGAAGGCTGATCAAGCTGACGAAACAGCAGCTGATCTTTGGAATAACGTAGGACGTCATCCCGGACCGTCGACACGGAACCATGGAAAAGTTGCGGACCTGCCAAAGAAGCAGACCGAAGAGTAGCACGCTGCTCCTCGGGAAGGGATCGTCCTGTGTCCAGCACAGCGTCCCTTCGAACTAATTCCAAATTCGACGTGTTACAGGCATGCGTGTGAGTAAGGTGCATAAGCGCCTTGGACAGCACACGCAAAGGAGCCTGTACCTCGTCAAACTTATCTGGAGGCAGATAAGCAGCCAAAGCTGAGACGACGTGATCTGAGAGAGAAAGCATGCCAAGCATCTCTCTAGATAAGCCCAACGTGGACTCCAGAGTCGTCATTGGAATGATGGCAGACTTGGGCTTGGAAAGCCCGAGGGAAGTGGAGTCCTGATCCAGAACCATCAAAGCCTGGCAGACTGACGGATTGGCAGAATCGTAGGAACGATAACGCACAGGAGGCAAAAAGGTGGCAACCCTGGTGAAGAACGAAGTCTTCAAAGCCTTGGAATTCAGCTTGGCATCCAATGCTGAAAAAGCTTCAACCACCTGTACCGACTGGCACGGTCGAAGGCGCCCAGAAGCAGGTTGCTCCATAGGCTGTTGGCGTGCGACCGATGATCGCGGCCAGGCTGACACTGTCGGCTGGTTAGCAGGTTTGAGCTCAGGCAGAAACCCAAACACAAAGTCAAGAGCCGCCCCCAAGTCCGAAGACTGCTGGCCCTCAACCTCAAGCATGTCAGACTCCTCCCCAGAGTCGGAAGACACATAGCCCATCGTGGGCAAACCAGCCGATGCCTCCCATGGTGTCGGGACACCAGAGGAATCGGAAACCGGCCTGTTTCCAATCCTGGGAGGCGGCGCCATAGGAGGCGCCTGGAAACCACCCATAGCCTCGCTGGAAGCAACAGGAAGGCTCTTAGAAAGAACCTGAGTGAGTAAGGAGAGGGCCTCCCTAAGCTCACTGCCTGTACCGACCGGTTCGTCAGGGGAGCGAACCGGCAAAGTGGCTTCACCTCTGACCCTCTTAACCAGCGAAGGGTCACGATCCTCCAAAACACCCGACGCGGGACGACGGGCGGCAGCCGAAACATCTGAAGGCAGACGTGTATAGGGGTACGAAGCACCCCGAGGATCAATACTGCGAGAACTCATGAGAGTCACCGCGGACCTCTGCGGGGCAGAAGGTCCAGGCTGCACAAAAGGCGGTGGTCCCCCAAAACTGGTCGTGTGACCAGAGTGAGTAGACGGAAATGCCACGGAGTTCATAGTGTTTCCACTACGAACATCCGAATCCAAAGACACAACTGTGGTGCTCGACAGCGAAGAGACCACAGCGATGGGCTCGGCCGGCAGCCCCTTCCGACTTTGCCGAGTTGAAGTCAGGGAAGGCTGAGGCCGATATCCCACGTCTACAGAATCGGACAGTCCTGCAGTCACCTGCAGCGAAAAGCCGAGGCCGGCTGAAACAGACAACGAAGCAGACGGGCCAGCAGCAGTAGTAGATACGTCGAGAGTCGTTGAGGCTGGTGAAAAAGTGGAGAGAGCACACCGGCTCGGCTCCGAAGGAGGAGTCACAACCCTAGTGACAGCCTCAGATGTCGACTGGAGGGGGACCGTAGTCCCGGAACCAGGCATCTCTACACCAGAACACTCAACGGCTCCCGCAGTATCCACCACAGGAAAAGACTGCACATCCCCCACGGAGGAGGAATAACTCTCACCAGACAAAGTCGGCTCGGGAGGCCCCGAATGACCACGTTCTCCTTTCCCGTGGGAGCGGGAGGCACGGCCACGAGAACGAACGACACGGTTTACTGACGCCCAGAAGGTGGAAGACCATGTTCCACAGACACCACACGGCCGCTCGGCCGAACACCCATTACAGGAGGAACAAGACGAATGTACATCGTCCACATGCTTTGGCAGCAGACATTGCCCACAAGGAATTGTCCTGGGCATGATAGAGGTGAGAGGAGCAGAGAAGGTGAGATGAGAAAACAGAACACCCCCAAAGAAGAGAGAAAGGTGACAGAAACAAAGACCCCAGACGGTCGACCGGGAACCACCCAACAGGAAGACTACTCTCAAAAGAAAGAAGAAACACCATAGGAGTGGTACCCCGCTGACACCTAACTCTAACACAATTAGAAAATTTTGCAAAAAAAGCATTAACAATAATTGTGAAAAAATCTAAGTCCGAACTGCGTGGCACGCGAAATACGCGCGCGACTCGAGAGAGAGCAAATAAATATACATTATGGACATATAATAGAAAAGAGAATATATAAAACACTGTTCCTGAGAATACAAAGGATACACTGTGGTATAATGAATCAGGAATCATCAAACATCGAGCTGGTGGAACACTGATAAGCGTGCAAAAACATCTCGACACGAAGCGGATTTTAAAAAGAATGAGTCTTTAGAGACGGTATATGCGCACTGGCAACGGAAGTCGTGGAGTTGTACTTGGGAGAGAGCGTCCCGTACTGGGTCTGCGCTGGTTGCACTCGACCCAGTTTTGGCTTATTTTTATTGGTGCTTTTGCACCACTTTTCTTTCCCAACTTGCTTGGGAAAGACAAAAATAGAGAGTATTTTATCCGAGTTAGGGACTTCCACTGTAGTGCAAGCCTGTAGTAAACAATTGTGAGTAGGTTGATAAGAAATACAAAACACTGCCACTAGTATTATTACGGGATCCAGACCCTATGATCGCATAACCTCCATAAGTTACATTGGCTCCCTGTTCAACAACATATCACTTTCAAAGTTCTGGTGTTGGTCTTTAAGTGCATTGATCGATGGGCCCCAAAATATCTTCAGGACCTTTTGACTGTTCAATCATCAAAACGTAATCTCCACTCATCCAAACAGCTCAGGCGTCTTGTTCCTTCTTCATGTTCCACCTTGGTGAATACCAGGACCTTTTCTTTTGTAGGTCCACAGCTCTGGAACTCATTGCCAGTGCATATCCCACTTTCCATAAGCTTAGATGATTTCAAAACAAAACTCAAGTCCCATCTCTTTTGAGAGGCCTTCGAGGTTTCACCTATCCAATTTGGTAAGTTTTTGTTTACATCAGTGCTTTTAGTTGGGAGTTCAAATATGTAAAATGTTTTAGAGTACAACCTTATGATTTTATACTATACAAAAACTATGTATTATTATTATTATATTTACTAGAGAGAGACCATCACCTATGCTTTGAAAGACAAATAAGAGTGTTTTCAAATTCTTCAGCAGTTCTTATTTGAGATTGGTTTTTTGCTTAATAAATGGTATATATTTTTAACCTGTCTTCTGACAGAACAATGTGAGCTTGAACTCACATGCATACCCACCCCAGACCAATCAACAAAAAGTAATCATGCACATATTCTTTTGTGAAACAACTATTGTATGAAGTGTTACTGTTATAAATCAAAGACACAATAATTAAAGTTTTATATATTTATCATTTCACCTACCACTGACTCAGACTTGCTAACTTTATCCTGCCAAAGGCTAAAGGCCAAATGCTAAATATTACTTGTATTGTGGGGAAGGAGTGAACCGCTCGCAGGAGGGTACTTACTCCTTTGGGCCAGTGGTAGGTATGATAAATATAAAAATTACTTTTTAATATTTACCACTGGCACAGACTTGCTAGAATAGCAAATAGGATGGAGGGGCCAAACAGGACTGAGGGAATTAATTTAACAAAGCAAGCAAATAAATGTAATTCCAGTACAGAAGAGTTTTAGTGGAATGGATGCCAGGAACTGACTGAGTGAACCATATCAATTCTGTGTTGAATGAATACACTTGACAGATGGAGGATCTCCACTCACAACTATTGTCTCTTTTAAAACCATAAGTATTAATTACTATGAATGCTATAATTCAGATTTAGTTCAAGAAATATAATTGTGTCCAGAGACAATGATCACTTTTATAAAAGTTGATTTGCATTGATAAATAAAAAATCATGGGATGTTGTATTGAATAAGCCCTTAAGGCACACAGAATAAACATTTATTACAAACCCGTTCTTGGAAATCCCCATATGTCCAGAACAGAAATCGTTGACAGACTATGTTTGTAAAGAAGCAACATTTCACTGGGATTTTCTACAAATCATGCACCGCAATTATAATTTGAATCGCTGGCGATAGCTAAAAATTGTCCCCTGAGTTCCAATGTGTTCTATGTGCCAGGAGGCACATAGAACACATTGGAACTCAGGAGACAAAATGGTAACACAGGTTCACCTCGCAAATTTGGTTGTCGATAAAATGTATTCTTTTTTGTTGATAGCTGTCATATGAATTGCTGAGTGGCCTTCTAATAATTGTTTTTATAGTCATGAAGGCATGTAATACAGAATGAGGGGGCTCCAATTGGGAATTTGTTTTGGAGGGGAAAAACATACAAAGACTAAAAGATTTTACATTTGAATTGAGAAGAGAACATTAAGACCAATACCTTACCAACTGCATGTACACTACAAATGTTTTACAACAAACAGTCACCTGGAATCATGTTCACACATTCTCTGTAGTCTCTATTAAACTATTCTTATAATATGAAAGAAGAACTTGTCATTTGCCTTTGAATTAAGAGACTTTGTTAGGCAAGCAATTTAAATTTAATGTACAAGTGGTGTCCTGCACTGGGTGGTCATAAGGCCTCAGAAAACCTTTATGACCATGCAGTTCAGGGCACCAGTTGTGCATTAGATTTTTGTTTAGGCCTAAAAAAATAAAAAATCTGTTTCTCAGGCCCTCCCGCATGGTCCTTTTGGTTGCCGCATGCTCTCTTTTTATAACCAATTTAAACTTTAAAAAAAATAAAAATTAAATGGTTTATGTCTGATATTTTACCCAAGTTAAAAAAATTGATGAAATTGTCCCTTGAGTGCAAGAAGGCTTTGCAATGCTTTAGCATTGCAAAGCCTTCTTGTGCTCAAGGGATGAAATACACCACCACCCATGGTATTCTGTAGATTATGAGGCCTAAAACTTGAACCAAGAACATAAACTTTTGATGGCAAAGAAGTAATTACTGAAATAAAAAATAAAATAAAAAACCGCTCACCCGCATGCAATTTTTCAAATAATGGCCTGAGAAACAGAAGATCTACTTTGTGTGGACTTAAGTGGGAATTGAGATTGGGAAATTTGTGAAAAATCATGCCCAAAAGTCATTGAGAAAGGGTTCCAGAAATGGCCAATGTAGATACCCAAAAGAATCCCAAATAAATATGAGGAAAATATTGAATCTCATTGTGACCCTAGGGGAGGATAACTGAGGTTCACTCTCAGGAAAACATTCCTTGATTGCATTTCTGAGCAGAATGAGCAGTTCTACTATGGGAGCTCCCCTCACCCCTCAAAGTTTTATAACTGAACAAACTACCCAGCACAGCAAGATTACAATATATGCCCCAACACTACAATATGAACTGAGAAAATTAATTCTCAAATAAGACCTCAACAATTTATGTAACTGTGTGTGGAGCTACAAATAATGGACTTAACCCTTTGAACCCTGGTGGTATATTCCATGTCAGTTCAATGACAGCAGTTGGAAGAGTCCATATTCAGTATTTGGGGGTAGACCAATTAATATTTTCAACATGCAACCTTAGGACTGCAAGTTGAAAATATTGATTGGTCTACAACACACATTTACCTTGTAGTCATCCCACTTAATGACACTATGGTGTAGCTTGTGACCCGATCAGAAAATCGGCCTCTGGGGTTCAAAGGGTTCAAAGGGTTAATGATTTGAGGTCTCCTGAAAACAAGCTATTAACTGAAAATAGAATATGTTCTCATTTTTGGAATTCAGTAAAAAACAACAAACTTTCCACAACCCATTCTAATGTGGGGGTCATAAGCGGAGTTTAAAAGATTCAGAGATGTAAGTGAAAGACGTTGAGAAATCCTAAAACTGCCCATCTACCCTTAAAATAGGGTTCTTACAAGGGTATAGTGCCAGTACACAGAGAGCCATAATTTTCTTGAGTTTGTTGTTAAATCAAACCATGGCTAGCAGCCATGGCTTGATTTGACAATAAACTCAAGAATTTTGTTTTTGTTTTCAGTGGTGTACACGTAAAAAATCTTGTAAATAAGCCTTTGGGTTTTGGAAGAGTACATGGCTTGGTATAAATTTACATAAAATCCTGAACTGGCGGATCACTTTTCGTGAAAAATCCTGAATTCAAAAAAAATCCTGAAAACTTACATCTCTGAAGATTCTGGAGAAAATTATATTGGGTAAAGAACTACTATAGATGAGATTTACTCAAAGTTAGTTACTCAGTTGATAATGAATATTTTTTATAAACAGAAAGTTTGACTAACCCTGTTTTCATAGGCTTGTTGTTTTCTTATAAGCAGAAAACAAATGTTTATATAAAATTATTTTGTTACAATTGATTGGAAAGTGCCAACAGGCACTCTCCAATGAAATGTGAAAAAACAATTGTTCCTGAATAAAATCTTGTTAAACTAAGGCTTCCTTTGCTGGTTGCATGGCATCTTTGAAAAAAATACTCACATTTCAAATCAGCTTTGAAAAATAATTTAGCCCTTAACCAGTTAAAAGCAATTTGAACAGTAGCCTGAATCCACCTCTAAACAGAATGTATTGACATGTCTTTTCTACCAGGAATGAGAGATAGGAATAATCCTTTCTACCTTTACAAACTAAATTATTTCTTTTTACATAAGTTCTAGTAGTCCCTAGTTGAACATAATAACAGATGAGAGTTATTAATTGGTGGCAATCCGTTAATAACAATTAGAGGGAGAAATTTATTTGGAACTTGATTTTTTGTCAAAAAACCTATTGGAGTGTTGAGAGTAATAGAATTACCAACACTTTGGTAATGTGTATCTTCTTTTGATAAATACATATTTATCACTACAGTGAAGTGATCTGGGTCATAGTATCACGTCGAGTTGAGAAGGTCAGATCACCGGATTAAATTGACTGCAGCAGGCAGCGAGTTTGATCTGGTGATCTGACCTCCTCAATGAGACATGATGCAATGACCCAGATCACTTCACTGTAGTGATAAAAGGTTTATTATATGACTTATAGTTCAACATCGCATACCAATGGTAGCATTAACAATTCCCCAACCTTTTGTTGTTAAATTGGATTAAAGTAAAAAAAAAAACAATTTTTGTTTACACTTATTTTTGTAACAGGTACACACACACTTCCGGGGAACCCCCAATGCATATGAATATGATAAAAACAAATATCACACACCTACACCATTGAGCCAAGGAGAGGCGTTAAAAGTTCGCCAATCTTTGTAAAACAAATAAGATTAAATAAAGAAATATCATGAATAAGATAAAACCCCGAACCGCCATTTGAGCGCACCCATTCCAGCCCGGAGTAAAGTACTCTTTGCGAACGGAACAGCTAATTATGCAAATTCGAACTCACATATAAATAGGTCAGTCATACAATAGTGATACGGAATCGGATTCCACACTATGGATTATCCAGGGACCAGGAAAAGATCATCAAACAGTAGTGATATTTAGCTTAAATTACACTGTCATATAATAAAGAATGAATCTCACTAGCTCTTCTAGATGAAGCAAAAGTCAGAAGGAATACTATCTTGTGCAGGTTTGCAATCAGTGCTGGAACCGATACCAATACCAGCGGTACTCAGCCTTCTAATCAGTACTGATTTCCATCCTTCAGAACTGACGGTTCTGGTACTCGTAGTTATTATATGTGAATGTGATACACAAGTAACACAACGGAATCTACGCGGGCTGTAAAGATTTAATTGAATGTTTCCATAATGTTGGAACTTCAAAGACTAGACTGTCTTTGATACAGTTTGTGTGGAAGCGCATGAGTGCATGAACTGTCTAATAACACGCTGCCACGTGCCTCTTAGAAGTTAGAACTTTGAACTGAGAACTCAGTGCAATTTGCAATTATTTACACTTCTGCGGAGAACACTGGACAACCATGGTTGAACTCAATGAGAAAATTTTTTAATTTTCCAGACTGAAAAGATGCCCAATCATTGCATGTGAGTCAGTTGCCAATATCTTGAATAGTATGTTATATATGATAATCACAGTGGCATTGACTTTATGAAGCAGACCATGATTGATTTGATTTTCCTGTTGGAAAGAAAGAATTGGTCTAAAGGAGAATTCATGGGGCAGATCATGGTTCAGCTCCATAGGAGAAAATTTTCATTTTCTGGATGGAAAAGATGTAAAATCTCTGCATATGATGCATTTGTCGATACTCAGCACAGTGCATAATAACAATAGAGTATGGGGTTTTTTGGTGTGGTTTTGGGGGTAAACAAAAAAAACGAATAGACAGGCGCCAAAAAAAAATGGCCACAAGGTTTTTGGATACTCTGACATTAAACTTCAAAATTTTCAACAACCCCCGCGTAATCTCATTTGAAAATGAGAACGAACATCATCAGAACAGGCAAATCCAAAACTGATTATTTCTGAATATGTCTGTGTATAAGTCGATACCATGTATACATCGCACCCAATATTTTCAGCAAAAATACTTCCCCTGCGACTATTGCCTTTGCATAAGTTGCATCCCGGTTGTGAGAATAGCCGGTGGGGCATACATAAGAACGACTATGGCCAATGAGTGTGAGCTTTTACTACACGTAATTAGGTGAGTTTCGGAACACATGAATGATTTTTATTATTTTTTCATTTCAGTCATATTTATCTCTTATTAAATGCATAAAATGAAATAAATAATAAAAAATATATAGTACTATTTACATTGATTATTTATTCCCCATGTGATACTCGCTGATGCCGTAAATCCATTTTATTTTGCCCATAACGAAATTAATTATTATTATTTATTCTATCGAAATTAATACTAAACACAAAATAACAAAATAGGTATATAATGTATAGCAGTGGCGGCACAAGGATTTTGATTCAGGACGGGGAGGTGGTAAAGTAAGATGGGAGGGTATGTCCCCCACCTGTTTGTTTGGAAACTGAGGCCCCTGTGCAGTAAAAGTTTTCATATTTGGATAATTTGGATGCCATGGGAGCAATACCTGAGCATTTCTACAACACCTGGCATGGTCTTCAATAGTGCCCAGATTGTGTCAGATAACAATTTGAAGTTGTGTTTTGTGGGCCCTAAGAGAAAAGTGAGGGGGGGAGGTAGACCCCCCCCCCCCCCCCCCTATGGCACTGCTACTGACGTATAGCGTTTACCAAAATTCAAACACTTCATCAACTGAGTACTAGTGAAGTGTGCTATGCCCCAGTACTGCCAGTAGGATAAAGCTTTAAATAGCTCCCAGGTGACATTTCTATGGTCTTTTCTAGTAAGACGACAGGGATTTAGATTAATTGAAGGACCTGGAAATAATACCGAAAAACCGAACCAAAACCAAGATTTAAAAAGATAAAAAAAATCTGGAAAAAACACCTCCATGCACTAAATAATAAAAGAGATGTAAGGCGCAGAACCCACAAGGCCTACCAAGATCCAGCCCTGTGGGAGGAATCTCTGATTTTCATGCCTAAAAAGAGGCAAAATCCATATTTTATGATGCCCCAAGTAGTGTGTAATTTGGGGATCTGAAAAGACACCCAATGCTTGCATCAGACATTTGTTGATACCCTCTGAGTGGTGTGTAATAAAGAAATGATTTCATTGTCATCTGACCCATGAAGCTGAACATGGTTTAGATCTGTTGGAGAAAAGGCCTTGCACCTGATGCATTGTGGATGCTATGGGTTGTGTATAACAATGAAATAATTGCCTTGATGCCTATTATTGTCAACACCATGAGAGGAAATTATGATATTCAAGCCTTAAAAGAGGTAAAATCCTCACCTCTGAGATATTTATCAATGCCTTGAGAAGTAATTTTTCAGACAAACTCTCCCTTCCCCTATCCTTGTATTTCCGGCATTTGTCAATGCTTCAGTTTGTGTGTTATAACAGGATAATAATGCTGGTGAACCCAAAAGGCTGAATATGGTTTGGCTCTGTGAAGAGAAGTGCTGATTTTCAGGACAGAAAAGACAAAAAATTCTCGCAATTGAGACATCTGTCGACACACCGACATGGGTGTTATATCGAGAGAACTTCAATGAGGGTTACTCTGAGGGACTTTTGGGGGCTGAAAAGAGGGGGCCTACTGAGAATTTCCTCAATGGAATATACAGCTATTGTGCCTCTGAAGTGTCCGGACAGTTGGTAAAAATTTAGGTTTGCTATAAATTCTGATGTCTGTAGCAAGTTGAAGGGCATGTTAAAATTAAAAAGTACCACAATAAAACTCAATTAGTTCACATCTATGTGACATACCAAGCTTACATATGGAATTTCAAGATAACTGGGTGAGGAATGTGAGCTGTAGGGCAGCCCAAGAAATTGTAGGCAATTTTTACCAAGTTTTGCCTGTTTTCAAGCCCTGAATTGGAAAAGTGACTTAAAACTAATATTCAACATAAGGAATATACATGTCAAGGTTGGTGAGTATCAATCAAGAAGTTTTTAAGAAAAAAACATTTGTAGTTACACTGGATGTTGGACAAGTGATTGGTCAACCTCACCTGAAAATTCAGGTTACCTAAAAAAAAAGCTTACCGTTACAATTGTGTAGAGATTTGGAAAAGTTGTTGTAGGAAAGGCTGACCTCATGAATGGTGTGTGAACTCCACACAGGCTAAGCTTTTTAAGAACTGGTGTCAAATTTCGATCAATGTAGTCTGCTCTAAAACCATCCAAAGAAACAAGCAAAACAGGATTGGAACTACAAAAGAGTGGAACAGTTATTAAAAGGTGCTCAAGTCATAAAAGATCTGACAGTTAAAACTGCCAAAAATATTTTCAATTCAGACTCTTATTATTATCAAAATTACAGTGGTTCATTCAAGGATAGGCTTTACACAAAAAAGGCAAATTTATTTCTTTGCATAACTTTATTTCATGTCTTAAGAGAGAAGTAAGACTTGACTAAGGCTTAAGATAGTGCTGAGCATTCTTTATTTTACTTTTATTTGCTCAATTTGACAGCGATTTTGCTTTACCAATTATAAGTAAATTAATTTTTTTCTAAAACAGCATAATCTTTTTTGCGAGTGTTATTTGTATGGAGGAAGTAACTGGTAAAGTCCAAGATTTTTCCTATTATGAAACTAGGAATTTGACCAATTTAGTCTAGTTCGACAGAGCTCACTGAGCTCTGTCAAACAAGACTGAATTGGTTAAATTCTTAGTTACATTATAGGAAAAGCTGGCAGCTTCAAATTTTGAGATTTTGACATCAGTGTGCAGAGGGTTAACTCCTTGCATGCTGCTGGCAGATATTCCTGCCCAGGATAGGATTTCTCTTGCCTCTGAAATAAGTATAATTCGGGCAATTTAATCAAATTTTCGTCCTCTAAATTGAATGGACTTTTTTCACCAATGATTCACTGATTTACATTTAGATGAATTTTTCATCAGATTTAGTCATGGCTGCTTTAAAACAGCCATGACCAGATTTGATGAAAAATATTTTGAAAATACTCAGCAGGTTTAGAGTTAATTCAAAAATTTAACGAGACTTACCTGTAAGGTGAGTTTTGATTGTAATTCTACCGACTCATGTAGACTAAGGAGGCTAAGAGAGATAAGTGCATGGGCATGGACGTCCTATTCACTGCGTGAGGTCTTGTGGTCACTATCGATGGACTGGGTAAATGTTTTTATCAAAGAATGTGGGCGGGCGCTTAGCCTCCTTAATCTACATGAGTCGGTAGAATTACAATCAAAACTCACCTTACAGGTAAGTCTCGATTAATTTTTTAATTCTACCTCCTATTCTGACCTAAGGAGGCTACGCGAGACTTCAAAGCCCACAAGACCGAACTGAGAGTCTGATCAAACACGCAACTCTTATATGTATATGGTCTAAAGCAAACTGAATTCACATACCTCTCTACTTCGCTGCTAACAAATAGTCAGCGAATCCTTTTGATTTCTGTATTGGTTTGCAGTAAAACTTTGCAAATGTTGAAGAATTTGACCATCCTGCTGATGCCATGATGGTGTTGATGTCACATTTCCTGTGCAAAGCTATACTGGTGGAAGCAGCATGCAAACTATGAGGTTTGAACACTGTAGTATCTATGCCTGCCTTAAGCATAACAGCTCGGATCCAGCGTGCTACAGGGTCTTTTGAAACCCACTGATATGGTTTGCAAAAACTAATAAAAAGTTTCTTGTCTTTACGAAAAGGCTGAGTTCATTTAATATAAGCATCTAAATATGTGACCACACAAAAGCGTCTATCTGCTGGGAAAGATTGCAGTTTTAGCGAAGGTTGCACTCTTCCTGGAGCTGATTGTTTTATCAAGTCATGTATGTGAAATGTTTTATAGCTCTTTCCCCGTACCATGTAGTCACAATTCATAAAAGTAATAGTTTGACATCTCTGTCCAGTAACCAGCATGCATAAGACCACTGTTTTTAGAGTCAATTGTTTCAAACTTAAACATTTTGCTGGTGACAATTTTTTCAAGTAGGTTAGAAAAATATCTACATCCTGGAGCTGATTGTTTTATCAAGTCATGTATGTGAAATGTTTTATAGCTCTTTCCCTGTACCATGTAGTCACAATTCATAAAAGTAATAGTTTGACATCTCTGTCCAGTAACCAGCATGCATAAGACAACTGTTTTTAGAGTCAATAGTTTCAAACTTAAACATTTTGCTGGTGACAATTTTTTCAAGTAGGTTAGTAAAATATCTACATCCTGGAGCTGATTGTTTTATCAAGTCATGTATGTGAAATGTTTTATAGCTCTTTCCCTGTACCATGTAGTCACAATTCATAAAAGTAATAGTTTGACATCTCTGTCCAGTAACCAGCATGCATAAGACCACTGTTTTTAGAGTCAATTGTTTCAAACTTAAACATTTTGCTGGTGACAATTTTTTCAAGTAGGTTAGTAAAATATCTACATCCTGGAGCTGATTGTTTTATCAAGTCATGTATGTGAAATGTTTTATACCTCTTTCCCCGTACCATGTAGTCACAATTCATAAAAGTAACAGTTTGACATCTCTGTCCAGTAACCAGCATGCATAAGACCACTGTTTCTAGAGTCAATTGTTTCAAACTTAAACATTTTGCTGGTGACAATTTTTTCAAGTAGGTTAGTAAAATATCTACATCCCCGATATCTTTATATCTAGCTAAAACAGGCCTTTTCACAAAAAAGCCTCTGAGAAATCGCTGTATTAACGGATGTTCTCCCACAACAAACTCCGAGTCTGAAAATTTTACAAATTGCGATAAGACAGAACGTGCAGTGTTGATAGCACTGTAATGTAATCCACTTTGGAAAAGATGAGTTAGGAATTCAATGATGTTGTTCACAGTTTGAGACATGGTACTGAAATTTCGTTGTTTGGAAAATCTGATCCATTTATCCAGATACACTGTGTATTGTGAAATTGAACTTTTTCTCCATGATGAAAAGATGATATCTTGTGCTGCTGATGAAATTCCTGTCTGTCGGATGTTCTCCCTGATAAGAGACAGGACATCAAGATCATTTTTCCCTCGAGTGGATGGTTCGCTGCTTGGTCGAATGGCAGCTTCAAAATGTTTTTCTTGGGCAGCAAAACTGGCAGATCTATTAGCAGTGATATCAACACTGGAAACCAAACTTGTGTTTCCCAAAAATGTACGATAAGAATCGCTTTACTTTGGTCGTTCATTACTTTTGTAAGCGCTTGTGGGATAAGGCTAAATGGAGGAAAAAGATATAGAAATTTATTAGCCCAGTTTAAAGTAAAGGCATTTACAGCTAGAGTACCTGGATCTGGTTGCCACAAAACATATGGTTCAAATTGGAAATTCAATCATGATGCAAACATATCAATATTGGGTAAGCCCCATTTCTTAATGATCTCTGAAAATATTTTTGGCTCCAGTTTCCATTCTGTTCTACTGTTTGTTAAATGGCTTAATCTGTCAGCCTCCACATTACTTTTACCAGCAATATGCGTTGCCGACAACCAAATTTTCTTGGGAACACACCAGTTCCAGATTTCTCTCGCCATAAAATTGCAGGTACATGGGTAGGTCCCTCCCATGTTATTGATATAAGCTACGGCTGTGACATTATCCATCTGAAGTTGTATATGTGAATCAGAAATTTAATGACAAAGGGCCTGCAAACCAAAGTATGCTGCTTTCAATTGTAAATAATTAATATGAAATTTTTCTTCCATCTTCCCCCTGCAGTCCTATCTTTCCAAACAACACCCCAGCCCGAGCCAGATGCATCTGTTTGGATTATTATTTGTGGATTCCCATGAGAAATATGTCGGGGGCTTTGGAAAGCATGTGTTAACCACCAGGTAATATCGCATTTGGCATCCTCAGACAGTGTACATGTAGCATCAAAATTACCATTAGCCTGCACAAGTGCTTCATTTTTCTCAATTTCCAAGTGTCGATAATGTAAAGCTCCATATTCAACTCCTGGATAATAAGAGATCATGAGGCCAATGAGTTTGGCTATGTGGCGAATGGAAGGTGCCGAAAGAGCCAAAATGCTCCTCCCTAAAGTTGTTAATTTCTCATTCTTTTCTGTACTGATAGAAACTGTCATGTTTGTAGAATCAAGTATAAACCCCAAATGTTCTATTACCTGTGTGGGTATTGTAATAGATTTTTCATATGAAATATAGAACCCATGCTTCTGAAGCTGGTCACAAGTGCCATCTACATTAAGCTTACAATCATTACGTTCTGTTGCTGTTAAAAAGAAATCATCCAGATAACCACGCGATAGAAAACCTTGTGCCTTCAATTTTGCAAATACAGGTTTTAACAATTTTGTAAACACCCGAGGTGCACATGTCAGGCCATTCGGAAGGACAGTAAATTGATAGAAAGTTGAATGATACTTGAACTTTAAATATTTTCTATAGCTTTTGTGCACCGGTATTGAATAACATGCATCCATAAGGTCAACTGATGCCATAAAGAAATTCGGTCTCATCAATTCTATGCAAGACTGCAATGTATCCATTTTAAAATGCTGATATTTTAGAAATTTCTTGAAATTTTTCAAATTCAAAATTAGCCGAAAAGATCCAGATTTCTTAGGACGGAGAAAAATATAAGATATAAAATCTCCATCTTCCTTTATACATTTTTCAATGATTCCTTTATCTGCAAAATCATGTATCTGAGCTTGAATGGCTGATTTCTCATGAGCTTGAAACCGAATTTCTTTAGGTTCAACAGGATGAAAAGGCTGTTCATCTAGTTCAAATGTAAAACCTTTTACTGAGGAAAAGAAGCCATGGATCAATACTTAAAGATTGCCACATATTATACTTAAACTTAATATTTCCAGCTTTAAAAGTATTTACATTTGTGCTATATACAGGGTTACTACTGCCAGTCGTGCTATTTGTTACTATTTCTTGCGGTCGTTTTTGTATACATTCATGCCCTTGTTCTGAAACCCAGCTGATGTGTTGTTCTTGGAGTATGGGTATCATTGGCGGTAGCCTGTTCGCTTGCCTAAAAAAGGAAATTTGCGCTGTCCAAATGTGCCCATACGGGGCTGATAGGGCTGATGTCTGACTGTTGTTCTTGGCTTAGTAACCTTGGTGGTGAGCCACTTCGTTTCAGACAGGTCCTTAACAGTTTGTGCCCAATCTTCCCCAAACAGTTGTGTGCCAATAGGATCCCATTCATTGCAAAGGGATTTATATTGGTCACTAAGTTCTGGCTTGAACAGTTTTTTTCTCTTTACATCCAAGTGATGGCTTGAGTCGGCTAAGAGCCCAACAGCATCTGATAGGCTCCTCATAACTTCATGGGGGTCAGGTGTCTCACCCCTCACTCCATCACCTTCAACAAAAGCATTTAGCAGGTTGAAAACTATGGTGGTGCCCTTCAAAAGTGACCTCTGAATTTTTTGTAGAAGACTGTCCTGTGTTGTGGTAGATTTCTTACAGCGTCGAAAATTTCCGGATTTACTTTGACAACATCTAGTCTCGGGCAATTTTCCGGTCGCAGAATGTTATCAAAGGTGGTTTGTTATGTGTCTTTATCCATCCCATGCTCCAGTAGTTGCATTGTAAGCTTTGCCACCTGAGGGTTAATGTTAACGCCGGTCGTATCATCCTTGTGCACAGACTTTTCCAGAATTGCGAAAATGTTGTTGTTGTCTGTAGACAGGTCTCCACCGGGGACAGTTACGTGGAGAGTGCCTCAAGCACTCTCTATTAAGTTATAAAATAAATCATATCATATAAATATATTGCATTTAAATAAATCTGAAGTATGTCCATGGAAAATGAAAGATTTCTGAGGAAGGCACACTTTTTCTTACAGAGCAAATATGGGCTTTTTGCGTCCAGCAAGTTAAGGAAATTACTTTGAAATAATTTTCTGGTTGTTGATTGGAGGCAATTTCCAATCGGCTTCAACACAGTTGGAGGTCAAAGCAAAAAGGTGTATACGTGGTTCAAGTAATGGGGTCAAACCAAAGAGGTCTTTGGATGGCCTGCATGATAAAGAGAAGCCAGGGTTTGAGGAGTACCTTGATGACAGACAAGGAAAAGGAGTACCAAATTTGCAATTTAGGCTTTGTGGAGACCCTGGAATACTTTCTATTAGAATGTCCAAAATTCAAGTCTAACAGAAGATTCACTGAGATGATGATGGAGAAGTGGGATGGGAGAATGAAAGACATGTGGTTAGTAGGTGACACACAAGGAGAGGGTTCATATGCTTATTGTAGAGATTGGGAAGAATAGGGTACGGGATGCCATCAAGCAGTTCATCTCAGAGTGTTGGGAGGAGAAAAGAGACGTGGGGATAAGGAAGCATTTTGGAGAACACAAGGCCTTCTCAACTGGGAATGGCGAAAATAGGCAGCTGACAAAAATGTTATTATTATTATTATTATTACAGTAATTTCTCTGATAAATAATGGGAGTAAATGACCAGTTACAGAAACAGATTCCAATCTCTAATAAGATTCTTTAAAATTACTATTCAAAAGCTATATTACGAAAAACTATATTTGTTCCATTCAACCAGTAGATTGATATGAGCATTTTGACCAACTGAGGAGAAATATTGACATATGACAGACAACATTAAACATTCTTTGGCCTTCCACTAATTTTCTGTGGGGGGCCTACATCCACCCTCTCACCAGCCTGGTCATTCTTCCCACACAATCCCTTCTGACATAAACTGTTTTATAATTTCCTTTCTCAATCTCCCCAACTATGGTATTCATCCATTCTTTCCTTCATGCCATCCCTCATCCACTTGACTCTTGTGTTTTCATCCCATAATTCCATTAGTTTTTCGAGGAGACATTCTTTTAGGAAAAGAATTAGGGTATTCCAAAATGAAATGTTCCAGTGTCTCCAATGAACCCCCCCCCCCCCCCCCCCCCCCACCCCCAATCGATCCATCAAGGTACTCCTCAAAAGCTGGCAAAAGATTGGTGCATCTTTTTTATATAACCCATCCAAAGAGCTCTTGGCCCTAACTCCAGCTCGCAAGTTTCTATGGCAATACTCGAGAACCTTTCCTCTGACAAAACTTACCCTTGCTTCAGTCCCCCTTCTGGATATTCAGTCTCAATGGAATAATCTCCAGTAACTCCCTAACATGTCTTGTCCATCCTGGCTGAATGTTACAACCCATACATAGTTAATTGTTGTCTTACACCACACTGTTTGGAAGGTTTACCAGGTAATTTAGATAACATAGTTTTTCCATATCTATTCTAAATTTAACAGGCATCCAACCAAATTACCATCTGACTGCTTTCAGTGCAGCTGAATTATCTGACCCAGTTATCAACCAACCTGCATCATTTCGCAGAATTTCCATGTTCTTTACTAACATTTGTTTCAAAGGATCACATCCATTCCATAAGCTATATTTGGTCATCCCACCTTCTCCAAAATAGTTTTTCCAATAAACACCTTGTTAAAGTTATTTCTTCCTAGAAGTTTTAATTGGTTGAGTATTCTTTTCCCTTCTGTGTTAAGTTTGTGTGGTGCCTGTATATGCCTCTATCTGTGACACATAAGTTCACCCCTGAGTATTAATATTATCCTGTTTCCCACACTGTTATATCTGAACTTTCTCCTTAACCCTATGATCCCCTGCTTTGGTATGTTGAAACTCTAGTAATTCTTTGGGTGATAAAAGGTTAGTTGATGTTGAGCTGGATGAGGGATCCAATTCGACCTGCAAAGTTTTCAAATAATGGAACTAGAAGTTTAAATCTTGTTTGACAGACCCTCATTGAGCTCTGTCAAACAAAACTGAATTGGTTAAAGCGAATCATTATGGGAAAACGTTGCTGCCTGAAATTGCAGTATTTTCACATCAGTGTGCAGGAGGTAAAGAACCCTTTCTCATAATTTGAGTCATTTTTTGGAGTTTTTCTTTTATTAACATCTGAAAGCATTTTGTCAAATCACTCTGTTCCTATATTCTATAACATGTGTAATGACAATAAAGATTCACATAATGGTGAGGAGGAAAGGTCTAGCAACATGAGCAATGGTTTCTAATCAAGTGCTGCTTGTCTGAACATATATATGACAAATAACTAGACACATTAAACTAGACAAGTTTGGATAAAACTTTTTTATGTTCAGTTAATCCTCTATCAATTTTCCGGCTTCTATGTGTTCACCCTGAATGCCTAAAGCCTACTTCTGACTTAGGTGCCCCAACATTCAGCCTTCATGTAAAAATGCAATTTACATTTTAGAGACCGTGGCAGTTGTTTCTAGACAAGTCTTGGCTGCCTATAGAGATTGAAAAAAGTGTGACAAAAATGTCTAAAAAATCGCCAGGCTCTCAAATACTTGTGTTCACATTCAAGAGACTTGATTACATTTTTGACTCAGAAGTAATCAAGGTTTTTGTTTGTTCATTGATGCTTAAGATCACTTATGTATCTTTGGGTATATCATGACCACACACATTTATATACGTTTGTTGTTTCTGACTGTTTATTCTAACTTTAAAAGACTCTTAGCCTAGGCATTGGTTATCTGGGTCATTTTATACCACAAAACATAATTTGTTTACAACAGTAATGAAGCACTGTTCCACCTTCCTGAGATTCTTCAGGAAAAAAGGCAGTCAAGAGGCATCAAAGAAACAAAAATGTCATAATTCCATAACTAAATTTCTCCAAGACATTCCCTTAAATTTATAAATGTGAGACTTAGTAGAAAAAACACATTAATCCTCTACAAATTGATGCCAAAATACAGAAATTTCAAGAAGCAAATTTTTCTCATAATGCAACTAGAAATTTAACCAATTCAGTCTTGTTTGGAGGAGCTAAAAGAGGTATGTAACAAGGTTGAATTTGTTAAATTTCTAGCTGTATTATGGGTAAAATTTGCAGCATAAAATTTTGCTAATTCAACATTAATGTGCAAAGTGGCTAAAAAATGTCTACCTTCAAATTAATTTTGGAACCCTGCTTGAATTCAAAACTAAAACAAGAGGCTAAACTGAGCCTAAAATGCTCACCTGAATGATGTTGACTAGAAGGAAAATAAAAGTGTGTTAAAATGAGGAAGCAACAGAGAAAAAGACTGTTAGTGTTGAGGGATCAGAAAGACGGAGGCAAAAAGAAAGTGTCACCTTGTACATGTGTGCATATTGCAATAACATCGCAAAAACCACTCTGAAAAAAGAATCCTAAGTCAGGCTTAAAAGTATGTTGAAAAATGATAAATTTAAACTAATTTGTGTATATTTTTTATATGTACCAATGGCCCAGACTAGCTGGTGCAAAGTCAAAGTTATCAAGGGCCAAACACAAATTTTGAACCCCCCAATCCCCAAAATTTGCGTGCAAAACTGAAAATTAAAAGTCCTATCTGGTCCTCCATACTTTTACTCTCTGCGCATGCGCAGACATCAGCAAGTGACCAGAATTGGCGCCAACATCATTCTTTGTAGAAAAAAGAACTACATAATAACTCAGCGGGGAGGTATGACTGCCCACTCATGGGAGGGCCATACCCATCTGGACCATTGACAAGTATAAATGAAAGTGTCAATAACACTGTAGCTCAACTTGACAAACTTGATCTTCGTAAGTTATAAATGAAATGGCAAAATTGAAGATCATTGGTACCAATGTTATTTGATGAAATTTCAACATAACAGCATTGTGTGTGCACAATGTCAGAGTAATCCATGCATTTTTAAATGTAAACTGTAAGACTGGCTAAAGGAAGAATGTTCATAAACAAATGCAGTATGTTCAGAGGTTATTGTAAATGGAAACTTTTTTCCATGGTTTTTTTATGGAAATTCATAAATATACCCTGCAGAGAGTACAAAAGGGATAAGTTGATGCACAAATGCAGTAAGTTCAAACAACAATTCTTTATGGAAATGAAAAAAAGCAATAACTTACATCTAGAGGTCACCCCGAACACACATAATAAGTTTCAAAGTGATCCGCTCATAAATGTGCCCTGAAGGGTGTGTTAAAGGGAAATATTGAAGTCTGACTAAACTAAGTTCTAAGAACGTTGGCCGCAGCAATATTTTTTGACGGAAATGGAAATGGAAGAAAATCAACATCTCCCATATAGATGTCACCCCACACAAGCACACCAAGTTTGCAAGCAATCCAATCATAAATGTGCCCTGCAGGGTGTGTCAAAGGGAAATATTGATGCTTAACTGCACTAAGTTTTTACTAAGTTCATCGAAGGTCATTGCCAGTGGCAACATTTTTTGACAGAAATCGAAGAAAATGGATAGCTTCCATCTAGAGGAAACCCCAAACAAGCATACAAAGTTTCAAACCGATCTGATCATAAAAGTTCCTTGTAGGGCATGCCAAAGGAATATATTGATGCCTGACTAAACTAAGTTCAAAGATCGTTGCCAGCAGCAACATATTTTGACGGATGGAAATGGAAGGAAATCGATAGCTCACATCTGGAGGTCACCCCAAACAAACATGCCGGATTTCAAAGCAATCTGATCATAAACTTGCCCTGTAGGGTGTGCCAAAGGGAAATATTGAGGTCTGACTAAACTAAGTTCTAAGAACATTGGCAGCGGCAACATTTTTGACGGAAATGGAAGAAAATCAATAGCACCCATCTAGAGGTCACCCCAAACACGCATGCCATGTTTCAAAGCAATCCGATCATAAATGCGCCCTGTAGGGTGTGCCAAAGGGAAATATTGAGGTCTGACTAAACTAAGTTCTAAGAACGTTGGCCGTGGCAACATTGTTTGACGGAAATGGAAGAAAATTGATAGCTCCCATCTAGAGGTCACCCCAAACAGGCATTCCAGGTTTCAAAGCAATCGATCATAAATGTGCCCTGTAGGGTGTGCCAAAGGGAAATATTGAGGTCTGACTAAACTAAGTTCTAAGAACGTTGGCCGTGGCAACATTTTTTGACGGAAATGGAAGAAAATTGATAGCTCCCATCTAGAGATCACCCCAAACAAGCATGCCAGGTTTCAAAGCAAACCAATCATAAATGTGCCCTGTAGGGTGTGCCAAAGGGAAATACTGAGGTCTGACTAAACTAAGTTCTAAGAACGTTGTCCGTGGCAACAGTTTTTGATGGAAATGGAAGAAAATCGAAAGCTCCCATCTAGAGGTCACCCCAAACAAACATACCAAGTTTCAAAGCGATCTGATCATAAATGCGACCTGTGAGGTATGCTAAAGGAAATTGTGGATGTACATACGTACGTATTAACGTATGTACTTACGTAGTTCCTTCTCGTCCGTCAGCCTACGTACGAAACGTTCCTTTGAGAAGTGATGGCAATAGTCAAGCTGAGCAAAAAATATACAAATTACTTTAAATTTATCATATTTTTATATTATAAACCAATGGCCCAGACTAGCTGAATCATAAAAAGGCGGAGGGCCTAGGACTTCAGAATTAGCAGACCAACATAATTCTCAAGCCTGTAATCCAAGGTGAAAGGAAATTAAATTTAAAAGGAATTACATGTATGTCTCTCTATACAGTAATAGAGAAGACATATAATAAATAAGGTGCCAAATTCAAGTAATTCCATATTCTTAGCATGAATGACTATGCTAATTGGATGTAGTGGGTTCCCAATTTTTCAGGCTAGTCCAGACTAAGCCCTAAAAATTAGGATGGCGTATTTGAGAATGAGAGGTTAACCCCCACAAACATACGCCATATACAATAATACACAAGCTGTATCCAGGATATAATCTACAGACAAAACAGCTTCACTCATAGTTACACACTTATCAAGCCGGAGGAGAGTTAAAAAATCCACCCCCCCCCCCCCAACTCCTTTTTGAAGGAATCTTCTTCAAAAACAAAGAGGGGAGTGTGCTAGAATCAGTAAAAGCAGTACTAAATAACAATATATATTCATCGAACAGGTACCCAGGTATTAAATATTATTAATAAATTGGTGCTTAATGCCACTTCAGAAGCTAAGGCTATTGCAGCGATCCCGGTAATTAATATTGCCTGCTTGTAACGTATACCAGAGTCAGCATACGTAGATAGGTCGAAAACCGATGATATAATATATAACATACACATGTCCAATAGAATCATAATGGACGATCTCTGGAGAGTAAACACACTTCTGAGGTAACCCACAGGCGACCCCATTCAGGTGTACAATAAATTCCAATAAATAACACTCAAAGACATGTTCTATGCGATATCAATGCTCCCAGAAACATGCAAATATATGAGAATGTATAGACAAGTTATATTCGATTGGGTACCAAAATTTATAGAAACTTGGATTTAGAAATGGAACGAGCTATGATTAACAGACTCGTCACAGACTGCCCCCGAAATAATTCATTGTTTCTAAGGTCCATAACATACAATAATGTGTCTGCCTAATAATACACTTAATATGCGTGTGTGCACTGAAATCCCACACATAATCATCTGAATACCAGTTAACTGACTAGACAGCCTTACAGGTACCCAAAGGCTAGCAATTTATTGATGATGAATCATATGCTCGTATATGACATATAGACGAACAACCATAGGAAACAAACCAACTAAAAAGTGGATGCGCCCATGAGGTCACCATAGAACACGACCCAGCTGCCAATCGAGAAGTCATGAAATGCATGTTTTTATTTAAATGCATACGAGGCTTACAGGAAGAAAACTATGTCTTGCCCGGTAATCGCCTCTTAACACATTGCCGGTGGGGAGGGGGGATTCAAATTCATATCAAACCCCCTCCTCACCCACATTACTTGAATCGTTCTTGTGATAGTCATCAAATAGTATAGGAACAGTAAGGCTCCCTCACATCTGACCAACTTCCTAATGCCACTAAGGACGGAGAAGGACGTGATGAACAAATACACCATATTTACATAATAACTCACACCAAACCATACCGGTTTGAAGAGAATAACCTCCTCTAACAAACGGTATCATGTCCGATAGGACAACTAACTCAGCCTAGCTGAAGCAGCTAAAGGTCTTCCTGTACGTGAAGACCATTAAAAGCTGATAACTGAGGGCCTAGAAGCTCACTAAGGAGACTTACAATGCTAGCTATAGCTTACAAGTCTTCATCGACGTGAAGACAGATATATCAGTGTAAGTTGCAACCCTGAAGGCTCACTTAATAGAAACTTACAGTTATTGCCACGCAAGGTAGGGAATGAAGAGCCACTATATAAACAGCCCTGAATTCCCAAAGAGACCGCATTTCCAAGAGATAATAAATTCAGTTATGCCACTGCATAATACTGAAAAAATCTCACTCATGATTTTAGCTTGGTTACTATGGTGTAACTAGAGGGCTGCCACATCGACGGGGCAGCTGATCCCCCCGAAAAAAGTGTGGTCATCATCCAGAAACTTAAAAGTACATTGAATTTGGCATAACTCTGAAAAAATTGACCAGACCACACTTTAACCCTTTACCTAGCAAACTGACAAAAAACAGCAATCCGGAAACCAAAAATCATAAGATTTTCTAAGTTGAAAAGGGGCATAACTCTGGTAAAATTAATCAGGACAAACCCATTTTCGAACTTGACCCGTATTTTGATATGTTTGCACCACATATCAAGTTTGGTTACAATCAAACTATCTTGAGAGAAGTTACCATCCGGAAACCAAAAAATCATAAGATTTTCTAAATTAAAAAGAGGCATAACTCTGGTAATATTAATCAGGATGAACCCGGATTCGAACTTGACCTGTATTTTTATATGTTTAAGCCACATATCAAGTTTGGTTACAATCAAACTATTTCAAGGGAAGTTATCATCCAGAAACGAAATGTAAATGGACGGACAGATGGACAGACGGACGGACGGACAAAAAAAAACGTGTGATGACTATATCCCCCGAAATTTTTTTTCGGGGGGATAACAATACAACAAGTCTACGACACCTTGGAAAAACAAACCGAAAAGCACAGTATCTTTTTCGGTTGTATTCCCAAAAGACAGCGGACAGAGCCTAACCGATGAGACTGCTGTAACCGTACAGAAAGCTACTATGATGCCCACAATGACATAATTGTCTTGACGCCAAGACATATCTCAGCCTTTCTATGCACTATCCATCCAGATTCAGGACGAGAAACAGGTGATAATAAAAAACTGGAGAATAATTTCGATGATGTCTAATGCTTTTCTTCAATAGGAAAGCTTATACCTCCAGAAGGAAAGCCTCTCTTGGAAGATTTGTATAACAAGTATTCTTGTAAGTGGAGCTTGCTCGGGCTGATAGTCATAGATCTGCTGAGACTACATTCTCATTCACGGATCTTCCACAATTTATACACTTTTGCAAGGTTTGTAACCTAACGCCAAGTGGCAAGCGACTGAAATCTGTTCTCGATGACCTCAAATGATCCCTTCAATAAGAGAGCCTTTACCTCCACTATGAGCGACTCTCTTTGAAAAGAACTTCCATGATTATCCTCCAGTTTCTTGTGATGCTGATAATCCTCCATCAAACTGGCAAGCAACAGAGGTCATATCCATCACCTGTACGACTTACGATGCTTATGGGAGGAGAAACTATGTCTGACGACTTCCAGAGTAAATATAAGAGGGCTATTGCACCCTCGCGAGACATTCACATGATGCTTTCTTAGAAGCAGAACGGCCTCGCGTTTCCCGGTCTGCTGAAGTGTTTGATGAGACAGCAACTTCAATAGCAGAGCTCTGAAAATTCTTGTAGTCTGCACATATATCAACGCAAGCTTGTCTTCAGATAGTATATTTCCGGTAACCGGGGTGACTCAGAGAGAGCTTTTCACGTTGTCATCTCTAAGTGTTGACGATGCAAGGGCAGCATCACATCTTACCAACTCCAAATTCACTGTCCGTACGGAGTTGTACATGGCATACATGACTGCCCTGGAAAGAACTCTTAGCGAGGAACCACATCCTCATATTTCTTTATATTGAGACGTTGCGCCATAACTCTCGTAAGGTGATCTGCTTAGGACATTGCGCCCAGATTTCCTCTTTTCAATGAAATAGCACATTCCATTATTTCCGAGCATATATTAAATGATGCAGGTAGGGACATATTTTCATCCCCAGCCTGCTCATCGAAAAAAGAAACTTATTCAGATGGAACAATATTCTTAAGAGCTTAAGACTTTTCATAGTCTTAAAATGCCCTTCTATGAGAGATGGAGACTCACATTCTATATCCCTTTCACCATCCAAATGTTCCATCCACAAATATGGTCAACTCCATCCGACTGAACGGATGACTGGACCAATGCAGCACCATCTGACAGCTCACCATCGGAGTCTGTTAAACGGTAGTACTAATCTCAAACGACTAGCTATCAACCTGAACTTACGAAGTCAGATAGCTAGTCTGTGGTCAATGCGCTTCATTAATGAAGCAAGGGAAGATGCCATAGTTGCCACCGAATTCTGCTGTAGTGTGGAAGAAGCATCCCGAACAGCAAGCATGAACAGGCATCCCAAATCACTAAAGTTTCTCGCACCAAAAACAGTCAACCCAAATGCTGATGGAAAGGAGAAGGTTCTCCAGCTCACAGCCTGCTCCAGACCTCGCCGAGTGTTTTGTTAGAAACTTTTAGACATCTATCCCTTATCGTGCATATCGATGGAAGCAGAGGAAGCTGTAACCACAGCCGACCCCGGCTGGAGTGAGGAAGAAGCATCCTGACTCATCACATAGGACGGATGCAACTCCTCATTGAAGTTTCTTACAACACAAAACAGTCATCCCCGACTGTTAACGGGACGAAAAAAAGCTCTGCACTCTCGATCTGTCTCCAGATCTCATAGAGTATCCCACTTAGAAACTTTTAGGTTTAATCCTCTTTCGTGCGCTTCTATGTAAGTAGAAGAAGCCATAACTGCCGCAGGCCCCGGCTGCAGTGCGGAAAGAACATTTCGATGCGTGTTCCGACTCAATAAGGTTCCTCACAACGGACACACTCGACCCCAACTGTTAACAAGATGGAGAGGGTTCTCCAAACAGAGATCTCACCCCAGATCTAGCCGAGCGTCCCGTAGAGAAACTTCTGGCTTCTTCTACATGCACAACGGACTGGACCGACCCAGCACCATCCAACAGCTCAACACTGGAGTCTGCGGGAGGCTGCTCTTGCATTAGCTGGGATGCTGCTAATAGCTGCGCAACTGCAACAGCAAGTCATTTCCTGAGGCTTGATGCCTCGGATTGCTAGCTATCGGATTGTCTGACTTCAAGGGCGAAGAATGGCTCCGTCTTTGCACATCTGACTGGTTATCTGAAGTCGGGTAGCTAGCCTGCAGTCGTGTGTGCTTTAATAACGTAGCGGAGGAAGCTGTAACTGAAGCTGACCCTGGCTGCAGACTAGACGGAGTGTCCCGAGTGGCGGGTGGGCATATGCTCCGTCTTGTGCAAGTTTCTCATAACAACATTTGGCCCCAAATGTTGTAAGGTTAGAGAGGGACCTCTCCCGCTCGCAGTCTCATCGACCTCGCCGAGCCTCCCAACAAGAAAACTTCATTTCGGCTTGTGAAACAAAGCGGAGGAAGCTGTGACTTAAGCCGACCCCAGGTGCAGACTAGACAGTGCGTCCCGAGCGGTGAGCGGACGTATGCTCCGGCTCTTGCAAGTTTCTCATAACAACATTTGGCCCCAAATGTTGTTAGGTTAGAGAGGGGCCTCTCCCGCTCATGGTCTATTAGACCTCACCGAGCCTTCCAACAAGAAATTTGCTGACTTCCTGCCTATTTCCTCCCTATTTCCATCTGGGTGAGCTTATTTATATTTAAGTGCTCGCTCTACCCACATCTACACTTCCTTCGACCGCAAAAGACTTACCCAGTGTCACGGCTCCCATGGACAGAGTAACCACTTCACTGGTCGAGCTAGCTGCTTGCAAGGGATTAAGAACACTAACTAGAAGCCTTATCCCTTGCATATCATGGGCACTGCAGCTATTTCTATTTGCTCAACAGAGCGTGACGACGGTAGCACACTTGGATGGGTGTCACAATATCATCACCATGTTCATGTTCCTCTGAAATAGAAACTGAAAAAGTGAATTATAATGCGGTGAGAGGCCTGGCCTCAGAACTTCACCACCAACAATGTGCCACGACACCCGTCTCCAACATTAATCATCCCAGTGAACACAAGAATGATAAGAGTCCGCAGAAGTGCATTGACTAAAGTCGACATCAGTCCTCCAAACTCCAACAAAATATATAATTAAGATACATGAATAATAGCAATCAAAATTAAATTCAAAATATTTTTTTTTTAAAAAATGCCTAAGTTCCCAAAGGGAACATTAAGAGCTCAAGGGCATCCCGATAGAGCCTAAGTGTGGACAAAATCCAAATTTATTGAGCTACACTACCGGAATAATAATCCATGTATCCTACATTAATTCTACAGTAATAGAATATAAAATACTACCTATATATGAGGACGTTGTCAATGCAAACAACATCAATGAAAAAAACGGAAATAAGACATCAGGCACACAAAAAAAGGCCTAAAGTCAGAAACCAATTTAAATGCTACCAGATGCAAAACTAGATCTTCATACGAAGAAAAACCAATATATCGGATAGAAGATGCAAGACTAAACAACCTAACACCCCTAGGGTGAGGACGTAATCATGGGGAAAGACAGAATAAATATTCTGTAATACATGTTAAACTCCCAAGAAATTTAATAAAATATTTCAATAAAAAATAGCCAAAAAAGCTTAAGAGTTTAACAGGAAGGGTTCATGGAAGGATAGGGAAGGAATACTTAAACAGTGGAATAATCATTATCAAAAATTATGTCAGGCATATGTCACGAAATTGGGAAACATAAAATAATTTTATTATTATTATAAAGTTGCAGCCCTGAACATCTAAAAACACTGTTGAACACTTCCATCATCCAATAACAACCTTGGATCCACCAATTCTTGCTCTGATTTGTGTCTAGCATCCTCAAAAAATGAGATTTTAAAGCACAGATGTCAGTTCATTGTTGCTGACTTTAGGGCCAAACGAAGAATGATATTAGCACCAATTCTGGTCACTTCCTGACAGCTGTGCATGCGCGGCGAGTTAAAGTATGGAGGACAAGATAGGACTTCTAATTTTCGTTTTTTGCAAGCAAATTTGGGGGATTCAAAATTTGTGTTTGGCCCTTGATAACTTTGAGTTTGTGCCAGCTAGTCTGAGCCATTGGTTTATAGTATAAAAATATAACAAAAAAAGCTTCCCTCTGGAAATACCTTCAGGCATGATTAGAACTTTCAGTTGAAACTGAGTTGAATATTCAGTGCTCCTGGAATCCATTGGTTGTGTGAAGAAATGGAGTGAAATGGCATTCAACAAAGACATGATTGAGACAGATGTGTTTTTAATAAATTAGGGCTTTCTGGGTGTGTGTTATCACACACTCACAAACAGATGGAAACATCAATTAAAACAGAACATACTTGGCAAGAAAATGTGTTTTTATACCAAATATCAAAAGATTCTGCCTGGATGGTCTGAAGAAGATCTTTGAAGAATGTTCTTCATATTGCACTAAGTCAAATTTCGACTTCCAAATAGAAGCCCAAATATGAACCAAGGGACTTAATTTGAATACATTTGAATCTGACCTATCTGAGGATGTTGATTACCAAATATGAAAGTGATTCTGTTTGGTGAATCTCCAGAAAGAATTTTCCTTCCAAGTTAAACTTCGGCCCACCCTCCCCCATAGGGATCCCAAATATGGACCCAGACTCAATTTTCCTTCTATTGTATTAAGTTAAAATTTGGGTTCACGGAAAGAGCCCAAATATGAACTGAAGGATTTGATTTGAACACACTTGAATATAGCTCCTTTTATAATGCTGTATACCAAACATCAAAAGTTTCAGACTGGTGGATTTGAAGAAGATTTTTGAAGGATATTCCTAATTTCGCATATAGTTTAATTTGTGATCTCATAGGAACCTCAATATGACCCAGAGACTTGATTTTGCCCCTCTCACCACAAACTCAAATATTAATTTGATCCCCTACAGTTGAAACTAGAAGTCCTGTCCTGTCATGAAATATGCACAAATAGCACATTGATCAGTGCATTAATCTACACATTATGACCATAGTAAGGCTATCAAATTCTGAACATATGGCTTGTGCACAAGCAATGTTTCACCCAATGGACCTCTGGGTATCATTGGCAGAAACATTGCCTGTGTTTGCTGTGAGTAACCAGGAGAATCTGCCATGCTTTGGATGCCATTCGATATGGCAATTGCGTGCACTTGCCTACGCATAAATAAGCCTAGATAAGTGCACAGTTTGTGATAGGACTTCTAGTTTTAACTGTAAGACTGCAGAATACCCAATATCAAAAGCTTTTGACTGGTGGATCTAAAGGAGATTTTAAAAGAACTTTTCTCATTTTGCACTAAGTTATAATTCTGGCTACCATAAGCAGCCCAAATATAAAACCAAGATTTCAACAAACATGAATCCGGCCCCTACAAGGATGCAGATCTGGGCCCTATAAGGATGCTGTATAACAATATCAAAAGATTCTGACTGGTGAATCTGAAGAAGGTTTTCATTGAATTTCCTCATATTGCACTAAGTTGAAATTCAAGCTCCCATTTAGAAACCAAGGGACTTGATTTGAACAATCTTGAATCAGATCCCACTAGGGATGTTTTATGCCAATTATCAAAAGATTCTAGTTGGTAGTTCTGGGGATATTTTTTTAAAATGTTGACTCAGCATTTTTTCAATACCACCATATGGTACCCCATGACACAACTGATGGAATTGTTTTTACCCAATCATTGCTTTGGTGATAAGAATACTTCATATAATATGACAATTATCTGTTCCTTGCAGTTTGGAAAATATAGGCATTTGATTTTTTTTTCTACTATTAGCTCTTCGGGTTCCCATGAGGGTGTGAACAATTGTTTTTCATATAAATCAAGTGCATGTCCCCTATGACTACTGTATCCTAATTTAGTTCAAATGGCCAATCAATTCAGTTCAGAATAAACAAATTTTGGGCTGGCCCAAAAAGTTTGCCTCTCCCAATATGGGAGAAATTTTGCCTGAGAAACTTTCTATGAACAAATTTGAATCTTGAGCACATAAGAATGTTGCATACCAAATTTCTAAGTATTATGACTGATGGTTCATGAGAAGATTTTTATAGTATGTCAGACTTGACACTTACACTGCCAAAAGCGACAATTGTTATCTATTTTAGGATGACTGCCTGCACGTTCTGGTATGCGCAGATCAAACTACCATCTGATTACTTGTTGGAAAGGACTCAAGAGAACCCTTTCCAACAATTAATCAGATGATAGAGTTTTAAGTATGTCATAAATTTTAATAAACTTCCTTGTACATAGAGGTACTCCATATATGGGTAAGGTGGTCATGGCAGCAAAAAGGTTAAGCATTTCTTTCTAATTCATGTGGGGAAAGAACTATTGATGATTCCACTGACCATGGTAATTTAGATTCTCCAGAACCAAGGTTGGGGATGTCACAATAACGATGTGCAGTTTTCTGATTTGCGTAAAAAATGGCAAATATACGCCTTTTTTCAAACTTCTCTTATTCATTTATTTTTAAATATTTGCTCCAGATAAAAGGTATTGGTTATTCATGGGTTCACATTCCACCTAAAACGAATTGGATGACATCGATACGCAAATTATTTAAAAAGAAAGACGATGTCAAAGTCGAAGCAAAACGCATATTTTCGAAAAAAATCTTTGTAACTTTTTTTCAACCGTTTTCAAGGTGCTGTCGACTGGGAGATATTTTTCACAGGAAAACGCGAGTACCATCATTTTAAAGATCATATTCTCACCTTGACAACGGTCCATGATACTTTGAAATTTTTCAATTAGGTCATGATTTATTTTTCGAAGGAAAACTTTGATCGCGCATAACTTTTTAACCCATAAATGGATGCAAAAGTATCATGCATATTTAAATAGAGGAGATTCCAGTCTATCAAAAATACTGGATGTCGATTGGCTAATGGTAGGATCTTCCAGTCGATGACTTGTCAAAAAACAGTGACAAAAATAAACTGCCTTCCAAGAATTTTGCTCCACGAGAGCACATAATTTTATAAACACGTGCACAGTGCAGCATTCGCTTGTGCAAGTAAATTCAAATTTCCTCTCCTAAGGGAAATGAATCAACAACTGAAATAATTTGGCTTGCAATTCACCATAATTTCAAATAGTAAAACACTCAAAAAAGTTATCAAAACACATTTATTTGATTGTCTTGGTTGTTGGCTGAAAACTCCGCCCATAATACCGAAATTTCCAGCTGGCCACGTGCGTTTTCAAGATTTCGAATTTCGTTCCCTTATCGGGCGCAGTCTTTCAAGTTTCAATTTCATCGGAATATTTTGGGACCCGCACCTTTTTCGCAAAACATGCTTAACAGGGTTTAATTTAAAATGCAGAATTGAAAAAAATAATACTAACAAAAAATAAATAAAACATGTCAACAGTGACAAAAGTCAACAAACAACACATGCTTTTTCGATGATAAACAAGCACCTGAGGCTGAACTTTTGAGCGAACTGGACATTATTTTCTTTCCAATCTTCGTTAGTTAAAAATCTTAATTTTAAGGTAAATTACCTTTGTTGTTCAACACTCTCAGTACATCATGGGATCATCCCATGAAAAAGTTATTTTTTTCTCGGGTACAGAATAATTAAAAATAAATTTGAGTGTGAGCGAGATCAATTTTTTTTCACATTCATTTTAGACGACTGAATCCAGTGTCTAGTTGAGTAGCCAGTCCTATCTGGGGAGGGGGTTAGGAGGATAAAATTAAGCAGAGTTCTGCTGAAGGTGGAAGTTATTTAATTTTCATGCTCCCCTCCATCTGGAGTAGTTTCGAGTAATTGTTTATGGGGAGGGGGGGGGGGGAGGGGGTATAGCTTCTTTTGGGGAAGCATTTGTTGATTTAGCTTATTGGGTAGAATTATTTTAATGTTTTTATTATTTTGTGTTCATCTGGACGGAGGGGGGTGGAGGGGAGTGATTTATACCATTTGTTTTTCACTGATAGGTGGGGTGCAGGGGAGCAGTGGATATTAAAAGGGACATTGTTGGGAACATCCTCTCCCTGGGCAAACTCCTTTATTTTTTGTGGTGTTGTCAGGGGAATATCTAACACCCCCTCCCCCCTCCCCCATCAGAGAGCCCAGGCTCTCATGTAGGAAATCCTAGGGTCTTGGGGGGGGGGGGGGGGGTAACTGGTGTAGCAGTAGATTGTGCTTCTACCTGGAACAATATAGTTCCAATACCCACACTTTCATTCTCTAGCATACATGTTTTTGGAATGTTAGGACCTGCCTGTTCCCCAAGAGAAGTACTGTCCATTATCTGTGTATTAGTTTGTGTGTTAGAATACTTAAAATAAAGAAAGCCTTTCCAATTTTTTTTTATTGGCAGTTTCATGTGTTTCCACTATAATAAAACTTTGGCCAGCCGCTGATTTGTAATGGTTCTCAGGTTAGAAGGCCTTATTTATTTATTGAGGTTTAATGACACTTTTAACAGTTAGGGGAATCTCGTCTCAGACAGTTCTACGGGTGGAGGAAGCCAGAGTACCCAGTAAGAATCAGTAAGCAATGGCAAGCAGACTCCCAACATTAGAAGGCCTTAATTAACCCTGTACTCCCAAATGCATCCCTATCCCTACACTTCATCTCTCCTCCAAACACCCAGAAACAAACTGATAACACCCCGTACCTCATTCTTTCCAATCTTTCTGAAAGAAAAAAAATACCAACCCTCTCCTTTGTGTCGTTCAATACTCACATATCCTTCATTCTCCCATCCCAATATAATAAAAGATTGAACAAAATATTTTATTGTCTTTTATTTAAAATTTTTAATATCAATAACATCCATCTACAAGCATATATATAAATTATAAAGTTAGTTTATACCAACACCTAGAAAATTAATTATGGTGTGAATTTGCTTAAGAAACTATTGAGACCCAAAATTGAGTTCTTGCTGCATGGCATAACTAACTGTATACATAGAATATAGTTTGGTGGAATGTGTCCAAGGAAAGTTAGGACGTGGTTACTGCATATAAGGGTCGATGAAGAGGGCACAGAAATAGCAATGATGATCTATTTTACAAAAATAAATATCTCCTGTCCTATGAGTCACCAGGAATTTTTTTGGTGTCTACAGGGTCAAATGTGGACCCCTTTCCCAAAGGTATTCGGGCATGGTTTTCTCAATTGAAACCAAAATTTCTCAAGCTCACTCCCCTTTCAAACAAAATTTTAATTCACTATTGGTATCCTGAACTTGCTGAGTGGTCACAAGCCCCCAGATAAGCAATATTAAGCAACCTACTGAAGCACAAGTTTCTAAATTTAGGGCAAACAGCAGGTTCTTTAAACCATAAAGGCCTAATTCTGAGAGTGAGCACATTTTTCTGCAACCAAACAAGTTCCCCAAGAAGCAGTCGTTAGATGCAAGTTACATTCCGAGAATCTTGTAAATCGTTTCTAGACATGTCTTGACTGCCTGTATAGACATCCAAGACTTGTCTTGATACAACAGCAAAGTCATACAGTGTAAAAGTGTTCTCAGTTCATACTGAAGGTAATATTTCTTATGTTCTGTATGTTTCTTCCCCAAAACAATTCCAAATTGGAGCCTTCATGTTGAGAATTTTCCAAATGCATGGGTCCCAGGCCCTTTCCCAAAGAGGGTAGACAAATCCAAGACTTGTCTTGATACAACAGCAAAGTCATACAGTGTAAAAGTGTTCTCAGTTCATACTGAAGGTAATATTTCTTATGTTCTGTATGTTTCTTCCCCAAAACAATTCCAAATTGGAGCCTTCATGTTGAGAATTTTCCAAATGCATGGGTCCCAGGCCCTTTCCCAAAGAGGGTAGACGAATCCAAGACTTGTCTTGATACAACAGCAAAGTCATACAGTGTAAAAGTGTTCTCAGTTCATATTGAAGGTAATATTTCTTATGTTCTGTATGTTTCTTCCCCAAAACAATTCCAAATTGGAGCCTTCATGTTGAGAATTTTCCAAATGCATGGGTCCGAGGCCCTTTCCCAAAGAGGGTAGACGAATCCCTGGCCACAAATAACAATTTTTAAACAATCAAGATATCAATACCAGAGGTGTCAATTAAAACAAACACTCGGGGGATGTGGTGGCTCAGTTAGTTGAGTTGCAGGCTGCAAGCCGAGAGGTCCTCGGTTTGAATCCAACCTGCTGCAACTGCGTTGTGTCCTTGGGCAAGACCCTTCATCCCCATTGTCGACATGGGGGCATGGTGACGTTGTGTACTAAGGCATACTGCACATCGATGGTGCACCTGTCTTCAACCAATCCTAACCCTGCTTGTGTGGAGTTAGTATGTTTGTTGGGAAACTGCAAGTTACTTGCCATTGCTTGGTGGTTCTCTCCAGGTATTCCAGCTTCCTCCACCCGTAAAACTGTCGTGGTCATGATTAGCCATTGTGCAGAAATATGTGACCTCAAACACTAATAAATAAATAAAACAAACACACCCCCCCCCCCCCCCCCCCCACCTCCCCCCATCATCCCTGCCACACTGGCAGGAAATGTTTTGTTCAAGAAACAATCTGCAGGGTGTTAGTTACAGTACGGTCATTACCCAGAGTGGATTTTCACCCAAATATCCATGGATTGCAGTTTCCAACACGTGCAATAAATGTAAAAATCTATGAACAAGCACAGTAGAATAAGTAGATGCATTCATGTTCCAGCCCATGGACATTCGGCTAATCTCCTAAAACTTAAGTTTCCGATACTTTTTTGTGGAACTTTAGAGTTACTGCATGGGTGGAAAATCCACTTCAAAAGTGTTATAGCAACATCAAAAAATCCACCCAACACATACTGTATTAGTTAAATATATACATAATATTGATACGTGTACAAAAAATATGTTACTTCAACATACCGTCTTGTGAATGTATAATGTTGAATACTTGGACCTATTTTAGGCCCCCATTTCCCAAAACCTTTCCCCATTCCTTCTACCTTGAGAAAGAGAATTTACTACATTACATATTTTTAATTTTACAGGCTCCATTTTTGTTCAGCATGCTGGTGGTAATTACTGTTTAAATGAGTATGCAGACTGAAGGGATGTTGGTTAGAAATTGTTGGTCAAAAGCAATATCTTCAAACTTGTCGCTCTGAAAATGAAATTTATTTGAGAGAATTCAAATCTCAACATTTTAGGGGGTAGGGGTAGAAAAAAGCAGAATATATGTTCTTTAAGGAGACGATATTCTTAGTTGGTTATCTGTAGTATACATTTGGCCATCTTATGTCACTTTTCCTGATTTTCTATCCATCACGTTTCTCAGGTTATTGCCAGTAGAGCATAAAAACATGCCTAAATTCATATATTTTAAATTTCACAAAAATGACACAATTTACTTGTTAAAAGTAACTTAAAACAATACACAATGTCCCACAGTGACATTTAATGTTCACACATTCCTTCAAAGGGGTCACCTACACAAATGGGTAAGGCTAACTTACAAGAATATAGCTCAACTTTAGAGTTATTTACAATATTATCATCTCTCGGCTACAAATTAACATTGCCGTTTTTCCCTACAAAGTGTCATATAAAGAAGGATATAAACACTTTGTTCATGTAAAATTACTCTAATCAGTAATTTTTCAAGACACATATATCATATTATCATAAGGCAAACTGGTACTGAGATGTTAAGCCATTTTATATTCTGATACAGACAAAATAATTGCAATTTCAGGAAAAATCATCGAAAAATATCTGTATTTTTCACATTGGCCTTCCCCCTACCTTCCCAACCTCCCTAAAAATCAAGTTAAGTCCAACTGAAAGGAAATATTTTGATTTATGTACTCTATCAAGTATGGACATTGATAATATGGGTACATATATGGAATTAGAGATGATAATTTTACATACTGACATCAGATATATGGGTACTTGAGCTGCAATAAGGATGTTACAAAGGAAAAATAAACTAAGTCCACAAAATGAGACCCCATATTCTGGATCCTATAAAAAGAGAAATATGTCCATTATAAAGGTAATTCCTTCTTTAATATAATGTACAAAGTGGATTTAGTATATAGAGAGAACAAAGGTTGTTATTGCACTTCACTTTTACAAGTTATAGGTCCTGGAATGTAGGGTGTTGTTACATTCTGTAAATTACGTACTCGCAAATCGGAAAAAAGGCCCATTTTGGGGGTATAAAAATGGAGATAACTTTGCAACCAGTTGTCCGATTTTGAAAAAGTTTTCAGTTTTGTAAATGTCATGACCTGCCCTATAATAAAAGCTAAAAAACAATCAGATTCTTGTGGATTGAAATTTTGAGTGTCAACCCTACCAAGGTGGCACCCCAGCCTTTTTTCTAATATCTGACTAATATTAGAGTGAATGATGGGAAGAAGTAACCAATGGTAACCACTGCGCCATCCATCTCAAATTTGTCCAAATGAGAATTTTCTTCTTGATAGCAGGAGAAAAACAAATTACGTGATCCAGACTTTTGAACGCAGCCTTCCAGTTTTCGAAAGAAAATGTGGAGAGGTTGGGTGAAGAGATGACCAGACAGAATCAAGTCTACACTGCTCCATACAGACCCAGAGATCTCACACAGATATTTAGATGCAAGTCAACTGGGGGATTTAAACATAAACATGACGACCTCGAAAATGTTCATGTGCTCAACTGGTAACCCATGGAGTTGAAATAAAATAACACTGAATGACAGTATTTTTTTGGCTCCTGTTTACTACTCTGGCAGCACAGTTTTGGATAGTCTGAAATCAACGAAGAATGATTGCAACAATACGGAAGTGAGTTACAGTAGTCTAATCCACAGGTGATGAAAGCATGGACTAGCTGCTTAACAATCCCCTCATCAATCACCGATCGCACCCATGAGCTACAATTGGGAATTTGTTTTGGAAGAGAAGAAACAAAGATAAGGAACATTAACCCTTAACCTGCTGAGAATTTTCAAGATATTTTTCATAAAATCTAGTCATGGCTGCTGTGAAGCAGCCATGACTAGATTTTTTGAAAAATTCATCTAAATTAAACTCAAGAAATCATTGGTGCAAAAATCCATACAATTTACAGGGAGAAATTTGACTAAATGTACCCAAATTATACATATTTCAATGGCAAGAGAAAGTTTATTCTGGGCGATAATACCCACCAGCAGCATGCAAGGAGTTAAGAGAGATGCTATACATAATGGTAGCATTTTAGTGGCCTATTCCAGATTACTTGGTTTGGTGTGAGCATGCGCAGTTAGGGGTACTAAAGGGTACTCGTAAACCGGATCGTTTTAGTGCTAAATTGTTAAACCTGAATGCTATTCCGATTAAACTTTCTAACCCAAATAGATAGTAGATTGATTGGTTTAATTTGCTTGAATCATGCACAGATTACTGGAAATAAATAATAATTGCCGCATTATCTGAAAATCTTTGTAAAAAGCAATCATTTGACAATAATAAGTGTTCATATTCACCCTTTTTATGCTAAGTATGTCTGAGATACCTCACCAAAAGAATATAGGACCCCTGGGGCCGCTTAAAGAATTTATTCTGGAGAAATACCACAGTTACATCAATTAAAAGACAATAAAGTTTTGAATGGGTACCTCGCTTTAAACCAGAAACAGACTGACTATCTCTGGGAGGCTGGTGTAGTGGAAGACACGGGGTTCATTCACAGTGCTGCTGACATCATTTTTTTTAAAAGTTGAAAATTACTTAAATGACGAAGGCAAATAGGCAATTGTTGAAATGCACCCATGGGTGGTAAATTTCTTAGTTGACTGGTGTGATTTTGTCAGAGTTATATGCAAAACTACTGCGCCAACAGCTATATCAAAATACACCGATACCCTGCCATCTACCTCTTGGGCAAACACTGACTTGCTGTGTGACCCTTCCGGTGAAGCCACATCTCGAAGTCAGACGCTTACAGGCTGTCAGAATGACGACCCGCCGATTGTTTCAATTGCAGAGCCAAAACAAGAGTGCATGACATGGTCCACCAACATGGCAAAGGCTTTGATTGAAGTATACGTTGAAAATCGGGAAACTTTTACTAATGGTAAAATGAAGAAAAAAACGTGTGGCGCATAATTGCAAACCAGATGCCTGGAGACAATGTCACAGCAACTCAGTGTGAGAATAAGTGGAAAAGTCTCATGGCAGCATACCGGAGAACATAAGACAATAACAAAAAATCTGGTGCGCAGAAGAAAACCTGCCCTTTCTGCAATGAACTCAGAGATATCTTTGGTTCAAAATCCAAAGTGCGCCCACAGAAGTTGATATCATCCTTAAATAGTTCTTCCACCACTGAAGTGTGGAATTCAGATGACAACACACAAACAGAACCACAGCAACCAGCGGACGAGCCACCACAAGAGACTTCTGCCAAACAAGCCAAGATCAATACCGGGTCTGGACCTGCGTCGCTGCATGCAATTGATTACAGAGATGAACAGACTTCAAAGTATCGGCAATCAGGAAGTGGCTGCCTGGCAGATCTTAAAATTAGATACACGATACAACTCATCATTATGAAGCAGCAGACCAAATATAAAACCATTCCCTTTCATAGAAGCCAAGAAAACTTTGACGGAAGAAGTGTTTCGGATGGACTGATGGATGGACTGATGGACGGACTGATGGACAGACGGAGTCGAGCGGTTACTAGACCTGCTCTGCCGCTGGCAACGCAGGTAAAAAAGTAATAAGTGTTGGAAGGCTGTTCTTTCTGAGAAAATTAAAAAATGTCAAGAGGCCCAGGTTACTGCTATTCAGGGCTTGAGGGAAGATTTAATGGTAATGCACAGAGAAAGAATGCAGAGGATGGATCGCCTGATTGATGTACTTACCAAGAATAAAGAATAAAACACTTCTGGCTGCCTCACACATGTTTTGAATTAAAATGTTCAACTGAGCAGGTTTATTTTTGTTCAAATCACTACCAGCGTCACTTGGGTACAATAACCGAGACATGATAACTGATATCGGGGATTGAAATATGTAGACTACCTGTAGGCATCCAATCTCTTGAGACCACCCACTATTATCATAATGGGCAAATTTGTACGCCCTGCTTGCACTTGAAGATTTTTATTTCAGAGGTTGCCACTATATTTCACAAACAGCGTCAGACTACAAAATACCCTGATTGACTAACTTGGGGGTAGTGACAAAAGAATGTTAATAAAGCTGAAATCTGGGACGTAGCTACATGGATTCGAAATGAGGGGGACAGTACATTTTGGAAAGGCGTACCACATTAAGTTGCAGGAGTTGGGACGGTATAAAAGGCCATATCGGCCTAAGTGCAGATGGTGTATGGGGAAGGACTCAACCACCCCATATCCATAGCTGTGCCCTTGTCTGAAAAACTTTAATCAGCATTACCCAAGGTCACAGTCTTACAAAGACTAGTCTTCTACCATGTAAACCCACCAAGCTTCAGCGCAGGATTAAATGTTGAAAGCTGACAGTTGATGACAAGTGTTTTACACTGTGGGGTATTGCTGGGAAACAAGGGAAATGCCTTCCCCCCTTCACATGTATCAACGAAAAAGAGGCATTCCTCTATTAATTTTGACTACTAATATGCCTGATGTTAAGAGCAAAGCAACATCAGCGGAAGAATGATGTTCCTATGACGTGTGGGAAATCCTATGCCAATCGATAAAAGGCTATAATAGTTCGTTCATTATATATATACCGATTTTACATTGATTTAGCTGCAAAACCATGTTGTCACTTATTGTAGAATCTCTGTGGTAGGGTTTGGGGGAAATGTCTACAGTTAGGAGGCCCTGAACTGTGATGGTCAGGCTTGTGCTATTTCAGCCCTCCTTGTAGCGAACAGCCCGTAAAGAAATCGCCCCTATTCGACCAACAGATTGAGCATGAGGATGATCAAGATGTAAACACCGCTGCTCAGTTGTGGTGGGTTTTCCCTCCATGAATCACCATTAAATTGTTGTGGCAGGATACAACCGCATAGCACCATAAGCCATTCTGTCATGACCTGCGTATAGTTGCAATGAAATTAAACAGTGGTTAGCAGAGAGAAGCCACCCACCCACCAATTGGACCGAAGCAGAACGCTGCAAAATAATCACGAAAATTGCACGAGGATCACTCAGAGGCATAAGCGTACAGGAAGAAAATATTTAGTTGGTGTATGGGGGAGGGTGCTGATAAGATCTTGCCTGGAAATGAGTTCTCGGTATAGACTAATGTGCACCATGCCCAAAAATGCACCCCCCCACGAAGAAAATAAATAAATAAATAAATAAATAAATAAATAAATAAATAAATAAATAAATATTTATCCATTTTCAGGGGGGAGGGATCACTGCAGCCCCTCTCCTCTGGCCGTACGCCTTTGCTCAGAGGTGCTCATTTTGATTCTAATCTCCATTTTTGCCCACATGAGCCGTCACTAGGGTGGACATGAGAAGCTCTCTCGTGTTCTTCCCAGCGATGCTTAGTGCGTTAGTATTGGTTTCGTGAGACTATCATTCCTCTACCTCATCTTTTAGTAATATAGTCTGGTGGTTTCTTTAATTCGAGATATTGTCATGGACAGAGAGATTATCCAAGCTGTAAAATGTGTCAGTGAAACCAAGTAAATGAACAGATGATTCGCAGTACCCCCACATTGGTAGAGAACATGTCTGAAAATGAGGAGTGGGGTACATTAAAAAATTTGGGGGTATCGAGGCTAACGTTTTGTCACTATTATAAACTTCTTTCGTCAGTTTTAAATGAAAAAAAAACTATACAGCTATCCAGTGCTGTAAACCACAAAATCGCACTCAAACAAGTTGGTCTTTCCTTGTACTACAAGACAAGAGGTCAAGCCTGTGTCTTGTAGTACAAGGAAAGACAGCAAAGTGCATTACATTGTTAGAAGGAATTCTGAACAGTTTTATAAGAGCTGTTGGTTTTTATGTGGGATTGGGGCTAACATGAATCCCCCTAAAAATATTGGGCCTAATCGCCCCATCCCATGCATAATCTGCGTATATAACATCGTACAGTACAGCCAGCTTATATGGACAATTTTCCATAAGTGGGCACCTTGCATTTCGGATTTAGAGCAGAATTTAGCTGACAGATTTTTTGTTTATGAAGCACCGGTCCAAACCGGTGCTTCAATATCAAAAAATCTGTTGCGTGCCACAACAGGTTTTCTGCCGCTATTGCGAGCGTGGATAAAATGCCCACTCATGCCCCGCCGCTGATTCTCCTGTACAGTTTTGTAACAAAAAAAGTATCATAGGATGACGCGACAACTTCCAAGTCGCAATACTTGACACAGGTATAGGATGTACTTAGGCTCAGCGATGCTGCGAAACCCCTGAATGAAATTTATTATATTGTTTCGAGTTGAAACGTCTTCAAGCTCTAAAATCAAGAAACTTTAAATTCATTCTGAATTCAGCCCAAATTGTGGGTGAAATTATCACAGTGTTAATCAAATAGCTGTTAACAGAAAGGGCATATTTTTTTTTCACCAACAGTAATCAGAGTTCTTCCCATTGCACTCTGGCTTGTTCTCGGAGTATGATAAAAGTCAGCAGTTCAAAGCCCTGTGTGTGGCCATGTTTTATACATTATTGAAAATTTATGGAACAGTGTTCCGACAATTTTGTTGCAGGAACAGTGTTCTGTTAAATTTATCGACAAATTACCACAAAGATACAACCAACAAACATGGATCAAAAGTAGTTGCTTGAAAGAGAGAAGAAATCAATGTCAACTTCCTTAACATCCAGTAGTTATATTATGTTTCAGAAAATATCAGCCCTCTAGTGTTCCTTGATATTACAAAAGCATATTCCGGCAGCAAAACTGCCTAAACATGTTCCGTAAAATGAAGAAAATTTGTTTAAAAGTGTAGGGCTACTCCATTTCCTTGCACACGATTCACCTGTCTTTACCATGCATAACTTTATTTACTTGTGTTTGGGGATAAGCTGAACACAAGGTTTGGTGTACATAGCTTTTACGGCACCACCCCACCCACCCAGTTTCCGAATACGTGGTGGTGACACAATTAAAAATTGAAGATTGTTGAAGCCAGATCTCTGCCTTGGGCATTATGGCAGTCTTGTGTCAAGGAAACAACTATCATTCTGGAGTGAGGGGGGGGGGGGGGGGGGGGGGGGGGGTCTCCATAACCACAAGTTTTTTAATAGATGAACACAGAGTTTCATTTCTTTTCTTTGTTAGATGGTCACAGGATGAAAAACGCTAGGAAAATAATCACTTGAAAATAACATTCAATTCAATACTTTTTTATTCTGAGATCAAAATAATTCATCAGGTTTGTTCTCCGAAGCCCGGATTCAGGAATTTCAGCGGGCGTCTGCGTTCCGTGAAGTGGTGAAAGGCCCGTAGAGTCAATATCATCATCATTATCAAAGGGTTCTACAAAGGTTCATCTGTGTTGTTAGCTAGACAAAAATTATGCAAACAACATGCACTACAAATAATGTCTGATATCAAGTCAGTTCGTGTCATATCAACATCCCTCAGTCTGCGAAATCGGCCTTTGAGAAGACCAAAAGCCCGTTCAATCGCAGAACGCTCTGAAGAAAGGGCCGTGTTAAATTTTTTCTGCTTCCTCGTCAGATATCCATTATCTCTGAAGGGACATATTAACCACGATTTTAAGGGATATGCTGCATCACCGATGAGAAAGGTATCTTCGGTAAACAGGTTGCCATGCTCAGCAGCATCAAACAGATTGGAATTCCTGAGAACTCGTGTGTCATTAACGGACTCTGGATACCCAACAAAAATGTCTACAAAAAATTCAGTTGATAGTTACATACACTTGCATGATAATCGAAGGAAACTTTTTGCGGTTGAAATAGCATTCTGGATCCTTATTTGGCACTTCAATCCGAATATGTGTCCCATCAATGGCACCTATCATCCCTGGAATGCTAGTTTTTCTGTTCAAATGATGAAGGGTTTCACTGGGGGGGGGGGGGGGGGGGGGGGGGGGCACTTGATATATTTGTGCATCAGGTGGGTGTTGATTGCACAGCAAACCTTCATCAAAATGCCATGGGGCATACCTTTGCCTACACCAAAACGATCGGCCACCGAGTGGAAGGACTCTTGATTAGAAAGACTCCATATTGAAATCAGAAGTTGCTTGCCTGGCGAAATTTCAGGCCTTCCTCCAGGGTGTGGTATTTTACTGTGCTCTTCTGCATCTAACGTCCCAAACCACAGCAGAGGATTTCCTGAAATCGCCGCAGTACATACACCAACGGCAGATATTTCATATGTGTCATCATTTAATTCAACAACTAAGAAAGCAGTGACTGCTTTGTTCACTAATGCCATGATTTGATGAAGCGGTTTTTTTTCAGAATCAACTGAGTTTTGGTTCACAAGAAACGACCCACAAGCCGTTTTATTTGTAAACTAAACCGAGTTTAAAGTTTACGACCAGTTTACTTGGTTTATCAAACCTTGTATTCTGGAATAGACCACTAAAACGCACCCAATGCTACTACAATAAAACCGCATATAGTAAGTAATACTAAGTATTATAACAGCTTTCTTCTAAACCAAAACACCATGTGTTCAGTGTCATGGTAGAGTTATTCCTCTTTTTACAAGAGATTACCTACTGTGATACATGCAGTCCGATACTTTTTGCAATTCTGACACAAATTCTATACTTTGTGAGGTTGACAATTAGTTTTCTGAGGGCTTTTGTATGCCAAGTTCAGGACACCAATTGTTGAAACTTTTGTTTGAGATGAGACTGAGAATGGGAAATGTTTGGTTGTGAATTTGATAAAAACCATGCCCAAATATAAGGGTGCCATTACCGACCCCTGTAGACACCCAAAAGAATCCTTGTTGTTAGTACTCTCCAAATGAAAGTATTATGAATATATGTTTCCACATTTAACTATATATACCTCCAAGAACACTGCTGTTGTGTAGATGTGTCACACTGCTGATTGATCCATTTGCTTGTCAACCTTGATGGCCAAAGCTGTTCAGGTAAATATGTGCGAATAGGAATTGAGACATCATCTTTAATGTCTGATAGAAACTCTAGTCCAGTCAAAAGTTCAATATCATGTAGTCTGGCCACATTATCCTTCAAGTAATCAACCTCTGTCTGAAACCAGAAGTTTGTTTTAATGGTTTATTCTTAATTTTATTTCAGAAGAGTTAGAAAATATCAGATGATTATTGTTGTGAAATAGAGTTTGCGAGCTCCAAGAAATTTAACTGGAAAAACTGGAAAAACTACCTGACCACCAGTACATTATGGGAGTGGAGTATATTAACCCTTTACCTTACATGAAAAGCAGACAGCACTCGCAAAAAAAATTCTTGAATAACTAATTCTTGAATAACTAATTTTTTTTTATTTTTGCATCAAAAACATTGCTTATGACCAACCACTGCAATAAGCTCATTACAATGAGGGGTCATAAGCTAGGTTTTTGAGACAAAAAAAAATTGAAAAAAATAATTAAAATTGTGAATAGTGCTGTCTGGTTTTGGCCATTACATTAGGTAAAAGGTTAAAACAAAAAGCTTTTAAAGAGATATACAGAAATAAAAGAAAGGCAATCAGTACCCATACAGTAATAAAAGACGTCAGTAAATAAAAAAAAATACAAGTTAAAATTCTGGCAAGCTAGTAGAATAAATTGTCCTTTATCTTCGTTGGTTAATAACTGGTAAACCACCAAATTCCTCTGCTTTGTAAATCTTTTACTTCCTGTGAAGGTTTTAAAAGATAAGTTATATCTTTGTCTGACATTCCACTTGAACGTCCTTATCACAATATGTTGGGATATAAGCAATAAGAGGCCCTTGGGGTTTGAAACACTTATCTATCACAAGAGACTCCAGCCACCAATATGACTGTACTATCAGGTAATGTGAGCACACCAGAGTCTCCCATGTTAGATAAGTGTTTCAAACCCCTTGGGCAATATGATTGTGCTATCAGTGTCAGGTGAGAGATCAGGGTAGAGTTGACCAACAAGTAATTTTGAAAAATAGGCCGATTAAATCGTCAGATGTGTACCCATACACGCAACTAGTAGAAAGCTGTTGTTATCTCAGGACCAATTTTGTGTAAAGGGTTAATATTTCAGGATTAAATTACACCAAAAACTACATAGTTTGGCACATCAGTAACCTAAACATATATATAAAGTAACATGACAAACGGATTGATATTTTTTGAGTAATCGCATGCCAAAGAAATGGATTGGAGGAATTCTCAATTTGAGGGATAAAGGGTTAATATCTCAGGATCGAATTATCAGATTTACACCAAAAACTATACAGCTCGACACATCAGTAACCTGAACACAAATCTAATGTAACATGACAATCCAAGCCAAAGAAATGGATACAGGCAGGCAGGCAGGCAGGCAGGCAGGCAGGCAGGCAGGCAGGCAGGCAGGCAGGCAGGCAGGCAGGCAGGCGGGTGGATGGATGGATGGATGGATGATGGATGGATGGATGGATGGATGGATGGATGGATGGATGGATGGATGGATGAATGGACAAAGGATAGACAAACTGGAAAGACAGATGGATGGATGGACAAAGGATGGATGAATGACGGAGGGCCACCCCAGATGCCGACATTATTTACACCATACATGGTATGGGTACATATAGAAATGGATTGGAGGAGTGCCTAATTTGATGGATAAAGGGTTAATATCTCTGGATCAAATTATTAGATTTACATAAAAAACTATACAGCACAGCACATCAGTAACCTGAATACATATATAAAGTAACCTGATAATCAGATTAATATTTTTTGAGTTATCGCATGCCGAAGAAATGGATTGGATGAGTTCTCAATTTGAAGGATAAAGGGTTAATATCACAGGATCAAATTATCAGATTGATACCAAAAACTATACACCTCGGCACATCAGTAACCTGAATACATATATAAAGTAACATGACAATCAGATTGATATTTTTTGTGTTATCTCATGCCAAAGAGATTGGAGAAATTTTCAATTTGAAGGATAAAGGGTTAATATCTCAGGATCAAATTATCAGATTTACACCAAAAACTATACAGCTTGGAACATCAGTAACCTGAATATATATATAAAGTAACATGACAATCCAAGCAATATTTTTCAAAAAGTGATTGGAGGAATTTTTGATTTGAAGGATAAAGGGTTAATATCTCAGGTTCAAATTATCAGATTTACACCAAAAACCATACAGCGCGGCACATCAGTAACCTGAAGATATGTATAAAGTAACATGACAATTGGATTGATATTTTTTGAGGTATCTCATGCCAAAGGGATTGGAAGAATTCTCAATTTGAAGGATAAAGGGTTAATATCTCAGAATCAAATTATTAAAGTTTACACCAAAAACTATACAGCTTGGCACATCAGTAACCTGAACACAAATACAAAGTAACATGACAATCCAAGCAATATTTTTCAAGTTATCAAATGCCAAAGAAATGGATACGGATGCCAGACTGACAGACAGACAGATAGACGGACAGACAAAGGATGGACAAACGACGGTGGGCCACCCCGGATGCCGACATTATGTGTACCATACATTGTATGGGTACACATAAAAATGTTTGATTCAAACTGAGATATTTAAATTTTATAGTAAATTTCCTTTCTTATTATACCTACCACAGTTGTTTACAACAAGCTTGCACTACAGTGGAAGTCCCTAACTCGGAAGTATACTCTCTATTTTGTTCTTTTCCAAGCAATTTTGGAAAGAAAAAGTGGAGCAAAAGCACCAAGAAAAAATAAGGCAAAACTGGGTCGAGTGCAGCTGGCGCACACCCAGTAGGGGACACTCTTCTCTGTACTAATCCATGGCTTGCCAGTACCAATGCACAGATGTATAAACCAACGTGTCATTCTATTTGAATCCACCAACACTGGAGTTATGTGACCAGCGGGGAGCAAGAATTCTTACCCGAATAAGAAGCCGGGAGGGCATCCAGGTAAACAATTGTGTTATTTATAATAAGGAAATTTACTAGAAAATTTAAATATTTATCAACCTACCTCATAATTGTTTACAACAGGCTGAATAGACAATAGGATGGAGGGAATCACATAACCAACCCCCACATAGCCTGACTGCGTTAGAACCATGGACAGAAGAAGAGAACCCAAGGCCTATAAAACCATCACATCACAAACACTAGTGCTGTGCGGTATACTGAATTTTTGGTACGGTTTCGGTATTATATTGATACCGAAAACCATACCAAAACCAAATCAAAATACCGCTGATTTCGGTATTTATATTTTTCTGCAAACCTGACAGAAAGTCAACTCATCAAGGTGGATCACAAATCTAAAAGCCTGTGTGCCGCATATTTTGATCGAATTGATAAGAAAATGCACAAATGTGAACTTTCTATGCAACAGTTAGGCAACAGATGCTACAAATACGTCGGAGAAAGAATAAAAAAGAAACAGCAGAAAAACGAAAAATGGCAAGTTGTTAACTTCGTACTACCGTTTCTGAAGAAATACGGCCCGGTTCCAGTGTTTCCAACATTCTGGCTGATTCAATATATTTTCTGGAAATTACTGTGCGATTTATTCACAGGGGGACATACGAGGTCGGGTGGGTGGTTGACTGGTTGACATTTGGTTGGAAATAATCCACTGGTTTTGAAAATTCAATACCTTGACAACTTGACATACAATTTACAAATGTTAATACTGCCAGTGCCAGTGGTTATTGCGACTCGGCGATTTTTATAGCATTTCTTTCAATTCAGCATTAATATTTTAAGTTGCAGATACTTTTAACAACTGATCATTTTATTAAAATACAAGCCCCCAAACTTTAACACCCGATCATCTGCTTTTCTGATTCTTATTCTTTCGAATAAATAATTTATACTGCACACCAGTGCACATGGGAATGAAGTGATTGACCTTAATTTTAAGACACTTTAAAAAACAATTTACGGAAGCCAACAGGCGACATCAGATTTATCATTATCGAAGTTCATTTGGTCGGTCAAGGCATAGCAAATGCTTTGAAAATGATTTGCTTTTATTAGTAAATCGATTTGCACATTTTTTTCTCATGGAATATGAAAATTTACCCTAATTTGTCATGGAAAATCGTTGTTTCTCTGGAATGTGTATGAGGCCAAGAACCAGAAATGAAGTTAGCGAACACTTATATGGTGATTTCACTCAAAACCCCCTATAATTATACCTCCACAAACAAAGTTTTAGGGGGGGGGGTGTAAATAGGAGTCAACTTGTTCGTCGGTCGGTCTGTTGTCGTCGTAGGTCCGTTGCACTTGTAAACTTGTGGAGCGAACTACTTCCACAGTTTTAGCCGCATTTTCATGAAACTTCACAAAAATGATCAACATGATGAGGGGAAGTGCGTGACATAATTTTTTTCCCACTTGGTTTCAAGATGGCCGACTGGTGGCCATATTGGAATTTTATTTTTTACTTACAAAATTGAATGCCCCTTTTCAGTCACCCGCAATAAGTGGTATGCCATGTTAAGGGTATAGCAGGCGAAAGACCATCTCTAGTTACAACTAGGTGAATGTCATAAAACATGTTATTTTATATGTTTATCAAAGATGAACCCGAAAAGATAGATGACACCTTGTCATTGACGCATTGCATGATTGGCAATGATTGCACAATGTTTTCACAACTGGGATCATCATAGAGACTAATTACAGTTGAATTACTTCAATTTACTTGCATATTTGCGTGGATATTGGACACTGAATTCACTGGACAGTGGACATTAATCTTGTTGCAACTTTGAAAGATAAGGGAGGGGGGCAGGTCCTGACCATGAGTGTTACTACCAGTGAAAACTTACTGAAAAGCCCTGAAGTTGAAGAACATATATGTTTTTTCTATCTGGTTGAATGGGAATGGGAGGGGGGGGGGGGGGGGCATGGTACATGTACGAAGGGCAGAGAGGCCAACTGATTAGCTTGGCAGGTTATTTAATGAATCACTCAATGCAGTGTGATGATTCAAAATGAATCGAGTGATTCATTAAATAACTTGTTAGACTAATCCGTTATCACAGTAACTTGTCCAGTTCATGAGGAGTCAGCGCTGAACCTGTAAAGTTACTATATGGTTGAATGTTGGGCAATTGGGTCAATTTGAAACTATTTTCAGTATTCTATGCATATACCGAATACCGTACCGAAACCGAAGTCTTTACAAGAAAAATACCGATACCAATACCGAACCTGAAATTTCAAAAAAGGTCCTCAAACTGCTCCTGCAACTGACCCAGGTGGAAGGCAGAGAAAGTAGATGCATTTCTCCAGTAGGTTGCCTGCATAACATCCGACAACTTGACGGGGTTAGCATAAGCCCAGGAGGTAGACAATGCACACACCTCATGGGCAGAAATGCGATTGGTAATACAAAACAAGCAAATGATGCTCGAATAGCAAGACAAATCCACCTAGGAATGGATTGAGAAGAGATCTTCTGTCGACCAGGGAAAAGAGACATAAAGTATTGCTTCCTGCCTTTCCTATTAAACTGCATCCATTTGAGGTAAATGCCAATTGCATGAAACCGGACAGAGCAAAGGGCGATTACCATCAACTGAAGGAAGAGTCTGGATACAGATAGGAAGTGGAGTAGTTTCAGATATCTGATTCTTGGCCAGAAAGAAGCAATCAGTTGTAAATGTAATACTGTTGGCGGAGCTCCTGAAAATGACTGGATCAACTGAGAGGGCATGAAGCTCACTAACTCTGCTGGCCATGGAAAAAGCCATCAGAAAAGCCATCTTGTATGTGAGAAAATGCATATCTACCTGGGATAATGGTTCAAATGTCCTTCCTCCCCCCCCCCCCCCCCCCCCCCCCAACCCCCAAGCAAAGCAGCACCCAAGAAAGATTCCATCTTGGGGTCAGCTGCAAAACCCTAGATCTTTTGAAAGAAAAGCGCTGAAGAAGCTTGGAGAGGTACTGATGAGTGCCGATACGATGCTTTCCAACATACAAAAAGGTCTCTGAAAGCATAAACCTGAACCCCTTGACAGCAACAGGTTGGAGACCCTGAGAATCAAGCAGAAATACCAGAAACTCTGCGATTTGTGTAACTGAAGGGTTGGCATAATCAGCAGAGTGATCAGCACATCAGCAACAGAAGACCTTCCACTTAGCCACATAGGCTAAACCAGTAGAGTGCCGCCTTGAAGAAACAAATGTACTCCACTGCTTGTCTCGAAAAAGCCTCTATGGAGGACACACGACCAGAAAAAAGATATGTGTGAAGGCACAATGATGTTGGATAGACGTGAAATCTCCTTGGGTGACCTTGACAGAGAAGGTCACGACAGAGGGAGATGTACTGGAACCGCAGCCAGCCAAGGGCGGCGCTGATTGATCCACACCTGCTAAGGCAACACAGGAGCGATCAGAATTATTCGGCAGCTGCAGGTTCAGATCTTGGCTAGAACCTGAGGCAGAATCGGTGGGAAGAGTGTCCATGGCAAAAGCCGGAGGATCTGGACACGAAATTGTCCACCTGATGGTTCCAACAAGTTACAAACATATCAATTTGGGGGGACGACCCCAGAAATCGCAAAGCGACTGGAACACTGCACTGTTAAGCATTCACTCGGTGGAAATGACTGGGAGTTGGCTAGGATGTTTAGGACGACCGGGAATGTGCTGAACCACCACACTGGATTTGACATCCTGAGCATTAGAAGATCCCAAGCCAATTCGTACATGGGAACCGAGTGAATGCCGCCCTGGTTCCGAATGCAAGCTACCACTGTCGAATTGTCAGACAACAGAAGGACCTGATGATTCAAAAGGTAGGGAATCCACTGCTGGAAACTCAGAAGAAGAGCAAGAAGCTCCTTCTGGTTGATGTGAAGAGCTGTCTGATCCTGGTCCCAAACAACATGAAGGGAAAGACTTAGAGGTTCCAACGTTGTGCCACATCTGAGATCGCTGGCATCTGCGGTCAGAACACGATCAGACGTGGGCAAGTCCATGAGGATCGACATTCGGCCTCCAACGACCGAGCAGAAAGTGTTAGAGAGGTCTGACATGCAGCCGACCTAAAGGAATGAGATCTGTCAAGAACCGCAGAGACCGAGCAGCCGAAGAATACTCCAAGCTGTCGCGGACATGTACTGGGTCAGAGTCAGGGCGAAAGCCAGAGAGAATCACTGCCCTCACCTGAGGAACTACCACCGTATTCAGCCAAGTACGGAAGTCCATCCCAGATGACAAAACAACTGAGAAGGGACCAGATCTGATTTCTCCTTGACTCTGAACCCTAGCAACAAAAACAGGTTCAACAATGTGTTGCCATCAGACTCCAGAAGAGCAGCATTGGAGTGCCTATGGAGGATGTCATCCAGGTAAGCTGAAGTAGTCACCATGGACTGTGTGAGATGGAATGCTAGCACATGTGGCATCAGTCGGGTGAAGCCCAAGGAGCCAGGTTGAGGCCGAAAGGCATGTCCTTGAACTGGTAAACTCGCACCAGAAAAGTGAACCTGAGATACTTTCGCAATATCCGATGAATCAGAACGTGAAAGTTAAGCATCTCCCAGGTTGATGCTGGAAGCAAAGTCTCCGTGGTGAATGGAGCAGCAAATCAACCTGAAATCAACATTCTGAACTTGAGAACAATGATGGTTCAGGATACTCAGATCGATAACTGGTTGTCGGCTGTCCTTCTTTGGCACCAAGAACAGTGGGAATAAAATCCGACTGAATGAATGTTCTTGACGACCTTAATCATTACCTTCAAAAGCTCCAGACGCGAACTGTCTGAAGGAACTTGGGTTGGAAGTGGCACCTGTGGACTTAGTGCAGTGCCTTCGAAAAGATATCTGCAGGCCATACCGAACAACATCTAACACCCAAGGATCCGATGTGATCATGGCCCACATGTCTGCAAACTCTGATATCCTTCATCCAACCTGGGGCAAATCGAGTTGAGGGACCTACATTTCGAGCCCTGGCGAGGCCAGTGAGAAGAGGAACCACCTCCTTTGGCAGTTGAAGGATCTTGGGACCTCCCTCTGTTCTGATGATGCTTACCCTTACCACATGAGTAAGAGGAAGAAACAGAGGCAGGAGGATCAGCCCTTGACTTCATTGATATAGAATCATGGAATAGACGCGAACCCACCAAAGAAGCAGATTGAAGAGCAGTGAGCTGCACTTCAGGAAGGGAACGGTTGGTGTCTAACACTGCGTCCCTGCGAACTAATTCCAGATTAGCTGTGTTACAGGCATGCATGTGAGTAAGTTGCATGAGCACCTTAGAAATCACACACAAGGGAGCCTGTATGTCTTCAAACTTATTTGGAGGCAGATAAGCAGCCAAGGCAGAGACGACGTGATCTGAGAGAGAAAGCATGCCCAGCATCTCTCTGGATAAGCCCAGCAGGGACTCCAAAGTCGCCATAGGAACAATGGCAGACTTGTGCTGGGAAGGTTCAAGGGAGGAGTCATGATCCAAGAACGTTAATGTCTGGCAGACCAACAGAGTGGCAGAATCGTAGGCACAATAACACACAGGAGGCAAAAAGGTATCTGCCCTAGTGAAGAACGAAGTCTTCATAGCCTTGGAACTCAACTTGGAGACCAATGCTGCAAAAGCTTCAACCACCTGCACCGACTGTTATGGTCGGAGCCCAGAAGCAGGTTGCTCCATAGGCTGTAGGCGCATGCCCGATGATCACAGCCTGGCTGAAACCTGGAGCTCGTCTGATGGTTTAAGCTCCACAAGGAACTCAAACACAGAGTCAAGAGCCGCCCCCAAGTCAAAAGACTGATGGCTCTCAACGTCAGGTGTGTCTGACCTATCATCAGTGTCAGAAGACACACAGCCCATTGCAGGCATACCAGTCGAAGCCTCCCATAGTGCAGGAACACTAGAGGGAATAGAAAGCGGTGTGCTTCCCATCCCAGGAGGTGGCCCTGCCGAGGATGCCTGGAAACCACAAGTAGCCTCAATGGGGAGGCTCTTGGAAAAGAACCTGCGCGAGCAAGGAGAGGGCCTCCCTAAGCTCATGGCCTGTATCCGCCGGTCCCATGTGGGAAGGACCAGGCAAAGTGGCTTCACATCTGACCCTCTTAACCAGCAAAGGGTCATGATCCTCAAGAACACCTGACGCGGAACGACTGGTGGCGGCCGAAAACATCCTAAGGGAGATGCTGATAGGGGTATGAATACACCGAGGAACTGGAGTCTGAGGGACAGAAGGTCCAGGTTGCACAGATTGTGCTGGTCCCACTAAACTGACCAAAGGACCAGAATGCATGAATGGAAGCACAACAGAGTCCTTGGTGATCCAACCATGGACATCTGAATCCAAAGCAAACCCTGCTTGGTTCGACAGCTGGGAGACCGAAGCAGAGGAATCGGACAGCAACCCCATCCAATTTCGCCGAGCTGAACTCAGGAAAGGTTGAGGCCAAGAATCCATGTCCAACAAAGCAGAAATCCCTGCTGACCCCTGCAGAGATAAGCCAAGGCCAGCTGAAACGGAGACCAATGACATCACCGATGGAGCAGCGGCAGGAGTGGATACATTAGTAGTAGCTGCTAACAAAGGTGGAAATTTAAAGCGGAGAGAGCAACCGAGCTCAGCTCCCAAGGAGGGATCACAACCCTAGTGACAACTCAGATGTTGACTGGAGGGGGACAGAAATCCCGGAACCAGGCATCTCTTCACTAAGTCAGCACCTACCACTGTATCCACTGCCAGAAAAGGCAGCAAAACCCCCACTGAGGGGGTAGAACTCGCTCCACACAGAGATGGTTTGGGAGGCCTCGAATGACTGCGTCACCTTTCCGGTGGGCATTGGAAAAACAGCCTCCTGCCCGAACTATACGATAGACCGAAATCCAAAGGCGGAAGACCAAGAACCACACCGCCCACAGGATCTTTCAAAGGAACACCCATATCAAGTGGAGCATGAATCATGGGAATCTTCAACATGCTAAGGCAACAAACATCGCCTGCAAGGTAACGTCCTAGGCATATCTGGTGAGAGCAATGTAGATGGGAAGTTGAACCCAAAGAAAAAACAATTTAGGACACCCCAAGTTACGAGAGGAAGGTGGCAGGAAACAAATGCCCGACGGAAACAGAAAAGTACCACAACAGCCAAAAGGGGAAAAACTGGCTGAAATTCGACCCTCAACAGAGGGGAGAAAAGCTGCCACAACAGCCGCCAGCTGACACCTAACTCAAATAAAAGCAGAACCCAAAGGGTTAGCATTACTGAACAAGAGACCGAAACAGCATGGTACACAAAAATCATGCGTAAAATCAGCATAGAGATATGTCATGAAAAATATGGTGAATAATCAAGAGAATATACAAAAACACAGCCCTGTATGTCTGGATGGTGAAGCAACAGCTGTGAGTCCAAAATTCAGAACAGGAACATCGTCAATATCGAGTCAAAAGGTATCACTGTTGATGAGCAAAATGAAACGCATCTTCACAAGATGGCGGGAGAAAAAGGAATGACACATTGGTTATAGGTCTGCGTACTGGTATCGGAAAGCCGTGGATGAGTACAGAGAAAAGTGTCACCTGCACTCAACCCAGTTTTGGCTGATTTTTTCTTGGTGCTTAAGCACCACTTTTTCTTTCCCAAATCACTTGGGAAAGAAGAAAATAGAGAGTTTATTTCTGAGTTAGGGATTTCCGCTTTACTGCACGACTGTTGTAAACAATTGTGAGATAGACTAATAAGAATTGAAAGATTTTGAGTGCTTTAATGCAAACCAAAAAGTTCAGCCATACTCAAATGTTAAAATTGTGCAAAGCTTGAAGATCACATGATGTGTTGGACCATTAATGTTCTAACATCTCAAATCGATTACTAGTTCCCAGAATTCTGTTTTGTTTGAAATTTGATTCTCCATGGCATTGCTTAAACTGGCTTCATTTCAGAGTGTTTTCTTTATATCATGGAGGAATTATATGCAAAGATTATGATAGACATATTCTTCCTGTAAGCAATGTGTTCCAACAACTTTTTGATCACTTGTAAGTTCCCTAAATTTACTGTAGACAAGACAGGTGATAGCCATGTAATTCAGTGAATTCCATTTGATAACAAAACATATAATTGTAATTTTTGTTGTTATCCATACTGAGGTTATTAAACATAAAGTTGTGTTTTCCACAGCTCAAGCCACTGCCACTATTTACTGTGTTTTATAGGTAATAGTTGTAATAACAGTAGTAACATGAATTTGTAGGGCATTGCAGTTCATTAATGACAAATCACAAATGACTAACAGCCGTAAACCTTATTAGGGGTCCTTGAATGCATCCTAGACTGCTTTCACCTCTTGTATCCCTCTTTCAATATAATTAGGAGATAAACATCTCTTGTTGAGTTAGACATTCAGGAATTTGACTATGGAAAATCATTTGTTAAATTAACAAAAGACGTTTATCTCCGTTGTAATTCCTGACATTGAAAGAAGTGAAAAAATTCTGCAAACACATTTTATTTGATGAAAAACAATAAAAAAAATGTCATTTTCGATCTTGGTACTTCGAAGCACAGACGCTGACAACCGTTGCCATAGAAAACAAATCTGGAGCGTGGTCACTCTGTGATAGGAGCATTTTAGTGCCATTGCTTGCACATAGCATGGATACAGACATGTTCCATTCGACCTGCTTCTGGCAATTAGAACACGATAAGAGTGAATTTACCTGAAATTAAAGCACGGAGCCAACTGGCTCTCAGCCAGTCAAATTATGGGTTTAAGAAGTACAACAAGGTTGAAATTAACTGATGAATTACAATAAACAATAATATCCATTTGGTATGTTCATACAAAAACATTTTTTCATTCTCTTCCTATGAACCTTGTTGGTAGGTGACCAAGCTATTTACAAATGACATTTACTGTTCTCTAGGTTCAAAACTCAAGAGTGAGATGAAAAATAAAATACCGCCTTGTTAATGCTTGAGGAATCAGTTGCGTGGAAGAAAGTTATGTTTTTGCATATTGTGATTCAAGATGACTTTCAGTTTTAATGACTGTTTGATGATTATAAAACAAATAATAATAGCCTATTGTGAAAAAACATTGCTCCACTTTCAGGGGATAAAGAAGAAAGGAAAGCATTAACATTTTTGTAAAAATAAAATACCAACCAAACAGTTAGGTATCTCTTCTATGTGAGGAATAATAAATGACTGGATCTTATGTGTTCCACACCCAGCATCAGTACATCTCAGAAGAACAACATAAAAATGAGTGGGTATAGGAACAGAACTGTTGTCACTGACAAACCTACAAATAAATAATGTGATAAAAAATATTAACTAACACAAATGCTTGTGCAAGTTTTGAATTAATGGACAGATGCTTAGACCAATGGACTGAGGGATGTTAACCCTTAATCCAACGTAACGGACCAAACCGATCAGCACTATTCTAAAAAATTGCTAATTAATTTTCATTATTTTTTTCATTTTTTCTCTCAAAAACATAGGTTATGACATCTCATTGGAAAGTGCTCATTTAGCTCGTTCCAACGAGGTGTCATAACCTATGTTTTTGAGACAAAATATGAAAAAAATTAGTTATTCAAGAATTTTTGATAAGTGTCGTCTGCTTTTCATGTTAGGTAAAGGATTAAGATGGATAGATGGAGGGAGCGACATAGGGATAGATGGATAGAAAGACAGACAAACAGACAGTGACAGCCAGGTAGACAGAGCTGTATGGAATTGAATGTATGGAGGTAGATAGTGGCAGACAGATGAACTGATGGCTTGATAAATGGATAGACAGAGACAGTTTATCATTACAACATATCTCCACAAAGTATAGCTAAGTAGAGCCAAGAAATACAAATCTGAAATATCAAGTCAGCTCAACCATTTAATGCACTATTATTTTATTCACAATGGGCAAGTACACAGGAATTATCAGCACAGTGAAGTTTTCTGGGTTGCTGTATTTCTGCATTGAGTTGAAGACCTTAAACCATGTTGCTTTGTGAAGGTCCTCAATGAGATGCGATACAGTACTCCAGAAAATTTCACTGTAATGATGATCTTTTTATTATATATAATAATTAAATAGTATACCCACTGGGAGAAGTGAACAAGAGCTATGCGTGGCATTGCATAATACACCAGATAGGCAATTTCTAAGTCAGAAAGGACCATGACCATTGTAAAAATCATCGGACCAACCCCCAATTCGAAAACTCAGTTATATTTTGATATAACTGAGCACAAACAGAAAAGTTTCCAGATGGATAGATCAATGGATGGGCAGACAAAGGGATAGACAGACAGATCAATCACATAATATGTCCCGTTTTTTCCAAACAGGGCGTACAAAAAGAGGAAATCCATTTTGGATGAAAGCAGGCAACAGAGTTTTAGTTATGGTTGTTGCTACATTTGGCATGTTCGTAATCTCCACTTCAGACTTGGTTGACTCGATTAACCTCATTGTCTCGGTGGCACACATCTAATGTAGGTTTGATTACAATCATTGTAGAAAGAATTGATGCATTTGCAAAATGATAAAGATGTCAAAAAACTTAAGTACTGGATGGTTTGTAGATTTAGAGCACATTTTATAGCACAAGATGGAAGAAGGGGATGCAATTATTACCCAGCTCACTCCATCTGATACTGCAGGGGAAGTTTGATGACCAAAATTGTGTTCATGTTCAAAATAGGTACAGTGGAACCCTGTTAATTGAATAGTTAATTTGCCAATGAAAATTATTAAATTAACAGGAGTATTCAATTAACAAGGATTGTGTCACTTTCCTGTATTCTAGAGATAAACTTAGTATTTATTCTATATCTTGTTTGACAGAGCTCTATGAGATCTGTCAAACAAGATATAATAGATTGAATGCCTGTATTGGATGTACTGAGGACAAATAGATCAATAAACAAAGGAAAACTGGGGAGAGTCAGAGTATAACCTATATTCAATTAATAGGTCAAATTTGTACTGGAGGTGTGGTAAATGGTTTTGTGTTGGAAAATTATATTCAGTTAACAGGGTTATTCAGTTAAGAGATATCCAGTTAAGTGGGTTCCACTGTATACAATAAAAGTAATAATTTCAACTGACAATATGTTTTTAGTGCACATACAAGAACATTAAACATATAACAGTGCTTTATTTTAGCGGTGTAATATTGTGATTGTGTACATGTGATGCAGCTTATTTGCAACCAAGGTACACATTTTCACACACACTTAAAATAGTAGCAGTAGGATTTTTTTCTGATAATTTCTTCACTGCAACTCAGGCCTTATAATTTCTACACCGCACCTTAGTTCTAGCTAGTCTTAGAGCCCATGCAGACCTAAGGTGTGATGTAGAATTATAAAATATATCATACTGTTGATATTTTGTGAGCAAGAGAACAGGTTGGCCTAAGGTGAGGCATAACATATGACAGAGAAACTATTTAATATTACATTATAGAATATCTTTATATGAAGATAATAACACACTTTCCAAAATCATTGACACTGAGCATCTGTGGTGACAGTTTTAGCATTCCTAACAGCAGTGATGGAAATCTAATGCCAGCAATTTTTTTGTGCATCTACCATTCGTGTAATTTTAATTCCACATAAATGTTTTTATGCATGCATAGTTTCAGTATTTTTGACATCACCAATATCTTGGACACTTCGATAGCTCCCTTTGTGAAAGGTAAAACAGAAGTGGCTTTAAGGCTGCTCTTTGATCTTGAACTCTCAAGAAAGTGAATTGACTATGTCTGATCAGTTCAGGGGATGTCAGGATGTTAATCAGTCCAGATGGGCCATCAATAAACCACAGTGCCTTCCTAAATCATTAACTGTTATTTTATTTATAATAATATTATTTCAGTTTTGCATACAACAGTATCTGTTCTCACAAAAGAAAATTGTTTGAATTTTCACAAACCCCTCTTTTCTTAAGGGACGATTCAGCTATAAGTTCTGGCAGAATTCTAGGCAGAACTTCTTGTTCACTTCATGCATACTGGGGTTGAGTCGTTTGTAAACAAAAAACAACTGAGGTTCAACATGTTCAACAGCAGTTTAATGGCACTGATTTGCTAGAATGCATTCCATGGAGAACACATGCATAGTTCTGGAAAGCAATTTGCTTTCCTAGAAGAGTGATTTTTTGCAAACCTGGGGTTAAACTAGAGCGCACTGTCACAGTGCCGAAGCTGCGATGATTCGTTCAATGTCAATGATGTTTTAAAACTTGTTGGTGACAAAAAAACTTGTTGGTGACAAAAAATCTCGTTGGTGACAAGTCCATAAATATGACAGAAATTATCCGAATGACATGCACTATTGAGAGGGTGTAGACATGACGAAGATACAATTCCATCAAGTATTTTAGGAGTTATGGTGTTTTTTAAACTCATTAGCGACATTGCCACATATAGAGCTGCTTATTGCACTTCAGGTGTTCTAAGTAAAAATATGTTGTGACCAAGAAAATCAGAGACTGACCTTTACAGTGAACCTTCCCCACCTCCCCCCCCCCCCTCTCAACAATATGCCGTGTACATTTTTAAACAAAAAGTTTCATGAAAGTCCACTCAATATGTGTGAGGTGCTCATCCATAACCAAACAGTATACACAAATAATTAATCAATCAATCTTTATTCAACAATGTATCTGGATTTAAACAATTTTGTACAAAAAGAAAATTTTACAGATGGCACGTCGAAATATCGATTATGACCCCTGAAAGGAACAAGCTCAGTGAGATCTTTTCAATGAAAATTGATAGCTCCTATCATGGTCACTTGAATAAGAATACCAAGTTTCAAAACAACCCGATAATGAATGTACCCTCTTAGGCATGTCAAAGGAAGATGTTAACCCTTTACCCAATGCAGACGATATCGAAATTTACTTTTTTAAATATAATTTTTACAATGTTTTCAAAAAATTTCAACAAAACCATATCATGTGACCCCTCATTGGAACGAGCTCGATAATATTTTTTTAACTGCTGAATTTGCATATTACGCGGGCGGTTGCGGGCAATTCGTTAGGTAAAGGGTTAATGCACAAATGCACTAAGTCTAAAGGTCACTGGTAGTGGCAATGTTTTATTTTTTTGGAAATTCATAAATATGCCCTGTAGAGGGTGCAAAATGGATGACTTGCTGCACAAATGCACTGAGTTCAGAGGCTGGCGCTAACAACAATAATCTTTTATGGAAATGACAGAAAATCAACAGCTCCCATCTAGAGGTCACCACGAACATGCATACCAAGTTTTAAAGCAATCCAATCATAAATATGCCATGTAGCGCATGCCAGAGGAATATATTGATGCCTGACTAAATTAAGTTTGAAAGTTCTTGCCAAGTTTATGCAATGGCAACGATTTTTGATGGGAATGGAAGAAAATCGATAGCTCCCATTTAGAGGTCACCCTAAACAAGCATGCCAAGTTTCAAAGCAATTCATCATAAATGTGCCCTGTAGGGTGTGCCAAATGGAAATATTGATGCTTGAAATTAAGTTCAAAGGTCAATGCCAACGGCAAATTTTTTTACAGAAATGGAAGAAAATTTATAACTCCCATCTAGAGGTCACCCCAATCAAGCATACCAAATTTCAAAGCAATCCAAGCATAAATGTGCCCTGTAGGATGTGCCAAAGGGAAATACTGATGCCTAACTAAGTTCAAAGGTTGCTGCCAATGACAACATTTTTTGATGGAAATGGAAGAAAATCAATAGCTCACATCTAGAGGCCAACCCAATCAAGCATACCAGGTTTCAAAGCAATCTAATTATAGATGTGCCCTGTTGGGTGTGCGAAAAGGAAATATAGAGGCCTGGCTAAACTAAGTTCAAAGGTTGTTGCCAGCGGCAACACTTTTTGACAAAAATAGAAGAAAATCAATTACTTCCATCAAAAGGTCACCCCAAACAAACATACCAGGTTTCAAAGCAATCCGATCATAAATGTGCCTGATAGGGTGTGCCAAAGAGAAATATTGATGCCTGACTAAACTAAGTTCAAAAGGTCGTTGCCAGCGGAACATTTTTTAAAAGAAATGGAAGAAAATTTATAGCTCCTATCTAGAGGTCACCCCAAACAGTCATACCAAGTATCAAACTGATTCGATCATAAATGTGCCCTGCAGGGTGTGCTAAAGGGAAATATTGATGCATAACTGCACTAAGTTCATCAAAGGTCATTGCCAGCGGTAACATTTTTCAATGAAAATGGAAGAAAATCCTTAGCTTCAATCTAGAGGTCACCCCAAACAAGTACACCAAGTTTCAAAGTGATCCGATCATAAATGTGACCTATAGAGCATGCAAAGGAATATATTGATACCTGACTAAACGAAATTCAATGGTCATTTTACAAGCGGCAACATTTTTTGATGGAAATGGAAGAAAATTGGTATTTTAAATTTTAAAGCAAGCATACCAGGTTTCAAAGCAATCTAATTATAAATGTGCCCTGCAGGGTATGCCAAAGGGAAATATTGAGGCCTGACTAAACTAAGTTCAAAGGTCATTGCCAGTGGCAACATTTTTTGATGGACATGGATGAAAATCGATAGTTCCCGTCTAGAGGTCATCCCCAAACAAGCGATCTGATCATAAATGTGACCTGTGCAGTGTGTCAAAGGAAATTGCGGGCGTATGTACGTACGTACGTACAAACATGGATGTATGTACATACATTGACGGACGAGAAGTGACAGTAATAGCTCAGCTTGACTTCGTCAAGTTGAGTTAATAATAAAATTTGAACGGTTACTTTTGTGTGTGTTGCTGGCAAGATATAGCCTATTTGTTGGGTAAAGCGTGAAGAAAAATTGGATATTTCTAGTTAATATCAAAACTGATCCTTTGAATGAAAGGATTGGGGTCAGTATAAGTGCAATTAATTGAAGATATTATACACTGGCTTGTAATACAGTAAGTATCTCTCCAGAGATCGGTTCCAGTATTTTCAACTGTTCCTCACTCTGAAATGTTTCGAAGCCAAACATCCATCATTTCAATTGCATAATTTTTCAGCAACAGATACTCTATTTTAGGAGTGTGGTAGATGTACAAGAACAACCATATACATCAAACAGCTTCTATAAACTTGTATTCAGAGGATGAAACTCAACTTACCGTGTTTCATTGATAATACCTTCCCATAATCCATCATTGTTATAATCATAGATGGGTCCAGCATTCACATGTAGTAAAGAGGTGTCGAGATAATTTTCAATAACTTTCCAAATATAAGACCAAATACCTATAAAAAAGCAAACATTTCATGAACCCTTTACCAAATGAATCAGACTTCAATCAGCTACATCCACCTGCATAATATACAAATTGTGTAGTTGAAAAAAAGGAATTTTAAAACAAATTCAACAAAACCATATTATATGACCTCTCATTGAAATGAGCTAGTTCCAACTGAGGTGTCACATGATAGGGTTTTGTTAAAAGTCTTTTGAAAAATTTGTGAAAAAAATTAAAATAACAAATACATGTACAGCGTGCATTGGGTAAAGGGTTACCTTATTAACATCTCATTAACTCCTTACAAAACAACCAAACAAGCTTGAAAATAAGCAGACTGTCATCTGCAGAATGAGGTCCCCAAAGGGTGAACTTGGTGCTGCATCCCTGCACAACAGGGTAGCATCATTAAATTTACCCTTTGTGAACCCCAGTGTGAATCACGGTCCCAAGCCTGAAGAGAAAGGTACCCAAAGGATAAATTGGCACACTGTATGGAATAGCATCAGCAAATTCACCTTGTGGGAGCTTCATCCTGCAAATGACAGGTTGCTTATTTCCAGGCTTGCTACCAAATCAGAACAGTGAAATACACAGAAATTGCATTTGCTTTTTGCTATTATTATTGCTTCCGAAACATAGCTTATACCACCTAAATGGACTGCGATCATTAGGTCTATTTCAATGAGGAGTTGTTAGCAGTGTTTCCAATGCAAATAAAAACTCTGTAATCCTCTAGCTGTGCTAAATAAAGGGTAAACATACTGTATGTAGCTGACAGATGTTCATACCAAGAGAAACAAAACTCCTGTCTCTGGCATCTAAAATGAAAGTGTCAATGACACTGCAGCTCAGCTTGTCCAAGCAGGGACTGAACTAAATAGAAAGATTCAGTAATGCCAAGTCATTCACTCAAGTTTCTACAAAAAAGACATAACACCAAAGCTACATATTAAATCTGAAAAGGTACCAGTGGCGTTGCAGTAACCGCTTTCTCGTCAGATCACCGAAGTTAAGCAACGTCAAGCCTGGTTAGTCCTTGGATGGGTGACCGTCTGAGTGATCAATTCGGACTCCCACACTGTGTCCTTGGCGTACTGAACGCCGATGTGTGCATGTCTTCAACCAATCTAACCCTGCCTGTGCTGCAGTTCAGAGTTACAATGTTGGTGAGCTGGCAGCTGCTCATCTTTGCTTAGTGGTTCTCTCCGGGTATGCTGGCTTCCTCCACCCATAAAACTGTCACCGACACGATATGACCTTGGCTGTTAATGTGTCGTTAAACCTTAATAAATAAATTAATAAATTTGAAAAATCGGGTTAGGGATGGGGCCTGTTGGGTGTACTAATGAGACTGTTGACAATTTATATGTCAAATCCAAGATGGCAGGTAGCAGCCATCTTTTTCAATGGAATGCAGAAAAAAACTCCCATCTTGACCTCATACCAAAGTTACACATATAAGCTAAAATTTGAAAAAGATTGGGTGAGAGGTGTGGCCTATAGGGTCTGCTAATGAAATTGTTGACCATTTATATGCCAAATTAAAGATGGTCACTGCCAGCCATGTTTTTCAACAAAATTCAAAAAAAATTTATAGCTCCCATTTAGACATCACATCACATCGCCTATAGGGTGTACTAATGAGATTATTGACAATTTATATGCCGATTACCAGATGGCCACTGGCAGACATGTTTTTTAATGAAATTCAGACAAATTTGATAGCTCCCATCTAGACATCACACAAAAACTGCACATGAAATTTGAAAAAGATTTGGTGAGAGCCACGACCTATAGGGTGCGATAAAGGAATTGTTGGACAGTCTAAATCCAAATCCAAGATGGCTGCTGGAACCCATGCTTTTCAACAAAATTCAGAAAAATTCAATTGCACCCATCTAGACATCACGCCAAAGCTACATATGAAATTTTAAAAAGATCGGTTGAGAGATGTGTCCTGTAGGGTGTGCTAATGGAATTGTTGACAATTTATATGCCAAAGCCATGTTTTTTAACGAAATTCAGAAAAATTGGATAGCTCCCATCTCGACATTGCCCCACAGCTACATATGAAATTTGGGACTGATTGGGTGAGAGCTGTGACCTGTAGGGTGTGCTAATGGAAATGTGGACAGACAGACATTCGCACGTATGTACGTACATACATACATATGGATCACAACCTATCCGAATGGTTCATACTGCGCCTCAGGGTGTATCAGTTTTCAAACCAGTGTAAATTTCCATACACCCTGGAATATACATGGATAACTAATATTATCCTTGGGAATCTCTCTCAGAGAGCATCCCAAGAATGAGCATCAGGTGCAAGATATTAGAGAATTTCTGTAGTAAATACAGACAGGTTAACCTCCAGAATAATTTTTCAGGGAACCTGAGGGTGATTTTCGGGGAAATGGGATGGATGTCAGGGAAAAATTCACGCGGGGACAAAATAAAAGAAAACACGTGTGAATTTTCAGCTCATGGACCACTATTAACACCAGGTTATATCCAGAACTAGTTGTCATCTATGCTGATGCATTTATGCTTTGTTAAAAAATCTTAAAATAACTGTTGATTGGACCCCCCCTCCCCCCACTTTTCTTCATGAGCCTCCCCCCCCCCCCCCCACCACCACCCACCCACCCACAGAGAACCACCACCTGTGGTTTGCTCTTATCAAAGTCTACTTAGCTAATAATTTACCAAGTCTGGAAATGTTAACAGAAAAAGATGTCCAGATGTTCAGTTACTTCAAGAACATTAGAACTTAGAAAGTATCTTTATCAAATTTCATGCATGTGGGACATTTGCGCCCTACACAAAACTTTTCTTTTCATCATTGAAGCATTTTTTTTAAATTCCATTCAAAATTTTCGGGGTACAGATGGCCAACAGTTAACAGTTCCATAGTCAGCACAACAGAATAAATGTAGTATTAGAAAATAAGTCCACTGTGTTTAAATATGCAGTCATAATTTTTCGGCAACCCAAGTGACTTTAACCTACTTTTAAACTGTGTTAAATAGTTGTTGTTTACGTTTTGATTTGGGAAAAGGGGTGTGAATTAAAGCTATTCTATGAATAAATAAATAAATATATATTATTTAATTCCTTTTCATATATTTTATTTTCCAAAAATTGCATTTAAATGAAGGTGGAGTTTTCAATTTTTTGAAAGTAAATCGAAAGTAAGTCACCTATTTTCACTTCAACACTCGCACATTGATCACGAATCTCCCAAAGAAAAAAAACAGAAATAAACATGAACACAGTTGAAATATATATCATAAAATACCCTTTTCTTAAATAAATTTAACTTAAATTCATATTTTACTGCTTCGTCAGTTTTTACCAGAGTTTGAAATGCATGTGATTTGACTCCGAACATTTTTTATAAGTTACATCGGGAACGAAATATTTGACTGTTGTTTTCCAAGGTTTTTGGTCCAAAACTGATTCCCGTCCAGGAGGCCGGGAACTACACTGAAATTCCGGGATTTTCCCGGGCATTCCGGGAGAGTATTTATACCTCCTCAAAAGATTGTATACATGCACAATGGACATATACCAAGTTTATCAACTCTTTAGTCAACAAAACCCATAATCATAACTTCTCAAAAAAACACTCTAAAAAAAAACACACTCAACTGATCAAATTAATGGGACTCCCATTTTCAATTCTCTCAACCCAATGGCACATGAGGAAATTCCTTCAACATGCATGAAATTGTACATGGTGATAAAAATAATTAAACTCAACCAAAGTATATTTTTTTCTGTCTAGAAATCATATTTCTAACCAAATTGAATTCAGGAGGTCACCCAAGGGATAAGTGGGTGGTTTGCGAAAACAGCTAGGGAATTATATTTCTGTAGTGTGTAAGAATCTCTTTAAATACATGACGTCAATTCATTCATAATTTTTAGAGGCAAAATGAGATTGGTGTTACGTTTCAAAATTTTCTAGCTGTAACTTTCAAATTTTGCGATTCACCTTCATCCTTTTTCTTTTGGTGTTTTGCATGGTGGATTTTTTATGTACTGGATTGTGTAATTCCCTGAAACATGGAATGCATGCTGAGGCACATTAGATGCATTATTCATTGTAGCATTACAAATTTTTTAAGGAAATGACTTGTGATTGCCAGTACCACTGATATAGTGTGCACGTATGTTCGTTTCTCATGATGTCATGCGAGTTTTATGGCTACTGCATAAGTGATACCAAGATCTTTTATCAGCAAATTTTTATCACTACTGATAGTGCGGTTTGCAATTATGTTTTTAGGAAAATGGTAGATAAATTAAGAGTTTTTAAGTAAATAAAAAAAATCGCGACATCAACGCCGTAGCTGCGACGGGTGGTGCAATTTCACAAAATTCTAAGTCCATCAAGGGCCATAACTCCAAGTAAAATATTTGGAACACCACATGCATTGAACAGTGGCTAGACATTAATAAGATACATTTACATGACAAATATAAAGTCATTCCATCACGTATTTCAAAAGTTATTGAGTTTTGAAACTCATTGGTCACTGACAGACCGACCGACATTCTAAGTTCATCAAGGGCTATAACTCCAAGAAAAATATTTGAAACAACACATGCATTGAACAGTGGCTAGACATCAATAAGATACACTTACATGCCAAATATAAAGTCATTCCATCAAGTATTTCAAAAATTATTGAGTTTTGAAACTCGTTGGTCACAGACAGACCGACCGACCGACCGACCGACCGACAGACCAACATTGCCACTTATAGAGCTGCTAGTCGCAGCCAAAAATACAATTAACCCTTTAAACATGTGAAGGGGGGGGGGGGGGGGAGGGGGGTGTGTTTTAACGGCTCAGGGACATGGATATGTCATACTTTCATTAAATAGGATGCCTGCTAAATTAAGGGAGGTGTAGACCAATCAATATTTTCAATGTGCAACACCTTGGGTGCAAATTGAAACTATTGATGGGTCTACCCCCAAATAATGAATATGGACTCTTCTAAGTGCTGCATTTGAACCGACATGGAAGATACAACCAGTGTTCAAAGGGTTAAAGCAAAAAGATAACACAAATACTATGGCTTATAAGGCCTAATCTTGACCAGAATTAGCTAAGGAACAGTTTTAAAATAATTTTCCACAATTTTTTTCAGAAAAGTTCAATTCTGAAGCATGTTCAAGGGTCTGAAATTTGAATTTTTTAATTCAAGCACTTTTAACTTCTTGCATGCTACTGGCAGATATCCCTGCCCAGGACAGAATTTCTTTTGCCACTGAAATAAGAATAATTTGGGCTCACTCATCTAATCAAATTTTCCTCCCATAAATTGAATGGATTTTTTCAACAACAATTTCTTGAGATGAATTTTTCATCAAATCTAGTCGTGGCTGCATTGCAGCAGCCATGACCAGACTTGAAAGCAAATATTTCAAGAATACTCAGCGGGTTAAGAACTTAATCCACCCAGTAGGGAAAGTTTAAAAAAAATCTTTCATAAAAAAGGGTGCAGGAACAAAGCATAATGCAGCAAAATGGATATAAATATGCCAAAACCAAAATGTTTTGCAACTATTTTAGTTACCTTTCTGAAACTTCTTATACATTGGAACAACACTGGATGTAAAAACAGTAGAATTTACTGAAAAAGAGAAACAAGAACATTGTACAGAGGAGCCCAGTTAATTGTATAACTCCTAATTGATTAACCCTGTTAACTGAATACACTTTTCAAATGACAAGACATTTACAGTACATTCAGTGCAGATTTTACCTGTTAATTGCACATAGGTCATAGAGTAAACTCCTCTTAACTGAATAAAAATCTTGTAATATATATCTTAGAATTACTCTGACAACCGAAGGAGACAAATTTTCGGTATGTATTTGATCTCAGTACATCCAGTGTAATTAACTCTTTCGCTGTCAGCCACAACCAGAAACAGACTCCCCAGTGCCATGCATTTTGTGGCAATATTCCTCTATTTAGGGTATACATGTGTAATGTCGAGTATCTTGCCAACCACTTGGAGCAGAGAGTTGAAACCTCCCAGGTAGTTACATATAGCTATGGTCAATGCGTAGCCATTTTGCCGATGTCACATGGATCATGTGACTCTGGTGGCCATCTTGGATTTTACAAACATCTTGTGATTTTTACCAAGTAATGCTGTATAATATATGAGCAATGGGTCAATATCATCTGAAATGTATCTGAAATGTCTTAGTTATTAACTTAAACCAAGGATGGAAAATAAAATGATATATTAGGAAGATTTTTGTTATCATTTATATCATTTGCCACTGCATGCAGACCTCCCCCTTGGTCAACAAATTTAGCTTATATGAACTTGCATTTTGGGACTGAATGGGCAATGTGTGGTTTCTCCTGTACCACATGCACTGCATTGTTGAAACCCCCAGGGAGTTACATATAGCTATGGCCTATGCATAGCTGCTTTGCTGAAGTCACATATATGGGATATATGGCCAATAGGTCATAACCATCTGGAAATCTGCTTTATGAGCAGGTAATTTTCTGGTACCAACAGGAATTATTTTCTGAGGATATTCCCTTGAAATACCAGCTTGAAGAAATCAATTGGGTCCAGACCATCAGTGTTTACCACCACACTAGGGTGACAAACATGCCTGGGAACCAAACAACTTTCAAAAGGATCACATTCAGGATATGTCTCCCACTCCAATGCAGAATCGACATTCAGTGCATTTGCTTGACAACTTTGTAAATCTCCCCCACTTCCAAAGTTAGCCATCCCCCTGACTGCGACAGAAGAGGATCCATCATAATCATCATTATTCTCAACAGTCTTCTTTTTTTTATATTAGGGTTTAACGACACATTAACAGCCAGGGTCATATCATGTCAGTGACAGTTTTATGGATGGAGGAAGCCGGAGTACCTGAAGAGAACCACCGAGCAACGACGAGCAGCTGTCAGTTCTTCAACTCTGAACTCTGCATCGCAGTACAGGCAGGGTTAGATTTGTTGAAGACATGCACACCTTCAACATGCAGTACGCCTTAGTGCACATCGTCATCGTGCCCCCATGTAGGCAATCAGAGTTAAGTGCCTTGTCCAAGGACACAATGCGGGAGTGCAAATCAGTCGCTGAAATGGTCCCCCACCCAACTACTAACCGCACTCGGCATTGCTTAACTTCGGTGATCTGACAAGAACCTCAGTCTTCATTGCTGAGATCATCACTGTCTGAGTCATGAAATATACAGCTAATAGCTTACTCCAGACTCAATTGTTTGCAAGGAGACATTTCCGAAACAACGCATATGGAAAACAAAACACAAGTGTTGCTCCAGAGAAATTATTTTACTCTACCGTGGATGAATGATTTGACCTTGACTGATGATGGCTTAACTGTGACCTCCTTTTGACTCAAAATCACCTGATGCCAATATCAGAATACACACGTATCACATGCAAAAAAAAAGACACTGGAAATAATAGAGTTGCTTTCCTTAAACTGCAGTTCACCATAGACACATACAGAATTTGCAATGATACAAGCATGGCATTTGCCCTGAACTTCACATTTATGTGAGAGTGGCAGCAAAAGAGTTAATCTGTTTGTTTTCCAGGAGTTCTGTCAAACAAGAATTAATAGAACAAGAGGCCCCAGGGGGCCTAAGGGTGCTCACCTGACATGGTAGCCTGAATATAAAACCCAGGGAATTGATTTCAACAAGTTGCATCTGCCCCTCCTTAGAAAAGTTTATACCAAGTATTCAAAGATTCAGACTAGGGGATCTAAAAAAAAAATATTTTTAAAGAATATTCCTCATATTGAACTAAGTTATAATTCGGGCTCCCATAGAAAGCCCAAATATGAATCCAGAGACTTGGCTTGAACAAACTTGAATCTCACCTCCAGTGGGATGCCGTTTTCCAAATATCAAAAGATTCTGACTGATGGATGTGAAGAAGAAGATTTTTGAAGAATATTCCTCATATTGAACTAAGTTATAATTCAGGCTCCCACAGAGAGCCCAAATATAAACCCAGGGACTTGGCTTGAACAAACTTGATTCTCACCCCACTAAGGATGCTGCATGCCAAATATCAAAACATTCCGACTGCTGAATCTGAAGAAGAAGATTTTTAAAGAAAAATTCCTCATATTGAACTAAGTTATAATTCAGACTCCCACAGTGAGCCCAAATATGAACCCAGGGATTTGCATTTAACAAACTTGAATCACCCCATTCCCCCCCCCCCCCCCCCCCTCCTAAGGATGCTGCACACCAAATATCAAAACATTCCGGCCGGTTGCTGGATCTGAAGAAGATTTTTTAAGAAAATTCCTCATTTTGAACTAAGTTACAATTCGAGCTCTCACAGTGAGCCCAAATATGGACCTAAGGACATGGCTTAAACAAACTTGAATCCCACCCCCTAAGGATGCTACATACCAAATATCAAAACATTCCAATTGCTGGATCTGAAGACGATTTTTAAATTTAATTCCTCATTTTGGACTAAGTTATAATTCGGGCTCCCACAGTGAGCCCAAATATGAACCCAGGGACTTGGCTTGAACAAACTTGAATCTCACCCCCCTAAGCATGCTGCATGCCAAATATCAAAAGATTCTTATTGGTAGATCTGAAGAAGAAGATTTTACAGAATATTCCTCATACTGCACTAATTTAAACATTTGGGCTCCCATAGAGAGCCCAAATACGGACCCAGGGAATTGATTTCAATAAACATGTGAAATAATCTTCCAAAGATGTTATATGTGAAATTTGAAAGCTTTTGGAGCAGTGGTTTGGGAGAAAAGTAGTGTTAAATGTTTTTCCCATTACCCACAAGTGTTAAAAAATGCTGACTCAGCACTTTTTCAAAAGTCCCCAAAAAGTACCCCATAATAAAACCAATAGCAATTTTTTTTACCATTTTATTCTGTTGGTCCTAAGGAAGCTTCACACCAAATAAGAATTCTCAGTGCCATTAGTTTTGGAGATATGGGCATTTTAATTTTTTTCTATTTTTAGCTCCTGCGGTTCCTATGGGGCGAGAGGGAAAAAAATTTTCGCATAAATTAAGTACTTATGACACAATAAGACCTCATATCAAACTTGGTTCAAATCTGCCTCTCGGTTTGGAAAATAGAAATTTTGGGTGGGGCGAAAATTCTTGCCCCTCCCATAACAAAGGCAAATATAGCTCCTTGAACTTCTCTTGAACAAATCTGAGTCTATACCTCGAAAGGAAGCTGCACACCAAATATCAACTCTTTGCTACTGCTGGTTCATGAGAAGATTTTTTAAGATTTAAGCACACTTTTTGGGCGTGGCCCTACCGAGGGGCGAGGCAACTTGATTTGAACAAAATCAAATTCCGATGTCATAACAAACTATTATCTCAAATATCAATTAAATTGGTTCAGCGGTTTGGGATGAGAAGACGCAAACACCATGTTCACGGGGACGACGGACAGTGAGTGATCACTATAGCTCTGCGGACTGAAAGTCAGGTGAGCTAACAAATGCTAATTTTAACAGGAGAATATTGGAAAATGACCAAATTTCTGTTAATTATATACTGCTGTTAATTGAATATATTTCATGGGTAAATTGGTTATTCATTTAACAGGGTACCACTGTATTATTTTTTGTCTTTGAGATATTTATTTCAGAGACATGTTTTTTTTTTTGAGAGAGAGATATTAAAAGTAATCATCGACAGTTCTTTATTAACTGGTTGAGGGCTAGATTATTTTTGATGATCGGAATTTGTTATTCAGATTTTGTTTTATTACAAATTACTGGAGAGTGCCCAGGGGCACTCTCCATTAATTTGTAACAAAACAAATTTGTATCAACAAAATATTATTTGCATTTAAATGAATATGAAACATGAGTAAGGAAAATGTTGGCTTTTGCTCTGGTACCCTCATTTTTTTTAAAGCCCTGATAGTGGCTTCTAGCACTCAACCAGTTAACTCTTTATCCAACCTAAATAGCAGCCAACTAACCTGAATAGCAGGCAACATTTGCAAAAACATATCTTAATAAGTAAAAATTTTTCTTCTGAAAAACACAGCTTATGAATCCTCATTGGAATGCGCTCATCAAGCTCAATCCAAATGAGGGTTCATATGATGTGTTTTCAATATTTTATTTATTTAACAACTGTCAGCTCCCCAACATTCTAACTCTGTTCAAGATCTGCACAAGCAGGGTTACAGCGGTTGAAGACAGTGCACCATCGACATGCAGTACATCTTTGTACATGGCATATCATCGTGCCCCCATGCAGGCAATCAGGATAAAGTGCCTTGCCCAAGGACACAATGCATGTCGTCCCGGACGGGGATCAAACTTGGACCTCCAGCATAGAAGTTCGACAGTCTACCACTGAGCCACTGAATGTGAAAAATATGAAAATATAAAATCTGAATGATGATTTTAGTGGATGGTGCTGGCTAGTTGTGGTCATTTTATTTGATCAAGAGTTAATCCTTTACCAAATATGATGGACATACACATAATGTCATTCAAACTTTATTATTTTTCTCATATTTTTGCATTAATATCTTTTACTCCTTCATTAGAATTTCAAGATTATCCCAACAAGGGGTCAAAGTTTTTGAGCAAAAAAAAAACAGCAAATTTTTAGCTATTCAAAAATTCTCGTATAAGTATTGCGTTCTATCCATGCTAGGTAAAAGAGATAATGGTTACATGCAGAGAGGTACAACTGTGATGAAGTGTTACAATTTAAAATGCTGGTGTTTACTTGAACAGGGTTTGTTTTACCATCAAAGCAAGCATCACAGTTCATACAGTGAATGATTAAATAGATTTGTTTCAGTGATATATCAAATATAAGGGCACCCACTTAATTGGATACCTCTTCACTGAATAACGCTGATAACTGAATACACAAAACCATTTACAATACCTTCTGTATAAATATGACCTATAGAACATAAAACTCAGCGACACCAACTTAACTGGATATCTCTTCTGTACAAATTTGACTGGTTAATTGCATATAGGTTACAGAGTAAGCTCTTATTAATTGATAAAACATCTTGTAATATATCAAGAATTACCCTGACAATCATCAAATTTCCCTTATTAAAAGATCTACTTGACATGAGAGCATACAATACAGGCATTTAATCTATATTTTGTTTCACAGAGCTCCAGAACTTACTTTTTGAGTCTGCACTTATCGGAGTCAAAGTCGGCATCAGTGCAGTGTCTAGTAACATGTTATATTACACACTGTGGGCCTAATACCCTATTATATTCCAATACGACTAAAATCCTTACCCTATGATTGGACAAGAACTTTTTCTACATTTACAACTCCAGTAGCATAATATTATGTTACCATTTGACATCACCGCACAAAATATTTGAAATGAGGTTGGCCATTTCGCAATTATTTCATCAATGGATTGATTTTCAAACTGCTTAATTTTTGTACATTTTTCTCATGTGCAGCAGACAATGGGTATGTTTCAGTGAACTATTCCATGTAAAACTAAACTGTGGTTTAGAAATCCCATTGGAACGATATGTTTAATGCAAATACTATTCCGCGTAAACCCCTGCTTGATGTCGCCAGAAAATGCGAAGCATGAATGCATCATTATGTGTACGCTCCATTTAAATCCCCCTCTCGTCACACCTGGTGAACACATTGTATTCACGGGTCCACAACTCCCTTTGCGAGACTAATTAAAGACGACGGGAAAATCCAGACATCAAAGGCAGTTCATTTCTCGATAAAACCGAATTACTGATATCCAGTTGCATATGAAACACATTCTGTGTTTATGCAATTAATACATCGATTCGTTTTCAAACATGACAAAAACGAAGATAGACTAATTCATTATTTGTTCCCCAAGAGGAATCAACTATTTATTTAAACAAAAATACAGCATAAATGATGGACAACAAGTTTGTTGTGAATGCGAATTAATTTCAAGCACATTGATAACAAGAACGCCCTCATCTTAGAATTACGTGTACATTGCATACAAAACCGCACTTGCTAATTACCCCCGCTGTTTGTGTAGAAACGACCAGGTATGAAAAGCTGTTTTAGAGCGGTTATGTGAGAAGGATTACATAACCAATTAATGTTTGGCGAGAAAAATCTTTCAGAGACTGTCCCTGATTAGCAATTATATATTGTTCAGTCAGAAAATTTCTAAACCCAACATTTAATAAAATATTCAGATACAAATGCAATATCTTTCATTTCCAGAACTCTGTACTGCAGTTTAATATTGGAAATGAAAAAATCTGTTCGTTAATTCGTGAGATTTTCGATTTGTTTTCATATTAAAATAAAATTTTCGCTGATATATGATTTGGATTACCCCCCCCCCCCCCACCCCCACCCCCACCTCTCTGTATAATTGAAGGTCTGATTGTCTCCGCCGAAATGATCTTGTCTTCATTCATTCTTATAATGCTTCATCTGTATTTTTTAAGGGAAATTATGGAATAGAACGAGTATTTCAGTGAATAAAATGTGTTCTTGGTGTATGGTGTTTTTGAAACAACAATGTGACAGTCTTGGCGATACATCCTGGCATTTCGCTGCGGCAATAGCTTTTCTGATACAGGATTATGGATTCTATACTGTGTCGAGTGCCCAAACATTTCAAAGTTAAAACCTGATGATTTAATATTTATTGTAGCATGAGCATTTTACCGAAGGAGTTCAGATGAACTAAAATGAGAATGTATTATTCATTAAAAAAATTAATCTTCCAATATGCGGGAAAAAAACATGAAAACCGCTAGCAAGCTTTCTGCTTTTACCCAACGTCAACAGCCAAATTCGGCCAACACTATACACAAAAATCTCCATTCAAATTTTATTATGTTTTAAATTTTTGTTAAAAAACATAGCTTATGACCTCTCATTGGAACAATCTCAATGATTTCCTCGCCAAAAAGATAAATGTCACCAGCAATGGAAAAACGAAAGTTTAACCAGGGAAAGCTATTTTTTAAACAAGATAAAAAAAACACGAGTTGCGTGAGTACAACCAAATCACGTCTCCCAACCACAAAAAAATTGTTAACTTTCCTCCCCCCCCCCCCCCCCAGTTAAATTATTCTCGTGTGTTTAAACAAACACATGTTCAATGGATCACTACCTCGCTCAAGAGGTGTGCTGTCTGAAATATTTGGGGTGGCAGGGGAGGGGGGGGGGGGGGGGGGGTTCATTGCATTTCCACAGAATGTCTTAGGCAATAATGTACACTGTGATAATATTTGATAGTGCTTCTTTCCCCATGGCAACAGGAAGTGAAGCAGTGCTTATTTACTATGGTAAGAAAGTTCCACTTTACTGGTGAAATAGGACCCAGTCACCAGTGCCTGGGATGGATGTCCACTAGAATGGGCACCAAAGGGGTAAACGATCGGCTAAACTTGACTTTAGACCTTTGTTGTGGTCACAATTTATTTATTTATTGGTGTTTAATGTCACTTTTCTGCAACTATGGCCAATTGTGGTGGGCACAATTACCCATAGCTGATGAAAAGTGACCTTAAACACCAATAAATAAATAAACAGCTAATGCTTCTTGCAAAGTGTCTAGTTTGTTCACACAATTTATTTTGTGTGTGTGGATAAGTGCAGGGTGGATTACAACCAAATCACACACAGAGTAAATTATCCACGCAACTTCAACTAACAGGCGCCAATAAACAGCAGACAAGCAAGCAAATTGTCTCTTGATGGATGTGTAGATAAATCTGGTGGCCCTTCAAAAAATCAGTTTGTGTAAAAAAATATGAGTTCTGTAAAACATTCACTTGACAAGTGATTTGGTAGTAGTCCACCTGTCACGTACTGTGTATTTTTACCCATTTGTAGTTGAGTGCTAACTCCATGGAATATTAGCAGAGATTTTCTATTCAAAAGTGCAAACAAAACCCGATCGATATTATAGTGCTTTGAAAGAGTGCTTGTGTATATATTTTTTTTAAAAGATAATATATTCTGTCATTCATGTGTGCAAATGTTTATAGATACTTGTAAAGCATTAAAGTCAGATATCATTAATCACAAAACCCGATAAATATTATAGTGCTTTGAAAGAGTGCTTGACAAAATATAATATATTCTGTTATTCGTGTGTGCAAATGTTTGCAGATACTTGCAAAGCATTAAAGTCAGATATCAGTAATAAAAAAAATTGCTCAATAAAGTATTGTTTGTTAAAATCATTTGTCCCATATAATCAGTCAACACAGCTGACTGTCAATAAGATCATCATTGACAACTGCACTTGTTATTGTTGAAGTAATTACCATGGATACTAAAAAGTTCCCCTCAAAGCCAATTAGCTTATCCTATTTTTAGACACCCTATTATGCAATCAACTAGTAGAGAGGAGAGAATATTTTAAATGGGCTGTACACGTAATGTTGTTAGGAGGGGGATATCCAAAGTGTGGGAAACATATCCCTGCTTTCATTTTTAATCTTAGAAAATCATCATTATAAACTTTCCAGTGATGGTGTCAGAAATTGCGTTACTGCTGTCATGGAAATAAAATGGCCAAAAAGGATCTTCTGAAAGTTGTAGCAATGTTTCTGAAAGAAAATCACCCTTTCAGTTGAGAATCGAATATTTTTTGAAAAGCCGTTTTTATAGGCTAAATAAAAGTTATTAACTTTTTTATAGTTTCTCTCTCTTTAGTTATAGCATTTTTCATGAACCTTCCACTGTTTATTTCTTTTTCGACACTCAAAATCCGAATATATTTTTACTGTTGTTATGCGAGGTGTCGAACTTTTATATGTGTTTCACTGTACATGTTAAGAATAGAATGAAAGATCAGATAATCCTGCTCTCCAGGAGGTTTAGTTGGTTTAATCCAGAATGACAAACCAGAATATAAACTGCTCAATGAAACAACCTAGTTTTTATTCCGTGTGTCTGCGCATTCTCACAATAAACCAAGTAAACCGGAATAGCTCACTGAAACATAGCCTTTGTTCTGAATAAGTGTAATTTAAATTACAAATCAGTTTATGACTTACGATCAGGGTTCCTGCAGCTAATTTGTAAGTAAATTCCAGGCTTTTCAAGGGCATTTCCATGCCATATTTAAGGTTTTTCAAGGCTTCATAGAAGTAAAATATTCAAGGTTTTTCAAGGGTACTGACTAAAAATCGAGAGTACAGTACCACTGAAAATAAGTTGTAGGATAAGCATAGAAAAATTTGGATGGTTTTTAAATTTTGAAAGATTGTTTTCAAGGTTTTTCCAGGACACTTTTGGAGTTTTGGGAAAATTCAATGATTTTCCAGGCCTTGAAAATTGAATTTCAAATTCAAGGCTTTTCAGGGTTTTCCAAGGCCCGCAGGAACCCTGAAGATGGTGCGACCTCGATATTTATCTGACTTATTGGTTATTTGTCTTCTGACGTTGTGGGATACAAGAGAGGTTTATTTACTAAACTTGTTGTCGTTAAAGTTTCCTTGTTCATTTCATGAGGTGGGTTTTGGCCTATGGATAGGGTTTTATTGGAACATAAATGTCATTGTGATGAATTGATGGTTACATGGTCGGAAGTTTGTGGCTCGAAGCATATGTGCAGCCTTGCTGCTCTCCTCATCAAGGCTGAACATACACTCCAACCCCAAAACTCAGGCCATGTCACTGTCAATTCATCACAGTAACTTATAATGCAATCTGGGCAATTTTAAGGAATTAATGGACAGCCAGCACCAGATCTGTGTCAGTTTTTCACTAATTCACTAAAATTGCCCAGATTTCTTCTTAGGTCACAAATGTTTACATTACTTTCTAAGAGAGGGTCGCAGAACCCTGCTAACATTTCAGCCACTCCACATTCAAAGTGACTCCATGTCCCTTGATGATATGGTAACTAGAGTCGACTCTCAAAACAATTTTTTTTTTTTTTTTTTTTTTATTCAGATAAAGATTTATATGCAGGACTCAGATAATGATTAAAATGCATAACATAATGAACATCTCAACACAAAACAAAACAACAAATACAAACAAGAGGCCCCATGGGGTGTTCACTTGCCAAAGTGGTTCAAAGAAGTATTTAGAGGTCACATTCAGTTAGACATGGTTCATCAACACTACAAAGGAATGAAGTCATGAAATTTTATGGAAAAACACTAAGGAATGGATTTGAACAAACCTGAGCCTAACATACTCCCCCCCCCCCCTGCCATCCCCACCCCTGCCCATAGAGCACCCAAATATTAAGCCATGGACTCAAATTGAACAAACTTAAATCTGATCCCCCTTGAAATGTTATAAATATATTATTATACCAAATATGAAAGAATTCTGACTGGTGGATCTGAAGAAGAAGGTTTTTAAAGAAATGTCCACAAATTGCACTAAGTTAAACTTTGGGCCCCAATAGAGCACCTAAATATTAAGCCAGGGACTCAAATTGAACAAACTTGAATCTGACCCACCTAGAGATGGTGTATACCAAATATGAAAGGATTATGGCTGGTGGATCGGAAGATTTCTTAAACAAGTTGTTCAACGAAGTATTTTGGATCACATTCATTCAGCTAATCATGGCTCATCAACACTTCAGAGGAATGAAGTCATGAAATTATTATAGGGGTCCTTTTTTTATTACATTAATTCAATCTAATTCCTTGTAGCAATTTTTTTTCCTCTGCTTAATTGAGGAGTGGGGTTGGTGGTCATAGAGTTTTGTTTTGTTTTGTTTTTTTTTGGGGGGGGGGGGGGGGGGAGGGGGTGCATAAAATCACTCTAAATCTTTCAAAATATATTTTGCAGCCAGTTTGTTGCATCTAACTGCCCTTCACAACCCCTTCCTTGATAAGGAAGGGAGGGGAGGACATAGGGTAAAAAGATTTTCACATAAAAGCAATCTAATTAATCTAGGAACTCTATTTTCAAGACCCGGACCCAAAATTTTCAGACTAAAAATTTGTTTTTCGTCTCAAAATTGAACAAAATGCATAAAAAACTTAAATTTTTTTTCTAAATTTTGGTCCAAAAGTTCCAAGTCTGAACTGGACCCAAAATTTTCAGGCTAAAAATTTTTTTTTTTCCATATCAAAATTGAACAAAACACATAAAAAATCAAATACAAAAATTTCGGAATTTTGGTCAAAAAATTTAAGGCTAAAATTTTTCTCTTTTTTTTTTATCTCAAAAATGAACAAAACATTAAAAAAAAATTCCAAATTTAGGTCCAAAATTTCAGTCAGAACCGGACCCAAAATTTTCAGGCTAAATTTTTTTTTTCGTCTTAAAATTGAACAAAACACATAAAAAATCGGAATTTTTTTTTTTTTGCATTTTGATCTAAAATTTCTAAATCCAAACCAGACCAAAAATGTTCAACCCAGGGACCTGATTTTAACAAACTTGAATCTGACACCCCTAGAGATGATGTAAACCAAATGTTAAAGGATTCTGACTGGTGGATCTGAAGAAGAAGATTTTTAAAGACATTTCCTCTTATTGCACAAAGTTAAAATTAGGGCTCCTATAGAGAGCCCAAATAGTAAGTGAGGAACTCGATTTGAACAAACTTGAATATAGCCCACCTAGAGGTGATGTATACAAAATATGAGAGGATTCTGACGGGTGGATCTGAAGAAGATTTTTAAAGAAATTCCCTCATATTGCACCAAGTAAAAATTCTGGATACCATAGGGAACCCAAACATTAACCGAGGAACTCAATTTGAACAAACTTGAATCTGCCCCCCCCCCCCACCCCCCACCCCCCCCCCCCCCACCCCCCAAGAGATGATATGTACACCAAATATGAGAGGATTCTGACTGGTGAATCTGAAGAAGATCCACGTCCACATATTGCACACAGTTAAAATTTGGGCTCCAATAGGGAGCCCTAATATTAACCAAGAAACTCGAATTGAACAAACTTGAATATGGCCCCCCTAGAGGTGATGTATACTAAATATGAGATAATTCTGACTGGTGGATCTAAAGAAGATTTTTAAAGAAATTCACTCATATTTTCGATTTGAACAAACTTGAATCTGCCCCCCTAGAGATGCTGTCATCTAAATATAGAAAAGATTCTTACCACTGGATCTGAAGAAGATTTTGGGGTATTTTATGGGTGCTATCAGGGTTCTGCCCCTTGTGGTGCCCCCCATGGACATGACAACTTTACTTGAACAAACTTGAATTGACATATGATAGGGAACATGCACACCAGATTTGGTTCAATTTGGTCAAGTAGTTTGTGAGAAGTCGATAATGTAAAGTTTACACCGGACGGACGACAACAGACAGAAAGTGATTAGTAAAGCTCCACTTGAGCTTCGCTCAGGTGAGCTAAAAATAGAGTCTCATAACTTGATATCATGATGACTTTGTTCTGAGTCCAATCATCTGATAAGAAATCTGGAAATCTGTTGATCAAGTTTTGATAACACAATATGTATCAATAATAGGTATATAATAATAGCATACAACAAAACTTTCATTTTTTCTTCTTCAACAAAATTTATGGAAGTAGTTTTCCTTTGGTAAATGTTGATGAGAAAGTTGAGTTGAATTGAAAAGAAATGGCCTTTCCAAAGTCAAAAAGCAAATTACCTTGTGGTATCAGTGTACCAAACACCAAGTCTGAATTTATGTTGCTGTAGTCATCACAAAACTTCGCTACATTAACTTTCAAATCTGGTATCAGGCAAGAAATTATCTGTACAGCAGAGTCCGGTTTCTGAAGTAAAATATTAAAAAAATCATTATTTCTGATGCAGTGTTGCTGAAAATGTTGAAAATATTAACCTGAACTGTACATTAAATACATGTTAATAAAACAACCCATCCAAAAGGGATATGCTTCCAGTATGAGCCATTCATCACATACACAACAAGTTTTTTGACCATGTAATTACACATTGGTCAAGGATGAAACTAAAATGATAATTTTTCCTGAATTTTTCCAGTATTTCAATTGCCCCAAAAAATCAAATGTATCATTGACACTGATGACAAGATGGTGTAAAGATCTGCCATTCTGAACAAACAAATGAACAAACATGCAGACCTGACTTCCCTCTGCAAACACATTTGACATGAGAAAAATAAAAATTATTCAATTTTCTCTGTTTTTCTTTAAAAATAACAATGAGATGGCTGTGGCAAAGCCAATATCGTTGCCATGGCAACCATATTGACTATGAAATCTGGACATTTATCAAAAGGAACATTCCACTACCCATCCTTAATATAGTAGTCACCACAGACTGGTCATAATCCATGCGTGGACAATGATGTCTACAGATACGTTTACCAGGTAATAAACATCATTCTCAGCAAAATTTTAATTAATGAAGCACCAGGTTGTATGTGGTGCTTCATTAATTATGTTTTTGTTGAATATTCCTACAATTAGTGTTTGGAATCTCATATTATTGCATCCTTGGAAATATTGCCGACCCTGTGGAAAGTTACCAGTCCACGGTAGCCGTACTGCCATCACCGTCAGATGAGACTGATTAGTAAAGGCATTCTTGAGTTAATTTACAGAAACCGGAATCAAGATGGTTACTGTGGTAGCCCTACTGAATATCAAATCTGGAAAATTGTTGTTGGATGTTTCTTTTACTCAACACAGCAACAAGAAATGAGATAGATGGTATGAATGATCAAAACACCTCAGCTGAGCTGTTTAAGATGTACAACCTCTGGTGGTTTGGCACCCAACTCATATTGAAACTGTATTCGCAGTCGGTTGCTTAAATGTGTATTGGGCAAATTATCAAAGAAGAGTACTTAACATCATGTTTGGGTAGAAATAGGTTATTTAACCCTTTACCTAACGTAACGGCCAAAACCGGCCAGCGCTATTCTTAAAGATCGCCAATTAATTTTCATTATTTTTTTCATTTTTTGTCTCAAAAACATAGGTTATGACCCCCTCGTTGGCACGAGCTCGTCGAGCTCGTTCCAACAAGGGTTCATAACCTATGTTTTTGAGACAAAAAATGAAAAAAAATAGTTATTCAAGAATTATTTTTGCAAGTGTCGTCTGTTTTTCAGGTTAGGTGAAGGGTTAAGGCATCTGCAATGTTCAGGTAATTATAAGTGGTGCAGCTATATTTTCACCGTAGGAAATGTAATTATTACACACCCGTAACTGTATTTGTCACGATCACTTAGATTTTAGGGGCATGCGGCAATTTTAACCAGAAAGCTCTAGTGCGATCCGATAAAAAGTGCCCTTCGCGTGTACAAGTTCTCTCATTAGACTGGTTCTTATAGTTTGCAGTGTTCATTGGAACATAACCAATGAGAACCATTGGCTATATTTATCTGTCGAAATTACTGATTCTCATTACAAAATGTTTGATGCACAACTATGCTAATGAACAGCTGCGCCACGAGCGCATGATACGCCCATTATTAATTACAAGAGGGAACCACACAATATGAGTATACATGTGTACTTGTCAGGTTACATATACTTGCCACCAAAAAATCATGAAAATTGCTCAAAGTCCAACATGTGGAAAATTGCCTATATTTTGATGAATAAAGTCCCATAACTCTGGAATGACAAATCGGACAGCGACACAAATCGAAGGGGAGATTCCTTCTATCAACATATACTTGCAACCAAAAAATCATGAAAATTGCTCTAAGCATTTTCAAGTTATTGTTTGACATGTGAAAAAAAAAATAAAGTCCCATAACTCTGGAATGACTAATCGAGTGGCGACACCAACTGAAAGGGAGCTTCCTTCCATCAACATAAACCACCTACCAAAAAATCGTGAAAATCTCTCGAAGCATTCTCGAGTTATCGTACGACATGTAAAAAATCAACAATTTTCTAAGTAATAAAGTCCCATAACTCTGGAATGACTAATCAAACAGCGACACTAAACGAAAGGGAGCTTCCCTCCATCGATATACACCACCTACCCAAAAATCATGAAAATCTCTCAAAGCGTTCTCGAGTTATCGTACGACGTGTAAAAAATCAACAATTTTCTAAGTAATAAAGTCCCATAACTCTGGAATGACTAATCGAACGGCGACATTAAACGAAAGGGAGCTTCCCTCCATCGATATACACCACCTACCCAAAAATCTCTCAAAGCGTTCTCGAGTTATCGTACTACGTGTAAAAAATCAACAATTTTCTAAGTAATAAAGTCCCATAACTCTGGAATGACTAATCGAACGGCGACACTAAATGAAAGGGAGCTTCCCTCCATCGATATACACCACCTACCCAAAAATCACGAAAATCTCTCAAAGCGTTCTTGAGTTATCGTACGACATATGACCGGACGGACAGACGGACGGACAGCCAACAGCGGTATACCATAATACGACCCGTTTTTTCAAAACGGGCGTATAAAAATTATTGATAGTCATGAAAGACACATGATCTCTGCCAAGAAATTGAACAGTGAAACTCAACCTGTGCTATCGTTATTGAAAACCGAGGAAAATTTAATTAATTTTAGGGGGAAAAAGTCCAATTGGGTTTGATATTGCAGCCAGCCACTGGTACCTTTCCTATAAAATTTACAATGTTTCCCTCACCGCTGCGTGCTGCTCGATATGAGGTCTACTGTGTAATCCTATTTGATTTACACATCGGCAATGAAGCAGCACGTTTGATAACGCAAACGTACTTTGAAGAGCATGTTAAGTTGAAGTAGTTCTCAGGAAGCAAGAAAAACAAACGACGAGACGCCGAGAGCACCTGCAGATGTTTGACAGCTAGTACATACAGTTAAGTACTAATTAACTATCAGTGTCACCAATTCCACCCTTAATAATACTAGATGGCCACCACCCCCACCCCCCAGCCCCCTCACCCCACACTAGCTGAATAAAGAAAATAAATTCTGAAGAATGAAAAACCTGGTTTTATAAGAAAAACTCAGTAGTTTACATTTGTGGAACCAATGTTTTTTTTAGTGCTAGATGGATTTGAGGCAACAGGTTTATTTTATTTTGTGGGAAGAGGGGGCTTTTTAGGGACATGTAGTATTGCTAAAATATGACTTTCTGGAGTTTGTAATGGGGAAATTAAACAAGAGCTATTGCTGAAGGCAATTCATACCCCCACTGGAGTGCTGAACTGATGAAGCATAAATGAATTGAAACAAGTAATAAAAAAAAATCATAATCTGACAACACCAAAAATCATTCTAGTCTTGGGAAATGTTACAATTTAATTACATACCAAGTTCCATAATAATTTACTTAAGTTATGAAAGTTATGAATATTCTCGGACGGAGTCACACACGGATGCATGGAAGAATGCAGAGACGCACAGACACACGGACGCACAGGCGGACAGAAGATGCATAATCCAATATAACCACCCCAACCCCATTTTTTTCGAAAGTGGGGGTATAAAAATGTTACTAGCTACCCACTACTAAAAATTCTGAAAAGTCTTGAGTAGGGTGGGAATGAGACCATGAAGAGGGGAGGGGTGGTAAATACATGTGGTCTGATGAATGCAATATATTGTCAATTTTATGAGATGACTTCCACGAAATTTAAAAATAATTATTAGAGTATTTAAAACATAGACAATATGACAATATTTTCCAGACACAGATTGATGTGTATTTTTAAATGACTAATTAAGGATTTTTGCTAGTATTTCTGTTTTATACAAGGATATTATTTTGCTTTAATTCTCAGCAACAAAACTTAAATCGAATGTCACCTATATGACTTGGCTACATGGGTGTATGAGATGGGGTGGGGGTTGCAGTACACTCATCCCCCTTCACCAATAAGCAGCTAATTTTGCAGTTTTCATTGAAAGGGACTGATATGTTCAGAACAGATTGTTCAGAGGGAGGGTGTATTTTTATAATTTTGGCAAATATCAGAGCAGTGGCCAGAGCATTTTCAAAGGCAAATTCGAGGCAAGGGCCTGCATTTTGATTTTGAAACAATAGTTCAGAGCAGTTTGACGGTTCAGCCCCCATCCCGAAGAAAATGTCCTCCAAAAGCCTATCATTAGCCACATTCTATCAGTCATCTTTAAAACTACTTACTAAATGCAAATTCAGAATACCAAATTCCAAATTTAAGATTGACAAGATATTGGAGCAGACACATAAAAAATTATTTTGTTTTGAACCAGATACCAAGATAAAAATATTGACAGAACCGTTCAGATAACAAACTGGTGAAGTATAGTACTAGTACAAAATAATGTAAACATTAATCAATCTTTGAAAATATTATCAACCAAAACTAGATGAAGTGATTGTGCCTGCACAATACACAGGATTTTCCTCCTATTTTCAGTTCCTGGGCTTTTTCGTCTCAAAATTGAGAAGAACGCAGAAAAATGGATTTTTGATGACCCTATTAACACATTGACGGTAGACGATATAATGACAGGATTTTTTTTACAGAAACCCTGTTTGATGTAAATCACTGGGGTATTCTCGTTTTTCTTGCAGCTATTGTTCAGGAGAGAAGTGTGATAACTACCACGATATTTGGAAGGTTGTTGACGGGTTACGACAGAGAAATTTGTGGAAAATTGACCAAACGCCTAAAAAACAAAACAAAAAATTTCCGGATTTTGGTCAAAAATTTCTAAGTCCGAACCAGACCGAAAATTTTCAGTCAAAAAAAAAAAAATTGGTCTCAAAATTGAACAAAAAGCATAAAAAACAAAGAACAAATTTTCGTTTTTTTGGCCGCCATTTTGGATTAACAAAAAATCGAACCGCAAATTTTTTCGATTTTATTTATAAAGAGGTATTACTGCCTTCAATTTGGATCCCTTTTAGAGGTCTCATTTTATTTAAATCTCGATATTTCAATCCAAAATGACCGATTTTCGAGATAACTTTCTGTTTTGTGAAAAATTTTGGTAGAAAACATAAAAAATGGAAAAAAATACCGAGATATTTCTCCCTTTGTATATCTGTAGTAAATGTGGACAACCTAAAGCTTTTATTTGTAAGTGCAACCCATTTCAAACAAAGGTTATCAAAACTTGAGGTAAAATAAAAAGAAGGCTAAATTTCAAGTCAGAAACTTTATAATGTTGAAAAATAAAGTGCTAACTTACCAAGACTGCAGAGTTCACTCAGAATGGAACCTCAAACTGCCTCAATTACTCTAAATGATTGAATGCCCCGGAAGGTTAATTATTGCACAAAATGTCTTTTCTCGTCCAGTGTGTACTTTTATTACAGTGCAGAACAGAAATGACCAATGTCCACATGTGATAGCCTAGTGGCAGTAGTGCATGTATAGTTAAGCAGAGTTCAAACTTCTATTTTAGTTTCAGTTTAAAAAGCACGAAATTTAAACAGTTCGCACCATATTTAAATTAAAATCCTTGTACATTTTCCATCCTCCAGATATAATGATGCCTGTGCACACACACTTTTTGAAAACACATTTCAGACCTCATAATTTGTGACGTCTGATATGTTGAACACAATCTTTTGAGTTTTGAGTTTTCGAACCAACATTTTTTTGCGAATAAAATGAATCAACAGTGATTCTACAGTAGGCAAGGTCAAAGATTTAAGACTGGTTTTCTGACAAAATTGCCCATTTCTCTCTAAAATTCTTTCAACCGTTCAAATTGTTGACTATTTAATTAAATTAGCGATTAATTACAGTGAATTTATTTTCAGGGTTGGGTGTGTAATAAATATAGAACCACACTTATGTTTGAATAGGCTAACGATTACTGGACGAGAGCGAGTGGTGTAGGGATACCGCGAGAGCCCGTAGGCTCGAGTGGTTATCCCAGTGCCACACGCTCGAGTCCAGTAATCGTTAACCCATTCAAACATAAGTGTGGTTCTGTATATGTTCCACTGTATCATCATTAGTCCATGCTGAAAGAGCAGATTCTAAGCCATGTATCGATGTATAGGGATGAAAGTTCTCATTTGTTATACTGAGTCTTTCATCAACAAGCAAATGACTTTCTTCCAACATTAATGTTGTAGTTTAATTTCTTCTGACAGGTGTAACAGTCTTATTAAAGGCGAGTCTTTCTTTGCCTGCCATGTCCAGTTTCTCCCACAAGGATTATGAGTGTGAGCGGGCTAGGTTTCAAGTCTTGACAAAAGTGAGTCTTCTCCTTGCCAGCCAAGAAAGTACAGTAGTTGGACAGGATACATTAGCTAATGGTGCAGGGATAGGTACCAGTAGTAAAGGTTCTCTAGGAGGAGCGAGCCATTTCTGTGTGAACCACATGAGAATAATGTTTTCAGACCTAATATTTAAATTGCGTTCCTTGAATGAACAGTCATTTGCAAAAATTTGGAAGGTGGAAAATATGGGAAGACTGTTCTAATGTGACTTCTAATCTGTCACACTTTTGAAAGTGTGAATTAGTATCTGTCCAGGTTCACGACTGAAAATTCCTTAGTAGTTTAGTTTAGAGCATCCCAAAGCTACCATTGTAAACTCGAGTTCGTAGAAATATAAAACAGATGGCTTTGTAGAGTTCTGGAATAATCTGTGGCTGATGAGAGTGCTTCCAATCTAATACACAAGCTTTGTTTTTCAAGTGGCAATTATAGGCCCAATGAACCAGTGCAGGATGAGGATATCTACTGATCAATTCTGGCAGGGTCCTGCCACAGATTCATCCTTCAGACCTGGGTCCTGTTAAATGTTCTTGAGTTGACTGACAGAAATTAAAATCATCAAGTGCCCATGCAGCCATTGGAATATTGAATTTCCACAATCAATTATAGGAAGGAACCTTCCACTACCCGCCCTCAACATATTATCAAGAGATGAGAATGAAAAGTGAAGGTGTTTTTGAGTTAACTGACAGAAACGAAAATCAACTAGAAAGTGTTTTAGCACACTAAAACATATGTCTCCCCTTCCTTTTGAGGTGAGAGGTCAAGGTCACATGCAGTTCATCAAGGTAGCGGACATGCGGTTTCATGGTGACACATCCACATGTCAAAAAAAAAATATTCTGGTCTGGACAATTACTCCCTATTTAAAGTACATAAATTTGACCTTGAGGTCAAGGTCACATGAAGGTCATGATAACATGTGGTCTCATTGTGATACATCCACATGCCAATCATCTAAGTCCTAGGTCAAAAAACAAAACAGTTCTGATCTGGACAATTATTCCCTTTTTGAAGTACATAAATTTGACCTTGAGATCAGAGGTCACGGGCACATGCAGTTCATCAAGGTAGCGGACATGCGGTTTCATGGTGACACATCCACATGTCCCCCCCAAAAAAATCTGGTCTGGACAATTACTCCCTATTTAAAGTACATAAATTTGACCTTGAGGTCAAGGTCACATGAAGGTCACGACATGCGGTCTCATGGTGACACATCTACATGTCAAATAACCAAGTCCTAGGTCAAAAAACAAAAAAGTTCTGGTCTGGATAATTATTCCCTATTTGAAGTACATAAATTTGACCTTGAGGTCAAGGTCACATGAAGGTCATGACATGCGGTCTCATGGTGACACATCCACATGTCAAATAACCAAGTCCTAGGTCAAAAAACAAAAAATTCTGGTCTGGACAATTACTCCCTATTTGAAGTACATAAATTTGACCTTGAGGTCAAGGTCACATTAAGGTCACAACATGCGGTCTCATGGTGACACATCCACATGTCAACTAACCAAGTCCTAGGTCAAAAAACAAAAAAAATTCTGGTCTGGACAATTACTCCCTATTTGAAGTACATAAATTTGACCTTGAGGTCAAGGTCACACGAAGGTCATGACATGCGGTCTCATGGTGACACATCCACATGTCTGGACAATTATTCCCTTTTTGAAGTACATAAATTTGACCTTGAGATCAGAGGTCACGGGCACATACAGTTCATCAAGGTAGCGGGCATGCGGTTTCATGGTGACACATCCACATGTCCCCCAAAAAAAAATCTGGTCTGGACAATTACTCCCTATGTGAAGTACATAAATTTGACCTTGAGGTCAAGGTCACATAAAGTTCACGACATGCGGTCTCATGGTGACACATCCACATGTCAAATAACCAAGTCCTAGGTCAAAAAACAAAAAAAATTCTGGTCTGGACAATTACTCCCTATTTGAAGTACATAAATTTGACCTTGAGGTCAAGGTCACACGAAGGTCACGACATGCGGTCTCATGGTGACACATCCACATGTCAAATAAACCAAGTCCTAGGTCAAAAAACAAAAAAATTCTGGTCTGGACAATTACTCCCTATTTGAAGTACATAAATTTGACCTTGAGGTCAAGGTCACATGAAGGTCACAATGGTATGCAACACACCGGCTTACGGTGATACATCCACATGCCAAATATCTAAGGCCTGGATCAAAAGACAAACAAGTTTGGTCGGGACAAAGTTTCCTTGAAAAAAGCACAAATCTGACCTTCAGATCAAAGGTCAAGGTCACATGAAGGTCACAATGGTACGCTACACACCAGCTCATGGTGATACATCCACATGCCAAAGATCTAAAGCCTGACTCGAAATACAAAAAAGTTCTGGTCCAGACAGTTTACCTTAAAAAAAGCGCATAAATCTGACCTTCAGGTCAAAGGTCAAGGTCACATGAAGGTCACTATGGTACACTGCACACCGGTTCATGGTGATACATCCACATGCCAAGTATCTAAGGTGTAGGTCAACAGACAAAAAAGTTATGGCCCGGACAAAGTTTGTATGAGAAGAAGAAGAAGAAGAAGAAGAAGAAGAAGAATATGCACTAAAACAATATGTCTCCCTTCTGGGAAGGGGAGACATAATAAGCACCTCCCCCCCCCCCCCCCCCCCACACCATCACAAAGGATGCTGCACACCAAATATGGAATGTTTTTTAAAGGTGGAATAAGTTTTTTAAAGATTATTGATCAAATTGCACTAAGTAAAAATTTGGAATCCCATAGGGAGCCCAAATATGATTCCAGGAGTATGCTTTGAACAAATCTGACTCCAATAAGAGTGTTGTATACCAAATATCAAAATATTCTGGCTAGTGGTTCTGGAGAAGAATATTTTTAAAGAATATTCATCATATTGCAGTAACCCATATACTTGCTTGGAACACATTTGAATCTGACAACCCGAAGGATGCTTAACACCAATTATCAATAATTTTGAGGGATGGTTTTACCAAATAATGAATGATTATGACAAGTAGATGTAAAAACGATGTTTAAAGGATATTTCTCATTTTGAATTAAGTTAAGATTTTGGTGCCCATGGGGAGTCCCAAATAATAAGTCCCCCATAAGGATGCTGTACAACAATTATCAGAAGATTTCAACTAGTTGGCCTGAAGGAGAAGATCTTAAAAGAATATTCATCATATTGGACTTGGGCTCCTCCAGGGAATTGTTTTGTACAAATCTGAATCTACCCACCTGAGGATGATGTATCCAAATATCCAAAGATTCTGACAAGTAGAACTGAAGAAGATTTTTAATAAATGTTTCTCATATTGGAAGGAATTAAAATTTGGGCTCCCATATGGATCCTGGATATGAACTCAGGGACTTGATTTGAACAAACTTAAATCTAACAAACATTACCCTCTCCCCACCCTCCCAAGGATGATGTATGTCAAATATCCAACAAGGTGTTCCATTCCACATAGAATTAAATGTTACAGAAAAGAAAGCGAAAAACATTTTGTAGCCATGAGTTATATTAAAGATGTTTGTCCTCACACTGAAGTATTAAGCGGGTTAAAAACAGACCATTCAAATATTCCATTTCATTACTTTATAATTGTGATAGGTGTTTCGAGAAAGCCACACACCACTCCATCCCAAAACTGAGTTATGATTGAGAATAGATAAATGTTAAAAATGGTTTGAAAAGTGAAGGGTTCTTTCTTTGTTCAACATGATTTGAGAATGAAGTTTGTAACATGATACAAAATAAATATACAATGTTATTCAGTGTAACAGTTACAGCTTTCTCTATGACCCTTTATTTATGAGAGATTCTCTTCTGTTTTAGATAATGGCTATTGCTTCAACAAACTCATTTCCAGAATATGTTGTAAACATATTTTAACCTCTAGAGCCCCAAGGCCCCACATGCCTCAAAATCATAGATGACTGTGTACTGATGGCAGGCAGTCTATCAATATACCAAAAAACATCGAGATAGGATTGATTGTATTTGGTTATCGTTTTGACAAACAGTGCATTGAAGACAGAAATATTCCAATGACACCATCAAGGCATGCCTTCTATGAATGTTATTTATTTATTAGGGTTTAACAACACTTTTGACAGTCAGGATCACCTCGTGTCAGACAGTTTTACGGATGCATTGAAGCCGGAGTAGCTGGAGAGAACCATCGAGCAACAGCGAGCAATTGTCAGACTCCCCAATATACTAACTCCACACAAGCAGGGTTAGTGCAAGTGCACCATCCATGTGCACCTCTGCCTACTGAGCCACCACGTCCCTCTATGAATGTAATGGGAATACTTTGGAGGCTTATTTTAGGGGATAAAATAGTTTTAAAGATATTAGAAATAGGTTTTCATTAAGAGTATTTAAAGATATTCATTCAGGAATCAGATAAAAAAGATTTTCCAACAAACCAGAAAAGGCGTATATGTGTACAGCATTCAAAGGGTTCGATCAAGGGCGTGCACTGGAGTGTCCAAAAATGTGATTTCCAGCAATTCTGAAAAATGCACTCAATGACCTCTGGGTGACCTCAGTGACCTTGACCCATATTTTACACCTCCATCGAATTTCAACTAGTTTGGTGTTGGTCCCAGGACCATATCTCATAGCATGCTTGAGATATGAGCATGATCCACTTTCAAAATGTTTGGCTATGCCCTCTTTTTAGTGTGAAAAAGTACGAACTTCGGGTATGCATTGGGGGGGGGGGTGCAGGGGGGTTCAAAAATGTGATATCCAGCAATTGTGAAAAATGCACTTGATGACCCCTAGGTGACTTCAGTGACCTTGACCAATATTTTGAATCTCCATCGAATGTCAACTCATTTTGTTCCCAGGTCCAATAATCATACCATGCCTGAGATATGGGTGTGACCCACTTTCAAAACCCCCTTACAGACACCCCTAAAGCCCCAGGAATTTGAAAAACATAGGTGGCCGAAAAATTGTGGCTGTGTTTCATGCAGAATGACTAGAGAAACTAACTAGAGAAACAGAATTTACTGCATCCAGTAAATTCAAGTCTGTGTGAAAAGGGTTAAAGTTTCAGAAAAAATACTATATAGAAAGAGATTTTATGGAGGCTTATTTTCAGGAGTAAAATAGTTTTTAACAAACCAGAAATGGGTTTTCGTTAAAGTATTTACAGATATTCATACAGGAATCGGAACAATTTTCTAAGATACCAGAAAAAGGCATATATGCGTACAGCATTCAAAGGGTTTGATCAAGGGAATGCACTAAAACAGCATGTATGGACTTCGGGAATGCATTAGGAGGGTCAAAAATGTGATTTCCAGCAATTCTGAAAAATGCATTCATTGACCCCTGGGTGACCTGAGTGACCATAACCCATATTTTGAACCTCCATCAAGTGTCGACTCATTTGGTGTTGGTCCCAGGTCCATACTTCACACCATGCTTGAGATATGGGCTTGACCCACTTTCAAAATCTTTGGCCACACCCTCTTTTTTAACGTAAAAATGCATGTATGAACTTCGGGAATGCATTGGGGGCAAAAAATGTGATTTCCAGCAATTCTGAAAAAATGCACTCAATGACCCCTGGATGACCTCAGTGACCTTGAACCATATTTTGAACCTCCATCGAGTTTCGACTCATTTCATGTTGTCCCAGGTTCATATGTCATATCATGCTTGAGATATGAGCATGACCCACTTTCAAAATTTTTGGCCACACCCGCTTTTTTATGTAAAAAGGTATTATGAACTTTGTGAATGCATTAAGGGGTCAAAAATGTAATTTCCTGCTATTCTGAAAAATGCACTCAATGACCCACGGGATGACTTTAGTGACCTTGGCCCATATTTTGAACCTCTATTGATTGTCGGCTCATCTGGAGTTGGTCCCAGGTCCATAGATCATACCATGCCTGAGATATGGGTGGTACCCACTTTCAAAACACCCCTACAGACACCCCCAATGCCACAGGAATCTGAAAAACATAGGTGGCCGAGAACTTGTGACTGTCTATCAGTATGCCCAAAATCAGCAAGATAGGACAATAGTTTTCGAGTTATCGAGCAGACAAGGAAGTGCAGAGAAGACAGGAGAATAAGAAGAAAAAAGAAAATAAAAAGAAACCATACAAAAACAATAGTCTGTGTGTTTCACACAGACTAGCTATAGAAACAGAATTTACTGCACCCAGTAAATTCATGTCTGTGTGAAAACCATGAAAGCATCAGAAATAAACTAAATAGAAAAACAATTTATGAAGGTTTATTTTTTGGGGTAAACTATTTTTAAAGAAATCAGAAAGAGGTTTTCGTTCACAGTATTTAAACATATTAATTCAGGAATCAGATATTTTTTCCAACAAACCTGAAAAAGCATTCATGTGCACAGCATTTAAAGGGTTCGATACAGAAATCAGGATTGGACATTTTTGGCTCTGTCGAATCTGAGTGATGAAATACATATTTTACCTTTACAAATACATTAAAATATTATAAAATGCATTTTCCAGTGTTTCTGAATAAAATGCACTTGAATACCCTTGGTGACTCCATTGAGAGGTTGACCACATTCTGAACCTCCAGTGGTTTTCAACTCATTTGGTGTAGGTCCCAAATCTATAGGTCATACCAAGCTTGAAGTATGCGTATAACCCATTTAAAAAATATTGGCTCCATGAGCTCCAGATTTGCCATATTTTGTGACGCTAGGAAATATTTAGTATTAGCTAGATGGCCCACTTTCAAAATTTTTGGCCATGTCCATTTTTTTCATGTAAAAATGCATTATGGACTTCAGGAATGCAGTAAGAGGTCAAAAAGTGTGATTTCCAGCAATTCTGAGAATGCACTCAATGACCCCTGGGTGACCTGAATGACCTTGACCCATATTTTGAACCTCCATAGAGTGTCAACTCATTTGGTGTTGGTCCCTGCTCCACGTCATACAATGCTTGAGATATGAGTGTGACCCACTTTAAAAAATTTTGGCCATGCACACTTTTTTTAGTGTAAAAATACATGCATGAACTTCTGGAATGCATTAGGGGGGTCAAAAAATGTGATTTCCCGCATTTTGAGAAATGCAATTCTGAAAAATGCACTCAATGACCCCAGGTGACCTCAGTGACCTTGACCCATATTTTCACTCTCCATCGAGTATTGACTCATTTGATGTTGGTCTCAGGCCCATACGTCATATCATGCTTGAGATATGAGTGTGACCCACTTTAAAATTTTTTGGCCATGACTTTTTTGAGTGTAAACAAATTTTCCGTAAAAATGCATGTGTGAACTTCGGGAATGCATTAGGGGGTCAAACAAGTGTGATTTCCAGCCATTCTAAGAAATGCACTCAATGACCCCAGGTGACCTCATGACCTTGACCAATATTTTGAATCTCCATCGAGTGTCCACTCATTTGGTGTTGGTGCCAGGTCCGTAGGTCATTCCATGCTTTAGATTTGGGTGTTCAAAACACCCCTACAGACACCCCTGACACCCCAGGAATCTGAAAAACATAGGTGGCCAAGAACTTGTGACTGTCTATCAGTATGCCAAAAATCAGCAAGATACGACAATTCATTTTAGAAGAAGAAGGAGACGAAAAATTAAAAAAGAAACCATACAAAAACAATAGTCTGTGTGTTTCACAGACTAATTACGTCACCATATGGGGCAGTTACCTGTTCTCTTCCATACATTAATAAGTTTTAAAATATTTCAACAAAATTGAACCTGAGTGGATATCATTTTAATCACTCTAGTGTGCTCAATCAGGTCTGTAATTTGTGAAAAAAGGAAAATCTGAAGAAGTGCTAATGAGAAAGGACATTCCACAGCCACAGTTTGATTTTATTCATATAACTGAGAGCAAACAGAGTTTGGTTCAGTGTCTTCCAACAAAATTGCTATCAGAGCAAGGCTTGAAATAAGTGGTGGGACAAGGACAATGACTGACACCAAACTTACTTTGACCTACACATTTTGAAATCCATAGGACATTTTGACCGATGCAAAATTCTGCTCCATTTTAGAATCTCAGTTTAAAATCACCTGGTAATTTGATATAAACTTAAATTCCATTGCAAATTAAGAGGCATTTCCTCATTTAGTTGTCACCATATGTCAATTTACAATGTGTAATGCAATATGTTGAAAATGACCTGTACCAAATTAAAATGACCTGTACCAAATTAAAATGACCTGTACCAACTACTTGGGGCTGGACATTTTGACCTGCTGAAGAAAAAACATTTTTTCGAGCCTTGTGGCAGAGCCTCCCCTCCCCTCCCCCCCCCCCCCCCCCCCCCCCCCATGGGTAAAAACAAACTAAGTTGCCAGAGAGTTCAAAAATCCATAGCAGCATTTAATCACAAAATAGATCAGCTAAGATACAGATATAGATAGTTTGGTAATATATAGAGGATATCTACATTATTTTTGTGAAAAATAATACTTTCAGGATCACACAAATGAGATAATTCCTGATATTCACTACAATAGCATAGATTTTCTTTTTATTATATGCTATGTGACATTTTACTGCACAATATTCAGTCCAATTCGACTACAAACAGTTTCAAGACAATAACAAAGATCTGTTGATCATTCCTTCAAGGTGATGTTCAAGGCGACGTCAGGCGGTGAAGCATAGTGTCATTTAGGAAGCTACTGAAAAAAGTCATCATGTGGACCTGACAGTATTATTTTTCACTTGTGCAAGCGCTCATGAAAATAAAACTTTCAGGTTCACATTCATGAGTTAATTCCAGATACTTTATTAAAGCCATGTGCTTTCACTTTTGACTCTTTTTAAAAACCAATGAAACGCAAGCTTTTCAATTTGTAAATGAGAATTTAAATATCTTTTAGCAATGTTCCATAGCTGTACACTACAGAGTATTCCATCTACTGCTATGCAGTGTACAGTGTAGAATCCAGAATATTCCATATTCAACACCTTAAGGGTTAATAGAAAATTTCTGCAAATTGCATATAAGTTCCAAGCATTAAACCATTTACCATACCTTCAGTAAGAATTTGACCTACTAACTGCATATACGTTATGGAGTAAACTCCTGTCAATTGTCAAAAAACCCTCTTTTGATCATTTGAAGAATTACTCTGACAGCCAATGAATTCTCCATGTTTCTAGACCAATTCGACCTCAGCACATCCAATTTAACCCTTTGAACACTAGTGGTATCTTCTATTCCAGTTCAATGCAGCACTTAGACGAGTCCATATTCATTATTTGGGGAAGACAGATCAATATTTTCAAAGTGCGGCTCGGGGCTGCATGTTGAAAATATTGATTGACCTACCCCACACATTTACTGAACAGCCATCCTATTTAATGATGTTATGACGTATCATGTTCCTGGCCGCAAAAAGGCTGCTAGAGTTCAAAGGGTTAATAATGTAATATATTACATCTTGTCTGTCTGACAAGAGTACCATGAGATCTATCAAACAAAAGATACTAGAATAAATGCTCAGTTTACCTTGAGAATGACAGAATTCCTTTTAATTAAATATCCCTATTAATGCCCTACAAAGTTGATCTTCTGTTTCTCATTTTTTGTAAAACTGCATGTGGCTTGTCATTTTTTTTTTTTTTTTTTTTTGTAATTATTTCTTTGCCATCAAAAGTTCATGCTCTTGGTTAGTTTTCAAGTTTTGGGCCTCATAATCTACAGAATAGCATGGGTGGTAGTTTATTTCATCCCTTGAGTGCAAGAAGGCGCTAAAGGATTGCAAAGCCTTGTTGCAATCAAGGGATATGTAAAATATCCGACATAAACCATTTAATTTTTATTTTTTAAGTTTGCATTAGTTATAAAAAGAGAACATGCGGCAGCCAGAAGAACCATGTGGGAGGGCCTAAGAAACAGATTTTTAACTTTTTTAGGCCTAATGGGAAATTATTTTCTGATAAAGTGGCTATTCAGTGAACAGGGTTTGACTGTCTTACCTGTGTTATAGAGTAGTATGAAGACGACCATACTGGTCCTTTATATGTAGTGCTATATGATGTAATCTTTCCCTTTTTCTCTGTGTATCAAATATGCACTGACGTCTTCTGTAAGTTTAGGTATCAGCAAAAACGTGACTTTATTTTGATCACCACCAGTGACTATGTTGTGAATCTGAAAATTTATTGCCAATATTACTAGTGTGAATATGATAAATTTAAAGTAATTTGTATATTTTTTATACTTACCAATGGCCCCAGACTAAGCTGGTGCAAACTCAAAGTTATCAAGGGCCAAACACAAATTTTGAACCACTCAATCCCCAAAATTTGCTTGCAATACCGAAAATTAAAAGTCCTATCTGGTCCTCCATACTTTTACTCTGCGTATGCACAGCTGTCAGGAAGTGACTGGAATTGGTGCCAACATCATTCTTTGAAGAAGAGAGTACTACATAATAATTCAGCGGGGAGGTATGAGTGCCCACTCATGGGAGGGCCATACCTGTCTGGGCCATTGGTAAGTATAACAAGAGGCCCCAGGGGCCCTGAGGCACTCACCTGTCATGGTCGCCTAAATATCAACACAGAGAATTGATTTCAACAAGTTGCATCTGCTCCTCCTAAGAAAAGCTTATACCAAATATCCAAAGATTCTGACCAGTGAATCTTAAGAAAAAAAGATTTTTAGAGAATATTCCTCATACTGAACTAAGTTATAATTTGGGCTCCCACAGGGAGCCCATATATGAACCCAGGGACTTGGCTTTAACAAACTTGAATCTCCCCCCTCTCCCCCCCCCCCCCCCCCCCCCAAGGATGCTGCACACCAAATATCAAAACATTCTGACTGTTGGATCTCAAGAAGAAGATTTTTAAAGCAAATTCCTCATTTTGAACTAAGGTACAATTCGAGCTCCCACAGTGAGCCCAAATATGGACCTAGGGACATGGCTTGAACAAACTTGAAACTTACCCCCCTAAGGATGCTGCATAAAAAATATCAAAAGCATTCATTTGCTGGAACTGAAGATTTTTAAAGAAAATTCCTCATTTTGAACTGAGTTGTCATTCGGGCTCCCATAGTGAGCCAAAATATGAACCAAGGGACTTGGCTTGAACAAACTTGAATCTCACCCCCCTAAGTTTGCTGCATACCAAATATCAAAAGATTCTGCCTGCTGAATCTGAAGAAGAAGATTTTCAAAGAAATTTGCCTGAAATGTACGAAGTTCAAATTTGGGTTCCTATACTGAGCCCAAATATGAACCCAGGGGGCCGATTAGAACAAACAAACTTGAATCGGATTCACCCCACAATGTTGCATACCAAATATCAAAAGTTTCTGCCTGCTGGATCTGGAGAAGAAGATTTTTTAATGTATGAAGTTCAAATTTGGGCTCCTATACTGAGCCCAAATATGAACCCAGGGGGCCGATTTGAACAAACTTGAATCAGATTCACCCCACAATGTTGCATACCAAATATCAAAAGATTCTGCCTGCTGCATCTGGAGAAGAAGATTTTTTAAGAAATTTGCCTGAAATGCACTAAGTTCGAATTCAGGCTTCTATAGTGAGCCCAAATATTAATCCAGGGGCCGATTTCAACAAACATGAATCAGATCCACCCACAATGTTGCATACCAAATATCAAAAGATCCTGCCTGCTGGATCTTGAGAAGAAGATTTTTAATAAAATTTTCCTGAATTGCACCAAGTTCGAATTTGAGCTTCTATAGTGAGCCCAAATATGAATCCAGGGGGCCAATTTGAGGAGACTTGAATCAGATCCACCCCCACAATGTTAAAACCGATGGCAATTTTTTTTTACCAATCTTTTCTGTTGGTCCTAAGGAAGCTTCACACCAAATAAAAATTCTCAGTGCAGTGCAGTTTTGGAGATATGGCTGTTTTAATTTTTTTCTATTTTTAGCTCCTGCGGTTCCCACGGGGCTACAGGAAAAACAAATTCGGCATAAATTAGGTACTTATGACCCAGTAAGCCCTAACATAAAATTTGGTTCAAATCAGCCTCTCGGTTCGGAAAATAGAAATTTCGGACAGGGCCAAAAATTTGCCCCCTCCCATAACGACGCCAAATATAGCCTATCAAACTTCTCTTGAACAAATCTGAGTCTACACCTTAAAAGGAAGCAGCATACCATATATCAAGTCTCTGCTACTGCTGGTTCAGGAGAAAAAGATTTTCAAAGATTTTGGTGCCCCTTGGGGGCATGGCTCCACCCAGGAGGAGGGGCAACTTCATTTGAAGAAATCTGAATTGGCATTAGGTAATAAACATTTACCCAACATTTGAATAAAATTGGGCTAGTGGTTTTGAAGGAGAAGTTGAAAATGTAAAGTTAACGCCGGACGATGCCGGACGCCGGACAGAATGTGATCAGTAAAGCTCCCACTGAGCTTCGCTCAGGTGAGCTAAAAAATATACAAATTACTTTAAATTTATCATATTTTTATACTAATAACCAATGGTCCAGACTAGCTGAATCATAAAAAGGTGGAGTGCCTAGGACTTCAGAATTAGCAGACCAACATACTTCCCAAGCCTTCAATCCAAGGTGAAAGGAAATTAAATTTAAAAGGAATTACATGTATGTCTCTCTTTGCAGTAATAGAGAAGACATATCATAAATAAGGAGCGAAATTCAAGTAATTCCGTATTCTTAGTATGAATGACTATGCTAATTGGATGTAACGAGTTCCCAATTTTAAGGCTAGTCTGAACTAAGCCCTAAAAATTAGGATGGTGTTTATGAGAGTGAGAAGTTAACCCCCACAAACATACGCCATATACAATAATAAACAAGCTGTATCCAGGATATAATCTACAGACAAAACAACTCCACTCATAGTTGCACACTTATCAAGCCGGAGAAGATTTAAAAAATCACCCACCCCCTTTTTGAAGGAATCTTCTTCAAAAACAAAGAGGGGAGCGCTCTGGAATCAGTAAAAGCAGTACCAAATAACAATATATATTCGCCGAACAGGCACCCAGATATTAATTATTATTAATAAATTGGTGCTTATCTCCACTTCAGAAGCTAAGGCTATCGCAGCAATCCCGGTAATTAATAGCGCCCGCTTGTAATGTATACCGGAGTCGGCATACATAGATAGGTCGAAAACTAGTGATATAATATATACAACATATACATGTCCAATAGAATCACAATGAACGTTCTCTGGAGAGTAAACACACTTTGGAGGCAACCCACAGGTGACCCCGTTCAGGTGTACAATAAATAACACTCCCAGACATGTGCGAATATACGAGAATGCATAGAAAGTTATATTCGATTTGGGTACCGAAACTTATAGAAACATGGATTTAGAAATGGAACGAGCTATGATTAACAGACTCATCACGGACCACCCCCGAAATAATTCAATGTTTCTAAGGTCATAACATATAATAATGCGTCTGCCTAATAATACACTTATTATACACACGAGCATTAAAATCCTGCATGTAATCATCTGAATACCAGTGAACTGACTTGACAGCCGAACAGGTACACAAAGGTAGTGGGGGGGGGGGGGGGGGGATTCAAAATCATATCAAACCTCCCTCACCTGCATTACTTGAATCATTCTTGTGTTAGTCCTCAAATAGTATAGGACCCGCAAGTCTCCCTCACGTCTGACCGACTCCATAATGCCACTAAGGGCGGCGAAGGTCGTGATGAACAAATACACAGTATTTACATAATAACTCACGCCAAACCATACCGGTTTGAAGAGAATAAACTGATGTCCGATAGGACAACGAACTCAGCGTAGCTGAAGCAGCTAAAGGTCTTCCTGTATGTGAAGACCATTAAAAGCTGATAACTGAGGCCCTAAAAGCTCACTAAGGAGACTTACAATGCTAGCCATAGCTTATAAGTCTTCATCTTCTTGAAGACAGATATATTGGTGTAAGTTGAGACCTTAAAGGCTCACTTAACCAAGACTTACAATTATCGTCGCGCAAGGTAGGGAATGAAGAGCCGCAATATAAACAGCCCTGAATTCCCAAAGAGACCGCAGTCCCAAGAGATAATAAATCCAGTTATGCCACTGCATAATACTGAAAAAATCTCGCTCATGATTTTAGCTAGGCTACTATGGTGTAACAATAAGACTCAAGTCTATGACACCTAGGAAAAACAAACCGAAAAGCACAGTATCTTTTTCGGTTTTATTCCCAAAAGACAGTGGACAGAGCCTAACCCAAGATACCGCTGTAACCGTACAGAAGGCTACTATGGCATACACATTACATAAATTGTCTTGATGCCAAGGAATATCTCAGCCTATCTATACACTATCCATCCGGATTCAGGACAAGAAACAGGTGATAATAAACAAGAGCGCACGTATCGCTGAAGCAATAGAATGTCCCCTACCAGACTAATGAGCATTAATAATTATATAAATGTTATAACCTAGATGTGATCAGCATGAATTCCGTTGAGGCATTTCCAAAAAAGTCTAGATAACTGATATTTTGGTGCTTTTCCATATTTTCAAGGGCCATAACTCACACAAGAATAATGCAATCAGCATGAAGCTCAAACTTCATCTGTGAGTCATCATTCTATAGTAGATTATCAAGAATGAAATCATTCGGTTGAAGCATTTCCAAAAAAAGTCCGGAAAACTAAAGTATGACTGACAGACTGACTGACAGACTGACGGATGGACAGAGTGCAAATGAAACTTGATCTGTAAGTCATCGTTCTATAGTAGGTTACCAAAAATGAAACCATTCCATTGAAGCGTTTCCAAAAAAAAGTCTGAAAAACTAAAGTATGACCGACAGACTGACTGACAGACTGATGGATGGATGGACGGACAGGGTGTAAGTAAAACTTGATCTGTAAGTCATCGTTCTATAGTAGGTTAGCAAAAATGAAATCATTCCGTTGAAGTGTTTCCAGAAAAAGTCCGGAAAACTGAAATTTTGGCACTTTTACATATTTCCAAGGGCCATAACTCACACAAGAATAAGGCAATCAGCATGAAACTCAAACTTGATCTGTAAGTCATCGTTCTATAGTAGGTTACCAAAGATGAAATCATTCCGTTGAAGCGTTCCAAAAAAAAGTCCGGAAAACTGATATTTTGGCGCTTTTCTATATGTCCAAGGGCCATAACTCACACAAGAATACTGCAATCAGCATGAAACTCAAACTTGATCTGTAAGTCATCGTTCTATAGTAGTTTACCAAAAAATGAAATCATTCCGTTGAAGCGTTTCCATAAAAACTCCAGAAAACTGATATTTTGGTGCTTTTCCATATTTCCAAGGGCCGTAACTCACACAAGAATAATGCAATCAGCATGAAACTCAAACTTGATCTGTAAGTCATCGTTCTACAGTAGTTTACCAAAAATGAAATCATTCCGTTGAAGCGTTTCCAAAAAAACTCTGGAAAACTGATATTTTGATGCTTTTCCATATTTCCAAGGGCCGTAACTCACACAAGAATAAGGCAATCAGCATGAAACTCAAACTTGATCTGTAAGTCATCGTTCTAAAGTAGTTTAACAAAAATGAAATCATTCCATTGAAGCATTTCCAAAAAAACTCCGGAAAACTGATATTTTGGTGCTTTTTCCCATATTTCCAAGGGCCATAACTCACACAAGAATAATGCAATCAGCATGAAACTCAAACTTGATCTGTAAGTCATTGTTCTATAGTAGTTTACCAAAAATGAAATCATTCTGCTGAAGCGTTTCCAAAAAAACTCCGGAAAACTAAAGTGTGACTGACAGACTGACAGATGGACAGAGTGCAAACCTATAGTCCCCTCCGGCGATGCCGGTAGGGGACTAAAAACTGGAGAATAATTTAAACGACGTCTAATGCTTTTCTTCAACAGAAAAGCTTGAACCTCCAGAAGGAAAGCCTCTCTTGGAAGATTTGTCCAACAAGTAAACTTGTAAGAGGAGCTTGCACGGGCTGATAGCCGCAGGCCTGCCAAGACTACATTCTCATCCACTGATCTTCCACAATTTATCCACTTAATTGCAAGGCTGATAACCTATCGCCAAGTGGAAAGCAACCAAAATCTATTCTCGACGACCTCAATTGTTCCCTTCAATAAGAGAGCCTTACCTCCACTAGGCGCGACTCTCTTTGAAAGAAACTTCTGTGAATAACATCTAGATTATCGTAAAGTTGAAACCCTTCCGTCAACTGGCATGCAATAGAGGTCATGTCCATCACCTGTATGACTTATGATGAAAGTCCTCCCCGCGAAGAAGCTCGTCTCGTCGATCTCAATTGTTCCCTTCAATAAGAGAGCCTTTACCTCCACCAGGAGCAACTCTCTTAGAAAGAAACTTCCGTGATTAACATCCAGTTTCTCGTGAAGATGATAACCTTCCGTTAATCATCGACCTAGGGGTATCAGATCCATAGCCTTGATCAGACCTATGCCCCTTTTCTGAGTCATTATAATGACGACTTCTGAAATAACTACAAGAGGGTTATTGTACCCTCGCGAGACATTCTCTTGACGCTTTCTTAGAAGCAGAATGGCCTCGCTTACCCCGGTCTGCTGAAGTGTGTTGATAAGACACCGATTTCAATAACAGAGCACTAGAAGCTTTCTTGTAGCCTGCTCATATAACAACGTAAGCTTGTCGCCAAATAGTATATTTCTGGTAACTGGAGCGACTCCGAGAGAGCTTTTCACCTTGTCATCTATAAGTGATGACGACGCAAGGGCAGCATCACATCTTACCAACTCCAAATTCCATTGTCCATGCAGAGTTGTAAGTGGCATACATGACTGCCCTGGAAAGAACTCTTAGCGATGAACCACGTCCTCATATTCCTTTCCATTGAGACGTTGCGCCATAGCTCTGGTAAGGTGATCTCCTTAGGACCTTACGTCCAGATTAGCTCTTTTGAATGAAATAGCACATTTCATTATTTCCGAGCATATATTAAATGATGCAGGTAGAGATAAATCTTCATTCCATTCAGATGGAACAATATTCTAAGAGCTTAAGACTGAAATTTCATAGTCTTAAAGTGCCCTTCTATGAGGGATGGAGACTCACACTCCATAGCCAGTGGCGGCGCCAGAGTTACAGAAGTGAGGGGGTACAGTTGGGTATTGCCTGCCGCGCAGCGGCAGCCTCGGCGCGCAGTGCTGAGCCGGAGTGGGTTTCGGGAGGGGTATCTCTCGAGTCTAGCATTCCTCGAATACTCTCAAGCGATATGTTTCCGACCATTTGAACGTGGTGTGCCTTGTTGCAATTTGGGCCCTCGACTTTTGTTTGTTGTTTGCAGCTAATGTGTGTGTGTGTGTGTGTGTGGGGGGGGGGGGGGGGGGGGGGCACACACAAACATAATTTAAAAACTTTTGATTTAGTGCACTTGGGAATATGGAAGTGCACTTGGGAATATGGAAGCCATGACTGAAGCCGACTCTGGCTGCAGACTAGACGGAGTGTCGGGTGGACATATGCTCCAGCTTGTGCAAGTTTCTCATAACAACATTTGGTCCCCAAAGTTGTTAAGTTAGAGAGAGATCTCACCTGCTCGTGGTCTCATCAGACCTCGCCGAGCCTCCCAACAAGAAAACTTGATTTCGGCTTGTGAAACATAGTGGAGGAAGCCGTGACTCAAGCTGACCCCGGCTGCAGACTAGACGGAGTGTCCCGAGCGGTGAGTGGACGTATGCTCCGGCTCGTGTAAGTATCTCATAACAACATTTGGCTCCAATTGCTGTTAGGTTAGAGAGGGGCCTCTCCCACTCGCGGTCCATTAGACATCGCCGAGCCTCCCAGCAAGAAACTTGCTGACTTCCTCCCTATATCCTCCCTATTTCTGTCGTCACTGGGTGAACTTTTTTATTTTTAAGTGCTAGCTCTACCCACATCTACACTTCCTTTGACCACAACAGACTTACCCGGTGTCACGGCTCCCATAGACAGAGTAAGCGCTTTATCGGTCGAGCAAGCTGCTTGCAAGAGATTAAGAACACTAACTAGAGGCCTTATCCCTTGCATAGCTTTATTTCCTAGACGGAGCACGACGACGGTAGCACACTTTGGATGGGTGTCACAATATCATCACCATGTTAATGTTCCTCTGAAATAGAAACTGAAATGAAAGTGTCCATGGTACTGTAGCTCAACTTGTTTAAGACATGTACATGTATAGTATGTGACACAGCAATGACAAACATCTAGGTAATGACCTGATAACAAAGGTACATATAAAGTATTGTAACAGTCTGTACATAAATGCTGACCGTAGCCTGTAACAAATGTATAAAGTATTGTAAAGGTGGGCGACAGTTAAATGCTAAACTAGAAAAGAAATGGCTGCTGGTGGCCATCTTGAATTTCAGCCCGCACCCAAAAACACTCGTTCTCATCGCACGGTGATAACAAAGGCACTCAAGGAGTTTCGTAAAGATCGGTTCATAAATACGGCCTCTAGCTCGAGCCGTATTGAATTGTTGACAGACAGACGAACAGGCGGACAGAGTGACTTTCTTACAAATGGCTACTTGTGCGGCTATTTTATGGACATGTTAGGTGGCTAACCTAAAACACATGTCCAACATAATAAAACAAATTTTCGGGGGGTCAGCTAACCCTACCCTTTACTGACCCAAACCCTACCCACCCCTAACACTCCTTCACTGACCCCCACCCCACCCCACCCCTAAACCCCACCCTGGAATGCCCTAACCCTACTCTACATTTATCCACCCCCCCCCCCAACCACCTCCACCACCCCCACAATAAGAGATTCTGTTACGTGGCTAGCCACGTAACAGACTTTAACCACATAAGTATCCTGTTTTACTAACTCATAGCCACATAAGTAGTCATTTGTGTGTGCGGATAGATGGACAGATGGACAGATGGGCAGACGGATGTTCTAATAAATGGGTACTTAGGTGACTATTTTTACGGGACTACAATAAAATGCATGTCCATTATACTAAAACAAGTGATTTTGGGAAAAATTTTTGGGGTGGTAGCAAACCCTGACCCTATCCTTTACTGACCCTCACCCTACACCCCCCACCCTCTATTCTAAACCTCACCCTAGACTAATGAAAATGGCTATTTTTTTAGGGTACGTTATCATAAAATGCATGTCCATTCTATTAAAACAACTTTTTGGGAAAAAATTTTTTGAGGTAGTAGCAAATCCTAACCCTACCCTTTACTGACCCTAACCCCACCCCACCCCAACTCTAAACCCCACCCTAGAAAATTGGGATTTACTTGTGGGACTAGCCACCTAAATCGCGGTAGTCACCTAACCCCCATTTATACCGATAATTAACCCCCTAAGTAGTCATTTATGAGTGCGGACAGACAGACGACGGGCCATGGCATAACCTCAAATTTGGCTTACATCAAAGTTCGGTCCGGTCTATGAACCTCACCGCCAACAACGTACCATGACACCCATCTCCAACATTAATCATCCCTGTGTACACAAGTAGGACAAAAATCCACAGGAGTACATCGACTAAAGTCAAGATCACTCCTACAAACTCCACAACATAAATATATTTATCACATGACTATTGTAAAGTTCCATGAAAAAGTCCATCTGATATTCTTCTATATGAGAACACGTGTAATATGACCTGCAAGGATTTTCATTGGCTGAATTTTAAGCTGCATCACCTAATTAATATTCATATTGTACCACTCCATTGTTTACAAACAAAACATGTCGCGTGTACTTAACTATCGAGTGAACGAAATTGTGAAAATAGATGGAAAAGGAGAAGGGGAAATTGTTAAGATCACTGATTCCACAAAAGGCTTGTTATACACTGTGAAAATAATAGGTATCGACTTTGAAGTGACTCTCTCGGCAGAACGTTTGAGCCCATTAGGCATTACACGATGAACGCTACCAGACGCTAGATTGCCAAGAAACTGTTGGCGTTGCTAAGCAAACGGACGCTACTCATCAGCATCGTTTTGTTAATGTCAGCGGTGCAGATATAGATGGATTTGTCGAAAAAGAAACAAATAAAAATACTTTAAGCAAGACCTTTTATGATATGAAGTTAGTAAGAAATTTTCTTCAAAGCAATGATATAAATGAGCATCGTGAAATTCACAACATACCGCCCAGTGAACTGTGTGTTACTTTATGCAAATTTATCCTGTAAGTCAGAAAATCTGATGGCTCTGAATATGAACCAAGCTCGTTGCGTGGATTTATTTCCAGTATTGACAGAAATTTAAAACGTTTTAATTATGGCCACACAATAGTTAGCAGTTTAGAATTTGTGAAACAACAACTGAAACGAAGTGGCTTGGGCAATCGGGAAATGAAGGCAGAGCCAATAAGTGACAATGAAATTGACATTTTTTGTGGCAAAGCGGTCAACTGGGTTCTTCGACACCCGAATCTATAATAAACTCCTTGTGGTTTTTAAATACTATTCTCTTTGGTTTACGGGGCTCAGATGAGCACCGTAAACTGTGTTGGGGGGATGTTAGTTTGCACAAGGACCCAAATGGCCAGGAATATTTATAGTTTATAGAAAGACAAACAAAAACGCGCCCTGGTGACAATGTGAGAGATGTTCGAAGTGTGCCACCCAGAATGTGGTGTAACTTTGATTTACCAGAAAGGTGTCCTGTGAATATTTATAAAAAGTACTCTCTTTTAAGGCCCCCTGGTTACAGTGATGAAAGTGACCCTTTTTATATAGCAACACATACTAAACAAGATATTATGAATGTCGGTGATCAGTGGTTTAAAAGACAGCCGATTGGAATAAATAAACTTACCTCCATCATGAAGCGCATGGCAAAAGCAGTTGGTCTGTCACCGGAAAAGAAACTTACAAATCACAGTGCTCGCAAACATCTTGTTCAGAAACTTAGTGAAAATAACATCCCTGCTCACCAGATTATGCAAATCACAGGACACAAGAATATCCAGTCAATTAACAATTACAGCCATATCAGTGAACAACAACACAAACAAATTTTTCGTGTGTTATCTAACTCCAATCTTCAAACTGAAAATAGGCCTCAATATCATAAAACCATGGACACAGATGTCGTTTATCAAAACCAGTCAATTTCTAACACAAATTCCATTGATCGAAACACACAATTTGCAGGTAGACTACAGAATATGTTGACAGGCAACATTTATGGTGGACACTTTGAAATACACATTCATAACCCAGAAACATCATCAGCCCAACCCGCTCAGAAACGTAGGCTAGGCGCATCAATGCCATCATTGTGACCGACAGCGACTCGGATTAAAGTTTATAAAATATAGAAAGTGCAAATCCCTTCTTTGGATTTGCTTCTCTTATTGTTGACAATTGAATTACTAATGAGGGTTTTGTTGCAGTCTGTTTATTAAATGTCAACAAGACCGTTTGTTTTGAGAACTATTTTGTAAAGCGGAAGTATTGAACACATTCAGTCAACATGGAGAAAGTAGGTTAATTTTCTTTTTCCATGTACGGGAACACAGACTCGTTAAAAATAAATCGGTTCAAGTTCGTTTGTGTGTGTCATGTGATAAAAAGAATCTGAAATTCGTTTCTCTTTGACATAATATTTATGAAACTCGTTTCGACAATTTTATTTTAGCTCGCCAGAGGCTCGCTAAAATAAAATTGTCTACACTCGTTTCATAAATCTTATATCAAAGAGAAACTTATTACAGATCCTCTATAATTAAGATACATGAATAATAGCAATCAAAATTAAATTCAAAATATTTTTAGAAAACATTTTGAAAAAATGCCCAAGTTTCCAAAGGGAACATTATGAGCCAAAGGGCATCCCAATAGAGCCTAAGTGTGGACAACATCCAAATTTTTTGAGCTACACTACCGGAAAAATAATCAATGTAGCCTATAGTAATACTACAGTAATATAAAATAAAATCTAATACATAAATGCGAATGTCTGTATCTCTCTCTCTATCTTTGTTCCGGGTGAATTCCTCCGTTTCTCGACCGATCGATCTCAAATTGTGTACACGGGGGTAATTCGTCCCTGCGAGTAACATGGGATGGGTGCCGTGCCCGTGCGGGGTGACCTTGACCTTGAAATTGATGACCTTGACCTTTTATTTCGAAAACAGCTGGGCCGATCGAGCTAAAGTTTCATATGTGTTGGTATATTGACACATCAATCATTTTGACTTTATCAGGGTGCCCGTGCGAGGTAACCTTGACCTTCAAATTGGTGGCCTTGACCTTTTATTTCAAAAACAGCTGGGCTGATCGGGCTAAAATTTCATATGTGCGAGTATATTGGCCCATCGATCATTTTTACTTTATCGGGGTGCCCATTCGGGGTGACCTTGACCTTGAAATTGGGGACTTTGACCTTTTATTTCGAAAAATGGCTGGGCCGATCAGGCTAAAATTTCATATGTGTGGGTATATTGACCCATCGATCATTTTGACTTCTTCGGATTGCCCGTGCGGGATGACCTTGAAATTGGTGACCTTGACCTTCTATTCCGAAAACGTCTGATATAACCATTTTCTCCCGTGCAATGCTGGGTATCACCCGCTTCATATGTGCGGGTATATTGACCCATCGATCACTTTGATTTTATCGGGGTGCCCGTGCGGTGTGACCTTGACCTTGAAATTGGTGACCTTGACCTTTTATTTCGAAAACGGCTGGGGCGATCAGTCTAAAATTTCATATGTGCGGGTATATTGACCCATCGATCGGGTTGCCCACGCAGGGTGACCTTGACCTTGAAATTGGGTACCTTGACCTTTTATTTTGAAAATGGTTGATGTAACCATCTTCAACCCGTGCAACGCTGGGTATCACCCGCTAGTACTACATATAATGAGGACGTTGTCAATGTAAGCAACGTCAATAAAAAAAAAACAGAAACAAGATATCAGGCACACAAAAAGGCCCAAAGTCAGTAACCAACATAAATGCTACCAGATGCAAAGCTAGATCTTCATATGAAGAAAAAACGATACATCGGATAGAAGCTGCAAGAATAAATGACCTGACACCCCCAGGGGGAGGACGTAACCATGGGGATAAACAGAATAAATATTCTGTAACACACGTTGAACTCCAAAGAAATTTAATAAAAAATTTCAATAAAAAATAGCCAAAAAGCATAAGAGTTTAACAGGAAGGGTTCATGGAAGGATAGGGAAGGAAAACTTAACAAACAGTGGATTCATCATTAGCAAAAATGATGACATCAGGCATATCTCCCAAAATTGGGAAAAATGAAATAATTTTATAATTATTATAAAATTACAGCCCTGGATGTATAAAACCACTGTTGTACACTTCCATCATCAAAAAACAGTCTTGGATCCACAAATTCTTGCACTGATTGTGTCTGGCATCCTCAAAAAAGGAGATTTTAAAGCACAGGTGCCAGAACATTGTTACTGACTTTAGGGCCAAACAAAGAATGATGTTTCTCCAATTCCGGTCATTTCCTGACGGTTGCACATGCACAGAGAGTAAAAGTATGGAGGACCAGATAGGACTTTTAATTTTCGGTTTTGCAAGCAAATTTGGGGGATTGGGGGGGTTCAAAATTTGTGTTTGGCACTTGATAACTTTGAGTTTGCACCAGCTAGTCTGGGCCATTGGTTTGTAGTATAAAAATATTATTTATTAGAGAACATAACAACTCCTAGTTCATAATGATCATGTTCATTAAAATCTTAACATTTTAGTTTTCTGGGCAATACAGTACAGTTAACTCCTGGTACTCCAACTTGAAAACACTGAACTTTTTGGCAAAGAGGTGTAATAAGCTGTTTTTGACACAAAAAATACTGAAAATTGAATAATGATTTTTGTCAATAGGGCTGGCATATTCTGGTTGTAACATTGGTTAAAGGGTTAAATAGACAAACAGAAAACTAACATCTGTATTTTATTAACTGCACAGCTTTCGATCGAAGCCCAAAACATTGTCTTAAAAATTAATACAATTTACTTATGATATATGAATTGATGTTCCTTAGGCTGGGTGCAAGTAGACAAGCTGATTGGTACCATGTACAGTTTTAATACATCCTGGCCAGATATCATAATAATGTTAATATTGATCTTTCTTGGGTTGTAGATTTTTACCATTTTCTGCCTCCAAGCCAACTCAGTTTCACAAGATTCAGAATGGTATTTTTCTGCAGCTTGCAATGGTCCTGTAAGTGGCCTGTATACCATATTAGAAGAAGAGGTTTTGAGAACAGCTGATGATATTCCTAAGTCATGACGTGGATCATTTCCAGGAAACTGCAAGGGAAGTATGACTAAATATGGTACCAGGCCTCCAAAAATTAGGAATTTGTTTCACCTAAAAAAAACAGTTTTGCAAAATATATTGTGTCTAACCTATTTTTGTTGGCATAACCCTTATTCTCGCTTCTGCATGCATCAAGAGTATCTAAAGTTTCTATGAAAAATGCTTGTGTTCTAAATAAAAGGGTAAATTTCTTTGATTTCGAACCACATAAAATTGAAGAACTACTATTATTTATTAACACTGCTTCTGTATCACAATGATGACCTGTCACATGAAGTTGATTTTAAGATATTTAATATCTGATACAGGCCTATGATTGCTTCCAATAACAACAACAAAAACCATTCTGATTATCTTGGAATTGTGTTCGACTTAATAAATATCCATGGCCTTCAAATATAGCTAAAATCCACTTGGCACCCCCAATTTTTACAAAGATTTGCATTTTAAATAAATACTGAGGATATGCCAACTTTGGAGGTCTATATTCCTTGTTCCATGCCGACAACACAAACACAAATTGAACTCTGTTGCAGTAATTGCCAATGTGAATTGGTTTCAGCTTGAATGTTTTGACTTTCTACCCCATTGGTTGAAGACAAAGGCCATTGGGATATATTTTTTTTCAACCCCCCCCCCCCCCCCCCACACTCCCTACTCTTACATCCTGTAACATATTTTCTCTTTATGAAGTGGAACATTGAATTCTAAACAAGTGAACCTTTATCTAATGGATTTGCCACAGCCACTCGCATACTTTACAAATTTTGCAGTTGAAGAAATATATATTTTAAAATTTTTTTTTAGAAAAAACATATCATATGAGCCCTCATTCAGGCCTGGAAATCTGAGGTGCAGGATTTTTTGGCATGCCTACCACTTGCACAGTTTTGATCCCGCGCAAGCATTTTTCCATGCACTCCAAGTCCCACGTTATTGAACATCGCAAGTATAATTTGAATTTCTCAGCAGTGATGATTCTTAGTGGAAAGAGTTAAATACAAACCAAAACCACATCTAACTTTGATCTCCAACCACCAAAAAACAGAAAGTTACATTTATTTTCATTTTATTTTGACAGGGTTTATGTGAGGCCGTCTCAATGGCCCATCCTCGGCCACATTCCCTTCAATGGCAATGGTCCTTAATTCTTTGTGCATTTCGGCCCCCCAAATATTTGATTGCCTTATTTATTATTATTTATTTATTGGTGTTTAAGGTCACATACTTCTGCACAATGGCTAATCATGACCATGACATTTTTACGAGTGGAGGAAGCCAGAGTACCTGGAGAGAAGCACCAAACCACGGCAAGCAACTGTCAGCTCCCCAACGTACTAACTCCACACAAGCAGGGTTAGCATTGGTTGAAGACAAGTGCACCATCAACGTGCAGTACGCCTTAGTACACAGCGTCACCGTGCCCCCACGTGGGCAATGGGGGTGAAGTGTCTTTCCCAAGAACACAACGCGGTTACCGCAGGTGGGATTCGAACTGAGGACCTCTTGGCTTGCAGCCTGCACCTCTTCCTACTGAGTGAGCCACCATGCCCCCCCCCCTTTGATTGCCTTTACTGGCAAATACATAATTGACACAGAAAAACAACCATACCCAAAATGAGCTACGTCATTTCTATGTTCATTTATTGTTAATCTGGTGTATTATGAATCCCTCTTCCAAAGCATTGCCAAACAGTTTTAAAAAAATTACCAGGAAAGCAGTAAAAAGCATGTTTCTGTTTTTAATCAATAAGAATATTTGAAGTGAGGGCGTGGTTTAGAGAATTATTGACAGGAGGCTGTGCATGATTGAAACAAGGCCTCCTTCTGGTATTGACATCTTCAAAAATGAGGTAAATGAAAAATAAACAACACAGTGTTGCATTTTTAATTACAAAAAATTACTTACCTCATTAAATTCACACGTAGTTTATTGAACAACATTAACCCTTAGCGGCTATGGTAGGTAATATTACATATGAAAATTCCAGTGCATTGTGACTACAGTACGTAATATTATGTACTCTGACTTTTAACGATTGCATTTGACAACGCAAAAGTCTGATTGTACGTGATGTTAAAATGTCACAATAACTGTAGTCAGAAAGAGTTAAGAAACACACAAATCAAACCCTAAACAATGGCCAGTTACCAATTTCAGCAGAGTTGGTAAGTGGAATGTTGCAATATTTCTCCTGATTTCATTTCAAGAACTATTAATTTGACGTTTTTCCAACTTGAACAGCAGTGTTCCAGCTGGCATGTGCCAAATGCACATTTTAAAAAAATCTGGCACATAAATGTGAGCGTTTGGCACATAAATTTAAAATCACAAACATGGTATATTCTTGATTTGTCTGCATCATTAATTACAAAATAAGTAATCTCGTTCAACTGTGTACACAATGACCACTCACAATCCAATTGTCCTTACCTGCAACCTCAAATTAAGAAGTCATGTATTGTGTAAAAAACTCATGCTTCATTTCTTCATCCAGCAAACTATAGACCAGATTATCAATTGTATGTAATTATTTATGGTACTTTCCCCATTGATCAAAAATCAAAGACTAACACAGTAAGAAAATGACAGAGGATTCAATTCACATGCCAATCAGTAACTGTATTGATCATATGTTTCACAATACTTTTTTATTTTATGTTCCGTTTTATGTTAAATTTGATTTATAAAATTTTATGCTTTTGATATTTCTTGAATAAAATATGAAAAAAAGCAGCTTTTATACAGTTCCGCAGCCGTGGACTGATCGTAATCCAAATCCATGCATAGGTAGTGATGTCCACGCATGCGTTTACCAGGTAATTAAAAATCATCATCAGCAAAATTTAAATTAATGAAGCACTGGGTTGTAGGGTGCTTCATTAATTAAATGTTTGATGAGTATTCCTATAATTACTGTTTGGAATCTAATATTATTGTGTCTGTGGAAATATTGCCCACCCGTAGAAAGTGACCAATCCACGGCAGCTGCACTGTAGTTCGTCCATATAAAATACCCATGGCACAAAAAATCTCATTTGGTACAAAACATTCTCTTTAGGCACAAAAAATATTCAGCTTTGGCAAATTAAAATATTGAGCCAGCACGAACAGTGTTGACGAGTGGGCATTATCATGACATGGGTAGGGCATCTTGATTCTTAAATCTAAAAACAAAGCATTATCTTCTACACGGTTATGGGTGTCCGACACTCCTAATCATGTCAAAGATAATCAATTTTTTGACTGTCGACAGCAGTAAATATCAATGAACCTGTAATGCACAAAACCTTTCTTCATCTGGGAGGAAGGGGGAAGGTGCCACACTAATTTTCTCTGACCGGCCACAACTGTTTTTTCCCAGCAAAAATCCTGCAAAAATTTGATAAATTAAAAGTAATTTGCATATTTTTTATACTTACCAATGGCCCAGACTAGCTGGTGCAAACTCGATATAATCAAGGGCCAATCACAAATTTTGAAACCCCCAATCTCCCAAATTTGCACGCAACACTGAAAATTCAAAGTCCTATTTGGCCCTCCATACTTTTACCATCTGCTTATGTGCAGCAGTCAGGAAGAGACTGGAATTGGCAGCAACATCATTCTTTGTAGATGAGCGTACTAAATTATAACTCATTGGGGAGGTACGAGTGCACACTCATGGGAGAGCCATACCCATCTGATCCATTGGTAAGTATAAAAAATATACAAATTATTTTAAATTTATCATACTTTTATACTAATAACCAACGGCCCAGACTAGCTGAATCGTGAAAAGGCGGAGGGCCTAGGACTTCAGAATTAGCAGACCAAATATAGCTCCTAAGCCTGCATTCCAAGGTGAAAGGAAATTAAATTTAGAAGGAATTACATGCATGTCTCTCTATACAATAATAGAGAAAACATATCATAAATAGGGAGCCATATCCAATTAATTCCATATTCTTAGCATAAATGATTATGCTAATTGGGTGTAACGAGCCCCCAATTTTAAGGCTAGTCCAGACTAAGCCCCATAAATTAGGATGGCGTATTCGAGAGTGAGAGAATAAACAAGCTGTATCTAGGATCAGATATAATCTACAGACAAAACATCTTTACTCATAATTACACACTTATCAAGCCAGAGGAGATTTTACAAAAATTCACACCAACCCCCCCCCACCTTTTTTTGAAGAAATATTCTTCAAAACAAAGAGGGGAGCACGTTGGAATCAGTGAAAAGCGGTACCAATTAAACAATATATATTCGCCCAACAGGCACCCAAATATTAATTATTATTAATTATTGATGATTAACGCCACTTCAAAAGCCAAGGCTATCATGGCGATCCCGGTAATTAATAGCGCACACTTCTAACATATATCAGAGACGGAATACGTAGATAGGTCGAAAACTGGTGATATAATGAATACAACCATACACTTGTCCAAAAGAATCCCTATGGAAAGTATCTAAAGGGAAAACACGCTTCTAAGGCAACCAACAGGCGACCCTGTTCAGGTGTACAATTAATTCCAATAATGACACTCCTATTGACAGGTGCGAGTATACGAGAATGTGAACTGTATCTCATAGAAACATGGATTTAGAACATGGAACGAGCTATGATTAACAGACTCGTCACGGATCGTCCCAGAAATAATTCATTGTTTCCTAGGTCTGTAACAACCAATGACTGTTGGAGAAGAATATATTACTCCAAATAATGATGCCAAAAAATGAGAACATATGCATAGACAGCCTATTGGCAGTTCCATAATTGATCCAAATAACCCCATAATTCTCATGAACTCTATAAGCAGAGCAAGAATTTATATAATCTGTACAATAATGCGTCTGCCTAATAAATACACATATTATGCTCGCGAGCAATGAATTCCCACCTGTACTCTTCTGAATACATCCTGTAACCACGGTATGACCGAGTGATACAAGTGTAACCAGGAAACTGAATGAAAAATACAACGTTAATATGCAGTTAACTGAGTAATAAACTCATACATCGTAAGATAGGCAGATGCTCTGAGAGAAACTCTTCAGTGTGGACTAATTGCCACATTGGAGAATGTCATCCATACAGGTACACAAATGCTAGCAATTTATCGATAAAGAATCATATGCTCGTATATGACTTATAAACGACCAACCACAGGAAACAAACCAACTAAAAAGTGGATGTGCCCATGAGGACGCCGTTAGAACATGACCCAGCCGCCAATCGAGAAGCCATGAAAGGCATGTATATACTTAAATGCATACGAGGCTTACAGGAAGAAAACTACATCCTGCCCTGCAATCGCCTAACACATTGACGGGGCTTCAACGAAAAATTCATATTAAATCCCCCTCACCCACATTACTTGAATCGCTCTTGTGTTAGTCATCAAATAGAATATAGCAACCGCAGAGCTCCCTCACATCTGACCGACTCCATAATGCCACTAAGGACGGAGAGGGACGTGATGAACAAATACACTGTATTGACATAATCACACTAGGTAAATATGGCATCATCAATAGAGCTTATCGCCTCATATAACTAACACCAAACCATACCGGTAGGAAGAGAATAATCTCCTCTAGCATACAGTATCATGTCCGATAGGACAATGAACTCAGCCTAGCTGAAGCAGCTAAAGATCTTCCTATACGTGAAGACAATAAAAGGCTGATAACTGCAGCCTTAGAAGCTCACTAAGGAGACTTACAATGCTAGCCATAGCTTATATGTCATTATATTATATAAGACAGATATATTGGCCTTGAAGGGTCACTGAACGGAGACTTACAACTATCGTCGTGCAAGGTAGGAAAAGAAGAGCTGCTATTTTAACAGCCCTAAATTCCCAAAGAGACAGCAGTCCCAAGAGATAATAAATTCAGTTATGTCACTGCATAATTACTGAAGAAATCTCGCTCATATTTCTAGCTAGGCTACTATGGTGTAAACAATGAGACTCAAGTCTATGACACCTAGAAAAACAAACCGAAAAGCACTGTACCTTTAACGGTTTTATTCCTAAAAGACAGCGGTCAGAGCCTAGCTAACGTAGCTAGAAGGATTCCTCTCCATGAAGACAGATATCTCCTTGTAACTAGCGACCTTGAAAGCTCACTAAATGGAGGCTTACAACCATCGCCGCGCAAGGTAGGGAATGACAAGCCACTATTCTAATAGCTGTAATTCCCAAAGAGACAGTAATCTCAAGGTAGCTATGCAGTTATGAGTCTTTGTCTACTTGAAGACATATCTGTGTCATTTGCAGCCTTTAAAGCTCACTAAATGGAGACTTACAACACTAGCCACTGAGAATAGACCACTGTAACAGTACATAAGGCTACCATGGCGTCCACAATGACTTTAAATGGCTTGATGCCAAGGAATACAAAACCAAGATGGAAAAGACGTACCTATTCCCTCTAACGGCTCTATTCTAAACAAGACAGCTGGCTCAGCCTATCTAGGCACTATTCAAACAGGTGATTTGAATATTTCGACGACCTCTATTGCTTTTCTTCAATAGGAGAGCCTATACCACCACAAGGAGAGACTCTCTTGGAAGAATTCGCCAGAAGATTTGTCCACCATGTACTTGTTGTAAGTGGAGCTTTGCTTGGACTGATAGCCGAAGGCCTGCTGAGACTACATTCTCATCCACTGATCTTCCGCAGTTTTCATCCACTTGTTTTGCGAGGTTGCTAACATTCCGCTAAGTGGAAAGCAACAGAAGTCTATTCTTGATGACCTATATTGCTTCCTTCAATAAGAGAGCCTGTACCTCCTCTAGGAGCGACTCCCTTTAGAAAGGATCCGCCGGAAGATTTGTCCAACGCAGACATCTTATACGTGGGTTTTTTTGTTTGGAATCATAGCCATAGGCCTTCCGAGGCAACACTTTTACCCACTGATCTTCCGTGACATAAATCTAGTTTCTCGCCAAGTTGATAACCTTCCGTCAACTGGTAAGCAATAGAGGTATTATCCATCACCTGTACGAATAACGAGGTGTACGGAAGAAGAAACTACATCCTCCCCACGAAGAACCTCATCCTGTCGGCTTAGGGGCTTCTGACCTATAGTGTGGATCAGACCTCCGCCCCTTTCCCGAGTCGCTATACTGACGACTTCCGGAGTAAGTATAAGAGGGTTTATTTTACCCTCGCAAGGAGTTCCCTTAGCTGATTATGAAATGAAATGGCCTACCCCAGTCTGCTGAAGCGTGTTGTTGAGGTGCAGACTTCAGTAGCAGTGTGGTGGAAGCTTTTTTGTAGCCTGTTCATAGACTAACGAAAGCTCATCGCCAAATAGAGTATATCCGAAGACCGGAGCGACTCGGAGAAAGCTTTTCACCTTGTCATCTATAAGTGATGACAATGCAAGGGCAGCATCTCGTCTGATCGACTTCCAATTTGCCACTGTCTGGGCGGAGTTGTATGTGGCATACATGACTGCCCTGGAAAGAACTCTAAGCGTGGAACAAACGTCCTCAAATTCCTTCCCATTAAGACGTTACGCCATAGCTCTGGTGAGGTGATCTGCGTAGGACATTGTGTCCAGATTCACTCTATTGGATGAAATAGCACATTCCATCACTTCCAAGCATATACTGAATGATGCAGGTAGGTACATATCTACATCCCCGGCCTGCTCATCTAAACACAGATGAGCTCTCTGGACATCATCTCCAACTGTTTCAAATGACATGGTCCAAGGAACGGTATATTTATTGAAGATGTCGATAAGAAACTGCCTTCCTCTTAGCACTAGAGAGGTTGAATATGGCATTGTTAACATGGCCAAAGGCCTCTGACACCTGTCGAGACTGTTTCGGGAAGGAAAGAACATGCTCTTTCCTCCACACAAAATCCACTTTCAGAGACGACAGCAGTTTCTCTCTAGTAGTCGCAGCTTGCTGATCAGGTGGAACAAAGTCAGTATAGTATTGATAAATAAAAATTCATTGCTACCATATGCTCTTCCGAAAGGGAAGGGCAATCCTCTTCCTTGTCCCTTTCACTATCCGACTGATTCCGCTGTGACATTTGGTCCATCACATCTGCGTGCCCAGATGACTGGACCGACCCAGTACCGTCCGACAGCTCACCACCGGAGTCTGCGGAAGGCTGCTTTTGCACTTGCTGCAATCAGCTGCACAATCTGCATCAGCAAGTTCGTTACATAGGCTTGAGGAGCAGCAGTCTTCTGTGTTTTCGCTGCTTGCTACACCTGGGACTAAGATCTGGAGATAGATCTCTTCTACGAATTTCCCGATGAACAAAGACTCGGATCGCTAGCTACCGGATGGTCTGTCTTCACGGGTGAAGACTGGCTCTGTCTTTGGGCAGGTGGCTGGATATCTGAAGGCGGGTAGCTATCATGCGGTCGAGTGTGCTTTTATAACGTAGCGGAGGAAGCTGTGACTGAAGCCAACCTGTTCTGCAGTCTAGACAGAGCATTCCGAGCCGTGCGTATGCTCCGGCTCCAAATTTATGGCCCCAAATGTGGTTGGGTTAGAGAACGACCACTCCCGCTAACGGTCTTATGAGACCTCGCCGTTCTTCCCGAAAAGAAAACTTGGTTCCAGCTTGTGCAAGTTTCTCAAAACAACATTTGGCCCAAAATGTTGTTCGGTTAGAGAGGAACCTCTCCTGCTCGCGGTCTTATTAGATCTCACTGAGCCTCCCGAAAAGAAACTTGCTGACTTCCTCCCTATTTCCGTCATTGCTGGATGAGCTTTTGAATTTGAGGTGCTCGCTCTACCCAAATCTACACTTCCTTCGGCCGCAAGGGCTTACCCGGTGTCACAGCTCCCACAGACGGGGTGGCCGCTTCACCAGTCGAGGTAGCTGCTTGCAAGGGATTAAGAACACTGACTAGAGGCCTTATCCCTTGCTTATATTCATGAGCACCTTGCAGCTAGCTCTATTTGCTCAACAGAGTGCGACGACGGTAGCACACTTTGGATGGGTGTCACAATACCGTCACTACTGATCCCAGAGGAGGTTTTCATTGCTTTTCACTATAAAGCCAGATGATAATAAGGGAAAAAAATGTTTCCCCACTACCCCCACCTTCCCCTTGTTCTGAGGTAAAATTCCTCGTAACAAAGAGCATCCGTGCAGGAACGGACTGCCTAAAGACCTTATAGATGTAACATTAATGGACGACATTCTAAGCAACAGAAAGAGGACCTGAAGATCTAAGGTCACCGGAGATGGACTCTAAATTTCTCAGGTAAAACTTGGTAAATGAAGAGGGCTGTGTCCAGTAAGCAGCCTTCATGAGATCAGTAATGGCTATACTGTTAGAATAAGCCCAAGAAGTGGACAGTGCTCTAACCTCGTGCGCTGAGATCTTATTGACAGAACACTGATCCGAAGATAGATTTTCATAGGCAATGCGAATTGCCAACTGAATCCATCTAGCGACAGCATGAACAAAAATATCTTTTCTGTTAGGAATCAATGAAAGAAAGAAACGTTTTCTTCCCTTTCTCACAAAATCTGATTGAAAGGTCTACGGTTATCTAAGGATGGTAAGGCCTTAATGACAATAGGCTCTGGCTGCTTATAAACCCCACTTCTGTACTGAGGGTAATGGTATTACCCACACTACGGTAGTGAGATTCATCAACAGATAATGCATGAAGTTCACTGACTCTTCTAGCAGATGCAAAGGCTAAGAGAAACGCTGTTTTATAGGTCAAGAATTTGAACTCTACGACGCCCAAGGCTCAAGAGGAGCTTCTTTAAGCTTCAACAGAACCCAAGCCAAATTCCACTTAGGAATTAATCTGAGGGCTCTAGGTCTATTGATAGATAAATTTCTAACTAGCTTGGATAATGAAGTATTTGATCCAATAGCCAAGTTATCATGATGAGCATAAATATCTGATAACATAGACCTATAGCCCTTAATAGTGACAGGCTGCAGTTTGAGATCGTCAAACAAGTAGACCAGGAAATCGGCAATATTTGGTAAGGACGGATCGTATACGTCTATTGACTGATCCCTACACCAACGGAAGAAAACCCTCCACTTCGCTGCGTAATTCAACGAAGAGGAGAACCTCCTACAGTTAGAAATTGTGTCCACTTCGCATCTTGTAAAATGCTTCCCGTGCAAGAAGGACCACACAACGGAAATACGTGAAGGTTGAGACCTTCCGGGTTGTGATGCAGTGCGTGTGACTTCCCCTGATAAAGAAGATCCTCTGATGGAGGAAGCTTCCGGGGAACATCTCGTAACAGACACCTGAGAAGATTGATCCAAGGTTTCTGTGACGACAGAGGTGCAACCAGCAGGATTTTGCAATGAGACTGTTTGATCTTTAACAGAATCTGCAGAATCAATGGAGTTGGAGGATATGCATATCCTATCATCCCGTCCCATGAAATAGACAGAGCGTCTACTGCGTATGCCCAATGATCTGGACATGGCGACACGAACGTCGATAACTGATTGTTCAGGTGTGTCGCAAAAAGATCTATCATGGGACGATCCCACTGGTAGCAAATCTGAATATTCGCTTGTTGAGAGTCCATTCCGATGGCAACAGGCAACCTTTCTGAGAGAGCGAGTCTGCCGGTATATGATGGACAGAGAGATGAATGTGATGATTCATGACGAATAGGAGAATCGTCTCGTGTTAATTCACATAATGAAATCGAGTGAGTGCCACTTTGGTTCCTGAGGTAAGCAACTACTGTCGAATTGTCCAACAGAATTTGAACGTGGACGTCCACTATTAGGCGAATCCAATGTTGTAGTGCTAGCCATATTGAAATCATCTCTTTGATGTTTATGTGCTTCTCTAGGAACCAAGAGTCCCAAAAACCCTGGCACCTCAAGTCTGCGGGACTTAGGGTCGCGTCTCAGCATGTCTGACTCGCATCCGTCATAATCGTGAAAGCCGGATCCAGAAGTTGCAGCAGAAATCCATGAGTTAACCACTGAAGATCTGCCCAAATCTGAACCATTTGTTTTACTAGGTCCATTAAAACAATACTGGTTTCGAGCGAATGTGTCTTCACACTCCAGTTCTGAGTAAAGAATATCTGGAGGGGGCACAGGCGCAGGAAGCCCATCAGAATAAGATCTGCAGCCACTCCACACAGCCCCATCAGTCGCATGAATTCCTTTGCTGTTATTGCATCTGAGTTTAGACAAAAGCAAGCATAACAACTGACTAATTTTGCTCTGGTTCGCGGCAGACGAACAAGATTGATGTGAGTCTCGAAGCTCATTCCCAAGTGAGTGAACAACTTGGACGGAGCTAGATCCAAATTTTTCTCATTTACTATGAAACCGAGACGTCGGAACAATAGTAGCAGACTCTGAACATCGTTCTGAAGAATAATTCTGTTGTCGTATCAGAATGTCGTCCAAGTAAGCTGATGTTAACGCAGATGAATGAGCTCATTATTCGAGTGAAAGCCCAAGGTGCCAGGTTCAGACCAAAACACATTGCTCTGAACAGATAAACCTTTCCTTGCACGGTGAATCGCAGGTACTTTCTGAATGCCGTATGTACCAGGACATGAAAGTAAGTGTTCTTTAGATCTATGCTTGCTGCATAGTCGTTTACTCGAATGCTCGCTCTTACTGACTGAATAGTTTCCATATAGACCTTTGGAGTCATGATTAACTTGTTTATCCAGCTCAAGTCTATTATCGGTAGGAACGAGCTGTCTGGTTTTGGTACATCTTGTTAGTAGGGGTTTCGCTCGCAATGATATCGATAGGCCAAGACTACACTTCTCACCCACTGATCTTCTGTGACTGTTATCCAGTTTTACGTGAAGTTTGATAACCTTCCACCAACTGGCAAGCAAGAGAGGTCTTCACCATCACCTGTAGGACTTGCGAGGCTTACGGGAGGAGAAACTACATCCTCCCCAGGAAGATCCTCACCCCGTCATCTTAGGAGAGTCTAACCAATAGTCCCGATCAGACTTACGCCCCTTTCCCGAGTCGCTGTATTGATGACCTCCAGAGTAATTATACAAAGGTCTCTTGTACCCTCGCGAGGAGTTCCCTTTTGATGATTTCGATTTGGAACATCCTTGCTTACCCCGGTCTGCTGAAGCAGGTTGTTGAGACGCCAACTTCAAAAGCAGAGCACTGGAAGCTATCTTAGTAGCCTGTTCATAGACTAATGAAAGCTTGTCATCAAAGATAGTATGTCTGGAGCGACCCAGAGAGAGCTTTTCACCTTGTCATCCATAAGTGATGATGACGCAGGGGCAGCATCACGTCTCAATTAACTCCAGATTTGCCACTGTCAGGGCGAAGTTATACGAGACATACATGATTGCCCTGGAAAGAACTCTTAAGAGAGGTGCACACATCCTCAAATTCCTTCTCATTGAGACGTGCCATAGCTCTGGTAAGGTGATCCTAGTAGGACATAACGTCCAAATTCGCTCTATTCGATGAAATTGCACTTTCCATTACATCTGAGCGAATGCTGAATGAAGCAGGTAAGGATATGTCTAAATCCCCAGCCTGCTCATCTAAATGCAGTGGCTCTCCGAACATCTCCTCCAACCATTTTAACGGTATATTTATGGAAGATGTTGATAAGAAACCTGCTTTTTTCCTCACACTCGAGAGGTTAAATATGGCGTTGTCTACATGGCCGAAGGCCTGCGACAACTGTCTAGACTGAACTGGGAAAAAAAGAACTTTTTCCTTCCTCTGTTTAAAGTCTGCATCTAAAGATGCAAACGGTTTCTCCCTTGCTGTCGCAGCTTGGTGATTCAGCGGAACAAATTCAGGATAGTATTGATGGATAAAGTCCATCGCAACCATATGTTGTTCCAAAAGGGAAGAGTAATCCTCTTCCTTATCCCTTTCACCATCACGACTGAATCAGCTGTGAATCTTGGTCCAATGCATCTGCGTGAACAGACGACTGGACCGACCCAGCACCATCCGACAGCTCACTTCCGGAGTCTGAGGAAGGCTGCTCCCGCACTTGCTGGGATGCTGCGATCAGCTGCGCAATCTGTGACAGCAAGTCCCTCACCGAGGCTTGAGGAGCAGCGCTTTTCTGTTTTTAGCCGCTTGCTGCTCCTGGGATGGCATTCCAGAGATGGATCTCTTCTCCAAACGTCCCGATGATCGAAGCCTCAGTTCCCTACCTACCGGATGGTCCGACTTCACAGGCAAAGACTGGCTGTTTTCGCGCAGCTGGCTGGATATCTGAAGTCGGGTAGCTAGGATGCGATCATGTGTGCTTACTGATCATAGTGGAGGAAGCCGTGACTGTAGCCAAGGCTGGCTGCAGTCTAGACAGAGTGTCCTGAACAGCAGGTGTAGAGTTTCTCATAACAACATCTGGCCCAAGATGTTGCTGAGTTAGAGAGGGAACTCTCCCACTCGCTGCCTTTTCAGACCTCACCAAGCCTCCCAACAAGAAACTTGCAGACTTCCTCCCTGGTTCCATCGTCACTGGGTGAGATTTTGTTTTTAAGGTGCTCGCTCTACCCACACTTCCTTTGACCGTAACTGACATACCTGGTGTTTCAGCACCCACGGATGGAGTAACCGCTTCACCGGTTGAGTTGGCTGCCTTCAAGGGATTAAGAACACTACCCAGTGGCCTTATCCCTTACCTAATATTCATGAGCACCTTAGCAGCTAGCTCTGTTTGCTCATCAGAGCACGACGACGGTAGCATACTTTTGGTGGGTGTCCCAATACCATCACCATGTTCTTGTTCCTCTGAAAAAGAAACTTAAAAACTTGAATTACCTTGCAGTGAGAGCACTAGCATAGGCATCTTACACGAACGACGTACTGTGACAACCATTTCCAATGTTTGTCATCCCAATCAACACATGTAGGACAAGAATCTGCAGGAGTACATCGACTACAGGCAAGGCAACAAGCATGTAAATCTGCGGAAGACTTCCTCGCCTTGCATGTTGAGCAGTAAGCTTTCATGATTAATCAAAATTAAGGCGATCGGACTCCCACAAACTGCACAATAAATATATGATAAAGATACATAATAAATACCAAGCAAGCAAACTCAAAATCAAAAAATTAAATTAAAAAAAATTTTACAAAAAATTTTGACAAAAGCCTAAGTTCCCAAAGGGAACATGAAGAGTCCAAGGGCATCCCGATAGAGCCTAAGTGTGGACAAAATCCAAAATTTTTTGCTACACTACCGAAATAATAATTAATGTATCTTACAACAATCCTACAGTAATAATAATAACTAAATACTACATATATTTAAAGATGTTGCCAATGTAAACAACATCAAGGAAACACGACATCAGGCACAGAAAAAAGGCCCAAAGTCAGTAACAGATCTAAAGCTACCAGATGTAAAGAAAGATCTTCAAACGAAGAAAAAACGATACATCAGATAGAAGATGCATGACCCAAAATGACCTAACCCCCCTAGGGTGAGGACGAAACTATGGGGATAAACAGAATAAACATTCTGTTACACACGTTAAACTCCCAAGAAATTTAATGAAAAAAAATTGACAAAAAGAAGCCAAAAAGCATGGGAGTTTAACAGGAGGGCTTCAAGGAGGGATAAATCATTAGCAAGAATGATGACGTCGCGTGCATGTTCTGAAATTGGGAAACATGAAATAATTTTTATAAAAATACAGCCCTGAACGTTTCTAACCACCGCTGATCACTGCCATCATCCATTTATACCCTTGGATCCACCAATTTTACCACTGATTTGGGTCTGGCATCCTCAAAAAAGGAGATTTAAAACCACAGATGTCAGTTCATTGTTATTGACTTTAGGGCCAAATGAAGGTTGAAGCCAATTTTGGTGCCTTCCTGGATACTGCGCATGCGCAGATCTGAAAAGTATGGAGAACCATCTAGGACTTGGGGATTGGGGGGCAAAATTTGTCTTTGGCACTCGATTAATTTGAGTTAGCACCAGCTAGTCTGGGGCATTGGTTGTCATATAAAAATATTTATAAAAAATTTTCGAAAAATGACTAAGTTCCCAAAGGGAACATTATGAGCCCATGGGCATCCCGATAGAGCCTGAGTGTGGACAAAATCCCAATATTATGAGCTACACTACCGGAATAATAATCAATGTATCCTACAGTAATTCTACAGTAATATAATATAAAATACTACATATATTTGGGGACGTTGCCAATGTAAACAACGTCAAGAAAAAAACCGGAAACAAGACATCAGGCACACGAAAAGGCCCAAAGTCAGTAACCAATTTAAATGCTACCAGATGCAAAGCTAGATCTTCATAAGAAGACAAAATGATACATCGGACAGAAGATGCAAGACTAAAACAACCTAACACCCTTTGTGTGAGGACGTAACCACGGGGATAAACAGAATAAATATTCTGTAATACACGTTAAACAACCAAGAAATTTAATAAAAAATTTCAATAAAAAAAAACAAAAAGCTCAGGAGTTTAACAGGAAGGATTCATGGAAGGATAGGGAAGGAATACTTAACAAACAGTGGATTAATCATTAGCAAGAATGATGACATCAGGCGTATGTCCCGAAAATGGGAAACATGAAATAATTTTATAATTATTATAAAGTTACAGCCCTGAACATATGAAACCACTGTTGTTCACTTCCATTATCCATTAACAGCCTTGGATCACCCAATTTTTGCATTGATTTGTGTCTGGCATCCTCAAAAAAGGAGATTTTAAAGCACAGATGTCAGATCATTGTTACTGACTTTAGGGCCAAACAAAGAATGATGTTGGTGCCAATTCCGGTCTCTTCCTGACTGCTACACATGTGCAGATGGTAAAAATATGGAGGGCCAGATAGGACTTTTAATATGCGGTGTTGTATGCAAATTTTGTGGATTGGGTGATTCAAAATTTGTGTTTGGCCCTTGATAATATGGAGTTTGCACCAGCTGGTCTGGGCCATTGGTTTTAGTATAAAAATCTACAGATTTCATTCTCTCAGCCACCTTGGAGAGGGTCTGTTCAGAAATTGTTAAGGTATGTTCCAGGGTACAGCCCAGTCAGTCAGAGAGCTTACCAATTCCACCTATCGTGATTCATTCAAGCCATACGGGTGAATGGGACACCGACAAACTCAATTCAAGTAACAGTTTATTGTGCATGAATTGAGAGATGAATTTAATTTATAAGCACTTGGGATGCTTTGAGGTAAGTTTAACCATTGTAATGTTAAGGGGTGAGCGATTTGCTCCCCTGGGTGATCCCAGGAGAGCGATTTTTTGCCACCCTGAATTTTTCAAACAGCCAGCACTGCCCACTGGAATGAGCTCACACAGCTTGTTCCAATGAGGGGTCACATGATATGGTTTTGTTGACACTTTTTCGAAAATTTGAAAAAAAATATTTCAAATAATGAATTTTGATATTTTCTGCGTTAGGTAAAAGGTTAAGGGCTTGAGGAGAGTAAACATGTGTGCCAGCAAAGATGACCACATTGGACATTTTGACCAATAGAGTTCTTAGATTTACAATTTGAGGAAACTTCCATTCCCTATATATTTCATGAATTACTTCAATGTGACTGCCGACTGTTATGAATATGCTGACATCATGACTGCATGCTAGAGAAAACGGCCTGGTTGCATCAATTGAGCGGTGTTGACATCAAGTGTGAATTGATTCAATTTCAAAATGGGTGGTGAGGTGGTATGATCACATCACACAACTGATAACCCTACTGAAATGTTTAAATCTCTTGGATTTTTAAAGCAAGCAGTTCAGTCACATGTATGACAGTGCTAATCACTGTCAATTTCACGCCCATCCTGAATGTTTCTTGTGATAGTTTAATGCAGATGCCAAACAATTTTATGTCAGATCTTACTTCAGCACTGCCAAATATCAATGCTCATTTCAAGTGCTGTCATATTTCCAATGGATGAGTTATATACCAAGATGGAAGAAATGCAGTTGCCAGTTTCTGATCAATATCCAGCTATAATTCTGGACAAACAGAAAAATCATGCCACTGAGTTTGCATAACAAATGAAAGAAGCGCACATCAAATATTTAGTGGCCTGTGGTACTGGGAAATGCAAAAAACTTGCTTGCATTTGCCAAGCCCCAACTAAACCAATCAGTCTCAGTTGTTTTTTTTTAAATGAACAGATGTTTGTTCATTTTGAATTTGGTTTCTAAGCAGAATCACCGAGCAGCGGTGAGCAACTGTCAGACTCCCTAAAATGCTAACCCCCCCCCATAAGCAGAACCCAAACAGCTGAAAAGTACTGCTTGAACTCATGTGCACCATTAATGTAAAGTATGCCGTAGGACATAGTGCCACCATGCAACCCTCATATCTCCAGTATTTGAAGTTGAATTTTCAAAAAATACTTATCTGGACCATGAATGCAAAAAGGTATATTGATTTTAATGCCATCTATGAAGAAAAAATATTAAATTAAAAAAAAAATTCAGATAACAAAACAGTAAGAGAATTTTTAGATATTGATTATTGGTGGTGATTACATCTACAGAATTTAAAAGATGTGCATTGCGTAATTCTGATACACTAAATTGTTGAAAGAAAAAAATGAAAGAATGTAAATTTATCATCATTTTGGAAAGAATTAAAATTTTGAAAAAACATAAGTATCTCAGCTAAATCATTGCGAAAACTCTGTCAAATATCTTGATTCTGTATCAATGAAAAGTACAAAAACTGGCAGAAAGAAAAGAAGAAAAAAATGGACTACAAATACAATATGTTAGGCCTAAAAAAATTAAAATTATGTTTCTCAGGCCCTCCTGCATGGTCCTTTTGGCTGCCACATGCTCTCTTTTTATAACCAATGTAAACTTAAAAAAAATAAAATTAAATGGATTATGTCTGTTATTTTACCCAAGTTAAAAAAATTGATAAATTTGTCCCTTGAGAGCAAGAAGGCTTTGCAATGCTTTAGCATTGCAAAGCCTTCTTGCTCTCAAGGGACGAAATACACCACCACCCATGAGGCCTAAAACCTAAACCAATAACATGAACTTCCGATGGCAAAGAAATAATTACATAAATAAAAAATAAAATAAAAAAACGCTTGCCCGCATGCAATTTTATGAATAATGGCCTGAGAAACAGAAGATTCACTTTTTGTGGCCTTATTTAAACTTCGTTGAACAACATAAAAGGAGTAGAAAAATATGTCATTGCAACTTTTTTTAATGATATGAAAGGGACTACAATAATAAAGTGTCAATTCAATTTTATTGAATGATATAAAAGGACGATAACAATAAATCATTTTAATACTGTTGCAAGACATGAAAATAATGAAAGTTGTTCTTACCTGAGCTTTAGACTCACCACACATGCATGGTGGTGTAAAAAGGGCATCATTGTTATAAATCTGGTAATCATATTTGTTGCTCTTTATAGAAACACCTGTCTGTTTTTTTAGCAAATGCCTCAAACTTCCCTGTGTTCCATTATTTGGAGCAGGAGTAATTCCAAGTAAATCTGAAAGATGAATTCCAAAGCCAACTATTCTTGTTAAAATTGAAGTATTAGCTGACATAATGTGAACATGGTCTACTTTAACCCTTTAACTGGTAGCGTGCTGAAAGCACATATTTGGGCTTTATTCTGAGATGAAGGTATGTGAATCCTTCATACTCAGTAGATGTGCTTCGTATTATTTTTGAAGTGATATTATTTAGTCTGTAAGGACTTGTCTTGTTTACAATTTATGGGAGAGTGCCTACAGGCACTCTCCCATAAATTGTAACAAAGCAAAGATATGTGAACAAATTTTGATAGCCAAAAATAATTTAGCATTCTACCAGTTAACAAATGCAACCATGAGATGACATATGCAAAACAAATCTTAACTGAAAATCTCCATTTCTTCCTCAAAACATAGCATATAACCCTTCATTGGAATGGGGGTGGGGGAGGCAGTCATAATCTAAGTTTGTGACATTATTATAAATTAAAAAATAATAAAAAAACATTTGAATGACAACTTATGTGTGTAGCATTAGTCTACACCACTACAAATTGTTTCATCAAGAATAAGTACATGTCATCATCTTAATGATATGGTCAAAGTAAAGTATATTTCAGGTGTACTTGAATATTGAATCTCCCAGCATGTGCAACCAGTTGGTGCAGTGACATAAGATGTATCATGTAATATTCTGTGATTTATTGGTGTTCACAACATGCAAGGAGGAATAGGTCTTCCCTTGCTTATGGAAGCAGCCTTTGCCTTTCTGCTTTTTGACCAAATTGACATCATAGGGCAGTCCCTCTGCCATGGCAACTCTAAATCTGTCCTTGTTATTACAATATAAAAACACAATAAAAAATGATTGTGTTCAACTTTTCATTTTTTAAAACTGTTATTTCCAAGATATCATACTTGGCAGAGCTAAGTATGTTCTATGAGAAAAAACTTATTTGCCTGACCTTTCAGACTTTATTGAGAACACTATTGCTGGTTGCTTGATGTCTAGAGAAAATGCCTTATCTCTAAAAAAAACCCAAGCCAAGACCAATACCGGGTCTGGACCTACATCGCTGCATGCAATTGATTACAGAGATGAACAGACTTCAAAGTATCGGCAAACAGGAAGTGGCTGCACGGCAGATCTGAAAATTAGATACACGATACAACTCATCATTATGAAGCAGCAGACCAAATATAAAATCATTCCCCTTCATAGAAGCCAAGAAAACTTTGAAGGAAGAAGTGTTTTGGACAGACTGATGGACAGACGGAGTCGAGCGGTTACTAGACCTGCTCTGCCGCTGGCGACGCAGGTAAAAAACACACAGGACTTGAACTGGCTGTAAAACCACTACAATATACTTACCTGACATTAGATTATAAAGCTCTATATTTTCAAATGGGGCTGTTGTGTAATTTTCTTTGAAACTTGGACCATGAGCCAAAAACAGAGCCTGCAAGAGAATTCATGAATATTATACAGATTTCTTTCCCTCGAAGGATTAGAGAATATTCATATATTCCTGCTACACTATGACAATTTATGATTTGTGACACTGCTAATACTTCTAATCAAGTATAAAGAACCCATTCAGAGGTAGTAAAAACTAACCAAAGCCTGAAATTGGCCTTCAACTGTTAATGTTCCAAATTGTACTGATAGCTGTTTCATTCTTTTCAATCAACAATCATTGATCAACTGCCCAACAAAATCCAAAGTCTAAATATCACAACAGGGACACTATACAATTTAAAAAAATAAAACAAAATTACTTTCTTCAACAGATCTACTAAAAACTCCATCCACCTTCACCTAAAACAAATAACTTTCAAAAGGCTGCTTACCATAAAACCTACAAGCTTTAACTTTAAATTTTTATCCCTAAATGATTAAATCATAAAAATCCTAATTCTGACTTTGATCACTTTTACTGCAACAAAACAGGTGCACCCAGTCTCCAGGTAAACTAGCAAGTTACATTCGTTACTCTGGCAGATGTTACTTTAAAGGCAGCCAACATGTGCCAAGACACTGCAAAGCCACAAAACACACACTGCCAAAGTGTAGCAAAAATATATCAAAACTTTCACACTTTTATGGATTGAAGTAATTACATCTTTCCAACTCCTTGAACTCAACAGTAAACGTCTTCACTCAAGAGCAGCTCTGTTTAGCAAAGTATCATGAAAAAAAATAATATGTTGTTAGTTCAAGATGTCTGACTTCTGACAAACAGATGTAACCATGACAAATATTATAAGTTATTGTGATGAACTGATGGTAACATGGTCTGAGGTTTGTATCTTGAAGCTTATGTTTAATCGAGACGCAAAGCTTATGTTCCAATAAGACCCTACCCATAGCCCAAAACCCACATCATGAAATGAACAAGGCAACTTGAATGAACATGGCAACTTTTATGATAAAAAAAAATTGTAAATAAACCTCTCTTGTACCCCGTGACATCACTGGACAACAAAAAAACAATAAATTAGATGAAGGTCGAGGTTACTCCATCTCAGTTCAAATTATGAACTTATAAGTGGGTTGTAAGTTTACATTCATAGAATGATCACTGGCCTCATAAAATACGATTTTACAGGCAGTATACTCTTTGAATCTCCTCCCATTGTTATCATCTTTTCAAATATTTCACATGGTGATGTCAGAGGGTAACATATGCCACTGGAGCCGTAAACATAGAAAAAATTAAGAAGCTCTCATCCAATCATAAGGTGAGGATCTTTGTCTTACTGGAACATTGCTAATTGTTTAAGGTGAAAAGTATTGCAGATGAATGAACAAGTTTGGAATCACTGGATGGGAAACATGAGATATCTTCCAAACAAAATATACTTAGTTAGATTCTGTAAAAAAAAGAAGAAAATTTAGTTTATGATTTGGTAGCTACAGTTGAAGAGAATGTTTATTTGTTGAAAATTGTGTCAACAGTCCGTTATCTGCATATTTTAACTCTTTACCCGCTGAACATTTTAAAAATATTTTTCATCAAATCTTGTCATGGATGCTTCACAGCAGGCATGACTAGATTTGATAAAAAATCCATCTAAATTTAAATAAAGAAATCATTGTTCAAAAAGTCTATTCAATTTATGGGAGCAAATGCTTAAATGTGCCCAATTTATACTTATTTCGGTGATAAGAGATTTTGTGTCCTGGGCTGGAATATTTGCAAGTAGCATGCAAAGAGGTAAACTCTATAAAGCATAAAAATCCAACTTCAGCAAACTCACTGCTTCAAAATACATGCTCCAGCATGCAACCAAGAGGAAATTTTGCAGATCAGTTGTCAATTATCCTGGCAACACATGCCTTGATTAACTGGTGGAGTGCTAAATTATTTTTGAAAATAATTTTTAACATGAATATGTTATTTTTCAAAGATACTATGCCACCAACAAGTGGAGTCTTAGTTTAGCAGATTTTGTTCAGAAATAATTGTTCTGTAAGAATAACACTCTCCAATAAATTGTAACAAAACAATATGTAACCATTTTACTTTCTTCTGCCTGGCAAACAATAAGCTAATACATACAGTGTAAAGCCACCAAAGTGGCTTTCGGCACTCTTCAATAGAGCCATGACTGTGATTTCTAGCACTCACTACTTAAAATCTAGCAAACTAAAGTGGCTTACAGCACTCTTCAATAGAGCCATGACAGTGGCTTCTTGCACCCAAATAGTTAAACTGCTAGCCATACAGGTTCTAGTCCAGTAGAAATTCTGAAAATCTGCCCCAGCTTCAAAAGTTAACTAAAATTATTTCATTTGCATTGATATTTTCAACAAACAGACACTTTGTTTTAGCTGTTGGTTTTTTTGTGTATCCACATAAAATTCCCATTTTGGGAGTGAGTTACTTATCATCTTTCCTAATTCAGTGGCCAAAACTACAGCTAAAAGGTTTTGATTTTTCAGATTCAGTTTTCGTTCAGTTTCAGGAAAAAACCTCGATTTTGGTTCAGTTTTTCTATGTGTTAATAACATATAGTAGCAACACTTCAGACTCCTTGATTTGGAAAAAAACCCACAATAATTTATATGACACAAAAAGTACTGTCTGTAAATATTTTCATTTGGTTCAGTCTAACTTCCCCTTAATTATTCTTGAGGGTTCTAGAGGATCAGTTGCCAAACCTAATGGGTCAGAAAAAGACATAAACTGGATGCACGGTGATATGAGCCACCACTGTGGACCCTGCATTTTAAAAAGTTTGCAATTTGAACAGTATACAGTATAGTAAAACCTTCCTCGAGATACCACCTGCTTTGAGCTGCCAGTGAAATGATGTACCAAATAGTTGTTTTGGGTGCCAGGGTCTGGGGTATTTATATCATTATTATATTATTATGTAAAAGAGATATGTATAGTGAAAAGTCTTGTTATCCAGTCAAATTTCCAATAACAGCAGTCTGTATGATAGATGAGGAGCTATAACTGCAGCTAATATGTGAAATTTCTAAGTTCAAGGGCAATCACTCTTCGATAAACAATAGAATCAGAATGAAATTAAAATTTGAAATAACTGAAAAAAGTGTGGAAAACCTGTTATGACTGCCAAATTTCCAAGTTCAAGGGCAGTAACTCTGTAGCTGCATGGAAATTTGAGATAAGGGAGCAAAACCAGAACTCCATCTGTAATTTGCCGCAGGGGAGATTCATACCAAAATCATTCATGTATCTCTAACATCAGTAAAGAAAAAAAAGGCAGAAAGTCTGTTATAACTGTCAAATTTGTAAGTTCAACATCAGCAACTCCGTATATGAGTAGAATGGCATTGAAACTTGATCTGTAAGTGCTCATCAGGAAGGTACATACGAAAAATCTTTAAATACTTCCATCCACATCTGAAAATAGTACAGAAAACCTGTTATAACTGTTGAATTTCCAAGTTCAAGGGCAATAACTCTGCAATAAACCAATTGTGTGAAATGGAACTGATTTGTAACTACCCACCAGGAAGCTACATACACAAAATAATTTCAATACTTCTGTCGATAGCTAAGAAAAGTGCAGAAAACATGGGATAGATTGAAAGATGAATGGACAACAGACTAATGCTGTAGACAGCGTGCCCCAATTAGGGTAACAAATGAATAAAGTTCATCTAATCTATGTTGTGTTCTTATTGTCACATTTTCTCCCTGGGAAACACTAATTTATTATAGCAATAATGATACATATACTATCAGGCATCTGCAGCATACAAATCAGAAGTCAGGCCAGCCAAGCAAAAGTGTATCTCATTAGACAAAGTATCTTGTTGCTTATCATAAGCATACAAGACAACACCCTGAAATGAATCTCTGCTTAGCCTGTTCACTGATCAAACTTTGGAGAATGTCTGCCACCTATCTTAATGCTTCAACTCACAAGCTTTGCACAAATCACCACAAAAAAAGCAATCATCTCAAATGGAAAATGGCATCACATCGGACCTTCGAGAACATTTTTCATAGGGCTCCTCTTAGGCAGCAACCTTCTCTTTTAGGAACCTGTTTAGATGATCAGCGGAAGTGTATGTCAAAACACATGGCCTATGATACCAAATGGACATTTCAGGACACAAATCTTCATTTTTGTTGAGGAGACCATTGCCTCACAGTTTGATAAAATGTATTGTGGTTCTGATCTGATTGCGTCCTGGTTTGGATAAATCGGTCACTGATCTGCACTCAGTCTGAAAATGCATTCAGGACTCTCAGACATTCCACCATCTATCCAAACTAAATAATACAATGACAATGAATCAAAAAGAAAGAACAGCAAAGGCGACAATATATGAAATAATACAAAACCAGAAATAGCAAATGGGGATGATTGTGCTGAATTTTGGCAGCTATCTTGAGCCAACTATTAAGAGGTGTGGAGTAGAATATAGCCACATAACCTAGAAATATGACAGTGAAATTTGGTTGATTTTCCATACTAATATGTGATTTTGGGGTATGTAGTGAAATATTAAAAGTTTCTGGTGGCCATGTTGAACACCATCTTGAATATCTTGAACTGCCCAAGGTTTACAGAGTGGCATCATTCAGATTCAGATTCAGCAAAAATGTTGCCAAAACACCTTTTTCTTCCCAACATTGCAAGGTTTGCCCCAAAATGGCCATTAGAATGCCAGACTGTCAAAAAGCTGTAACAGATCTGAGAGTGTTCTGTAATTATTTATTTTGGTTTGATAAATAAAAAGGTTTTTACTTGATGGGTTTCGAATTAGCCGAGATATCAGCCCTCAGTAACTTCACATCAGCCTTTGGTCTCAGATTGATATGAAATTACCTCAGGCTGATATTTTTACTTACAGGACACTAACCAAGTTATAACCTCTATCACAATAGTGGCTTGATCAGAAAGTATTTCTTTACCAGTGCCTAAAACTATAACAATCTCATGCATTACTAGTTTACCCAGCTTAATACTTCGTTAAATACATATTTACAGCAGCAATTCTTTTATCACATCTTCAACAGAAATGTGATCTGCTATATGCAATTTCAATACAACAGAAATTTCTGTTAGAATGGAAAAAAAACAACAGATTTTATTCCCACCGGCTTGGTCATTTAGCTACTCTCTTTTATTACCTCTGCACGAGAGATTGTAATCCAATCCGCTCACCTATATTCATGCTTGATATAGTCCGAGCAATGTGAAATAGATAATCAGAAGACAGGGTGCCAAAATCTACATAGTACTTGATCTATAGAAAAACAAAACTCTCAGTCTGTGAAATTATGTAGAAGTGCCAAATATAAATACTGACCTTAAATCAAAATGAAAAGCTTGACTGAAAAAATATGAATAACAGCTAATCTTAACACAAACTCTTACAACAATACACTATGAAATTTTCAAAGTCCAAAAAACATTAAAATTACTGAAAGAAAATATAAAAATATTTAGTTGCTTCTGAAGGTCACAAGAAGACAAATAAACACCAAAACGTTTGTTAAAGCAACATAATGTACATACAAAATAACCTAAACACAAACTTTTACAACTTCCAAATGAAAGTGTCAATGACACTGTAGCTTAACTTGACTGTGTGTTGTGTTTGATGAAAAGGATAATGTTCAATGTTTTATGAAAGGATTATGAAATAAGAAAAAGAATTGTGATAACTGTTTATGTTCCCTACATGCTATGTTTTCCATAAAAATAACTTGAGGTTTAGACTGTACTAAAGAATTCAGGCCTGGGTTGATGTGGGCCTCACAGTTAACATATGTAAACCAAAGTTACCAAGTTACAGTAAAATCATTCCAAATGAGTCATCCTATCAAGTTACAATGAAATCCCTTCCTCAATATGACCTGTAGACTTTGCTAAAGGAATCTAGGTCAAGTGCTTGTTCGGCCATCAGTTGACCGAGTGTGACCAAAATAGGACAGTCTCATCTAGATATCATACCAAGTTGCAATGAAATCCCTTCATAAAAACAACCTACAGACAGTGCTAAAAGAATCTAGGTCACATGACAGTGTAGCGGTAACAGCTGACCGATTGTAACCAAAATAGGAGAGTCTCATCTAGACATCATACGAAGTTATCCTTCCAAGTTACAATGAAATCGCTTCATAAAAATGAACTGTAGACTGTGCTAAACATACCTAGGTCACATGCCTTTGCGGTTGTCATGGTTGACTGATTACAGCCAAAATACAAAGTTTTCATCTAGGCATTATACCGAGTCACCTCACCAATTTACAATGAAATCCCTTCATAAATGCAACCTGTAGACTGTCCTAAAGGAATCTAATAACGTGCCCTTGAGGACGTCATGGTTGACTGAACCAATCCAACCTAAATAGGGCATTCTCATCTAGACATTATACAGAGTCGTCCTACCAACTTACAATGAAATTCCTTCATGAATACAACCTGAAGACTGTGCTAAAGGTTTCTGGGTTTTTTGGCCTGCACGGCCATCGTGGCTGACCGATCATGACCAAAAAGGAATATTCTCATATAGACATGACCTTGAACCTGCATATGAAATGTTGTGATGATTGGACAAGAACTATAGGGTGTAGAAATCCCTTCATAAAAAACAACCCGTAGCCAGTGCCAAAGGAATCTAACTCACGTGGCCAGGCAGTGGTATAATTGCTGACTGATCATGACTCATCTAGACATCATACCAAGTTATCCTTCCAAGTTAAAATGAAATTGCTTCATAAATATGAACTGTAGACTGTGCTGAACAAATCTAGGTTGCGTGCCTGTACAGCCATCATGGTTGACTGATCACGGCCAAAATACAATGTTCTAATCTAGACATGCCAGTCATCCTACCAATTTAAAATGAAATCCCTTCATAAATACGACCTGTGGACAGTGCTCAAGGTTTTTAGGTTTTGAGCCTATGCAGCCATCACGGTTGACCATTCATGACCAAAAGGGGAAATTCTCATGCAGACATGACCTCGAACCTGCATATGAAATTTTTGTGATGATCGGACAAGAACTATGGGGTGCAACCTGTGCTAAAGAAAATGTGAACAGACTCACAGACCAACAGACTTCTGCACACATGATGGCAATAGCTCATCTTGACTTTGTCAAGTTAGGCTAAAAACTGAGTTTTATAGAAAAAATTTGATTAGGATTGAAAAAAAAAACAAACACAATATGGTTGGTTAATCACTGCAGTGGATGCACCCTAAACATTCTACTATTAAATAGGGTTTCCGCCAGGAATAAAATAGTGGGTCCAGTAGGATATAGCACCCAGTTGTCCAGGTTCATATGGATATCCCTGAATCAATTTCAAGCACTTTCTAAGCATGTTTCAAGGACTGTTAACAACTTTTAAGGACTACATGTATGATTGCATGCATATTGTTGCAATAGCTTGTCACATCAAGTCGGTTTTGTATCATATGTAATATAACACAGAATTAGGAAATGCCAGAAGTGAATTTTTTCACCAAATGCAAAATTCTTTTCACATCCTACCTTATACAATGGTGAACTCTAATATTTTACACATTACCACAACTCATTTGGATTTAAAATTGAAGCGTTATTAGCATTGAACTCGTTCACTGGGACTTAATCATTTTCAGTATATTGGTTTCACATGGACAAATAAACATATTATTTCACAACTTGGATATGATGAACACAAACATCAGTTATCATTGCCATTTCAGTAATTATATATTTCAGTAATATCAATTTTGTTTTCCCATTTATATCTATTTCAATTGTCACATGTTTTTTCTTTACGTTGAGAAGTCCATTCCAAGATGCCACTCTCCCTTTTCCATTTTGCACGTTGTGGGTGTTCCAGGTGATGTGCTCGGCTGATTATTTTCTGACTCGGAATCACTGCTCACATTATAAGATTCAGTGTCGCCTGAATATTCCGGCGATTAGTCAGTAGATGGTTCGCTACCAAAATCATAATCAGTATCCGAATTTCCAAAGATTTTTTGAAAGGCTTCATCTAAATTATAATGAGACATGACTACACACCACCGGAATCAGAATAAACATATCCACAATATTTGGAAACATCTCCCACAACCATTCACCAATGAGAATCGTCCTACTATCTGACACTGAAAATGTGCTATAGTAATTTGCTATATATCATAGAAATATGGATCGCATTAGCTATTTCGGGAAACGTAAAATTATATTTTTCCATCTGTACAGAATGCTGGATGGAAAAGGAATATTCCATTCTCATGAGTAAATGAGTTAATTCAAAACATCTTATCTGATAGTGGACCCTACAACCTCTGTCAAATGAGATATTGAATTAAATTGCAAATAAATCAACAGAAATTAGGTGATTAGAAACCTTCCTAGATAAGAAACTATTATAGAAACTTTTGCAGACATTTCAGCTAATGAATCACTGGTTTGCTGTCTGTGCTTTGTGGAATGAAATATACTTGAAGAATTTCGAAATTTAATGTTGAAAATATTGTTTGAGCATTGCAGTTTGAACCTTTATGCTTTCAAGGGATAATATGTTTGTTATGGATATAACTTTTATAAACAGATTTCACTGAGTTTCTGTAAACAGCATATAATAAATTAGAAAACTGTAATTTGTTGGACAAATTACGGGCTTTCCCAACTTTCCAATTTGAAAATTCAGACTACATATAGCAAAGCAAAGTGTTTGAAATTATCCATTTCCAAAATGACAGGAAAATGCAACAGAAATTAGCTAATTTTAGCATTTTCGAATGGAACTCTTACCCTCATTGTGCTTGAGAGTTAAAGATGAGATTAAAAACTAAACAGTAACTTTCTTCTGCAAGCATTGTTGCATCTATGCATATAAAAATAATTGTTACAACAACATTGCAATTAGAGAAATTAGCGCTTGAAGTCAGGAATCTCAAAGACAAAATGCTATATTCATATCATTTGTGGTCAATAGGGGTTAATTTTAAAATAATTGTGTGGTGATTTTAGTGTATCATATTATACTCTAAATGTGTGAACATCAATAACAGAATGAGTGTCTGATAAGAGACATGGACTAATCTTGAATCTCGGTATTTGAATGAACATGTACAAGTTGAGGTTACTCCAGTTCAAGGCCTGACATCTGGGTGAGGGTTAAAACTTGGAATAAAACATATCGCAGGAAAATTGTTTTTGGATGAATGCCCTATCTTCTCATGGAAAACATTTTGAGAAAATATGGCTCCAGTGCTGAGAAATTGCATGTAAAAGTTGGCAAAAATAACAATTATTCTGACAGTACCTTTATGGGAAGTCTCAAATCTGCAAAGGGTTAAACTTTTAATAATAACATATAGAACAAAATTTGTCATACTTGGACTGCTGCATGCAGCTATAGAAAACATTCAGAGCCCAATCAATATAAAATGGAGTAAATTGTCACCCATACTTCCTAAATTCCGAGAAAATTGGATTTTTTTGGGACGGTACCTACTTTTATGCAACCAGAATGGGATAGGGTTAAACTTTACAACCAAACTTACAACAGCAAATATGCTCAGAAGTCAATTATGAATACGTACTTGAAAAGTGTTTGAAATTAACCCTTTCCAAAATGATAGAAAAAGCAACCAAAGTTGACTAATTTTGGCATTTTCAAACGGTTCTCTTATTCTCGCCCTCATTGTGCTTGAGGGTTAAATCTGAGATTAAAAAGTAAACAGTAACTTTCTTGCATCATTATTGTTGTATCTATCCATACTAAAATAATTGTTACAACAGCCTTGTACTTGGAGAAATTTGCTCTTGAAGTTGGCCAATTTTGAAGAAAAAATACATATTCATGTCATTTTTCGCCAATGGGGGTTAAAGTTGAAAGATCTGAGTGTTGTTCATGTTGTATTAAATTATGCTCTAAGTGTGTGGAAAATTTGAACTAAATAACCATAAATAATTTTGAGACATTTGAAAAATGGTGACATTTGCAATTTGGCAGTAAATTTTGAAAATACGCGTTTTCACAGACATGTCGATACCGCATTTCACTAGATTTTATGACATTACATAAGTATGCCAACTTTGGTCCAAATCGTACAGCTTGTTTTTGAGCAGTTCAACAGACAAAATTCAGGGAGGAAAAAAAAACTAAAAAATAAAAAAAAAAACTAGAGAATTGTAATTTGTTGGACAAATTACGGGCTTTCCCAACTTTCCAATGTGAAAATGCAGACTACATATAGCAAAGCAAAGTGCTTGAAATTATCCATTTCCAAAATGACAGACAAAAAGCATTCAAAGTTGGCTAATTTTGGCATTCTCTCACGGTTCTCTTATTCACGCCCTCATTTTGCATGGGGGTTAAATCTTGAGATTAATAAGTAAACAGTAACTTTCTTCTGCAATCATTGTTACATCTATCTATACCAAAATAACTGCTAAAACAACCTTGCAATTAGAGGAAATGAGTACAGATGTTTGCAAAATTCACTAAAAATCAATTTTTGTCAGCCAATACTATTCTTTACGTGGCCAAAGCATATGTTGGGTTAAGCCCCAAAGCATAACTTACAGCAGCGGATTTGTTCATTAAGCATCTCTACCTATAGCAAAACAAAGTATCTAAAATTAACCCTTTCCAAAATGACAGGAAAATGTAACCGAAGTTAGATAATTTTAGCATTTACGAATGGAAATCTTGCCCTCAATCTGCCTGAGGGTTAAAGATGAGATTAAAAACTAAACAGTAACTTTCTTCTACATGCTTTGTTGCATCTATGCATACAAAAATAATTGTTACAACAACATTGAAATTAGCACTTGAAGTTAGTCAATCTCAAAGATAAAATGCTATATTACTATCATTTGTGGCCAATAGGGGTTAATTTCAAAATATTTGTGTGGTGATTTTAGTGTATCATATTTTGCTCTAAATGTGTGAAGATCAACCACAGACTGAGTGTCTGATAAGAGACGTGGCAGAATCTTGAATCTTGGTATTTCAATGAACATGGACAAGTTGAGGGCACTCCAAGTCAAGGCACGACAACTGGGTGAGGGTTAAAACTTGGAATAAAACATATAACAGCAAAATTGTTCTTGGATGAATGTCCTATCTTCCCACGTAAAACATTTTGAGAAAATATGGCTCCAGTGCTGAGAAATTGCATGTAAATTTTGGTGAAAATAACAATTATTCCAACAGTACCCTTACTGGGAAGTCTCAAATCTGGCAAGGATTAAACTTTTAATAATAACATATAAAACAAAATTTGTCATACTGTGACTGCTGCATGCAACTATGGAAAACATTCAGAGCCCAATCAATTAAAAATGGAGTAAATCGTCACCTAAACTAACCAAATTCTGCAAAAATTGGATTTTTTTTTTGACGGTACCTACTTTTATGCATTCAGAATGGGATAGGGTTAAACTTTACAACCAAACTTTCAACAGCAAATATGTTTGGTAGTCAATTTTGAATATGTACATGAAAAGTGTTTGAAGTTAACCCTTTCCAAAATGATAGAAAAAGCAAACAAAGTTGGCTAATTTTGGCATTTTCAAACGGTACTCTTATTCCTGCCCTCATTGTGCTTGAAGGTTAAATCTGAGATTAAAAAGTAAACAGAAACTTTCTTCCGCAATCCTTGTTGCATCTATCCATACCAAAATAATTGATAGAACAACCTTGTAATTAGAGAAATTTGCTCTTGAAGTTGGTCAAGTTTGAAGAAAAAATCTATATTCATGTTATTTTTGGCCAATGGGGGTTAAAGTTGAAAGATTTGAGTGGTACTTGTGGTAATTATATTATGTTCTGTGTGGAAAATTTGAGCTAAATAACTGTAAACAATTTTAAGACATTTGAAAAATGGTGAATTTTTAACGGTTTTGGCAAAATGTTTTGAAAATATGTGTTTTCACAGACATGACGATACTGCATTTCACTAGATTTTATGACATTACATAAGTATGCCAAATTTGGTTAAAATCGTACAGCTTGTTTTTGAGCAGTTCAATAGACAAAATTCGAGGAGGAAAAAAAAAATTTAAAATTAAAAAAAAAAAAAAATAGAGAAGAAAAATTTTGAAAAAGAAGAATAACAAGAGTCTTTCCCAAACTGGGTTTGGGAAAGCCTAAAAAGTATAATACGTACATGCATACTTTTATAGATGTTGTCATACCCATGGTTTCCACGAAGACAAAATCCTCCACTCTTATCACTAAGAATAAAAAATGACAAATATGTAAGACTTTTGCATTAAAAAGCAGACTAGGAAGTTTCCAATGCAAATGTAAGCATTATTTTTTCAATAAAATACCAAGAAACACTTAAATATTGTTGTAGGTATCTGAAACAAGTGAAATTCTGTGATTCATGATTCAATATTTAAGAGTACATGTAATTATATTAATAAACATCAAGAAAATTAATTACACTGAGAAATATAGTTTGATAAGGCCCCACAATGTAGATCTTTTATTTCTCAGGCCATGTTTTGTAAAATTGCACATGGGAGGGTGATTTTTTATTTTGTTTTTGTAATTATTTCTTTGCCATCAAAAGTTCATGTTCTTGGTTTGTTACCATCAAAAGTTCATGTTCTTGGTTTGTTTTATGTTTTAGGCCTCATAATCTTCAGATTAGCATAAAGCATTGAAAAGCATAGTTGCGCTCAAGGGACAAATTTATCAACTTTATTAAGTTGGGTAAAAATATCAGACATTAACAATGTAATTTTTATTTATACTTTTAAAGTTTGCATTGGTTATAAAAAGAGAGCATGCGGCAGCCGAAAAGACCATGGAGGGGGCCTGAGAAATAGATTTTTAAGGCCTAATTAGAATTGTAGACTTTCAGTGATTATTTATATCAAGGCCTTTAATTGTAGGGGAAAGTCTGAAAAATATATTTCTTCATAAACAAGAAACATTGTTGAAGAACAAAGGTAGAAACATTTCAGAATGCCAAAATCTATGTTGATATAAAATCAAACAAAGGACGCTAAGGCCTCATAAAGTAGATTTTCTGTTTCTCAGGCCAAGTTTTGTAAAATTGCATGTGGGTGGGTGGTTTGTTATTTTATTTTTTGTAATTATTTCTTTGCCATCAAAGTTTATGCTCTTGGTTGTTTTATGTCTCAGGCCTCATAATCAACAGACCAGAACAGAATGAGCGGTGGTGTATTTCATCCCTTGAGTGCAAAAAGGCTTTGCAAACCTAAAGCATTGCAAAGCCTTGTTGCACTCAAGAGACAAATTTATCAATTTTATTAACTTGGGTAAAAAATCAGGCATAAACCATTTAATTTTTACTTTTTGAACTTTGCAATGGTTAGAAAAAGAGAGCATGTGGTAGCCAAAAAGACCATGGAGGGCCTGAGAAACAGATTTTTAGCTTTTTAGGCCTGATTAGAATTGTAGACTTTCATTGATTATTTATATCAAGGCCTTTAATTGTAGGGGAAAAGTCTGAAAAATATATTTCTTTAAAAACATGAAACATTGTTGAAGAACGAAGGCAGAAACATTTCAGAATGCCAAAATCAATGTTGATATAAAATCAAACAAAGGACATTAAACCATGTTTATTAATTAAGGCATTAAATTAACAGTTCAGTTGACTTTCTTGTAGGGTACATCATCCCATATTCTCTGTCAGAATCAGAGTACATAGAATTCTGGCAGGGTACATTTCGCTATTTTTGCTAGATCTTGGAATTCTTTTACGTTTTACAATGATAGCAGTTTCAAGTGTATATACATCCTTCCCTATGGATCATTATTGACAAGAAACAAAAAATCAGTCAAAACTTATCAAAATTAAAAATGCTCATGATTATTTAAAAAAGAACTCATGAAGTAAACATATGCAACATAAAAATGGTGATCAAATGTAGTTTATAAATAGAAAATCAGCCATGTATAATAAATTGGCCACAAAAACAGATTGAAATTTCATTTCAAAACAACCATGTTTTTTTCTCCTTTTTTCATTCAAGTAAATTGTATTACATGGCTATGAAGTGAAAATCTATGAGAACGAAGATCTCTTACTTTGCTGATAGAAGCCACCTGTCGTCCACATCAATAACAATATCACCAATTCTATCGCTGTTACTATAATGGTGACGTTTTGGGATAGTGTCCTTAGTGAATGTGTTGATATGTATATTTTTGCATTTCAACTTATCCAATATCTGTTTAACAGTAACAGCTGTAAATATAAATATGTAGTTAATGATTAACCATTTACCAACACTCAGGATATCAGGGATTCTTGGATATGTGAAGCACATTTGGACACAAGTTGTTCTCAGGAAATATTATTTTATTATCAGTTCTGGTACGAATACGGTAGCAGACTACCAGGAACCAGTGGTGCCTGTTGTTAAGGGGCTATATAAGTAATGGAATTCTTTTTATTTTGGAAATTCTCACCTCTGATATTCCTTCAATTCAAATTAAATATGCACAAAATATAAATCAAAATGAAGATTGAGATGTATAGAACACGAAGCACATATGTAATCAACTCATAGAGTTGACAGCAAGTACCACTGATTCCTGGAAGTCTCTTATCGTATTCATACCACAATTGATACAAACCAATTCTAACAACCATGAGTGCAGCACAATGAGATGGCCAACCCCGTGCTGCCTCAGTCCAAAATGGGCAACAACTCCCCAAAAAATACTTGGACACATGTGGCTTACAATCATATTCATGATATTATCACATAAAGTTTATATAAAATTGGGGAAAAAATTGTTTTCTTTCAGATGTGACAACAAGAAATGGTAATGTGATAACAAGACATTCTGAGTCCAAAAGTGGTCAATAAGTCTCAGTGAAATACTAGGAAACAGCTGGTCCACAATCCTATTCATGATATTATCCCCTATCTATATGTTAATTTAGGAAAAACATTTTGAATGGTTTACTCTAAAATATGATGACCAGGGTCAGCCTGGCAGCTGATTTTAGGGAGAAGTGACTTCTCCCTCCAGAGATTTTAGGAAGAAGTCAGGGGTATGGAAGTCAGAAAAAACATAAAAAATGTTTGCCATTACAATTAATGGCACTATGAAGTAGATTAGTACATTGACTGTCACATAAGCAATCTAAAATTTGAAAATCTGCTGCCTCCGGGCAGTTCATTTCAAATATGAACGTTCTCAACCCTTCATATTACTTGAGATCATGAGGAATTCAAAACATGGTAACTATTGTAATCACTGGTAGGGAAAGAGTTAAGAGTAGTCCTCATTCATTCATATTGTGTTCAACTGGACATATATATACTACTCAAAGTTTTCTAAGCACCACATATTTGACACATCATTGTGAAATTTTCTTGTGACACATTTGTGATATTTTTGGTGGATATGATTGAGGAATGTATTGAGATGATCCCCAGTGTTTACATTAGCTCTCTTGACAGGCAGGCTTTTCGTGACAATCATGGAAAGCATGTACCCCTTGATTTTCATGATGTTTTTGTGTACTGTCGACATGTACATGAGATGTGTAGGGTATTCAGTCTTCATTTCAACACAAACTCTTGTGATTTAATGATTGAATATGATGAATGCAAATGTAAGAAGACATTTGTCTGAAGCAGAAATGTGGCGGGCTGTAGGGATAGGGGAACAAGGAGCTACCCATCGTCAGGTTGGTGAAGCCCTGGTGTGCACCAGAGTCTGGGCAAGATTTCAGCAGTATGGCACACCAGTCAGACAACATGGTGGTGGCAGACAGAAGGCAACATCTGCAGCTGAAGACAGGTTTTTGATCATTCAGGCCCGTGCCAAAAAGTTGATGGAGCGAAATGGTATTGGTTCAATATTGAGTATGAGACCCATTACTGTTAATTACAGCTTCACAACGCCTTCTCATGCTCCCAATCAGGTTCCTGGTGGTTCTTTGAGGGATGTTGTTCCATTATTGGACCAGCATGGCACCAAGCTTCTGGACACTTCTTGGCTGGACTGGACGGGCTGAAATTGCAAGGTGCAATTCATTCCAGACATGTTCAATTGGATTGAGGTCAGGCCAGTCCATACGCTCAATCCCCTCCCTCTGTCGGTACTCTCCGACAGCATGGGCAACATGAGGACGGGCATTGTCGTCCATCAGAATGAATCTATTACCCACAATCAAACAATCAATCTGACGTGGACATCCAGGATCTCAACAATATACCGCTGTGCAGTCAATGTACCACATTCAAGGACACAGAGCTCTGTATGTCCATCCCTGCTGATGCCGCCCCAAACCATGATTGACCCTCCAGCATAGCGGTTATGCTCAGCAATGTTGGCTGCATGGAATCACTCTCCTGGTCTTCTCCATACCATAGAACGCCCATCTGTGTTGTCTAGGCAGTGCCTTGACTCATCTGTGAAAAGGACAGGTTGCCAATCTTGCTCCACCATCCCTACAGCCCGCCACATTTCTCCTTCAGACAAATGTCTTCTTACATTTGCATTTGCTATATTTAATCATTAAATCACAAGGGTTTGTGTTGAAATGAAGATTGAATACCCTACACATGTCAAGTACATGTAGACAGTACACGAAAACATCGTGAAAATCAAGGGGTACATGCTTTCCATGACTGTCACGAAAAGTCTGCCTGTCAAGAGAGCTAATGTAAACACTGGGGACCATCTCAATACATTCCTCAATCATATCCACCAAAAAACATCGCAAATATGTCACAAGCAAATTTCACAATGATGTGTCAAATATTTGGTGCTTAGCAAACTTTGAGTAGTATAAAAACAAAGCTGTGCATTTAATCTTCAAATGTACTCAAATTGCTTTTAAATTTGCTTAATAGCAGACAAAGCGAAATTTATCACTACATATTTTGAGAGTGTTCTTCATCACAGAAGGTATTTTTTTTTAAATATTTAAAGTATTTAAAATAAATTTTAAATTCATATAAGAAGCTGGGATTACCATGGTTTCAGAATGTTTTAATTAAATTGAAAAGCGTAGTTAAAAAAAGTTTTCAATATCCTTCGTTAATTAAGCATTATTAACAATTTGAGTTAATTTATTTCTGAGGTAATCAGAGGTATATGACAAAATATTTCAGGTGTCTCCCTTGTCTTCTGTTCTGGGTATTTTTTGCAATGCACTGAACAGAAAAATGATAGTTTCTGACGGCCATCCCACATTGATACATGCCATTGGTGCCATGGAGACCTGCCATTTGCATCCACCCTAATATTTGTGATTTATAATCACGGCCTGGTGTGTCAGAATGGACATCCTATTTTTAAAAAGCCACTTTTGTGCTGGTTGCTACCAGTAAGTGTGAATTGTTTAAAAACCACAACAGGCCAGTAAAGTCTTTTGAGAAATATTAAATTGGGCTAGTTTGGGCTATTTTCAGAGCCACATGACGGATTTTAACAGCATTTCTATTTGGAAATCAGACATAAGAAATGGCCCAAACTGCCATGTCTCCCAAGGAATTTTGGGAGGGCAACTTGAATTTCGCCTCCAATATAAGCCAAGGCAACTTTAGGAATGACAGGGTGACTTCTTCGCCCTAGCCGCCCACTCAGCAAGTATCAGGATTTCAGACGTCAACGGAACCGAAAAACCGTTTCCGTGGTTTAAGAGACACGGAACCCACTGGTAACAAAATTTAGGTACCGTCTGTGAGCAGTTATGGGAACCTTTTTGAAGTTTTTCCAAATCGAGGGAATTTTATATCACTGGTAGCTTTTTAGATTTCAGACACATTTCCCTTCTAGATAAAACTGCCTGCATCCATTGATATACTTGTAAGTTATATGTGAAATGATATTGGGACGTTTCGGCCCCGAGACGTTTTGGCCTCCTATATTAACAGTCCGGAGTGAAGGGAATTACCCCAGGCACGATAGATACCAAACAGAGGTTATTGGGATGTTGATTTTTTAATATATATTTATTGTTTTAGATATTATAACGCCAGTAAACCTGTGCATGATACCTTTGTTCAAAAAACTGCTTTTCAGTTTTCAACATATATTGAACACAGGCGCTTGTTATTTTATCATACTTAAAACAATTCTCAGACACACAATGAAATTACTTGTGATAATGTTACTGACGAAAAAAAAAACGTCAAGATGTTTACAGAATAAGCCAATCACATTCACTTCAGCAAAAGGGTCCCGCAGTTTACTCATTCCAAGAATGTTATTGGTTGAAATGTCTAACGTGTGCAAACGGTACACACGTGTTTTTCCCACTTCAACTTGTTTTTGTATTCGATGTAAACAGCATTTCGTTTCTATCACAGTGATGATTGTTCACCAACGAGCAGCTCTTATGAGCATTTCTTTCAACAACAAATGTTTCAATGTCTTTAGTGACAGATTGAGTGGGTAAACGATATTTCGGTTCCGTCATTTTGTGACCACGGTACTGACACGCTAACGGTAACAATCATTACTGTGAAATCCTGACACTTGACTCAGCTGATCCCTGATGTTGACAGGAAATGGGGAAGGATGGATAGAGTAATGGATGGAAGAATGCTATTCCAGTATGCGGCAGGGGATAAAAATTTATCAAGCATTCCATCAGTACTAAAGAGGAGAAATATCAACAAAAAAAAACTGACGTAGGAGCACGGTGGCTCAGTGGTAGACTGTTGGACTTCTATGCTAGAGGTCCAGAGTTCAATCCCCATCTGGGACGACCCACGTTGTGTCCTTGAGCAAGGCACTTTTTCCTGGTTGTCTAAATGGGGGCATGATTACACCGTGTATTAAGGTGTACTGCACGTCAATGGTGGACATGTCTTCAACTGCTGTAACTCTGCTTGAGCGGAGCTTGAACAATGTTAGAATGTTGAGGAGCTGACAGTTGCGCATCAATGCTCGGTGGTTCTCTCCGGATTCTCCTGCTTCCTCCACCTGTAAAACTGTCATGGTCATGATTAGCCATTGTGCATAAATATGTGACCTTAAACACCAATAAATAAATATGACAAATGAAAGTGTCAATGACACTGTAGCTCAACTTGACAAACTTGAACTTGGTGAGTTATAAAGGAAATGGCAAAATTGAAGATCATTGGTACCAATGTTATTTGATGAAATTTTAACATAACAGCATTGTGTATGCACAACGTCAGAGTAATCCATGCATTTTTAAATGTAAACTGTAAGACTGGCTAAAGGAAGAATGTTGATACACAGATGCAGTATGTTCAGAGGTTATTTGTAAATGGCAACTTTTTTCACAGAAATGAATGCTAATCAATAGCTCTTATCTAAAGGTCTTGCCTAATGAGCACACCAAGTTCAAAAACAGTCCTATGATAAATGTGGCATGTAGGCCATGTCAAAGAATGTTGATGCACAAATGCAATAAATTCAAAGATTGTTGCTAACAGCAACAGATTTTGATGGAAATGAAAAGAAAATCAATAGCTCCTATCTTTGTCACCCTGCATAAGCATACAAAGTTTCAAAACAACCTGATAATGAATGTGCCCTCTGAGGCATGCCAAAGGAAGATGTTAATGCACAAATGCACTAAGTAGAAGGTCACTGCTTGTGGCAATGGGTTTTGGGTTTTTTTTTATGGAAATTCATAAATATACCCTGCAGAGAGTGCAAAAGGGATAAGTTGATGCACAAATGCAGCAAGTTCAAAGGCTGGTGATATAATTTTTATGGAAATAAAAAAAAGCAATAGTTTACATCTAGAGGTCACCCCGAACACACATACCAAGTTTCAAAGTGATCTGATCATAAATGTGCCCTGAAGGGTGTGTTAAAGGGAAATATTGAGGTCCGACTAACTGAAGTTCAAAGGTCAGCGGCAATATTTTTTAACAGAAATGGAAGAAAATCGACAGCTCCCATATAGATGTCATCCCACACAAGCACACCAAGTCTGCAAGCGATCCAATCATAAATGTGCCCTGCAGGGTGTGTCAAAGGGAAATATTGATGCTTAACTGCACTAAGTTTTCACTAAGTTCATCGAGGGTCATTGCCAGTGGCAACATTTTTTGACGGAAATCGAAGAAAATCGATAGCTCCCATCTAGAGGTAACCCCAAACAAGCATACAAAGTTTCAAACCGATCTGATCATAAATGTGCATGTAGGGCATACCATGGAATATATTGATGCCTGACTAAACTAAGTTCAAAGATCGTTGCCAGTGGCAACATTTTTTGACAGATGGAAATGGATGAAAATCGATAGCTCCCATCTAGAGGTCACCCCAAACAAGCATGCCAGGTTTCAAAGCAATCCAATCATAAATGTGCCCTGTAGGGTGTGCCAAAGGGAAATATTGAGGTCTGACTAAACTAAGTTCTAAGAATGTTGGCCGCGATAACATTTTTTGATGGAAATGGAAGAAAATTGATAGCTCCTATCTAGAGTTCACCCCAAACAAGCATGCCAGGTTTCAAAGCAATCCGATCATAAATGTGCCCTGTAGGGTGTGTCAAAGGGAAATATTGAGGTCTGACTAAACTAAGTTCTAAGAACGTTGGCCGCGGCAACATTTTTTGACAGAAATGGAAGAAGATTGATAGTTCCCATCTAGATGTCACCCCAAACAAGTATGCCAGGTTTCAAAGCAATCCAATCATAAATGTGCCCTGTAGGGTGTGCCAAAGGGAAATATTGAGTTCTAACTAAACCAAGTTCTAAGAACGTTGGCTGCGGCAACATTTTTTGACAGAAATTGAAGAAAATCGATAGCTACCATCTAGAGGTCACCCCAAACAAGCATACCAAGTGTCAAAGCGATCTGATCATAAATGCGACCTCTGAGGTGTGCCAAAAGAAATTGTGGACGTACGTATGTATGTAGTATGCCGATGGACTAGAAGTGATGGCAATAGCTCAGCTTGACTTTCTCAAGTTGAGATAAAAAAACGATTTCTACCATGATTTTCTGAATTTAGACTATGTTGTTATTTTAGAGAATGTTAACTTCCAAATATGGCATCAGAAAGATTCATTAGAATGTAATAGCTGAAAAGCATTTTTGATAATAATACTGAAGACACAGTTTTTGGATAATAAAATACTTTGCCAACCAAATTAAACAGATACTGATTCAGAAAATTTACTTGCTACCTGAACAGTCTGCAAACGTAGCAAAGGCCACACAAGGAATGACTTAAAAAATTAAGTACTGTTGATTTTTTCCACAACTGTTTTTTTCTCAGCTGTTCTTGCACCAAGACAGGTTTGGGTATCCAAGATGAATGTAGTGCATCCAAAGAGTAATCTTCCTTATAAAAAGCATCATGGTAATACCAAATTTTGGTCCCTGCAGAGCTTCTAAATTTGATTTTTATATGAAATCATCCTGATGATTCAACTTGATTCAACCTCAAGCATTGAAACCTGCGAATCACACATTTTTTTATTTTAATGGAATCTCAAATCAAACTGGGTCTATTATTCAAAATCGAATCTCGAATCGAATTCTGGGTGTCTTGATGATGACTGATAAGAGGGGGGACTGTAAACCTGATTGTTCCTACTTTGTTGGCTCAAGTCCCGACTGATAAAATATTCCAGCTACATTACCAAGGAATGCATGCCTTCCTAGAAAGAACGCCTTGGTTGGGTATAGTTGGAATATTACCCAGCACCAAGCACAGGACTAGCCGATAGCAACAGCTCATCGTCAACATTGTTTGGAAATTTTAACTTTGTTTTCAACAGTGTCACAGACTAGTGTGACTGGAATTAGCATGGGAAGTGGCATGGGTCAGATGCTATTTATGTTAATAAAGATAAATTACACTCTGTCTTTATTTTCAGCATTATTTACATACAAATTCCATCTTAACTATATGTTTTGTGAGATGACGACAATGACTTATACCAAGCTATATTTCAATGTAAAGATTTGAAAGAAAAGAAAGTGGACAGCTGATTGTTTAATTGAATATGAACTTAAGATTCAAAATTAAATCGAATCTCAAAGCTTCACAGAGCCCTATGCAAGCATGCTGATTCACATATTTTCAAATCATTGTGATGTTCCCAAAATCCTACCAAGAGTCTCCTTTAGAAGTATTCTATCATCAGGAGATTTAATGATCAAACAGGAGTGCAAGGAGGTACTGCTTCCGAAACTACTTTATGTTCTGGAATATTCTGCTTCTTTGCTAGACTTGCTGACACAGACGAGGCACTTGTGAACAACATGTACAACATGTTAGTGGAGACTGGCAATATTAACCGTTGTAATAAAGTCCAATATTAAAACTTGAAAAGCCGTGAGATTTGATTTGATTCAAAGTCCTTTGCATGATTTGATTTTTAACTGGTAGAGTGCTGAATTTTTTTTAAAGGTGATTTGTAACATGACTATTTTTGTTGAAGATTCTATTGCTACCAGTTAGGGAGCCTATGTTTCGCAACATGGTGTTAAAAAATAATTGATTTGCTGCAATTTATTGGAGAGTGCCTGCTGGCACTCTCCAATAAATTGTAATAAAACAATTTAATGTAAATATTGTTGGTTCTACTGGTGAGAAAAACATGAAGATAATTCATACATTACAAAACTATTATAGTGGCTTTCAGCATTTTTCAAAAGAGCCACGATAATGGCTTCTAGCACTCAACCAGTTAACCAAAATTTGAGATTCACAGGGCCCAAACAAAGTAGGTCATTTTAATTTTTTTTTAATTTTATGTGGGCTTCATTAACCTGATGGGATGCTGTCATGTTGTGTATTGATCAACATGACATACGAGCAGTTCATCAGCAAAGGTAAAAATGCACAAATCATGGCACTAACACTGAATTAACCTTCTCAAAATTAAAACAAATACACAACTGCTGGGCATTTTTTAAATCCTTTACCTAGCACGACTAGAAGATGCTTGCAAAATATACCTAAAAAAGTTCAATTTTAAAAAAACATACCTCATGAACCTTAATGAGCACATTACAATGAGGAGTCAAAAGCTGTATTTTGGAGGCAAAATATGAAATAATATCAGAATTTGGCTGGTGGTTTTTGTAATTAGAGCTGGTGGGCATTGGTTAATGGGTTCTACTAAAAAAAAATAGAATGGCTAAATGAACATATGGAAAAATTTACAATGAAAATGCTGGTTACAGCGATATACTACTAACCTGGTTTTGCAGGTATGACTGTACTTCCTTGCTTCTTGTACTCAGTGAATATACGGCCCATCGAACCAGTAAAGATCAGTGATTGTGAGTCCTTCACTTTGTACTTACTCAAAGCGACTTGTCTGTCACAAGATGTATCTGTCATTCCTAATAAATTGTAAAAATAAATAATTATTCAACCAAATATGCATAATAATATATTATAAGTCAACTTACAGGCATATCAAAGTTCAAATCATAACCACTTCCAGCTTTCAGCAGCATAAATATTAGATGCATCAACCAATCAGCCCCACCTCCTCTTCCAACCTCATAAAGATTTGTTGTACATTTTTAGTTCTGTCAGTTTTCTTTACATAGCTAATAATTCATCCATCCCTATAGAATTATAATTAAGAATGCTTGCTGGAAGTGATTATGTTCTTTAGATCCGAATAAGTGAGGTTATGACAATTTTGTAATTCACACAGGAATTTCATGGTGGTCCCCCTCACACAAACACCAGGGAAAACTCTCTACAATACAAATGGGATAAAAACCCTATAGACCATGGGTCGACCTTAACAAAGGCTCACATCGCCGATGCAGGGTTGAGTTTTTGTGGCTAACTCAACAGTGGCTATGAACTAGACTGAGCCCATTTTTGAACTTGATCAAGCAAATATTCCTGGAAACTCACATAAAAATGAATTGGATCAGTTTACATTTGTACAAGGTATCATGCCATCGAGCACAAAATTTGCAAAAAATTACCAAGTAAGCCCAATAATTTTGCTCTTGTATATCAGACAAAGCCAGTTTTCAAACTCAATTGAGGTAATCTTCTTAGAAAACCATATAACAAAAATGAATCGAATTGGTTGAAATTGTTCAAGTTATTGCACTATCAAGACAAAATTTGCAAAAAATGATCAAGTCAGCTCAATAATTCTGCTGCTGTACATACCACCAAGCCTGTTTTCGAACTCAGTCAAGACATTGTTCTTTGAACATATCAGTCAACATGGTTTGACGTGTGTTGAAATTATTGCGCTATCAAGCTCAAAATTAGTTGATTCTAACAAAGGGCCATGACTCTTGTGAAAACCATACGTTGGACCAAGCCCATTTTCAAACTCGATCAAGACATTGTTTCTTAAAACCCATGTGCCAAATATCAGTCAAATCGGTTGGCGTTTGTTGAAGTTATCGTACTATCTAGCTCAAAATTAGACGATTTTAACAAAGGGTCATAATTCTTGTAAAAACTGTACATCGGACCTAGCCCATTTTCAAACTCGATCAAGACATTATTCCTTAAAATCTATGTGCCAAATATCAGCCAAATCAGTTCACGTTTGTTGAAGTTATCGTGCTATCAAGCTCAAAATTACTTGATTTTAACAAAGGACACACCCTCATTCATGTCATCAGGTGTTGAACATGCATATCAAGTCACATACCAAATATTATCAAAATCCATCCAGACACAACTAAGTTATAAGCAAAAAGGGATACCCACCCACCGACGCTCGCCATACCAAAAGTCAAGTTTTTTTTAAAAGCTTGACTAAAAAAGCATAGACACACCCTATTTCATGTCATCAGGTGTTGAACATGCATATCAAGTCAAATACCAAATATTATCAAAATCTGTCCAGAAAAAACTTGACTGTGGATGTTTCATGCAGACACAGAACAATCAGAATCATTTAAATGGGAGAATCTATAGTATAGCCTGGGTGTTGGTGTATTTCATCCCTCAAGTGCAAGAAAGCATTGCAGTGCTAAAGCATTTTAAAGCCTTGTTGCACTCAAGGGACAAATTTATCAATTTTATTAACTCGAGTAAAATATCAGATTTTAACAATTTAATTTTTATTTTTTAAAGTTTACTTTGGTTATAAAAAGAGAGCAAGTTGCAACCAAAGGACCATGCAGGAGAGCCTGAGAAACAGATTTTAAACATTTTCAGACCATAGCTGGTTCTTAGTTTTTCTATTCATCGCCATTTTGAACGTTTCTACGTCAACTGAGGTTTTAGGACTTTTCACTCTTTAAAACCTCAAAAAGCCCAAATGGTAACTCACATAACTTCCTCATTGCTCAACCTCATTGCTATGAAATTTCAGAACCTTATTCTTGAGTTATGGACCTAGTGCATGCAGTTTATTTAAAATGTCCACCATTACCCAAAACAATGTGGCTGTTAATGTTTTTCTCCATTCTTTTATATCAACTCATCTATTGATCTCTTCTTCAAAGTTGGGGAATATATTCTCCAACAAACCCCATATTTAAAAAACCTGTACTGACCTGGAAACTTCTCAACAGATATTGTCAAATTTAAGAGAAACATTATTGACAATGTTATGAAAAATCGCGACATCGACGCCGTAGCTGCGACGGGTGGTGCAATCTCACAAAATTCTAAGTTCATCAAGGGCTATAACTGCAAGAAAAATATTTGGAACAACACATGCATTGAACAGTGGCAAGACATCCATAAGATACACTTACATGCCAAATATAAAGTCATTCCATCAAGTATTTCAAAAGTTATTGAGTTTTGAAACTCGTTGGTCACAGACAAACTCGTTGGTCACAGATAGACTGACCGACAGACCGACCAACCGACCGACCGACAGACAGACCGACAGACCGACATTGCCACTTATAGAGCTGCTAGTCGCAGCTAAAAAATTAAATGACATCAGATTTCTATGAAATATCAGTATTTTGCAGAGCTAAAAAAATTAGTAGAAAACTGTTGTTAGTTTATTGTCATTTTTCACGTTTTTATGTCACTTCAAACTTTGACTATTCTTTACATATTCATTAAAAATACTATGGGTTTGAAGGATTAACAAACGTTTTGGAGCCTCAATCCACCATATGCACTTCAAACTTGAGCACCCATTGGCATATAATATGAGTGGGTAGGAAACATGCAGCATGCATACATAGCAATCAGTTTCAAGTTCCTACATGCAACAGATGAGAGACAGAAAAGGAGAAACAAATCCAGTGCTGTTTCTGGAATTCGGCACACAATGACCATTGCTGAATGAGTTCGTAGAAAAAGAAGCACTGGAAATTTAGAGTAGCTGATCCCAGCAGTTTTGCCGCAGTTTACTATCAACAGATGGTACTTTAATTTTACTGTGACAAATGGACTGCTTTGAAGCAACAGGAAGCAGAAGTGGACACTTTACTGAGCCGTTTGGAATGATAGAAGGTGACAGATACCTTCTCCTAGCTGCGAGACCCACTAGGTGATGGTTTTTTAAATGACAGGAAATTTGCTTTGCGATTTCAAAATAATCTGGTTGGTTCTTGGAATCATCTTGCCCAATGGCACAATGCAGAGGATTCAGCTCAGGATCAAACCAATGACTATTTTATTAGAAACTCATTTGGTGTCTCTCATTTTTTATATCCTTGAACATAATTTTCCAATCCATTTATATTCACATTGTGTACTTGAATGTCTACACCCCTAGCATTGGTAATCTGGTCCAATTTTATGAATGATTTGCTTTGATCGTCATTGTTATTGCAAACTCCAAATTGCAAGGCTGTTAACCCATTACCATGGATGCCAATACATCCAGGGTCATAGCATGAGCTCACCCAACTTCACAGTAGGTGAGCTAATGCTTTTCAAATTGTTGTTTCAAAATATTCTGTTAACTTCTTACCCAACATAATGAGCAAAACTAGCCAGCGCTATTCACAAAAATTACCATTCAATTTTCATTATTTTTACATTTTTTGTCTCAAAAATGTAGCTTATGACTCCTCATTGGAATTAGATTATTAACCCTTTACCCAACGCAGACGATATCAAAATTTATTATTTTAAATATCATTTTTTTAAATTTTAAAAAAAAATTCAACAAAACCATGTCATGTGACCCCTCATTGGAACGAGCTCAATGAGCTCGTTCCAATGAGGGGTCACATGATATGATTTTGTTGAAATATTTTGAAAAAAATTAATTTTTTCAACTCCTCAATTTGCATATTACGTGGCCGTTTGCGGGCGATTGGTTGGGTAAAGGGTTAATGAAAATTAAATGGCGATTATGCACCCACCGATTTTAAACCAATGTCTAGTGTTCAACAGCAGAGGACCATTGAAAACAAATTTTTTTACCTAGTTAATTTTTAGTAATTCAAAATCTATAATGACTACATACAATATTCCATTAAAAGTTTGATGTACAGTAAATAGGGTGGACAATTCTAACAATAAAAAAATGCTGCTGAGTGGCTATTGATTGCCAGGATGGTGAACATTTCAAATCACAGACATTTCAAACCATCTTCACTACTGTTTTCCTGGATTACAAAAGTCAGGAAAAACTTGATAGAAAGAAACGAAATGCAAATAATTTGTATGTTTTGAATATCCAACTCGACATTCTGAAGTAACAAAACACTCAATGCTGGCATTCATATAGCAATAAATATATCCACTTAAATCGTACCATGATCAGCCAGAATGATAATATTAACACAATTGTCTAGTCCTTGCTGATATAAACCATCCATTAACCTGTGTATCATTCCATCCACTTTCTTGAGTTGATCATTTACCTATGAAATATTATATAAACATAATGAATTCCACATGAATAATTATTGGAAAACTGAACATCACTGTTCATCTTACCAAGGCCCAAATCACTTACCATATGTTCAATAGAAAGATGACTGGATTGTGTGGGGTAGGAAGATTCAAGGGGGAACTTCAGGCATCTCATTGCACATGTATTTATTAAATGAAAGTGTCAATGACTCTGTAGCTTAACTTGACTGCATGTAGTGTTTGATGAAGAGGATAATGTTCAATGTTTATGAAAGGATTATGAAATAAGACAAGAATTGTGATAATTGAGAATATGTTATTTATTTATTTATTGGTGTTTAAGGTCACATACTTTTGCACAATGGCTAATCATGACCACAACATGGAGATAAAGTCAAGGTTAGTCAATCATTTATACCCCACATTGCCTATTTTAGAGGACCCACACCCCAAGCATTAGTGACTGGGTCCTATTTTACCAATGAAAAAGAGCTTGTTTACCACAGTAAACTAGCACTGCTTCACTTCCCGGGGTTCCCACGGGGAAGAATATGTTAATTTCTGTTCCCTACATGATGTTTTCAATAAGAATTGAGGCCTGGGTTAATGTGGCCCTCACAGTTAATGTATGTCAACCAAAGTTACCAAGTTACAGAAAAATCACTCCAAAATGAGTCATCCTACCAAGTTCCAATGAAATCCCTTCATAAATATAACTTGTAGACTTTGTTAAAGGAATCTAGGTCACATGATGGTGGTTATAGTTGACTGATCATGACCAAAATAGGACAGTCTCATCTAGTCTCATCTAGATTCATACCACGTTATCCTACCAGTTACAATAAAATCCCCTTCATAAAAACAACCTAGGTCACATGAACAGGTGGCAGTAATGGCTGACCGGTCATGACCAAAATAGGACAGTCTCATCTAGACATTATACCAAGTTATCCTTCCAAGTTACAATGAAATCGCTTCATAAATATGAACTGTAGACCTGTGCTAAACCGATCACGACGTTCTCATTATACACATTAGACCAAGTCATCCTACCAATTTACGATGAAATCTCTTCATAAATGCAAGCTGTAGACTGTGCTAAAGGAATCTAGGTAATGTGCCCCTGAGGCCATCATGGATGACTGAACCCGACAAAAATAGGATGTTCTCATCTTGACATTATACCAAGTCATCCTATCAGGTTACACTGAAATCTCTTTGAAAATATGACCAGTACACTGTGCTAAAGGTTTTCGGGCCCGCATAGCCATCACAGTTGACCGATCATGACCAAAAGGGGACGTTCTCATGTAGACATTGTACAGAATCATCCTACCAAGTTACAATGAAATCCTTTAAAAAATACGACCCAGGGACCCGATTTGAACAAACTTGAATCTCACTCTCCCAGAAATGTTGTATACCAAATATGAAAGTATTCTGGCTAATGAATCTGAAGAAGAAGATCCTTCATATTGCACTAAGTTAAAATCTAGGCTACCACAGGGAGCTCAAATATTAACCCATGCACTCGATTTGAACAAATTTTAATCTCCCCCCCCTCCCTCCCCTGAGTGCCCCCTCCTCCCACCCTGAAGATATTGTATACCAAATATGAAAGCATTCTGATTGGTGGATCTGAAAAAGATTTTTAAGAAAATTCCCTCATATTGCATTTTTAAGGAAATGTCCTCATATTGCACTAAGTTAAAAGTCAGGCTACCAAAGGGAGCCCAAATATCCCATGCACTCGATTTGAACAAAGCCATTTCATGCTTGTTTGTGGCAAAAAAGCAGATGAGATTGAGTTTTTTCTTCAAATTTTGTGCTCCCGTAGAGAGCCCCAACATAGATAAATGAACTTATAGGTTCAAAATATCATCCAAACTATTTATTCCACCTAACAGCAGTGGCTTACATCATATTCTGTTGAAATATGTCATCCAAATATACAGATAAGGGCCTAGTGTAAGATGGTATTTTTCATAAGTAATAAGTGTAACATTCAAGCCCTGCTCCCATAACTCTAGGAGCCCCCACAAGACTAAATATGGACAAAAGTGTGTAGAAACACCCATAGCAATTTAATTTACACGATATTGCAATATTATTTATTTGTTTATTTATTGGTGTTTAAGGTCACATATTTCTCCACAATGGGTAACCATGACCATGACAGTTTTACGGGTGGAGGAAGCCGGAGTACTCAGAGAGTGCCACCGAGCGTCAGATCCCCAATATACCAACTCCACACAAGCAGGGTTAGCATTGGCTGACGACAGGTGCACCATCGACGTGCAATATGCCTCAGTACACAGCATCACCGTGCCCCCATGTGGGCAATGGGGGTGAAGTGTCTTACCCAAAGACACAACGTGATTGACGCAGGTGGGATTCGAACTGAGGACCTCTCGGCTTGCAGCCTGCACCTCTACCAACTGAGCCACCACGCTCCCCGATATTGCAATAAGCAATCAAACTAAATAAATTTAAAGCTAATACTATAGATACAACCATATTGTGTGGGCCATATGGCCCATAACCCCTATTTGGGGTTCAGCTGAAGCCCTTAATGGTCAAACCATGATGTTATTGTAACCAAACTATGCAGAAGATGTCAATAATACATAAACCACATCAAATGTTTTGAGAACTGCCATTTATACGAGAATTATAAGCCATAATATACCCAACCCCCACATTGGGAAACCTTTATTTGGGCACCTTTTTTCAATTTTCTGACCGCAGCATCAGATTCCTCATCGAAAATTACTCTAAAACCCATTTTCAACATAAAGTGAACACCATTTCCCTAATGTGCGCAATTCTGTGACGACTATCTTGAGTGGGTTAAAAGCGTTGAACTGAATAATTTATACTTTATTTTTTTGCAAAGGGTTTCTCTCACTTTGGTTTGAGGAACTGACATCTGATTGAAATAGCAAGATAACATTTAATGTTTGACAACTAACTACACTTCTGTAATCTGATTGTGTTTACATTGTCTCCAGTGTGAACTAGAGGTACTGTGAGCAAACTCACAAAGTGATACCCCCCCTCCCCCCCCCCCCCCCACACACATGAAATGTATAAGTTAGATTATCTCCCCTTGGAAATGTCAGAACGGAATTATATTGCTTCATGCACATCTTCATATGGAGTTCTTCCATTGTGTAAAGTTTCATGAACATTCTTCAAACGGTTTAGGAGGAGTTGCGCTTACAAGGATGGACAGACGGACAGACGGACGGACAGACAGACTGACGGACAGGGTGATTCCTATATACCCCCCCCCCCCCCCAAACTTTGTTTGCGGGGGGTATAATTAATACAACATCGTATCGCTTGGGGATAGTTTACTGTTACAGGACATTAGAGGCTATGAAAACCCTGTGGCTGGCTGGGCCATTCTCAAAGGTTCTAGTGATCTTAAAAATATGGGGTGCCGAGAACTTGTGACTATCTGTCTATAATATCCCTTGAAAATGGAACTTTTCTGTAATTTGGGCACATTTAAAGCACTGAACAAGATGTGCCCAAAATAAGGCAATCTAAAGGACTGTTAAGAGTTGAGCTTTGTCCAACAAGATTTAATTCGTTAAATTTCTAGTTGCCTTTACGTTGTTTTAGGTAAGAGGAAAATGAACATTTGCAAAAATTGACTGATACTCTTTTAGTATATTACCAGAAAACTGTCTGGGCCTGCTGAATGGGCAGTGTGATCTGGTTCATTGAAATACAATGTGGTAAAATCAGGTCTTGATGTGTTCATCATCAACCACTGTAGAACTGTGTCAACCCGATGTTCAAATGATACTCTTCTGAAATGATAATTTTTAAAAACTGTTTCATTGCCCAAGCTAATCTGATATATCTAGAGTAATAGAGATTACTAAAGCTTTGGAAACTGGTTCAGCTGATGTTTAATGTCATAATAAAATTAACTAGAAAAACTGTGAGCACTGCTCACTAAATACCGCCCACTCACACCAAAAAACATTTTACAGCAGTAAAAGTGTGTTTAATGTAGAGAGCACCAACACTGCCCCCCCCCCCCCACACACACACACACACACACACACACACACACACACACTTCCACCCCAAAGCTTGAATTGACAAAGCCCATTTTTTAATATGTGAAACTGTAAAAATGAAAATATCTGAAAACAAAATAGAAGGTACTAATCTTCACTGTATGTAAAAGAAGGTTTCATTCAAATCCATTCACTAGTTTAAAAGAGGTCATGGATAGCAAATGTCAACACCCCCACCCCCCCCCCCCCCACCCCCCACACACACACACACGCTTTCATTGACAAAGCCCATTTTTAAATATGGGAAACCCTAAAAATGAAAATATCTCAAAACAAAATAGGAGGTGCACATCTTCAGTATATGTAAAAGAACGTCTGAGAGTTTCAATGAAATTTGTTCATTGGTTTAAGAGAAGTTAACACCCCGATAGCATAACAGACAGACAGACGTATGTCAGAATATGAAAATATCTGAAAGAAAAATAGGAGGTGCACATCTTCAGTGTATGTAAAAGAATGTCTGAGTTCCAATGGACTTTGTTCAATGGTTTAAGAGGAGTAGCAGATAGCAGAGCTATACTCCTCCCTACTAAAACCGGAATTGACAAAGACCATTTTTGAATATGGGGAACTGTTAATATGAAAATATCTGAAGAGAAAATAGGAGGTGCACATCTTCATTGTATGGAAAAGAAGGTCTGAAAGTTTCAATGAAATCTGTTCACTGGTTTAAGAGGAGTTGTGGATAGCAGATCTGTACAGAATGTCAATTGAATTTGACAAAGTTCCTTTTTCAATATGGGAAACTGTAGAAATGAAAAAATCTGAAAACAAAATAGGAGGTGCACATCTTCAATATATGTAAAAGAATGTTTGAGAGTTTCAATGGAATCCGTTCACTGGTTTAAGAGGAGTTGCGGATAGCAGATGTGTACATCCCTAAAGCGTAACGGATGGATGGACAAATGGACGGACGGACGGACGGACGGACAGACGGACGGACGGATGGACGGATGGATGGACAGACATCTAAATATGAAAAGATCTGAAAGAATGAAAGTGTCAATGACACTGTAGCTCAACTCTTTTAAGACATGTACATGTATAGTATGTGACACAGAAATGACAAACATCTAGTATGTATCACAGAAATGATAACAAAGGTACATGTAAAGTATTGTAACGGTCTGTACATAACTGCTGACCGTAGCCTGTAACAAATATATATGTAAAGTATTGTAAAGGTGGGGGTGACAGTTAGATGCTAAACAAGAAAATAAATCTTTGAGTCCCAGAGTGGGTCTGACTGAACCCCAAAATATTTGTTCTCTTAGCGCAGTGATAACAAAGGCACCCAAAAACACTCATTCTTGTCACAAAGTGATAACAAAGGTACCCCAAGAAGTTTCGTGAAGATCGGTTCATAAATACAGACTCTACCCCGAGCCGTATTGACGTGTACACTTACTGTGTATAAGAAGCACTGAACAAATCAAACTTCATCTAATTTGCATAATTTCTGCACGAGAAAAAAACCCGTATTATACGTGATGTATTCCATGTTACTAAACATTCCTACAAAAATTTATTCAAATCAGAACTTTCATACAGAAGTTCTGTACAAAAAACTGATTGCACTAATTTTGTACAAAATGGCTGCCAGTGGCTATCTTGAATTTCAGACCAGACCCCAAAACACTCGTTCCCATCCCACGGTGATAATACCCAAGAAGTTTCGTAAAGATTGGTTCATAAATACGGCCTCTAGCCTGAGCCGTATTGGCAGTGCTGAAAGTAACACTAAATAAATCAAAGTTAGTTTAATTTGCATAATTTACGCACGAGAAAAAACCTGCATTATATGTGATTATCCCATGGTACTAAACATTCATACAAAAAATTATTTAAATCAGAGCTTTCATATGGAAGTTCTGCGCAAAAATCTGATTGCACCTAATTTTGTACAAAATGGCTGCCAGCGGTCGTCTTGAATTTTGGACCGGACCCAAAAACACTGAATTTGTTGATGATGTCTCTACAAACATGGCCTTCGGTAAGCAGACAGACGTCTTTATAATGGACTTCTCAAAGGCTTTTGATAAAGTTAGCCATGGCCTTCTCATTCACAAACTGGACCACTACGGCATTCGAGGGAAAGTCAATACCTGGATCAATAGCTTCTTAACTGACAGAACCCAGGCAGTAGTTGTCGATGGCGAGACATCAAGCCACGTAAGTGTGGAATCTGGAGTACCTCAGGGATCGGTCCTTGGGCCTAGCCTCTTTCTGTTCTACATCAACGACATGCCAGAGGGGCTAACTGCAACAGTGAGACTCTTTGCTGATGATACAATCACCTACATCACTGTAAAATCCAATTCCGACGCCTGCTCACTCCAGAGGGATCTAGACAAACTTGGTGACTGGGAAAGAAAGTGGAAGATGGAGTTTCATCCTGGAAAATGTAACGTATTATTGTTTAGCAGGAAAGCCAACCCGATCAACCACCAATGCTCACTACATGGCCATATCTTAGAATCCGTCAAAAGTGCAAAATACATGGGCTGTCTAATTACATCAGATCTCAAGTGGGGTAACCACATAAACAACGTTTGTGGTAAAGCCAATAAAACACTAGGCTTCTTATGTCGTAACCTAAACATCAGCTCAACAAATGTAAAAGAAAATGCATATAAATCATTGGTTCGACCTCTTGTAGAATACGCATCATCTGTTTGGGACCCCTATCAACAAAAGGACATACATAGGCTTGACATGATCCAAAGAAGAGCAGCACGATATGTCAGTAATAGACATGGGAATAGATCTAATGTGGACAGTATGATCCAACAATTAAAGTGGAGACCTCTAATCGAACGCCGACGGGACGTAAGGCTTACTATGCTATACAAAATTGTAAATGAGAATGTGGCAATACACAAAGATAGCAAGCTAATACCACTAGTGTGCAGGACGAGGCATACCCACCACCTAGCCTTCCAAATACTATCAAGCCCTAGTGACTATAGAAAATATTCTTTTTTCCCACGTACCATCAGGGAATGGAATTCACTACCACCAGGGATTGTGTCCGCAACATCATCTGACGGCTTCAAAGCCCAGGTCTCACAAGCACAATTCTAATAGAAAGATGCTTCCTTGTTCTTAAAACTTTATCTGGTTGTTTTTAACTCTAACATGTACACTCTACCATGGCAGTATAATCAATCTGTTGATTGTGGCCATTATCAGGCAGAACCAGAACCAGAACCGTTCTCGTCTCACGGTGATAAAAAAGGTACCCAACAAGTTTCGAAAAGATCGGTTCATAAATACAGCCTCTAGCCCGAACCATGTTGACGGCATGATGGACTGAAAGACAGACAGACAACAGGCCATGTCAGTACCTCAAATTTGGCTTTGCCAAAGTTGAGCTAAAAATAGGAGGTGCACATCTTCAATGTATGTAAAAGAAAGTCTGAGAGTTCCAATGGAGTTTGTTCAATGGTTTAAGAGGAGTAGCGGTTAGCAGATCTATACCCCTCCCTACTAAAACTGGAATTGAGAAAGACCATTTTTGAATAAGGGAAACTGTAAATACGAAAATATCTGAAAAGAAAATAGGAGGTGCACATCTGCAATGTACGTAAAAGAAGATTTGAAAGTTTCAATTAAATTTGTTCAATGGTTTAAGAGGAGTTGTGGATAGTAGATCTGTGCAGAATGTCAATTGAATTTGACAAAGTTCATTTTTCAATATGTGAAACAGTAAAAATGAAAATATGTGAAAAGAAAATAGGAGGTGCACATCGACAATGTATGTAAAAGAACGTCTGAGAGTTTCAATGAAATCCGTTCACTGGTTTAGGAGGAGTTGTGGATAGCAGATGTGTACCTCCCTAAAGCGTAATGGATGGACAGACGGACAGATGGATGCCCATACAGACATACGGACGGACATAGTGAACACTATATACCACCCACTTTTCAAGTGGGTGGTATAATAACAAAAATATAAATTTTATAGTAAATTTCCTTTCTTATTATACCTACCGAAATTGTTTACTACAGGCTTGCACTACAGTGGAAGAACCTAACTCGGATAAAATACTCTCTATTTTAATCTTTCCCAAGATTTGGGAAAGAAAAGGGGTGTAAAAACACCACGAAAAAATAAGCCAAAACTGGGTCGAGCGCCATCGGCACACACCCAGTATGGGACGCTCTTCCATAGTACAAATCCACGACTTCCGTAAAACAGTGCACAATGCATCAATTCGTCATTCTTTTGATTCTGAACAACACAGGAGTTATGTGATCAGCGGGGAGGAAGGATTCTTACCCGAATAAGAAGACGAGAGGGCCTCCATGTAAACAATTTCGGTAGGTATAATAAGAAAGGAAATTTACTATAAAATTTATATTTCTTATCAACCTACCTCAATTGTTTACTACAGGCTGAATAGACAAAAGGCTGGAGGCAATTCATAACCAACCCACACATAACTCAATAGCACTGGGATCATGGACAGAGGAAGAGATCCCTAGGCCTATCAAACCATAGCATCACAAACATTAGAAAAGACAATGAAAGATGAGGCGTATGGTGAAGTGCGACGCACAGACAGAAAGGGCAGTAACAGCACAAAGCTGGAACTGACCCTGAAAAAAGCTGAAAGGCTGGGATAGACAACAGCATGAGCCGAAGAAAGAGGGCCCCAAGGTTCTCTGTCGGCTCCTGCAACTGTTGCAGATAAAAGGAGAATGTAGCATTTCTCCAGAAGGCTGCCAGAATAACATCCGTCATCCGACAACATGACAGAGGTATTAAAAGAGGAAGACAATGCATGCACCTCGTGGAAGAAAAAACAATTGGTAAAACAATCACCAGTAGCTAGACGAGTGGAAGCTGCACGAATAGCAACACAAATCCATCAAGAAAAGGATGCAGGAGAGATCTGGCATGTGAGAGAACGCATATTCATCCAGGATAAAGGCGTGAACGCCCCCCACACCAAGCAGAGCAGCGCCCAAGAAAGTGACCATCTTGGAGGAAACTGCAAAGTCCGAGGCCTTTTCAAGGAAAAGAGCTGAACAAGCTTGGAGAGGCAAGGATGAGTGTCGAAACAATGTGGTATCAGATATGAAAAAATGTCTCCAAAGCATGGACATGGACCCATTGCTGGAGACCCCCAGAAACAAACATATACCAGAAACTCCGCAATCGGTGTGATCGAAGGAGTGACAGAAGCAACAGAGTGATCGCACACCATCGACAGAAGAACCTTCCACTTAGCCACAGAGGCTAAACCAGTGGAGCGAGTGCCTCCTTGAAGAAAAGCAACTCCACTGCGTGTCTCGAAAAACCACTACGGAGGAGACAGGACCCGATAAAAGACGTGCGAAGGCACAATGAAGTCGGGTCAACGTAAAACCTCCTCGGGCGACTTTGGCAAAGAAAGTCGCAAGGTAGAGGGAGACATGCCGGAACCGCCGCTAACAGAGAGCGGAGCAGATTGATCCACACCCACCGAGGCGACGGGTGTGATCGAAAGGATTCGACGACTGCAGGTTCATATCTGGGCGAGAACCTGAGGCGGAATCGGAACAGGCAGGAAGGCGTAGCCGACAAGACCATCCCAAAGGAGGGCCAGAGCATCCACGGCAAAAGCCAGAGCATCTGGACACGGGGACACAAAAGTGTCCACCGGATGGTTCCAACGAGTCGCAAGAGAGTGATGGAACCCGCCATGTGGAGTATCCACCTGGTGGAAATGACCCTACCCCGACGGGACAGGGAGTCGGCTAGGACGTTCAGACGACCGGGAATGTGACGAACAGCCACCCCGGCGTGGACATCCTGAGCGAGCAGTAGAAGATCCCGAGCCAATTCGTACATTGGAACAGAGTGCCTGCCGCCCTGGTTCCGAATGTAAGCAACCACCATCAAATGATCGGACAACAGAAGGACCTGGCGATTCGACAGGTGAGGGATTCACTGCCTGAAACTCAGAAGAGCAAGAAGCTCCTTCTGGTTGATGTGTAGAGCTGCATGATCCTGGTCCCACATCCCGTGAATGGAAAGACCTCGAGGATCCAACGTCGCACCCCATCCGAGATCGCAGGCATCTGCCATCAGAACGCGACCTGACGTGGGTAAGTTCAACGGAATACCCTGCGAAAGCCACTGGACATCTGCCCAGAGGAGAAGGTGAGGATAAAGATATTCTGGAAACTGAAGCACCAGATCCAGAAAATCGACATTCAGCCTCCAACGACTGAGCAGAAAGTGTTGGAGAGGTCAGACATGCAGCCGACCTAGAGGAATGAGATCTGTCACCGAACAGCAGAGACCGCATAGCTGGAGAATACTCCCGAGCCATCGCGGAAGTGGATTGGGACAGAGTCATAGTAAAAGCTGAGAGAATCACAGCCTTGGCCTGGGGAACCGCCACCAAATTGAATTGTGTGGGAAAGTCATCCCCAGATGATAAAACGACTGAGAAGGGACCAGGTCCGACTTCTCCCCGTTGACTCTGAAACCTAGCGACGTGAGCAGGCTCAACAGAGTGGCAACATCCGACTCCAGTAAGGCAGCATTGGAATGCCCCTGGAGGATATCGTCCAGATATGCTGAAGTAGTCACCCTGGACTGTGTGCGATGGAAAGCTATCATATGCGACATCAGTCTGGTTAAGGCCCAAGGAACCAGGTTGAGGCCGAAAGGTGTGGCCTTGAACTGGTAAACTCGCCCCAGAAAAACGAACCTGAGATACTTCCGTAATGCCCAATGAATCGGAACGTGAAAGTAAGCATCTCGCAGGTCGAAGCTGGAAGCGAAAACTCCCTGGTGAATTGAACGGAGGACCGACCTGAAAGTCTCCATGCTGAACTAGGGAGCAATGATAGACTGGTTCAGGAAACCTAGATTGATAACCGGTCGGAGTAGCCCGTCCTTCTTCGGCACCAAGAACTGGCGGGAATAGAAACCCACTGACCTAATGTTCTTGATGACCTCAATCGCCCCCTTTGTCAGGAGATTGTCTATCTCTGTGGACAAAAGTTCCCGACGTAAAATGTCTGAAGGAACTGCGGTTGGAAGAGGCACCCTGGACAGAGTGGGGTGCCTTCGGAAGGATATTCGCAGCCCGGACCAAACAACATCTAACACCCAAGGATCGGATGCGATGGTGGCCCAACGGTCTGCGAACTCTGCCATCCTTCCTCCAACCTGGGACGGGTCGAGGTGAGGACCTTCATTTCGAACCCTGACGAGGCTCGCGAGAGGAGAAAACACCTCCTCTACTGAATGAAGAATCCTGGGACTTCCCTCAAGACTACCTACGCTTACCCTTACCCCTTGAGTAAGAAGTAGAAGCGGAGGCAGAAGGATCAGCCCCTTTGCTTCGCAGAGGAAGCAAAGGGTACTTGTTAGGCTTGGAACGGCCCGTGCCTACCCTAGAAGGCTGATCAAGCTGAAGAAACAGCAGCTGATCGTTGGAATGACATAGGACGTCACCCCAGACTGTCAACACAGAACCATGGAAAAGTTGCGGACCTGCCAAAGAAGCAGATCGATGAGTAGCGCACTGCTCCTCAGGAAGGGATCGGCCTGTGTCCAGCACAGAGTCCCCTCGAACTAATTCCAGATTAGCTGTGTTACAGGAAAGCGTGTGAGTAAGATGCATGAGCGCCTTGGACAGCACACGCAAAGGAGCCTGTACCTCGTCAAACTTAGCCCGAGGGAATTGAAGTCCTGATCCAAAACCATCAAAGTCTGGTAGACCGATGGATTGGCGGAATCGTAGGAACGATAACGCGCCGGAGGCAAAAAGGTGTCAACCCTGGTGAAGAACGGAGCCTTCATAACCTTGGAACTTAGCTTAGAGTCCAAGGCTGAAAATGCTTCAACCAACTGTACCGAATGGCACGGTCGAAGACGCCCCGAAGCGGGTTGCTCCATAGGCTGTTGGCGCGCAACCGAGGATCGCGGCCTGGCTGACACTGTCGACTGGTTAGATGGTTTGAGATCCGGAAGGAACCCAAACACGAAATCAAGAGCTGCCCCCAAGTCTGAAGACTGCTGGCTCTCGACATCAAGCATGTCGGACTCTTCCCCTGAGTCGGAAGACACATAGCCCATCGTGGGCAAATCAGCCGACGCCTCCCATGGTGTCGGAACACCAGAGGGATCAGAAAGTGGCCTGTTTCCAATCCCGGGAGGCGGCGCCATAGGGGGCGCCTGGAAACCACTTGCTGCCTCGCTGGAAGCAACAGGAAGGCTCTTTGACAGAACCTGAGTGAGTAAGGAAAGGGCCTCCCTAAGCTCACTGCCCGTACTGGCTGGTTCGACAGGGGAACAAACCGACAAAGTGGCTTCACCTCTGACCCTCTTAACCAGCGAAGGGTCACGACCCTCCAAAACACACGACGTGGGACGACGGGTGGCAGCCGATACGTCTGAAGGCAGACGTGTATAGGGGTGTGACACACCCCGAGGATCAACATAGCGGGAACTCATGAGAGTCACCGTGGACCTCTGCAGGGCAGAAGGTCCAGGCTGCACAAAAGACGTTGGTCCCCCAAAACTGGTCGTGGGCCAGGATGAGTGGACGGAAACGCCACGGAGTTCATAGTGTCCCACTAAGAATATCCAAATCCAATGACAACTGTGGTGCACGATGGCGCAGAGACCACAGTAGAGGGTCCGGCTGGCAGCCACTTCCAACTCCACCGAGTTGAAGTCAGGGAAGGCTGAGGCCGATACCCCCACGTCTACACAACCAGACACCGCAGCAGACCACTGCAGGTATAAAACTACTGTGCTCAGTGGCTGAGAGGACACAGTAGGGGGTTCAGTCGGCAACCCCATCCAACTTCGCCGAGTTGAAGTCAGGGAAGGCTGAGGCCGATACCCCACAACCCCACTACAGACATCCCTGGCAGGGATAAGCCGAGGCCGGCTAAAAACGGTGCCCAATGACGTAGTAGACGGAACGGCAGTAGCTGCAAATACGACGGGAGCTGTTGGAACTGGCGGAAAAGCGGAGAAAGCCACCAAGCTCGGCCTCCAAAGGAGGAGTCACAACCCTAGTGACAGCCTCAGATGTCGACTGGAGAGGGAGCATAGTCCCGGAACCAGGCATCTCTTCACCAGAAATCCAACAGCTCCCGCAGTATCCACCACGGTAAAAAACTGCACATTCCCCACGGAAGGGGAATAACTCTCATCAGACATGGTCGACAGTGTTCTCCACCCCCACCCCCCACCCCCCGCTTGTGCGGGAGGAGCTGCACATCCCCCACGGAGGGGGAGCAATTCTCACCAGACATGGTCGAATCGGGCGACCCTGAAATGATAGCGTTCCCCACCCCCCATGGGGGTGGAAGGAGCTGCACATCCCCCACGGAGGGGGTAAACTCACACCAGATGTGGTCGAGTCGGGAGGCTCCCAAAACGACAGCGTTCCACACCACCCACGGGTGCGGAAGAAATGGCCACGAGAATGCACCAAGGCGAGGGCAAAAGGAATTGCCCTAAAGGAACCGAACTGGAAATAACAGAGGTGAGAGCAGTAGAAGAAAAAGGTGAACTCAACAGAAACAGAAAGTAGAAGAACACCCTCAACTACGAGAGAAGGTGGCAGAAAAAAAACCGGTGGGTACATGACAGAACCCAGACGGTCGACAGGGACCAAAAAACAGAAATTCAGCCCTCAACAGAGTGAAGAAATCCTGTCCAGACAGTCCCAGAATGACACCTAACTCCAAAATTAATTCATTCAACCGAAAAAAATTCATTGTCGAATCACGTGATGTCGAAAACAAAACATTCGCGAAAAGGGAATAGTAAATAATATGCAATGAGAATGTGGTTGAAAATATTAACGAGAATATATAAAACACAGTCCTGTTATTATACAATCTTCAGATCCATAATTCCAGTCACAGGAAAACCATTATCCACCAGTTGAATTATCACTGTTTCATAATGCATATGGCGGAAACACATCCTGCTCGTGCCTCGGATAAAAAAAGAATGACGAATTGATGCATTTCACACTGTTTTACGGAAGTCGTGGATTTGTACTATGGAAGAGCGTCCCTTACTGGGTGTGTGCCGATGGCGCTCGACCCAGTTTTGGCTTATTTTTTCGTGGTGTTTTTACACCACTTTTCTTTCCCAAATCTTGGGAAAGATTAAAATAGAGAGTATTTTATCTGAGTTAGGTTCTTCCACTGTAGTGCAAGCCTGTAGTAAACAATTGAGGTAGGTTGATAAGAAATAATTTTGTCTGAGGTAAAAATGGTATTGTGCTGGAACCACAGTACCATACTACTTTTTCATGAGGCAAGTTATTTTTCCCAGTAACTTTTTTAATGACTGCATCACTCTGTAGGTGCTAAGGGAGACAGACTAAACAGGAAAACAGAGTGACTGTTTATAGTTCACTGGGCCTTTCTGTCTAAGATACCTGTTTTTTTAACTGATAAGGCCTCTCATCATACTGAGCAACCATAACTTCATCCCTCGCACAGTTACCGCTATGTAATTAATGACTGCTGCAAGACTACTCCCCACCAGCTAATTTGTGGTCTCAACAAGGCTTACAATTTTTGTGAGAATCGAAAATCTGATTCTTGTAATGATCCTTGAGAACTGATGGACATCCCATAGTGATGTATATCAGAACTCTCATTTGGATTTTTGTAAAATTTAACAGATTTTAGGCCCTGTTCAACTTCTTGTTGGAAGGGTATCCTCAAAAGATAGTTGGCTACATTCAGATACCATCAAGAGTATTAAATGTTCTTGATGTGGAACAGAATTGATATGAGCAATACTCATGAGTTTTTTTCTTGTCTACACCTAGAAATTCACTCTCTACATGTGCTTTTTGTTCAAACTGTTCAGAGTTTTGTTCAAAATTATAAAATAAGTCCCAATAGATTTGATCACAACAGTGTCCTGAAAACCATCATAGCACTTTTGAGATACAAAAAAAATAAATCTTTGCTTCCCTGGCAGTGTTTTGGGAGATTGCATGGCCACACATCTGAACCTCTCTTTCCTGGAGCCTTTTTATTAAGAACAGGGTAACTGGACTGCATCATCTTTGTGCCATTCTAAAATTTTAATTTGATCAAAATCAGAGGTTGTTCTCAAACTTTTGTTGCTATAATAAGTCTGATAGGTTGACAAGAGAAGGTACACTAATCTAGCTTTTTCATCCTTGGTGAATGTGTAATAAATAAACTGCAAATCTATAGTCTATCAGCACTGCACTAATTCAAATATTCTGAATATGACACGTACGCTAATAGCAAAGAATACATACTACTAAATATCATCTAGTTGTACTTTACTTCCGAGAACAAGTCAAGTCAAACAAAAAGGCCCCAAGGGGCCTTAACTGATCACCTGATATAGTGGTTTGAAGAAGTATTTGTGGTCACATTTAGTTAGATATAGTTCATCAACACTACAAAGGAATGAAGAGATGAAAGGCAAATTTTATGGAAAAACACTAAGGAATGGATTTGAACAAACTTGAACCTAACCTGCTCCCCTCCCCCAGCCCCCCATGGAGAGCTCAAATATTAAGCCAGGGACTCGAATTGAACAAACTTGAATCTAATTCCCCTTGAGATGTTGAGAAGATGGTTTCTAAAGAAATGTCCTCACATTTCTCTATGTTAAACTTTGGGCTCCAATAGAGATCCAAAATATTAACCAAGGGACCCGATTTGAACAAACTTGAATCTGACCCACCTAGAGATGTTGTATTCCAAATATGAAGAGTTTTTGACCGATGGATCTGAAGAAGATTTTTAAAGAAATTTCCTCATATTGTACTAAGTTAAACTTTGTGCTCCAATTGAGAGACCAAATATTAACCCAGGAACCCAATTTGAACAAACATGAATCTGACCCACCTAGAGATGACGTATACCAAATATGAAAGCATTCTGACTGGTGGATCTAAAGAAGAAGACTTTTAACAAAATTTCCTCATACTGCACTAAGTTAAAATACTGAAGTAAATGTAACAAAAAACATCTTTATATTCACCCATCATATGGACTCCAGATATCTGGTTGAATACCTAAAATAAACACAGAACTTTAACTGAAATTAACTGAAATTACAAACACATCATTTTGCTTCATATTTGATACATATTGAAAAACAAGAGTTCAAGATGAATATTGAACCTCAAACTTTAAAAAGTGTTCTTACAGTACAGTCACCATGGACTGGTCATAATCCACGCATGGGCAGTGATGTCCTCGCATGCGTTTACCAGGTAATAAAAATCACCAATAGCCAAATTTTAAATAATGAAGGACCGTGTTGTACCCAGTTTTTAATGATTATTCCTATAATTAGTGTTGAAATCTAATATTATTGCGTCCTTTGAAATACTGCCCGCCCGTGCAAAGTGACCAGTCTATGGTGGTCGCACTGTAGTTTAGTTTAAACAATATTTAATTTAGAAAAAAAATAATCATGTAAATGTAAAATGGAGACATGTTAAGAATATAGAAAATTACACAATGTTACAGATAACTATATTTGTGGATTCGACAGCAAGCTGTGTAACTTATATCCTTGTTGGGGATTTTTAGGGAAAACTGAAGTTACTGCTGAAACACAAACATTTATGTCTGTTGATGTTTCTAATTGTGAAGAATTTTTCAAAACGGTAGTAATTTCAATTCGTCTACACAACACATATTTCAAATTTTATAAAACTAATGAAATAAGGGGTTAGTCTCACCTACCCGGTTGGTCGTAGGTAATTAATAACTAATATGCTAAATAAACATGCTATAGTCTGTTCCATATATGTCTATGTTGATGATTGTCCATTGTGTGTTTTAATTTTTCATTGACACTCATCGCACTTAACTCTTTTTATGAATAAAGCGGGTTATTTTAAAGTGTGTTCTTTTTTCAATACTCGCAGTTTACTTTAAAGCAAGTTCTTTTTTAGTACTCACTGAACTCACAGTGTATAAATATGCAGCATTATTTAGTATCTCAGCCAATAATAATACGCTGAAGACTAGCGATGGAACTATGGCCATGGACAACAAGGCAAAAGCCAGAGCTTTTGCCGATCTTCTAAAGAAAGTTCATTGTCCACAAGAAGAAAACAGATATGACAATGATTTCATTAAAAAGTAAATAAATCTGTCCAAAATAGCAACTCAATTTTCAATGAACCCAACTTCGACTGAAGGCATGAAGAAGGGGACCATAAATTAACCGATCCAATAAGCATAGAAGAGGGCATGGGTATAATCAGAAAATGCAAACAAGCTTGCCTGGCTGGGACGAGTGTACATTTTAAATAAATGAAGAGTTGAAGAACATGTGCATCGCCAGGCTGTGGATCAATATACGGCCGCCTATGAAGAAATTGCGCTTGTGAAGAAATTTTCAGTTGAACAAAAGGTCAATAATTCCTTCAAAAATAATTGCACATTCTTGGCTTACGACCCATTAAAATTGAATATATTGTTTTCAAGTTATTGCGTGCAGAATCAAAAAGCACCAAAACTCCCAGATGGTTGCCATGGCAGCCATATTGTACATGCCAGAATGCTGGTTATTGAAAGGAACCATCCTCTAGTCATGACTAATCAACCATAAAAAACAGTATCTGTTGGATGTATTGTTTTAAAGTTATAGCATGGACAAATAAAAGTTAATGGACAGATGGATGTACGCACAAACAGACGGACGGATGGACATTGATGCTGGTTATTGAAGGAACCATCCTCTAGTCATGACTAATCAACCATAAAAAAACAGTATCTGTTGGATGTGAAGTTTTCAGGTTATCACGTTGCAAAACAGAAGTTAACGCATGGATGGATGGATAGATAGACAGACAAATGGATGGGCGGACAGACAATGATGCTGGTTATCAAAAGGAACCATTCTCTAGTCATGACTAATTAACAATAAAAAACAGTATCAGTTGGGATTATCAAATGGACAATCAAAAGTCCCTAAAAATCCAAGATGGCTGCCATGGTGACCATCTTGGATATGCCAGAATGCCAGTTATCAAAAGGAACCATCCTCTAGTCATGATTAATCAAGCATAAAAAAGCAGCATCTATAGTTTTCAATTTATCACATGGACGATCCAAAGTCCCTGAAAATCCAAGATGGCTGCCGTGGTGGACATATTGGATATGCCAGAATGCTGGTTATCAAAAGGAACCCTCCTCTAGTCATGACTAATCAACCATAAAAAAATAGTATCTGTTGGATGCATTGTTTTCAAGTTATCACGTGGACAAACAAAAGCTAACAGACAGATGGATGGATGGACAGACAGACGGACAGACAGACAGACGGACATCACCATACTATAATACGGCCCGCTCATATGAGTGGCAGTATAAAAATAAAATAGCCCTTTTAAGGGCTTTCGGTTGTCTGTGTGTGAGTGGATGTGTGTGTATGTGTTTTATTTTTTGTTGTTTTTTATTTACTCCGTCATCTGTTTTCCCTGAAGGCAGACCAGATGGCCAAGACTCAGCATCTACTCTCCCTTATAGGCTGATGGATGACTCCCAGCTTTCAAAAACATATATTGGTGGATTTTTTTCCTTTTTGGAAGCGTTATGGATAACATACTGGGACTACTCCCAAACCAGCGACTGTTTGGGTTTCTTTTTCTTTTTCTTTTTTTAAAACAACCAACAAACTGCAGTTTTAGTACTACCAGATATATGTCCACATTTCTCAGCAAACACAGAGCAGAATTCTTGTAGTAATGCACAATTCCTAGTCATCTTCCTTCCAACATTGTACAAGGATAATCCAGAAGATCAGCATGCGATATGAATGGCTATTGCTCATCCTTTAGAGCCCGTTCACCCAGTGAGCGATGCTTGATTCTTAACTACTGATGAGACTCCACTCAGTTCAAGTGTTGAATGGTTTCCTGACTGTGTTATGAGTTATTGGATGGAAAGTGACCACGGACGGTTCATGTGAAACCATTTTGATATGGTTGGAACCGCGTACTACAAAGCACATCAAAGGGTGGCAGAGAAGGCTGAGTTTGTTTAAAACTGGCTCTCACACTAATTTACTCAAGATAACAGACTCCCTATCATTCCAGGAACCATAATATTGCAGGTGAGTGCTGGGAGAAAGTTTACACTCAGGAAAAGAAAATACAGAAAAATACACAATTCAATTGAACATTTCAAAAGAATATTTCTAGCTGGAGAAATTGGACTACTAAACTACTCGGACTTTGTGCCTCACAGTACTGGATTTTGGTGTATTTATAAAGTAATTTTTAATTAATATACAGCACTTATGAGTCAATCTGGTCTGTCTGTCCCACCTATCCGGTTGGTTGTTGGTAATGAACACGAATTGAGTTAAGTGAACAACTTTACTAGATACTGACTACAATCCGCCTCCCTTTGATCTACCTAATTTTCACACACTTTACCGAAACAATAGCAACCGGGTAAGTGAGATGACCCCGAAATAAGTACTGAAAACAAGGGCTGATATAGGGAATAATTTAGGACCATTCTGCTGAATGGAGAGAGAAGAAAAATGTGTCAGGGTACTTTTGCCCAAGCAAAGCGGTAAATAAAACTGTAAACACTCCCATTAAATTTATTAAATTAATATACATATGATGTGTGTTTATGCACAACCAACACAGACTGAACTTACAAATTGGGGAACTCACAAAAGCGCTTTAAAATTTATTGTATCAATACTGCATGCCTGGCTGGATCAGACCCTGCATAATAAAGAAGTGTCCAAAGTAAAAGGAAAAACAGAATTAAAAAGTCTGTTAAATATGATGAATTCTCCTAACTTGTCATGCCAAATGACAGAAGATGCCAGATAATAAGTTTCTAGACTACTTGATTTTGAATATTCCAATGATTTAGGCTTACACAAGATATATATATGGCCAACCTGAAATGTTCACATCTGAACCAACCCAAAAATATGATGCTGTTTTTTTGTTCTGTTTCTTTGCAGTAATCCATATCTAAAACAAAGAGACAATAAAATGTTGAAGGTCAGTTGACTTTGTACAAGAATGGCTCAATGCCTAAATTGAAACAGCATTGCCTTTTTTCAAAGTAAATTAACTTTCTGGATGATTGTTTCCATGATAGTCCCAGTGTTTTAAAAAATTACAATGTAAGTATACAATACTTTCTGTGAAAGCAAACCCCAAAAATCACAATACCAGGCCTTGCAATTTGTCTCAATTTGCGAGAATCACTTTTGATTCTCTTGAACTCGTGTTGCAAAAATCATGTTTTCAGTTCTTAAATAATTTGGAGATAACTGTTATATCTTTGCGAGTGCAACCAGTACATATTAAACAATGACAAACTAACATCATATTTATATCTCAACTAGAGTTTAACCCTTAAGGGCCTAGTACCAGCCTTGGTGAGTTTCCCATCAAGTACATGTAGCACACTTGTTCCAACGTATAGACTTTTGGTAGTCTTGATGTTGGAAGTTACACTATCATGGAAGTTGTTTTAGTAAAGTCCTTACTACTAGACACCACTCCTAAGTCATAGTGGCACCTTATTATGAGGATCAGCATAAAATAAGTAGAATTCTGTATGCCTTTAACCCTTTGCCTAATGAATCTACATACCTACCTGCATAATTTATAAATTGAGCTGTTGAAAAAAAGATTATTTAAAAAAAAAAAAAATTCAACAAAACCATTTTACATGCACCCTCAATGGAACAAGTTCATCAAGCTCAAAGCATCAAATTTTTAAAAAATTTATTTAAAATAGAAAAAAACATTTTAATTTCCTGTGAACTGGGTAAAGGTTAAGAACACTTTCAGAACATCGAAGTCTGATATATATTAGGCTCATACCAGCTCTCAGCCACTTATATATACAGGAATAGGTATATAGCCAAAGAACGTAAGCAGCAGTATTTGAACAGGTTAGGATTTAAAAGTTGTGAATGTTACTTACTGGCTCCCCTTTCCACCACTTTGGATTAAGTTTCTCTTGTGAGGATAGGGTGAATAATTTGTTGATGTGTGGATCATACATACTATTGCCAACAATTCCATGAGATTCTGGATACAAGCCCTGAATAATACACAAATAAACCAATTACATGATATCAAATTTATAAAGCCTTTACTCATCAAGCTTACATATCTCATTCCTTATCATATGCAATTGAATCCTGTTGATTGGCCACTTTGTCTGTAAAAATTATTCATATAACAGGAGTATTCAATTAACAGGGATAAGGTCACCTTCCTTTAGGTAGCTGAGACTTGCCTAGAAACAATTGACAAGGTTCTTGGGGTGTAAGTTGCAAATGTATCTAAAAAGTGTCTGTTGAGGCACCTGTTTTGCTGTAGTAAAAAGTGATGAAAGTCAAAATTAGGACTTCAAGAGTTAAAAAAAAAAGATGAAATGTTTATTTGAATGAGGACTGAGATTGGGAAATTTTGGGTTTGAATTGGGAAAAAATCATGCGAAAATGCAATTGGGAATGGGTCCCATATTCACCCCCAGTAGACACCAAAAAGAATCCCTGCACATGCAGATCTAACACTAATCTTTACTTATTATCATTTATTGGAAGGCTTTTCGATAAATGATAACAAGTAAAGAGTTTGGTATACCGTATTGGTGAAGTAAAGAAAAATAAAAAAATCTTGATTTAGTTACAGACACACATTCAATACCAAGAAACTGTACTGGTTATTATGTGAGGCACAAGTACTTTGGCACCCATCAAACATGCAAGCTGGGCTTGTCAGTGACCAAGCCAGAAAATAAGCAGACTGTCATCTGCAAAATGAGGTCCCCAGAGGGTGAATTTAGTGATCCTCCCCTGCACAGCAGGATAGCATCACTAAATTTACCCTCTGTGAACCTCAATCTGAATCAGGGTCTCAAAACTAAACAGAAAGAGGTACCCAGAGGATAAACTGGCCCATTGTATGGGGTAGCATCATCAAATTCACCTTCTGGGGACCTCATTCTGCAAATGTCAGACTGCTAATTTTCAGGCCTGTCAGTGACCTTCCTTTATTCTGGAGATGAAATAAGGATTTATTCCAAAATATGATTATCCTGTTTGACAGAGCCATGTAGCTCTTCCTAACAAAATATACTAGATTAAATGCCAGTACCAGATGTAATGAGGCAAAATAGGTATAAACACAAGGAGAATTTTGCAAGTGTCATGGTATATTCTCCACACATTGCATTTTTTTATCCAAGTAATAGGAATTTACTCTATAATCTATATGCAATTAATAGGTCAAATTTGTACTGAAGGAATGGTAAATTGTTTTGTGTTTGGAAGTTATATTCATGTAATAGGGTTATTCAACTGAGAGATATTATCCAATTAAGTGGGCTCCATTGTACATGCAAACTTTGTTACAATTAATGGGAGAGTGTCTACAGGCACTCTCCCATAAATTGTAACAAGGCAAAGACACATGAAAAAATAATTTAGCACTCTGGAACTATATTGGTGCTGCAATGATGTGGGTGCTCATGATGCGATGCAAATCATGATTTTTTCCTCACAATGTGATGCACATCGCAATGCAAATAAAAACACAGAAGATTTTGATTGAAGAGAATCCAGAATGTCCAGGATATTGCAACATAAACACAACTCTCTCTCTTTCTCTCTACTCTCTCTCTCCAGAGAGAGAGAGGAAAAAGTAGAGAGAGAGAGAGAGAGGAAAAGGTAGAGAGGAAGAGGAAGACAGGCTGAGTGGGCTGAGTGATGACATACAGAGACAGACAGTTAGAGAAAGGAGAAAGAGAGAGAGAGAGAGAGAGAGTTTACATAATATTTAAAAGGCTCTTCACAGAGTTCGAAATTCCAAGGCATTTACATGTAAGAGAAGTTCTGTTACCTTTGACATACAGAGACAGACAGTTAGAGAAAGGAGAGAGAGAAAGAGAGAGAGAGAGAGAGAGAGTTTACATAATATTTAAAAGGCTCTTCACAGAGTTCGAAATTCCAAGGCATTTACGTGTAAGAGAAGTTCTGTTACCTTTTCAGACCTATCTAAAAATCTTCTAGCTATGGTATTCAATATTAGTACATGAGTAGGGCTGCAAACGACGCATCGAATCGTTCAGATGGATACATCATATCCTTCTTCTGCCAGGCAATACCAGATCTTGATATCATTTCTTGCAAAGCATTCTTGGACTTCCAAAGAATAATAACAAGATCTCTTATTACTAGAGCTGGTTGATTGAGGTGGCTAATGCCACTGAAAGAAAAATGTGCTGATACAGCAACAAGGCTCGAAATAATTATTTTTTTCAGGGCAGGTCAAAATGTCCTGCCCCAAGTAGTTGGTGCAAGTCATTTTAATTTGGTGCAGGTCTTTTCAACCTGTTGCTTTACACATTGTAAATTGACATATGGTGACTACTAAATGAGGAAATGACTTGTTAATTCGCAATGGAGTTTAACCCTTGCAACATGACAGGCTGCTCTACTGGCCCAGGGACGTGGTACGCCATACTCACATTAAGTAGGATGCCTGCTAATTTAAGGGTGGATTAGACCAATCAATATTTTCACGTGCAGCCCCATGGCTGTACATTGAAAATATTGATTGGTCTTCCCCAAAATAATGAATATGGACTCTTCTAATTGCTGCATTTCAACTGACATGGAAGATGCTAGCAGTGTTCAAAGGGTTAAGTTTATACCAAATGACCAGTGCTTTTTTAAACTCAGATTCTAAAATTGAGTAGAATGTTGCATCAGTCAAAATGTCCTAGGATTTCAAAGTGTGTAGGTCAAATTAAGTTTGGTGTCAGTCCTTATCCCAGCACCTATTTCGAGCCTTGTATCGCAATGAGAGTGGAAACCAGGAAAAGTTGTAAGTTGAAGGGCACTATGCCCTTGACCTTCAGCACAATGCTCCCCAAAATAAAGAGGGTTCTTCCTCTCATCATACACAATCTACATGTCAAGTGTGGTTACATTTGGCCCTGCATAACTTTAATTAGAGGGTAGAAACCAGGAAAATTTGTATGTTAAAGGTCACTGTGAACTTGACCTTCGGTGCAATGATCCCAAAATAAATAAGGTTCTTCCTTTCATTCATAAACCACATGTCAAATTTTGCTTTGTTGGCTGTGCAGAAGTTCAATTCGAGAGTGAAAACTAACTCCATCTACAGTCAGACAGATGGATGGATGGACAGACATACAGACTGTGCCATTGAATATATCACCTCTAAAATTTTTCAGGGGAGGTTGAAAAAAATAAGAGGACCCAAGGGCCAAATGTGAGTGGTTCAAAGAAAGATCTATTAAAGATCATTTTTCATATTGCTTCCATAAGGAGCCCAAATATTAATCCTTGGTCTCGATTTGAACAATTTGAATCTGTCACCCAAAGGAAGTTATTTACCAAATATCAAAAAGATTCATATACACAGTTCTGGAGAAGAAGATTTTATAAAATTATTCTTCATATTGAACTAACTTCAAATTTGAGCTTCCACATGGATCCCAAATATGAACCCAGGGTCTTGATTTTCACAAACTTGAATCTAAACCCTCCAAAAAAATATTGTAGTTCATGAATATTGGTGATACTCGAAACGATGATTTGTACAAAACATTCCTCATATTGTATTAAGTTAAAATTTGGGATCCCATACAAACACAGGACCTTGGTTTGAACAAAGTTGAATCTGTCCTCCATAAGGATTATGTATACAAAACACTGATAGATTTTAACCAGAGGTTGTAAAGATTATTCTTCTTATTGGTCCAAGTTATAATTCAGGCTCCCTAATATTAACTCAGGAACATGGTTTGGACAAACTTGAATCTTTCAGGCAGTGCCAAAAATCTTTCCTTTCTCATTACAAAGACAAATACAGCCCTACAAATTTCATTTGAACAAACCTTATTCTATGCCTCAAAAGGAAGTTCAGAACCAAATATCAAGTCATTGTTTCAATTGATTCATGAAATGAAGTTTTTAAAGAAAATTTCCACACCCCCTCCTTAAGGGGCAGGACAACTTGATTTGAACAAAATCAAAATGCAATGCCACAATAAACAATCACCTAAAATTTCACTGAAATCAATCCACTGGTTTTGGAGAAATCACGAACACCATGTTCACAGATGACATATGATGGATGAACAGTGATCACTACCTCACTCAGACTTTCAGTCAGGCAAGCTAACAAAAGAATCACCTAAACATTAATTCAATAGTTCCAGTACCAAGATTCTTGTGAAAAAGCTAAAGAATAGTAAAGTTTCTTAAAATAAGCCTGATGATACACTGCCATTTGTATCAAGATCGGGTTCCAACAATGTATAACTTAGCGGCATTTGAACAGTGAAGGAAAAGGTCTTAATACAAAATATCCTGTTATTTAAAAGTTTAATATCAACAACAACATTAAATAAGCACATTGCATGAGATGGTAAAATCCCCTGTGGTGCAAAGAGAGAAGTGAATTGAAATCTTTAGGGGCAAAAAATGATGCTATTGGGTAAATTACGAGTATATTTATTCAAGCTATTTGCATTCAGAAAATCATTTTCAGACAAACACAAAGTTTTCAACAAAAAGAACATAGCTCCTACAGAAATCAATGAAATTAGGTGAATATCCAATCAGAGCGAGACATTCCCACAATGTATACCCAGTCTAAGTTTTATCAAATTTAATTACATTTGTGCTAGTCATAAGTTAAAAAAAATGTGCAGACAGATGGATGTTGAGATGCATACACAGATGCACACATGGGCAGATAAGAACTGTTTCTATACCCCTGCCAGAGTTTGTTTTATCAAAATCTGTTTACATTTGTTAAAGTTATCCTGTTCACAAAGTCATTATCTAACCAAAAACCAAAACCATATTTTCAACAAAAAAGGGCATAGCTCCCACAGAAATTAACACAATTGAGTGATTATCCAATCATATGGAGATCTTCCCACAAGGTATGCCTATACCAAGGTTTATCAAAATTTGATTACATTTGTTTAAGTTATCATGTTATCAAAGTCATTATAAAACTAAGAATTTTTACCAAGAAGAGGCATCACTCCTACAGAAAGTAATGAATTTGGGTGAATATCCGATCCATGCAAGATCTTCCCACAATGCACCTTGTTTTATAAACATTTGCTTTTATTTGTTCATGTTATCGCATACCCAAGGCATGTGTGGATCGATGAACAGATGGATGAGACCCATTTCTATATCCCTTTGAGCAGGGAATAATAAACCCTTGCATAACATGAGATACAGATGACATAAACATTTTTGTCTTCATAAATAATTAAGTAAATTAATTTTTTGTTTCCAATACATAGCTTATGATCCCTTATTCGAATGAGCTCATCTACCCCATTTCAATAAGGAGCCATAAATTGTGTTTTGGAAGCAAAAAGTGGAAAAAAAACATGATATGAATATTGATTTTTGTGTGCAGCACTTCCCTGAGAGTTGCAGGGCCATTTAGTTTAATATGTAAAAACATACTAAAATCTCTGTGATATGAGCAGACATACATACAGCCTTTTGTGTTGTACATCAGACAAGACCTTTTGGGGTAGTTTTGCATCATACCCAATATGAAGTTGGCAGAAATATTCCCAGTTGAACTACCCATGTCTTCCTTGGACTACCATCTATCAGAAATCCAATCCAAGCAGCACTAAGTCAAATTCCTGCACATATTATATGCTTAAGCTATGTAGGCATTAAATTACCTTGAAGCATTTTTTCACTGGGTTAAATATTGAGCGAGTTGCTAGGGTTGATTTAAGACCCTCAATTCCAGGCTCCTCAAAAGATCTGTGGTGCCTGACTATTTGTCCGGCACCACAGAACTTTTGGGGGCCCTGGAATCATGACATAGTTTTTATGCCCCCATGAATATTCAGTATTCGATGTGCTATTCAATTCAATCAAAATATTTTATTCAAATTTGATTCGAAAATTGGCACAATTATACAATAACAAGATTTTCGAGGGGGTTGGGCTCCATTATCGGACCGCTATCAGTGATTAGCAGCCCTACGGTCATTAGTGGCCCGCTAATGACCATAGGGCTGCTAATCACTGATAGCAGTCTGATAATGGAGCCAAACGCCCAAGAAAATCTTGTGTAACAGGGGTGGGGTGAATGACTCCACAGGGGCTAGAACCCTGGCCAAAATCTCCCTGTTGTTCTTCAGATTCGTGAGGATCTGGGTCAACTAGCAAACCATGGATAAAACTCAACTCTAGAGGATGAATAATCATTAAGTTATGTGTTGTGGTCTGGATGAATCAATAAAATAGGAAAACAGTTTATACGTGATTTATTAAGAAGCCAAAAATAGTATGATATGAAATGGACATGAATATGAATGACGGATCAAAGACCACGGGCCTACAACACTTTCACCCAAAAGAGGTTTAAATTCCACCCAACATATGTTCAGTAAATGTGGATGCTTCCCACAGATTTTGGACCTGGAGAGAATCACTGTCAGAAATGTTGATTCTCACCAGGGCCGAGTTGAACAGGTCCCAAAATGACGGCACCCATTACGGTTAACCTTTTTACAGGTCATAAAGTGTTCCCATAACTAACCTAGTGTATAGGCTTAAGTTTTGCCAGCAAGTTCTAAGCTTTATTGCCAAACATAAAGTGGACGACGAATTATGAAAGAGACTGTTCTTATATAGGATAATTTCGCGGGGAAAAATTTAGAATTATGAAAGAGACCGCTCTTGTAGAGGATAATTTTGTGGGGAAAGATTTAGAATACTGGAATCTGATTGATTCCTCGCTTTCACCTCGACGAATGAAACAACAGCACAATGCACTATGGCATGAACCAATAAGGTACATTGATTCATTTTTGACATGGAAATGACTAGAAGCCAACAAAAACAGAATTAACCTCTGTTATGGGCAGACAAATTATAACAGAGTAATTTAGAACTTTTATTGTATATTATATTTCAACTGCTGTTACCAAATCTGTTACACTTGTTATTATTATTATTATCAATACCTCTCTGAGGTACTTTGCATTCAGTCACAGTAGTATCAGTAGGATTGCTGGGGTTACCTGTTGAATATTCACAATTGTGGCATGACTTTTATAACTTATTACTTATTATTACTTATATTGACGTTTGTCATCTGCAAACTGTAAACATAAACAACGCTTCTGGAAGTAGGTCATGACATCATATTTGACTCCGGTCCCCGGTCGATAATGGCTATAAATAGCCATTATCGACCAGCACGTCTATTTATAAGTCTGTTGGGCTTTCTTACCGTCTATGTGAATTACTGTTAATGTGTAGGTAACGCACAAAGAATTGATAATAATTATCTATTGAATATGTTCAATATTTTCTTCAATGTTTTCGTCAATCAAATGAAACAGATATCATTGAGAACAAGATAAATCTATGTTCAAATAATCAATACCAATTTCCTGTCTAGTGTCTACTACAACTCAAAAAGACTGGATTCATTGTTCAGTTCCCATTAATGAATCAATTACTAATGAATGCTATGTGTAATATTTTGGCAATTCACCAATGTTGATGCAAACACATATTTCAGCAACAGCAAAGACAACTAAATGATTAAATCATTTCTAATTTCCATGGATTAAATCAAGCATTCTTTTCATGCATAGACCCAGAGTCCAGAAAATTACTACCCAGTGTTCCTTTAAAAAAGTTTGTTTTGCTTATAAAGAAAATACTTACAGTTACAATGGTGTAGTGATTTGGGAATGTCAGTGTTGGATATGTGGCTCTCATGTATGGTGTATGAACTCCACATCCCTTTAATTTATCAATTGCTGGTGTGATATGTCTCTGTAAGTAATCTGCTCTAAAGCCATCCAGAGAGACAAGAAGTAATGGAGGTGAACTGAAAAAACACAGAACAAAATTGAGGCTATCAGATTAACTGGTAGAGTGCTGGAAGCACATATTTGGGCTTTATTTTGCAGGATGGGAGTATGGTGGCTCAGTGGTTACGGCACTGAATTTCAAACTGAGAGGTCCGTGGTTTGATCCCCACCAGGGGTAATTGCATTGTGTCCTTAAGCAAGGCAATTAATCCTGAATGCCCACATGGGAACACAGTGGCACTGTGTACTAAGGTGTACTGCACATCGTTGGTGCACCTGTCTTCAACCAATGCTAACCTTGCTTGTGTTGGGGAGTCTGATAGTTGCTTGCCATTGCTCAGTGGTCCTCTCTGGGTACGCAGGCTTCCTGCACCTGTAAAACTGTCTGACATGAGGTGACCCAGGCTGTCAAAAGTGTCATTAAACTCCAATAAATATATATATAAACTAGAAAGTGTTTTAGCACACTAAAACATATGTCTCCCCTTCCTTTTGAGGTCAGAGGTCAAGGTCACATGCAGTTCATCAAGGTAGCGGACATGCGGTTTCATGGTGACACATCCACATGTCAGCAAAAAAAAAAATTCTGGTCTGGACAATGACTCCCTATTTAAGTACATAAATTTGACCTTGAGGTCAAGGTCACATGAAGGTCATGATTACATGTGACATGCGGTCTAATTGCGATACATCCACATGTCAAATTCTAAGTCCTAGGTCAAAAAACAAAAAAGTTCTGGTCTGGATAATTATTCCCTATTTGAAGTACATAAATTTGACCTTAAGGTCAGAGGTCAAGGTCACATGAAGGTCATCGAGGTACACGACATGCAGTCTCATGGTGACACATCCACATGTCAAATAACCAAATCCTAGGTCAAAAAACAAAAAAATTCTGGTCTGGACAATTACTCCCTATTTGAAGTACATAAATTTGACCTTGAGGTCAAGGTCACATGAAGGTCACGACATGCGGTCTCATAGTGACACATCCACATGTCAAATAACCAAGTCCTAGGTCAAAAAACAAAAAAATTCTGGTCTGGACAATTACTCCCTATTTGAAGTACATAAATTTGACCTTGAGGTCAAGGTCACATGAAGGTCACAATGGTATGCGACACACCGGCTCATGGTGATACATCCACGTGCCAAATATCTAAGGCCTGGCTCAAAAGACAAACAAGTTCTGGTCCGGACAAAGTTTCCTTGAAAAAAGCACAAATCTGACCTTCAGATCAAGGGGCAAGGTCACATGAAGGTCACAATGGTATGCTACACACTGGCTCATGGTGATACATCCACATGCCAAATATCTAAAGCCTGACTCAAAATACAAAAAAGTTCTGGTCCAGACAGTTTCCCTTAAAAAAGCACATAAATCTGACCTTCAGGTCAAGGTCACACGAAGGTCACTATGGTACACTGCACACCGGTTCATGGTGATACATCCACATGCCAAGTATCTAAGGTGTAGATCAAAAGACAAAAAAGTTATGGACTGGACAAAGTTTATGTGATGTTTTCCTTAAAAAAACACATAAATCTGACCTTCAGGTCAAGGCCAAGATCACATGAAGGTCACTATGGTACAATGCACACCGGCTCATGGTGATACATCCACATGCCAAGTATCTAAGGTGTAGGTCAAAAGACAAAAAAGTTATGGCCCTGACAAAGTTTGTATGAGAAGAAGAAGAAGAAGAAGAAGAAGAAGAAGAAGAATATGCACTAAAACAATATGTCTCCCTTCTGGGAAAGGGAGACATAATAATTCTGCAGTGCAGGTACCACATCTTAAAGGCTCTTTATTCTGTGGATGTGCTTCATATTAATTCTGAAAGGGAATTATTTAGTCTGAATGGATTTGCATTGTTACAATTTATGGGAGAGCGCCCATAGGCACTCCCCATAAATTGTTACAAGACAAAGTCATATGAACAAATTTTGATGACCAAAAATAATTTAGCACCCTACCAGTTAATTCCTTAACCCTTTGAACCCTAGTGCTGGTTTTTCTGACCAAGAACATGATACGTCATAATGTCATTAAATAGGATGGCTGTTCAGTAAATGTGTGGGGTAAACCGAGGCTCCACATTGAAAATATTGATTTGTCTACCCCAAATAATGAATATGGACTCTTCTAATTGCTGCCATTGAACTGGCATGGAAAATACCACCAGAGTTCAAAGGGTTAAGTCAACTTTCAATCTTGCTAAACTTCACAACCTCAAAGCAACTGTGCAAAGACCCGATGTTCTAAACAGTAGTTAAATCACCCAGGCAATGGTGTCTAGTTACATTTTGGCTGCCCAAGCAACAGAGTCAAACCACTAGACTTGCAAGCTTTGGTAAATTTAATTTCATTTACTGGTGTTTAAGGCTACTTTCAACATCTATGGTTATCTCATGGCTGTAACACAAATGTGAAATCAAGAGTAACCCATTGTTTATTCCAATGCTCTCTACTGCAGAGGATGCCCATTCCAAGTACTGGTTACCAGGCCCTATTTTATAAGTTTGTATGTTTGCGTGTTTTCTGGAGTTTAAGGTCACATTCATCACATATAGCTATATCATGACCACAATACACATATAAAGTCAAGTTTAGCCAGTCCTTGAGAAGTGTGCTGTGCACTTTACAAGACTCCCACTCCAGGCATTGCCTCAGTTGTCTGATAGTCAAGGCTTGTGGACAAAGCATGAATAACCATGAACATTCATATGTAATCACACTTTATTCATCATATGTATTCATGATTTTTTTATATTCATGGCTGTTCATGGTTTTTGAACATGAATAAAGTATGGATAAGAAAAAGAACTTTACATAAGGAACTGAACTTTAAAGACTTAAATAAAACATCTCTAGTGTGTTTTAAGGTAAGAATATGATGTATGCTAATTTTGCATGTTAGGTCATAGTTTTGAGGTAATGGCAGATAACCATGAATGACCACAAATATTAGAACAAAGACATTTTTTGGCAATTTTGATTATCCGTGCTTCCATGAACAAGAATGAATATTAGTTTAAACAATATTTATTTCCATACCAAGCGAAACAAATTACACTGATATTACATACGTAGGTAACAAGGAAATGGATTCAGCAGGAAGCTAGAAGCTTATACAAGGCTGTCTCCGTTGAGTAATGATATTGCATTTGGTAATATCAGTAGTACTATGAGTTTGGTATTTTGCCATTGGTTGGTAAATATATTTTGTCATCTGAATTAAGAGTATTATAGAGATAGAAGATAATAAGGAATGTGCAGAAGAAAAATAGGAGTTAGACAGTGTAGGGATGAACAGACGAGACCCAGAATATTCGGTGAAGCATAAATATTAGGACTTAAGACAGCCAGAACCTATTTAGTCTATTTTAGAACTGGCTGCCATTTTGCAAGTTGCTTTGAATGGAGAGGGTTGGTAGGGCTTTTTTGTGTTAGATTTTCAAACATTATGTAAGTATGCTCTATTTTAGATACATCAGTTGTTGTAACATATAACATACTTATACCAGGGATAACACTAAATATTCATTTATACATTTGTAAAAGTTAACTTACAATTTGTGTGAATTGTTAGCTCACCTGACTGAAAGTTAGGGTGAGCTTTTTGATCATTTTTTGCCCATTGTCCGTTGTTGCCCATCGTAAAGGTGGTCTTTGCAACTTCTCCTCCAAAACTGCTTGACCAATTTCAGTTACTTTGAGGTGATTGTTTGTTCTGACATCCCATCTTGTTTTTGTTCAAATCAACTTGCCCAGCCCCATAGGGAGGGGGTGGGGGAAATTCTCCCAGATTTTCAAAGAATCTTCTCATGTAGCAGTGGGTATAGTAACTTGATATTTTGTACTGAGCTTTCTTTTGCAATGTAAAATCAAATTTTGTCAAACGAGGTTCGTGGAGCAATATTTGCCTTTGTAATGGAAGGGACAAGATTTTTGGTTCTGCCCAAAATTTCTATTTTCTGAACCTATGAGCCAATTTGAACCAAATTTGGTATGTGGTATTATTGAGTCTTTACATGATTCATGCAAAAAAAAATTCCCATGCCCTATTGAGTCTTCACATAATTCATGCAAAAAAAATTCCCATGCCCCATGGAAACCCCAGGAGCTAAAAATATGTATATTTTCAAATGCCCATATTTCTCAAACAGCATGGAACATAGACCTCTTATTTGGTATGAAGCAATCTTATGACCAGTAGAATGGAATGGTTAAACAAACTGCCATCATAGGGGTCATAGTGTACTCTTTTTCTCTAGAAATACTAGTCAGAATCATTTGATATATGATATACAGAACCCATACAGAGGGGTTGGGGGAGGGGGGGGACAGATGATTCAAATGTGTCCAAATCAAACCTCTTTGTTAATAATTGGGCTCTCTGTGGGAGCTCGAATTTTAACTTAGTGCAATATGGGGAATAATCTTTAAAATAAAAATCTTTTTCTTCATAAACACCAGTCAGAATCTTTTGATTGATTACTATGTATGGTTGAGATATGAGTTTGGGTCAAATTTCAGTTAGTAATGTGAATGTTCAGGTGGAAGTAACTATTTTGCTGACTGCGTGTCCATATACCTTTGTACTGCTGTGGGTGGTAATTACTGAGTGTGGTAAACTTGGATTTTGTCATATATTTTTGCCACACATTTTCATATTTAGAATGTCATTTAATTCATGCTATTTTTCTGATTCCAATTATCTTGAAAACACTACAATAAAGTCGTCAAAAAAATAAATCAATATTCCTTTTGTACAAGCCACACAAAAGCATCAATTTTTATTTTATTTCAACTGAAGTTCAAAAACTCGGTTGGATCCTGCTCAAATTTCAAGCACTTTTAAGGACATAAAAATACATTTTTTAAATACGAGGACTTTCAAGGATGAAATTTGGTATCAGTTTCAGTATTTTAAGGGGTGTGTACCTCGGTATCAGTTTGGTATTCGGTATCTAACTTGACTGAGATTTGCTGATAGTACCAAAAGGGAAGTCACATCTGGAAAATACAGAATTAGTAGTTCCTGTATCATTCTACCACCGTTCCACAAATGCCACTGTCAATGAGCTCAACAGTGGTATTCTTTTACAAACACAATGCATATCATGACTTCTTCTAAATGCACCTTAACCTTTAAAGACTTATTTGAGACATTTGCAATCTCAGAGCATGTGACCTTACTATGCCATCTTCAGGAGGTCCTGCTGACAATAAAGAAATCACCTGGACAATCATTTCTAGTCAAGTCTTGGTTGTCTTGCAGCCAAGACTTGGCTAGAAATCACTGTTAAGCAGATGGATATGTACAGGTTTTAGTCCAGAGAGAATTCAGGACAATTGTCCAAGCCTCTGAGGGTTAACAAAACTAAAAAAGAAAATCAGTCACTTCTTTCATACAAATGAACACTTCAGCTTCTATCAGTCCTCAACAAGGTCTTATTAATAGCAAATGTAGGAAAATTTGAAAATTCAAGCGTTTTCAGTATTCAATGAATGGTTCAGTTCAGTTCCGTTCGTTTTTTTTTTCGGTATCTCCATGAAAAAGGAATTGATTCGGTTTTTCGGTATATAGCCCACCTCTACTGCTAAACACTTACCTCCATGGACAGGACACTGAATGGCTAGACTTACATGGAGCTGCGAGCCAATCAGGGTATGATGGTGCAGATGTTGTAGTTGCTAGTTGTTCTTCTGTTATTGATTCCTTAGACTCATTCTTTTTGTTTAATGACACTCCAACAGCAACACCAACTATAACTGCAACAACAACTACTACCTGGAAAAATGACCCCAACAAAATTGAGCCAACAATATTTAGGTTATGTCATTTTAAACTGTTTATAATCTGACATGGTCATCTACTCAGGCCTGAAGCTTGGGTCTCAATATTTTCCAAAATGGTGGTACACGAGTTAAAATTTTCCGACAGTGTCCCCATGTTGCTGACAATTGATATAAATTTGAAACCTAACTCAATATACTTCTTTAACTCTAAACCTGCTGAGTTTCTTTTCAACCTACTCACAATTGTTTACAATTGGCTGTAATGTAAGTGCAAGCCCTACTTCGGAACTAACTCAAGCTTTTCGAGAAGTTTTCCAAACAAGTTGGAAAAGTAATAGAGTGCAAAAGCACTTGAAAGATCAAAAAAAGGGTCGAGTGAGACCAGCGCTCCAAATTACAGGTACTCTCTCTGCACACCTCTTGCGTTTACCGAGCGCATGCGTAACAATCGTGACGACAATTCCTTTTATTTCTGCCATTTGAACATGGTTGGAAATTTTTGTGACTCGTGCTACTTTGCTGTTTTTCTTCATGAACAACTTATTATATGTGCTCTGCATTTAATTGTGTGCAAGTGGATTGTATCCTTTTGTCAAGCTATCCAAATTGTTATTGATTAATGTTATTTTTGATCATTATTGCTTGTTTCTTCACACTTAATCTTGTTTTTCCCCCACATGTGAACACGACCTTTGTGCTGTTTTCCATCGGCGGGAAGCTTGATTCCATTATTTTCATTCATATAATGCCAAAGACTATTCCTTGTACCTCTTGCTTGCAAGTGAAGCATGTGGACGACTCTATCTCATTCCACATGTGTCACTTGCAACAATTGCATTCAGGCCCAATCATGTGGTATTTGTGGGGTTTGGTCCTCTAAATTCTGGGCTTCTGTTAACAAGGTGGTTCTGTCCAGAGCTAGAACCCCTCGTTCTCGGGGTAAGGGTAGCCGTGCCGTAGCAGGCATTTCTGCTGGTGACTCTGTCACACAGGATTCTGATCTGTCTTCTGTGGCGAGTTCCTCTGCAACTGTTGACGGTGCTAGTTCAGTGATACCTGACGTGGAGACCGTGGTCTCTTTGTCTTCTGATGTCACTCTTGAGGCGTCTGTTTTCGTAGAGAGCTTCTCCGAGGTCAGCTCGGTGACCCTCTCCGATCTGCCTCCTACGCCGTCGACAGTTGCTGAGGAAGTTGTTACTACAGATCCTATTCTGTATGATGGTGTCTCTTCCATCTCCTCTGGGGATGGTCTACAGTCTCGGGGGACCGAGGCTGTATCTGCTGGTATGTCTGTGTGCTCTCAGCCTCCCCTAGTCTCATGGCGGGGCTGTGCGGGTTTGCTATCTGCTCCGTCTCATCTGGCTAGGTTTGCTCCTAGTCGGTTGAGCCGGTCAGTCGCTTCGGCAGCGATTCCTCGCCCCTCAAATCAATCGTTTATTGTTCCTCCTTCCCCTGCTAGTGTGCCGCCTAGCAGGATGGGGTTGGGACATTGGCATCCAGGGCCTGCTGTTCGGCAGCGGTCAGTGACAGCCCCGGTTAGCTGTCACTCTCGGAACCTTCCTCCGGTGATTCCTCACTGTGTTCCGAGTCTGGGTGTCGACCGATGCTTGCCGTCGGTCTCAGAGGATGGGCAGTTGGGGCCGTCTGCCGTGCAGAGGCCAATGACAGGTTCCTGTCATTCTTGGGACAATCCTCCGGTGTCTTCTCACCGTGTCCTAGGTCCAGCTACCGATCGACGTGCGTCGTCGGTCTCTTTCGAGGATTTGCAGGCAGGACCTTCTGTTTCACAGAGGTCAGTGATGGCCCCTGGGCGTCACAATCGGGACTATCCTCCGGTGTCTTCTCACCGTATCCCTATTCTGTCTGCCGATCGATGTTCGACGTCGGTCTCTTCTGAGGATTTGGGTTCTTCTACCAGAAGGGTCAATTGGGAGGACACTCCGTCGGGTGATGCTGCGACGGATTCTCAGGGTGACCTGTGTCAGGCCGTTTTGGCACTCACCCGGTTGCTTTCTAGCAACCCTCAAGTTGGCCTCCCTGTGCCTCATGAGGCACAACCTCCTTTGGTCAGTCGCCGAGATGTCTCGCCTGGCCCCTTGGATACTACACAGTATTCACAGGAGGTTTCTGCTGGTCAGCCCGAATTGGGCTACGTCTCCTCTACAATGGAGGATGACGAGTATCTTGAAGTTGATGGGCCCCCCTCGTCAGTCTTGGGGCAGGTTTTGGATTTCGTCTTTGGCTTATTGCCGGACGTTCAACCTTCCGACCAGCCATCTGTGACCGTCCGGCCGTGGTCCACTGTGGAGCGCCGTAACCTTGTTGAGCCTTCTAGCTCCTGGGCTTTGCGTCCTTTGCAATCGGCTCAGGTTGTTGAGTCTTTCCAGGGCTTTGACGCCAAAATGCGTTCTAACGCCCTCAAGGTTTCTTTCTTTTCTAGAGCAGATGAATTTCCGCCTCCATCGTGGTTTCGTGTTTACGATTCCGTCTCTCCACCAGTCTTCCAAGGGATGACAACTATGGATGAGGATTCTTCTTCCCTCAGGTTAACTAAGCCTAAGTCGGCAGTTCTCCCGATGTCGGTAGTTGAATCTATGGTGGGCCTGTCCCGAGAGATGCTGGGCATTTTATCTCTCGTGGACCATGTCGTCGCTGCCCTGGCAGAGTATTTTCTACCAGGGGAGTTTGATGATGCTCAGGCGCCTTGTTGCGTTTTGTCACAGGCTCTCATGAACTTGACACACACTCATGCCTGTAACATGGCTAATTTGGAGCTGGCACGCCAGGATGTGGTGTTGGATTCTTCTCCATCCCTTCTGTCTGAGCAGCGTGCTGTTTTGAGGTCTGCCTCTCTGGTTGGACCTCAGTTGTTCCATGGTTCCATGAAAGCTGTCCATAGCGAGGTTCTTCGTCATTCGAAGGACCAGCTTTTGCTGCGACAGCTGGACCAACCTGCTGCTGCGGGTGGTGGTCGTTCCAGGCCCGCCAAGCATCCTGCTGCATCTGCCTCGTCGGCGACGTCAGCTACACCTTCGGCTCCGTCTGCTCCTTCAGCTCAGAAGAAGCGCCAACGTGGCCAGGCTCGCTGGCAGTCTCAGACAGGAAAGTCTCAGGACTCTGTCACTTCCCGAGGTGGTGGTTTCTCCTCTTGGGGGGCTCGTTGAGGCCGCAAGTGAAGGTTCTCACCTCGATTCGCCTCCAGTCAGGGAAGGCTGTCACAGTTTTACGACCGCTGGACAGAGATAACGTCGGACACTTGGGTCCTTGATGTTATACATTCCGGTCTGCGACTGTCCTTCCATCGGCACCCCAGTTTATCTTGGGTGCCCCTCCCGACTCGGGTCCCTTCCGATTCTCTCCGTCGGGACCTTCTGGTGCAGGAGATTGACAATCTCCTCTCCAAAGGGGCGATCGAGGTGGTCAGGAACACCCTTTCACCGGGATTTTACTCGAGACTTTTCTTGGTGCCGAAGAAAAACGCCCAATTTCATCCTGTCATCGATCTGAGTATCCTGAACGAGTACATTATAGCTCCTTGTTTCAGTATGGAGACTTTCCGGTCGGTTCAACGTTCAGTTCATCAGGGCGACTTTGCTGCCAGTATTGACCTGAAGGATGCCTACTTCCATGTACCCATTCATCTGGCGTCACGGAAATACCTTCGGTTCTCGTTTCGGGATCAAGTCTATCAATTCAGAGCTCTCCCGTTCGGTTTGAACCTGGCTCCTTGGGCCTTCACCCGGCTGATGTCACATGTGCTTGCTTTCCACCGTACTCAGTCGGCTGTGACTTCGTCAGCCTACCTGGACGACATCCTCCAACGGCACTACGATGCTGCTGTTCTGGAGTTAGATGTCCGGCAGTTTCTTTGCCTGCTAGCGTTGCTGGGTTTCAGAGTCAATCGCGAGAAGTCGGATCTCCTTCCTTCTCATCGATTCCATCATTTGGGGATGGATTTCGACACTCTTCACAATGTAGTGTCGGTCCCCCATGCTCGGGCGACGATTCTTTCCACCTTGACTCAGAACCTGCTTCAATCTTCCTCGGTCTCAGCCAGGACTTTCCTTTGAATGCTGGGCCTTTGCGGTTCGGTGACAGATCTCATTCCGCTCGGTCGCTTGTTTGTCCGACCTCTCCAACACTTCCTGTTGGATCATTGGCATCTGAATGTAGATCCGTTTGACCTGGAACTCACTATTCCTCGGTCTCTGCTTTGTCACCTCCACCCTTGGGCCGATATTCCCTGGCTGACACAGGGTGTTCCGTTGGATCTTCCTTTGGCCGATCGCATCCTTACTGCGGGTGCCAGCGATCGGGGCTGGGGTGCGACGTTGGATCCTCTCGGTCTGTCTCCTTACGGTGAGTGGGACAGCAAGTAGGTGGGCCTTCATATCAACCAGAAGGAGCTCCTTGCTCTTCTGTTGAGTTTTCGGCTTTGGATCCCTCATCTGTCGGACCATATTGTCCTACTTCTTTCGGACAATTCGACAGTAGTGGCCTACATACGGAATCAAGGAGGCACACATTCGATTCCCATGTATCGGCTGTCTAGGGATCTTCTTCTGTTGGCGCGGGATGTGAACGCTCGAGTGTCCATTCGACACATTCCCGGGCGTCTCAACGTCCTAGCAGACTCCCTGTCCTGACGCGACAGTGTCCTTCCAACCGAATGGATGCTACATCAGTCAGACTCGGTGTTTCAGGCGATTTGCGAGCAGTGGGGGGGCCGCCCTCAGGTCGACCTTTTCGCTACTCGCTGGAATCATCAGGTACAGACCTTTGTCTCCCCTTGTCCAGATCCTCTGGCATTTGCAGTAGACGCTCTGTCTCTGGACTGGACAGGTTGGATCGGCTATGCCTTTCCTCCTGCACCGATTCTTCCTCAAGTATTAGTGAAGATTCGTGCTTGCAGTTGCAGGATCATTCTGATCGCACCTCTTGTCTCCACAGAGGGTGTGGATCAATCTGCTGCGGCCTCTGTTGGCAGATCGGCCAATTCGTCTACCTCTACTTCGCGGTCTTCTTTCCCAGGGTCATCCCAGGAAGTATCACAACAACCTGGCGAGCCTGTCCCTTCACGCCTGTCTTTTATCAGGTCCAGTCTTCGACGTAGAGGTTTTTCGCAACGAACAGTGGAGTGCATTTCTGCATCGTGGTGACATTCTACTGGCATGACTTATGCTGCGAAGTGGACAGTTTTCTGCCGCTGGTGTGCAGATCACAATGTGGATTACCGTGATCCGTCAATCGCTCAAATTGCGGATTTTCTGGTATATCCTTCTGACTCCAAGGGCATCCAGCCTATTACGATTAAGGGCTATTGGTCTATGCTGTCTGATACTTTCTCTTATGTAGGAAAGCGGTGCATCGGTCGTAATCTTTTTCTCTCCAAACTCATTCGGCACTTTTCTTTGAAGAGGCCTTGAGTTTTGCATCTTACACCCAAGTGGAACTTGGCATGGGTATTGCACTGTTTGGAGGGAGGCGCCATTCGAGCCTTTATCTGAGACCGATATGCGTTTTCTCACCTATAAGACGGCTTTTCTTCTAGCGTTTGCTTCTGCTCAACGAGTCAGTGAGCTTCATGCGCTATCTGTTGATTCTGCATTCTTCAGAAATGAGGCTAACAATGTCACCTTCACTACTGATTGCTCTTTTCTGGCTAAGAATCGACTTTCTGACTCAGTACCTCCTCCCATCTGCATTCGGGCTCTCCCTGCTGTCGATGGCTGGAGACTTCTTTGTCCTGTTCGTGCGATCAAGACTTACATTACTCACACTCAGTTCATTAGGAGGGGTCGGAAGAGATTCTTTCTGTTTCTCATTCCTAAGAGGCAGTCTATCTCTTCCCATTCTATTTCCAGGTGGATCTGTCTTGTAATCAAACTGGCTTATTCCCGCTTGTCTGCGTCGGATCTTGTTTCGAACCGGTTTAATGCTCATGAGGTTCGTGCCATTTCTACATCCTGGGCATTCTCCAATTCTGATTCGCTCCGGGATGTTATGAATGCGGCTAACTGGAGGAATGCCTCAACCTTCTCCTCCTTTTATCTCCGCCACCTTCAGCAGCAATCTGAGGACCTTTATTCTTTAGGCCCTCTCGTTGCTGCTCAGGCTGTTGTGCACCCTCATTAAAATTGTTTTTATCGAGGTTGTGCTTCGCTTTGTTCTTTTCAGGTGCCTTCTCTCTATCTTCATTACAGGTTTCGCTATTGTTCTCTGCCCTCCTTGCTTTTCTTTCTGCTGCTCTTGTTGGTATTGGTTATGTGATTCACCTCCTCCTATTGTTTATTCATCCAACTGTAAAAAATTGTGAGTAGGTTGAAAAGAAATTAAAATTTCTTAGTAAATTTTGTTTCTTAACATACCTACCACAATTGTTTACCGGAGGCCCACCCTCCTTGGGGATATCCTTGATATCGATGCCTCCCCGCTAAAAAATTTTAATATTTTCAAGATATTTTTCAGCACATCTAGCCATGGCTGCTGTGAAGCAGCCATGACTAGATTTGATAAAAAAAATTCATCTTAATTTAACTGAGAGAAATAATTGGTAAAAAAATGTATTTAGTTTACAGGGGGAACATTTGATTAATTGTGCCCAAATGATACTCATTTCAGTGGCAAGAGAAGTTCTCTCTTCGACAGGAATATCTGCAGCAGCATGCAAGGAGTTATGTTAATCCTCTACCTCAGTGGCTGCTGGGAAGGGAATGTGAGTGAATAATCACTCTCCTCATTTTGATTTTGCAAGAGTGAAAAATTCAGGAGAGTGATTTTAACCCCTTACCTACTACGACAGCTCAAACTGGCCAGCACTATACAGGAAAATGACCATACAAATTTGTTATTTTTTTTCATTTTTGTTCCAATAAGGTGTCATAAGCTATGGTTTAAGCAAAAAATGAAATATTTCAGTTGATGTTCATACATAATTTCTACATAGATCATGAAGGCGAGTGATTAATTACTCCCCTTGTGAAAAGTTTAGGAGAATGATGGTGAGTGAGAGTGATCACTTTCCTTTCCCATCAATCCCTGCTACCTAACGAATTGCCTGCATCCTCTCGCATAATTTACCTAAAACATGTCGGGGCAACTCTTTCCTGTGCAAAATGCCGGATGCCGGATGGACGGACGATGGATGGAAAGTGATTAGTAAAGCTCTCTTTGAGCTTCACTCTGGTGAGCTAAAAATTGAGTCACAGGTATGCCCCTTTCTTGATTCTCAGTCCTTGATGAGTGCAATGGGACATGTTAAAAAGTGTGTCTGTGGGGGAGTGGGAGTGGGAGTGGAGGCAAGAATTAATACACGATACCTTCAAAACAGCCAATAATGTCCTTCTTGCTAAGTTACATATTTTTATCTGGTATCATGAAATATACAAGAGCACCGCGTAGCGGGACATTATACACCCGTTTTGTATTTTTGAAGGGTTGGGGTAAGGATGGGGGTGAGGGTGAAAATTGTTCAGACCAACTCCATATTCGAACTTGACCTGTATTTTGTTGTGATTAAACAACATACCAAGTTTGGAACCAATCGGAAAACAAATATTAAAAGTTATCATCCGGAAACCAAATATTTGATGCATTCTATGTCCAACTAGGGCCATAATTCAGGGGAACTTCGAAGTTCGAACTGACTCCATATTCAAACCAAATATTTGATGCATTCCATGTCCAACAAGGGCCATAATTCAGGGGAACTTCGAAGTTCGAACTGACCCCATATTCAAACTTAACCTGTCTTTTGTTTTGATAAAACCACATACCAAGTTTAGGAGTCATTCGAAAAAAAAATACTAAAGTTATCATCTGGAAACCAAATGTTGACAAATGGACAGACCGACGGATGGACAAATGGATGGACAAATGGACAGACAGACTGATTCCATAATTCGACGGTTTTTCAACAGGCGTATAAAAAATCAGTCAGGCCATACTAAAGTTATAATCCGAAAAACACAAAATGCACAAATTCAAGAGGAATAACTCTGGAAAGGTAAATGCGATTCTGGACGAAAGTGAACTTGAGCTGTGCTTTGTGGTCATAAACAAAATCTGAGAATTTGAAACAAATTAGTCAAGGCAAACTAAAGTTATCATCCGGAAACCACATAATTCACAAATTTGCAATCATTCAAGGGGAATAACTGTGGAACAGTACATGCGATTACGGCCAAAGGTGAACCTGAGCTGTGCTTTGTGGTCAAAAACAAAATCTGAGAATTTGAAAAAAATCGGTCAAGGCAAACTAAAGTTATCATCCGGAAACCACAAAATCCACAAATTTGCAATCATTCAAGGGGAATAACTCTGGAAAGGTATATGCGATTGTGGTCAAACGTGAACTTGAGCTGTATTTTGTGGTCAAAAACAAAAAACTGAAAATTTGAAATAAATCGGTCAAGGCAAACTAAAATTATCGTCCGGAAACGAGAAGTTGGGCTAAATTCCCATAAATAAAGGGCCATAACTCTACAGCAAATGGGCAAATGGGCCGCTAGAAACAGAAATCGAACCCATCCTGTATTTTGTCATACTAAATCCACAAGCCAAATTTAACTCAGTTCAAACCATTACAACTAAAGTTATCGTCCGGAAACGAAATGTGTCCATGGACGGACAGATAGACGGGTGGAGAGACCTTTCACATAATACGTCCCGTTTTTCAAACGGGCATATAAAAACAACATTTCAAAAATTTGGTGTCAATCCATCAAGGCGTAGAACGGAAACCAATTTTTTTTCAAAAATTGTGTTTTCAAAGGGCCATAACTCTGCAGCAGATGGACTGAGAAATACCAATATCGAACTTGACCTGTATGTTATTCCTATAAACAACATCTGAAAGTTCAATGTCGATCCGTCAAGGCGTTCGACTTTAAATGAAAGGAAACCAATTTTTTTAGAAAGATTGTGTTTTCAAAGGGCCATAACTCTGCAGCAGATGTACTGAGAAACACCAATATCGAACTTGACCTGTATTTCATTGCTAAAAACAACATCTGAAAAATTTGGTGTCAATCCGTCAAGGCGTTCAGCTTTAAATGAACAAAAACCAATTTTTTTAGAAAAATTGTGTTTTCAAAGGGCCATATCTCTGCAGCGGATGGACTGAGAAACACCAATATCGAACTTGACCTGTATTTTATTGCTAAAAACAACTTCTGAAAGCTTGATGTCGATCCGTCAAGGCGTTCGACTTTAAATGAACAGAAACAAAATTGTTTACGGACAGACAAACGTACAGACAGACTGTTAACATAATACGACCATTTTTATAAACGGGCGTATAATAAACACTCTACAGTCACTCTTATTTTTGGTGCGTCTCTTATGGCCTGGTCATGGTTCAAACTATTTTATCTGCTTCGACCATCTTTCAACCAAAAGGTTGAAAAATGATTGAAGTGGATACAATAGACTGAACAAGCTGAAGCTGAAGGTGAAATTCAATGCCCAAATGAAATCAAATTTATTTCCAATGGCAGAGAATATGATACAGGAATGTACATTTGCATACTTTCAAATTTTTAAACACATGTATTTTATGTTGCATGGTGTGGGAAAAAAGTAGGGGATCTGGGGCAAGGAGCATGTGCATCCCCTCCTGGCTCCACCACAGTTCTGTTGCCTCTATTTGCCATTTTGATAGTTTATATAAGAAACTTCACATCAACTATGGTACTGGCCTTAAAAATCCAGCTTAAGAGTTGAATGGATTAACAGGCTTTTAAATTCCACCAAACTCACACCAATAACCACTGGCCCCAAATTACAGGAATATTCCCAAATTACAATATGGCCGCCATAGACTGGTCACTCTCCAGGGTTGGGCAATGTCCATGGATGCAATAATATTATATTCCAAACACTAATTATAGTACTAATCATCAAAAATTTAAAAAATTAACGAAGCAGCAGATACAACCCAGTGCTTCATTAATTAAAATTCTGCTGATAGCAATTCTTATTTCCTGGCAAGCACAGGCTTGGATATAACTGTTCACACATGGATAATGACCAATCCATACTGTACTGTATAGGACATAACATAGAGTATGGTTTTTTATGCTTTCTTGTCCACTTTTGTTCAAATGATTTAACCTGCAAAGGACTAGATATGTATACATTTTTGCTATTTGCTGACAGTCTACATCCTATGGCACTGCAATTGTTTCTAGACAAGTCTTGACTGCCTATATAGGCAGCCAAGACTTGCCTGGTACCTATTTGAATTTTACCCAGAGACTGCATGTTGGAGGGCACCTGTTCTGTTGCAGTAGAAAATGATCAGAGTTGGGATAAGGCCCCATTTGGTTACCGGTAAGATATTCCGAGGCATCAGTACAGCCTGGGTAAACCAGAAAATGGCATTTCATACAGCCAGTATTGCAAAAAAAAAGTTTTATCAATGAGGCTGAACAGAAGGTGACTTGTCAAGTCTGCGATGTTCCCAAATCAGACCAACCTAAATGTCTGGGATTAAAAACTAAGATAAATAAATATTACCTGGAGTAATTATCCATGTCAAATAATACTTGATCAAACTTACCAGTAGAATGATTATTATTAACCGTTTGTTAATTCTTGGTCTATGAAAGCTGAACAGCGCCTGAAATACAATAACAAAAAACATTTTTCTGATCAGCTCAGGGCAATTTTCATAATTATTTTTACTTGTGTTTTCAAAAATAATGATTAAGCGATTTTCATTCACCACCCTTCCCTCTATCTCCCCTCCCCATGGGACAAAAAAAGTATCACCATAGCATAGTAAATAATGTAATATTGATTGGTAGAATGAAGCCTAGAAATTAGTGTGGGAAGCTATAATATCTATGTGATGATAAGCAAATAAACAACAGATATGCGATTAACCCTTCAACCAAAACAAATAGAGGTTGCAAAAAATTGCTTGAAAAACTAATATTTTTCATTTTTTTCTTACCTCAGAAACAGTTTGTTCCAATGAATGGTCATAAGCTATGCTTCTGTGGCAAAAATTGCAAACATGATCAATTTCAATGGTATTTTTGGAGAACAAAAGGCCACAAGGGGCCTTAAATCGCTCACCTAACAAAGTAGTTCAAAGAAGTATTTTGGGTCACATTCAGCTAGTCATGGCTTATCAACACTACGGACGAATGAAGTCATGAAATTATTCATAAGTCTTGTGTCTATGTCAGATGATTATTATCATAGGTCTTGCTGATTGAGTCCAATTCTACTAGCTGTAGGCAAGCACGACCACTACCAAACTTTCAAGGGTTATTATGCCATTGCAGTTTGAAAGGCATAATTGATGGAAAAACACTGAGGAATGGATTTGAACAAACTTGAATCTGCCCCCTTAAGGATATTGTATTTTGGAGCCAAATTTACCCCCAGGGGTCAGGGATGGGGAGATGGGGGGGGGGGGGGGGGTCATAGGGGTAAAATTGTTTTTGCATAATATAAGATTTTCACTCATGGATAAAAGAAGATTTTTAAAGAATATACCTCCTGATGCACTAACTTAAAATTCAGGCTCCAATAGGAAGCCCAAATATTAACCCAGGGTCTCGATTTGATCAAACTTGAATCTGACCCTCCTAGAAATGTTGTATACCAAACATGAAAGGATGCTGACTGGTGAATATGAAGAAGAATTTTAAAGAAATCTCCTAATATTGCACTAAGTTCAATTTTGGGCTCCAATAGACACCCCAAATATTAACCCTGGGATCCAATTTGAACAAACCTGTATCTGCCCCCCCCCAAAATCCCTCCCCCCCCCCATCTCCCCATCCCTGATACTGACCGTAGCCTGTAACAAATGTATAGGTAAAGTATTGTAAAGGTGGGTGACAGTCAAATGCTAAACTAGAAAAGAAATCTTTTGAGTCCCAGAGTGGGTCTGACTGAACCCCAAAATATTTGTTCTCATAGCACAGTGATAACAAAGGCACCCCAAAACACACTCATTCCTGTCCCAAGATGAAAACAAAGGTACCCAAGAAGTTTCGTGAAGATCAGTTCATAAATACGAGCTGTATAGAAGTTGTGACAAAAAACTGATTGGACCTAATTTCGGTACAAGAAAAAAACCCGTACTGTATGTGATGTGTTCCATTTTACTAAACATTCATACAAAAATTTATTCAAATCAGAACTTTCATACAGAAGTTCTGTACAAAAGACTGATTGCACTAATTTTGGTACAAAATGGCTGCTCGTGGCCATCTTGAATTTCGGACCACACCCAAAAACACCCGTTCTCATCCCACGGTGATAACAAAGGTACCCAAGAAGTTTCGTAAAGATCGGTTCATAAATGCGGTCTCTAGCCTGAGCCGTATAGAAGTTGTGTACAAAAAACTGATTAGACCTAATTTTGGTACAAAATGGACACTGGTAGCCATCTTGAATTTTGGACCGCACTCAGAAACACTCGTTCTCGTCCCAAGGTGATAACAGAGGTACCCAAGAAGTTTTGTGAAGATAGGTTGATAAATACAGCCTCTAGCCCGAGCCGTATTGACATGTGTACTTACTGTGTGTAAGTAGCACTGAAAAAATCAAAGTTCATCTAATTTGCATAATTTCTGCACGAGAAAAAAACCTGTATTATATGTGATGTATCCCATGGTACTAAACATTCACACACAAATTTTTTCAAATCAGCGCTTTCATATGGAAGTTCTGTACAAAAATGTGATTGCACCTAATTTTGTACAAAATGGCTGCCATCGGCCATCTTGAATTTCGGACCGCACCCAAAAACACTCGTTCTCATCCCACGGTGATACCAAAGGTACCCAAGAAGTTTCGTAAAGATTGGTTTATAAATACGGCCTCTAGCCCAAGTCGTATTGGCATTTGCACTTACAGTGCTGAAAGTAACACTAAATACATCAAAGTTAGATAAATTTGCATAATTTACATACGAGAAAAAAACCCGTATTATATGTGATGTATCCCATGGTACTAAACATTCATACAAAAAATTATTCAAATCAGCGCTTTCATATGGAAGTTCTGTGCAAAAATCTGATTTCACCTAAGTCTGTACAAAATGGCCGCCAGCAGCCAACTTGAATTTCGGATTGGACCCAAAAACACTCATTCTCGTCCCATGGTCATAACAAAGGTACCCAAGAAGTTTCGTAAAGATTGGTTCATAAATACAGCCTCTAGCCCGAGCCGTATTGAATTGTTGACAGACAGATGGCCGACGAACGACTGGCCATGGCATAAGCTCAAATTTGGCTTCGCCAAAGTTGAGCTAAAAATGTGTTTTCATACCTGGGCTGTAAAAATCTCCCAGAATTGCATTCCAGAATTATATATTATTATTTATTGGGGGCTTAATGACACTTTCAGAAATCAGGATCACCTTGTGTCAGACAGTTTTACAGGTGGAGGAAGCCAGAGTACCTAGAGAGAACCACCAAGCAGCAGCAAACAACTGTCAAACTCCCCAACATACTAACTCCACACAAGCAGGGTTAGTATTGGTTGAAGACAAGTGCACCACTGACAGGCAGTGTGCCTTAATACACAGCGTAACTCCAAGGGGGCAATCAGGATGAAGTCATTTACCCATGGACATGATGCAGTTACCCCTGGTGAGGATCGAACTGTGGACTATTGGTTAGAAGTCCAATGCCATAACCTCTGAGCCACGACATTCCCTTCTGAGGAGATCAAGTGGAGACTTAACTAATATGCTGCCATATACTACTGAGTGAAATAAATGGCTCCAGAAACAGCCTCAACAGTCAAGTAAATGGACAGTTACTTGTACCTGGAGGAAAAGTAGCGTATTGAGGGAAAGGAATTAATCCCTGTCACTGGATCCTGTATATTCTTTCCTGGTTTATATGTTTGCAATACATAGTTTAACTGTGTATATCTTCAAGGTTTCTCACAATGTTTGGTGAGACAAATAGACACTATGTGCTACAATGCCATCCGTTTTGTGCTTTCTCAATGGACTGCTTAGTATTTCTTGCTTTCTCCAGACTGGATGCCACAAAGAAGTTTGTGTACTACAAAGGCCTGTGTGGGATCAGGAACATCATGAATTTTGTGAAAATAAGCAAGGCCCGACAAAGTCAATGTAATTGATTTGGGGGAATATCTAGCATTGAAGAGGTAGTCTATAAATAAGCAAATCATTGTCAAAGGTATTGGCCATATGCACTGAAACTTGAATATGGAGCCAACTTCTGCAAATTTCTGGTAATTCTGTAATTAGAAATGCCTCGTGGCTGGAAATAATGTATGGCCCTATAGAAAACTCATCATATTAACAAGGCTTTCATTTTCATGTCCTGGGGAACTGGCACTGGATCTGGAAGATAAGTCAGAGTTAATCATTAGAATTTGTTGACCTGCAATCGAGAAAGCGTATCAGCTAGGATATCGCTCTTACCTGGGATATGATTTGTTGTGAATAGAATATTGAACTGGAGGCAGATGAGAACAAGAGAATGAAGAAGAGTCAGTGGGGATCTTTGTATTGGCGTTTTTGACTTGGACCATTGCTGGACTATCAGATAAAAATTAAATCTGTTTAGTACTCAATGATGACCCAAATAGATGTACTGCTAAGACAATGGGGTAAAAATCCAAAACAATAATGTTAAGCTTTTGCCCAGAAGAGTCAAAGAACCATGAACAGCAAAAATACCCCCAAAACCCCTGGACGATACAGATCAGTATGCAGAGAAAGAATATCACTGTGTGTTCATCCTTCCTCAAGAAAAGGAACTTTACCATTAAAGGAGCAAGTCTGCTTTGACATGCCTGGGTAGTCGGATCCTATGATGGGGCTGGGTGACGCCAATTTTGAGATTGATTAGCCACCTTAAGAAAACCTGACCAGGGTGGACCACTGAACAGGCAAAATTCAACAACCCGATTAAAGACTACAAATTGCAAAGAGTGACCTTCTTACATATCATGAATTGAATCTGTAAGCCACAACACTTGTCTAGCTTATCAGCAGGAAGGTGTGTAGACATTCAAAGAGTTGGAATGCGGAAGAGTAACCCATAGGCAGACAGCAATCAAAAAAGATTTGGCCTTGCCACCAAAAAACCAGGAAAGGACGGTCACTGAGATGCACAGGGAGCAGAAGAAAAGCGGACTTCACATAGGTCTTTGCCATAAAACAACAAGGGTCAAGATCACATATGCGAGGGTAGCGTCCTCGATAGTGGCATAGTGCACAGTGAAAAGTTCTGAGGGAATACTTGATTGAGGAATCTTTGGGCTTGGACAAATGGTAGATAAGCCAAAATTCTCCAGAGTTGCGCTTCAGAACTAAGTCTTAGTCTATGGGAGAAGAGACCCAATCTCAAAAAGATGAAGAAGAAAATGGTCCTGCTATCTGACCCACTTGAAGCTCCTCATGAATTTTTCATCGGGGTAATCTAAGGCAGATTTTAAATTGTGAGAAAAAGACGACAGAGGCTTGGCCTTCAGGTCTTAAGAAAAACCTTGGGAAAAACCTTGAATGAGCAGCTGATTTAATACTTTGTCATACCCGACCAGGAACACCTTGAGCCATTCCACTTTGAATAAAGTTACTATTTCCTCCAGTGCCAGTGCCCTGGGCTTGATTGAGCCCATGTTTTGAGAATCTACCTCCTCTCCCTGAGTTGGGGGCTAAAGGATCCACCCCACCTGTTATTCGGAAAGGAGCAGTGGGTGAAACTATGACACTGTTGGCACCAAAAACATTGGTGAGAGAAGCCACAATTCCCTTGACAAGAAACAATAAATGCTTGGCATGTAACGCTGCCCCCTTTTGAAACCCGACTGAAAGGAAGTTTTTGCAGCAGGTGAAGGAAAGCATTGTGGGGTACTGCCCCCCTCACACCATGGTGCAGCCTTCAAGCTCCACGTGAAAACTATCCCACTTGAGGGAATGAAAATGTATATCATAAAAGGACCAGTCAAAACCCCTGGCACCTAGGAGTCTAATGTTAAGATTCATTCTTTAGCAAAACTTGAGCTTGTTGAGGAAAGTGTTCTAAATAAACTGCCATAAACCCCTCGAGGCACTCAGTCATTGATTCAATGAAGTGAAAGTCTTCGGGGTTTTTCATTTTCCTCCAATAACAGGACTCAAGCTTCTGAAGAATTGGCACAATGTTGAGGAAGCAGGGAAGCCAGATGAAAAAATTCCTGGGCCCATATTTGGACTTTTAGCCGGGTTGACACATTAGCAGCCAATGGAATGGACTGCGCCACAAAGGATGACCCACATGCCAGGGCAGAGTCAGGAAGGGGCCACAGCCCTCCACAGGAAGTGGGGGTAACCCCACAACCCTTACAGGAGTGATCAACTGGGCAGGTTTAGCATTGAACGAATCACCTGTCTTAAAGAACTGAGCATTTACTGTACAGAACCCGAAAGCTGTATGGAAAAGTAATTCCTTAGCATCATTATGAAGTAAGCTTGAAGGAACAAGAACATACACTGAAATTAAATCATCTGTTGAAATAATTAACTGGCCCATACACCGAGTGAGGAGTTACCAGTATTGGTTGGCAAATGTCCTACGAGCCCGGCTATATGGCAGCACTAGAGTTTGAAGTCTTTGAATATGGGTACACGCCAGGTGCCACTGAAGTAAAATAGTTAGTTGTTGGTGCCTGGAGCAATGCAAGCTCAGATGAGTGTTACCACATCGAACGCATTATGATACTAGCTGCCTGTAGATGGCCAAACTCTCTGGGGCAAAAATGCTGATGAAAAACGCACAGATGAAGTGTTACTGGAACTAGCACTTAGGTAGCTGCGTGCTATGTCATACACTTAGGTGGAGTGGGAAGCTAGAGTCCAAGCTGAAGACGTGCACTGAGTCTTCACACTGGGATTCGCTGTTGCGTAAACTGAATCTTAAAGTGTCCCAGCACTCTGAAAACTGGAAATGTGTGTCAACAAACTGGATATTCCCTCTGAATGAGATGCGGCACTACAAATACATCTGGGTGGTTAACTGTATAGACATACGCGATAAAACAACTAGCCCCCATCCTGCTTCATCTGATAAATTATACCTATAACAAAGGAAATGCATTACACAAATATTTGCTGACCAACTAATTATTAAATATCACTGCTAATTTATATTTGCTATCTGCAATTCATTACCTAAAATTATACAGAAAGTGGTCCTAAAAATAAAGTATGTGTGGTAGCTTAGTGGGGTGGGTGGGTGGGTGGGTGGGTGGGTGGGTGAGTGAGTGAGTGAGTGAGTGAGTGAGTGAGTGAGTGAGTGAGTGAGTGAGTGAGTGAGTGAGTGAGTGAGTGAGTTGAGTGGGTGGGTGAGTGAGTGAGTGAGTGGGTGGGTGGGTGGGTGGGTGGGTGGGTGGGTGGGTGGGTGGGTGAGTGAGTGAGTGAGTGAGTGAGTGAGTGAGTGAGTGGGTGGGTGAGTGGGGTGGGTGAGTGAGTGGGGTGGGGTGGGGTGGGGTGGGGGTGGTTTGTTTGGTTTCTAATTTATGTATGACATATGTATAAGAATTAATTGCTTATCATACATAGCCATCATACTTGATTAAAAGTACTGTATGAGAAACTTCAGAGGGATGGAAATAAAAATTAATTGTTGTTATTTAGAGTAGAGTAGATTTTAATGATATTTTCATGTTTTCTTATTTTGGGGGTATGTGTAGATACTTCCAAATAAATCCAGCTTCCATTCCCCTAGCCAACTCATGTTTCTGCACATTGTAGCTAAGATGAGTACCTTTCAAGAAATATACATGTTATGGTTGAATTTGTGTAACAGAATAAAAATGTAACTTCTTTGACTTTGCCTAAAATATTTTCCATAAAAAAAACAAGAGAAAATGCATATTTTGGGGAAAATTTATACCAAATAATGAAAAGAAAATTATTTTTGCTATTTTTAACTACAATATAGTTTTTGGCGAAGAAGTAAAATAAAACAAAAAATAGTTTATCTCGACTACAATTATTTTGGGAGATTTTTCAAAATATATCAACTTTGGGGTTTTTCAGTAAGGTGAATAACTTTAAGTATGATTTTCTCCCTTACTGCCATGGTAGGGAAAGTCTTCCCTGATTTTTTTTTAACTTCAGATGATATATAAAAGGAAAATGCAGAGTAATATTCTTGCCCCCAAAATGCACACAGGACCCACTCGAGACAATGGATTAATACAGATTTGTAAAGTTTTATTAAAAAATTGTGGGAATTTTTTTTTTAAATCAGTTAATCAACAATTTAATTTTTTCTTCTAAAAAAAAAAGGAGTGTTAGGTACTATAAGGGGGTTCAGTGTCATAATTGACTCAACTTACTGCCTTCCAAACAAATATATGTGAAGGGCACTAAGCTCAGTCAGTCATTTATGTTTTTGAGGGTTTTTTTATTCGAGGTTTTCAAAATCATTACTCATTTTAAATTTCATATGGTGTGCTACTGATTTTCATTTGAAATTTTCCCAAAAATTGTTAAAAAAAAATGTGGCAAGCACTCCGAAAGAAATTGATTTTGGCCTCCTTGACCACCCACCCACCCCAGCATCAGTGACTGTAATTTTTTTCCAGAAGAACCCCACCCCCCACCCTTTCCCCCGGTCGGAGTTATATAAGTGTACTGCTGACATTTTTACTCTTGAAAAGTTGTACGTCGAGCGGTCCACGCCGCTGAATCATTCTTCGAGTTCTTTCCAAGAGAGTATCGATAGGCCCCCTAAACGTAAAGCACAGGCGTCTGGAAACCTGATCCAAAGAGATAAATAAGCTCAAACTGACATGATATCACCCCTACTTCAAAATACCCCATATATAATAAACACGTGTTAAGTGTGGGGGGGGGGGGGGGGGGGGAAGTAGGGATGATATCAGGTCAATTGGAGCTTATTCATCTCTTTGGATCAGGTTTCCAGACGCCTGTGCCTTAAGTTTAGGGGGCCTACCGGTACTCTCTTGGATACAACTCGAAGAATGATTCAGCGGCGTGGACCGCTCGACGTACAACTTTTCAAGAGTAAAAATGTCAGCAGTACACATATATAACTACTCTCTTATTTATCTCTTTACTTCAGATCAGGTTTTCAGACGCATGTACCTGGTAAAAGTGTAGTCCAAACATGGCCTGAATTTTTTGGGTTTTGAAAGGACGTACCAAACCAAAAATTATATTACGGAATTTCAGGCTACGCTTGGACCAGTAAAGTGTAAAAGAAAGGTCAGTATCGACTATCTGCTGGGTCCGAATATGGTACCGTAAAAAGGTGGAAGTTGTATTCCGCTCCAATACTGTCACGGCACTGACGTGCGGGTGCTAAAATTCATTCTTCACGTTGGCGCAAACATTTTAAGATGTTATTGTCATCGAATCGTCGTCTGCTCATTTCCGCCTTTGTACAAACATGTCGTTGGTTCGGTGGTTCGATCCAGACAAAACGCAAACTGCAAAAGGTCTATTCTATCTCACAAAATGAGCCCAATTGCCAGTGAGATACTACGAATCGGATCAATTTGGTCAAAGTTGAAGGAACGCCACAGGCCTGTTATTTCCATGTATATCGGAGGCGGACTGACCAAACAGTCCACCAGGAAAATACCTGGTGCCCCCACCCCCCCCCCCCCTTATTGGGATCCCTTTGGGGCCTCAAAATTGATGCAGTCCAACACGTGTTGTTGCATAGAGACATTTCGAAAGACCAGCAGCCAATTCTGCATTTGATCGGTCAGATGCAACGAAAGAGCGTTCTGTCAGTTTTAAAAATAAAACTTTTCTCCCATTGGGTCGAACTATGGTCGGTTCGATGGGTCCAAGCACCCCTCCCACCCCCCACCCCCACCCGTGCAAATCTTCTTTTGTTTCCAAATGAACGACGATGAAGTCGATATATGCCATCGAAATGTCTCCTCTGTGTGGACTGCAACTGGTCATTCAGATGCATGGAAGCGGCGTTCTTTCAGTTCGAAAAATCAAAATTTTCTCTGGGACATCCCCCCCCCCCCCCCCACCCCGGTGTAATTCCGGGTAGCTTCTCTTGGCCCAGTCCGCCCTGTATATGAATATTGATTTTGCTTATAAGTACCCATCGTTGTGCCTAAATACCGGTGGTTGTAAGTGGTCCCTTCAGTGAGGTATATTCTATCATTTCTCGTATCCTCATCTGGCTGGTAAAAGAGCACTGGGCACCATGGTAATGGTACTGGTATAGAAGAAGGGACTGGGCCAAGATAATCCACCGGGAAATGCACCTGGGGGGCTCACAGACCCGAAGAAGACTTTGATTTTTCGAACTGGACGAACGCGGCTTCTTGGATCTAAGCGACCAAGAGCAGTCCTCATGGATGACATTTCGACGGCATTTTGTATCATCTTAATGGATCCTTAAAAAAATGATTCTACGAGAGGGACCCTTCTGGATGACCATAGTTGGCCAAATCGGAGAAAATTTAGATTTTTCAAACTGAAGGAACGATGTTTCATTTCACCGGAGGAATCAATGCAAGACTAGACTTCTGGTATATCGAAATGTCCTCTATGTGGGCTGCCAATGGCAGTCCACAAAAAGAACATTTCGATATACTGGCAGTCTATGCAATCAGATCCATTTCACCTCAAATTGGTAATTTCCCCGAAATTCCACCCACTGGCGTTGGGCCGCATCAGTTTTGGGGGCCCGTGCATGGGGGCTCACCGGAACATTTTCCCGGTGTACCATAGGCCTACCGCTAGTCCGCATCTGTGGTATAGCTTATTAGACTAAGTTAGGTCAGTCTTCGAATTTGTCGTATGAGACCATGATAGTCACGAGAAAACCCCTCATTAAGGTTTAACCTCAAATCCTTCATATTTTCATATCTATATTTGGGGAATGAAGACAGTGGTGGTTTGTGGACTATCGGGGGATACCTTCCGGGGAATTTATACACTGCAAAAACGAAGTGTTTAAAAATTAAACACCAAAATGCAACAGATAATAAACACTTACACACGTTTAATTTTTAAATGTGTTTAAATTTAAGCTGTTTATTATTTAAACATTATTTAAACACGTCGTGTTTATGTTTTAAACACCTGCAGTGTTTATTACTTAGACGCCTAAACGCGTCTAATGGATGCAACAGATAATAAACACTTAAACATATTTAAATACTAATTTTTAAACACATAAACGTGTTTATTTATTTATATTTTAAATGCCTTGTGTTAAATATCATGAGAGATTGGATAAACACTGGTGTTTAAAAGACACCCCAAATATGATATATGGGATATGCTAGTTTCGATAAATGATTTGAGCCATTTTCCTGCTGATCCAGCACTATTAAGCGAGCAGTGAACACATTCAATTACAGAAAATATATTCTTTATACACAGGTATCAAACAAGTTTTACTAATATGGGCGTATTTTTCATGTTACGGTCTGAATCAAAATATATATCTCGCCTACGTGAGCCACCATTCCCGGAGATAGGTTATTTTTCTGTATTTTTCTGTACTCAAAGTCCAGAAGCCTACACCCGTGAAGCTGATCTCTCTAGTCGAGTGTCCCGATAGTAAGTAATTGAATAAGTATATCTTTATTTCTGTGGCGCGTGAGTAGTATGTCATGCGCGTTTCAAGGGTTATTGGCAGGACCCCGGTGCAGGACCCCGTAAGTACCATTGTGTTGTCATGGTAACCCGCGTGAGCGGTCATGTTGTGACGTCATCTCCATAGTGATATGTGGTGTGAGTGCGCATGCGCAGCGCGTATTGTTATGGTGATACGTGTTTCCGTCGTCGATTTTGTATACTGGAGGCCGCCATCTTGGTTTCTATGGTAGCACGTGGTTGCTATGTGACCTAAAGGATTACAACAAGACAGGGGTATGTTCGGAAAGTGTGTTCGATTGAATCGGAGTATCACGAATTACCACAAAAAACCTGACAAGTTTTACTATTTCGAATTCTTTTAGAATTCTCTGCTTCTATCTATATATGTAATATATTGTTACCATGACAACACAATTCCATCAACCCCTCACCTAACCCCTACAACTCAGCGAACCAATCATTCATTCACACATTCACCAATACACACTCAATCGCTCAATCATTCACACAATTTCACACTTGATTTATCACAGTTACGTGGTTTCAATGTTATGGAGTAGAGGTTACCCACTTCATAGGTTTTCATGAACTCGGTTACATCTTTGCAAGTCGTAAATTTGGACGAAGAACAGTGAAACAGTAGTTTAGGATATTATGTAATATTTACCAACCAAGCTGGAGGTAGTCATGGATCCGAACAACCCAAGATCTCGAGGCATTACAGCGCACTGTCAGGCCCAGGGGTGCCGAAAGCATTTTAGGGCACGAGGTCAGACCCCAGGAAAAGGGCATTTACTCGCGCTAGCAGCCCCGCAATGACATGCTGAAACATGCATGTCACAAGGCCGAAGGCTCGAGATGGGGGATGGGGGAGAAGTAGTGTTCTCTCATCGGGAGCAGGCACCTCCCCTCAAACTCCCCCATTGAATTTTGAAAGCTCTCAGAACGGATTCGTGGTGATTTTTTTAGTTTTACTTCAAGAATAAATGATAGAAAAAATTGAGTGACGAACCTGGAAAGGGCAATTTCTGCCTTCTTGCTCCCGTGGTCCGAAGACAGGGAGGGCAGCTGCCCCTGTGCTTCCGGAGTCCTTGGTCAGGCCACTCAAATCCATCAGTATCGACAGTCAGACAGTCAATATATATATATATTTTATTTCACCAGTATACAGAAAATAAAACACAATTTACATATAATGTACAAATCACAATACAGAAATCAAACCAATAAGTTTGAGACCAACAAGTTTACTTGGGTATACCTGCAGGGAGAGGCATAGCCAGATTGGCTGTCTTCCTGCCTTCCCCTAGGTGAGGGGAAAAGAGAGTAAGAGGTAGGTAGATAGGAACAGGTCAACCAACTCACTCCGTGTCTGTATTTTTTTTTGGGGGGGGGGGGTGGGGGTGGGGAATGTTGAAGTGCTCATTATCCTGGCGACCAGCAAAGTGAACAAACGCCAGAACCTCGCAAATGGCAGTAGCATGTAATGTTTGTATCGCCCATTTTAATGTGACCTCGAATTCACTGGCATGATCAGTGAAATCATGTTAGTTGTTATTGCAATTCACATGGTTACGCCATCAGTTGCGCCATTGGTTGTCATGGCAATAGTGTCCACAGATAGAACATGTAGCCATGGAAGCATTTGTGTGGATACAGTTGATATGTTAAATATTAATGTGCTGTGATGTCATAAAATATGGCATCAACCATGACATCAATGGCGTAAACTGCTGCCATGGAAAGTGTTGTTAAGCATGTGCTTCTGTAGTAATGGTTGGTCTGTTGTGGCATCATCAATGAAGTCACCAGTGTCGTCATCAATGCCATTATTATTAACATCATCAGTGATAAAATCAGTGACATATTACTAGAATGCATGTTGGGTTATCTATAACGGCTAAAGAAATAGCTACGACTCGTTGTTTGGTAGTATAGTGTGGGCTTTAACTTTTTTGTTACTATTTGGTTTCCACAGTCTGTGGGTCTGCTTAACGCCGTTCGTCGTATATTTTTATGGGTAACACGTATTGCTAAATCACATGGCGTTGAGATGTATGTTCGAGTTTGGTGTAGTAGAATGGTATGTACCTTCTATATCAGCTTTAGTTGATCTTTTTGCTCTTCCGCGACTTCTTTGCTTTGTACCCGAAGCGCTATACTACAATAGGCCATGGGTGTTATGTAGAAGTATTCTGTTGTGTTGTGGTTGTGTTTGATTAGACAAGAGTGTCGGCAGTTTTAACAATATCCATTTTGTTTTAACATTAGCTTTCTCCATCTGTTGGTCATCCTCAATCATTATACTAAACCTCCGGGTGGGTGTAATATTGTCAATTCATCTAAGAATATTTCTAAGGTTATTGCCACAGTCTCAAGTTGAGATAACCTAAGCATGCAGTCGATCACGTTAAACTTTAATACCCGTATGACCCGATAGTGTGTGGGGCTAAGGTTTCATTGTAGAAGAGGCCTGAGTGAAAGATTTAACCTGAGTGGACCAAGCAAGTCGTGATTGCTGTAGTCTAGCGATAAAAAGGAATTGCCATATTAAGCTTATAAACATACTTGGAAAGCTAAAGATCAACCGACATTCACACAAACAACGTATTCTCTGCTACCAACTCATACTACTTCAATCAAATGCAGCTTACTTAACTACGATATAACGCCCATCTCGGGGTATAGTGTAAGGCGTCAGGTTGGCCATCACAATGTTTAATCAAAAGCGACAAAGACTGTACCGCCAGTGCACTCAACTTCAATCACACACAACCTCAGAATAACACATTGCGACATAGCACCTAGGCTATAGTCTAGTATATTATATTTTACGCTATGCAACATTTCCGACAAAAACTGCGTGTGAGATCCCCCTTTTCCGCCCATCCCCTCCCACCCCTCCCAACCCCGCACACCTGAATACCTACACCACTCAATCTTACACGCATACATTATAGCACTCAAAGACAGTTAAAAGACATAGATGGTCTTAACCCCGGGAAGTGAAGCAGTGCTTGTTTACTGTGGTAAACAACCTCTTTTTCACTGTAAAATAGGGCCCAGTCACTAATGCTTGGGGTGCGAGTCCTCTAAAATAGGCAACATGGGGTATAAACGATTGACTGACCTTGACTTTATCTCCATGTTGTGATTATAATTAGCCATTGTGCAAAAGTATGTGACCTTAAACACCAATAAATAAATAAATAAATAAAAAAATAAATTCTAACAAACAAAAAACTTGAAAGAAATCCGCAAAAACAAAACAAACGCTTGGATTTGAAAGAAAACTATTACGAAAAAAAGATAGTATGCCGGTCCCGGGTTATATTAATACCCTCAAATTGTCCGAAACTGTCAATATCTTTCCCTATACTGTCACCAATATGAAGCTTCCATAATATGCAAAACACTCGTTTTTGCCTGTATATCCACAATAATAATGCCAATTACCTGTGATTGAATGTGTCCACTTTATTGTTGTTGAAATAGTCAGGAAAATGGTTGATATTTCCCATGCGTTTCACTATCAAACGAAGACACGACGTTATAACTAAACACAAACTATGCATGTCTTAAGAAATGTTGAGATACATAATAACGAATGAAATGGAATTTAACCTAAAATTGTTCAAACTATCTTTATTCAAAATGGTAGAACGAAGATAAGACGCAACGTCGCTGACGTCACATTTCGTAATATCTTGCGTCACAGAGGTTTCAAACGTCTACTAAACACCATGCTTATTTTCTAAACACCAGAGTTTAGTTTTTAAACGCGTGTGTTAATTTCGTTAAACACTAGTATTTAATTTTCAAATGGGCCAACTATCAATTGGTTTCCAATATCATAAGAGAATAGCAAGCACTGTTGATGTCAACATTCCAATTTTGGGAATATCCCGCAAACATCACACATCGATGGCAAGGGGTGGAGATAAATGACACTCAGACGTAATACAATTCCGCCCAACTCATGGGGTAAATCAGTTTCAAGTCAGTATTTGGCACAACAGTTGTCATCTCAAACGCAGCGTTCTTCCAACGACATGGCGAAAGTTATGAATGATTACAACAATTTTCTCTGAATACTAGAGACAAAGTATGAACACTCAATTGTTCAGTGCCAGGGATGAGAATCATGCATGGAAACGTATCTTTGCGTTTCTTTAGTTATAATTTCTTGAGCATGGGTCATAATAACAGGCGTAGCTGAGAAAAAGACACTGGCAAAAAGACGAAAAACCCAACGGGGTCAATTTGAAAATACCGTGTTTGTGACTCGAGAACTGCTGGACGGCTTAAAAAATGGAAGCAGAATCTGCATCCAACTTATGATGTCGAGCACAAATTAAACACTGCCCGCGTTTACTTCCAGCAACCAACGCACAACAAAGTGCAATAAACACCACATATTTATAAAGTAAACATATAGTGAATATTAAATAAACACAAATGTATAACAATTAAACACCTGAGTTTAAGAACTAAACACAAAATCTTAATATCCAAACACTTCTTAAACATGTTGAGCGTTGGCATTTTTTGCAGTGTAGCCAAGCTAAAAATTTAGTATTAATTGTCAATAGAATTAGATTATCAACAGAGTGTTAATCCCGATAAAGGTATTTTCTATTGGACAGTCTATGAGAAAAATTATTAACAATGACCAGTTGATTAATGCAAGTTTATACAGGTTTTGTCATAACAACTTTCTATAATTGTTTAATGTTGATAAGTTACTGTACCTATATAAGTTTGTTGTATTCTTGTGTAGATAGACACGGATAGCCGGTTAGGAAACTTATGACGAAGGTTTGGCCACCAACCCTTGTCAATCAACATTCATACTCAACGTCTAACGATTTTGGCGACACAATTCATTTTATATGCATCGGACAGTATCGAATTATCAACATCAACATAGTATCACAAACGCGCTCGGACTCTTTCAACCTCAATATATTCAATTACAAGGAAGAGAAGATCACAGAAGAAGAAACAAATAGACACTCCATTAGTTTTCAAAATTATTGTATTTTATCTTTCATGCATTCATTTCATTTTATCATGTTTTACCTTTTTCAAGTTTGCCAAATGAGATATTCGTCGAAAAAGCGGAGCTTTTTAATTTAGAGGGAGGCATATATCACAGGGTTGTTATTTTAAGGTCATTATCACAGGGTTGTTTATATCACAGGGTTGTTATTTTAAGGTTATTCTAAATTTTAAAAAGAAGTAAACAATTCGAGTTATGTAGAATAAATGAAAGAAAGAAACTTTTTAATAATCAGTGTGAGTAAACTGGGTAAGCGCATTAATTTAATTAAGTTCGTATTCGGAAAGTGTTCTTTGTTCAGTCGCTGTCATGCAGGGACTGTGTAAACAATGCATTCCAAATTAGAACTTATTGAAAAGTCAGTTCATGTCACTGCAAGTCATCAAAGCCGTCTTTTCTAAATTAGCACCTTTGCCCAAATCAAGTTTTTGATTGGTGATGCGCGCGCCTATATAAGACCCCTCGAGTTAACTTCCTCCTTCAACACGCCTAGACATGTGACAGCCATCATATACAGCTACCGAGGGTCGAAAGGGGCCTGTCCCCCATACCGACCCTGCGCGCCTTCGGCGCGCGAAATCATTTCTCTTCTTCAAGACAGACTCGCTAGGATGGAATAATCGTTAGTTCACGCGGTGCAGTAAAGAGTTAAGGTTTTGTGTGGTTCCGGTAAGCCGTCATTTGGACGACAGGATTCCCGATCTGATGATTTGCATCGAGGGGAGACGCCAAAGAAGAATTGATGAGTATATGTAGTATTTAGTTTATAGTATCTAGTTGTGATAACACGTCGTAGTTACATAGTTATTAGTTAACAGTTTTAAGTGTATTAGTGAATCTGTGTTATTAGATGATCAGTTGTTATTATTGCGAGTTAGAAGCACCATTAGCAGGAATTGTAGGTGATAAGATATTCTAAAGGGTGAAATTTAGTATTAAAGGTAATTCCCCATAATGTGGTGGTCGCAAAAGGATAAACGCGCGCATGAGCGGTTGAATGAAAGATTTCGTGATTTCTTGTCAGTAGTCGCAGCTTCGACCTTTCTCTACGAATATAAGTTTGGGAAACAATTTAATTTTAGATGATATTTTAGTACTTGTTTTCGGTGGGATTCAGTGACTAGTCACAAAACTCATTTCATTTGTGGTTGGGATTATTTATTTACGATTTGTTGGCTATTTGTAAATAAGAGTATAGAAGATTTATATATAAAGATTGTTGGATTGTTAATAGTCTTTATCTTATTAATGAAGAAGCCCTGAGTACCCTAGGAATTGATGGAACCTCAGCCCCGCCAAGAAATTAGCCCATGGTAGTTCATTACCGTTGAAAGCAATTGATTAAAGCGCGGCGCTACTCTGTGGTTTGTGAATAAGCAATTGCGATTTACAAACTTGAGTGAGCTAGTGAAAATCCCCTGTCCCCGGTGAAAGAGTATCTTAGGTCCCCAGCAAAGTTGATCAACCCCAGCCTTGGCCCTCCGCTGACAAGCGCCCTCTGGCAAATAAATATTCACTCTCTCCAAGACGTTGCCACGGCGGCGTTCCAGGGGACAGTAATTTCTATTTATCAGAAAGTGCTAACACCTGTATAGACACCTGAATGAGCGATTCCCCGGTGGAAGTAACGCGTGGTTCCACTTTACAGGCGGACCGTTTGGTCATAAATTTCTGGGAGTACTAGTTCAATGACACTAAACTGCAAACTTCGTCAAATTAATTGAAATTATGACGTTTGTGATATTTGGCGAATATGCCGACGGCGCCAAACATCTATAACCCCCCCCCCCCCCCCCAAAAAAAAACAAACAAAAAACAAAAAAACACACAAATATAAATTAGTCTGGCAAAGTTGGAATTTTATGTTCTTGAACTAGGGAGATACTGGCCCATGCCTTCTTCCTCTGCATCTTCTTTCTCTATCCGACTACTTGTCTTCAACCCCTTCCCCTGCTTTTACTTTCTACCTCAATACTAACCTATTATATGCTAAGCTTCTTAGTGCGAACTGTAATCCTTACTAATTACCTAATTGCCGCTCATAACTAACATCAACAGTCTCTTCTAATGATAGTCCTTCAAACATGACCCACAAGCAGGTTCACGGTATCGGCTAGGATTCCAACTAATGGAATACGACACACAGAATCTCGCTTACAGGAATCCCTTTCTAGAATACGTACAGGAATCTCTTTCTAGAATACGTTAGCGGTGATAGAACTTCTTTTCATCGCATGAAGCCATGAGAAAATTCCCAAATGAGGTATATTCTATCATCCCTCATATCCCCATCTGGCTATTAGAGGATACCTACGGCATGGTGATGTACTAATGGGGGATACCTTTTTGAGAATACCAACGACATGCTGATGCACTAATGGAGGATACCTTTTGGAGGATAGTTATTGATGGATAGCTATCTGAGGAGAGTTATGGCTACTAGATCAGCTCACGAGCTTCATAGTTCCAAGGCCACTACTGCTGACTTGTCCACTGTCATCGTCACCTGTCCTATAATGAGCTTCCACTGCATTCACCCAATACTGTACTCAGAAAATTCTACACCCTTGCATCATTTTGTTTTCTCTCCTGTGCCACAGCCCTCCACCATTACTACTTATCTGTAGCACGGCCACAAATTTGTTAGTTATCTCAGGTCGCGACCTCTACTCTTTGCCAAGTCTTCGAATAGCCATTCGAACGCCCATATTCTACTACGATACTAAAAACCAAGTACCCTACATAACCATATAGCCTAGCATTCCATAATACAAACAGCTTAGTACAAAACATTAGGTGTGTAAATAATACCGAGGTCTAATAGTACACCAACAGGGAAACAGCCCATAACATGTACGTCCGTTCCAGATTACCATGCATAACCCCCCAATACTGTATGACCTAGCATTACATACTATCCACACCAACCGTATGCCATCACAAGGCATTTAATAGGTTAATTGTTCCAAGAACTGACAGTAGACCAACAGGGGTACAGACCATACAGCCGACACTATCTATTGCACCCAAATGATGGAATAAGTTATTCGGTAGATCAGTATTACTGAAGGCTAACGATAGACCAGCACTGCATATATCACACATTGATATCCTCGCTTTTCTTGGATAAATGAGGATGACAAAGACTATAACAAGCAATTAAGTGTGTAAACTCACCAGCTTGGATAATTATGAATGTGAGGGTTTGGAAACGCAATCGTTTACTACGCACGTGGAACTTAATTAAGCATCCCGTTTTTTTCGCAGTGGTGTTAATAGAAACTGTCATTACTTTCATGCTATCTTTCAGGTGGCCACAGGTGATTGTTTGCGGAAAGAATGGTCTATTGACAAATGAAAGACATTACAACGCTGAAATTATGCGGTATTTTAATGGCGCTAATTACACATATCTGTCACTAATGTTTTTGAATGAAAATGTTCTATCGACAAGTATGGTGCTAGAACGGTCCATGATGGAACAATGCCGGTAATTACCGACAAAACATGTAACTTGTGATCTCCTGAACATAATAGCAGTGTCTGGCGTCAGTAGCGAGTGTATCCACCACGTGCCCGGATGACAGGATAAACCCTCATTCTAAAGCTACCATTGAGCCTTCTGATACGGACCAGGGGCAACTGCTGCCACTCCTCGTGCGATGCAGCTTCCAAATCGGCCAAATTCTGCATATGCGGATCCCTTACTTGCACACGACGTCCAAGGAAGTCCCAGATGTGTTCAAAGGAAAATTCAAATCGGGCTCACTGCAGGCCAAGGTAGTGTTGTAATAGCGTTGTTCTGGAGGAATGCTCCCATGCCATGGGAACGATGTTGTCTTGCATTGTCGTCCATCAATACAGAGTCAGTAGCCAACGGGTGGTTGTCAAAATGCGGCACGACAAGCGGATTGAGAATGTCCCGGATGTGCTGATGACCATTGCGATTGCCACGTACAGTCACCATATCAAGTTTACAATTATCAGAGATGCATACCCAGATCATTACTGATCCTCCACCATAAGGAGCAGTAGGTCTGATGTTCCTGTGCATATAAGCAGTATTTATATGCCTCCGCACTCTCATGCGACCATCTGTGACATGAAGCAGGAACCTACTCTCGTATGACCAATGGACTCTTCTCCTGAGATTTCTATCCTGCCGTGCCTTACACCACTCCAAACGTCGTCTTTGATGCTGATCGGACAGAGCTGGGCGCTTGATGACCCCTCTGGGCCTCACACCCAGCGCCTTGAGACGGTCTCAGGCAGTTCTGTTGCACAAACGCCTGTTGGGGAGCCAAAGGAATTTCAAAACACCTATTCTCGCGGCTTTCCGGCTTGATATTTAATGGCAGTTGGCTGGACGAAGCTTGTCGTGGAAGGTTCGTGGCTAGCGGCTTCGGAGAATAGTATTGGCGTTGTGTTATATGTTCATTTCCAGCAATTGATATATAAATTTGAGGTTGGCATGGATTGATGATTCAGATTTTCGTTAATTTCTATCGTTGATAGGATGAAAGTGCGCAAAATTTTGATACATCTAAACAGATAGATGTGACGTTTTGAGTTAATTTCTGGTTAATAGGACGTGGTCTAACATGCTCAGCCTCACGTGTGCATGCTTTTTGCACTCAGATCTTCGTTCATTTCATTCGTTATTTATTTATTGGTGTTTAACGACACTTCTGACAGCCAGGGCTACCTCGTGTTGGAATTTCATTCGTTGACAGGAAAAATTTTTAGCGAAATATTTTATACAAATTATCGTGTTTTTGTTTGTTTAATTCTAGCAATTAGGCCTACATTGAAAAACTGCATGCAGGCATGGTTTTCGCCTTCAGATTGTCGTCCAACTCCATCATATATGAGTTAATGGGATAATTTTTTTGTTTATAATTTTTCAAGAAACCACGTTTGATAGTCCCCGAAATAATAAGTTGGGCCAACAGTACAGTTGCCGTGGACTGGACGATATCCACATATGGGCAGTGATGTCCACACATGTGTTTGCTAGGTAAAAACAATACCCGGTGCTTAATTAATAACAAAAAATTTATAAATATTCCTATAAGTAGTGTTTGCAATCTAATGTTATTGCGTCCGTGGAAATATTGCCCACCCGTGGAAAGTGACCAGTCCACGGCAGCTGAACTGTACACTAACTTAAAGCACAATATCTGATCCGACCAATCGTGGCGTTGTATAGCCTGAATTGAGCATGATGTGTATCTGCCACCTCCTGGAAGTGTTAAACACACCAGAGGTATCCTCGTATCGTACATACTAATTCAAGCTCTCAGGACACTAGTCAAATTCTGTAAGGCATCCGACGCTGTTATGGGCTGTTTGTTTACAAACCTTTCGTGGAGTCTCCGCACAGAAAACCGTTGATTTAATGTGACGTCCCTTTACTAAAAAAGATACACATATTATATTCTTTCGTGCAATCGCGTTTCGGTTACAGACATTCCAATTAGTATTTAATTCGCCTTGAAAACATCAAGATGTTAATACAATTCATGGAACTACGCGTCGTAATAATAAAAAGGTGATGAGTCTATATTCATAATTATTTAGAAAACAAACGTGTCTACTAGTATTGGTAAATAGAGATGGGCGATATTGGAATTCTGAGTTCGGTATCGGTTTCGGTATTTTTAGGGGGTATACCTCGGTATCGGTTCGGTATTCGGTATCTGATTTGAATGAGATTTGCTGGTAGTACCAAAGAGGAATTCACATCAAGAAAAACAGAATAAGTTGTTGTAGTGGTATCATTCTACCACAACACTATAAATGGCATTGCCAAATGACCTCAACGGTGGTATTCTTTTACGACCACGAATCATATCTATAGTAGTTTTGTGACTTGTTCCAAATGCACCTTAAAATGCGGGCTTTTGAGATCTCAGAGCATGTGTCCTGATCATGCCATCTTTTGAAGGTCCTGCTGACTGTAGATAAAACATCCAGGCAGTGATTTATAGTCAGGTCTAGGTTAGAAGTTGGACATATACAGGTTGTGGCCCAATAGGAATTCGGGACAGTTCCCCAGTCCACTGGGGGTTAACAAAAATAAAAAGAAAATCAGCTACTTCTTTCATGAAAATGAACCTTTCTTCTGTTATCAAGAGACTTTCAAGAGGGACTTAAAATATACCGCGAATGTAGGAAAATTTGAAAATTCAGACGAGATCGGTATTAAACGATTGGTTTGGTTTGGTTTTTCGGTATTCTCATGATATCGGTATCGTTTCGGATTTTCGGAATATTGACCATTTATTTATTTACTGGTGTTTAAGGTCACATATTTCTACAAAATGGATAATCATTACCTCGACAGTTTTACAGGTGGAGTAAGTCGGTATACCCGGAGAGAACCATCAAGCAATGGCGAGCAACTGTCAGCTCCCTAACATACTAACTCCACACAAGCAGGGTTAGCATTGGTTGAAGACAGGTACATCATCGACGTGCAGTACGCCTTAGTACACAATGTCACCGTGCCCCCACGTGAGCAATGAAGTGTCTTGACCAAGGACACAACGCAGTTGCCACGGGTGGGATTCGAACGTAGGACTTCTCGGTTTGCAGCCTGCACCTCTCCCCACTGAGCCAACGCGCCCCGTATATTGCCCATCTCTGTTGGTAACGTCATTAACCATGTACCCAACGTAACAGGAAAAACCGGCCAGCGCGATTCTCAAAAATCGCCAATTAATTTTCATTATTTTTTTCATTTTTTCTCTCAAAAACATAAGTTATGACCCCTCATTGGAACGAGCTCGTTCCAACGAGGGGTCATAACCTATGTTTTTGAGACAAAAAATGAAGAAAAAAAATAGTTGTTCAAGAATTTTTTTTTTGCAAGTGTCGTTTGCTTTTCATGTTAGGTAAATGGTTAAATATACGGTCAAATCAAGTTTCGATTGCTAAGCAGTTATTGCGTCGATTCAAAGAAATTAATGTTTTATGGCATTTTTAGATTCAATCATGTGGGGTATTTCACTTGATCAGAAAAGTGAACCGTACGGTCGCTTTGTCAACCAACTGAAATATTCCAGATGACTAAGTGAATCTAATGGATGGACGATGGACTATTGGAACGCTAGACTGTTTCCAGGCCATAACAGCGTTGAATTCCTCACAAATCTGAAATGCCTACACTATGGCATAAAATTAAAATAGTGAAAACTTACCCCGGATGACGAACCTGCGCGCACATGTTCATTTTCAGCCTGTAAAAGACAATTAATATCATGTAGTAATCATTGAATAGCGATGCTAAGGGATTTAAATTTAACCCAAGTGTTGGGTGAGATGTGTTACCTGGCTTTCTCAAGCGGTTATAAGTATGCTAAGGGGAGACCATTCCAGACTGTTCATTTATGCTAATGTACAATACTCTATTTTCACTGGACCGGGCTGGGATGGTCTGACCCGGTCCATACTTACTGACGTCTGTGTCCATTTATTTATTGGTCTATAACAACACTTTCAACAGCCAGGGTCATGTCCTGTAAGATATTTTGACGGGTGGAGGAAGCCGGAGTACATTGGTTAAAGGCATGTGTACCATCAACATGCAGTACGCCTTAACACACTGCCCCACCGTGACCCCACTTGGGCAACAGGGATTAAATATCTTGCCCAAGTGCACAACGCAAATCAGAAGCGAACATTCGACCTTCAGCTCACGAGTTTGATGCGCTAGTCAATGAATCAACAAGCTCCCTGTCCGATCCGCGATTCTGTACCCTTCAAAACAATTTTGAGGGTAAGTTTAGGGGATTTCATTCATTTTTTTTTAGCAGGAATCACTTCTGGGATACCGCAACGAGGTAAATCTTACATCCCTCATATCTTCATCTGACTATTTGAGGATACTTATTTCATGGCAATGTACTATCACTATCAGAAGATAAAGATCTGATGATAAAACCCACTGAAGCCGATGGCTTCTACGGTTCTCTGCCCTCAGGAAAAACAGATATAGGACTGATAGCAAAACATACCATTATATACTATTAAAAAAAGTAGGGGATATTTGATAAAAGTGAGATATATGAAGAAATATATTTATATTTTCATCTAAAAGACAGTTGAGGCATTGCACTGTGACATCTGGTGAATGATTTCAGCAATAGTTGAGTGCCTAACAAGAACACATTCCACGCACTGAGCTGTAGAAGACATGGACGGTCAGTTAGAGAATTTACCACATTCAGTCCAAGACCTCAATACCTTGTAAATCTTCGGCTCGCGAGACAAGAGCGTATCCGACGTGGCAAACTTCTCACCAAACGTCCAATATCAGCTTGACTGGTGTTATGTTATTCCATCCTCCCTGCAGTGCAGCGGTGAGTTCCTGGACATTGGTGGTGGTGGGGGGGGGGGGGGGGGGTGCTGGCGTTGTCGTAGGCGCCTGTCAAGCATATCCCAGACGTGCTCGATTGGTGAAAGGTCTGGACTTAGTGCTGGCCAAGGCAGTGTAGTGATGTTCTGATCTTGGGGGAACTTTGTAGCGACACGGGCCCTGTGTGCTCTTGCATTGTCATCTTGGAAAATGAATCAATGGTCGTGACGTCGCGTAAATGGCACCAGATGTGCTGCTAACATGTTGTCACGGTAATACTGCCCTGTGACACGCCCTTGAATGACATTGTAATGCTGTTCTGCTTGTCGTGGTTATGCCTCCCCACACAATAACCGATTCACCACCAGAACGATCGTGCTGCCTGACGGTTACGTCATGGTTTCGTTCGTTCCGCCGCCACCACAGCCACACTCTTTTCGCCTGTCGTGGATGCCGGGAGTGAACCTATGTGCGAGTCACTCGAACGAGTAATTGCTCGATAGCTTATTGGCTTTGGGAATGATATAGGCTTTTGTTATACAGAAGGGAGATAACTCTGCATACAGATTATGGAAAATCAAGCAATCTGATTGGTTAGTTAGCGCCAGTAAAGTGAACTGATTGGGTGGCGTAGATAAATGAAACAACAAGAGTACTCGAATAGGGTCAGAACTAACAAGAGCATACTAGAACAGCTAAATTTAGCAATAAAAAGCAAAGCTGTTCCAGTTAATAGGCTCTTCTACTCTACTGGAGTATACTCCGGGACAAACGAACATGGTCAGGTAGACGAAAACTATTACATAGATAGATAGAAGCAGAAAATTCGGAAAGAATTCGAAATAGTACAACTTGTCGGCTTGTTTTGTGGTAATTCTACGAATTACTCCTGTTCAATCGGACACACCCTCCGAACATACCCCTATCCTATTAGGAGGTTTTAGGTCACATAACAATCACGTGCTACCATAGAAACCAGGATGGCGGCTTCCAGTATACAAAATGGACGACGAAAGCACGTATCACCTTAACACGCGCTGCGCATGCGCACCAACACCAGGTATCACTAAGGGGATGACATCACAACATGGCCGCTCACGCGGGTTACCATGACAACACAACATGGCACCACTAGGTCACGTGACATGAAGTCACATGAGATCATCCAAATGAGATCATCCAAATATGACCTGAAAAGCCCGAGACATTCTATTTACCATTAGCAGTAATTATTTCGCATAGCCATATAGTAGTGGTGAGTCCCAGTAGTAATTATCATATGAGTGTCTTTGGTAAAACATGGCTTAAAATGAACGCGAGGATCAAAAGGGTTTCTCACAAATGATTCTTGCAAGAAGACAACAAGAATCAACTCTGATTCTCGTAAAATGTTCATTAAACTATCGCCACGGATTCTGAAAATGTCCTTTAACCCTTTACCTAACATGAAAAGCAGACGACACTTGCAAAAAAAATTCTTGAATAACTAATTTTTTTCATTTTTTGTCTCAAAAACATAGGTTATGACCCCTCGTTGGAACGAGCTCGTCGAGCTCGTTCCAACGAGGGGTCATAACCTATGTTTTTGAGACAAAAAATGAAAATATTTTGAAAATTAATTGGCGATTTTTGAGAATAGCGCTGGCCGGTTTTGGCCGTTACGTTGGGTAAAGGGTTAAGGTCTGGGAAATTCTACTTATTTTTTATTCCTTCATAGCAAGGTACGAGTACAACTTGAATTAGCAGCGATGTCTAGTGAAGTGTTGGCTTCCTATTTGGCAGCCATCACTTCACTAAAAACAAATGCCAAGGTACTGTAACTCCCTTCGACAAAACGCCCGGCCTGTATGTTGATACATGTGTTCACCAATGTATATATAACTTGTAAGGCAAGAAACCCATCAACGTTGACACCAGGCCTTTGGAGTTAAACTCGAGTACATTTCTGCATCTGAGGTATGTTTTTAACTAGGAATATGTACAGGCTGCATTCAAAGGGTTTAATACTACTCTCAAATTTTAAATGAATTTAGAACTGAAAATTTATTCTCGCTGCTCGAGTTTTAAGGCCTTGTAAAAGCAGTATAGTAACACGGTTTGCAGACGAACCCCGTAGTGAGGCCAATCCTAAAATTCGTGTCGCATCGAATTCGAAGTTAGCATAGGGTTTCGAATCGAATCTCGCGTCTTTTAAAAAAATTGTATAATATTGAATCTCCTTCAACCGAACATATTGCCGGTTTCCACTCAAACACTACATTCAGCGGCGACTCGGTCAAGTCAATCGTAGTGTGATGGCTTTAACCCTTTAACCAAACCGCCAGCGCTATTCACAAAAATCACCATCCAATATTCATTATTTTTTTCACTTTTTGTCTCAAAAACATACTGAAAAAAATCATATTCCTTTCAGTCTGAGAAATGCGCGAGGGTATTTTTCAATTCCTTCTCCCACCCTCACAGGCCCACACCCTTCTTGAATCTGTTTCTTCTTTCGGCGTACGGACAATTTCATTCACAGAATTTACTTAGAAACATCTGTAACGGGCAAGCAGCTCTATTATTTCAACAAAACAAAAACTGTCAAATGTCAAAGTGTAATTAAGTATTCCATTTTACTTTCCCTAACTTCATCATTTCTCATTTTCTCAATTTGTCACTTACCATTATTGCACCTTCAGAATCTCCCCTTGTTTCCCATAAAGGCGTTATCCCATTTAATACATTTACAAATTACACTTTTATTTTTAGCGTGTGCAACCTTTTGAATAATACCGACATTGTGTGAGTTGTTTTCTCTTTATCGTATGTCATTGTGCCACCCTCAACAAACATTGTTTTGTTGAAGGGGAGATACCGTGCGTGAAATCAAACTATTACTGACGATGTTTAATTCAAAAACTGAGATAAGCATTATTTTGCTGTTGGGTTGATTATGGTAGTACATAATGTCGACGATCAACATAATTTATTTATTATCTTACAAGACAAACAGCAAAAGATTTCCACCTAGAGTACTCCCTTCCACCACACAATATACAGAAAACACTACAACAACAACCAGTCCCAATCTCTAAACCAGCATACTATAATTTGCGAAAAGTTAGCTCGTTTGTCGGATTGTTTTCTCTCTCCTCCTTGACCGTCCATCCAACCACCATCACCCTCAGTGGCCCCGGAAGCACTTCAGGGCAGGGGTGGGTGTCTGACTCCGGGAAAAGAGCATTTAATCGCACTAGCAGCCCCGCCATGACATGCCGAAGCACGCATGTCTCGAAGGCCAAAGACCCAAGCTGGGGAGTCTGGGAGGAGGTGCCCCCTCCCCCTCGGGTGAGAGGGTCCCCTCCTCCAAAACTCCACCATTGAAAATGGAAGCTCCCAGAGCGGATTTTTTAGCTTTACTTCTAGAATAAATCATTGAAAAAAATTTAGTGACGAATCTGTGAAGGGAATTGTCTGTCCCCTCTCGTCCTTGGGGTTCGAAGGCAGGGAGGGCAGCTGCCTCTTTGCCCCCGTGCTTCCGATGCCCCTGACAACAGCTGCAATGTCCACTCAGCTCTGTCAAGCAATAAGGAGACATATATCAGTTACATTAACCCATGTCATTCATATATTTTCGTGTCATTTAATTTTCATTTAAAGCACCGATTAACCCGATAGATATTCTAGCGTAGTATATCGATGGATTACATCAGCAATATAAATACAATTATATAAATAGCTGTCAGTGTGTGATGGCGGGAAAATCAATGTAAGTTTTTTTACATGCATTCCTCATTTGGTATAAATTACGTTTTCCGAGAAGTCCGTTCGGAAGTCTTGATCCTCATTAAATCCTATAAATACTAAAACCACGCGAAAAAATCAGAGACTATAGCATCGCCACCTCTTCGCCATTCACACATTTGACTTCAGAGCGTGAACACATAATTCGCCAAAGCAAATTAAGGATACATTGATGGTGTTGAACGCCAGTTGACTTCTCAACTGGAATGTACATGTTGAGAGTGGCTGCGTTCAGCTCACCTTCAAGTATCAGATGAAACCCTACTCTGGAGGTGATAGCACCTATCGCGCGACCGCCCGCACTGGCCCACACCAGGGGAAGGAAAAGAGAACACCAACCACCAGCACTGAAACCACAAGAGCCAACAAACCAGGGACGAACAAACAGGGAAAGAAGAAATCTCCGTCGACCAAACGCCGGGACGCCAGGCGAATGGAAGCGTGGCTCGAGAGGAAAAGGGTTGAGCCCGGGAAACAAGAGATGGAGAGGATGATAACTGTCGACTCATCTCCAAAACCTGCATCACAAACCCCAAACCTTACCCCTACACCAAAGAGGTCGGAGGGAGAGGAGAAGCAGGAAGTGGATGCTGCGGAGATGGAAATTGTCCAATCTGTACCTGGATCCCCTATCAATTCCACCAATCGGACCACAAATCCAGTTCGACCTCTGACTCTGAGTACCAAATTGTGAAGGTAGAAGATATGACCATGGGGACCTAAATAGAGGCCTAGACGAACTTGCCATTGAGCGCTTCGGCGAACTGAAGTTGGATTTTGATGGAACCACGGATGACCTCTTGGAGTACCTAAAACTCAAAAGGGATGGGCTGACGGGAAATTCGACTTTTTTCTCAACAAACCTGGACAGATGGAAGCAGCCAATGTCCGCAACCGCTACTTCCATAAAGGGCTGCAACTGAAAACATCGAAAACATCGACTGCCACGATCTCTCCTTCCCTGCCACCTACTCCTCCCAAGAAGAGGCAGAAACGCAACAAGCGACACTAAGGCCCATGACACTTTCCTCCTTTAACGCGCTCAGACATGATGCCAAAATTCATTCAACAGTTGAAGAAGGTCGAAAGGGGTGTGCCTCAAACCGTCCCTGCGTGCCTGTTGCGCGCGAAACCATTGATTTATCGTATAATTAGAGATCGGCAATTGTTTTGGAGACTGTAAGATGGTGTGGAGTAAGCGACAATAATGTGTCGTTTAGCGGGAATAAATCCACAGGAGAGTACTCTACAATGTGTATTTGAGAATATACTCACCATATTGGGAGAGGTGATAGGAAAATGACCGAGAAATGTTTGATTAACTGCACGTTCTAAACATGGAGAAGAAAACGCAACATTATAAGGCTAAACAAAAATAATCTTTTGATTCTCAGACAGCAGCGCATTCGTTTTTTCGGCCCACCTTCGTCATATTTATTTTGGAGGCAAATTCAAAATGTATAAAACTATCATAATGTGTGATTTTTAGTGGTATCTCAATGCGATTTGCGATGCAACATGCCATACACATTGATACAATATTGTTATTCTCTTCGCGAAATGCGACAGGATTCTACTATATATACTACTCAAGTTTGCTAAGCACCAAGTATATCCAACTACCTGTTTTACGTTTTAGTTGAACTATTGTAATGAAAAGTGTATATATTTTTTATTCAATTATATCTTTAATGATTTAAGTACAGAAATTAAGATTTTATTTGTGTTTGACATTATTTTTTAGCTTTTGAATACGATAACCATGGAAAATGGATATTATTGGTAAAAGAGGAAATTTTTCAATTTGCCAAAAAGTTGACGGAGCGAACTGGTATGGGTTCAATATCGAGTATGAGACTCATTACTGTTAATTACAGCTTGACAACGCCTTCTCATGCTCCCAATCAGGTTCCTGGCGGTCCTTTGTGGGATGTTGTTCCATTCTTGGACCAGCATGGCACCAAGCTCTTGGACACTTCTTGGCTGGACTGGACGGGCTGAAATTGCAACTCATTCCAGACATGTTCGATTGGATTGAAGTCAAGGGATCTTGCTGGCCAGTCCATACGCTCAATCCCCTCCCTCTGTCGGTACTCCCCGACAGCATGGGCAACATGAGGACGGGCATTATCGTCCATCAGAATGAATCTATCACCCACAGCACCTGCATACAATCTGAGGTGGACATCCAGGATCTCATCAATATACCGCTGTGCAGTCAATGTACCACGTTCAAGGACACAGAGTTCTGTACGTCCATCCCTGCTGATGCCACCCCAGACCATGATTGACCCTCCACCATTGCGGTCATGCTCAGCAATGATGGCTGCATGGAATCGCTCTCCTGGTCTTCTCCATACCCTAGAACGCCTATCTGTGTCTTCTAGGTAGTACCTTGATTCATCTGTAAAAAGGATAGGTCGCCAATCTTCTCTGGTCCATCCAACGTGGTCAATGGCCCATTCATATCGTGCCTGGCGGTGGTTCTGGGACAGAGGAATGCAAATACATGATCTTCTTGGTCGGCGACCACCTTCGTGCAACCTTGCCCGGCCGGATAGTCTGCGTCGAAACATTTACCCCGGATGCATTCTGAAGTTCACTGCGAAGCTGGGTTGCTGTGGCAAAGCGGTTCCTATACGGGCCTGAATGATCAAAAACCAGTATTCAGTTGCATATGTTGCCCGCCTCTGCCACCACCATGCCGTCTTACTGGTGTGCCATACTGCTGAAATCTTGCCCAGGCTCTGGTGAGCACCGTATGGTGCACACCAAGGGCTTCACAACCTGCCGATGAGTAGCCCCTTGCACCACCATCCCTACAGCCCGCCACATTTCTGCTTCAGACAAATGTCTTCTTACATTTGCATTTGCCATATTCTATCATAAAATCACAAGGGTTTGTGTTGAAATGAAAATTGAATACCCTGCATATGTCATGTACATGTAGACAGTACACGAAATGTGTAATGTAAACACTGGGGACCATCTCAATACATTCCTCAATCATATCCACCAAAAATATCGCAAATATGTCACAAGAAAATTTTACAATGATGTGTCAAATATTTGGTGCTTAGCAAACTTTGAGTAGTATATGTACAAAATAAATATTTATTTATCTGCTTGAGGCTTCGGTTATTTGTGGTGGTCTGAATTTGTTCATCAAAAATAGTTTTATTACAAATTATTGGAGAGTGCCAAAAGGCACTCTCCAATAATTTATAATAGAACAAATTTATCTAAATAAACTATTATTTACGTTTGACTGAATACGAAACATAGGCAAGGAAAATGTTGGCCTTTGCACTGGTACCCTCATTTTTAGAAAGGCCTGATTGTGGCTTCTAGCGCTCAGATAGTTATTCAAAGGCTCCTTATTATTTTTTATCTCTATTTTAGTTGTTCTATATTGATTTTGTGTTGTATGATCACTGTTACCAAAAAAAACTATCAGTGAAATCAACCTGGAAGCTCTAGTATTTAATTTTAGGCTCTCACCACTAGGTTTCAAGCATCGAGGACCATTCCATCAGGAATAAAAAATAAAAATAAAAACCCCTCTGCCTCATTCGTTTAAAAAAGCCTGAGAATCAGTTAATCAATTTTGTTTGGCCTAAAAGCTGATCGAGGAGGAGCACTCCAGCTGTACACGCTTGTGTAAAGCGATGAATTGGGTTTTAACCCTCGTCTTTGCAACGTTACGTAGTCTGGTGGAGGAGTCCATCCATGACAAGCAACTTTATGCTTTGCAGATGGCGCCTCGGATAGGTATAAATAAATAAATTAAAATTCCTCGAGAACATGAAGGAAGAAGAATAAATAAAGAGAACGGCATTCGCGTTTGAACTGTCATTTTTCACCACACTAAATCGATTTGGGCGGAGGGATAATATTAAACTCGAAGCCTTTTGGATTCTCGTTCAACATTATCCTTCCGCCCTAATCGATCTCGAGCGATAAAAAATGACAGAACGCGTGTGCTGTTCTGTATTTTGTTGCACGCCCACAGTTTACTGAAAAATATTAATCAATCTTGGCGGAGGGATAATATTGCACAAGAAGCCGGAGGCTTCGAGTTCAATATTATCCCTCCGCCGAAATCGATCGAGTGCCTTAAAAAATGACAGTTCGAACGCGTATGCTGTTCTCTGTTTATTGCACGCCTACAGTTTACTTAACAAATATTAAAAACACAAATTATTGCCAAAAAATAACCCAAACGTGAAAAAAAGAAATAGTTAAACAGTCCGCAAAAGTGATCCGTATTGTTCAAGGCCAATACAGAAAAATTTATTGTTCGCTTCGGTTTTTGCAGAAAAAGTATGTACTTTATGAAAATAAAAGCATGGGCGTGCAATAAAAAGGGAAGAACATACTGAGACTGCAGTAGGCCTATAACCACAGGAAGAAATTTGCAGAAAATTCTTTCATTTCTATTACTTGAAATACTAATCTCCAAAATTTAGTATTCAAAACCTCTCTCGAAGAATATTACTCTTGGGTTCAAATATCATAGATGTATCCTTATTAATTAGCTTAACTTGACAAAGTCAAGTCACGCGTGCGGAGGTCTGTGAGTCTATTCACATTTTCTTTAGCACAGGCTACACCCGTAGTTCTTGTACGATCATCACGAAATTTCATATGCAGGTTCGAGGCCATGTCTAGATGAGAACGTTTCCTTTTTGTCGCGATCGGTCAAACATAAAAACCTTTAGCACAGTCTACGGGTCGTATTTATGAAGGGATTTCACTGTAACTTTGTAAGATGACTCCATATAATATCTAGATGAGTACCTTTTGGTAACGATCATTCAGCCATGATGGCTGTCCGAGCCCAAAAACCTTTAGCACAGTCTACAGGTCGTATTTATGAAGGGATTTCATTGTAACTTGGTTGGATGACTCTGTATAAGGTCTAGATGAGAACGTCCTATTTTGATCGGGTTCAGTCAACCGTGACGGCCGAAGAGGCACCTAGATTCCTTTAGCACAGTCTACAGCTTGTAATCTATGAATTGATTTCATTGTAAATTGGTAGGATGACTCGGTATAATGTCTAGATTAGAACGTCCTATTCTGGCCATGATCAAACAACCGTTACGGCCACACATGAACGTGACCTAGATTTGTTTAGCATAGTCTACAGTTAATATTTATGAAGCGACTTCATTGTAACTTGGAAGGGTAATTCGGTATGATGTCTGGGTGAGACTGAACTATGTTGGTCATGGTCGGTCAGCCATTACCACAGCCTAGCCACGTGACCTAGATTCCTTTAGCACTGTTCACGGGTTGTTTTTATAAAGGGATTTCATTGGAACTTGGTAGGATAATTTTGTATGATATCCAAAAGAGACTATCCTATTTTGGTCAGGATCGATTAACCGTGACCGCAGGACCGTCACGTGACCTAGATGCCTTTAGCAAAGTCTACGAGTTATATTTATGATGGGATTTCTTTTGTAATTGGTAGGATGACTCGTTTTGGAACGACTTTACTGCAACTTGGTAACTTTGGTTGACATACATTAAATGTGAGGGCCACATTAACACAGGCCTCAATTCTTTAGTACAGTCTGCACCTCAAATTATTTTTATTGAAAACATAGCGTGTGGGGAAAAGAAATTAACATATTCTCAATTATCACAATTCTTGTCTTATTTCATAAATATTGAACACTATCCTTTTCATTTTTTGAATATTTTCTATCCTGTATGACACTTATTTTGGTATGTATGCAATGCCAATAAAAATGGTATCGGTTGCCACGGCATATATCATTTTGCGGTGAACTAATGTATGTAAGTGACAACAGTATACCTTCTGTCCACTGTGTAATTTGTACCCCTAATCTACAGAGGTACCTTGAGTCATATCTTATATGCCATACTGGTAGTCTGTGGTCGAACGTTGTGTCCCAATAGACAAGCGCATATTATATCGTCCCTTGAAATCATAAAAGTGTTAGTTGACCGTTTCGTGCTTTCAATGTACGACACATGTCTATAACGTTACATGTGTTATTCTTTTGGGGGGATGCAGTGACAGTACACCAGTGCCAGTCTTCGCCTACTAGAATGGACATGAGTTGTCACTAGTATCTCGACATGTTTTGTCACACTGTACTTCTATTCGGCGATATACTTTTGTCATATTTTCGTATGCTTACTTATATTCTGCCCGTTCAATTATTTGGAACCCAGGAGTCAGAGGCGGAATGGGCCCAGAAGATTTACTGGGTAATTAACCAAGGCGAACCCCGAACTCGGAGAAAATTTTGATTTTTCGAACTGAACGAATGCTGCTTCCTTGCATCTGAGTTATCAGTTGTTTACACAGAGGGCATTATTTCGATGGCATTTTTGTATCATCTTCACTTATTCGACAAAAATGGTATCAACAGCGGTTGAGGCTGTACGGACCCATCGAGTCAACTATAGTTCGGCCGAATGAGAGAAAAAATTTATTTTCCCGTGTCCTTGCATCTGGGCGATCAGTGGCAGACTAGACTGCTGTGATATCGAAATGTTCTCTATGTGGATTGCCAATGACAGTGCACATAGAGAGCATATCTATATACTGGCATTCTATGCAATCAGATCCATTTCGCCTGTTGGGCGTTTTGACAAAGTTTCAGACAGCAACTGGTGTTGGGCTGCATCAATTTTGGAAGCACCAGGGGCAACCCAATTGGGGGGGGGGGGGGTCACCGGGTATTTTCCCAGTGGACCATACGGCCGGTCCGAATACCAAAATGACCCCCTCGTTTTATCCCTTATAAAAAAGAACCATGGTAAACCATGGTAAATCCCAAAATACCCTGGTAATACCTGGTATTACCAGGGTATTTTGGGATTTACTATGGTTTACCATGGTACTTTTTATAAGGGATGTACCATTATTCCATTTATTCGTATCCCTCCAAATATAACAAATCTCCTTGAACCTTGTTGTCCTTGCACCAAACATTGCTGCGTTCCTATACATAACATCTCCGTTCTAAACATTATTCTATTAACCATTCCAACTACCAATGACCGTATGTTGGTTCAGTGCCAAATCATTTTAACCCCATAGGCCACAAAAGCAATTTTTATATTTCTTTAAAAACGCTGCCACCAAGTGTATTCTTCCTCCAGAAATCAACCGGTGGGCTTTATTTATCTTGGCAATGTTTTACATAATTGTTGCGGCAGTCTGTACAAGCAGCCAAGATTGAAGTAGAAACACCACTAAGCCATCTGCGGTCGTGAACATGTAAATAAGTCAGAAATTTGTCATAAAAATTAATCTGAGAGAGTAAGTATTAACATGCACTTCTATGCTAATAATTCTATTATCAGGTCAAAACGTAACATTTTATTTCAGTCAAACGTGTGACATGTTTGGATCAAAACGTAACTTTCTGCGGTAAAAGGGGAAGGGTTGCGGACTTCTTTAAATATGAATTGCTGAGGCCCTCACTCGCAAAGTTTCCAACAAGAAAGGGGGTGGGGGAATTGAAATTTCCCAAGTGTCATCTCCTCCGTGCATTCAGAACCCCCGAGCCATGTTTCTGGATAAAAAAGTTTTAGGTTGCCTGTAGAAGAATGATCCACGCCACGCTAAAATTTCCCCCTAGCTTGTAACAGGCCAAGTATTTTGGACCGTTGTTTGTGGCCCAAAGTTACCGTCTCGTTCGAGATACAGGACACCACTGGGTTGGTAATTACAAGGCCGATTTTTGCAATCCAATTCCAGTGGCGGAGTCCGGGTCAGAAAATCTAATTGAGGTACCCTTCTCAATTATGGCATTTAGGCCTTATATTAGAAGGGGATACAAGAGATCATTTCTGGTGCCTGCCGAGACTGTATTTTGAGTATGATAGGGAAGGTGGAGGTTGAAAATAAAAAAGTGGCAGTTTGAATTTGTGGGGTCTCAGTAGTATTTTTGGAGGTGGGGGGGGGGGGGGGGGGCACACTGTCAAATAGCGCCACTGCCGAAAACCAAAAAGAGCACAACAGTGGCGGAAATCCTTGCAGAGGACCGTTCGATACAACCACATTTGTCCATTCCCACCCCTATGATTGATTGTTATATATAGACAGAGATATTTTGGTTCCTCCAAGAACCCAAACTGGTTCCTCATTTCATCCTGGTAGGGGAACCAAATTTGGTTACACGGAACCAAACAAACACATTTTGGTTCTTCAATCGTCACATTAACGCTACGATCAAAGCCTCTGGACATCGCATAAATTGTAAAGTCTATAAAACCGCGTCCATTTGAATTTTTAAAATGGCGACGAAGCAATGCCAAAACAGGTATTCAATTTTCAATTGTTCCATCACGCATCAGTTGAGTTGCTCAACGATATTTTTTGTATAAACAAGACAGACAACTCTATATGAAATTGCCTGGTTCTAGTTCACATGAAGATTCATTTGTCTGGGTTCTTCGACGGGTTTTTGTTTCCACATGGAACCAAATTTAGCGCGGATTCCTCTGAGAGTATGAATCTAGGCGAAGATCGGCTGAATAGCTGTGGTGTGCTCAAGAATAGCAAGTGCAATTTTTGTACTAAATAGGGCAAAGAACTTCTTGCCCACGAAGGTAATGAAAACTTTATACTTCTCACTGATTCACTGTCATCTTATACACTCTAAAATCAGTTGGGTTAAAAATCAACCCAAATCGACTGGGTTGAGTGAATATGAACCCAACTGGGTTCATATTCACTCAACCCAGTCGATTTGGGTTGATTTTTAACCCAACTGATTTTAGAGTGTATATGATATCCAGGTTTGGGGCTATTCGACCAACACCAGAAGAATTCTAAAACTACAAAAAAAGAGCTGTCCGGGTCATAACAAAAAAATCACATCTCTCCCATACAGATCACCTTTTCAGAGATTGTGGCATTCTAGAATTCAGTGATCTCTACAGCCTTCACGTCTCCCTCTTTATGCACGACTGGTCGAACAAAAAACTCCCCATGTCATTCGATGATACCTTTCAAGTATATAGAAACCCCTCAGGAATGAATACAAGGCGAACCGGTAAATTAGATACCCGCAAACCAAGAACGCAGTTCTCTGCTGTACTGTCTTTACACTCCCTCTCAAGAACTTGGAATAGTATAGACCCACAAATCCAGCAATTAAATAGAAGACCAAATTTAAAAAGTCCTTAATTGATAAAGCCTTGAATAATTATTCGCGTCCTAACTCCAAATGTGACAACGCAACGTGCCCCGATTGTGTCATCCGCCAGCTGTAATCTTCTGGCATCTCATCCTCCTCTTCCCATCCCTTAATCCTCAAATACATTCTAGCCCCCTTGATTTACAAATAAAAGATTGGACAACCCCGTTTTGGGGAAAGCACTTGGATACACTGATGCCAAAGAAACTTGATATCAGTACGGTAAAATGGGGGATTCCAGCCCACCTCAATTATTTTTTGAAAAACCTCAATTTTTCTCGTAAAAAAGTTGATTTTCTTGGAAAATATTGTGTTTTTCTCCCAAAATAACTCAATTTTCGCCCGAAAACCCTGAGTTTTTCCGGAAAATGTTTAAAATTCGAACATTTCTGGCCCACTTTCGACGGAATTTCTTGAAAATGTCTAAAAATTCACTGGTTTGAAAAAATTACTTTTTCATAAATTTAACACTGAATTCGCCATTGGGGTGAATTTTTTCGAAATTCCTCGAATGGGGTTTTGGACGATTTTGACCGGAGACACGATCAGCACCGAAATTCCCATTGGCAACAATTCCGGAAAGACATGTTTTTTGTGGTCGTGGACTGGAAAAGACGCAATCGAGGCATTGATTCACATAGGAAAAGAGTCTGGTTCGACTGGTGAATCCGTAAATTGGGCCGGTAAAAAAGTGTGTGCTGGTAGAGAGATCGCACATCCGAGTCTAAAAATTTAGCTCGATGACGATCTGGAATGAATGGATACACAGTTGAGATGCTCGTAACGGATGTAAAACCTGTTCGTGAAAAATATGGGTCTCACTGACGGAGAGTTGAGCTGCATCGTGCAAAACGACGAAAAATACATTTCCTTCACAAAATGGAAGCTTGTTGATAAAAAGCGAGTCGTCGATGGACTGACTCAGAAAACGATTCCCATCCGTAGAGAGATACATTTCATTGACAGTTATAAATTCATGTCGGCCAGTCTGCAAATATTAGTCGATAGTTTGAATAGGGAGAAATTTAAAATCACGAGTACACATTTTGATCGACAACAATTGGTGAATGTCATGTTGAGGAAAGGCATCTACCCTTACAATTACATGAGTGATCTCGAGATTATTCGATGACACCACTCTACCTCCTAAAGGAGATTTTTATTCGAAATTACACCAGTCCGACATTTCCGATGACGATTACGAACATGCGCAAAAAGTGTGGAAATTATTCGACATGAAATCCATGAGAGATTATCACGTCCTCTACCTGAAAACCGATGTGCTTCTCTTGGCTGACATGTTCAAAAATTTTCGACGAGTGTGTCGTCGACATTACGAACTACATCCAGTTTGGTATTTCATGGCACCCAGACTTGCCTGGGATGCTCTTCTGAAGACAACTGAAATCCAATTGGAATTATTAACAGACATCGACAAGTTGCTCATATTTGAAAAGGCCGTGAGGGGTGGCGTCTCTATGATTTCCACCAGATATGCTAAAGCTAATAATTCTCACATGGGAAAAGACTTCGATTTGGAAAAACTGAGTAAATACATATAGTATTGGGATGCTAATATTTGTATGGTTGGGCCATGAGTCATCCTTTACCGATCGGAAATTTCGAATGGGTCGAAACATAAGAAAAACAAAAATGGAGACATTATCCTTGTATTCTAGAAGTCGATTTGGACTATCCGAAAATGTTACACGATCTACACAATGATTATCTGCTGGCTCCTGAACAAATGGAAGTGAACAGCATAAAAAAAATCCTTCCCAATTTAAATCACAAACGCAAGTACGCAGTCTATTGCAAAAATGTGAAATATTACATTGATCGCGGGATGAGATGAATCGACGTGCATCAAATCATTTGATTCGACGAGGAGCCTTGGATGAAAAAATACATCGATATCAACACGTATTTAAGAATGCGGGCTACATGCGACTTCAAAAAAGATTTCTTCAAACTCATAAACAATTGCGTGTACGGGAAATCTATGGAAAACGTTAGGAATAGAACCAATGTTCGACTCATCACGTCTGAAGAGATGTCTAGAAAATTAATCTCAAAACCCAATTATAAACATAGAACCATATTCGACGAAAATCTAGTGGCCGTACACATGCAAAAGACGCATCTGAAGTTCGACAAACCCTATTATCTTGGAGTGGTCATCTTAGACGTCAGCAAACAGTTGATGTATCAGTTTCACTACGATTACATCAAACCCAAATTCGTTTGAAAGCCAAACTATTGTTCACCGACACAGACAGTCTGGCTTATGAGATAGAGACTAGAGACGTCTATGAGGAAATAGCACCAGATGTGAATGAATGGTTCAACATGAGTAATTATCCCGACAATCACCCATCTAAGATTCCAACGGGGGTCAATAAAAAGGTGTTGGGTAAATTCAATGATGAGAGCGGTGGAAGATAGATCACCGACTTCATGGGTTTGAGACCAAAACTGTATGCTTATCTTCTCGACGGTGAAGAGGTCAAGAGATGTAAAGGCATTCAAGCGTGTGTGACGAATAAAAACATCACTTTCGACAAGTATAAAGAGAAGAGTGTCCTTTCGAAGGTTCAACAGTGTATAAAAAAATGACTGTGATTAGAAGTGAAAAGCATGAGATGTACACCAAAGAAATCAATAAGATTGCGTTGATGGCCGACGACGATAAGAGAATTATATCTGAGGATAAAATACACACTTTTGCACTCAGACATTATTCCACGATAATTCAACAAAATCGAGAGCATGAATGCAGTATGACTGAAGACATCGAAATGTTGTATGTTTAAAAAACTCACGAGTTATAAATTAAAAAAGAATAAAAAATAAAATAAATTTTTTTTTTTTTAAATTTATAAGAAAATAAAACACATATCCGTAGAAGGTGTCGTCTCACCCAACGAACCCCTATCCAACATTCATCTGTCAAAGGCAGCAAAAGATTTAAAAATCAAACATTTTCGAGGTGTGTTTTCTAGAGATGCCTTACCGAGGAGAAAAGATGATTCAGAATGCGGAATTTTAAATCTGGGCGATATCGGAGGTGAGGGCATGCCTTGGATCACAGGGTTTTCGAACCAGAATAAAAATTATTATTTCCATAGCTACGGAACTATTTAACGTCAGTTATTTACAATACCAAACGAGTGCAAGCACCAGATGAAGTGTTTTGCGGTCACCTGTGTCTCTACGTTCTCAAGAGATGGTCGGAAGGAAATCACTTTCAGGATATTCTCAACGATTTACATTAAAGGAGAATATCTAGAAAAATAAATAAAGAATATACAAAAAATAAAATAACAAAAAGTTATTATTTAAAATAAAGTTATAAAAAAAAATAAAAAATGAAGTTATAATTAAAATTATAACAAAAAAACAAAAAAAAAATTAAATAATAATAAAAACAAAACAAACATGCCAGTCGATAAATGTGGTCACGCTGATGATAATGAAGGTCCCTCTAGAAAGAAAAGAAAAATAGTCGAAGTTGGCGGTGACATTGCCAACTTGGATGAACGATACGTCCGGAGATATGAACCTCGAGAAGAACCTTTAAACTTAAACAATAAGAAAATCTACAATCTTCCCAAACCGACCAATCTGGCAGATGCCATTACTAAAAAATACGTCGATTGAGGAGACGAAAATTTCTGGCAGAACATGAGAGATAATTACGTGGATAAAGACATGATGGACTATCTCGACTTGAAATCTAAATGAGTGGTGAATCTAGCGGATCCTAGAGATTCGACTGATGCTGCCACTAAAATATATGCGAACAAAGCTCACGTGAGAATCGATAAACATCTGAGAAATCGCCACGTTCCTAAAGTGATGCAGTCCGTATTGAACGTGAATTCTAACAAGATAACCAACGTGTCCATTCCCACGAATCCCAACGATGTGGCGACCAAACAATACATAGACTTGGAACTGAGAAAAATTAACGACGAGCTAGAAATTAAATCGGATATGGATGCAGGATTCAACAAGATATTGAATCTGTCCCAGACTGACGATGCGGATGAAGACTCGATGGCGGTCAACAAAGGCTACGTGGATTCTGCCCTACAGGATTCTCAATCCTATCTGGAATCTCAGTTTGATGAATTGTATCTGAACAAAAAATCCGGAGGAACCATGGAGGCCAGCATCGACAATACTTGGACAAACATATGGTCTGGAGAAAGGGTGATGTCATGGAAGGCAAACTGGACATGGGAGGACACGCACTCACAAATCTGGTGGATCCCGTGCACATGTCGGATGCCTGCACTCTGATCTCCGTCGTGGAAAAGTTAAAAAATGCCAGACAACTGATCACCGTTTGGGCCATGGAGAGTGGCATGTCAGAAGACGAAAAAGCCAAATGTTCCTTCAGAAACGGAGGTAATAGACCACTGCACGGTCAGATAGGATATCTCATGCTGGTGGGAGGCGAGATTATTCAAATGATTCTGGCTTCTATGAACTTGAACAATAGAGCGGTTGTCAATCTCATGATGAATGGTGTGGAAACCGATAAGATGTGCTCAGTCGAAAAGATGGAGGATCAACACTCGAACACCAACATCTTCGGTAAGCCTCTCAAGGTGCAGATGGGGGATAGGATCAATTTCAAGACTGAAACCAATAATCCCGAAGCCATCACTTCCGTGGTATCTCTGTTGATCGAACTCGATCCTCTGAACAAACAGTGAAAAAGAAATTGAAATATATATATTAATCACTTTTGTGATGCAGGGAAGACAACTCAAAATAAAAAAATAAATAAAATAAATGTAACTGGATTTTGAGAGATTGAATACTCATTCTCTCAAAATCCAATTACATTTTTTTTTTGTATTTTTAATTATTTATTTATTCCATTTTTTTTTTGTTGGTATTTTAATTTTTTTTTTTAATTATTATTATTTTCATCGAACGATGTACATTTTTTGTCCGTCTGATTCGAATTCTAACTCTCTATCTGATACGACTAGGGCAAAAGCCTCGATTCTCTTCGGCACGTTCCTGTCGTATTGCATCTTGATCTGAATGTCTAAGATGCTACTCTTGAGTCGCTCGCTCTGTTTATAACGTCGAATATGAACAGGGGATACATCGATTTGTATTCGGTGGGAGTGAAGTTAGGATTACCCATCAATTCGTCCAGTCGATGATATTTCTTTCTGAAATCGGCAGCATCGCCATATAGCCTACAGAAATCGTTCTTATTGAAAGAGGCGTTATAATCGATGCCTGGATATCTCATGGATTTAGAAATACCTGCATGTTTCTCAAGTGACAATGCTCGAACAGGGAAGGATTTTTCTCTTGAGACCCATCCCTATCAGTCTGAAATGCCACTACGATGAATCGTGGTCTTTCCAAAGCAGTTATTGGTGGACGATGGAATACTAGCCGTGTCGCACTGTCTCATTCTAAATCCCACCGGTAATTTACTCTTAGATTCTATGATCTTGTAGAGACGTATTTTCTCAACGACTGAAGGCAGCACGTGTGGAATGATCCAAGATATCTTGTTCAGATGTATCTTACCCGCATCGGTCGTGGCGAGTCTCGAGATGGCTTCGTCGTTTCCTTTTCGAATCAATGTCAGATTGTGTTTGAATCCATAGAGAATCTTATTGTAATCTTCTGCAAATCGGAATATGTGTTTTAGAGGTATCCTGAACGAAAACATGCCTTCGGGTCTCGACGACATAGTCAAATCTCATGGTGGCACCAGCATTTGTTGCACTCATGTCGTCGACGGTGTCTTTCATCCACAATTGTGTGAGTCCTTTAAATTTTGAAAAATCGTCGAGATATGTCAAGAGTCCATAGATCGTGCTGGCCTGCCCGGGATGAAACACGGATTCTATCTCTTGTCCCGAGAGCATGTATTTTATATTACTGAACAGATTAATTATGCCATTATTGGCTAGAGTAACTACTTCGTCATCAGCGCAATCGCTTCTGTCTTCCTTGATGAGACATCCCTGTATCACTATGTAACTTTTGCTGGGGTGGACAAACAGATCTTGAGTATCGACGTTGATTCTTATCTTTCTGGCATTGTTCAGACTGGTTCCAGTCACAGGTTCGTACTTGTGAATTTCATATTCTTGAATGCTTTAGTCTTTCAATAGACCTTCAGTTATATCTAATATATTCATCATGTTTTTTTTGTTAATTCGTTTGCTTTTTTATTATAAATTGTTTTTTTTTTAATTATTATATTTTGTATGTTTTTTCTGTTGTGTAAGTCACTGGATCTGTGTGAAATATTCTAATGATCGTAAAGATTTCCTCGGTCCATTGAGGAGTGTAACCTTTCGCAAAGAGTGACTTATAAGAAGTGATTCTCACTCGATCGCCGACTGCAAATTTCGGTGGTCTGGACTCCTTCTTGATCTTAATCCTTTCGGGATAGAGATTCACGAAGATGCGTCTTTCATTTTGAGGATCACTAGCTTCCACGGGCATCATCTTGATCGATCTGTGTCGCGTGTTGTTGTATTCTTCGACCAGTTCATCCAGGACATCAATATATTTCTTGGTGGAATTGGCCATGAAATACTTGTGCATTTTTTCCTTCATTGTTATATTCCAACGTTCGATCACGTTAGCTTTCCCTTTGTTTTCGATGGAATAGAGGTCGACCAATGGACGAACGTGACCATTGTAAAATTCCTTCCCCTTGTCCACCCACAATTTATTTGGTTTTCGAGAAGACGATGCGAATATACTCTTCAGAGCCTCGGCCATGCAAGCTCCCGATTTATTGTTCAGAGTTCTCACCCATCCGTATTTCCAAAACACGTCGATGATCATCAGTATATATTTAACACCCTTTTTCCGTCTCAAAACCGATTTCTTATCAACCAGATGGGCCAACCAGATCTGATCCAGACCCTTCATGAACACCCTTCTCCTTCGAAATTTACACATGACGGGCTTGTGTAGTTCGTCCGCCAATGCATTCGTTAATAATTTTTTCTGGACATTTTTTTTATCACCCCATCTGAATCGATGTTTGGTACCGATCACTTTACCAACCAGCGAACGTTCGACTCTCTCTCTCTCTCTCTCCTAGTGGGATTCGGTATATTTTTCATTTTCATCAACATGTTTTTATCGCAGATTCGATTATGAGTCTCGACATCGGGATGTTTAGCGTTGCACAGATCATGAGCGTAAGCGGCCGAATCCACCCTATTGATGGGTTTGCTCCAAGATTTAGGAGTCAGATCTCGATTCAATCTCTCATTTATTTAATATTTCTTTTCTTTTCTCTTACTATTTATCATTTCAAACGATTCATCAACTCTTTATAATCCTTCCAGTCAAGACCATCTGCCTCAACAATTTGTCGCACACGCTCACTATCTCGTTATCAACTCCAGTGTTACCGCCCTCTCTGCTGGCCATCAACAATCTCAATCTCTCCAACAAGGCATCGGGATTGCATGGAAGAAATATTGTATCAGTCATTCCCTTTCGAGTCATCGACCTCACGAATCTCTCATTCGCCTCCCATATGGGTCTCACCACGTTCTTCCACTTGTAACCTCTCATATCCTTCAATCTCGTCTCATTTGGGATCGTTGTTCCTTTTCATGGCATGGGTCTGAACCAGAATGTCTCCGTAATTGTCGTAATCCCCATCGGTGTAAACTTTGGGTCTCTGGTGAGCGAGCAGAGTATACAATCTATCGGTCAATTTTTACCTGTTCGAACCGACGATCAAATAGCCACCTTCATGCGATACTTCCATGTTACCCACAAAAGTTTTATCGCATTCGTGATGAAATCTGTACGTCGGATCTTTCATGATTCCACTACTATCGTCAGATCTGATGCTAACAATGGGCGACGCGTCGCTATCGATGCTACTTCAATCAGTTTTGTTTCCTGTCGGAGTGTATTCAGACAAAGTTCTCAGTCCAAAACTACTGGGGATCGAAGCCATCCTCTGAGAACCTTCTTTTATGGGTCTCAGTTCCTCGACGATCTCTTTCCTGGCTCATCCCTGAACCTCGGTGACGGATCTGAACCGTCGTCTCTCGTCTCAATTCTGTCTCTCCCAATCGCCTGGCCCTATCCTGCGCCTGAATATTCTTCTTACTCTGTATTAATTCGTGAACCAACTCGTCCCTTCGCTTCAAATCTCCGATGTGTAGAAACATTGTTTTATTTTTTTATTTTTTTCTTTAATGAAAAAAAAACAGTTATTTTTTTGTATTCTTATTCATTTTTTTTTTAATGTTGTTTCATATATATATATTTTTTAAAGAAAAATTTTAAACCAATTTTTTTATTATTCATCTTTTAACTTATAATATATATATTTCCAATCGCGATCCATTCCCGATCGCTATCGAGCTATTTTTTTAGACTCGGACACACGATCTCTCTACCAGCACACACTTTTTTACCAGCCCAATTTACGTATTCACGGTCGAACCAGAATCTTTTCCTATAGGAATCAATGCCTCGGCTGCGTCTTTTCCAGTCCACGACCGCAAAAAAACATGTCTTTTCAGAATTTTTGCCAATGGGAATCTCGTGTCTCCGGTCAAAATCATCCAAAACCCCATTCGAGGAATTTAGAAAAAATTCACCCCAATGGCGAATTCTGTGTTAAATTTATGAAAAAATGAATTTTTCAAACCAGTGAATTTTTAGACATTTTCAAGAAATTCCGTTTAAAGTCGTCCAGAAATGTTGGAATTTTAAACATTTTCCGGAAAAACCCAGGGTTTTCGGGCGAAAATTGAGTTATTTTGGGGAAAACTCCAATATTTCCCCAAAAATCAACTTTTTACGAGAAAAATTGAGGTTTTTCCAAAAATAACTCAACTTTTCCAGCCCACCTAACTTTCCAGCCCACATGATTGAGGTGGGATGGAATCCCCCATTATACCGCACTGATATCTTTCTGTTTTACGAAAATGGCAGGAAGACAGCCTTACAGGCTATGCCGTATACTAGCTTTTGTTCCTGTTTGTTGTAATGTTATTTTGTAATCAATGTACGGTACTAGTATACTGCAAAATAAAGATCTATCTAGCTTACATTGAAAATTCTTGGTTCAGAATTTTCACAAATCGGGAAACTGTGATAAAGCAGCTGCGTTTGTGATGCTAGTGTGGTCGTGAGTCTCGGTAGGTTAGGATGGTGTGAGGGCGTGTGGACTCTGATCCCGATTTTTTGGGGACCTAGACAATAGTGTTTGGGTTCTCACAAAAATTACAATTGTTTTGTTAGAGTTCTCACGAAGAAAACTGAGTTTGGGTTTGTCTTCCTGATTTTGTGGGGACTTGTTTGTCATTGTTTGTGTCAACGAGAACAAAAGAAAAAACAAGTCCCCACAAAGGACTTTGTGTGTGAGTGTCCCCCCCCCCCCCCCCCCCCCCCGACCCAATCCTGGCCAAAATTTCCTGTAGTTGGAAATTCGGAGTGCAAGTTATGAGTAGTTGGAAATTGCATCTATCTGCATTTTAGAGCTCCTTTGGTGATGCTGCTGTCTCCTTTACTTCCCAAAATCCCAACTCGGTTTCAAATCGGCAAAAATTCTAACTGTTACTATTTACAACGACAGTGTACGCAATATCGAGCTGCATAAGTATGCATGATGTACGAGATTTCTATAACTTTACTTATCGTAATAAAAAAAAATCTTCGAAATGCACTTCAAGAAAATCACATCATGTAAAATCGTTATCCGGAGTTAATTCCATCATTAAAAGTTACAAAATGATGAAACATCGAAAATTGATCATTCCTGTATAAGATCTGATTTAATGTTAGTGCAGTGTGGACTGTTCAAAGTTCTATGCTTGAGCTTTAGTTTAGCACATATTCAATTCCCAGAAGAATACCATATAATAATAACCTCAGTGATAATTCTCTAATAAATGTGTTGGCATTTTAGTTACTAGAATGAATTTTTTGCCCCCTTTCATGGTTTCATTTTCAAAATTGTTCTCGGAAGTTAATTTCCAACTACGTGGAGGGACCGAGGGAGATTCACCCTCCCAGTCCCTCCCCCTACTGTGGCCCTACATGTAAATTCACTACCCTACATCCCCAATAGGAAACCTTTAGCCACGTCCCTGGGTCTGTTTTGTCGATTTTGTGAGAATCCCCAATAGGAAACCTTTAGCCACGTACCTGGGTCTGTTTTGTCGATTTTGTGAGAATCCTGACAATAGTGTTTGCGTCCCCACAAAGATTTCCTTTGTTTTCTCATTGTACTTGCGAAGAAAACAATAGGGCGAGTCCCCACAAAGGCGGTTAAACAGGGCTGTGTGGATGTGTGCGTGTATTAACACTATTAAACACTTACTTCTTGTTGAAAACTGTATCGACCTACCATCTTATCCAATATCACCACAATAATCTATGTCACACAAAATGTAGAACCACATTTGTAACCTTTCAGTTATCAAAAGAATTTTCTCTGCATCGAATATCTTAGATAACATTGCCTGTGCTACTTTAGGTTTTGCCTTTCACACGAAACACAGGGTAGATAAAAACGAGTTACCTGCAAACTTTATCACAAGGAGGGGAAGTATGTTGATGTTTGTCAACTCAGTCGTACAGTAACTACTGAGCGATAAATGTAATGCAAGTTGAGATATCACATGAGCGACGTCAGGGTTCAGTATAGAAGGCTGACGGTATGGTTACCCGCATGAAATACTCTACACGTTAAGGTTCAGGTCAGGATGGCACCAACGGGAATAGGGATGGGGTGGGGTGGCACAACTTCACGTTTCATATCTTTTGAAGGTTATACAGGACTTCCCTGAGCAACTAATTACAAGTGAGATTGTGGCAAATATCAAGAAAATTGATGGTGCGATTGGAATAATTATATGTTGGAAAACATGAATGAATGGAAACTGAGAAAACTTTCTCCGAATGCCCCACAAACAGGTAAAATTAAAAATAAAATCAATTACGTCATAAATTCTCTGCATATATCGCTCATTTGCAGTAGCAAAACAAACACCCTGAAACAAACAAACAAAATACCAACTCAAAAACAAAACAAAAAAAACCCCTCACCACCAAGAAAAAAAAAACCTCCAATGGCAATGTTTTGCAATTTTTCCACAAAATGTACCATGTTGAAGGTTGATAATGAAATGACATTGTGTTGTCCAACGTTTTAGCCAGAATCGCCCATTTGCATTGTGAACAGTGCAGGTATGAAAACGTGCAAGCAAAACAATTTGTTCAACGAAGGGAATTTATTTTTATCTGATACTGTTGAGATAGGTGCGAAGAGCATGTAACAATATATGGAAAAATATATTACAGCACACCCTAACGCCCATAGAAATCGGATTCCGATTTCTATGCTAACGGCGGAATATACGTGATACCATCCCCCGTCACGTGTCTAGTGCCGTCACATATGACGTAATCAGTAATGTCAACAAAGGACGCCACCCATTCCCTCTGGAGAACGAGGTTAGTGGTATGACTACTAAATATTTGACTTAGAGTTACCCACCTTGAAAAGTTGCTTTCTGAAATGATGTAAGTTCTGAAACTTAGCAGCATTGAGAAAAAATATTGATTTAAAAAACCTTTGGAGCATTGTACTGAAATCTTGTACCATCAGAGGCGGACTGGCCGTATGGTCCACCGGGAAAATTCCCGGTGCCCCCCCCCCCCCCCACTGGGTGGCCCCCTAGGGCGCCCACAATTGATGCAGTCCAACGCCTGTTGGTGCCTGAAATTTTGTGAAAACACCCACCGGACGAAATGCATCTGATTGCATAGAATGTCAGTATATTAGAATGTTCTCTATGGCGACTGCCATTGGCAATCCACATATAGAACATTTTGATATACAACAGTCTAGTCTTCCATTGATCGCCCAGATGCAAGGAAACAACTTTGTTTTAATTTGAAAAATCACAATTTTCTCTCATTCGGCCGAACTATGGGTCTGCGCAACCCCTCCTGTTGTTGATACCATTCTTGGTGAATGAAAGATAAAGTTGATACATAAATACCATCGAAATGTCCTCTGTGAACGTCCATTGATCACTCAAATGCAAGGAAGCAGCATTCGTTCGGTTCCAAAAATCAAAATTTTCTCCGGTCCGGGGTCCGCCTTGGTTAATTTCCCAGTACCTTTTCTTAAAAGCGGGGTGATTTGATTAATTTTGGGGCCTAAAAATACAATTGACTATTGGAGTGTTTTTGTTTAAATTTTCATCAAAAAGACAGTTGAGGCATTGCACTGTGTCATCTGCTGAATGATTTCAGCGATAGTTGGGTGTCTGACAAGCACACATTCCACGCATTGAGCTGTAGAAGACATGAACGGTCATTTGAAGAATTTACCACATTCAGTCCAAGACCTCAATAGTACCTTGTAAATCCTCCTTGGTTCACGAGACAAGCGCGGATCCGACGTGGTATACTCCTCATCAAACGGTCAATATCAGCTTGACTGATGTTATTTCATTCTTCCTGCAGTGCAGCGGCGAGTTCCTGGACATTGGTATGGGGCTCTTGGAGTTATCGTAAGCGCCTGCCAAGCATATCCCAGACGTGCTCGATTGGTGAAAGGTCTGGACTTAGTGCTGGCCAAGGCAGTGTAGTGATGTTCTGCTCCTGGAGGAACCCTGTAGCGACACGGGCCCTGTGTTCTCTTACATTGTCATCTTGAAAAATGAATCGACGGCCGTGACATAGCACAAATGGCACTACATGAGCTGCTGACATGTTGTTGCGATAGTACTGCCTTATGACACGCCCTTGGATGACATATTAATGCTGTTCTGCTTGTCATTGTTATGCCTCCCCACACCACAACCGATCCACCACCAAAACGATCGTGCTGTCTAATGGTTACGTCATGGTATCGTTCGTTCCGCCGCATCCACACACTGTTTCGCTTGTTGTGGAAGTCGAGAGGGAACCTCGAATCATCGAAACACATGACGTTGCTCCACCGACGATTGTCCCAGCGCTGTTGTGCTCCACATTAATTACGTCTTGCTGCGATGTGACGTTCAGTCAAACGTGGAATTATTCGAGGTCGTTGAGCGTACAAATTTCAGCTGTGTCGGCGATTTCGGATAGTGTGACCACTGACTCGCACATCTGTCGCTCAGTGCAGCTGCTGTGCAATTTCTCACTTTGAAGACGGTTACGTAATGCTGTGGTTCGGATGAAACGATCCTAGTTAGCAGTATTGGACGACCTGACCGACGTCTGCCATCAACATGCCTGTCTGACGGTAGCGTGACCACAACCTGCTAATCACCGATTGAGCAACGTTGAGAATTTGAGCCACTGCAATCTGTCTGTTGCCAGCTTCCAACATGCCAACAGCATGGAAACGTTCGTCGTGTGTCAGTCTTCGCACACCGCAAAAGTTACGTTTTGACCAGAAACTATTGATGAAAGAGTTTATACCAAGAAAAGAACGATGAGACCTCCGAAAAAGCCCATCCAGTACAAATGAAAATTTCAAAACGTACCCCCACATACATTAACGTGGCGCTCTGTTTTCGTGGGCCGGTGACATTCATGATCCACACAAAACTTGTTAAAATATTGATGTGTCCAATCAAACGTATCCAATACCATTTTCCGAAAATATCAACATCAGATTGGATATCCCTAGTCTCCTGCACAGCCCACTAGGTATTCATACCTAGTGGGCTGTGCAGGAGACTAGGATATCCCCTACTTTTGGAATAGTATATAATCAGAGATCGGCAATTGTTTTGGAGGCTGTTAGATGGTGTGGAGTAAGAGACAAGAATGTCTCGTTTAGCGGGAATGAATCCGCAGGAGAGTACTCTATAATGTGTATTTGAGAATGTACTCACCATACTGGGAGAGGTGAAAGGAAAATGACAGAGACATGTTTGATTAACTACACGTTCTAAGCATGGAGAAGAAAACGCAACATGATAAGGCTAAACAAAGTTAAACTTTTGATTCTCAGACAGCGGCACATTCGTTTTTTTCGGCCTGCCGTCGTCATATTTATTTCGGTTGCAAAATACAAAATATACAAAACTATCATAATGTGTGATTTTAGCGGTATCGCAACCCCCATCTCCTCCTCAGCCTCCTCAGCCCCCCCCCCCCCCAAAAAAAAAATATGCCCCCCCCCTACCGTGATCTGTAGTTTCATTCCTATCAATTTTTCTCTCTTAATAAGCCTTTTTCGAAACTGCCATCTTGGATTTAATCTATGCATGATCACTGGTCGCGAGGTGTAAACATTTCAAGAAAACATTTGGAGAAGAGAGTGGGTGAAGTGCTTTGGACTCCATTTCGTTCATTAGTGCGCATTCAAAAGACATTTAGCCAAGGATACCATTTGCTTAAGACAATGGCAATACTGTATGAGAACGTTCATTATTTCGAATTCAGTTCCTATCGAACGGTTTTGAATGCACGGAGTGTCATGACTGTGGTCGTGGGCACTGTTTCGACAACTTTCGGGGATTCCCGAAGCCGAAAAACTCAGTGCTACTAGTGTTTCTTTGTTGCCGCGCAAAACAAGTCATCGCCTCCGTAAAAAACAGCCTTTAAACCATCGTTTAAAGTCACCCAGGGTTGCCATTGCAGTTAATTTAAACGATGACACAGGTTCTACGAATCCTGGACTTTTCCCCGAAAGTACATTTCGCCGAAAAAGACAGTTCACCAGAACATCAAATTTTGAAAAAAGACACTTCGCCGATTTTTTTTTTAAAGTAACAACATGTAACTTTATCTTACCAACCCGCAAATATCCTAATAATTTCTTACCGACAATCACAATATTTTTTATAAATTTTGAGTAAGATCTGTCTTTCTCGGTGAATTTCGTCCATCAACAACAGTATTGTTCACAGTTGACACTCTGCATGGTACGTAAGCATATTTAGGACATACATAGTTGAAATGTTTCCATAAGGCGTTATAGGCCTACCTGGCCGGTGTTTCCAGACACTGGTGCAGAAGAAGCAATAACTGATTTAACTGTTATACTGACCGACATAAATAACCTGGCATCCATGAAAATTTTGCGCACCCTAAAAAGATAAAACCTAAAAGGAAATGGTTTGATGATGAATGTAAACATCAGAACATACCGCGAATAAGTAACCACACTCTCGCGATTGAACAGGGTCGCCATGTACAATCCCCGGTCCCGGTTGTAGAACGGCTGTGTAAAGTATGTAACCTTGGAGAAATCGAGGATGAGATGCACGTTCTGATGGACTGTCCAGCCTATTCATCCCTGAGAAATGAACTGTTAGTTGGTGTAAACGGAGAGTTCGAACTCACTTTTGTACACGTACATGTACATGTACACGTACATGTACCCATAGAGTTCAGTGTTAAAATGTACAAAACATTTTTTGTACATTTTGAGTTGGAACTCTCATTCGTCCCCACTCATTGATCATCGCATTTTAGACAGTTCAATCAACGAGTGAGAGTTCCAACTTATGACGCGTGGAAGAAATCGACCCTCGAATTACCCAACATTCATCATTGCATTTTAGATGGTGCGATCAGTCATTAGAATCATTGAAATTCTCGAGGTTCGTCATTGCATTCTAGACAGTGGTGGGTGCGATCCGATCGGCGACGAACGATTGAGAGTTCCAACTCAGAAGAAATCTGAGTTGAAAATCCTTGATCATTCATCGTTGCATTCTAGATTGTGCGATCGATTGTTGACGAATGCTTGGCAGTTTCCAGGACAGAAATGTGAAAGATTAAGAATGTCCAAAAAAAAATTAGAATCGACGAAAATTTTTCTACGTTTGTCATCACGTCCTGGACAGCACGATCGATCATGGACGAACAGCGAAGATTTCTAGTGGAGGAACAGATGAAAAAAAAATCACGAGGAGTTTGAGATAAATTGTAACAAATCAGTTTTGTCGAGTTTCTTTCATTTCCACCTAATCGTTTAACGATGTGGATGTAAATGAGCGTTTTTCATTCAATAGATGAATGGTGAAGTGTGTGTGTGTGTGAATGGTTGTTTTCAAAAACGTTTGTCATTCATCTATTAAATGGGCAAGTGTCTGTGTGAATGTTTTTCAAACGTGTTTCTCGAAGCGAAGCAAGAATGACATTTTTAGAAAGTATACTCTTTGTGCAATCTGCATGTCCCTCTGTAGGTATTATTTTGCTTGAATAAACTATTTACTATTAAAAGGTTGAAATACGTTTAATCAAAAACTAAGCCAATAACTCAAAAAAACGATACTGTTTTTGACAGCATTAAGTTGTTAAGCTGAAAAACTGTTCGAAGGATGAAAAAGCCGAGCAGATCAAAGATTAACTCCGAGTTCTCACTGTGGGTAAATAACTACCGATGTGATTTAATGCATTTTGAAGCGATGCATTATCGGTGTTTAGTTGAGATTAACTCTGAGTTCTCCCTGTGGGAAATAACTGCCGATGTGATTTAACGCATTTGAAGCGATGCATTATCGATGTTTATTTGAGATTAACTCTGAGTTCTCACTGTGGGAATAACTGCTGATGTGATTTAACGTGTTTTGAAGCGATGCATTATCAATGTTTATTTGAGATTAACTCTGAGATCTAGCTGTGGCTAAATAACCTCTGATGTGATTTAATACATTTGAAGTGATGCTTATCAATGTTCATTTGAGATTAACTCTGAGTTCTCACTGTGGGTAAATAACCGCCAATGTGATTTAACCCGTTTGAAGCGATGCATTATCGACGTTTCATTTGTATGTTTTTCTTTTCTTTCCAACTCGTTTTGCTATATATATTAAATACATAAATTTTTTTATATATTTAAAAACATAAAAATAATCGCATTTAATTTTGAGAATAATAAATAATCAACGTTACCACACTCTAAAAAGAAATATTAACAATCGAGAAAAGAAAATGTTTTTGTGTATCAAAGATCCCAAGCAAAGGGAAGAGATCCTCGATGAATATGAGTGGCTCAAGGAAAGCATTTGATCCGCCAACAGAAGCAGACGATTGAGAGAGGTGGAATTGAGACGAGAGACCACCAAACTATTCAAACCCGTGACGGAGGTTCAGGACCGAAGTAAGAAGGAGATCATCGAGGAACTGAGACCCATAAAAGAGAGTTCTTTGAGAGCGGGCCCATTACCTGGTAGTTTTAAACAGTTTTCCATTCGAAAATCTGCGTCGGATTACGTTCCTGTGGGAATCGAAACTGATGTGAGTGAGAGCGATGATACAGCTTTGACTATTACCACTAGTAGCATCGCGTGATGATGGTGGAGGAGAGATCTGTTGTATGGAATTCGCGTGGGATCGGATGGTAGGAGTTACGTGGGCGACACCCACGTGCGGATAAGTGATGATGAGATATATGCGTCTGTGTGAATTGGTATGACTTAACCCCTGGACTGCGCGGATTGCTCCTATACAACAAGCCTGGAGGTTACACGGATGAGGATTACAACAATTACGGTGACATTCTGGTTCAGACCCACGCCATGAAGAGGAATAACGATGCCAGAGAGACGAGACCCAAGGCTAATGGAGGTCACAAGTGGATGAAGGTGGTGAAACCCATATGGGATATGAATAAAAAATTTGTCGAATCAGTGATTGGAAAGGGGATGACAACCACTTTTCTTCTGTGCAATTCCGACGCTCTGTTTGAGAGATTGAAATTGTTGATGGCTAGTCATCGCGCTGGTAATACGGGGGTGGATAATCAGATAGTGAGTATATGCGACAAATTGTTGAGGCAGAAGGTCTTGGATAGATGAGATTATAAAAGCTTGATGAACGAATTGAAAGACTGATATATAGTAAGTAGAGGAAACAAAATAGATAAATAAAAGTAAATCTACACTAAAAATAATAAAAAAAGTATTTAAAACAAACAAAAAACGATTTACAAGCAAAAAATAAAATAAAAATAAAAATATGTTGGTGATAAAGAACAGGGGATAAGTCAGAACTTACGTCCAAGGCGGTTTTGGTATCGTGGATTCTATGATGCGAGCGTTCACGAGCACTGCCGGTAGAAAACTCGCATCGACCGTGCACGAGGTTGGTAAGAAGATGCCTTTGGATGCTGGTAAGAAAGCCGCTTCCGAAGCTAGTGGTAGGATCACTTTGGTAGCGGGCATGCGGGCGGCGGATGCATTGATCGATAAATTGATCAGTCCACCGGCGAAGCGAGCTACGTTAGAGCGATCACCGAAAAGTTGGAAAGATTTTAAAGATGCTGTGTTACCCATACAAGATCTAGCCAAAATGACGAGTTGATCTGGATTGAAGAGAACCCACGACGGTGTGATATAAATAAACAATAGTAAAAAATATATATATTTATAAAACCGAGTTTGAAAACATAAAGAAACCGAGTTTGAAAACATAAAAAAATTGAGTTTGAAAACCTGAAAAAAAAAAAAAAATATGAACGTCAAAGATATGTCTTGGAACGATGCCGCGACCAAGAGGTCAAACAACGAGTTCTTTCCCAAGAGCATAAGGGGTTTGATAGTGGGAAAATCGAATTGCAAAAAGACCAATCTGTTGATGAATCTGTTGTGGCGACCTGGTTGGTTGGATTACGACAGATTATTTGTGTTTGGCAAGAGCCTGTTTCAACCCGAATACAGATTGCTTCAAGAGTGCATGGATCGTAGATTGCCCAAGAACGTCATAGCCAGAATCTTCTACAGTAGGTAGGAATTTGACGAATGCGGAGCTTCTCTTTCGACCTTTTTGGACGGTGCGGCGATGGAATTGATGAAGAGAAATGCATCTTTGAACGTCGAGTGTCTATTTTATGAGAACGCGAGCGATGGTCCGGATCCCAGGGAATTGAAATCGGAAAATAAGAATCTCATGATTTTCGACAATCTACTTTTGGAGAGACAGAACTGATGCAAATCGTATTACATCAGGGGGTCGTCACAGCAACGTGGACTGTTTCTACCTGTCTCAGAATTATTTTTGACTGCCCAGACAGACGGTAAGGGAGAATGCTAATTTCCTGTGTCTCTTTCGCCAGGATCTCAAGAAACTCAATCACATCTACGGAGATCACGTCGCAAATGACATGAGCAAAGAAGAATTCAGCAGATTCTGCAAGAGGGTTTGGGACGGAGGACTTCACAATTTTGTCGTGATCGATTTGACTAGTGAATTTAATTGCGGAAAATATCGGAGTGGATTCGACAAGTTTTATGTTTTAATAAATAGAGAGCGAAAACAAAAAACTAAAAATAATAATAAATCATCCAAGCTGTCTATGAGTTCAAGAGAGATTTTTGGATATATGTAACTTCCGTAGGGCAACGACAAATAGCTCTTATCAAATTCTTTGTCTTTGGTCATGACGATATTCTGTAGATCGCTTTGGTACTAGTAAAACAAATCGAGCGCGGCTTCGTCCAATTTCAAAGGCATGCTATATTTGTCGTATTTGTGCTGTAAGCCCTTCGTCTCAACCCCATTCAATTTGATACCGTCGTGTCGTTGTAAATCTATAAATTTTACAACCGAGTTTCTTGCACGTTTCGACTCGTTTCAATTTCAATTCACATCTTTTAGGTGTTGTTCTCATAGTTGATTATTTTTTGTTTTTGTTTTATGAATTATTGCAAATAATAATATATTTGAATTTTGTGTTTTTTGTTAAATGATAATCTTTGTAAAAAAAGTTTTTCTCTCTCTATATATATATACAGAAAGTTTTAAATTTAATTTTTCTTTAATGTGAAATTTTTGTCTCTCTATATATATATACAAAAGTTTTAAATTATTAATTTCCTTTATTTTTGTCGTATTAATTCAATTTTTTCCATGTTAAGGAAATAAAAATTGATTAACAAAAAAACACAAAATTCAAAATATATTCTTACAAATAAAGCAAACAAATAAAAAAAATGGAAAATTTAGATAAGTATACCATACCGCGGTTAAATGAGATTTGTAAAGAATTAAAAATTCCAAATTTCAGAAATCATAGAACCAAATCAAAAAAAATTAAAGCCATACAGGAGTATCATTCGTGAGGCGATGGAAAGGAAATCGAAAGATCGAAAGTAAACAAACTTAAACAAACTTGAATTGCAAAAAATAAGCCGATGGCAGTAACACCTGATGATAGAAAACGAAATGCGGTAATAGTGCAGAATGATTTAAAACTTAGAGAGATCATATGCGAGGAGTTACATAGTTTGCTCGATGAAAAGGGAAACGAAATGCCGGTAGCAACAACATAAAAAAAAAACGTTCTGGTTTCGAAAAATAAGAAGAAAAAGGTGGCAAAGGGAGTCGAAATGCCGATGTAAAAAAATGTTCCGGTTCTGGAAAATAAGAAGACGACCAAACGAAAAGCTGTCGAACAACTGCAAGTTTCAAAAATAAAGTAACGAAAACGAGTGATGCGGTTGAGAATCGAGACAAAGGACATATATTGAACAAAATTCGATGAGCAATCTATGAAGGGAAAGGAGAAGAATATGTAGGATGAATTGCCATGAAAGCATTCCAATCGATTCCCGTAGAATGGGAGAGTGCGATCAAAGGCGTTTTTAAAACTTTTGATGTGCTTCCCTCGTTTAAGAAAGTCGATCCAAAATTGTTCATGGAACAGGTGAAGAATAAAGTATTGGATTTGTTTCGCGAACATATGGACGTGGAACTAAAAATTGCGATGATACTCCATTGCGTGATAAGTAAAATCAATGTGAATTCCTGCGAGAGCATTGTGAGAGATGCATATTTCAGATCCGGGCATCCAGACGGTATTTCGAGGTTCCAATTTATCAGACATTTTCGAAACGATGAAAGACAAGATGTTGACGTCTCTTGCGAATTATCAACAGGGAGGTAGTAACTGGACATTCGAAGAGGTGTTGAATCTCGAAATTCACTTGAGCAAAAACGAACCGTTGAAAGTGTCTTCATATGTGGAATTACCGTATTTTCTAGCTAAAAAAAACGCCGTGGTCAATGTGAGAAATAAAGATGATCTGTGTTTTAAATGGGCAGTCACCTCCGCTTTATATACCGTCAAAATCAACCCCGAGAGAGTTTCTCATTACGAGGAGACTTGTAAAAATCTTGATTGGACCGGAGTGACTTTTCCAACACCGTTAAGACATTGAACATTTCGAAGCTCAAAATCCCACAGTAGCGGTGAACGTCTTGGGATACGACGAGGAAAAACGAATGATCTATCCTCTCAGACAGACTTCGTATCTCGGAAGAGAAAAGACGATTATTTTATTATTGATTTCGAATGGTGACAATCATCATTATTGTTGGGTTAAAAATCCGAGCCAATTACTGTTGAGACAGAGTAGTAAACATAATGGTGAGATATATTTATGTTGCAACTGCATGAACGCGTTTCACAGCAAAAAATCGTTAGTGAAACATTAGGAATACTGCAATAAAAATCAAGGCATCGCCATCGAAATGCCCAAACCCAACACTTTCGTGAACTTTTGCAAACACAGTAAAAGGTTAAAAGTGCCATTCGTCATGTACGCCGATTTTGAATGCTTCACCGTGAAAATGAGTTCCTGCCAACCCGACGCTCTTCGAAGTTGCACCGAAAGATATCAAAAACACATGCCTTTGGGCTATTGCAATTACGTGAAATGTGCTTTTGACTCACAACACGACATGGGTCCCGTCACCTACACGAAACGGTCCGAAGATGACGATGTGGCTCGAAGAATCATGGAAGAGTTAGAATCAAAAATTCAAATTTTATACGACAAATTCAAAACTCCGGCAAAAATGATCATCACGCGAGAGCAACAGGATAAAAATAACAGAGCCACCGAATCGGTCTGGAAAAATTGGTCGATAACATGGACGAGGATAAATTTAAAACCATGAGCGAACACTTTGGAGAATGAGTAGACGTCATGTTGAGGAAAGGAGTCTATCCTTACGATTACATGAATGATCTAAAGAGATTCGATGACACCAAGCTACCTTTGAAAGAAGATTTTTATTCAAAATTATATGAATCCGACATTTCTGACGAGGATTATGAACACGCCAAAAACGTGTGGAAATCATTCGATATGAAAACCATGAGAGAGTATCACGATCTCTATCTGAAGACCGACATTGTACTCCTGGCAGACGTGTTTGAAAATTTTCGAGACATCTGTCGTCGAAATTACGATCTGGATCCGGCTTGGTATTTCACCACACCCGGCCTGGTGTGGGACGCTCTGTTGAAGACCACTGAAGTCCAATTGGAATTATTATCTGACATGGACATGTTGCTCATGTTCAAAAAGGCCACGAGAGGTGGCGTCTCGATGATATCCCACAGGTATTCTGAAGCCAATAATCCCTACATGAGAAAAGGTTTCGATTCGGGAATGACTGAATAAATACATATAGTATTGGGATGCTAATAATCTGTATGGTTGGGCCATGAGTCATCCTTTACTGATTGGAAATTTCAAATGGGTGACGGAACCGGAAGAGATGCAAAAATGGAGAGAGTATCCTTGCATTTTAGAAGTCAATTTGAACTATTCGGAAGAGATACATGACCTGCACAATGATTATCCACTGGCTCCCAAATGAATGGAACCTTTTGAAGGAGATGACGAAAATCTTCTTCCCAAACATAAGTACGTCATCTACAGCAAAAATTTGAAACAATACATCGATCACGGGATGAAATTACTCGACATTCATCGCGTCATTCGATTCGACAAAGAGCCTTGGATGAAAAAATACATCGATCTCAACACGAAAAAGATTTCAAACTCATGAACAACTGTGTGTATGGTAAATTGATGGAAAACATCAGGAAGAGAACCAACATTCGACTCGTCACGTCCGAGAAAAGAGCTAAAAAATTAGTGGCGAAACTCAATTACAGACACCGAACCATATTCGAGGAAAATCTAGTGGCCGTTCACATGCAAAAGACGCACCTGAAGTTGGACAAACTCTATTATCTCGTACCGATCATCTTAGATATCAGCAAGCAATTGATGTACGAGTTTCACTATGATTATGTCGGAAATTCGGCTAAACTACTGTTCACCGACATGGACAGTTTGGTTTACGCATAGAGACGAAAGATGACTATCGGGATATATCTCCGGACGTGGCCACGTGGTTCAACACGAGCAATTATCCCATCGATCACCTGTCTAACATTCACTCGAACGACAACAAGAAGGTGTTGGGTAAATTTAAGGATGAGAGCGGTAGTAAACAAATTGTCGAATTCGTGGGTTTGAGATTGAAACTGTATGCTCATCGCCTAGAAGGCAAAGAGATCAAGAAGTGCAAAGGGGTTCAAGCGTGCGTGGTGAAGAAAAACATCTCTTTTCGAGAGTATAAAGAGTGACTGTTTGGAAGTGGGTTGGTGTACAAGACTATGAAATCGATTCAAAGCGACAATCACGACTTGTATACTGAAATAATCAACAAGATTTCACTGACTATCGATGACGATAAGAGATTCATGTTAGACGATAAAATAAGCACTTTGGCCCTTGGACATTGGGTTTTTGGATATGATTAATGACGAGAGGATTCCAGAAAATCAAGAGGAATTAGACGAATTCAAGACTATGGAAATCAATAGAGACATCGAGAAATTTAATTTAAAAATAAAAAATAAAAAAATAAAAAATTACGTCATTTAATGAATTATAATAAAATAAATAAAAAAAAATTACACATTTATGAATAAGAAAATACGGATATCCGTAGAAGGTGTTGTCTTACCTAATGAACCCCTATCCAACATCGATCTGTTGAATGTGGCAAAGGCCTTGAAAATCACAGATTTTCGATGCGTGTTTTCCAGATATGTTTTGCCGAAGAGAAGACCTTGACGATGGCAATCAGAATGCAGAATTTTAAATCTGGACAATTTATCAGGCAAAGGCACTCACTGGGTGGCGTGGTTCAAGAACGGGAAGAAGAATTATTATTTCGACAGCTACGGAATCTTGCTGCCGATAGAAATAAAGAACCATTTCGATGAATCAGTGGTTCATTACAACACGGAACGAGTGCAATCACCGGATCAAGTGTCTCTCGGTTTCATGACATTCTCAACGATTTACATTAGAGAGATTTTTTTATAGTATATATATTAAGGTAAAAAAAATTATTTTAAAAAAAACTTAATCGAATAGAAACAAAAAATAAAATAAGTGAAAAATAATTCATTCTTAAAAACTGCGTTGAAATATATTTTTAAAACAAAAACCAAAAAACATGCCAGTTGATAAATTTAGTAGGAGTGACGATGAAAGTCGTCCCAAAAAGAAGAGGAAGACGCTCGAAGTTGGCGATGGTTATGACGTCGCCAACTTGGATGAACGTTACGTTCGGATATACGAACCTCGAGAGGAACCTTTGAACATAAACGATAACAAGCTCTACAATCTTCCCGAGCTGATAAATATTGCAGACTAAAAAATACGTCGACAGGGGGAACGCGGATTTTGAACAAATCGTGAGAGATAATTACGTGAATAGAGCCATGACCGATGATCTTGATCTGAAAATTCAAACGTTTGGTGAACATCACGAATCCCATAGATTCCACTGATGCCGTGACTAAGAAATACATGGACGACTCTCACAAGCTATTCAGTGAACACCTGAGAGGTAGATACATTCAGAAAATGATGCAATCGGAATTGAACATCAATTCTCACAAGATAACGAATGTGGCCACTCCCACGAATCCCAAAGATGCGGCGACCAAACACTATGTAGACCTGGAACAGAGAAAGTCTGCCAAATGAGAAATGAAATTGGATCTGATCACGCTCCAGAATTCGATTCCAGCATGGTCAGCAGGCAGTACATGGATGACAACTCAGTCTGGAGAAAGGGCAAGATCATGGAAGGTAAACTAGACATGGGCGGACACGCGCTCACGAATCTGCCAGATCCCGTGCACATGTCGGACGCCTGCACCCTGATTTCGGTGGTGGAAAAAGTCAAATACGCCAGGCAACTGATCACCATGTGGGCCGAGGAGAGCGGCGCATTAGATGAGGGAAAAGCCAAATGGTCTTTCGGAAACGGAGATAGCGGATCACTACACGGTCAGGTGGGATATCCCATGCCTTTGGTAGGTGAAATCATTCGAATGTCTCTGGATTCCATGGATTTGAATAACAGAGCGGTCATCAATCTCATTATGAACGGAGTAGAGAGTGATAAGAGATACAGCGTCGAAAAGATCGAGAATTAATACTCGAACATCAGCATGTTCGGCACGCCTCTCAAAGTGAATGCCGGAGACAGGATTAATTTCAGGACGAAAACCAATAATCCCGAAGCTGCGACTTCCGTGGTGAGCCTACTGATCGAACTAGATTCTCTGAACAAACAGTGAACGCGTGGAAATAATTAAAAATAATGAGTAATTATTAAAAACTAAAAAACAAAAAAAACATAAAAAAATAAAAAGTAATGAGATTTAGAAAGATGTTCAATCTCTCCAGATCTCATGACTTTTTATTTTTATTTTTTTTTTTTTGTTTTTAATACGTTATTTCTCGTAATGTTTCATCTCGTGAAAATGGATCGCCTATCTCGAAACACACGTCAACATTCTATTTTGGCATTTCGGAGAGCTTTTATAAATTCTCAAAAAGCAGTTGGTCCTCTATACGTCAACGTGTCTAAAAGTTTTCTGGTCTTATCTTCTACCAAGATTTTACTTTCGATTTCGCGTCTCATATAGTCGGTCAATATCAAAGGTTCTGTTCCGACTAAAGTGTCTAGAATTATTGCTAGCCAATCTTGCAAAATATATTTAATCAAACCACGTCTGTTTCTTCTCAAGTACTCTCTTTCTTTATCATTCATTTTTGTAATTTTTTTTTTGTAATTTTTATTTATATATTTTTTTTCTTTCTTTTTTTTTCTTTTCTTCACACACACACGTCTCTCATCGAACGATTGACATCTTATCTCCATCTGATTCGAATTGTAATTCTCTATCTGACAGGACCAGGGCAAAGGCCTCAGTTTTTCTCGGCATGTTCCTGTCAAATTGCATCTAGATCTGAATATCTAAGACGCTACTCTTGAGTCGTTTGCTCTGTTTGCTGATGTCGAATACGAACATGGGATACACCAACTTGTATTCGGTGGGAGATATATTAGGGTTGCTCATCAATTCATCCAGACAGTGATACTTCTTTCTAAAATCCGTGGCGTCGCCGTACAGTCTGCAGAAATCATTCTTGTCGAACGACGCGTTGTAATTGATTGCAGGATATCTCGTCGCATTCAGAAACACCTGCATGTTTCTCAAATTGCAGTGAACGAGCAACGACAAATTCTTTTCTTGAGACCCATCCCTGTCGGTCTGAAATGCAATCACGATGAAACGCAGTCTCTCGGAAGCGGATTTCATGGTCAATCTCCAATCGAAGTGATTCGTGGAAAGTGGAATGCTAGCCGTGTCGCACTGTCTCATTCTAAATCCCATGGGTAATTTACTCTTGGATTCTATGATCTTGTAGAGACGTTTTTTTCCACGATCGAAGGCTGCACGTGCGGAACGAACCATGATATCTTGTGTAGAGTTAACTTAGCCGAATCGGTCGCGGAGAGTCTCACTATCGCATCGTCGTTTCCCTTTCAAATCAGATTGTCAGACGTCAGATTGTGTTTGAATCCGTACATGATCTTGTTGTAATCATCCACGAATCCGAAGATGTGTTTCAAAGGTATCCTGAATGAAAACGTTCCTTTGGGTTTGGATGTCTTGACGACGTAGTCGAATATCGCGGTAGCGCCGGCATTGTCGGGACCGACGGTGTCTTTCACCCACATCTGATTAAGTCTCCTGGATTTCGAAAAATCGTCCAGATACGTCAAGAGTCCGAACATCGTGGTGGCCTGACCGGGATGAAACATGGATTCTATCTCTTGTCCGGATAGCAAGTATTTTATATTACTGAATAGATGCATGATGCCATTATTGGCTAGAGTGACCGTGTCATCGTCGGCATATTCACTCCCATCTTCCATGGTGAGACGACCCAGCACCACTATGTAACTCTCGCTAGGATGAACGAATAGATCTTGGGTTTTGACGTTGATTCTTATCTCTCCCGCATTGTTCAAACTCGTTCCAGTTATTGGCTCGTATTCGTGAGCCTTGTATTCTTGAATACATTCGTCTTTCACTATGCCTTGTGTGATATCTAGTATATTTGCCATTTTTTAAGGTTTTTTTTGTTTTGTTTATTAATTCGTTTGCTTTTTCTAAAAACAGTTTTAATTATTTTTATTATTATTATTTTTTTTCCTTTATATATATATGTGTGTGTAAGCAAGAAAATGTTAAAGACAGTAAATATATATTTTTTTTATTAAAACTTTGTCTTCTGCAATTGTTGTTCGTAAAACTTTCCGACAATCTCTTTGCCATCCAAAGCTTCAATTTCGTAAGTCAGCGAATCGGTGTGAAATATTCTGATTATCACGAAGATTTCCATTGTCCATCGAGGAGTGTAACCCTTTTCAAAGTTCTTCTTATAAGCGTAGATTCTCACTCAATCGCCGACCGCAAATTTTGGCGGTCTAGACTCCTTCCTGATCTTAGATCTCTCGGGATATAGATTTGCGTAGGCCCATTTTTCATTTTGAGGATTGCTAGCTTCCGCAGGATTCATCTTAATCGATCTATGTCGCTTGTTGTTGTAATCTTTGACCAGACTGTTTAGAGTGTATATGTATTTCTTGGTCGAATTCGACGTGAAGTACCTGTGCATCTTTTCCTTCATCGTTCGATTCCAATGTTCCACAATGCTGGCTTTCTCTTTGTTTTCGATCGAATAGAGGTCGACCAACTGATGAATTTCGTTGTTGTAGAATTCCTTCCCCTTGTCCACCACAATTTATTCGGTTTTCAAGAAGACGAGTCGAACACACTCTTCAGAGCCTCGGCGACGCAAGGTCCCGATTTATTCTTCAAGGCTCTGATCCAACCATATTTGGAAAACACGTCGATGACCATCAATAGATATTTGATGCCCTCGTTCCCCCTCAAAAACGATCTCATTTCGACCAAGTCGGCGGACCAAATGTTGTCCAGACCCTTCACAAACTCCCTTCTCTTTCGAAATCTACGCATGATGGGCTTGTGTAGCTCCTCGGCCAATTCACTCGTCAATAATCACTTCTTCTTTTCCAAGACGCTTTTTTTTGGAACGCCCCATCCGAATCAACGTTTTGCACCGATCACTTTGCCGACCAGCAAACGTTTGAGCTTCTCTCTCCTGGTCGGATTCGATATGTCTCTCAATTTCGCCAACATGTTTTTATCGCAGACGTCATTGCGAGTCTTGGTGTCAGGATGTCTAGTGTAGCACAGATCGTGGTCATACGTGGCCGCGTCCACCCTTCTCATGGGTTTGCTCCAAGATTTAGGAGTCAGATCGGCATTGAGTTTCTTGTTCAATTTCTTCCTGGATCCTGTGAAACTTTGACCTGGCAGATGCATTTCGAAAGGTAGATTATTGATCATTTTATTCGTGATGCCTTCACCCATCGTTTTTTTTTTTTGATGAATCAAATCTTGATCGAACCACATGCCTTGCAAATTCCGTGAAGGATCTGTCTGTTGTTTTTAGTTCGTACTTCTCGAGAATTACCCATCTCAGTAACTCTCTTACACTTTACACAATACATTTTTTGAGGGTTATTTAAATAATTTCGTATTTATTTTTTTTAAATTTTATATATAAATTTAATATTTTTTTTCTTTAAAAAATTCTATTCTTATTATATATATATTATTTCAATCATTGCTCTTGAGTTCTATCAACTTACCAAATTCCTTCCTAGCCTCTTTCCTCCCCCTTTCCACGAGAGAATCCTTCATCTCTTCCTTGATGATCTGACGAGTCTTGATTCTCATGGCTTCTTTCATGGTGTTGTATTTCGTTTTCTCGCCCAATATTGTGAAGTATTCTCTGTCCGATATCCTACCGTCTTTCAATGTCATCGAGATCATTTTGGATATCGTGTCGATCTTGGAGTCGGCCAAGACACGAATCTTTTCGTGTTTCCTAGCCTTCAGATATAATTGCCTACTCAAAAAGTTTCCGACCGTGCTAAACAATCCGGCGGCGAGAGCCACTCCTTCTACGGTCAACACGATTGGAACGCCGGCCATGGTCGACAACAATCCAATGCCAGCTGCGTGTAAACCCATGGAAATCGTGATGAGTGTCGTGTCGACCGCGTTGACGAATTTCAAGAGGCATGAATACTTCTTCTTGAGAGAATGACGAGAGTCTCTCTCTTGAGTCAGATACAATTGGATTCTACTGATTTGATCGATGCGGTACCTCTCTCCTCTTTTGTTTTCTTCTGGCGATGGCGCCGTTGGCAAAACGCCATTCGGCTTCTCATCCTTGTCGTCATCTAACGACGGATACAATTTATTTCTGGTTCTCATTTTTTGTGTTTTTTTTTTCTAATTTTTATCTATATTATTTATGCGTGTATTTATTTTTCTATTTTCTATTCTCTCCCTTATTTATATCAACAAGAAAACTTAGTCGTGTCATATGCCCCCCTCCAGCAATAATTTCAAGATGCATCCCTTGTCTTCTAAAGTCAGACTTCTACATGCCAATTTCATTTCTTCCGAACCAGTGGTCCCATCTCGTCCGCTACAGAAGACAAATCTCCCCCAAAACTTGATCACGTCGTCGATTTGAATGTGTTCGAACACTAGTTTGAAATACTTGACGACGATATTTTCCCTTTCCATCATCAGACATGAATGATCCTCGTGGTCGAAGTCTAGATGACCCCGACATCCGACACACCGTTCGAACAAGACGCGAACTAATTGTTCATTCACGCAGAATGCATAGGCTCTCATCAGCGCCTTTAGAAGAAACAACGCTCTCACAATCTTGGAATCATTCATGATTTATGTATATTTATTATCTATTCGATTCGATATTTATTTATTTTTAAATACTATTTATTTATATATTTTTTTCTCCTATATTATATCAATCACTTTTTATTTCCTCTCGCGGATCTTGTGATTTGTTACAATTTATCTCAAACTCCTCACGATTTTTTTTTTCATCTGTTCCTCCACTAGAAATCTTCGCCGTAAGGCCATGATCTATCACGCCATCTAGGACGCGATGACAAACGTAGAAAATTTTTCGTTGATTCTAATTTTTTTTTTCAACATTCTTAATCTTTCACATTTCTGTCCTGGAAAACCGCCACACGTTCATCAATGATCGATCTCACCATCTAGAACGCGACGATGAACGATAGAGGATTTTCCAACTCGGATTTCTTCTGAGTTGGAACTCTCAGTCGTTCATCAACGACCGGATCACACCCACCACCGTCTAGAACGCGATGACGAACCTCGAGAATTTCGGCAATTCTAATTTTTTTTTTCGACATCTTAATTTGAGTTGGAACTCTCAATGTGTTCGTCAACAACCGATCACTCCATCTAAAATGCGATGACGAACGTTTTCAATTTCTTCTGCACGTCGTGAGTTCAAACTCTCACTCATTTACCAACTGCTGATTGAACTGTCTAAAATGCGATGATCAACGACTGGAGACGAATGAGAGTTCCAACTCAAAATGTACAAAAAATGTTTTGTACATTTTTTGTACATTTTAACACTGAACTCTATGGGTACATGTACATGTACGTGTACAAAAGTGAGTTGGAACTCTCCGTTTACACGTACTACTGTTTGTTATTTTCTTGCACACTAATGGAGAGTTCAGTGGGATGAACAGGGAAAGCCAGTTCACCAGTATTATGCAAAACAATCAAATAACTACGGGGGCATTGGTCTGTAACATGATCTACAGGTTTTTCAAATTAAGGGAGTCAGTTCTGGCTTCTGTACCGCCTAACGCCTTATGGTAGATTATATGTTCAAGAAAATTCTTTCTCCTCAATGAACATTTAAACTCTTGATTATATTGACAATTGTTTGTACTTAAGATGCTCTGATGCCAATGTTATATTATCATATAGCAACCTGCCTTTTTAAGGGTGTACAATTGCAAATAAACTATCTATCTATCTAAAATACGCCATTCAAAATTCACTTAAAACTCTTCAGCAAACTCCCAGGATAGATCTCTGTTGCAAAAGTTTTTTCATAGTAAGAAAGTGCATAAAAGAGCAACGATGAAAAAATCCAAAATGCCCTTCAAAAACATATGAGAAAACCTCGAAAAATTATCATCTTCAGATTCAAAAACCTATTGGTCGACAATTAAGTCCCTTCGAACAAACAATGTTGAGATCAATCATCTGGACCCCGACAGGTATGTTGTTTTCTTTAAAACGCTTTTGTGTCGACCACAAACCCACGAAAATACATTATAAGCACAGAAGTGGATATACAACGCCCATTGAATAATGACCAAGTCTCGGCTACCGAAATAATGCACTCTCTGAGAAGTCTAAAAAACAATAAATCGACCGGGTTTGATAACATTTCAAACGAACTCTTAAAAATGATAGTCCCACATATGATTGACCATGTTACTAAATTATTTAATCAGGTATTTGAATCACATCATTATCCCCCTTCATGGAGTAAATCTGTTCTCACGACATTATATAAGAAGGATGATCGAAACGATCCCAATAAGTATAGAGCTGTTTCTGTAAGCGGTGCTCTGGGTAAGCTATTCAACAGAGTTATCAAAGAGAGGATTAATACCTATCTTGAAGATAATTCCTTGATTAGTGATAATCAATTCTGGTTTCAAAAACACCGTAATATGATTGACAGCGCCTTTATTCTTAAAACAGCTATAAACAAATATGAAAAAAACTTAACCGTTATATGTTGTTTTGTTGATTTTAGAAAAGCATTTGATACAGTTGATAGAAACATTCTTTTTGATAAACTCCACCGCCTCGGGATACAGGATAATGTATTTTAAAATTTTAAAATCCCCTTATAGCTCAAGTTACTATCACATAAAAACTTCGCAAAGATTAAGCCCACCCTTAATGTCAACGGTTGGTGTCAAACAAGGTTGTGTGATCTCACCGATGGTCTTCAAAATCTTTATCGACGACATTAGCTTAATCTTTGATGAAAAATGTGATCCCGTCCGTTTACATACCACGAATCTAAGTCACTTGCTATCTGCCGACGATTTAGCGATCATCTCAAACTCGTCTCGGGGACTACAGAGAGCATTACTTCCTTGAATGCCTACTGCACTAGAAACACACTTAGTGTAAATGTTGACAAAACTAAAGTTATAATTTTTCAATCGCGAAAGAATAAGGAGCCCCATGGTTTTCATATTGGGAACAATGAGCTTATGCACGTCCATCAGTACACATAGCTGGGACTTTCGTTTACATCCAACGGTAAACTACAGAATGCGCAACAAGATCTCAAACTGAAAGGTTTAAAAGCCCTCTTCCGCCTGAACAACAACTTTAAAGAAGAGTGCCTTCCGCCTGTTTCGTGTTTACCTAAGTGAATTATGGGCCACGGAAATCAACGATGCTAATATTGATAAATCGCCATGTAAAACCGTTTATATTCAGTTCTGTAAGTTAGTCCTGGGTGTGAACAATAAATCACCGAACCATGCAGTGAGATCTGAACTTGGACAGTACCCACTGTACACAGATGCCAAAATTCAGTTGGCTAAGTTTGTAACAAAATTATATGATCTCCAAACCCCTTCCTTACTATCAGAGGCTAGAACTGAATCCGAGAATTACACAATGCCGGACTCAATATTGGTTAAATATCAGCAGCTTATAGCCAATTATAATCCTGAAAATAAATCTAAACAGAAAATCCAGTTTCAGATTGTGAAATACACAACAATAAGAGAAAATCTGGAAGAGACCCACTAAATAATTTTTATAATGCTACATTTGACGACAACGGGAAAAATGGAAAAAATAAACTGAGAACTTATCGAGAGTTTAAGAACAAATATCACCTGGAGCCTTATTTAATTTATACAACATCCCCCGAGGCGAGAAACATATTTACTCGTTTGCGTGTGAGTAACCACAAACTTATGATAGAAAGGGGGAGGCATATGCAACCACCCATCCCCGTAAGTGAAAGCGTATATGCGCGGTGTGCGGCTCAGGAGCAGTGGAAACAGAATGGCACTTCGTGGAAAATGGAATGACGTTGTTGTGCAGGATGCTCGCAGAGAACGTGCATTTAACCAAATTCTGATCGTGAATACCAAGAGTTTTGTTGAGATGGATACATCCAAGAGATTCATATTCCTGAAGAGAAAACAGCGTGCCACAATGTAATGTGACCCAGCAATTCTAAAAACAACGAGAATAATTGTGTCAATCTGACACCAGTGACATAATATTATATTACAACCACTATAAGCCTTAATATTTACGTTTGTCATTAGGCTTTTCCCTCTGGAAAAGACTATTGTTTTTCTACGGATTATTATTATTTTTTTTTTTTTTTTTTTTTTTTTTTTGGGGGGTTTTTTGGGGTTTTTTTTTTTTTTTTCCACACATTTTGTCCGCACGATTCCGAAGCCATTTTCGGGCCGATTTTCACAAAATTTGGCACACGCATAGAGGGGCAAAAAATCTAAAAATGTACCAAAGCGGAATTTTCGATTTAACCCTTATTTCGCCAGAATTGGCAAAAAACTGTCAAAATTGGGGTTTATCGGCACTTTCTCGAAACACGTCTTGTAGATTTTTTTTAAACCTTTATCATTGATAGACCTGTCTGTGCCACTACCTTTGATACACATGACATATCTGGCGATGCATATGGTAACCCTCCACAGGCTGCCAAACATCGAAATTTTGATGAAATGGGCCGGTTTTAGGCCCCCAGAGAACCCAAACGATACACGAGAGATAAACATAACTTCCTTTATTGGAAGTGGAATTCACCAGAGATCATTTTTGTAAGTAATAAGTGTGTTCAAAAAACCAAGCGTTAACCCGTTTTGGGCTGGTTAAACAGCAATACCCCCAAAAAGCTAAAAAATTCAGGTTTTCTGTGGATTTCTCTAAACGTGTCCTGTAGATTTTCAAGAAAAAATTGTCACCCCCAGGCCTTGATGTGACAATAGAAGTTGCATAGACAAAATACTGCGGTGAGCATTTGTTAACCCTCCACGGGCTGCTAAAAGTCAAAATTGTGATACAATGAGCTGTATTTGGACGCCAATAGCACCCAACGGGTACGCCACAAAGAAAAGTGCTTTCTTTTATCGAGCGTACAATCTATACGGAAACATTTTTGTAAGTGGTAAGGGTATTCAAAAAACGAAGTCTTAACCCGTTTTGGGCAGGTTAAAGAGAGAGACCCCTTAAAATCTAAAAATTCCCATTTTCTGTGGATTTCTCTAAATACATTCCATAGGTTTTCAAGAAAAATTGACTACTTGCAGGTCTTTGTGTGACATTACAAGTTGCATGGACAAAATATTCCACTGAGCGTTTATTAACCCTCTACAGAATGCCAAGCATCATAATTTTGTTGAAATGGGCTGTTTTCAGACACACACAGCACGCAATGTATGTCCGAGAGTTAGAATAATCTCCTTTGTTGGAAGTGGAATTCACTGAGGACCATTTTTGTAAGTAATAAGGGTATTCAAAAACCCAAGCGTTAACCCCTTTTGGGGTCGTTAATAGCGATACCCATCAAAAGCTAAAAAAAATCATGTTTTCCGTGGATTTCGTTACAAACATCTTGTAAGTTTTCAACAGAAAATGGCCATTGATAGGTCTTGGAGTCACATTACCAGTTGCATGGATAAAATATTCCAGTAAGCATTTGTTAACCCTCCATGGGCTACTAAATGTCAACATGTTGAAAAAATAGTCTGTTTTTGGACACCAACAACAACAAATGGGAATGCCACAGAGATACATAACTTCTTTTACCGGATGCAAAACTGATATAGAAAAATTTAGTCAGTAGTAAGGGTATTCAAAAAATCGGGGTCTTAACCCATTTTCGCCTGGTTAAGATGTAGCCCTTAAAAGCTTAAAATTCCAGTTTTCTGTGGATTTCTCCAAAAAATCTAGTAAGTATTCAAGAAAAATTGACCATTTGCAGGTCTTGGAGTGACATTACAAGTTGCATAGACAAAATATTCCGGTAAGCGTTAGTTAACCCTCCAGAGGCTGCAAAGCATAGAAATTTTGAGAAAATGGACTGTTCATGGGCACCCATTGCACGCAATGTGTACCTGCGAGATAAACTTAACCTCCTTCTTTGGAAGTGGAATTCCCCGGGGATCATTTTTGTAAGTAATGAAGGTATTCATCAAACCAAGCATTAACCCGTTTAGGGCTGGTTACAGATCCATACCCATTAAAAGGTTAAAAATTCATACTGTCCGAGGATTTCTCTAAAAACACGTCGTATATTTTCAAGAAAAAATGACCATGCTCAGATCTTAATGTAACATTACAAGTTGCATGTACAAAATATTCCTCTAAGCATTTGTTAACCCTATGCAGGTTCTCAAACATCAAAATGTTGGTAAAATGGGCTGTGTTTGCGTATCCACAGCACCCGAAGTTGAGAGGAGAGATCAAAATAAGTGGAAGTAGAATTCATTGAGAATTATTTTTGGAAGTAATACGAGTATTCAAAAAACAACACTTAACCCGTTTTGGGCTGGATAAACAATTATACCCACCAAAAGCTTAAAATTCATGTTCATGTCGGCCAAACTTGCATGACGTCAGAACTCGATTCGGGTGAAATACTGCAGTGATGCACTGAAAGGTTGAGAATAAGGGACGCTGATATCGAAGTAGGCTTTAAACTGTCCATGGAATGGTCCTAAACTCAAGTTCATGTTTGCAGCGTTACTGCAAATAGGTTTCCCGTATTTCTTGTTAAAATGTTTTGGACCGCCTCACTTCATATTCCACACTGCACTGCATGATATTATTTATTTATTGGTGTTTAAGGTTTGTAAGTAGTAAGGGTATTTAAAAGAATGAAACTTAACCCATTTTGGACTGGATAAGGAGAGATGCCCCTTAAACGCTTAACATTTACATTTTCCGTGGATTTCGCTAACTGCTTGTTGGGGATTTTCAAGAACAATTTGACATTGGCAGGTCTTACAAATTGCATTGATAGAATATTCCGCTAGTCGTTTGTTAATCCCTCTACTAAACGTCAAACTTTTAATAAAATCGGCTGTTTTCGGGCAGCAAATGGGTATGCAATAGATAAACATGACCTTTTTTATCAGACTTAGAATTCCTGAGGGATAATGTATGATAGTATTAAGGGTATTCAAGGGAGCGCGGTGGGTCAGTGGTAGACTGTTGTACTTCTATGCTAGAGGTCCCGACATCGATCCCCGTCCGGGACGACTCACGTTGTGTCCTTGGGCAAGGCACTTTGGCCCGGTTGCCGACATGGGGGCACGATGTCCCCGTGTACTAAGGCATACTGCACGTCGATGGTACACATGTCTTCAACCTCTGTAACCCTGCCTGAGCGGAGCCTGAACAGAGTTAGAATGTTGAGAAGCTGACAGTTGCTCGTCGATGCTTGGTGGTTCTCTCCGGCTACTCCAGCTTCCTCCACCTCTAAAACTGTCAGGGTCACGATTAGCCATTGTGCAGAAGTATGTGACCTTAAACACCAATAAATAAATAAATAAATAAAATAAATAAATAAATAAATAAATAAATAAATAAATAAATAAATAAATAAATAAGGGTATTCAAAAAACCAAGCCTTAACCCTGTTTTGTCGGATTAAAGACAGACAGCCCATGCCGTGTACGCTGCCTACATTACTTGTAAAATCGACCCCCCCCCCCCCCCACCCACTACTAAATCTTCTGCGAGGTGCGGTTTCGGACCCGACCACCTGACGGTTCTGACCACATCAAATAACACACCTTCGTTGTATTTAGCAGCATGGATTTCCCCAAGAAGCAAAGACAAAAATACGTCTGCGGAAAATAATGGCAAATATTTTATTTAGCCTGTATTTTGTCCGTATAGAAAATTTCTCACCCACATATACCTAAAAATGATTCAATGATACAACTGGACATATTTCTCTCATAAAACGTGAAAAAACACTTGATTTATTGCATTTTAGGATTGCGCATGTATATTCTTAGAAGATGCTCTGTCTGTTATTAAACTACGGCGTGTCTTTGATCTCGTTTGGGACGATCAGTGATTAGCACCTTTTCGACAAGAGCCATCGAAATTGAAAATAAAAAAAATAATCAAATTTCACTAAAACCTTTTGCAGAATCGTGTTTTTCAGAAAACGCTTTCCCGATTGCGTGTGTCGTTTTCAAAATTCGGATCAGTAAGCACGAAATTATAAATATGTTGTTGTCAATAACAAAATTGAAAGCATGTCGGTCAAACTTGCACGACGTCAGAACTCGACTCGGGTAAAATACTGCGGTGTAGTGAAAGGACGAGAGTTAAGAAACGCTGATATCGCAGTAGGCTTTAAAATGTCCATGGAATGGTCCTAAAATCAAGTTTATATTTGCAGTTTTATTGCAAATAGGTTTCTCGTTGTTTCTTGTTGAAATGTTATTTCCGTCAAGGCCAAGTACCATAGAAAATTTGGAATACTGGGCAGTGGGATAGGACACCTGCCCCATGAACAACTGCCTCCTATTAAAATTAATTAGCGGGGACATCCCCCCATGCTGTTTATTTTACCTAGGACACCTGCCCCCTATTTTTTTACCTAGGACACATCCCCCCCCCCCCCCCGCGCTACTGTTAGAGTAGATTAAACATATTTTATTTGCCATTTGACTATGCAAATCAGGATTGGAGAACAAGTGCTTACCACTTAGAAGCCCCTCCATTCCTGTACAGTGACTAATAATTTACAATATGGCAGAACGTATTCCATAAATAACAGAATCTAGCAAAATCTAAATATTATAAACATTATAGACAAACACAAATTAAACTGAGAGAAAAAGAGAGAGAGAGAGAGAGAGAGAGAGAGAGAGAGAGAGAGAGAGAGAGAGAGAGAGAGAGAGAGATCAAAAGAATAAATAGAATATAAAGAAAAAAAGAAAACATGAAATACAACATTAGATCCAGTGATGATGCCCGCCACCCACCCATTTGCATTCTGTAGTATCTTGGCCGTAATGGGAGTCTAAATTAGCATCTTGATTACAGCCACTGAGCATAGGTTTTCACTTCTGGGGATGTTCACACAACTGTTTTTTCACCAAGTACACCTGCCCTGCCCCCGTTTGCTTGCTAACGGGCCACTCCCCATTGATCTTTCTATTTTTAGAAGCACCCGGGCCGACGGGGAGAGGGCGTTGTTGGGAGCATGGCTAGATTTTGCTATAAAATGGGGTTGAAGGAAGGTACCCTCAAATCTGGGTCGAAAGTGGCGAAAATGGCAAAAGGCTACTTCAACGTATCGTCGCCTGAGAACTAGAATGTTCTATGTCCCCTATGGGACATAGAACATTCTAGCACTCAGCCGACGGTATGGTAACGGTATAAACTACAGGCGATCTGGGCGATGTACAGACGAAAAATCATACCTTGGAGCCGGTTAGGCAATTTGGCACAAAAAAATTCGGACTTTATGCTCAATCGCTGCTCTACAGTAGTCTACAACAGTCCCCAAGTCCATTCCAAACTGATAGAGTCGGGACGAATAGTACTCTCACTTTCCACGCGATGCGTGGTGTTCTTCACGTGGCCTCGACACTCGCAACAGATGCCAAAATGTCTGCCAGGGTGCGTAGAACAAGTTCTGAAAATTAGAAGTCGCTGCCTTCAGCGGTCTAGACACGGTTCATGTTTGTGAGAAATGCAATTTTAATGTCTAATTGGCAAATTTTCGTTAATCGTTTCCCGCCAAAAAACCTACTCACCGCCGATTTCTTTTCACTTCAACTTCTGACGATTATCTAAGGTTTAAAGATAGTGTCAGGATACCCCTCCCCCGTCGCTCTTTTGGAGCTGGTTAGGCAATGTGGCACCTAAACCTGGGACGTTATGCTCAATCGCATCTCTACAGTCATCTACAACACTGCCCGTGTCCATTCTAAACTGATAGAGTCGGGACGAATAGTACTCTCAAGTTCCAAGCGATGCGTGGTGTTTACCACGCGGTCCGGACACTCCAAACAGATCGCAAAATGTCGGCCAGGGTTCGTAGAACAAGTTCTGAAAATTTCAAGTCGCTGCCTCCAGCGGTCTGAACACCGTTCGTGTATGTCAGAAGTGCTATTTTAATGTCCAATATGCAAATCTTCGTCAATCTTTTCCTGCCTGCCAGAAACCCTATCACCGCCAATTTCTCTTGACTTTAAACTTCTGGGATTCTCGTAGGTTTAAAGGTTGTGTTGGGATCCCTGGGTGGCTGTCTTAAAGAAGAAACTTCCTTTTACAGTCAACTCTCCACCAGTCACACACAATTGTAACATTTAAGTGGACTTACTCCAGCGAGGAGGCACTGAAGGATTCTGTGCCCATTCCCGACGTCTTCTTTCGAACTGGCTTGAAAAGGAAGGACCAAATTCAAACAATTACCTCCTCTCTCCAAAACACCATATCTCAGCCAATTCTAGGCAGATTTCCATGAAATTTTCACTCCTTGTTCATGAATAGTTGTGGCATCACTTTCCATGAAGAGCGACATGAATTTCGCATTTCGTCACGTCGAATTGGAAAAGAGCGTATGCGCAGGGATTTCTCTGAAAACATCTTGGAAGATTTTAAAGAAAAAATGGCCATTTGCAGTTCTTAGTGTGACATTACAAGTTGCATGGAAAAATATTCCTGTTAGCACTTGTTAAACCTCTACAAGCTGCCAGTCATCAATATTTTGGATACATTTGAGATAAAATGGACCATTTTCAAATAGACACAGCACTCAGTGGGTATGTGTGAAACAAACATAACTCCTTTTGTGGGTCATTAACTTGTCGGACGACGATATTGATATTAACCCACTCCAGCGTTAATGATGGTTTTTACCTAAACAATTTTCTTATCAAACTGAGTCATTTGAGACTACTATACTCACCTTTCTCATAACATCAATGAAGGAACTTCAGTGAGACAGTTAAAAACAATTCATCAGACACTGTGGGGTCATGAAGAATCATGGAATCTCATCGGGAAAAGCCATGATTCTCCAGAATCATAAAGTCTAGTTTAGAATTAGTATTGTTTCACGTTTCTATTTATTTTGATTTTGTGTATACAAAACAATCTGCCTTTGTTCTGGTGTATTTGCTTAATAAATCTTATATTATCTAAAGTAAGAAAGCAGCGAGTTCTAAGTGTGTGTTTGTGTGAGTCAGCGGTGAGGTGGGGGGGGGGGGGGGAGTGAGGGCTGAGATAAAATTCTCTAACTGGGTATCCTGATACGCGCTGTCCCCAAAAACAAAATGTGCAATGGAATATGGATCCTTCTGATCAGTTTTAGCGTCTCATATTGTAGTTCGGTGCAGGACTGGGTATTTATTATTTCAATTATATTGAATTTTATTTTTGGCCGTAACAGAACTGTTGTGGACAGCAGTCTCTTTATCTAGAAAACAACTGAAATGAATGAATGAAATGGTTTTGCGTGCCAAAGGTGCGCAGGGACGGTGTGGGATTGTTCAACCTCTCTCGACCCCAGTGACGGTGTCCTGTTTTCTTCTTTTACATTGGTGATGCTCCCGATGGTGATTTTGATTTTGTTTCCTTTGCTGAAAGATTTCCCTGAATGCTTTTTATTATTTTTCTATTTTCCTCTTGTCTTCGTTATGCTCCCGCCAGAATTCCTCATTCTCTCTTTTCCACTGTTCCTCTTCCGCCTCCCTTGTCCACCTTGCCTCCAACTGCTCAAGGGTCTCCTCTTCTATTTCCTCTGAGTCCTGGCTTGAATGGTCCAAGCAGACAGGGGATAGAGGTTTGGATTGGGTGACCTCCATCTCCCCACCTGCCGACCTCTTCAGTGAAGAGGTGGAGTTGGCGTGGGAGGGGGGGGGGGGGGGGTGATGGGGATTTGATGATTGACACCTTCTCCTCTTCCTGCTTCTCTGTCTATGCTTTTCTCCCCTCAAACCAGGCTTCCAAGCGCCTGGCGTCCCTGCGCTTGGTTGATGACCCTTTCTTTTCCTTCTCTTTTCAGGGCCTCAGGACTCCCTCGGGTGAGGACCAGTGGGAGAGGGGATCCTATCACCAAAGATACTACCTCTCCCCGAGGAAGGTGGTGTGGTGTTCTCTGCCTCTGTCTCAAACTCCAGAGTCAGCTGGACATTATCGCCTTTCATATGGATAATCCAGTTGATAGGACGAGTCCAGTGCTGTCAGGGCTTTCTCGAGTGGAATTGGGATTGCCAAGTTCTCCATAGTTAGCTGAGTAATTAGTCAACATGTCTTCACACTCTGAAGTCAGAGTTTCGAATCCAACTGAACTGCCTAAACCTATGGTTACATATATTGTGTGCAATATTATTAAAAAAACACAAGTACTAAAACTGTGTTTGTGATATTTAACACGTGAAGTCAGCTTAGCAAATAATATTCTAATAAACTTTCAATTAATACCTAAGTGGTCACCTCTACTAATATAAACCGATTCATAACATAATAATTGTTTGAGTAATTGGTTATTTTGAGTAAAATTATTGCTTTATTGTGATTAATGTGTTTTTTTAAAACTGTTTTGTACAGTTTGAAAAGATGTACTTGAACGGTGGTTAATATTTGTTTTTACTATTTGCAAAGATGCTGTTGAAAAAAATCGATATAAAAATAATATAAAATGGACTTTTGTGTTCGTTCTGTTATTTATTTATTTCTTAAAACACGATATCGAAAAAATACTTCGCCGTAAATATAAGACATTTGGCTGAAAAATTCAGTTTCGGCGGGCGAACTGTCTGGTATATTCCGGCGACTAGTCTTTTTTGGCGGCGAAGTGTCCAAAGTTCCGGCGAAACGTCCAAACCCCCGGCGAACTGTCCTCAACTTTCTTCCGGCGAAAATGCCGCGAAATGCACGTTTGACGAAAAGTCCAGACCTCATCAGAGGAGATTGAGCACACTTGTTTATCAGTCAGTAATATAAAACTCCATACTACTTTGCCAGTCCTATTCATGTTTATCATGGGGGTTTCAATGAACCGTATTCAATGATAAAGGCTTTGAAATCATGCCAGTGTTACATCCGACAAAGCCGGAAGGCTTTATGGAAAAGAATCCCCTATCTTATCCAAGCATCCGAAGGATATACTGGATGTGGGAGATTCCTTGAATACTAGCCTGTAGGCTTGGAGGCTGTAACACCCACCCTAGTTTCTTTGTCAGTTTCATTTCATAATGTTCATTTCAAACATATCTCAACAATATATCTTCTTGCCTCACCCTAGTTGGCAGCGTCTGCTTCTTTATTATTGAACATGGTATGCCTTAAAAAGATACTTCTCCCCCACCTGATTATCACCCTTATAGTGTGTATCTCGTTTGTTCTTTTGTTTCTTTGAAATGAGGGGGAAAGACTGTCTCGTGCGAGACAATGTGCCAGTGTTACATCGTCCAATCCTACAGGATTGTATTCAAAGAATATCCCATATCCAGCACATCCTTCGGATGCTTGGATGAGGTGGGGGATTATTTTATATAACTCACCGTTATTCTTTCATTAAAACCCACAACACAAATATCGACAACAGCAATCCAAAATAGATTGCATGGAGAATGCTATAAATAGCAATGCGTATGCACAGCCTTTGTCCTTCTGGGAGAGCTAGTTTTGATGAATATGGAAAATAACACCATGGAAATTTCCATGAGTTATCAGATAACAAGATCAAGGTGAAAACATTGTGCCTGCCTTTTTAGATAAAGTCAATAAATTTTAGCATGCAAGTTAATTTATTTAATTGATATGAATTCGTTCATATAAATGATATATGAAACGTAAGGGTACTTTGGTGGGTGCACAGTGGCTCATCGCTGTGATTATGGCATTGGACTTCAAACCGAAAGGTCCATGGTTCGATCCCTGCCAAGGCCAAATGTGATGTGTCCTTGGTACCTTCCAATGCATGGCTTATCAACCCCCATAGTTAACCCTGAGCTCTCGAATCATTTAGATGGCCATTCTAGTACACAGGATGTGCTCATACAAGATATCCAGAAAGATGCAGCCACATTTTCCATTCAGTATTTTCAAATTTTTGACAAACTGGGTCAATTACACGAGATAAGTCTCTCACAAGCTGTTTGCTATTTCATCATCTTTGGCTATATTATAAGACCTTAATAGTCAAATCGATGAGGAATTCAAAAATCTGAAAAACCTGGTTGGAGATGGAATCTCTTTGGCTGGGGCAGCAAGTTATAATATGTCGGTCTGCAGGCATTTTCTTCTGAAGCCTCAATTTTCATCTTGGTTTAAATTTCTTTGGTCTTTAGAACAACCTGTTACTCACCTTCTCTTTGTGGACGATGTGGACAAATCCCTTACACGTTCAGAATCTTCTAGAGACACAGCCTTCACTAAAACATTTCAGCACCAGGGATGGGCTTCCATTGCTGTGGTAACAGGATTCAGATCTTTCGGTGACTATGGCAGCAGGCAAAGTTCTTACCAGGTATCTTTTTGGGCAGGTGCCAGTTTCAAAGGAGACAGTCATCGAACAGCCAAAGTCACCACAGGATCGACTGTGAAAAACACAATTAACCTCACAGGTGGGTGATATTTTTCTGGTCGGTTCCACAACTAAATTTGTTATTAACTGGAAGAAGCTCAAACAATCTAAATGGATAGTTGCGTGTATTAAAGGAGTCCAAACCTTAATGGTCAAATTACTTATTTTTTTCCAATTTTTTACACAAAATTCTAACAAAACCATATCATGTAACCACTCAGTGGAACAAGCTCCGCAAGATCATTCCAATGGGATGGTCACATTATATGATTTTGTTGAAACTTTTTTTAAACTGGTCAATATGTAAATTACGCAGGTGGATGGCAGGGTTAATGGCAGCATGAACGTTATCACTTCGGGATGTCAATACAGAGCAGTTCTGTTAATTTAAATATGAACAACGAATAACAATTTGGTGAACATAGGCTTCTTAATATTGGTAAAAGTTCGGGTCTCTGGGCCCAAGCCAAAAGAGAGACACGTAAATGTTTTTCAGGAATCGGAATCGTAAAGTAGGCATCACTTAAATCAATGGAAGCCAGCAAATCTCATTCTGTTGAGAAGCCTGCATACCGCGACATTCTCCATATTGAAATGAGATTAACTAACTAGAGAATTGTAATTTGTTGGACAAATTACGGGCTTTCCCAACTTTTTAATGTGAAAAAGGCAAACTGTATTGTACACAAAACTATCGATCAGTTTTGAAAACAGAAAATTTAGTGGAAATCAAAGTTTTTGTGATGCTACTAGTTTTTATGCAGCCAAAACAGATATTTGAGATACAGCAGGACACCAAAACATTTAACATAAAATTTGCTCTTCAATAATTACAGAATATTTTCATAGAAAGCAAAACAAGCGATGTCCTTTCTGCTTTGGAAAAAATTAGTACATATGAATTATTGACGTACGGGCCGGGGTTTCACGAAGGACTGTGCCTCAACCAACCCCTGAGTCAGGAAGGCGCCGATTTTTTAGCCAATATGCCAGAAAATTTCGGACAAGTTAGTTGCCAGAAATGACCACAAAACATTTTGGCTTTCCACACAAAATGTTGTTTTCCTATCTCATCACTTAGAAGCAGCAAATAAACTGACCATTATACTGTACAAGTTGATTCAGTGGAACCGTATCCACGTTAATATTATTCATTTATAATCACACAGGCACATATAAAGAGTTCTATTACTGCATATTACGAGTGCACGATTGCTCAGAAGGTAGAGATGATTGTTGCAATCCAAGAAGTCCTGGGTTCGAATCCCGCCTGTGGCAACCACATTGTGTCCTTGAGCAAGACACTTCATCCCAATTTAACTTCCCACGTGGGGGGGGGGGGGGGGGGGGGGGGCATGATGGCGATGTGTACTAAGAGTACTTTGAGGGTGTACTTGTCTCCAGCCAATGCTAACCCTGCTTTTGTGTAGTTAGTATGTTAGGGAGTCGGAGTCGCTTGTCATTGCTCAGTGGTTCTCTCCAGGTACTCAATTTGAGGGAGACCCCCTCCCCCCCCCCCATACCCACATTTGGCATTTCCTCCTGAGATTCAATTTTTTCGGGCTAAAAGGGTTCACCCCCCCCCCCTCCCCCACTGCTGAAAAGTAGCCCTGTATGCCTATGCAATGAATACCTGGACTTGAATAAATACCTATATTATGGTCATGATATAGCTGTAGATGCTGAAAGTGACCTTAAATATCAATAATTAATTTATTCTCTATCATTCTGTCTGTTTGTGAATGTGTGGGATTTGTCAACAAACGAGGGTAAGCTTCCTATTCCATGATTTCACAATTTTTCCAACATATCTCTTTCAGATACAATGAAATACATGTAATATGAGTTACTGTCCACACACAAATTAGTTGTTTATTTGATATGGTTCAAACCATCTAGAGAGCTAGTATACACAGTGATGGGTACAGTTCAAGTCAAAATGAGTTGATTAAAGGGATGTTGAACAGCTTGTTAATATTTCTTGCATTACATTACTACTTTGCTATTTATTGACAGAAGGATTTCACAGAGGGTTTCTCTGACGGTATTTATTTATTGGTGTTTGCGGTCACATACTTATCCACAATGGCTAATCGTGACAGTGACAGTTTTACGGGTGGGGGAAGTCGGGGGACCCAGAGAGAACCACCGAGCATCGACGAGCAACTGTCAGCTCGACATTCTAATTATGTTCAAGCTCCGCTGAAGCAGGGTACCAGCGGTTGAAGACATGTGCACCATTGACATGCAGTACGCCTTAGTACATGGCATCATCGTGTCCCCATGTTGGCAACCGGGATAGAGTGCCTTGCCAAAGGACATTACGTGGGTCGTCCCAGATAGGGATCAAACTCGGGACCTCTATCATAGAAGTCAAACAGTCTACCACTGAGAAAATGTGCTTTCTTTCCTGGCGGTATTCATATTTGTACGGCCAAACTGGTGTTGGATAACACGGAACACCAAAACATATAACACAAAATTTGTTCCCCATTGATTTTTGAAAGCAGTTATGGAAAGCTCAAAGAGCTCTTTCCTTTTTGAGTTAGTATTCACTCAGTCATTTTTTGCAGACAAAGCTATTTTTAAGTGGCCAAAGCACATGTTTCATTAAGTCCCAGAACAGAACTAAAGCCAGATTTATTGATTGAACATCTCTGCATATAGCAAAGCAAAGTGTCTCAAATTAACCCATTCCAAAATGATAGTAGAGAGTAACCAAAGTTGGATAATTAAGGTATTTCCAAATGGTACACTTATTCTCACTCTCATTGTGCTTGAGGGTTAAATCTGAGATTGAAAAGGTATACCAATCTTACTCAGGGAAGGTAAGTACAGAAAAGTACGAAATTAATCAGAAAATGAATTTTGTCTGACGGTACTAATATTTGTACGAGCAAGACTGGTACTGGATTTATTTATCTATTTATTAGGTTTTAACGACACAGTAACAGCCAAGGTCATATTATTTCGGGACAGTTGTATGGGTGGAGGAAGCCGGAGTACCCAGAGAGAACCACCGAGCAATGACGAGCAGCTGCCAGCTCCCCAACATAGTGCCTCTGCACTGTAGCACAGGCAGGGTTAGATTGGCTGAAGACATGCGCACCATCGACGTGCAGTATGCCTTAGTACACGGCGTCATGGTGCCCCCATGCGGACAGTCAGGGTGAAGTGATCGGGACATAATTGGAATATATCCGACAGATACAATGTCGGATATATTCCAACTATGTCCCGATCATGCAAGACAGCAACTTGAAATTCTCAGAATGTTTTCTACTGAGCCCAAGCCAAAAAGTTTATTATCTTTGTCAAGTGCCGAGACCGCATGGAAATACCGTGGATCAAGTGGAAACTGAGGGCACGATTCGTCCCAACTTTATTCTCAACTCAACGACTTTACCATTCATTATTTACCTGTCACCGACTGAGTTAGGTATTATATTTGTCTATTTGATGAACTTTTCAACCATAACTATTTGCGGCTTCATGTAGCACCACTGAAAGGCCCCTGCACGGTTACCAATATATTCAGGGATTGATTTTACGAAAATAACAATTATTCCGACTATACCCACATGGGAACTCCTAAATATGCCAAGGGTTAAACTTTTGATAATGACGTATAAAACAGAAATTGTCATGCTATGCTTGAAAACATTCAGCACTCAATGAATTTGGAATGGAGTAAATTGTCACTTAAACCTACGAAATTCTGAAAAAATGAGTTTTTTTCGATGGCATCTACCATTATGCATCTGAGACAGGGATTGCATTAAACTTTACAGCAACCTTATAACAGAAAATATTCTTGGAATTGAACCGTGAATCCGAATTTCGAAAGCATTTTCGGATATTCTATTCCAAACTACCACTGCACGCTTATCAATATTCAGTGATTTTATGAAAATTAAAATTATTCCGACCATATCCATATGGACAGTCTCGAATCTGCCAACGGTTAAACTTTTAATAATGACATATAAAACATAAGTTGTCATACTATGACTGCTGCATACAGCCATATATAACGTTCAGCGCTCAATCAATTAGGAATGGAGTAAATCGTCACTTAAACTTACCAAATTCTGAAAACGAGAGTTTTTTTTTTGACTGCACCTATCTTTATGCAAACAGAACGAGCATAGGGTTAAACTTTACAACCAAACTTACAACAGCAAATATGTTCGGTAGGCAATTGTAAATACGAACATGTAAATTATTTTTCGATATTCCTTTCGAAAATGGAAGAAAAGAAAGCTCCAAATTAGCCAATTTTATGAAGAATTTTAGAGCACTCAAATTGAAGGCCCGAACCGAAAACTGGGTGGAGGTTAAAACTTTGAATAAAATATATAACAGCGAAATTGTTCTTGGATGAAGGCCCAATCCTCTCATGGAAACGGTTTTGAGACAATATGGCCCCTGTGCTGAGAAAGTGCATGTAATCGTTGGCTAAAATAACAATTATTCTGACAGTACCCTTATGGGAAGTCTCAAATCTGCCAAGGGTTAAACTTTTAATAATAACATATAGAACAAAATTTGTCATACTTTGACTGCTGCAAGCAGCTATAGAAAATATTCAGAGCTCAAGCAATTAAAAATGGGGTAAATTGCCACCTAAATTTACCAAATTCTGAAAAAATTGGAATTTATTTGGACGATACCTACTTTTATGCAACCAGAATGGGATAGGGTTAAACTTTACAACCAAACTAACAACAGCAAATATACTTGATAGTCAATTGTGAATACGTACATGAAAAGTGTTTGAAATTAACCCTTTCCAAAATGATAGAAAAGGCAACCAAAAATGGCTAATTTTGGCATTTTCAAACGGTACTCTTATTCTCGGCCTCATTGTGCTAAAGGGTTAAATCTCAGATTAAAAAGTAAACAGTAACTTTCTTCCCAATCATTGTTGCATCTAGCCATACCAAAATAATTATTACAACTACCTTGTAATTAGAAAAGATTGCTCTTGAAGTTGGTGAAAATAACAAATATTCCGACAGTACCCTTATGGGAAGTCTCAAATCTGCTAAGGGTTAACATATAGAAGAAAATTTGTCATACTTTGACTGCTGCAAGCAGCTATAGAAAACATTCAGAGCTCAAGCAATTAAAAATGGAGTAAACTGTCACCTAAACTTACCAAATTCTGAAAAAAATTGAGTTTTTTTGGACGGTACCTACTTTTATGCAACCAGAATGGGATAGGGTTAAACTTTACAACTAAACTTACAACAGCAAATATGCTCCGTAGTCAATTGTGAATATGTACACGAAAAGTGTTTGAAATTAACCCCTTTCCAAAATGATGGAAAAAGCAACCAAAGTTGACTAATTTTGGCATTTTCAAACGGTACTCTTATTCTCACCCTCATTGTGCTTAGGGGTTAAATCTGAGATTAAAAAGACAAAATTCAGGGAGGAAAAAAAAACAAAAAAACAAAAAAAACAAGAGGCCCCAAAGGGCCTGAGGGCGCTCACCTGACATGGTAGCCTAAATATCAACCCAGAGAATTGATTTCAACAAGTTGCATATGCTCCTCCTAAGAAAAGCTTATGCCAAATATCCAAAGATTCCCACAGGGAGCCCATATCTGAACCCAGGGACTTGGCTTTAACAAACTTGAATCTCAACCCCCTAAGGATGCTGCACACCATATATCAAAACATTCCGACTGCTGGATCTGAAGAAGAAGATTTTTAAAGAAAATTCCTCATTTTGAACTAAGTTACAATTCGAGCTCCCACAGGGAGTCCAAATATGGACCTAGGGACATGGCTTGAATAAACTTGAATCTCACCCCCTAAGGATGCTGCATACCAAATATCAAAACATTCCGACTGATGGATCTGAAGAAGATTTTTAAAGAAAATTCCTCATTTTGAACTAAGTTATCATTCGGGCTCCCACAGTGAGTCCAAATATGGACCTAGGGACATGGCTTGAACAAACTTAAATCTCACCCCCCCTAAGGATGCTGCATACCAAATATCAAAACATTCCGACTGCTGGATCTGAAGAAGATTTTTAAAGAAAATTCCTCATTTTGAACTAAGTTATAATTCGGGCTACCACATTGAGCCCAAATATGAACCCAGGGACTTGGCTTGAACAAATTTGAATCTCACCCCCCTAAGCATGGTGCATACCCAATATCAAAAGATTCTGCCTGCTGGATCTTGAGAAGAAGATTTTCAAAGAAATTTGCCTGAAATGCACTAAGTTCAAATTTGGGCTCCTATACTGAGCCCAAATATAAACCCAGGGGGCCGATTTGAACAAACTTGAATCAGAACCATCCCACAATGTTGCATACCAAATATCAAAAGATTCTGCCTGCTGGATCTGGAGAAGAAGATTTTTTAAGAAATTTGCCTGAAATGCACTAAGTTCGAATTCGGGCTTCTATAATGATCCCAAATATGAATCCAGGGGGCCGATTTGAACAAACTTGAATCAGATCCACCCCACAATGTTGCATACCAAATATCAAAAGAGTCTGCCTGCTGGATCTGGAGAAGAAGATTTTTTAAGAAGTTTGCCTGAAATACACTAAGTTCGAATTCAAGCTTCTATTCTGCCAATGCCGTCAAAATTTCACCGTTTTTCGAATGTCTCAAAATTGTTTACAGTTATTTAGCTCAAATTTTCCACACATTTAGAGCATAATATGATACACCACAATCACCACTACAATCTTTCAACATAAACCCCCATTGGCCAAAAATGACATGAATACGGCATTTTTCTTCAAAATTGACCAACTTCAAGGGCAAATTTCTCTAATTACAAGGTTGTTGAAACAATTATTTTGGTATGGATAGATGCAACAATGAGTGCAGAAGAAAGTTACTGTTTACTTTTTAATCTCAGATTTAACCCTCAAGCATAATGAGGGCGAGAATAAGAGTACCGTTTAAAAATGCAAAAATTAGCCAACTTTGGTAGCTTTTTCTATCATTTTGGAAAGGGTTAATTTCAAACACTTTTCATGTACATATTCACAATTGAGTACCGATCATATTTGCAGTTGTAAGTTTGGTTGTAAAGTTTAACCCTATCCCATTCTGGTTGCATAAAAGTAGGTACTGTCCAAAAAAACTAAATTTTTTTTCAGAATTTGGTAAGTTTAGGTGACGATTCACTCCATTTTTAATTGCTTGAGCTCTGAATGTTTTTTATAGCTGCTTGCCACAGTCAAAGTATGACAAATTTTGTTCTATATGTTATTATTAAAAATTTTAACCCTTGGCAGATTTGAGACTTCCCATAAGGGTACTGTCAGAATAATTGTTATTTTTGCCAACGTTTACATGCACTTTCTCAGCTCTGGAGCCATATTGTCTCAAAACCTTTTCCATGAGAGGATTGGGCCTTCATCCAAGAACAATTTTACTGTTATATATTTTATTCAAAGTTTTAACCTTCACCTAGTTTTAGGGCCTTGAATTTGAGTGCCCTAAAATTCTTCTCATAATTGTCTAATTTGGAGCTCACTTTTCTTCCATTTTCGAGAGGAATATCGAAAAATGATTTACATGTTCATATTTACAATTGCCTACCGAGCATATTTGCTGTTGTAAGTTTGGTTGCAAAGTTTAACCCTATGCTTGTTCTGTTTGCATAAAGATAGGTGCAGTCCAAAAAAAAACTCTCGTTTTTCAGAATTTGGTAAGTTTAAGTGACGATTTTCTCCATTCCTAATTGATTGAGTGCTGAACGTTTTCTATGGCTGTATGCAGCAGTCATAGTATGACAACTTTTATATGTCATTATTAAAAGTTTAACCGTTGGCAGATTTGATACTGCCCATATGGGTACGGTCAGAATAATTTATATTTTCATAAAATCACTGAATATTGTTAAGCGTGCAGTGGTAGTTTGGAACAGAATATCCGAAAATGCTTTTGAAATTCAGATTCACAGTTCAATTCCAAGAATATTTTCTGCTATAAGGTTGCTGTAAAGTTCCATTCCTAATTCATTGAGCGCTGGATATTTTCTATGCCTGCATGCAGCAAGCAATGCATGACAACTTCTGTTTTATACGTTATTATCAAAAGTTTAAACCCTTGGCATATTTAGGAGTTCCCATGTGGGTATAGACGGAATAATTGTTATTTTCGTAAAATCAATCCCTGAATATATTGATAACCGAGCAGTGGTGACCTTTCGGTGGTACAACATGAAGCCGCAAATAGTTGAGGTTGAAAAGTTCATCAAATAGACAGATATAATGCCTAACTCAGCCGGTGACAGGTAAGTAATGAATGGAAAAGTCGTTGAATTGAGAATAAAGTAGGAACGAATCGTGCCGTCGGTTTCCACCTGACCCACGGTATTTCCTCGTGGTCTCTGCACTTGACAAGGATACTAAACTGTTGGGCAGGGACAGTAGAAAACATTCTGAGAATTTCAAGTTGCTGCCCTTGCATGGCCGGGACTTAATTGGCATACATCCGACATTGTATCTGTTCAATTTGAATGTCAAATTAGTCAGATAACGACTTTTTCGCCACCGGGTCGAGTTGTCAGTTTCTGCCGGGATGGTCTAAAATAAGCAGTTTAACTCAAAACTTTCTGTCCCATATGAATGTGCGAATATTGAAAGCTGAACAGTTCATCAAACAGACAGAAATAATGCCAAACTCGACCAGTGATAGGTAAATAGTAAATGGAAACGGCATTGCATTGGGAATAGAGTAGGGACGAATCGTCCCCTCGGTTTCCACGTGATCAAAGTTGTTCGCACGCGGTCACGCCACTCGACAAAGATACTGTCCTGTCGGGCAGGGATAGTAGGACAACTTCTGAAGATTTTGTGTATCTGCCTTCACTGGTCTGGATGCAGTGGGAGTATGGGCAACATTGCTGTCTGTTCAATTTTAATGTCAAATTAGCCAAATTACAACCTTTTTGCCATTAACACATGCGCGATTTCTGTCCACTTTTCATTTTTGGCAATTATCTAACTGTTACCTGCTTGGCGGGGTCCATTTGGCGCCAGTGTACAGTTCCAGTGGGAAAGACTATTGTTATTCCTGAATTTCAAAAAAATTGTCCTTGTTATTTTTTTAAATTTTTTTTTCTTCCCCCCTTAATTTTGTCTGTGGCATAGCTCGAAAACTAGCTGAATGATTTCAATCAAATTTGGCACACTTATGTAGCACCATGGTAACTCGCAAAATCGCATTTGCCATGTCTGTGAAAATGCATATTTTCAAAATATTCTGCCAAAACCGTCAAAATTTTGGTGAAAATAACAATTATTCAGACAGAACCCTTATGGGAAGTCTCAAATCTGATAAGGGTTAAACTTTTAATAATAACATATAGAACAAAATTTGTCATACTTTGACTGCTGCAAGCAGCTATAGAAAACATTCAGAGCTCAATCAATTAAAAATGGAGCAAATCGTCACCTAAACTTACTAAATTCTGAAAAAATGGAGTTTGTTTGGATGGTACCTACTTTTATGCAACCAGAATGGGATAGGGTTAAACTTTACAACCAAACTTACAACAGCAAATATGCTCGATAGTCAATTGTGAATATGTACATGAAAAGTGTTTGAAATTAACCCTTTCCAAAATGATAGAAAAAGCAACCAAAGATGGCTAATTTTTGCATTTTCAAATGGTACTCTTATTCTCGCCCTCATTGTGCTTGAGGGTTAAATTTGAGATTAAAAAGTGAACAGTAACTTTCTTCCACAATCATTATTGCATCTAGCCATACCAAAATAATTGTTACAACTACTTTGTAATTAGAGAAATTTGCCCTTGAATTCAAGTTGGTCAATTTTGAAGAAAAAAGCTATATTAATGTCATTTTTGGCCAAAGTGGGTTAATGTTGGAAGATTTGAGTGTTGATTGTGGTGTATCATATTATGCTCTAAATGTGTGGAAAATTTGAGCTAAATAACTGTAAACAGTTTTGAGACTTTCGAAAAATGTTAACATTTTTAAAGTTTTGGCAGAATATTTTGAAAATACGTGTTTTCACAGACATGGCAAATGGGAGTTTGTGAGTTCCCATGGTGCTACATAAGTGTGCCAAATTTGGTTGAAATCGTTCAGATAGTTTTCGAGCTATGCCACAGACAAAATTAGGGGGGGTGGGGGGTGGGGGAAAGAAAAACTGGAGGCCCTACAGGGCCTGTAATCGCTCATCTGGTACTACATATAAAAATGTGATTTCCCAAAGGCTTTCCATGGTAACTATGAGCTGCAATTGTGACCATGATTGCAACATTACATCATTATTACATGAGGATCATTGGTAGAAAGTGTCCCAGTCTTCAATGACGTGAAGTTTCAAAACATTTGAATCCACCAAACAGAATCATAGAATGTCTCTGGTGGCCATATTTTCCAACCAACAGGAACAAAAAGAGGGTCGTTTGTAGAGGGCCTCGTATAGACCATTCTTGCAAAGTTTTTTGGTTCACCTCGGCTCAGTTGTTCCAGAGAGAAGATGAAAATGTAATTTCCCATAGGGGTTTTCTATAGTAACTATAAATCACAATTGTGGCCATGTTTGCAAAACAATCAACACTAAATGAGGACTGTTGGTAGAGGGTGTCCCAGCCATCAACCATGCAAAATTTCAAAAACATTTGGCCCTGTGGTTTTAGAGGAGAAGAGTTTTCAAAATTGACCAATCAGAATCAAAGAATGCTTCTGGTCGCCACATTTTTCACCCAACAGGAAAAAAATGAGTAACAGTTGTATAGAACCTCTGATAGACCATACCTGCCAAGTCTGGTTCACATTGGCTCAGTACTTTCAGTGAAGATGATGAAAATCTGATTTTCCTATAGGGTTTCTATAGTAACTATAAGCCACAAATGCAGCCATAATTGCAACCCGATAAAGATTAAATGAGGATCATTGGTAGAGGGGGTTATAGTCATCAGTCACATTAAGTTTTTCAAACCATTTGGCCTTGTAGTTTCAAAGAAGATTTTCTTGAAAATGCACACATTTATATGAATTCTGTTTCAACAAAAAAATCAGTAAAAAGGGGTTAAAATATTTTGAAAATTACAATTTTTTCAGACAGTATTCTCTTTCAAAATAGCTTTTGGATAGTTAAAGGGTTACAGGAAACACATTTTACTCAATTTTTGTCAGATCTTGAAAGATATATATAATTACTGTTAACTAAGCTGGCATGATGGGAACAGAATGTAAACAAACTCCAAACACCTGTCAACAGGCACTATTTTTCTGATAAGTAAGAGAGAATAGATAATTACTTTACAGTTGAAGTTGTTTTACAGTACAAGTCAAAGTAAGTTACGTTAATCCTATAAACTATGTATCTTTCTCTTCCTACACTGATAAGACCAGTGCTGACACCATTTTCTGGAAAGCTCTCACCGATAGCTTTCCAGAAAATGTCAGATTCCGATCTTATCAGTGCAGGAGCAGCAGTTTACTTAGTTTATTGCAGTTATGCTAGAGCTTATTTTGACCTGTACTGTATACACAATATTTTGGGCTTTTTCCCCAGTTCTCAGTGGAGAAAAACTGGAACCAACCCTTACCAGATTCTCAAAAACAAGTATTTTGCTGACAGTACTGATCTTCGTGCAGACAGGAGAGGCATTGGGTTAAGAAATAGAATATAGCCTCTGTTGGCCACATATTTCCATCTTGTCATAGACCATTCCTGCGAAATTTGGTTCACGTCGGCTCAGTAGTTCCAGAGAAGATGAAAATGTGATTTCCCATAGGGTTTCTATAGTAACTATAAGCTGCAATTGTGGCCATGTTTACAACCCGATCAACATTAAATGAGGACCATTGATAGAGGGGATTCCAGTCATCATTTATGTTAAGTATCAAAATATTTGGCCTGGCAGTTTCAGAGGAGAGGATTTTTGAAAATCCACCAATCAGAACCAAAGAATGCCTCTGGCGGCCATGTTTTTCAACCCACAGGAACAAAAAAATTTCTGTACTCATTTGTCCAAAAACAAAAATGAAAGAGCTCATTGTGCTTTCCATAAGTGCATCAAAAATCACTGGGGAACAAATTTTGTGTAAAATGTTTTGGTGAGCCGCTTTATCCAGTACCAGTTTTGGCCGTACAAATATGAGTACCATTAGACAAAATTCATTTTCTGATTAATTTGGTACATTTCTGTTCTCAGTTTACCTGCTAATTGATAGTTTTGTGTACAATACAGTGCACCTTTCACATGAAAAGTTGGAAAGTCCATAATTTGTCCAACAAATTACAATTCTCTAGTTTTTTTTTCTCCCTCAGTTTTGTTTGTTGCACAAATTTTGTGTTAAATGTTTTGATGTCCTGTTTTATCTCAAATATCTGTTTTGGCTGCATAAAACCTAGTAGCATCACAAAAAACTTTGCTTCAACTATATTTTTCTATTTTCAAAACTGATCGATAGTTTTGTGTACAATACAGTTTGCCTTTTCACATTAAAAAGTTGGGGAAGCCAGTAATTTGTCCAACAAATTACAATTCTCTAGTTTTTTCAGTTTTTTTTTCCAACGTGAATTGTGTCTGTTGCACTGCTCAAAAGCAAGCTGTAGGATTTTAACTACATTTGGAATACTTAAGTAATGTCATAAAATCTAGCGAAATGAGGTATCCTCATATCTGTGAAAACACTTATTTTCAAAACATTCTGCCAAAACCATCAAAATTTAACCATTTTTCAAGTCTTAAAATTGTTTTCAGTTATTTAGCTCCAATTTTCCAAATATTTATTGCATAATATGATACACCAAAATCACCTCACAAATATTTCAAAATTAACCCCTATTGGCCAAAATGAACATTAATATAGCATTTTTTCTTCAAAATTGACCAACTTCAAGGGCAAATTTCTCTAATTGCATGTTTTTTTTTCGTATGGATAGATATAACAATGATTGCAGAAGAAAGTTACTGTTTACTTTTTAATCTCAGATTTAATCCTCAAAAATAATGAGGGTAGAATAAGAGTACCGTTTGAAAAAGCCAAAATTAGCCAACTTTGGTTGCTTTTTCCTATCATTTTGGAAAGGGTTAATTTCAAACACTTTGCACGTCTGTATTCACAACTGACTACCGAGCATGTAAATTTGGCTGTAAAATTTAACCCTATGCCCATTCTGGTTGCATAGAAGTAGGTACCGTAAAAAAAAACAAAAACTCCCATTTTCTCAGATTTGGTAAGTTTAAGGTACGATTTACTCCACTTCTAATCGATTGAATGTTGAATGTTTTCTATGGCTGAAATTTGTGGCTTGTGGAACTCGGGTATCAAAAACAGGCAAATCGACATGGCACCTGTTTTGGTACCCTAGTTCCACAAGCCACAATTTTTTTTGCATTTCATTTTGACTCTAGCAAGGCCTCTATTGATATTGCAACTTTTTTCCAATTAAAGAAAAAATTTCTCACACCAGGCCCAACCCTGGTCAGTCTAGGGATTCTCTAGCCAGCCCCCCCTCCCCCTCCCACCTTCCCTTTTGGGAAAATCCTAGCACCACCCCTGTTATGCACTGTTTGAAAGAGCTAAATTGGCTTTGTCAGACAGGGTATAATAGAGTAAATGCTCAATTTAGCACCAACTTGTCAGAAAATAATCTTATTTTAGTCAATTAAATGTTCTTGTTAATCTAATAATTCCCACTGGGAAAATTGCTGCTCAGTTAAAAGGGTTCTTCAACTATATTATAAGATTGGTAGCATGGTGGCTCATTGGTAAATGCATTGAACTTTAAACTGAAAGGTTGACAGTTCGATCCTGACTCTTGCCATCTATGCTGTGTCCTTGGACAAGACAAATTATCCCAATTCTCCACATGGGGCACAGTGCCAGTGTGTAGTAAGGCAAACTGTATGTCGATGCTGCACTTGGCTTCAACAGCTGCTAATAATAACAGCACTTTGGCCGGCCACTGATTTGTCGGGCCGCTCAGGTGAGAAGGACTTGGTTATCCCTGTGTTCCCAACTGCCTTTCTATTCACATGCCTCTTCTCTCCTCCCAACACTTGGATACAAACTGAATGATGAGTACCCCATTCTTCCCAGTCTCTCCAATAAGCATACTAACCCTTGCCTTTGTATCACCCACATTCTACTATCCCACTTCCCCATTATACTCCCAGTGAATCTTATTATGTTAGACAATTGTGCTTATGCCAGGTTAATAAGTTGGAGAGTCTTACTGTTGCTCACTGCTGCTTGGGTGGGGGGGGGGGGGGTACTCTGGCTTCACTTAACATGCTTTAAAGTTTTGAATGTAAAAACCTCAGTATCACGAAAGGTCAAGTAGGACTTCGGTCTGTAAAACCTATCTAAACCATTAGCAATCAGCCTCAGAACGAATTGTAAAAGCAAGCTAGATTTGGGGATACAAGTTTTAACTGGTAGAGTGCTAAATTATTTTTCAAAGGTGATTTGTAACATAAGTATGTTTTTTTAAAGATACAATGCTGCCAGCAAGGGGAGCTTTAGTGTAGCAAGATTTTGTTCATCAATAATTGTTTTGTTACTTTTTATTGGAGAGGGCCTCTTGGCACTCTCCAATAAATAATAACAAACAATTTTATATATAATTTTTCTTCATCTCTTGCTGCACAAATGACAAGCTAAAGCACACAGTGTAAAGCCACTAAAGTGACTTTCAGCACTTTTCAATAGAGCCCTGATAGTAGGGTCTAGCACTGTATGAATTAAAAAAAAAAATAGATAATCAATTTCTTCAGGCCAGACAATGCACACACACACCATCCCCCTCAGCATTTTGGCACCAACACACTTTGTTTGGCACTAAAATAACCAAAATGGCTAAACATTTGGTACCAGACAGTGTTAGACCAGTGTGAACTCTGCGGAGGGCAAATATTTGTGGTTAGAGTATTGAAGTTGACTGTTCACAGCAGGGAGAACAACTTTTTGAAAAATAAATTTATTCTAAATATATATCATCTTCTTATAACAATGAACACTGTTTATATCATTCTGATTACAAAGAATTAAAATAAGTACAAACAGTCATAAAAATATATCACATGTGAATAGTCATCAATTCAAACAAAAGCAGAAATTTCGTGCAACAGAAATCCTTTGAATGCTGTCATAATACCAGGGTTGGAAGCACAGTGGCTCAGTAGGTAGAGATACAGGCTGCAAGAAGAGAGGTCCTTGGTTTGAATCCCACCTGTGGCAACTGTTGTGGGGCACAGTTGTGTTGTGTACTGAGGCGTACTGCACGTCGAAGGTGCACATGTCTTTAATCAATGCTAACCCTGCTTGTGTGAAGTTAGTACGTTGGGGAGTCTGACAGTTGCTCGTCATTGTTCAGTAGTTCTCTCTGGGTACTCCCACTTCCTCCACCCATAAAACTGTCCGACACAAGGTGATCATGGCTGTTGAAAGTGCCGTTAAACCCCAATAACTATATAAATAATACCAAGGTCAATCAAAAGCAGCCAGCTGAGAATATCACAAATTATTCTTGAGACTTGTTTTTATAAACCCTTCACCAAACAGGACAGGGCTTATATTTCATCTAAATTTGGGAGAATCCATTTGGATTCTCACACGAAAATGTTTGTGAGCTGTGAGAATCCATACATGCTATGAGTGTCCCAGGATCCCATTAGGCCACCAAGGTTGAACCCCTGTTGTATACTAATAACACGTTAGTCCTTTACCCATAAGAGCTTTTTAATTTTTAAAATATAAACTGAATTTGATAATCTTTTAAAGATAAACAATTTTTATCAATAAAACCTTACAAATATGGATGCTAATGGAACTGGCTCATCGTGTCAGGATACTTCAGGTCATGTTAGCCTTGTACTGGTTAATTAGCTACTGCTGTGTTTAGAAAAGGGTTAAATTATTCTTTTCATGTGAATCCTAACAGAGGTGCAGCGGGAATCTACATGGATTCTCACTGGCTTTGTTGCGTGAATCTGTGCATGAATGGATTCTCACATTCTCGTTGAAATATAAGCCCTGCAGGACTTGGAAACAACATCAGCAATTTATTTTCTTTTAATTATTAAAAATGTTCATTTTTTTTTCCATTCCAAATATAGCTCATGAGCCTCAGCAGATGATATGCTTCATACAAATTGTGACAACAAAAGTTGTCACTTCCCTGATCAGATCACAACAGGATTGAGACCAGGTCATCTTCACTGGTGGACCACGATTTCATCAGTAAAATATTGCAAAATCAAGACTGAATCAGGAACATAAATGAGAATAGCCTGGGATGCAATGTTTTGGCATTTTGGGCTTGGGACAGGAGAGATTCTATAGTGTTCTTGAAACAAGGCCTCCCAAGATGCACCAGTATTCCATGTCTGGCAAGCCAATGCAAAATATCAGCTGAATGTACTCTTATCTTCATGTAACTCATAAAATAAGACAAACTGTGACTGCCCAGCTATTGAATCACAAGGACACATGAAGCGACAGCTGCACAAGAAACCTTTTCTTTATCATTTACGCTTGTCTAAAATTTTGTGAAAATCCACTGAGCCATTAGAGAGTTAGATGAAGACACAATTTTCCAGCCTTTATCATTCAGACCGGGTGATGCAACAGAACACACCTTCCCTTTGTCCCCATTTCCCTGGTGTGGAGTTTCCTGAAAATCCACCCAGCCATTCTAGTTATAATCTCAAGACTTCCAACTTTTTCAAAACTGATTTTGTCCTGCTTCTATGCTTCTTTTCACAACTGTCCTCTATTTGAATTCATTTTTTTTACTGGTATTTAAGGTCACTTCCGCATCTATAACTATGTCAAGACCACAGTACAGGTGTCAAGTCAAGTTTATCCAGTTGTTTATACTTATGCTGCTCACTTTTAGAGGACTATTAACCCAGGCATTGCTTCTAGATCCCATTATTTTACCAGCAAAACAGAACCTGTTTGCCACAGTAAAAGTTTGAATATTTAACCCTTTACTCAACGCAGACGATATCAAAATTTATTATTTTAAATATCATTTTTTAAAATTTTTCAATAAAATTCAACAAAACCATATCACATGACCCCTCACTGGAATGAGCTCACTGAGCTCGTTCCAATGAGGGGTCACATGATATGGTTTTGTTGAAATATTTTGAAAAATTTAATTTTTTCAACTGCTCAATTTGCATATTACGCGGGCGGATGCGGGCGATTCGTTAGGTAAAGGGTTAAGGAATTCCCATTTCCTTGAAAGGAATTTCTGTTTGCATAAAAGTCTTCAAAACAAGGCAGGATTTTAATTTCATCATTAACCCTTTACCCAACGAATCGCCCACATCCGCCCGCGTAATAAGCAAATTCTGCAGTTGAAAAAATATTATTTTTCCAAAAATTTCAACAAAACCATATCATGTGACCCCTCGTTGGAACGAGCTCATCGAGCTCGTTCCAACAAGGGGTCACATGATATGGTTTTGTTGAAATTTTTTGAAAAATTTAAAAAAATTATATTTAAAATAATAAATTTTGATATCGTCTGCATCGGGTAAAGGGTTAATTGTTTTGATCCTCCCACATTCAAGGCTGATTTACAGGGATTAAAATTCTGTGAGAATCCAGAATCTGCTTCTTGTAAAGATTCTCACAAACTGTTGAACATCCCATAGCAATGTATAGTAGAATTCTCATTTGGATTCTCACATATCAGAGTGAAATTTAAGCCCTGGGTTTCTAATCAATGCCTGCCATCTACAGTACAGCCGCTATGGACTGGTCATACTCCATGCATGCCTTTACCAGGTAATAAAAATTATCATCAGCAAAATTTTAATTAATGAAGCACCTTGTTGTAACCGGTGCTTCATTAATTAAATTTTTGGTGATTATTCCTGTAATAAGTATTTGGAATCTAATATTATTGCATCAGTGGAAATATTGCCCACCAGTGGAAAGTGACCATGATGGCCATTCTGTATTTAAAGAAACAAAGTAGGTTAAAATCATGGTGTTAGAATGCAATTCAATTTGTCCATTTTAAAAAAAAAGTATCAAGAAAAATCTTCAGAAAACACATCTTGAGTGCAGTTCTCTAGCATATTACAGATGAGGTGAAAAAGGATTGATGTGAGTAGGAAGATATAATCTTTGGTCCAATGACTCTGAAGGTTTTAGATTTGGTAAAAACTGCAAGTTTGTTAATAGCTCTATATCCCGTAGCCTTGCGACATTTTCTTGAAGAAAGTCTGGAATATGCAACAAATTCTGGAAAGAAAAAAAAATGTTTTGTTGAAATATACTAATACATTGTACTTAAATTAGATACTAGTTTGAAGTATAATCATGTTGACCCTTAAACTAACATAACCTGCAACCAACACAATAGTAATTCTATCCAATATTACTAAGTTGGAGAATGGGCACCCATCACACAGTGATGACTGATGCAGTGTGTATCATTGGGGGAGATCTGAAAGGGGTCTTCCTCTTGGGGGTGTGGCTGCCCCTAGGACAATTTTGAAATTTAGGACTCAAAACTCACCTTCTCATTGATATTTTGCAGTGAATTTCATTATTCGGATAGCCTGAAAATTAGGATGGTTCACCCTCTCTCCCAGTTCAGCTGTTTGAGCACAGTGGCAGCCCAGTGTGGCAGCCACTACATTCCAACAGCTAACCTACCCTGCTAAATTTTATTGAGATTGAAAAAACAGGTAGGAAAGTCACTCGGGTGAACCATGATTGAATTACAATCCTAAAGAAACACACATGCAACTTACCAAGGACATCACTTTTGTCATGTCATTCTGTCTATTTATATCCAACTCCGTATTATACATGTAGTCTACTAGTCTGGTAAGCAGGACCGGGGAGAGCAAATTCGGGCCACATGGTGAATTCTGTGATGGGCCCCCTTTCAAAAGTGTCTGGATACTTATGTAGATGCCAAGAGTGTCACGGGCGATGATAGTAAGACACACCCCCTCTCCCCCAAGAACATTTTGAAATCAGTTATTAAATGGAGACTTCTGGGATTAAAAATCACATTATTTTTTGGCCATCAAATTGACGTTTTTTAGCAGCATGTTTCAAATTTTCAAGTTCATCAGTGAGTATCCAGTGACCAAGAGTTATAGCTTTTGAAGTGATGGCTTTATTACATCAAGTTGATTTAATAAAGTTACTACTACAAGAATCCTGCAGTCCGAAATTACATCTGTTGGTCAAGTGCATAGCTCCATTCATGATACAGCCTCCTTCTTAACTGTTGGCACAGGAATCAGAACCTGAGGGTGGAGGGGAGGGCTGTTGGGGGATGGGGGTGGGGTAGGTTAGTCCAAACAGGGCCTGAAAGCCTGTATTTTAATTTGTTGGTTTGGTATGTCCTTTGAGAGGATGTATCAAACCAAAAATTTAAAATGAGTCCTTCAAGCTATGTTTGGACTGGGGGTGGGGGATAGGGGAGGCTTAACCCAAGACTTCTTGACTCCTGGGACCAAACCCTGGCCCCCAAAGTTCTGGGCCCTGGGTTACTACCCCAGCCCCCCACCCCCCTCTCCCTGGCCCTGATGGTAGGTTAATAGCATACACACAGCAAAAACAGGTTTAGTGCACCTTGCAACATAAATGAATGCTAGCTGTGTTGTATATTCATCAAGCTCAAGCATTCCAGGTCTGTGAGGGAACATTTACCCTTAGAAAAAAATAGGGGAATGGTATTCCCTCATGATCCTCCAGGAAAGTATCACAGCGACAAAAGCAATATTTTTGTAATAACAATGTAAAAACTTTAAAACACATAGCTAATTCCAAGGATGGGTAACAAAACAATATTTTGGAAGATTAATATATTAATAGCAATTTTTGTGTGTAGTGTGGGATGGATTTTGAATATCTCAGATATAACCAGTGGAGTGTCAAATTATTTTTTGGTCATCAGAATTTGTTAACAGGTCGATGCCTTGTTGCAATTCATGGGAAAGAGCCAACTCTCCCATAAATTGTAACAAGACAAAATAATTTAATTTCTATATAATTAAAATATCTTGGTGCCACAATCAAATTTTTTTGTGCACATACTTCATAATCAACTGAAATCAAATTCTATTTTATCAATATACATTTGTTTTGTTACATTTTATTGGAGAGTGCCAAAAGGTACTTTCCAATACATTCAAACTGAACTACTGTCTTTTCCATAACACCCCTGCCTGTTGACTATATCATGTATCTCCCGTTCTAATTGTTATTCAATTATAAACAACCACTCAAATTAAAGATTAGGTGAATGAGCAAATTTTCGCATGACTACCTTATTGGTGGGTCTTTATTTTCCCTTGATTTCAGTCAAAAGCTCACCGTCATTGTCATTTAATACCAGCAGCCGACATGTTTGTTTACCAATGACATAACAGATGGCATAATCTATTTTCACCCAAGGGTTTCGAGGTTGTTGCGAGAAGTTGTGTTTTGATGGATTTGGATACAGATCAAAAATAAATCTGAACCATACGAGACATCAATATGTTTGTTTTGAAATTCGGACCCAACTGAAACTTACGACCACACAGTGATGACTGCTTCAGTACAATAAATAAAATACGATGGGAAATAACTGTAGATGCTTTCTAAATAATTTTGGTTACCATTTTGGTTACCATTTATCAAGCTGTTGGTGATGTCAAGTGTCGTTTTGCACCAATTCCTGTTCGGGTAAAAAATGTCTAGACCCTAAACGGTAAATGTGACCACCAGAAATGAATAAATGTTGATATAAGATTAAAAACTGATATAAAGATTACATGGATAATATTTGAATCTGCCCTCCATAGACAATGGGCTCCTGAATTTTCATAATAAATCGGAGAATTGTCACTCGTGAAAAACTTTCCACTGAACATCAAGTTGTCCAACTAAGTGGTGTTCAGCCTTATCTGCGACTTCTCCCAGTTATTATGAACAAGCCAAGAATGCCCAATGATAGTTTAATACACCATTGTAAAGCTTATCTTTTTCCTTTTCACTGACACCGTGTACTGCTAGATACATTGGGTGAATCAAATTTGAGGTGGGTATAATGCAGATGAGTGCTATCATTTTTGAAAAGTGAGTTGAGTACCTTGTTAATATTTATATTCCATTATGCGGTCACGACAGCACCGATCCGAAAATGCTATCAGACATCATTTTTTTTCAATTTCTCAGCCTGTGCTGAGTATCTTAAAATTTGTTCAAGATGAGTCAAGTTTTGACCAACTGCCTCCCCCCATACCCAATCTGAGCTAGTTCAATAATATTAAACTCGGACTTCACTAAACTAATTTGCCTTTGTGTTTTACATATGTTGGGGTTGACAGAGTTTAATACCATTCAAATTAACGTTGGTGGCCAGAAAAGAAGCTTAAAAAAAGTAAATGGTTTTTATATTTAGGAAGGGGAAACACACAAGATTTTATCTTATTGGGTGGGATGGAATGTAGGGAGAAACTGTTGCACCGGAACTAATACATATCATTAACTGACGGGAGGTCATTTGAATTTGTTTTGAGAACCATGGGCGTATGAGACGAGGGAAGGGTGCCACGTCCCTAGATCCAGAGGTTTCAGCTATAATCATAGCATAGGTGAATTAGATTAAGTATGTATCTTATGTTGTAAAAAAGTCATGTTCCTCGATGATGTGCACGTTTGTTTAGCTTCCTCACCACCCCCCCCAACCACAACAAAAAAAAAACGTCTAGAAATTTCAAAATTTGAACCACTATTTAACTGACGGCAGAAAGCATCACACCCTATGGTAGATTTCATGAAATACTTCTTGGAATGCAACGCAAACAGAGGAGGAGCAAAATTTGGATCGCAGGTAGGGGTTGTCTAGAAAAACCTGTTTTTTGCAGCCTGGTATCTATATTTTTTATTTGCAGCCCCACCCCCTTCCCCAGTCTAAGTTGAATTTTAAAAATTAATTCAATGTGAGCACCAGTCTTTCCAAAATTATTTAACTGGTTGAGTGCTCGAAGCCACTATCAGGGCTTTCAAAAAATGAGGATACCAGAGCAAAAACCAACATTTTCCTTGCTCATGTTTCATATTCATTCAAACGCATAAAATATTTTGTTTATATAAATTTGTTCTACTGCAAATTACTGGAGAGTGCCTAAGGGCGCTCTCCAATAATTGGTAATAGAACAAATTTCGAATAACAAATTCAGGCCCCCCAAAAATAATCTAGCCTTCAACCAGTTAATGAGCATCAGATTTCTTCCACTATGCCTGTACGAGTGGATGAGGAGGCAAATATTCTAATTTATTTTACCAGTATATCATCAACTCACAGTGGATAAGCCGTCATAAGTGGAACATACAGAAACCGGAAGTTGGAACTTTCGAGGCGGAGAATATTTTGCTCCACCCATTGGGAGTGGTCTGGAGTGGGTCTGGGTGGTGGGGGTGTGGTCAGGCGACAAGAGCCAATCCAAGCAATCAGTCCATCATCAATTAATTTGATCTTTCCAGTCTTTTCACCGCTCGTTAAATCTATCGTAATTCTCACAATACACATTATCAATAATTTGGATGATACAATCAGCATGATGGTATTAAAATGTAAAACTGTACTCACAATTGTGACAATTGGTACTATTGTAGGCCTATATGTTTATCAAGTATCAGGTGATAATAGAATTAATAGTGAAGTGTCAATTATTTGGCATTTAGTTTTGGTTTCAGGATTTGTTGCATGACTGATGCTGGAATAGTCGACCGATTTTTGACACGTCGAATCTAATTGGATTAAATCCGTCACTGATACAACACAGAGAAGTTTTGAAACTTACAGACGCATCATCGTCACGTCAAATCAAATTGATTAGCCAATCGTGGGTGACCGGCACACTTTAGGTTCCTTTAATCTTTTGTTTTTGCACCCATGGAGTGACATTTATTTATTTATTTACTGGGTATACCAAAACTTTCGACAGCCAGTGTCGGACAGTTTTAGGAGAAACACCGATCGGGGCAAGTAACTGTCAGAATTTCCAAATTACTAACTGGGAATAAGTAGGGTTAGCAATGGTTGGAGACTTGTGTACCATCGACTTACTTATCCCCCTCAAGGGGATGTGCCCTGTTTAATCCCCCCCCCCCCCCCCCCCCTCCCAGCAATGAATGAAATATTTTGGTTGCACATGTTCTACCTGTACCGAGAAATGTTCACAAACATGTTCTGAATGAAATAATACATATTTCCTACCGGCAAATGTGGCACCCTGATGGCTGGGGAGATACCTAGACCTCGGAAACTTTTTCCTTTCCACCTAAATTTCAAGAAATCACAATTATTGATCCAGGTTATTGTGACTCAGGTCAATGGGGGAAATTGGGGGTTGCAGAGTTGGTGCTCATGCTTTGATCAGCCCTCTAAAGACCGGTGGAATGACAGTAATGAGGAGAACCCCTTACTCCCACCCAGAAAAAACAGAACTTGGACTGGGTCAAGAAAAGTTACTAGGAAATGCACCAAGGGAGCCCAGACCCCGAGAAAATTTAGTTTTTTGAACTGAACAAACTCGGCTTCCTTGCATCTGAGCGATTAATGCCAATCCAGAAAAAGAACATTTCGATGGCATTTTTGTATCATCTTCATCGATCATTTGGCAAATATGGTTCTACTAGAGTGGGGGTGGGGGACTCGAGAAGACCATAGTTTGGCCCAATCGGAGAATAATTTGATTTTTTAAATTGAAGGAATGCTGTTTCATTCCATCTGAGCAAACAATGACAGACTAGGCTGCTGGTATATCAAAATGTCGTCTATGTGGACTTCCAATAGCAGTCCACATAAAGAGCAACCAGACCCATTTCACCTTTTGGTAATTTTCACGATTTTTTCCACACCAACAGAAGTTGGACTGTATCATTTTGGGGGGCCCAATAGGGAGGGTCATAGAGAACATAAATTTATCGGCCTGTGATTCATGTTCAACAGAACATAAATTTATTGGCTTGTGATTCATGTTCAGCACTTTAACCCTCACCTACACCTTAAAATGTAAAAATGGTGTGTGGCACGTTGACGGTGCACATACTTTCAACTGCATGCTAGTCCTGGTTAGTACGTTGAGGAGTTTGGTAGTTACTCGCCATTGCTCGGTAGTTGTCTCTGTCTTTCCCCATCGTAAAACTACCTGACACGATATGACACTGGCTGTTGAAACTGTCGTAAAACGACAATACACAAACAACTGAATTTGATGTCAGCTTCAGAAAACAGAGGGCCCAAATCAAATTTTGTAAATCCAAAAATCACGTATAAGACAGGAATACATGAAAGGCAGAGGGGGAGACAGAGAGAGAGAGAGAGAGGGAGAGACGGAGAGAGGGGCGGGGGGGGGGGGGTTTGGGGGGGGGCTAGGCTTTCCTGAACGAAAATATTCTGCCAACTTACCATGGCCACCACAGGTACTCGGCACAAGCTGAGAAATCGAAAGAAAAGTTATATCTGATAGCATTTTTGAATCAATGCTGACATGCCCCCACAATAGTATATAAATATTAAGAAGGTGCACAACTTGCTTTTTGAAAACGAAAGCACTCATTTTCATTATACACCCCCCCCCCCCCCCCCCCCCCCCCCCCCCTAAAAATTGATTCACTCAACGTATTCAGCAGTACCTGATGTCAGCGGAAAGGGGAAAGAATAGGCTTTAGAATGGTGTATTACATGACCATTGGGTGTTCTTGTGTTATTCATAATAACAGGGAGAAGTCACAGAAAAGGCTGAAAAACACTTTGTCGGACAAGTTGCGTTTCAGTGGAAAGTGGGTTACGAGCAAAAATTCTCCAATTTATTATAAAAATGCGAGGTTCCATTGTCTATGGAGGGCAGATTCAAATGTAAACCATATACCTTTATCAGTTATTAATTTTGCATCCACATTCATTAAGTCTGGTGTTCACATTTATCTTCTCAAGACCTTCTCACCTGAGAACCACAGCAAATCAGCGGCCAGACAAAGTGTTTATTGTTTATTGATGTTTTAAGGTCATATATTTATGCACAATGGCTAATCATGACCGTGACAGTTTTACGGGTGGAGGAAGCCGGAGTACCCGGAGAGAACCACCGAGCAACGACGAGCAGCTGCCAGCTCCCCAACATCGTAACTCCGCACTGCAGCACAGTCAGGGTTAGATTGGTTGAAGACATGCGTACCATCAACGTGCAGTACGCCTTTGTACGCGGCGTCATCGTGCCCCCACGCGGGCAATGGAGATGAAGTGTCTTGCCCAAGGACACAACGCGGTTGCCGCAGGTGGGATTCGAACCGAGGACCTCTCGGCTTGCAGCCTGCACCTCTACCTACTGAGCCACCGCGCTCCCCAGACAAAGTGTTATTAACAGTATATCAACCTATGTATATAGTGTCAAAGCCTCATCCATCTGTTGGGTTAGATCCTCTAATGCCATGGACACATAGGACTAACATTACACATGGCCTACGTATGCCTGTGCTGGGTATAATCAGGGAATTCGAAATGTGATTAATATTATATAAATTCTCTGATCAACTTTGCCGAGTGATTTCCCCCTCCAGAGATTTATCAGGCTTGCTAAGGGAGGGGGGGGGGGGGGTGGGTGGGGTGACAGCGTGATCACGTAGTGACGTATTAGTGCTCCCCTCCTACAATGTTCCAATAAACTTTCTAGCCATTAAGTATTTGTCAGGATATGATTCGAAGATATCAATTCCCCTATGCTATTAGTTATATACTTTCTTAAAAGTAGATTGAGACTTGTTGTGTCGGGTAATAGCGAAAATGGCACCTGGAGCAAATGCCACCAAGTGAGTGAAAACTGCACCAATTGATGGTGATGAGAATGGCACCAATTGCACTGGCAAAAACGGCACCACGGGTTGGCAAAAACGGCAGCAGTTCGGATGGTGAAAACAGCACCAGTATTTAATTCATTTCATTCTGCCTTTTTCTGTGTTTTGTTTTGATACTGACTATTTAGCCTGAGTTTGTGGATGCATTTTAGGTCTCTGACAAATCTGTTGAAAATTGAGCAGTTAAAATGTGAGGATATATCTCCACTCCCAACTCTCTTAAATGGATTTCTTGTTGTTTAGCAGTGACTTCTAAGCATTGAAAGCAAAACCACCCTTTTCTCAACCCAGGCCCTCACCCTCTCCTGGAATCTATCCACGATTCACGATACAGCCCCCTTCTTGTTGGCGCAGAAATCAGAACCTGGGTGACATCGGGGGAGGGGGGTAGTCCAATTTCAAAGGACGTGCCAAGGCAAAAAATTAAAACAGGGTCTTTTAGGCCATGTTTGGATGGGAGCAGCCCAAACCCAAGAAATCCGGACTCCTGGGCCAAATTGAAAGTAACGGACCCCAGGATTACTCTTGCTCCCTCCACACATATTTTCATCAGGCTTGTGCTGACTCATTATATATGTGTAAATGTTGTAGTTGTATATTGTATACGACGTTCTGAGGAAAATTAAATATTTGATCATGTAATATAGTGTTGTTCTTCTTTTGCCAAGTTTTGGTTTGGTTCCATTTTCGCCAGATGCAAGTTTGGTGTGGTTTTCACCAGTTTGGTGCCATTTTTGCCAGTTGGTGTCATTTTCACATGGTGTCATTTTCACCTGCACCTGTGTCACGCAAACAATCATAGACTATATGGAGGTCTGTAGCACCTGATTAATGAGGGCTGTTGTCGGCCAGGAATGACAAATATGGAATACTGGTATGGCACGTAATAATTAAATAATTTGCATCACAACTACTATACATGTATATTTTATTTATTCACTAACAAGTTTTGAACAAGTCTTGAGTTCTATTTTGAACCATAATCCCAACTAACAAATTACAGCTGTTCTAAAATGGACCGTCCCAGTTACGTCACTTGTGCATTGTTGCAAAATGGACTGTGTTCCGAAAATACACACAAATTTCCATAGAGAATTAAACAAGAGGCCCCAGGGGGCCTGAGGGTGCTCACCTGACAAGGTAGACTAAATATCAACCCAGGGAATTGATTACAAGTTGCATCTCCCCCTCCTAAGAAAAGCTTTTACCAAATATCCAAAGATTCTGACCAGTGGATCTAAAAAAAAAGAAAATTTTTAGAGAATATTCCTCATATTGAACTAAGTTATAATTTGGACTCCCACAGGGAGCCCAAATATGAACCGAGAGACTTGGCTTTAACAAACTTGAATCTCACCCCCCTAAGGATACTGCACACCAAATATCAAAACATTCCGACAGCTGGATCTGAAGAAGATTTTTTATGAAAATTCCTCATTTTAACTAAGTTACAATTCAAGCTCCCACAGTGAGCCCAAATATGGACCTAGGGACATGGCTTGAACACACTTGAATCTTACTCCCCTAAGGATGCTGCATACCAAGTATCAAAAGCATTCATCTGCTGGATCTGAAGAAGATTTTTAAAGAAAATTCCTCCTCCACAGTGAGCCCAAATATGAACCCAGGGACTTGGCTTGAACAAACTTGAATCTCACCCCCTAAGGATGCTGCATGCCAAATATCAAAACATTCCAACTGCTGGATCTGAAGAAGAAGATTTTTAAAGAAAAATTCCTCATATTGAACAAAGTTATAATTCGGGCTCCCACAGGGAGCCCAAATATGAACCCAGGGACTTGGCTTTAACAAACTTGAATCTCACCCCCTAAGGATGCTGCACACCAAATATCAAAACATTCCGACTGGAATGTGGATCTGAAGAAGAAGATTTTTTAAGAAAATTCCTCATTTTGAACTAAGTTACATTTCGAGCTCCTACAGTGAGCCCAAATATGGACTTAGGGACATGGCTTGAACAAACTTGAAACTCACCCCCCTAAGGATGCGGCATACCAAATATCAAAACATTCTGACTGCTGGATCTGAAGAAGATTTTTAAAGAAAATTCCTCATTTTGAACTAAGTTATAATTCGGGCTCCCACAGTGAGCCCAAATATGAACCCAGGGACTTGGCTTGAACAAACATGAATCTCACTCCCCTAAGCATGCTGCATACCAAATATCAAAAGATTCTGATTGGTAGATCTGAAGAAGAAGATTTTTAAAGAATATTCCTCATACTGCACTAATTTAAACATTTGGGCTCCCACAGAGAGCCCAAATATGGACTTAGGGATTTGATTTCAATAAACATGTGAAACAATCTTCCAAAGATGTTATATGTGAAATTTGAAAGTTTTTGGAGCAGTGGTTTGGGAGAAAAGTAGTCTTAAATGTTTTCCCATTACCCACAGTGTTAATAAATGCTGTCTCAGCACTTTTGCAAAGTCCCAAATAAGTACCCCATGATACAACCGATAGCAATTTTTTTTTTACCATTCCATTCTGTTGGTCCTAAGGAAGCTTCACACCAAATATGAATTCTCAGTGCCGTGTAGTTTTGGAGATATGGGCCTTTTAATTTTTTTCTATTTTTAGCTCCTGTGGTTCCCATGGGGCGACGGGAACAAAAATTTGGGCATAAGCCCTCGTATCAAATTTGGTTCAAATCTGCCTCTCGGTTTGGAGAATAGAAATTTTGGGCAGAGCAAAAATTCTTGCCCCTCCCATAACGAAGGCAAATATAGCTCCTCGAACTTCTCTTGAACAAATCTGAGTCTACACCTCAAAAGGAAGCTGCAAACCAAATATCAAGTCTCTGCTTCTGCTGGTTCATGAGAAGAAGGTTTTTAAGAGTGGCCCTACCGAGAGGCGAGGCAACTTGATTTGAACAAAATCAAATTGCGATGTCATAACAAACTATTATCTCAAATATCAATTAAATTGGTTCAGCGGTTTGGGAGGAGAAGACGCAAACACCATCTTCACAGACGACGGACGGTGAGTGATCACTATAGCACTCCTGACTGAAGTCATGTGAGCTAAAAATCTGTTCATATCATTTTCGAGTGAGCAACAATCACAGAAACATAATGAAGGTGAAGCGAAATATATTACAGGTAATCAGGATCGGAAAAGTAAAAGATACTTTGCTGATTATTCCTGTGTTTATTTACCCCTGGGGGGGTTTTGGTACCGACAGTAAGTCATCCATAGAATGGAGTTTCCACTTGAACATGAACTAAAATTATATACAAAAACATAAGGTGCACAAAAACTCTTTGAACTTGGGGCTATCAGCTGAAAAATAAATTTTGTCTATTTGCATTTTTCAACAGTTAATGTCCAGATGGATATTCTATTTGTTTCAGCAGTAATCTGCTAATCCCCTCTGCTTAACCCTTTACCCAACGCAGACGATTTCAAAACTTATTATTTTAAATATCATTTTTTAATTTTTTAAAAAAAATTTCAACAAAACCATATCATGTGACCCCTGTTTGGAACGCGCGCGACGAGCTCGTTCCAAAGAGGGGTCACATGATATGGTTTTGTTGAAATTTTTCGAAAAATACATTTTTTCAGCTGCTGAATTTCCATATTACGTGGGCAGATGCAGACGGATATCTCTTAATTGTATATCCCTGTTAATTGAATATAATTTTCAAACACAAAACCATTTACCATACCTTCAGTACAAATTTGATCTGTTAATTGCATATGGGTTGTAGAGTAAACTCCTGTTAATTGTATATAAATTTTTGTAATATGTCGAAACAATCTCTGTGACACGCACCAAATTCCCCTTATTTATCAATCTTTTTGGCCTCACTACATCCAATACAGGCATTTATTCTATTATATCTTGTTTGACAGAGCTCTATGAGAATAAATGCTCAGTTTACCTCCAGAACACAGGAAACTGACCAAATCCCTTTTAATTGTATACTCCTGTTAATTGAATAATTTTCACTGGCAAAATGGCTATTCAATTAGGAGGATTCTACTGTACTTTGATGATGTCCATTCTTTAAGTGGAAGAATGCTAAAACATCCTAGGTGCATTTTAACCCTTTACCCAATGAATCGTCTGCATCTGCCCACGTAATATGGAAATTCAGCAGCTGTTAATTGTATATAAATTTTTGTAATATGTCGAAACAATCTCTGTGACACGCACCAAATTCCCCTTATTTATCAATCTTTTTGGCCTCACTACATCCAATACAGGCATTTATTCTATTATATCTTGTTTGACAGAGCTCTATGAGCTCTGTCAAACAAAATATAATAGAATAAATGCTCAGTTTCCTCCCGGAACTCAGGAAACTGACCAAATCCCTGTTAATTGTATACTCCTGTTAAATGAATAATTTTCACTGGCAAAATGGATATTCAATTAAGAGGATTCTACTGTACCATGAGAAATTTGTTATGGCCTGGAACCAGTTTAGCCTTCAAATAGGTCACTGCCTATATTTAGTTTCACTCGTCTGGAAGATTTCAGTTGGTTGGAAAAGTGAACCTGTGGTTCGCTTTTCCAACCAATTGATATATCCCAGACAACTGAATGTGAAAAATTTCATAAAGATTCATTTTCTGTGAATCAAGGCAAGAAATGTTGCTTGATCAAGACTTGATTTGATTGACATTCTCCCAGGGCCCTAAACTCCATGTAGATTTTCCTCCCCTATTACAGCAATATTCCATTCACAGGTACAGGTGAGAAAGTCATGAATGTTTTAAAGTACCCATGACTTTATACTATAACATATTCAAATGAATATTTTTTAAAATTATAGAACAGTGGTTACAATAGTGGACCAAGAATTTTGATCATATAGAGATTGTCCACTTTCATACCAATAACACTGTAGAATCTCACCTTTCATAAGAAATATAAATGTACAGTACAGTCACAGTGGACTGGTCATAATACATGCATGGGCAGTGATCTCCACATATTTGTTTACCAGGTAATTAATCATCATCAGCAAAATTTTAATTAATGAAGCACCAGGTTGTACCTGGTGGTTCATTAAATTTTGGATGTTTATTCCTATAATTAGTGTTTGGAATCTAATACAGTAAAACCTGTCTTGGGAGACCACTGCCGTGAGAGACCACCTGTCTTGAGAGACTGCTGTGGCCTTGTACCATTTGGATGTTTTACTCTACAGTTAAAACTACAAGTCCTGTCATGAACTGTGTGCTTATCTAGGCTTAATTGCGCGTAGGAATTGCACGCAGTTGTCATATCGAATGGAATCCAAAGCACGACAGGTTCTCTGGGTTACTCATAGCAAACACAGGCAATGTTTCTGCCAATGGACCTTCGGGTTACACAGAGGTCCAATGGCAGAAACATTGCTTGTGCACAGGCCAAATGTACAGAATTTGATAGCCTTACTATGGTCATAAAGCATAGATTAACGTGCAGATCGATGTGCTATTTGCACACATTTCTTGACAGGACTTCTAGTTTTAACTGTATAATGGACCTGTCATGAGAGACCACCTGTTTTGAGAGACTTTTCCATGGCAGAAGGGGTGGTCCCTCAAGACAGGTTCTACTGTATTATTCCATCCGTGGAAATATTGCCCTCCCTTGGAAAGTGACCAGACCATGGCAGTTGTGCTGTATTTCACCTCAGATGTCATTTTCAGTTTTCTTCTTGAATCAGTCTTTATTACAGAATATTTTAGTTATGAAGTCTTGATCAACTGGTGTAAAGGGAGGGGGGGGGGGGTCAAGATCTGATTCTGGTCTGATCAAGAAAAAGACTGTTTTGCAACTGGGTTCATGCTGTCAGGTGCCAATTAAGCCAATTACATTAATAATTTTGATTTTACACCAAAAAATCTCTGTTCGCTGAAGTTTTGGCACCAAAAATGTAATGTGGCATTATTTTTGTAGTTATCAATTTTATATTATTTCATACTGTCCTGACCTTTTAAGCCCTGTGGATTAATAGCAATTAGTTAATGACTCTGTTATTAAGTAAGTGCAATGACAGACGTACATACTGACAGCATTCAGCCTTGTCATTAGCTGCTGAATCAGTGGCATAAATATAACTTAACTGACCACCCTTTTCATCTACCGAGGATTTTGTTAGAACTTTCTTCAGTTCTGTCAGACTTTTTCCGTGACCAGTTGTCCGTTCACTCCTGAAATAATTGTCAGTTGTTTGTCAGTGAGTACCGGTATTAAGAAGATTATGCCCTCAAGTTCTGGACATCTATTTTTCAAAAAACGATAAATTTCTTTGGATCAGACACAGAAAAAACAGCATCTCCCCACCTATTAGCCTTTTGGGACCAAAACACTTTGTTTTGCACTAAAATATCCAGAACAGCTAAACATTTGGCACAAAACAGTTTTGGGCCAGTGTGAAATCTGTTTTGGGATCAGAGTACCATAAAGCAAAGCAGACAATGATAAATGGAAATAGATGAGCACATACAAGGCAAACATAACTGTAGACTTATTCCTCAAGAGAAGTGATCAAGATATACTTACTTTGTCAAATGGACAGAACTTTGGCTGATTTATAACTGGTAGGATATATGATTGCCAGTAGCTACATGAATCAGTTCTGGAACAATAGTTGAAAGTGAAGAATATGTGTGTTGGAATAGGTGGAGTCGTATTTGTGTTGCTACAACAGAGGAAAAAGGAGGATTTAACTTGTTGAGTAATGGAAATCATATTTGATTTGCATTCAGTGCTGGTACCTCAATTTTTGTTCAAATGATTTATATCTTGGTTGAAGCAAAACTATTTTGTCTTGTGGATTTGTCTTGCTGTAATTTACTGGAGAGTTTCAAAGGCACTCTCCAATAAACTTTTACAAGGCAAAGGCACGTGAACCAATTATGGTGGCCAAAATTAATAATTTATCACTCGACCAGTTAATCCTTGTACGATGCCATTAGAAATTCCATCCCAATGTAACAATACTCTCTTTTCTAGTAATGGTATAAGATGGGGTTCTTTTACCTAAATACTTGTAACTTCGTTCAATTGTTGTATCGATGAGGTTTTAGCTAGTAGAGTGCTGAATTATTTTCAATTATTAAAATTTAAAGTTTTTGCCGTGTTACAATTTATGGGAGAGTGCCTGTAGGCACTCTCCCTTAAATTGTAACAAGGTAAATCCTTACAGACTAAATAATTTCACTTCAAAGATAATATAAAGCTCATCCACAGCATATAAAGCCTTCAAGCAGTGACACCTGCACTCCAAATATGAGCTTCCAGCATACTACCACTTAACTGATGCTGATAAGATGCTGTATCTTGGTTATTTGAGAAATGTGAGGAAAATCAGTTGGTAACCATTTGACTCTTGAGCCTGAATAGTATCAGTCTATATAGCATTATTATAGGAAAACTTCTTTTGCACCTGTGGGGAGGTTCAGTAATATTTGAACTCACAGTCCCATCAAGACTGCAAATAAAATATCTTAGTGCCTGTAATTGTGACAGGTACCATAGACCATGAAGCAGTGAAATTTAGAATTTGTGGCTTGCTCGGCTATATGGAAGATGGCTGACAAAGCTACACTGTCACAGTGGAGACTGGCTTGCCATCTTAATTTTGTGCCAGCTGAGCTGACCGGATCAGCTGGATGTTTTCTGCAATTCATATTTCCATCACACAGCTCGCATATATTTTTGTTTAGCAGGAGTGTTGCTATAGGGATTTAGGGGTTAGATTAGGATATGTGCTAATTAAGTAACTAAGTTGGGAAGCACATGCAAATAAATTACCAAAAACTCTTTGTTTTAAACTATAATTCAGATTAAAAAATTTTCCAACCAAGCCAGGAAATAAGCATTTAGCTGTCATTTGCAGAATGAGATTCCCAGTGGGTGACTTTGCTGATGCTGGGCCAATTTATCCTCTATGTACCTCTTTCTCTTTAGGCCTGAGACCTAGATTCAGATTGCGGTTCACAGGGGATAAATTTAGTGATACTACCCTACGGTGCAAGATAGCATCACCAAATTCACCCTCTGGAGACCTCATTCTGCAGATGACAGTCTGCTTATTTCCAGGCTTGATTCCAACTACCTCATCAAATCATTTTTTCCAGTCGGGACATGAGTCATCAGAGTTGGGAAAAATCAGGTCACCTTTGCTATTCCCCTGCATGCCATGAGGATTTCAGTGTCTGCTCTGTGACGTTATGACATAAGTTACGCACAATGGGAGACATGCATTTAGTTGTTTAAATCTAACATATTCTCATGGTTCACCGACTGGATATTTTTGTGGCTGACAAATTTAATGACAAATGACTGGAAGAAAGTGGTGGCTGGCAGCTCATGGTGACATGTCTAAGGTACCAACAATTTTGTGCCTGTCATCCCAAACTTGGTACCTGTCACACGGTTTCAGACCCAGTTGAGATGAGTACCATTACTATAACAAACATTATATACACCTGGAACTTAATTAAGCACCCCTTGTTTTTTTCGCAGTGGTTTTAATAGAAACTGTCATTACTTTCATGCTATCTTTCAGATGGCCTAAAGTGATTGTTTGCAGAAAGAATGGTCTATTGACAAATGAAAGACAAACACAATGATGAAAAATTGCAAAATTTTAATAGCGCTGATGGCACATATCTGTCACTAATGTTTTTGATGGAAAAATGTTCTCTCGACAGGTATGATGCTGGAACGGTCCATGATGAAACAATTCTGGTAATTACTCACAAATGAAAGTGTCAATGACACTGTAGCTCAACTTGACAAACTTGAACTTGGTAAGTTATAAATGAAATGGCAAAATTGAAGATCATTGGTACCAATGTTATTTGATGAAATTTCGACATAACAGCATTGTGTGTGCACAGCGTCAGAGTAATCCATGCATTTTCAAATGTAAACTGTAAGACTGGCTAAAGGAAGAATGCTGATACACAAATGCAGTATGTTCAGAGGTTTATCTTTCTCTTTTAGGTTATTGTAAATGGCAACTTTTTTCACAGAAATGAATGCTAATCAATAGCTCTTATCTAAAGGTCTTGACTAATGAGCACACCAAGTTAAAAAAAAATCCTATGATAAATGTGGCCTGTAGGCCATGTCAAAGAATGTTGATGCACAAATGCCATAAATTCAAAGATTGTTGCTAACAGCAACAGTTTTTGATGGAAATGATAAGAAAATCAATAGCTCCTATCTTTGTCACCCTGCATAAGCATACAAAGTTTCAAAACAACCTGATAATGAATGTGCCTTCTGAGGCATGCCAAAGGAAGATGTTAATGCACAAATGCACTAAGTAGAAAGTCATTGCTTTGTGGAAATGTTTTTTGGGTTTTTTTTATGGAAATTCATAAATATACCCTACAGAGAGTGAAAAAGGGATAAGTTGATGCACAAATGCAGTAAGTTCAAAGGCTGGTGATAATGACAATAACTTTTTATGGAAATTAAAAAATAGCTCACATCTAGAGGTCACCCCCAAACACACATACCAAGTTTCAAAGTGATCCGATCAAAAATGTGCCCCGAAGGGTGTGTTAAAGGGAAATATTGAGGTCTGACTGAACTAAGTTCAAAGGTCAGCGGAAACATTTTTTGACAGAAATGGAAGAAAATCGACTGCTCCCATATAGATGTCACCCCACACAAACACACCAAGTTTGCAAGCGATCCAATCTTAAATGTGCCCTGCAGGGTGTGTCAAATGGAAATATTGATGCTTAACTGCACCAAGTTTTTACTAAGTTCATCGAAGGCCATTGCCAGTGGCAACATTTTTTGACGGAAATCAAAGAAAATCAATAGCTCCCATCTAGAGGTAACCCCAAACAAGCATACAACGTTTCAAACCAATCTGATCATAAATGTGCCCTTTAGGGCATGCCAAAGGAATATATTGATGCCTGACTAAACTTAGTTCCAAGATCGTTGGCAGTGGCAACATTTTTTGATGGACAGAATTGGAAGAAAATTGATAGCTCCAATCTAGAGGTCACCCCAAACAAGCATGCCAGGTTTCAAAGCAATCCGAACATAAATGTGCCCTGTAGGGTGTGCCAAAGGGAAGTATTGAGGTCTGACTAAACCAAGTTCTAAGAATGTTGGATGTGGCAACATTTTTCGACGGAAATGGAAGAAAATCGATAGCTCCCATCTAGAGGTATCCCCAAACAAGCATACCAGGTTTCAAAGCAATCCAATCATAAATGTGCCCTGTAGGGTGTGCCAAAGGGAAATATTGAGGTCTGACTAAACTAAGTTCTAAGAACGTTGGCCGCGGCAACATTTTTTGACGGAAATGAAAAAAAAGTCGATAGCTCCCATCTAGAGGTCACCCCAAACAAGCATACCAGGTATCAAACCAATCCAATCATAAATGTGCCCTGCAAGGTGTGCCAAAGGGAAATATTGTGGTCTGACTAAACTTAGTTCCAAGATCGTTGGCAGTGGCAACATTTTTTGATGGACAGAATTGGAAGAAAATCGATAGCTCCTATCTAGAGGTCACCCCAAACAAGCATGCCAGGTTTCAAAGCAATCCAAACATAAATGTGCCCTGTAGGGTGTGCCAAAGGGAAGTATTGAGGTCTGACTAAACCAAGTTCTAAGAATGTTGGCCGTGGCAACATTTTTCGACGGAAATGGAAGAAAATCGATAGCTCCCATCTAGAGGTCTCCCCAAACAAGCATACCAGGTTTCAAAGCAATCCGATCATAAATGTGCCCTGTAGGGTGTGCCAAAGGGAAATATTGAGGTCTGACTAAAATAAGTTCTAAGAACGTTGGCCGCGGCAACATTTTTTGACGGAAATGAAAAAAAATCGATAGCTCCCATCTAGAGATCACCCCAAACAAGCATATCAGGTATCAAACCAATCCAATCATAAATGTGCCCTGCAAGGTGTGCCAAAGGGAAATATTGTGGTCTGACAAAACTAAGTTCTAAGAACGTTGGCCACAGCAAGATTTTTTGTCGGAAATTGAGGAAAATCGATAGCTCTCATCTAGAGGTCACCTCAAACAAGCATTCCAAATTTCAAAGTGATCTGATCATAAATGCGACCTGTGAGGTGTGCCAAAGGAAGTTGTGGACATGCTTACTAAAGTACGTATGCCGATGGACGAGAAGTGATGGCAATAGCTCAGCTTGACTTTGTCAAGTTGAGCTAAAAATGTAACTTGTGATCTCCTGAACACAATAGCAGTGTCTGATGTCAGTAGTGAGTGTATCCACCCCGTGCCCGGATGACAGCCTGAACCCTCCTCCTAAAGTTACCAGTGAGCCTTCTAATACAGTCCAGAGGCAACTGCTGCCAATCCTCATGCAATGCTGCTTCCAAATCGGCCAAATTCTGTACAGGCAGATCTCTTGCTTGCACATGATGTCTAAGAAAGTCCCAGATGTGTTCTTAGGGGGTTCAAATCGGGGATCCTTGCAGGCCAAGGTAGTGTTGTAATAGCATTGTTCTGAAGAAATACTCTCACAGCATGGAAATGAAGTGGCCTTGCATTCTCGTCCATAAATACAGAGCGAGTAGTGAACGAATGGTTATCAAAATGAGGCACAACAACCGGATTGACAATGTCTCAGATGTACTGATGACCACTGAGATTCCCATGTATAGTCACCATATCAAGTTTACAATCATGAGAGAGGCATCCTCAGATCATTACTGATCCTCAACCATAAGGAACAGTAGGTCTGGATGTTCCAGGGCATGCAAGCAGTATTGCTACGCCTCCACACTCTCATGTGACCATCTGTGACATGAAGCAGGAACCTTCTCTCGTCTGACCAATGAATTCTCCTCCACGTCCTGAGATTCTAATGTTGTAGTGACATACACCACTCCAAACTTGATGACGCAGTGCTTTGAAATGGTTTTGGACAGTTCTGTTGCACAAATGCCTGTTGGGGAGCCAAACAAGGCGTGCCAGACACCGATCTTCCCGAGGAGAGGTCTTTTGGGGTTGTCCATGCCTTGATCGGTCCTAGACATCATTGGTTTGTTGATGTTTTCGGACAAGTCTGCTGATGACAGGATGACTAGAGCCAAGTTGCCTTCCAATAGCTTTGAATGACATGCCTGTTGAATGCATGCCAACGATTTGCCATCTTAGTGCCTCTAACAGTCTTGGAGTCTCCTCCTTGCCATGTCAACATTTATTGATAAAAGAAGTGACAAATGTTCTTGTTTTATACCCAGATATTGCATGTGGATGACAGTGTTTTTTGTGACATTCAAGGGAAGCATGCTTCACTTGGACGAGGGGATGCGTTTGGGGTATGCTATCAACCAGAAACATCATGTTTCACTAGATGAAATGTACTGCAAGACATAGCAATCATTAAAACATAATAAACAGGAATAGCAACTTCACTGTCATGAAAGATTTTGGGGGTGCTTTATTAAGTTCCAGGTGTATATATTTCTGTGTGCATCAGGTAGGTGTATTCTATAAAAGTCGCATTGCTCTATCAAGTTCACCCTGTACAATAAGGGTAGTTTTTATGTATTCACTGACCCACTACAGAAGTTTTTAGTCTTACCTATCACCATGAGAGGTGAAGAATGGTTAATGTTTTGTCAAATTCAGCTTTTCACTTTCTCTTCCTAAATTCCAAGGATGAATTCAACAACCTGTGAAGTTTATATCATGGAGACATGTTTAATGGATATGCAGATCTGATAATAATCTTGACTTATTATCATTAATTGGAAAGCTCTCTTACAGAGAGCTTTCCAATCAATGATAACAAGTCAAGAATTTGGTGCTGATAAAGCCTGCAAAAACTGGGACCTTTTTAAGTTGAAAGGCTCATTTAATTTTAAGAAATTGTACTAGTCAGTATGTCAGGCACAAGTGAACTAGTTCATATCAAATATGCAAGTTGAGCCTGTCAGTGAACATGATGGGCTACTCATTTTCAGGCTTGAGTGGTATCTTCTTTTTTGGCTACAAAACCTTCAGTTGAACTCAGATTCGGGCTCCTTAGGGAAATGGGCTTCATTTCAGTTTTGATATGTATAGTATGGTAATTTTTTAGGTGAAATCTTGTGGTGCTATTTTTTTTTTCTCTTTTTTTTTTTAAAAAGGCCTAAATTAACTTTTTAGGGGCCTAAACCCTAATTTTGGGATTCTGATCCACTGATGCTTATGTGACCTACATGCCAGGCATTTGTCTATCTAATTATTGGTCAGTAACAAAATAAAATTTTAAAATATTTGGTATCCTTAGAAACATTGTTTTATAGATTTAGTTGGGTGCAGGAACACTGAAAAGGGGGCCAGCCCTATAAATTTATGAACTTTTGAAACCTCATCTTGCATTTTTCTCAAGTTCCTTCTCCTACTTATAAACTGTAATGACTGAGGTTTAAAAAATTGTCAGAGATTAATATTTCTAAAAAATGGTTTTAAAGGGGCACAGATCAGATAGTGTTGAAGGCAAGTAGTATAGTTCCCATAAGGTAGCCCATGTCAACAGTCAAGATTTGAAAACATCTTGGATGGTTCTAAAAACTTCACTCTTCAAAAGCTGCAGCACATCCCAAATTTTGTGGAATGTGTCATCACCCGGTCTAGAAAGAACTTCCACATTCCCTGGTCCTTTCAGATCTCCACTGGCTTCTGATTCAGCAGAGAACACGATTCAAATTTTCTCTTCTTATCTTTAAATGCATCCCTTCACCCCGGAATGTGTCATCACCCAGTCTAGAAAGTACTGCCATGCTACACCGGTCCTTTCTGACCTCCACTGGGTCCAATTGAGCAGAGAATTCAATTCAAATTTTTTCTTCTTACCAGTACCTTTAAATACATCCCTCCTCCTCCCCCGAGCAGATGTCAGCATTGGTTGCTGCTCGTGGCTTGACCCTGCCAAAATTGTTTCTTTTTTGACAGTGTTGCCACTAGTAGTAAATATTGTTCGTAACTGATCGCTATTTGAATGTGGATCAGTTTGGCTCAATCAAGCTCACATTCTGCACAGTCAATGAAAGAGCTTTGGTAGGTTACTGGCCAATTGGTTTAATAACATATCTTGACTCAAACTTCACAATACAGTTGAGCTGACTGGCCCATTTTAGTGGTTTATATTAAATTCCACATGTAATAGTGACTGGTACTCGTTTATCACAATTTGGATGATTCTTCTGTTTCTCCATCATCATGAAAATCAATTAGAATCGGATCGGGGAAGTGGGGGTCGATGAGAGGTTTTCAGTTTTGGTTTTCTTTGTACAAACATAACAATACATTGCATTTGCATATAAGATGTATTTGGCGTCAGTCAGTGTTACATGGACTCCCTTTCCAGGGCAACACACCTGTGTAATTAATAGCCTATAATGGTACTCTGATTTCCTGAGCACAATGTATTTGCTTAAAGTATCTCAAGTGTTTTAAGTTTGAGAAAAATGATTTTTGCCTTGAGTCTGTTGCAAAATTAGCACCCCCCCCCCCCTCCCTCCCCCTTCCAATATCTGTGTTTAGGGTAACCCAACATACCCTTAAAAATTATGCTGAACATAAAAACTATATCGAGTAAAAGTTGCTCATATAGGTAAATGTAACCCTAAATTTCTATTGAATGGCAATAGTTTCTCCTACCTAATCTCTGTTAACCGAATACAATATTTTGTATCAACAAGAAATTTAACAAAAATCGCGATATTGACACCGTAGCTGTGACAGGTGGTGCAATCTCACAAACATAAAAATTATATCGAGTAAAAGTTGCTCATATAGGTAAATGTAACCCTAAATTTCTATTGAATGGCAATAGTTTCTCCTACCTAATCTCTGTTAACCGAATACAATATTTTGTATCAACAAGAAATTTAACAAAAATCGCGACATTGACACCGTAGCTGTGACAGGTGGTGCAATCTCACAAAATTCTAAGTTCATCAAGGGCCATAACTCCAAGAAAAATATTTGGAACAACACATGCATTGAACAGTGGCTAGACATCAATAAGATACACATACATGCCAAATATAAAGTCAATCCATCAAGTATTTCAAAAGTTATTGAGTTTTGAAACTCGTTGGTCACAGACAGACCGACCGACCGACAGACCGACATTGCCACTTAAAGAGCTGCTAGTCGCAGCTAAAAATATTTTAAGCTTTTCACACTTCTGTAACGTAAATAACATTATTTGGCACCAAAATCAAAAGAGAAGAGTATGCATTCATCTTATTTAACAAAGTATAATGTAAGAAATTCTTAAAATATGTTCAACTGAAGCTGACCACTAGGAGGTGACTAACCCACCCAGAAAAAGTTCATGATACATCTGCCCAGTAGAAATTAAGAGAGAGGAAATCAGGAAAATTTGTAAGTTAAAGGTCACTGTGTTTGGCACAATGATCCCAAAATAAATAAAGTTCTTCCATCATACCTAACCCATATGTCAAGTTTGGCTTCCTCTGGCTCAGCAGAACCTTAATTAGAGACCAGAAACTAGGATAATTTGAAAGTTAAAGGTCCCTGTGATCTTGACCAATGGCACAATGACTTCCAAATAAATAGGGCTCTTTCTCTTATCATACCCAACCGACAGATCCAGTTTTGATTTTGATTGGCCTGGTAGAATTTTAATTAGAAAGTGTAAACTAACTCCCGGGAAATTTTCAAGTTCAAGGTCGCTGTGACCTTGATCTTTGGTACAAAGCCTCCCAAAATAAATATGGTTCTTCCTCTCATCATACTCACCCCACATGTCAAGACTGGTTTTGATTGGCCAAGTAGAACTTCAACTAAAGAGCAGAAACCAACTCCATCTACAGATGGAGAGTAAGATGGATGAATGGATGGACAGCAAGATGGATGGTCGGATGGTGCCACAGTTATATCCCCCTCCCCCCCCCCCACATTTTTTGGAGAGGATAAAAACTGATAATTTACAAGTTTCTGGATAGCACAATATTCCTGTTAAATAAAAAAATATATTGCCATTGGTTCGACTTTTGTGTTAACAGAGTTCTGTATAAGGCCTCGGTCTACCTCACACTCCTATAAATCTACTGATCCTGTACCATAACATACATGATCACTACAAACTCATTTAACTCATAATATGCATATAAGGCACACAAATAGGGGCATGGTGGCTCAGTGGTTATGGCATTGGACTTCAAACCGAAAGGTTCGATCCCCACTAGGGGTAACTGCATTGTGTCCTTGGGCAAGGCACTTAATCCTGATTGACCATGTGGGGGCACAGTGGTGCCATGTACTAAGTCGTACTGCATGTCAATGGTTCACTTGCCTTCAACCAATGCTAACCTTGCTTGTGCGGAGTTAGTACTCTGGGGAATCTGATAGTTGAATGCCACTGCTCGTTGGTTTTCTCTGGCTTCCTTCGTCTGTAAAATGATCCGATATGAGGTGAACCCTGACTGTCAAGTGGCATTAAACCCCAATAAAACAACTAGATTATTCTGAAATCGCAAAGCATATTTCCAGAAGTCACCCATCAAAGCACAGCCACTACTGAAGCGCCCAACAAGGAGAAGGTGTCTGCTGCCTTTATACATCCTAAGCTGTTGGATGATGTATCCCATGTCGCTCACTGTTGGTTGAAGGCAGAGTATATCTCCCACTGAAATAACAGTACTGTCCAATTTTCATTATTATTTATATGAACTCTGCTGAACAGTGTCATACCTTTTAAAAGCCCTGAAAAGGCTTTTTAATCCTTAAAAAGGCTTATCATTTTAATAAATATGCAAAGAATGATCAAACTCTGAAGTGACATAAAAATGGCAAAACAGGCAAGAAATCGATAAATTGCTATTCCTTAATATTTGGGGGCTCTACAACACAGTAAAATTAAAAATCCGATATCATTTAATTTTCTATGACATTGACACCATTAACATCACCTTAAATCCTGCCATAACTGATGAGTACTCACTTAGATTTGGCTTTTGTGGGAAATGATATATACCATATTTGAAAGAGGAAGGTTTGATACAGGCATTGTAATTAGAGGAGTGATAAAAAATGTTAAAACTGAAGTTTTGGATGAAGCTTGAAATTTTAAACTTGCAACTGTGGCCATGTTTGCAACATTACATCAAAATTACATGAGGGTCATTGGTAGAAGGTGTCCCAGTTTTCAATCACGTGAAGTTTCAAAACATTTGAATCCATCAAATAGAATCATAGAATGTCTCTGGTGGCCATATTTTCCAGCCAATGGGAACAAAAAGAGGATCGATTGTAGAGGGCCTCCTATAGACCATTCTAGCCAAGTTTTGGTTCACGTCAGCTCAATAGTTCCAGAGAGAAGATGAAAATGTGATTTCCTATAGTTTTTTTCTATAGTAACTATAAACTACAATTGTGGCCATATTTGCAATACGACCAATGGGAACAAAACGAGGATCGATTGTAGAGGGCCTCCTACAGACCATTCTTGCCAAGTTTTGGTTCACGTCAGCTCAATAGTTCCAGAGAGAAGATGAAAATGTGATTTCCTATAGTTTTTTTCTATAGTAACTATAAACTGCAATTGTGGCCATGTTTGCAATACGATCAACATTAAAATGAAAGTGTCAATGACACTGTAGCTTAACTTGTGTGTTGTGTTTGATGAAAAGGATAATGTTCAATGTTTATGAAAGGATTATGAAATAAGACAAGATTTATTTATTTATTGATTTTTAAGGTCACATATTTCTGCACAATGGCTAATCATGACCACGACAGTTTTATGGGTGGAGGAAGCCGGAGTACCCAGAGAGAACCACCGAGCAACGGCGAGCAACTGTCAGCTCCCCAACATACTAACTCCACACAAGCAGGGTTAGCATTGGTTGAAGACGGGTGCACCATCGGCGTGCAGTACGCCTTAGTACACAGCGTCACCGTGCCCCCTCGTGGGCAATGGGGGTGAAGTGTCTTGCCCAAGGAGACAACGCGGTTGCCGCAGGTGGGATTCGAACCGAGGGCCTCTCGTCTTGCAGCCTGCACCTCTACCTACTGAGCCACTGCACCCCTAAATAAGACAAGAATTGTGATAATTGGGAATATGTTCATTTCTGTTCCCTGTATGCTATGTTTATGATAAAAATAATATGAGGTGTACACTGTACTAAAGAGCTGAGGGGTGGGTTAATATGACCCCACAGTTAATGCATGTGGCCCTCACGGTTAACGTATATCAACAAAAGTTACCAAGTTACAGTGAAATTATTCCAAAATGAGTCATCCTATCAAGTTACATTAAAATCCCTTCATAAATATGGCCTGTAGTCTGTGCTAAAGGCTTTCGGGCTTCGGGCCCCTGTAGCCGTCAGTTTCCCAATTGCGTCCAAAGGGGACGTTCTCATCTAGACATTATATGAAGTCAACCTACCAAGTTACAATGAAATCCCTTAATAAATATGACCTTCAGACTGTGCTAAAGGTTTTGGGGCTTTGGGCTCTGGCAGCTATCATGGTTGAATGATCGCAACCAAAAGGGAACATTCTCATCTGGGCATCATCTGGAGTGATCCTACAAAGTTACAATGAAATCCCTTCATAAATATGACCTGTAGACGGTGCTCAAGGTTTTTGGGCTTTGGGCCCCGGAAGCCGTCACAGTTGACCAATCATGACCAAAAGGGGATGTCATCATCTAGGCATTATATGGAGTCAAACTTACAGGTTACAATGAAGTCCTTTCATAAATATGACCAATAGACTATGCTAAAGGTTTTGGGGTTTTGGGTTCGGGCAGCCATCAAGGCTGAATGATCGCGACCAAAAGGGGACGTTCTCATCTAGACATTATTTAGAGTCATCCTTCCAAGGTACAATGAAATCCCTTCATAAATACCACCTGTAGACTGTGCTAAAGATTTTTGGGCTTTGGGCCCCTGTAGCCAACACAGTTGCCTAATGGTGTCCAAAAGGGGCTGTTCTCATCTAGACATTACATGAAGTCAACCTACCAAGTTACAATGAAATCCCTTCATAAATATGATCTGAAGACTGTGCTAAAGGTTTTCGGGCTTTAGGCTTGGGCAGCCATCATGGTTGAATGAGCACAACTAAAAGGGGACATTCTCAACTGGACATCATCTGGAGTGATCCTATGAAGTTACAATGAAATCCCTTCATAAATATGACCTGTAGACTGTGATCCAGATTTTAGGGCTTCAGGCATCTGTAGCCATCACAGTTGACCAACCACGACCAAAAGGGGATGTCATCATCTAGGCATTATATGGAGTCAACCTAACAAGTTACAATGAAATCCTTCCATAAATACGACCTACAGACATGCTAAAGGTTTTTGGGCTTGGGCAGCCATCAAGGCTGAATGATCGTGACCAAAAGGGGACGTTCTCATCTGAGCATCATCTGGAGCGATCCTACAAAGTTACAATGAAATCCCTTCATAAATATGACCTGTCGACAGTGCTCACAGTTTTCGGGCTTCGGGCACTTGTAGCCATCACAGCTGACCAATCACGACCAAAAGGGGATATCATCTCTAGGCATTATATGGAGTCAACCTAATAGGTTACAATGAAATCCTTCTATACATATAACCTTTTGCCTATGCTAAAGGTTTTTGGGCTCGGGCACCCATCAAGGCTGAATGATCACAACCAAAATGGGACGTTCTCATCTAGACATTATTTGGAGTCATCCTACATCTAGACATTATTTGGAGTCATCCTACCAAGTTACATTGAACTCCCTTCATAAATATGACCTGTAAACTGTGCTAAAGGTTTTCGGGCTTTGGGTACTTTTAGCCGTCAAAGTTGCCCAATCATGTCCAAAAGGGGACATTCTCATCTAGACATTATATGAAGTCAACCTACCAAGTTACAATGAAATCCCTTCATAAATATGACCTGTAGACTGTGCTAAAGGTTTTCAGGCTTCAGGCTCGGGCAGCCATCATGGTTGAATGATCGCAACCAAGGAGGACAATCTCATCTGGGCATCATCTGGAGCGATCCTACGAAGTTACAATGAAATCCCTTCATAAATATGACCTGTAGATTGTGCTCACGGTTTTCGGGCTTTGGGCACTTGTAGCCATCACAGCTGACCAATCACGATCAAAATGGGATGTCATCATCTAGCCATTATATGGAGTCAACCCAATAGGTTACAATGAAATCCTTCCATAAATATGACCTTTTACCTATGCTAAAGGTTTTTGGGCTTGGACACCCATCAAGGCTGAATGATCGTGATCAAAATGGGACGTTCTCATCTAGACATTATTTGGAGTCATCCTACCAAGTTACAATGAAATCCCCTCATAAATATGACCTGTAGACTGTGCTAAAGGTTTTCGGCTTCGGGCATCTTTAGCCATCACAGTTGCCCAATCATGTCCAAAAGGGGACATTCTCATTTTGAAATTATATGAAGTTAACCTACCAAGTTACAATGAAATCCCTTCATAAATATGACCTGTAGACTGTGCTAAGGGTTTTTTGGGCTTCGGGCTCGGGCAGCCATCATGGCTGAATGATCGCAACCATAGGGGACAATCTCATCTGGGCATCATCTGGAGTGATCCTAAGAAGTTACAATGAAATTCCTTCATAAATATGACCTGTAGACTGTGCTCAAGGTTTTTGGGCTTCGGGCAATTGTAGCCGTCACAGCTGACCAATCACGACCAAAAAAGGATATCATCTCTAGGCATTATATAGAGTCAACCTAGTAGGTTACAATGGAATCCTTCCATAAATATGACCTTTTACCTATGCTAAAGGTTTTTGGGCTCGGGCACCCATCAAGGCTGAATGATCGTGATCAAAATGGGACGTTCTCATCTAGACATTATTTGGAGTCATCCTACCAAGTTACAATGAAATCCCCTCATAAATTTGACCTGTAGACTGTGCTAAAGGTTTTCGGGCTTCGGGCACCTTTAGCCGTCACAGTTGCCCAATCATGTCCAAAAGGGGACGTTCTCATCTAGACATTATATGAAGTTAACCTACCAAGTTACAATGAAATCCCTTCATAAATATGCCCTTTAGATTGTGCTCAAGGTTTTCAGGCTTCGGACACTTGTAGCCATCACAACTGACCAATCACAACCAAAAGGGGATGTCATCATCTAGGCATTATATGGAGTCATCCTAACAGGTTACAATGAAATCCTGCCATAAATATGACCTTTTGCCTATGCTAAAGGTTTTTTGGGCTCGGGCACTCATCAAGGCTGCATGATCGCGATCAAAATGGGACATTTTCATCTAGACATTATTTGGAGTCATCCTGCCAAGTTTTTATGAAATCCCTTCATAAATATGACCTCTAGACTGTGCTAAAGGTTTTCGGGCTTCGGGCCCCTGTAGCCATCACAGTTGCCCAATCACCTCCAAAAGGGGACTTTCTCATCTAGACATCGTATGAAGTCAACCCTCTCAATAAATATGACCTGTAGACTGTGCTAAAGGTTTTCGGGTTTTGGGCTCGGGCAGTCGTCACGGTTTGCAGATCATGCCCAAATGGGGAAATTCTCATCTAGACATCATATGGAGTCATCCTACCAAGTTACAATTAAATCCCTCCACATATAACAAACCCTACAGACTGTGCTAAAAGTTTTTGGGTTTCGGGCTTGGGCAGCCATCACGGTTGATAGATCATGCCCAAAAGGGGACGTTCTCATCCAGGCATTATACAGAGGCATCCTACCAAGTTACAATGAAATCCTTTCATAAATACAACCTGTAGACTGTGCTAATGGTTTTCGGGTTTTGGGCTCGGGCAGCCATACCGGTTGCCCGATCGCGGCCAAAAGGGGACATTCTCATCTAGACATGACCCCAAACCTGCATATGAAATTTCGTGACGATCAAACAAGAACTGCGGGGTGTAGCCCGTGCCAAAGGAAAATGTGAACAGACATCACAGATAGCAGACTCACAGACTAACAGACTTCCGCACGCGTGATGGCAATAGCTTGAGTATGTCAAGTTAAGCTAATGAGGAACGTTGGTGGAGGGTGTCCCAGTTATCAACCATGCAAAGTTTCAAAACATTTGGCCCTGTGGTTTCAGAGGAGAAGAGTTTTCAAAATTGACCAATCAGAATCAAAGAATGCTTCTGGTGGCCACGTTTTTTCACCCATCAGGAATAAAATGAGTAACAGTTGAAGAGAACCTTTCAAAGACAATGCCTGCCAAGTCTGGTTCACACTGGCTCAGTACTTTCAGTGAAGATAATGAAAATGTGATTTCCTATAGGGTTTCTATAGTAACTATAAGCCACAATTGCAGCCATAATTGCAACCCGATGAAGATTAAAATGAGGATCGTTGGTAGAGGGGTTACAGTCATCAGTCACACTAAGTTTTCAAACCATTTGGCCTTGTAGTTTCAAAGAAGATTTTCTTGAAAATGCACACATTTATGAATTCTGTTTTCAACAAAAAAATCAGTAAAAGAAGGTTAAATATTTTTGAAAAATTACAACTTTTTTTCAGACAGTATTCTCTTTTCAAAATAGCTTTGGACAGGTAAAAGGGTCCCAGGAAACACATTACTCCAATTTTTGTCATATCTTAAAAGATATACAATAATTACTGTCATCTAAGCTGACATGACTGCAAGAGAATGTTAGCAAAAACTTCTCCCGTTTCTCCAAACACCTGTTAACAATCAAGATTTTCTGATAAGTAACATGAGTAATGAGCATATATCAGCATCCATGTACAGTTGCAATGGTTTACAGTTAAGTCAAAATAAGTTGTAGGATAATCCTATAAACTATGTATCTTTTTCTCTTCCTACACTGATAAGACCAGAAGCTGACATCATTTTCTGGAAAGCTTTCACTGATAGCTTTCCAGAAAATGTCAGATTCTGATCTTGTCAGGGCAGGAACAGCAGTTTACTTAGTTTATTGCAGTTATGCTACAGCTTATTTTGACTTGTACTGTATACACTACATTTTGGGTTTTTTTCCCCAGTTCTCAGTGGAGAAAATTGGAACCAACCCTTACCAGATTCTCAAAAAACAAGTATTTTTGCTGACAGTACCGATCTGCATGCAGACAGGAGAGGCATTGGGTTAAGCAGTAGAATATAGCCTCTGGTGGCCACATATTTCCATCCTCTCATAGACCATTCCTGCGAAGTTTGGCTCACGTCGGCTCAGTAGTTTCAGAGAAGAAGATGAAAATGTGATTTCCCATAGGGTTTCTATAGTAACTATAAGCCGCAATTGTGGCCATGTTTACAACCCGATCAACATTAAATGAGGATCGTTGGTAGAGAGGGTCTCAGTCATCACTTATGTGAAGTATCAAAACATTTGGCCTGGCAGTTTCAGAGGAGATTTTTGAAAATCCACCTATCAAAATCAAAGAATGCCTCTGGTGGCCATGTTTTTCAACCCACGGGAACAAAATAAGGATCGTTTGTAGAGGACCTCCCATAAACCATCCCTGCCAGGTTTGGTTCACGTCGGCTCAGTAGTTCCGGAGAAGAAGATGAAAATGTGATTTCCCATAGGGTTTCTATAGTAACTATAAGCTGCAATTGTGGCCATATTTGCAACCCGATCAACATTAAATGAGGATCATTGGTAGGGGGGTCCCAGTCATCATTTATGTGAAGTATCAAAACATTTCGCCTGGCAGTTTCAGAGAAGATTTTTGAAAATCTACCAATCAGAATCAAAGAATGCCTCTAGCGGCCATGTTTTTCAACCCACGGGAACAAAATGAAGATTGTTTGTAGAGGACCACCAATAGACTATCCCTGCCAGGTTTGTTTTCACATCGCCTCATTTTTTCCAGAAAAGAGAAAAATGTGATTTCCCATAGGGTTTCTACAGTAACTATAAGCTGCAATTGCGGCCATGTTTGTGACCCAATCAACATTAAATGAGGATCGTTGGTAGAGGGGGTCCCAGTCATCATTTATGTGAAGTTTCAAAACATTTGGCCTGGCAGTTTCAGAGGAGATTTTTGAAAATCCACCAACCAGAATCAAAGAATGCCTCTGGAAGCCATGTTTTTCATCCGACGGGAACAAAATGAGGATCATTTGTAGACGACTTCCCATAGACCCTAACTGTCAAGTTTGGTTCACACCGGCTCAGAGGTTACAGAGAAGATGAAAATGTGAAAAGTTTACGGACAACAGATGACGGACAACAGACGATGACGGATGCCAAGTGATGAGAAAAGCTCACATGGCCTCTCACAATACTTTGAGCTCCACAAGAGACTAAAAATTTCATGAGAATCCGACGTTATTTAATTTTTAAAGACGCTGATGTCAATAACGTAACCCTAAATTTGGACATAACTATTTGGAATTACCCAGTTCCGTACCAAATTTTTAGATATGCTTTTTGTTGCAGATGATATGTCCAAAATTTGAAAGATGGAGGTCTGATACAGACGTTGATATTAAAAGAGTAAGAGAAAATGTTAAAACTGCTGCTGTTTTGGATAAAGGTTGAAATTGAAAAATATTAAGATGGCATGCACTAGATATCCCAAGTGGTATTGAATTTTAGTTAAGAATTAGTTAAGAATTAAGACAATCTGGATTAAGTGAAGTTTAAGCTGAAACAAAAATATCTTTCACTAACTAGACTTTATGATTCTGGCTTTTCCAGATGAGATTCCATGATTTTTCATGACCCCAGAGTGTCTGATGAATTGTTTTTAACTGTCTCACAGAAGTTCCTTTTTTGATGTTATGAGAAAGGTGGGTATAGTAGTCTAAAATGACTCCGTTTGATAAAAAAAATGTTTAGGTAAAAACCATCATTAATGGTGGAGAGGGTTAATATCAATATCGTCATCTGACAAGTAATGACCGACAAAAAGAGTTATGTTTGTTTGACACATACCCACTGAGTGCTGTGGCTATCTGAAAATGGTTCATTTTATCTTAAATGTATCCAAAATATTGATGTCTGGCAGCTTGTAAAGGGTTAACAAGTGCTAACAGGAATATTTTTCATGCAACTTGTAATGTCACACCAAGAACTGCGAATGGCCATTTTTTCTTAAAAAGCTATGAGATGTTTTTAGAGAAATCCAGGGAGAACATGAATTTTAAGCTTTTGATGGGTCATTGCTAATCCAGCCCAAAATGGGTTAATGGTTGTTTTTTGAATACCCTTATTACTTACAAAAATAATTCTCAGTGAATTCTACTTATGTTGATATCTCCTCTTAACTTTCGGTGCTGTGGGTACGCAAACACAGCCCATTTTATCAAAATTTTGATGTTTGAGAATCTGCATAGGGTTAACGAATGCTTATTGTAATATTTTGTACATGCAACTTGTAATGTCACACCAAGATCTTCTGAGAATGGCCAACTCTTCTTGAAAATCTACGAAATGTGTTTAGAGAAATACTCAGATAACATGAATTTTTAACCTTTTGAGGGGTAACGCTCTGTAACCAGACCTAAACGGGTTAATGCTTGGTTTTGTGAATACCTTCATTACTTACAAAAATGATCCTCAGTGAATTCCACTTCCAATGAAGGAGGTTATGTTTATCTCGCAGGTACACATTGGGTGTTATGGGTTCCCAAGAACAGCCCATTTTCTCAAAATGTCTATGCTTGGCAGCCTCAGGAGGGTTAACAAAGGCTTACCAGAATATTTTGTCCATGCAACTTGTAATGTCACTCCAAGACCTGCGAATGGTCAATTTTTCTTGAAAACTGACTAGATTTTTTGGAGAAATCCACAGAAAACGGGAATTTTAATCTTTTAAGGGGTATATCCCTTAACTAGTTGAAAATGTGTTAAGATCTCGATTTTTGAATACCATTTCTACTTACAAAAAATTTTCCCTATCAGTTTTGCGTCTGGTAAAAGCAGTCACGTTTCTCTGTGGCATTCCCATTTGATGTTGTTGGTGTCCAGAAACAGACTATTTTTTCAAAATTTTGACATGTAGCAGCCCATGGAGGGTTAACAAAGCTTACCAGAATATTTTATCCATGCAACTGGTAATGTGACACCAAGACCTATCAATGACCATTTTTTCTTGAAAACCTACAAGATGTTTGTCAAGAAATCCAGGAAAAACATGATTTTTTTAAAGCTTTTAATGAGTATTGCTATTAACCACCCCAAAAGGGGTTAATGCTTCGTTTTTTTAATACCCTTATTACTTACAAAAATGGTCCTTGGTGAATTCTGCTTCCAACAAAGATTATGTTTATCTCTTGGGTATACATTGGGTGCTGTGGATGTCCAAAAACAGCCGAGTTCAACAAAATTATGATGCTTGGCAGCCTGTAGAGGGTTAATAAACACTCATCGGAATATTTTGTCCATGCAACTTGTAATGTCACACAAAGACCTGCGAATAGTCAATTCTTCTTGAAAACCTACATGATATTTTTTGGGAAATCCACAGAAAGTTAAAAAATTTATAGTAATTTATATATTTTTTATACTGACCAATGACCCAGACTTAGCTGGTGCTAATTCTTAAATATCTAGGGCTAAACACAATTTTTGCCCCCCAATCCCCCAAATTTGCATCAAAAACCGAAAATTACATGTCCTATATGGTCCTCCATACTTTTACTCCACTGCGCATGTGCAGTGCAAAGGAGGTCTCGAAACTGGCGCAATTATCATTCTGACAACCAGTGCCTGGTAAGTGTTATGTACTCAGCGGGGAGGTATGAGTTCCCAACTCATGGGAGGGCTATCCTCGTCTGAGTCATTGGTAAGTATAAAAAATATATAAATTACTATAAATTTTTTAACATTTTTATACTGTACCAATGACCGAGACTTAGCTGAATAGAAAAAAGGCTGGAGGGCCTAGCACATAAAGGAAAATCCAATAGGCTCAACTACATATAACAGAATTATCCCCTCGAAGAGAAAAGGAGAAATAGGCTTTACATGTATCTTTCTTATTTGCATCAAAAAAGAAAGACACAACACCATTGTGTAATTGAGCACAATAACATCAATGATCTCTATTAACATCCAGTATAATCCGTTATACTAATTATTTTTAAAGGAAAGCCAATAAATAAAGGAAGTCCAGAGAAATGAGACTCTTTATACTTATTAAAAGTGTCCGAGGATTGTATATTAATGCCTGTATAACATGTGACATATACAAATGCTTCACACCGAGCTACACTTTAAAAATATTACATGAATGAGTTAATATTAGCTTTACACTTTAAAACCATCCCGGCACCGACTCAGAATTACTGACACCAGAGGAGGTATTCCCTTGCTTTTCACTATAAAGCAGGTGACCTAAGGGAACACTCCCCCCTCCCCCCCCCCCCACCCCCCACCCTGGATCAATACCCCAGAGCGAAGAGGACAGCAGGACAGAGTCACTGCTGGAACAGAAACTGTTTAGTGGACGACATTCTGAGCAACAGACAACGGACCTAAACAATGCAGATCTCCAGAAATGGACTCAATATTTCTAAGATAAAAAATTGTGAAGGTGGAAGGCTGAGACCAATATGCAGCCTTCATTAGATCTGTAACAGCAACACTATTAGCGTGAGCCCAAGATGTAGATAGAGCTCTTACTTCATGAGCTGAAATCTTAAGCACAGACTGCTGAGTTGAAGATAATTTATCATAAGCAGTACTGACAGTAAATTGAATCCATCCAGCAATAGAATGGACAGATATATGGAGGAAGCTTCTGCGGCATGTCCCACAACAGACACCTGAGTAAATTTATCCACGGTCTCTGTGGAGACAGAGATGCTACCAACAGAATTTTGCATTGAGATTGCTTTATCTTGAGCAATATCTGCTGAATCAACGGCGCTGGATGATACGCATATCCTATCATTCCGTCCCACGAGATCGATAGAGCGTCTACTGCAAACGCTTGAGGATCCGGACATGGTGACACATACATCTGCAACTGATTGTTGAGATGCATCGCAAATAAGTCTATCATTGGCCGCTCTCATTGGTAGCAAATCTGATTGAATACTTGTTTGTTGACAGTCCATTCTAACTGCAACAAGCGACTCCTCCGTGAAAGGGAGTCCGCTAATACGTTCAGACGACCCGGAATATGACGGACCGATAGGAGAACTTGATGTTCTAGTACAAACAAAAGGATTCTTTCTGTTAAAATGATTAACGGAATGGAATGAGTGCCTCCTTGGTTCCGAATATATGCTACCACCGTCGTATTGTCGGACAGAATTGCACATGTGCCTTCTGAATAACGTTCATCCAATGACGTAGCGCAAGCCAAATTGACATCATTCCTTTGATGTTTATGTGCTTGAATAGGAACTGCAAATCCCAAAGACCCTGGCACTTCGAATCCATTGGGCTCAATGTTGCACCCCAACCTGTTTGACTGGCATCCGTCATAATCGTAAAACTTGGATCCGGCAATTGCAGTGGAACTCCCTGAGTTAACCACTGAATATCTGCCCAAGTCTGAATCTATTGTTTCACTTGATTTGACAAGAGGATGTCCGTAGCAAGCGAATGAATCTTCACCCTCCAAATCTGAGTCAGAAAGATTTGGAGAGGACGGGTGCGTAGCCGTCTCATAGGAATAAGATCTGCGGCAGCTCCGCACAAACCTATCAGTCTCATGAATTCTCTTGCTGTAACTTTGTCTGAGTGAAGACAATAGCGAGTGTAACCACTGATTAAATCCGCTCTGGTTAACAGCATACGAACGAGATTGTTGTGCATCTCGAAGCTCATCCCCAGGTGGGTGAATGACTTGGACGGCACCAGATCAGACTTCTCCTCATTTACTACGAAACCGAGACGTTGGAGCAATAGAAGCAGATTCTGCACATCATTCTGAAGCGTTAACTCGTTGCCGTACCTCTGAAGAATGTTGTCCAGGTAGGCCGATGTTACCACTGACAAATGAGCTCGGAAATGAGTCATTACCGAGTTCATTATTCGAGTGAAAGCCCAGGGCACTAGATTCAGACCGAAGCACATTGCTCGGAGCTGATACACAACTCCTAGGACGGTGAAGCGAAGATACTTTCTGAATGCTGGATGTACCATGACGTGAAAGTACACATCCTTGAGATCTATGCTTGTAGCATAGTCGTTCACCCGAATACTCACTCTGACCGATCGGATGGTCTCCATATAGAATTTTGGAGCCATGATCAGCTTGTTTATCCAGCTCAGATTTATGACTGGACAGAACGAGCCGTCTGGTTTCGGAACCAGAAATAGATGGTTGTAGAAACCTGGAGATTCCTGGTTTTCTACGATCTCTATCACGTTCTTCTCCAGAAGAGACTGGACTTCTGATAGAAGCGAGCCTCTTTTCTGCGGATTTGACGGACGCTGAGTCCATCTTGGACTTCGAGTTAACGGAGGTTTTCCTTTGAAGGACAGTTTTAGTCCTTCCAAAATCACCCCTCGAACCCAAGGGTCGTCCGTAATCGACTCCCAATTGGTTGAGAAACTCGACAGACTTCCGCCCACTGGAACATGATAGAGGTTTATACCATCACCTCCTGGTCCTGCGAGGCTTGCGGAAGGAGAAACCATGTCCTCTACGGCCCGCACCTCGCCCCGTCAACCTAGGGGCGTCTGACCGGTTGTCTCGACCAGTATAACGGCCCCTACCTGAGTCGCTACCCTGACAGTCTCTAGAGTAAGACCTAGAGGATGCATAGGAACCTCTACAGGAACATCCCTTGGATGTATTCGCCCCAGAAGTGCCTGTCCTACTCTTCTCCGCTGAATCCGACTTTTTGGAAATGGATTTGAATAGCAGAGAGTCTGAAGCTTTCTTAGTTATCCGATCATAGATTGCGGAAAGCTTGCCATCGAAGAGAAGCTCTCCGGAGACCGGAGCGACTCTGAGAGAGTTTTACACCTTACTATCCATGCGCGTGGATGTAGCCTGGGCTGCGTCACGTCTAACCAACTCCAGATTTGCCACTAAATGGGTGGAGTTATACGTGGAGAATGCCATGGCCCTCGAAAGAACTCTTAAGGAGGTTTGTACATCCTGGAATTCTTTTCCTTTGAGACGTAATGATAACGCTCTGGTAAGATGATCTGCTTACGATAATGCGTCTAAGCTAGCCCTGTTAGATGATATTGTCGTTTCCAACATCATGGTTGGAATTGACATAGACGACGGTATAGACAATTCTAGGTCTTCGGCCTGGTCGTCTAGATGCAGATGAACTCTCGGAATGCACTGTCCTGCCGTTTCGAATTTATTCCTTGAATTGATGAAAGGCAGATGTAGAGCATTTGCCGATAAGAAACCGAACCTGCCCGTTTTGGTAGCAAGTTATATATAGCAACATTTTCAATAGTTCAAATGTCCATGAGACATTTCTGGACTGTGTCGGAAACTCAGGGACGATGTCCCTAAACCGATTAAAGAATTCTGTGTCCAGTGGCGCTATCAGTCTCTTATCCGGCAAAGCAGCATTTTGGTCCAGAGGAACAACGTCAGGAAGATAATGCCGGATGCAGTCTACGGCAATTTATGTTGTTCCAAAAGGGAAAATTTCAACTCCTCTGTATCCCTTTCGCCATCCTGTCGGACCACTTGTAATTCTCGGTCGTCTGTGCCTGATCCTGCAGCGGAACATACCAACCCAGCTTCCTCAGATAATTCCTGATCCGACAGAATTTCTGTCGGTTGCTGCAATAATTTGTGCTATCTGTGTTAGCATGTCCGTAACGGAGGACTGTGGATCTGCAGTTTTACGGGATTTAGCCGCTGGAAGCTCCTTGGACGTTAACTCCTGCATATTTCTTTTATGCGAACTTCCGGAGTATGAAGGCCTCGTATCCTTGGCTACCGGATGGCATGACCTGGTCGCCATGGAATCCCTGGTCAGCGAGGTTCGCTGGATATCACTGGTCACGTAGCCAAGGTGCGGTCGTGTGTGCTGCCGTGAGGATGAGGAAGCCAATAGAGCAGTCTCTCCGGACTGTCTATATAACGGAGCGTCCCGAGCGGTGGACGTATGCTCCAACTGAGGAACATTTTGTACCACAACATCTGGGCCCAGATGTTGTTGTACGAGAGAGATCTCTCTTGCTCGCAGCCCAGATGGACCTGGAAGAGCTAGGAACCGGACTAATAGGCTTCTCCGTACGATCCTCGTATCCGTCGTCACTGGCTGTGCACATTGTATTTTTCTAGTGCTCGCATCACCCAAATCTCCTTCCTAGACCGCAATGGAAGAACCCAGCCTCTGAGCCATTCGATGAATGGTCGCTACACCGGGTGAGCTAGCGGACGCCAAAGCCGTCAATCCTACTTGGGACCTCTTAGGCAATTGACGTATCTGCATGAGCACTTTTGCCGCTAGCTCTTCATTTGACCGTGACGACGGAATCACACTTTTTGAAGACATCACAGAAACATCACCCTGTTCTTGTTCCTCAATGAGGAATGTGGAGCCGCAGTCTTACGTAATTAGCTGCTGGAAGCGCCAGGGACATTCATTCCTGCATTTATATAATATGCGAACGTCCCAACTGGAAAGGCCTCGTGTCCTTGGCTAGCGGATGGAGTGACCTGGTCGACGTGTATTCCCTGGTCGGCAAAGCAGGAGCTCCAGTGACATTCATTCCTGCATTTATATAATATGCGAACGTCCCTTGGAAATCTGGTCACATAGCCAAGTTGCGGTCATGTGCGCTGACGTGAGGATGAGGAAGCCAATAGAACAGCCGCGTCGGACTGTCTATGCGACGGAGCATCCCGAGCAAGAGGAGTGGACGTATGCTCCGACTAACGAACGAACATACAACATCGCGGTGCAGATAGACCTGGACGAGCTAGCTACCGGACTGACAGGCTTCCTCCGTACTATCCTCGGATCCGTCGTTGCTGGGTGTGCACGTTCGATGTTTATAGTGCTCGCATCACCCAAACTGCTGCCCTGGACCGCAACGGACGAACCTGGCTGCCGAGCCATTTGATGAATGGTCGCTACACCGGGCGGACTAGCGGACGATCAATGCCTTTGATCCTACTAGGGACCTTTTCGGCAATTGTCGTATTTCCATGAGCACTTAGCCGCTAGCCCTAATACTGCAACGACGGAGACACACTTGTTGAAGACATCACGGAAACATCACCCTGTTCTTGTTCTGAAAAAGAGACTGATAAACTAGAGTGACCCTGCGGAGAGAGGACTGGAATGGACCCCTCACCGCTAACAAAATACCGTGACACACGTCTTCAACCTTGTCATTTCAATTAGCACACACTGAGCAAAAATTAGTGCAAATACATTGACTACAAGAAACACAATGAACATGAGAATCAGAGGAAGATTTCCTTGCATTACAATTTGAACAATATTTTTTCATCATGAAAAAATATAAATAGTCATAGTACTTGCACTAACCCTTGAAACAAAGATACATAATAAATATAATCCATTATAACATTTCGAAAAAATAATTTAAAAAAAAAAATTTTGGGAAAAAATTTTCAGAAGAGCCCAAGTTGCCAATGGGAACAATGAGCCCAAATGGATCCCAAAAAAGCCTAAGTGTGGACAAAATTTTTTAAACCATTTCAAAAAATTAATGTAACACTTACGGACAATATTAATGTACCTTGCTATGAACTGAACTAAGCAGAAGACAAGTAATCACTATCAGAAGTAACCGTTGTCAACATAAACAAAAAGTGTACAAAAACCGGAAACATGACTCCAGGCACTGATAATGTTTGTTTGTTTGTTGGTGGTTAACGTCACATATTTATGCACCATGGCTAATCGTGACACAACATGGAGATGAAGTCAAGTTTAGTCAATCGTTGATCAACATGTTGCCCATTTTAGAGGACTTTCACCCCAAGCATTGGTGACTGGGTCCTATTTTACTTGTAAAGCGGAACTGGTTTACCACAGTAAACAAGTGCTGCTTACTTCCCGGGGTTCCCACGGGGAATAGGCACTGATAAACATGGACCGAAATCAGTTACCAATTTAAACACTATTTGATGCAAAACAGAGACTTCCAGAGAAGAAACTGCAGAACATCAGATGGTAGATGCAGACCAAAATGCCTAAACACCCAAGGGTGAGGACGTAAACATTGGGAAAAACAGAATATTTATTCTGTTACCAAGCCAAAACTCCCAAGAAATTTTAGTAATCAACATTACAAAAAATATGCCAAAAGCATGGGAGAATAGCTAGGGGGAATAAAGGAAAGGGAGAGAGGAAACACTGAACAAACAATGGTACATTCATAGCAAGAATGACAACATAAGGGCCATGCCTCGAAAGTAGGCAACATGAAATAATTTTGTAAAAAAAATTATAAGTTACAGCCCTGAACATTTCCTGCCACTGTTTCTTCCTCTCATCCTTCTATTTCCTCCTTAGATCCACCATTTCTCTCATAATTATGTGTCTGGCATCATTTAAACTGAGATTTACAAGCACAAATATCAGTGAGATGTAACTGATGTGAGGGGCAAACAAAGAATGATAATCGCACCAATTTCGAGACCTCCTTTGCACTACGCATGCGCAGAGGAGTAAAAGTATGGAGGACCATATAGGACATGTAATTTTCGGTTTTTGATGCAAGTTTTGGGGATTGGGGGCAAAATTTGTGTTTGGCCCTAGATATTTAAGAGTTAGCACCAGCTAAGTCTGGGTCATTGGTACAGTATAAAAATATGGAAATTTTAAGCTTTTAAGGGGCATCTATCGCCTGCACAAAATGGGTTAAGACTTCAACTTTTGAATACCCTTACTACTTACAAAAATGTTTCTGTATAAATTTTGCACTCGATAAAAGAAGGACCTTTTCTTTGTTGCGTACCCCTTGGGTGCTGTTGGTGTCCAAAAACAGCCCATTTTATCACAATTTTGACTTTTAGCAGCCAGTGGAGGGTTAACAAATGCTCACCAGAGTATTTTGTCCATGCAACTTCTATTGTCACACCAAGACCTGTGCGTGGCCAATTTTTCTTGAAAATCTACAAGACTCGTTTCGAGAAATCCACAGAAAACATCCATTTTTGAGCTTTTGAGGGGTACTGCAGTTTAACCCATCAAAACAGGTTAACACTTGTTTTTTTTAATAACCTTATTACTTACAAATGTGATCAATGGTGAATCCCACTTCCAGTAAATGAAATTATGTTTATCTCTGGTGTATTGTTTGGGTGATTTAGGAACCCCAAAACAGCCTATTTCATCAAAATTTTGATGTTTGGCAGCCTGTGGAGGGTTAACATATGCATTGCCTAATATCTCTTGTATATGAATGGTCATGTCACAGACAGTTCTAACAATTATGAATGTTTAAAAAAAATCTACAAGACTTGTTTCGAGAAAGTGCCTATAAACCGTAATTTTGACAGTTTTTTTGCAAATTCTGGTGAAATAAGGGTTAAATCGGAAATTCCTCTTCAGTACATTTTTAGATTTTGTGCCCCTCTATGCGTGTGCAAAATTATGTGAAAATCGGCTTGAAAATGGCTCTGAATCGTACAGACAAAATGTGTGGACCCCCCCCCCCCCCAAAAAAAAAAAAAAAAAATAATCCGTTGAAAAACAATAGACTTTTCCAGTGGGAAAAGCCTAATTTAACTAATCTCATATAGTTTCCATGAATACCAGGCTGGGTACAAGTTGCTGAGTTGATTCATACCATGCATAGCATCTAGAGCTATTTATATAAGTTTAACTAAGTTCTGTGTAGATATTTTTATGTTAATACTGGGCTTTCCTTGTTGTTGGATTTTACCGTTTGTTGCCTCCAAGCTAATTCACTCTTGCAGAATGGTAGTTTTCTGCAGACCAGAACAATCCTTCCATTGTCATGTGGTACTGGTGACATTCCAGAGTTGTGACATGGGTATTCAAGCTAAACGTTTCCAGGAAAACTGCAAGGAGGTATGATCAAATATGGAAATGGGAACGGCAACACTTACTTGTATATACCAAGTCCCAGCTGGACTAAATCAGTCTCGCTCATTTCTTTGAAATGCAGAGACATTCTGTTCAGTCTGTCACGATTAAACAACAGTCAATAAACATGTACTTTCAGTTTCACTCTGTTGACGATTGTGTGTGCAGTGTCGGTAACATCGCCTGTTGACTATTTAAGCCACTGTCCTGGGGATATTATTTGTAGGAGACGTTTTTTTGTTCAAGTGTTTGATGGACTTTCAAGTTACAGTTCAATTATAGGCCCAATAAAACGGCCAAAAACTAGGAAATGTCAGCTTTCATATACGGAGCTTGTGACACGGTCACAGACGAAAGTGTCAGACAGTACAAATGAAAGTGTCAATGACACTGTAGCTCAACTTGTTAAGACATGTACATGTATAGTATGTGACACAGCAATGACAAACATCTAGGTAATGACCTGATAACAAGGGCACATATAAAGTATTGTAACAGTCTGTACATAAATACTGACCGTAGCCTGTAACAAATGTATAAGTAAAGTATTGTAAAGGTGGGTGACAGTCTGATGCTAAACTAGAAAAGAAATCTTTGAGTCCCAGAGTGGGTCTGACTGAACCCCAATATATTTGTTCTCATAGCACAGTGTTAACAAAGGCACCCCAAAACACACTCGTTCCTGTCCCAAGGTGAAAACAAAGGTACCCAAGAAGTTTCGTGAAGATCAGTTCATAAATACGAGCTGTATAGAAGTTGTGACAAAAAACTGACTAGACCTAATTTCGGTACAAAATGGCCACTGGCAGCCATCTTGAATTTTGGACTGCACCCAGAAGCACTCGTTCTCATCCCAAGGTGATAACAAAGGTACCCAAGAAGTTTCGTGAAGATCGGTTCATAAATACAGCCTCTAGCCCAAGCCGTATAAGTAGCACTGAATAAATCAAAGTTCATCTAATTTGCATAATTTCTGCACGAGAAAAAAACCCGTACTCTTTGTGATGTATTCCATGTTACTAAACATTCATACAAAAACTTATTCAAATCAAAACTTTCATACAGAACTTCTGTACAAAAGACTGATTGCACTAATTTGGTACAAAATGGCTGTGGTTGGCCATCTTGAATTTTGGACCACACCCAAAAACACTCGTTCTCATCCCACGGGGATAACAAAGGTACCCAAGAAGTTTCGTAAAGATCGGTTCATAAATACAGCCTCTAGTCTGAGCCGTATAGAAGTTGTGTACAAAAAACTGATTAGACCTAATTTCGGTACAAAATGGCCACTGGCAGCCATCTTGAATTTTGGACCGCACCCAGAAACACTCGTTCTCATCCCAAGGTGATAACAAAGGTACCCAAGAAGTTTCATGAAGATCGGTTCATAAATACAGACTCTAGCCCGAGCCGTATTGACATGTGTACTTACTGTGTGTAAGTAGCACTGAAAAAAGCAAAGTTCATTTAATTTACATAATTTCTGCACGAGAACCCCCCCCCCCCCCCCCTCCAAAAAAAAAAAAAAACACAAAAAATTATTCAAATCAGCGCTTTCATATGGAAGTTCTGTGCAAAAATTTGATTGCACCTAATTTTGTACAAAATGGCTGCCATCGGCCATCTTGAATTTCGGACCGGACCCAAAAACACTCGTTCTCGTCTCACAGTGATACCAAAGGTAGCCAAAAAGTTTCGTAAAGATCGGTTCATAAATATTGCCTCTAGCCCGAGCCGTATTGGCATTTGCACTTACAGTGTTGAAGGTAACACTAAATACATCAAAGTTTGTCTAATTTGCATAATTTCCACAGGAGAAAAAAACCTGTATTTTTTGTGATGTATCCCATGGTACTACACATTCATACAAAAATTATTCAAATCAGCCCTTTCATATGGAAGTTCTGCGCAAAAATCTGATTGCACCTAATTTTGTACAAAATGGCTGCCAGCGGCCAACTTGAATTTTGGATCGGACTCCAAAACACTCGTTCTCGTCCCACGGTCATAATAAAGGTACCCAAGAAGTTTTGTAAAGATCGGTTCATAAATTCGGCCTCTAGCCCGAGCCGTATTGAATTGTTGATGGACAGACTGACGACTGGCCATGGCATAAGCTCAAATTTGGCTTTGCCAAAGGTGAGCTAAAAATACAAACAGGAGTGTGTTAGAATGTATTAAAAGACAAACTACCTCGCAAAGATGGGATACCGCAATTCCGGAAAATTGGACAATCGCCGGATTACGGACACAATTGTTAAACCATGGCTTTGTGGTACCCGCAGGGCTGAAGAAATCACTTCTTATCCAGTTGTATTTGGATAACGTATTTAGTAAGTAGACAACTCCCATACATATCAATGACCAGCTTGCTGTTGAGCAGTTAAGTCACGGCATCGGGAAGTGCTGTTTCCATGGACGTGTCAAGGTCAAGCAGAGAATTACCACAACAAACTTCCATTACACACCTTAAGGAATCTTTGTCGAAATTACAAGAATCAGTTTCATCTTTCCAGCAAGCTTTGAATTTGGAAAAAATGGTGGATTTCTCTACTCTTAATCTGGAAACATGTGCCATAACAAAAACGGCCTCTCAACCACCTCCACTGTTATCTGCAAAGGCTTTTAGAGACACTTTCCTTGTGGATTCGGAATTTCCTCTTTCAACACCAGTTTCTTCACTTCTGGCTTCTCAAGGTGCGGACCCAAATTCTTTACAAAAAATAGACACTGTGTCCCAGCTTCACATACTCCAATTTTATCTGGAAAAAATCCAGCAAGAGGATCACAGATCCAGAAGTCGAGTTTTGACATTAAATTCTGAAAAAATAAGCTATTTATAGTAACAGTGACCTTGACCTTGGAGTCCTAGACTCCGAAATCAATAGGTGTCTTCCCTTCCTACAAGGTAACCTCTGGTATAAGTTTGGTAAAGGTGCGTCAAATAGAACTAAAGTTATTGCCCGGAAACCAATTTGTCATAAAATATTCTATTATTAGTAACAGTGTCCTTGACCTTGGAGTCTCAGACTCCGAAATCAATAGGTGTCTTCCCTTCCTTTTGGGTAACCTCTGGTATAAGTTTGGTAAAGGTTCGTCATATAGAACTTAAGTTATTGCCCGGAAACCAATTTGTCACAAAATATTCTATTTATAGTGACAGTGACCTTGATCTTGGGGCGCGAGACTCTGAAATCGATAGGTGTTTTCCTTTCCTATAGGGTAACCTCTGGTATAATTTTGGTAAAGGTGAATCAAATAGAACTAAATTTATTGCCAGGAAACCAATTTGTCATAAAACATTCTATTTACAGTAACAGTGACCTTGACCTTTGAGTCCCAGACTCCGAAATCAATAGGTGTCTTCCCTTCCTATAGGGTAACCTCTGGTATAAGTTTGGTAAAGGTGCGTCAAATAGATCTAAAGTTATTGCCCGGAAACCAATTTGTCACAAAATATTCTATTTACAGTAACAGTGACCTTGATCTTGGGGCGCGAGACTCTGAAATCGATAGGTGTCTTCCTTTTTTTAGGGTAACCTCTGGTATAATTTTGGTAAAGGTGCATCAAATAGAATTAAAGTTATTACCCGGAAACCAATTTGTCAAAAAATATTCTATTTACAGTAACAGTGACCTTGACCTTGGAGTCCCAGACTCTGAAATCAATAGGTGTCTTCCCTTCCTATAGGGGAACCTCTGGTATAAGTTTGGTAAAGGTGCTTCAAATAGAACTAAAGTTATTGCCCAGAAACCCAATTTGTCATAAAATATTCTATTATTAGTAAGTGTCCTTGACCTTGGAGTCCCAGACTCCGAAATCAATAGGTGTCTTCCCATCCTATAGGGTAACCTCTGGTATAAGTTTGGTAAAGGTGCATCAAATAGAACTAAAGTTATTGCCCGGAAACCAATTTGTCACAAAATATTCTATTTATAGTGACAGTGACCTTGATCTTGGGGTGCGAGACTCAGAAATCGATAGGTGTCTTCCCTTCCTACAAGGTAACCTCTCCTATAGGGTAACCTCTGGTATACGTTTGGTAAAGGTGCGTCAAATAGAACTAAAGTTATTGCCCAGAGACCAATTTGTCACAAAATATTCTATTTATAGTAACAGTGACCTTGATCTTGGGGCGCGAGACTCTGAAATCAATAAGTGTCTTCCTTTCCTATAGGGTAACCTCTGGTATAATTTTGGTAAAGGTGCATCAAATAGAATTAAAGTTATTACCCGGAAACCAATTTGTCAAAAAATATTCTATTTACAGTAACAGTGACCTTGATCTTGGAGTCCCAGACTCTGAAATCAATAGGTGTCTTCCCTTCCTATAGGGGAACCTCTGGTATAAGTTTGGTAAAGGTGCTTCAAATAGAACTAAAGTTATTGCCCAGAAACCCAATTTGTCATAAAATATTCTATTATTAGTAACAGTGTCCTTGACCTTGGAGTCCCAGACTCCGAAATCAATAGGTGTCTTCCCATCCTATAGGGTAACCTCTGGTATAAGTTTGGTAAAGGTGCATCAAATAGAACTAAAGTTATTGCCCGGAAACCAATTTGTCACAAAATATTCTATTTATAGTGACAGTGACCTTGATCTTGGGGTGCGAGACTCAGAAATCGATAGGTGTCTTCCCTTCCTACAAGGTAACCTCTCCTATAGGGTAACCTCTGGTATACGTTTGGTAAAGGTGCGTCAAATAGAACTAAAGTTATTGCCCGGAGACCAATTTGTCACAAAATATTCTATTTATAGTAACAGTGACCTTGATCTTGGGGCGCGAGACTCTGAAATCAATAGGTGTCTTCCTTTTCTATAGGGTAACCTCTGGTATAATTTTGGTAAAGGTGCATCAAATAGAACTAAAGTTATTGCCTGGAAACCAATTGTTTACGCCCGCCGCCCTCCGCTCACCCGTCACTTCATCAAACTATAAGTCGACTTCGTCAAAACTTGACTAAAAATGTTAATTTTGCTTGTTTGTTGATACCACATTACGGTATTGAACAGCATCTGGTCAACACAGGTGACAGATAAGTTAATTTACATCCTGACCCAAGGTTGTCCAGACAAGTCTCACTTGGTGAATTTATAACAGCGTTTACAACATATAAATCTGTCATGTGTGAACATTACCCGACACAGCGGGTGGAGCTTGATGCATAAGAAAATGAAATTGTTGAAATGGCTCAACAATTTGGTTATACACTTTTTTACTCATATCATAAAGCTTTCACAGCTCAGGCAGTCAATCAATTGCTATTCAATAAAAAGAAAGTAGACTGGAGTAAGTGGGATACCAAGCTCTTTAGTACTATATTTGCTAGCCATCAAATGTTACTTTGTCAGATTTGCAACTTGAAAGACCATACCACTGAGTTTTGTCCCCAGGTTGATACATCTTATTTTTCGTGGCACTTCGGGTTGAATACTAGGCAGCCTTCCAAAAATACTTTGGATGCCCAGGGTCGACAATAGGTGACACACATGGGAAAGGAAATTTGTAATAATTACAATGCATCAAAGGGATGTAGCTGACTTTTGTGTAATTTGGTACATATATGTTTACAATGTAAAGGGGGACATTCTTCTGTTAACTGCAAAGGGACTGATATTCAGAAATGACTACATGTACCACTCTCACAGGATGACTGGACCCTCCACTGTTCTCAGTCTTGCAATATGTTTATTGATAAGATGGCTATAGATGGGGTGCCAGGGTCCAATGCTGGTGTGGCATCTTCTCAACCTCTTTCTCACAGTTCGGCTGCTATTCCAGTGTTGGTAACTTCACAACCATTGGCTTCACTGCATGATCGTTTTCATGTGCTAACCAATGTCTCCCCTTCATATTAATGTTGTAGCGACACTCCAGCTTTATCACCTGTGGATTTCACCCGAGAAAATCATGTGTCGGTCCCTCACAACTCCAAGCAAATGTTAAGCACAAATTTCACTTACTCCCATCAATATTACACAACTTTCCCATGAATTATGTATACATCCAGATCAAATGTTTGTACACTATCTCCTAGATGGATTGTCTAATGGTTTCCATTCTGGACTTAGCAGTATCCTTCCACATCCTTCGAATGTAAGAATCTCATATCTGCCCTCAACCAACCTTCAGTTGTCGATTCTCTTATTCAGACAGAACTAGAAAAGGGTTACCTCTTGGGCCCATACAGCTCCCCTCCCTTTCCTACATACTGTGTTAGCCCCATCGGCATAGCTGAAGGAAAATATTCTCACAAAAAACGATTAATTGTTGATTTCTCGCCTCCTCATGGTAATGTGAACACACCAAGCATGAATGACCTTATTGACAATTGGGTCCTGGGGCCTGGATGTGCAAAACTGACATCACTGATGAATTTAAATTGTTGCCTATACTCCCTTTCCTGTGGAATCGCTATGGGATACACTGGAAGGACCAGCATTATTTTTTTGTTCGCCTAGTTTTTTGAAGTCGTTCAAGCCCCAAAATCTTTGACCAACTATCTACTGCTATATGTTGGATTGTACAACACAATTACAATATTTCACATATTCTGCATTCACTTGATGATTTTCTGACCATAGATCCCCTGGATGGTGAGCTTCTCAGGACTATGGCCTTGTTAACTATGATTTTTCGTAAACCCAATATTCCAATTGCTGGCCACAAAACATTTGGCCCAGATTTCTTGGCATTTTTCTTGACTCTTGACAAAATGGAAGCCCACCATTCGAGAAAATACTACGCATTCAAAAGATCATCTCTGACTTTATTGCGCTGTCCAAGTGCAAGAAGGTTCAATTGCTGAGTCTTCTTGGTCATCTGAATTATTCTTGTAGAGTCATTATTCCAGGTAGGCTGTTCATATCGCATTTGTTAACGCTGTCTGTTAAAGCCAAAAAACTGCACCATTTTGTATACCTCAATCATAGCTGTCGTCGCGAGCTGAATATGTGGAGAGAATTTCTCACTGGATGGAATGGGGTTTCTTTATTTCTTGAAAATGCTTTCACCCATGCACCGGACTTTCATCTGTACACAAATGCAGCCTCCTCGGTGGGCTATGGTGGCTATTTCCAGAGAGCTTTGTTTCAGGGGAAGTGGCCATCAGAGTCTCGTTCAGAGCTCCGACACTGTCAGGACAAGTTTTCTATGACCTTGTTAGAATTATATCCCATTGTAGTGGCCGCTGTTCTGTGGGGACAGTTGTGGAGTAGAAAACGTATCATTTTTCACTGACAATATGACCACAGTACACATTTTACAAAAAAGTTGAAGCTCTTACTACCATACTTTTATTATGAAATTAATGCATCGGTTAACATGGTGTGCAACAACTAACAATTTCATGTTTTATGCAGAACATGTCCCTGGAAAGCTAAATATTATCGCAGATCTTATTTCTCGTTTCCAGGCATTCCACCACCTGTCTCCAGAAGCTGCACAGAGACCCATCACACTACCAGAATTTTCAGCAGTGATACCCAATTGAACCTGATAAGGATGGCGGTGTGGCAGGCCTCTGTCAGCGACAACACTCTGTACACTTATAAATGAGTGTTACATCATTTTGAAGACTTCTGTACCTCAAATCAGATCCTCCTTTTGCCCAGCGGATTTTCTTCAAAGTTTCCGAAGACGTCCTTCTTACATACGCAGCCCATTGTCATGGCATTAAGTCTCTTTCTTATCATACTATAAAATTGTACATTCCTGACATTCACTATTTCTGCCTCTGTTTTTGCGTCCCTGCCCCATTTACACGCACTGATGATCCAGAGCTTGTATGATTGCAGATGTTTATGCACGGTATTAAATGTTTACAGAAACCCTCTATCACCCATCGTTTACCTATCACTTTTAGCATTTTGCGACAGATATGTCATGCCCTCTGAAGGGGTTTTCGCAATACGTACTTTGACTCCTTGATGGAAGATGCTTGCTGCATCCCATTTTTCAGTTTTCTAAGATGTGGCGAATTTACTTCCCATAGTCTGTGTTTCAATCCAGCCTGTGGTCTCTGTGTGGGTGACATCCAATATCGCTTGACAGATCAGGTCCTTTTCCTTTACCTGAAGGCCTCTAAGAGTGACCCCTTCCGTAAAGGTGTTACCATTCAGCTCTATCAGACTGGGCACGATGTTTGTCCCATCCACAGTCTCCTGGCTTATTTTGCGCTCAAACCATCACCTTCTTTCCACTCTGACTCACCTCTTTTATGTCTTTGAAATGGGTCTCCCCTCACTCGCACTCTTTTTATCCAGTCGTTGAAAGAGCTCCTCTCCCTTATTGGCCTCCCTGATTCCCGCTACAATAGTCCAGGCACATTAGACATAAAAATGAGAAAGTAAGGAAAAAAATTGGAGAAAGCTGATTTTTTTATATGTTTCCGGGACACACATTGCGGATAAAGTGTGAAAAGTCCCCGCGAATCCGAGCTGAGCTTTTTTAGTTATAGCGTTTTTTTGATGAAAAAAAAAAAAAAAAAAAAAAATTCGACCCAGCTCCATATTTCTCATTCTTATTCGCCTTAGTAGGGTGAGAATCATAAATATCGTGCTGAATTATATTGAGAATACATATCCCCAACAGAAAATGCCAACTTTGTACCAATCCTCACACTCAATGGTGAAATATTCACGAAAATGTACAAAATTACGAAAAAAAATTTATTGTTTTCATACACACAATGGTACACAACGTCCATTAAATCAAATCTACGACTACTTTGGGAGTTAAATTATATATCAAAAATGCCGCTCAGGATCACAGATCCAATGTCGAGTTGTGACCTTGACCTTTGACCTGGCGAGTCCAAGGTCAATAGGGTTCTTCCTCGCACCAAGGCCAACACACCTATGAAGTTTCATGACTCTAGGTTGAACCACTATCAAGTTCTCATCCGGAAACCAATTGTTGCGATATGCTATGTTCAAGGTCACTGTGACCTTGACCTTTGACCTGGTGAGTCCAACATCAATAGGGTTCTTCCTCGCACCAAGGCCAACACGCCTGTAAAGTTTCATGGCTCTAGGTTGAACCACTATCAAGTTATCATCCGGAAACCAATTGTTGGGATATACTATGTTCAAGGTCACTGTGACCTTGACCTTTGACCTGGTGAGTCCAAGATCAATAGGGTTCTTCCTCGCACCAAGGCCAACATACCTATGAAGTTTCATGACTCTAGGTTGAACCACTATCAAGTTATCATCTGGAAACCAATTGTTGCGATATACTATGTTCAAGGTCACTGTGACCTTGACCTTTGACCTGGTGAGTCCAAGGTCAATAGGGTTCTTCCTCGCACCAAGGCCAACACACCTATAAAGTTTCATGACTCTAGGTTGAACCACTATCAAGTTATCATCCGGAAACCAATTGTTGCGATATACTATGTTCAAGGTCACTGTGACCTTGACCTTTGACCTGGTGAGTCCAAGATCAATAGGGTTCTTCCTCGCACCAAGGCCAACACACCTATGAAGTTTCATGACTCTAGGTTGAACCACTATCAAGTTATCATCCGGAAACCAATTGTTGCGATATACTATGTTAAAGGTCACTGTGACCTTGACCTTTGACGTAGCGAGTCCAAAATCAATAGGGTTCTTCCCCTCACCAAGGCCAATCTACCTATGAAGTTTCATGAATGTGAGTTGAACCATTATCAAGTTATCATCCGGAAACCAATTGTTTAAGATTTACTATGTTCAAGGTCACTGTGACCTTGACCTTCGACGTAGCATGTCCAAAATCAATAGGGTTCTTCCTCCCACCAAGACCAACCTATGTATGAAGTTTAATGAATGTGAGTTGAACCACTATCAAGTTATCATCCGGAAACCAATTGTTTACGCCCGCCCTACCGCCCGTCCGCCCGCCCGCCCGCCATTCACCAAACTATAAGTCGAGTTTGACTTCGTCACAACTCGACTAAAAATTGCAGAAAAGCAGTGGCTTTATAATACCCCCTAAACTCAAATTCAAACGGCATCGACTTTTCTCATTCAAATACCGTATTATACGTTTGTCCAGTGACGTTTGACCAACCACTGTATATCAAAGCAGTGGAGATTGTGTCTTCGTCAGATAAGTTGACAAAAGTTTTCATTAGACTCGGCGGCTTCCATATGATTATGTCATATTTAGGGGCAATTGGTTCGATCATGGCTGGTAGCGGCTTGGATGAACTTTGGGGGACTGTTTATGCTGGTGGGTCAATCCATCATTTGATCAGTGGTCATGCATATTCAAGAGCAGTTCGTGCCCATTTGCTAACACAAATTGCCATTACAAAACTTGTGTTTGAAGAAAGCCGAACACTAGATAACATAGACTGCACAGAAGTCAATGAAATATTCTGTGGACTTGCCAGAGGTGACTGTACAACAGCTGACGCTGTCAATCAAGAAAGTGTCAACCATCTACTGTCAAAATTACACGAACTGCTCCAGAATACGTCCGTAGGACACAGACGAAAGCTTTGGGTACAATACTACGAGCAAATAGGTCTTCTCCACTTCTTGAGAGCAGAACGCACAGGCGACTGGGAACTCCACACATATTGTGTTCGCAATATGATTCCAGTATTTCACGCAGGTGGTCATTCTGCATACGCAAAAAGTTCTCATCTCCATTTGCAGCAGATGAATGAGCTAACAGAAATAATGCAACAGGATGATTTGAAGTTGTTCACTGAGAAAGGTTACTTTACCATAAGGCGCTCAGATAAATTCTGGGACGGGATATATTCTGATCAGACCATAGAGCAGTGTTTAATGAGAATGTTCAAGCTCCCTGGTGGTCTCACACATGGCAGGGGAATAACCGATAGCACTGTTGCGAAATGGGTACATGGACTACCTCTTTGCCTTCCGATATGTAATGCTCTCGAAAATTTTGTTCATGTTCACACTGGTCATGGCGAACAACATCGGGATCTCCGTCAAAGTTCACAATTGACTGATGCCAATGATATCACCAAATTATTGAACTGGCTCAGAGTGCATTCCCCCTTTCAGAATAGAGATCCACTACAATTAGTCTCTATAGCGACCGGGCTTGTGGTCGACGCAACTGTGAACTGTGACCAAGTTCGCAAAATTGGTGAATGTTGCGTATCGAATGTTGTAAGCAAAACGTTCAACAGCATCAAACTACGACGTGTTGACACTGTGAAGTCTTTCGCATCGATGGCAAATAGCATCAAAGTCCGTGGAAGTAAGGTAGTGATTGACCCCACAATTCTGTTCAACCGCATCACATGTGTTATTCAGTCACAAGCAGAGATGGAAGAGTATCTCAAATATGAACTCGCCCTGAAACCACCAGCATTGTTTGATTCTGCTGGAATGAGGAAGACACAGAAAAGCACGCTCGGTAAGATCCTCAAAACATACGGTTCTGAGCAAACTAAAATCCCAGAACATTCTCTGTTTGTTGTAGATGGTGGATTTTTATTGAGGGCAGTTGTATGGCCTAAACAGTCGTCATATAAGGACATATGTACATCATATTCCAATTATCTAGTGAGACATTTTGGGGCGACCGTCGTGGTTGTTTTTGATGGTTATGCTTGTACAATGTCGACAAAGGGCATGGAACAAGCATGTAGATCTAAAGACAGGTATTCCATTGATATCAATATCTCACCCGAGTTACCAGCCAACACACCCCAATCCGATTTCCTTGCAAATGCCAAGAACAAAACCCAACTGATCGATCTTCTAATGCAGGAGCTATCTGCTATCAATATTCAGTCCAAGCAGGCCGAGGCTGATGCTGATGTACTGATAGCCGAAACTGCACTTGACTTCGCTCAAGATGACAACAATGTTGTCATTGTGGGAACAGACACAGACTTGTTAGTCATTCTTACCTCTCGAGTTCAACCGGGATGTAATATTCACATGATGTATTCCATTACCCCAAACTTACTAGTTTCAGTTAGTGAAATAGCAACCAAAATGGGTGACCATAGAAGCAACCTCCTTGTAGCACATTCTATAAGTGGTTGTGACACTGCTTCTGCACTCTTTCGAGTTGGTAAGAAGAAAGTATTCAGTACAATTGTCTCCGATGTTACTAGCGACTCACAACAGTATGTCAACACAATTTTGGCGGATGACAGTACACCAAGTGCAGTATCCGCTGCCGGGGAACAACTTCTCCTGATCTTATACAGGAGTAAAACTGTTTCCTCTCTCGACCAGTATAGATATGTCACTTACAAGCGTTATGTAGCAAAATCTAAACTGAATAAACCCATCGACCTAGCCTCACCCCCACCAAGCAGCGATGCACAACAACATGTCTACAGATGTTATCTCCAGGTCCAACAATGGCTGGGCACTTCGCTTCCTCCGACGGATTGGGGGTGGTCGCTAGACAATGGACTTCTTGTACTGACTGCAGCCACAAAGCCATGTGCCCCCGATAACCTACTGAATCTGATCAGTTGTGGTTGCAAGAGTGCTTGTACAAAAAGGTGTGGGTGTAAGAAGGCAGGACTCTCTTGCTCAGGTTTGTGTAATTGCAGTTCGGATTCTTGTAACAACCACAGAAACACTGTCCTGTCGGAAATTTCTGAGTTCGATGAATAATATGTATATAGGTCATGTCATTTCTGTATATAGCGTTGATAATAGTCAATGTAACTTAATCCATGTTGATTGATTTGTACATTCTGTAAATATTATTTATTGATTTTTGTACATTCTGTAAATATTATTTATTGATCTAATGCTGCCAGACACAGACATGTCTGTTCGGTCCCAAGCCCGAAAATAGTTGAGTTCTCATGCTGACGAATTTTATGCCAAAAGGGGAACTCGGCCAGAAGCAGAGGGGGTCTTCCATAATGTCTATTTTGTAAGCAATGATAAAAGTCTTCAAATGGTGGTGGATTTTTTATCGTCTGTCCAACTGACATCCCATTCTGTACTACGACCCTTTGGGCAAATCCGTTAGGAAAATCGTCATTTTTTGCGTAAATCCGATACTTTTTTGTGAATTTTCAATAATTTTTCGCAGAAATTGTCACAGAATGCACATTTTCCTCTAGGTAAATGTATATTAGACATTATGTAGCTCGAAATACGCGTAAACAAAAAATACAGTTGGATCAATTCGAGGTTACAAAGTTCGTGCGATTTTTTTTTATTTTTTTCAAACGCGTTTTCGAAAAAAGGCTGTAGAAAAAAAAGCTCAACTGGGATTTTAGGGGACTTTTGTCTAATCGTTCAGTGACATGTACTCGACATTCCCTGAAAAAATCAGCTTTCTCCGATTTTTTTCCCTAGTGAAACCTAATGTTCTTGGGCTACAATGGCCACTCATTTAGAATAGGTGCAGCCACATCTGCAGCAGCCACTAATGTCGAACACCACTTGATCAAGACATTAGGGTTGATGATCATCGGATTGTTACTCCCAATATATTCATGTTCAAGGTGTCAGTGTCATGCAGGCACAGAGGGCCATGTGTACATGACCATTGTCCTGTACATATGGTGTTCTGGGCAGGCAGGAGCGCCTGATTCATTGCTGCTGCCCATGTTTATACCCACTTGATCGAGCAGTCAGGTTGGCGGTATATTGTTACTCTCGCCCATACATGTTCCAGGATACAATGTTATGCGTGCACGGAGGACCATGTGTGCATGATTGCTGTCACGTACAGGTGGTGACCTGTGTGAGCATGAGCGTTGCGTTCTTCACAGGCTTTGCAGCCCCCTGTGTTCAAAATCCCTCAATCAACACTTTTAAGGTGGTGCTTGTCGGATTACCCTGACATCGATTCTCTTGCTGTTCCAGGTGGCGCTGTCAGGCTTGCGCAGCGGGCTATATGTTTATGTCATGGATGTCGTATACATGTGGTCTCCTGTGCAAGCATGCACATCATGTTGTGCCTGTATGCATGATGACCTCTAGCCTGGGTCACTCTGTTGGTGGTTGTCCGATTGTTCTTGCTACTGTTTTCATCACCACGGTGTCATGCATGCGCGGAGGGCCATATGGACATGATTGTTGTTGTTATGTCCATGTGGTGTTCTGCGCCGACATGAGCGCTGTGTTTCACTTTTTCTCTGTTTTTCCTCCACTGTCCCTTTCCCTTTTCCAACTTTGCCCATCTCACCCCGGCCTTGTTAGGTATATTTCACATTTCTGTATGGGTGCATGATGTTATTGTTGCATTTCTCTTTCTCATTCTGACTGTCTGTATATGTTTGCGTGCGCCTCATAGTCTTCTGCCCATGTGTTCATATGCACAGGTCACAATAATGCCTGTGTCCCAGCTGTGTGACTTCTACTGTGGAATTCGTGGATGTGCATTTCTGTGTCAAATGGCCATAATAATGCCATTTGTGGTTTCCAGGATTCTGTGTGTGTTTTTCTGTGTGGGAGCATCTTCTGTGGATCCCATTTTCCAGTGGATAGAGACCTCACTATCTCATGGACGCTGCTCTCATGCAGTTTTATAGCCTCTGTACCGATAATGTAACAAGGGAGTTATGCATGCCACACTTTGGGCTTTTTAGTCTATAAAAACTATTTCAATTGATGTAAAAATGTCAAAAAAGATGATAAATCAAAAATCTAAAAAAATCTCCATACTCAACTTTCATGAGAATCCGATGTCATTTAATTTTTAATAGCATTGATGTCAATAACATAACCCTAAATTTTGGCCATAACTATTTGGAATTCCCCAGTTCCATACCATATTTTTAGATATGTTTATTGTAGATGATATATCCCAAATTTAAAAGATGGGATTTGGAAGCGACGTTGATATTAAATGAGTAAGAGAACACATTAAAACTGATGCTGTATTGGATAAAGCTTGAAATCTGAAAACATTAAAATGGCATGCACTAGATCTCCCAAGCGTGAACAAGGTCACAAAGTTTCATAGCTGTAGATATTTTATGTTATTCTTTTAGGTTATAAAATCGAAAACATGCTCAAACTTCAATTTACGTAGAAATGTCAAAAATGGGATAAATCAAAAAAAGTAAAAATAGATATGTATCCAAGTTTTTTGAGCTCCACAACACACTCAAACTTCATGAGAATCTGATGCCATTTAATTTTTAATGACATTAATGTCAATAATAATCACCCTAAATTCAACTATAACTATTTGGAATTCTGCAGGTTGGTACTAAATTTTAGATAGGATTTCTGTTTGAAATGATATATCTAAAATTTGAAAGAGGAAGGTTTGCTACAGGCATTGGTATTAAAAAAGCTGGAAAAAATGTTAAACTGATGTTGTTTTAGATAAAGGTTGAAATATTAATAAAAGTTATAAAATGGCGTGTACTAGATCTCCCAGGCATGAACAAGGTCACAAAGTTTCGTAGTTGTAGATATTGTAACAAGGGAGTTGTGTCAAAAAGGGGGATAAATTGAAAAACTAAAAAAAAACAGCTATCTCCATACTAAAATTTCATGAGAATCCAATGTCATTTAATTTTTAATGACATTGACATCAATAACATAACTCTAAATATTGGCCATAACTATTTGGAATTTCCGATATGGTTTTTGTTGGAGATGATATATCCAAAATTTGAAAGCTGGAGGTTTGTAACAGGCTTTTTGATATTAAAAGAGTAAGAGAAAACATTAAAACTGATGCTGTTTCGGATAAAAATTGAAATTTTAAAAGTAATAAAATGGCGTGCACAAGATATCCCAAGTGTGAACAAGGTCACTAAGTTTCATAGTTGTACATATTGTAACAAGGCAGTTATGTGCGTCACATTTTGGGCCTTTTAGGCAATAAAAGCTAAAAAAAGTGCCAAAATTTCAATTGACATAACGTCAAAAAAGGGAATAAATCGAAAAACTAAAAAACAGTTATCTCCTAATTTTTGTGATCTGCAACATACTAAAAATTCATCGGAAGCCGACATCTAATTTTTTATGATGTTCATGTCAATGTCACCCTTCAATTCAGCCCTAATCACTGGGAATTTCCTGATTGGTACAAAATTTTTAGATATGGTTTTTGTTGGAGGTGAGATATGCAAGTTTGAAAGTGGGAGGCTTGATACAGGCAATGATATTAAAAGATGAAGAAAGTCATTCCAACTTTGTTGTACTTATTAAAACAAAAGGCAAACAAACCTTTTGATAGTGGCAATATCATCTGCAAGCCCATCATTGTTGTAGTCATATATAGGTCCAGTGATGGATCCAGCGGCAATATCATTAAATTTTGAGAAAAATTCCTGTAATTCCCAGCCTCTGGTCATCATGGTTTTGAGATCTATAAGAACAATGATAAAAAACAGCAGTATTCAGTGGAATAGACCACATTTACAGTTTTTTTCTCATTACTGAAAGACTGACAAAAGAACAACATACAAAAAAACTAAGGCACCCCTTGCTGGCAGCATGGTATCTTTGAAAAGAAAATACTCATGTTACAAATCAATTTTGAAAGATAATTACCAGATAATGCTATGAGCGGGTTAAAAAAAATTATTCCAACATACCATGTGATTAATTTTATTTATCCCACCATGTTTTTCTATTGTCTTTGTCTCCAAAGAATCCACATTTACAATAAAAAGATTAAGACTCATTTGGCCTATGAAAAAAATATCTTGTTTCTCACAGGTTTCACATGCAAATTTCCCTCAATTTTCCGATGAGAGAAGGATTTTTTTTTTTTGTAAATCCACAAAACAGTCGTGAAAATATTTGGAATTATTTAACTCCTAACTTTGTTCTGTGGAAAAAACAATTTTTTCAGCAGTAAACATTTCCCAAACTACAGTTGCAAAATTAAACAACTAGCGAGGTCTGTCAATGCAAAATGTACCAATTGTTCACATGGGGACATGATGACGCTGTGTACTAAGGCAACTGGTGCACATGTCTTCAACCAATCTAACCCTGCCTGTGCTGCAGTGCAGAGTTACAATGTTGGGGAGCTGGAAACAGCTCGTCATGGCTCAGTGGTTCTCTCCGCGTACTCCGGCTTCCTCCACCCATAAAACTGTCACCAACATGATATGACCTTGGCTGTTAAAGTATCGTTAAACTTTAATAAATAAATAAATAAATAAATAAATAAATAAATAAATAAATAAATGTATCAGCAAAAAGATTTCCAGGTAAAAAAATAAAGTGATTAGGCAGAATTTCAATAACCAGGAAGATATCTGAGAAACAAGTATTTTTTTTATAGCCTTATTTTACACTCTGTATATAACTGAAGCATTACATCACAGGATATTTGTGTAATTGTACTGACGTTAGTGATGTCATAGCTACTATGGGTATAAACTTTTTCAATGTTAAATGTTAAATGTACAGACTACTTTTATTAGGGCCCTGCGAAGCTTTGAGATTTGATTCAATTTCAAATCTCAAGTAGATATTCAGTTCGATTCGAAATCGGCTGCACAATCAATTTCTTCTTGAATCTTTTTCATAGGAATATATCTTGGCATCAGTCATCTTCATCGTCTCATAGAACATATAGTTCAGATGGAAATTATACATAAATAATGTTGAAATAAAAGACTGAGTGTAACTTCCGCTACATTAAGATAAATAACATCTGTACTTATGTCACCAGCCATGCTAATTCCAATATCACTTCGACGAAGGCATGCCTTGATGATGTAGTTGGATTATTTAATTAGTTGGGACTTGAACCATCACAGACGGAACAAATCAGGTTTATAGCACCCCAACCACCATTGGTCATCTTCAAGATGCCACTGAAATGTTTTGAGGTTCGATTCAATTTTGAATAATAGACAAGATTCGATTTGAGATTTAAATTGAAAATGTGCGATTGACACGGCCCTAGCTTTTATTACCCATATATACACAATACAAGAAAAAAATATCCAAGGCTTATCATTCAAATAATGAACAGCTATTTATTGGACTATTATTATCCTCCAGTGTGTGGGGGATGGAAAGGGTAAATCACACCTGATGGGGGAAGATACCTGAGCCAGCACAAGGCTTGCCCAATGTCTGGGTAAAATATCTTTTCTGGGGGTGAGATTTTCCCAACCCATCCCCACACCACACAAGCACATTTTCTCTCCCAACACATAATGTCAGCAAAATCAAAGTACTGCTCGTGTGATAAAAATTTAACACTCTACAGTCTGATCTTATAGAAAAAAATTGCATATTCAGAAAGAGCATCAGAAAGTACCACAAAAACCAAAGGTATATACAGCAAAAAAAAAAGCATTAGCTGATGAAAGCGATGGGTTAACATACTGAAGCAAGTCTTGAAACAGCTGAATTCCAGTGACATCATTTTTGAAATTACTGATTTGGATGGTGCCATTTGGAATGCAGAAGAAAAATTATCCTCAAGTGGTGTGGGTGTGGGATGGGATTGGTAGCTGTGTCAATAAAAGTGATTAAAGGTCACTGTGGAGATTTTAGAATCTCTTAGAATACACTTGAGTGGGTATTTGTCATTCTCCCTATTTTCAAATCGGGTGAGGTATAGACTTCAAGAATGATCGCTCACCTCAAAACACTTACAGGTCTGTTGATCTCTCATTAGCAGGGTTGTTATTCTTGGCTGTCACCACACGGCAAAATGGTGAAATAAACTAGAAGAGGTATCAGTACCTGGTGGCTCACCAGCAGGTGACCAATGTAAAGGGGTGGCTGGAGTAAAAAAAAAAAAAAGTCCAAAACCTGCACACAAAAGTCCAAAATTAAAGTAAATAATGAGCTAAAGCGTTAAATAATATAATAAAAGCCCCAAGAAGCATCCTAACATAAAATAGCAACCATGGCAATATGCTACAAGGTAAGTCACCACTTTGAAGAAAAGAAAGACAAACCTCAAAACCTGCACATAAAAGTAAAAACAAAAAAGTATCACATTTGTTTCAATAGGTTAAAATTGAGAAAAATACCCTGATAATGTCACAGTAACCACCATGGCAATATGCCAGTAAGGTGAAACGCTATCTGAAAAATATCCACTTGGAAGAAAAGAAAGAAAAACCTCAAAACCTGCACATAAAAGTCCAAAAAGTATCACTTTTGTTTCAAAGGGTTAAAATTTAAAAAAATACCCTGAAAATGTTACAGTAACCACCATGGCAATATGCCAGTGAGGTAAAACTCCACTTAAAAAAAATTATCAAAACCTGTACACAAAGGTCAAAAACCTGCACACAAAAGTCCAAAATTAAGGTAAATAAGCAGATAAAGGGTTAAATTATATAATACTAGCCCCAAGAAGCATCCTAACATAATACAGGAACCATGGCAATATGCTACAAGGTAAGTTGCCACTTGTAAGAAAAGAAAGACAAGCCTCAAAACCTGCACATAAAAGTCAAAAAGAGTATCACATTTGTTTCAAAGGGTTAAAATTGAGAAAAATACACTGAAATGTTAAGGTAACACTCCATTTGAAGACAATTTCAAAACCTGTACACAAAAGCCGAAAACCTGCACAGAAAAGTCAAAAACCTGTACACAAAAGTCCAAAATTCAAGTAACTAAGCATGGAAAGGGTTGAATAAAATATTACTATCCCTGAAAAGCATGCTGACATAAATAAAAAAAAAAAATCAAAACCTGCACACAAAAGTTCAAAATAAATGAATCCAGACGCCGCCGCAGACTCGAGGGCTATGCCATAGGCTCACACAACTATCGTTGGTGAGCCAAAAACAACTGATGTGCAGTATATGGATTATCAAGAAAACACTCATCAGGTGGATTTTTCACCCAAGAACAGGGCACGATTTAATTGGATTTGCATAGTGATTTTTGAATAGTTAATCAATTTCACATGACAAAAAAAACATATAAACAATAGGAAATGCTAATCAAAATTTATCCAAGTTAGTAAACTGCTATTCAATTTTTAAAAATTAAATTGACCCCTGCCCAAGCACAACTAATGTTTTGCTCATTCCGATGAGGGTGACATGATATGGTTTTGCTTAATTTTTTTTTTTTCAAATTAAAATTCAGCTGCTCAGTTTGAACATTTACATAGTTGGATGTGGTCGATTCATTGGGTAAAGGGTTCATTGGGTGGAAATTCTATGCTGTGAGTGTTTCAGTGATATTTCACACTCTATGTATTGTGTATTGTGTACATGCTAAATTGTTTATTGTTAACACTGATGTAAAAATTCCCTGTGGAAAATTTTTCTCATAATGAAACTTTGAATATAACCAATTCAAGAATGAATTGGTTTCAATTTCTAGTTATAATATGGAAAAGATTTGCTGTTTAACTGTTAGAGTGCTAGAAGCCACTATCGGGGCTTTAATATGAAGAGCAGGTACCTGAGCCTAAAGGTGTCATATTCTGTGGATGTGCTTCATATTATCTTAGAAGTGAAATTAATTAGTCTTCATGCGTTTGCCTTGTTACAATTTATGGGAGAGTGCCTATTGGCACTCTCCCATAAATTGTAACAAGGCAAAGACACGTGAACAAATTTTGATGACCAAAAATAACTTAGCACTCTACCAGTTAAATTTCTAGTTATAATATGGAAAAGATTTGCTGCTTGAAATTTCAGTATTTTTACATCAGTGTGCAGACACTTAAGTTCATTTAGGAATTCAAAAACAAATACTGAGATATTTAAATGTAAATTTAATAATATTTATTTCAGATAACTGATTTTCAAACAACAACTCTGTTCTTATGGGAAACTAGGTTTGGCAAAACGACAACACATAATGATATTTGAAATGGACCATGCCTGCGAGTACATCATCGCATACATGGCCAGGCTTATTAACCAAACAAAATGTATGAAATCAACCAGCCTGTCTATGGAAGGCAGAATTTTACAAAATGTAGAAATAAGTTTAAGTAAGCTACTTCTGAATCAGCTCCTATGAGCAAATCTGTACAGAATAGTGGAATTACAATTTCACCTACTTCAGCTCATATATCTGAATCAGCACAATGAAACCTTAAGCAATAGATATCTGAAATTACTTCAACACATATGTCTGAATCAAATTAACATTCAAAACATGATGTCTTGCCAAAGGTGACACAATTTCCATCACAAACAGCCTGTATATGAAAGGCTACTAGCACCACCAGACCATGAGAGGAAAAAGAACATCCCAACCCCAATGAGCAGGAGAGAAACCTGGTGAGTTTAAAAATATACGTAATGGGAAACCGGCCTAAAACCTAACATATGAGCACACAGGATAGGTGAGGGGACATGCACACCACAAATGATCCGGCATGCAGATGAATGGAAGCAAGTGTACCGGACACCACATGTGAGCTGAACAGACACCACACAAGATCCTGACATGAAGTAGATGTGAAATGGAATCCAAAGTGATCTGTGATATACCCATATGTGTAAGCAAGCACTTTTATGGAGAACTGGTAACCAAAATAAACTGGAGTGGAAGAGATGATCGAAATAAACTCTGCAATTCTTCCACCAGATGCAAGTAAAAAATCATTAGCCATGTCAGTACAAAATGGGAGGAGGGGGGTGCGGCACTTCAACTGTAAAGAAAGGAAAAAGCTAAAGGCATCTCACTAAGCTGAAATGTCTTACTAACTGTAAACAGGAAATGCATTCGTAAAGAACTATAAACCCCAACTATATATACTAGCACAGGGTACCAGATGACTATCCTTCAAATATAGCTATAAGGAGGGGCCACATTCTGAGAGTTGGGGTGAAGAACCCCTGGGCAGGGTGTATGTGAAGGAAAAAGAACATGATGCAGACCAGCACCCAAAGGTATCAGCAAAATGAGAATCTGATATAAGATCAAATTATGCAGACTGACGTCATAAACACAGAAATAGAGCAGCAGAGAGGGCTCAAGAAGTGGAATTGGAAGGCAATGGACCACTGCGTTCGGAAAGTTGGGGTGAAGAACCCCCCGGCAGGCTGTATGTAAAGGAAAAACACCAGATGCAGAACCACGTCCAAAGGTATCAGAAAAATGAGAATCCAGTATAAGAGGAAATGAAGCAAACCTGCATCATAAACACTGAAATAGGACACTGGAAAAGGGGGTGAACCACAGTTATATTTACTAGACAGACTAGCATAGTATACCAGATAACTATAAACTATAGCCATAAATAGGAACCATGGGCATAGAGTTGGGAGTAAAGAACTCCTTGGGCAGGCTTTGTGAGAAGGAAATCCATCAGGCACAGACCGGCATTGATAATCTAGCAGAAGGGAAAACAATGCAGACTCATACCATAAACATGGAAACAGATCATCAGAGAGAGGGGTTGAAAAGCAGAATCAGTAGGCAATGGGTAATAGCAAAAGGGGAAAACAGACAAGAATCAGTAAGCAGGGGGCACAGGCTAAAGCAAAACAAAATAAGAGAAAAACTATAAAATAGGTTATGCAAAGAGTAAAGCTGCCTGGAAAGGAGCACTTGTGCTATGATTTAACTTACAGTATAAATACCACCATTTGAACAATTGATATGGAATGCCAAAAATGACAGTATAAAACATTCCTCCCAAGCAATAGCCACCAACACGATCCTCTCCCAGGGTGATTTTGAATATGGCATCACAAAAATTTAAATTTTATAGTAAATTTCCTTTCTTATTATACCTACCACAATTGTTTACGACAGGCTTGCACTACAGTGGAAATCCCTAACTCGGAAGTATGCTCTCTATTTTTGTTCTTTCCCAAGCAATTTAGGAAAGAAAAAGTGGTGCACAAGCACCAAGAAAAAATAAACCAACATCTGGGTTGAGTGTGACTGGAGCAACCCAGTTGGGGACACTCTTCTCTGTACCAATCCATGGCTTCCAGTACCAGTGCGTAGACATATAACCAATGTGTCATTCTATTTGAAATCAGCCAACATTGGAGTTATGTGACCAGTGGGGAGGAAGGATTCTTACCTGAATAAAAAGACAGGAGGGCCTCCAGGTAAACAATTGTGGTAGGTATAATAAGAAAAGAAATTTACTATAAAATTTAAATTTCTTATCAACCTACCTAACGAGTTGCTTATAATATGCTGAATAGACAATAGGAGGCAGGAATCACATAACAGAGAAAACATTTCACAAAAAATATGGTGAATAAAACGAGAGAATATACAAAACACAGCCCTGTATATTTGAATGGTGAATCTAATGCTTATGAATCCATAATACAGCACAGGAACATTGTCAGTATCGAGTCAATAGGTGTCACTGATGAGTGCAAAATCAAATGCATTTTCATAAGATTGAGGAAGAAAAAAAGGATGACCTGGTCTGCAAACCCTGATATCCTTCCTCCAACCTGGGATGAATCGAGGTGGGGACCTTCATTTTGAGCCCTGGTGAGAAGAAAAACCACCTCCTCAACTAGCAGAAGGGTCCTAAGATCTCCCTCAGTTCTGCCGACGCTTACCATTACCGTGTGAGTAAGAGGAAGAAGCAGAGGCAGGAGGATCAGCCTTTGGCTTCGCAGCAGATGAAGCAGAAGGGTGCTTGTTAGGCTTGGAACAGCCCCGACTTTCAACAGAAGGTGGATCAAGCTGTCTAAGCAGCAGCTGATCTTTGGAATGACGCAGGACGTCATCCTGGACCATCCCCATGGAATCAGGAAGGGAACCACTAGTGTCCAGCACAGTGTTCTGGCAAACAAATTCCAGATTAGCCATGTAACGGGCATGCATGTGAGTATGGTGCATAAGTGCCTTGAAAAGCGCACGCAAGGGAGCCTGTATGTCGTCAAACTTATCTGGAGGCATATAAGCAGCTAAGGCAGAGACGGCAGGGGTCAGAGAGAGATAGCATGCCCAGCATCTCTCTGGGTAAGCCCAGCAGGGACTCCAAAGTTGCCGTAGGAACAACGGCAAACTTGAGCTTGGAAAAGCCCGAGGGAGGAGAAGTCCTGATACAGAACTGTCTAAGTATGGCAGACTGACGGACTAGCAGAATCGTAAGAATGATAACTCACAGGGCCAAAAAGGTATCAGCTCTATTGAAGAATGATGTCTTCATAGCCTTGGAACTCAGCAAAAGCCTCGACCACTTGTACTGACTGGCACAGTCAAAGGTGCCCAGAAATAGGTTGCTCCACAGGCTGTAGGCATGCAACCAACGCTCGCAGTCTGATTGAACCCTCCAGCTGGTCTGACAGCTTAAGCTCCAGGAGGAACTCAGAAGCAAAGCTGAGAGCTGCTCCAAGTCAGAAGACTGATGGCTCTCAACGTCAAGCGAGTCGGAAGACATAGCCCATCTCAGACATACAAGCCGAAGCCTCCCATGGTGTAGGAACTCCAACATGATCGTAAAGCAGCCTGCTTCCAATCCCGAGAGGCAGCACTGCCGAGGGCACCTAGAAAACACTAGTAGCCTCACTGGAGGCAACAGAAAGGCTCTTGAAAGAATCTGCATGAGCAAGGAGAGGGTCTCCCTGAGCTTACGACCTGCACCTGCTGATCTGACATGGGAAGGACCAGGCAAAGTGGCTTCACATCTGACCCTTTTAACTAGCGAAGGGTCACAATCCTCAAAAACACCTGGCGCTAAACGACAGGTGGCAGCCGAAGCATCTACAGGCAGATGAGGATAGGGGTATGAAATACTCCCGAGGATCTGTAGTGCGGAAACTCAGGAGAGTCGCTGCAAACCTCTGAGGGACAGAAGGTTCAGGCTGCACAAAATGTTCCCGTCCTGCTAAACTGGCCGATAGGGCGAGAATGCATAGACATAAGTTCAACACCCCCACCATGGACATCTCAATCCAAATCAAAACCTGCTTGGGCTGATGGCTTGGAGACTGAATCAGAAGGATCGGTGTGCAACCCCTTCCGACTTCGCCGAGTTGAAGCCAGGGAAGGTTGAGTCAGATATCCTACATCCCAAGAAGCAGAAACCCCTGCAGGGATAAGCTGAGGCTGGCTGAAGCGAATATTGAAGACATCCCCAACGGAGCAGCAGCAGGAGTGAATACATCGGTAGCTGTTGACAATGGTGGGAAACGGAGAGCACAACCGAGCTCGGCTCGAAAGGAGGCGACACAACCCTAGTGACAGCCTCAGATGTTGACAGGAGGGGGACAACAGTCCTGGAACCATGCATCTCTTCACCAGAAATGTCAGCAGCTACCATGGTATCCACTACCAGAAAAGACTGTAAATCCCCCACTACCAGAAAAGACTGTTAAACTCTCTCCAGACAGGGTCCTATTGGGCGGCCCCGAACGAAAGCGTTTCCCTTTTCCGCGGGTGTAGAAGGAATGGCCATAAGCATGCGCTAAACGGTTTACTGAAGCCCAAAAGGTGGAAGACCAAGAACCACACAGTCCACATGGTCTTTCAGCCGAAACACTCATTGCACCTGCAGCATGAAGCATGGGAGTCCTCAACATGCTTTGGTAACAAACATTGCCTGCAAAGAACTGTCCTAGGCATATATGGGGAGACACTAGGCTAACCGCGATTATGAAATTCCATAGTCGATTAAATCAGAGCCAAAAATAGACGATTAGTCGACTTTTTTGACGTTTTTTGAACAAAAGGGTCGACTAAAACAAGATGGCTGAATGGTCCTAAAGGTAGGTATAACCAGGTGTGTGGCCGTGTACATTTCAAATAACATGGTGACATAGTCAACGATCCATCATTCCCACATTATAAGGCTTGATGAACGTCGGAATGAACGTTTCATTGACCATATTCTGTTAAGTTGGTCGATTGTCTGCCATACCATTAAACAGTAATACACCCTGATGCCCAAAATTCAGATGAAACATAACAGTGAGCAGCCAGAAGGAACTAGGCCTAATCCGAGGGAGAGGGATTTTACAACTTACAAGGACTATTCTGCTGGACCCTGTAAGGGCACTAAGGATGTAAAAAGTCACACACACACCTCCCACCCCCTTCCCCTTCCGCACACACACTCACGATAACTTAGCAATGGTGGGAAAAAACGTGATTTTCAGATTTCCAACACGAAAGAGTGACCCAGGGGAGCTAACTCTAGTTTTGTGATGCAAAATACTGAAATTTCATCAAACGCAGCGAGTTTTTTTTTCGTGTTGTTCAAAATAAAAGATTTATGAGCAAAGAATGGTTATTGGAAACGATGTTGTTTAAAATACGGACATGTTGTTGACATGATGAGAGCGGTAATACTTGAAAACAACTTTCATATTTTCCACCCAAAAAATCATTAAAGTGGGAGGTAATTACCGCAAACATTTCCAAATTGGACTTTATTTTATTGGGGGAAGGGGGGGGGGGAGGGGGAGGGGCTTGAGGCCGCCCTCCTTTACCTCAATATGGTCTACCACTGTCGTTTATACATCCAGAAAAGTTCCCATCATGTATATACAGCATGAACACGTTCTGGCAAGGCAGTGGTGTCGTTATACATGCAGGGGAAAAAAAAGTCAACTTTCAAATTTAAAGTCGATCAATCGGCATCACCGACTTACTGCATAATCATGGCAAGCCTAGGAGACACCTAACTCCATAAGCAGTACCCAAAAGGATAGCATAAATAACAGAGGCCGAACAACATGGTATACAAAATTCGCGAATCAAAATCGGCACATAGAAAACATTTCACAAAAAAATATGGTGAATATAATGAGAGAATATACAAAACACAGCCCTGTATATGTGAATGGTGAAGCTAATGCTTATGAATTCATAATACAGCACAGGAACATCATCAATACTGAGTCAATAGGTATCACTGATGAGAGTAAAATCAAATGCATCTTCTTAAGATGGCTGAAAAAAAAAAGAATGACACACTGGTTATACGTCTGCGCACTGGTACCAGAAGTCATGGATTGAGAAGAGTGTCCCCTACTGGGTGTGCTACGGTCGCACCCGACCCAGGTTTTGGCTTATTTTTTCTTCGTGCTTTTGCACCACTTTTTCTTTCCCAAATTGCTTGGGACAGAACAAAAATAGAGAGTATACTTCGGAGTTAGGGATTTCCACTGTAGTTCAAGCCTGTTGTAAACAATTATGAGGTAGGTTGATAGGAAATTGAAAAGATCGATGAAAATATTGGAAACTTCGCGTGATTTGATAGTTCATAAAAAAGTTCAAGTGAGGTGTCAGTGGCCATAGTCAATGGAGATACAAAAGTGAAATGCCATGTCCAGTGGAGCAAAATAAGAGAGACGATGGATTGCTTCAACGACTTAATTTAAACAGAGTGGAAAAAGGAAAAAACATTTTCTGCCTAGACGGGACTCGGGATAATGTAAGTGGCAGTGTGAGGTGGCTATCCTCGTTTGGGATGTAAAGTGAGGTCTGGAGCATCCATCTAAAAGTAACTATTACAGCATGCGCTAACTGATCAGATGCTGCTGCCACGCTGGTCAGTGTGCATTAAATGAAATCAAAACAGAGAAACTGAAAACCAGAGGACAAAATGAGGATGTGTCATATTGATGATGTAATAATGGGGAAACAAATCATGACAAGCCAGGACTAATGGTTGAGAGTATGCAAAAACACCAACAGCGTGTATGGAACCTCAATTGGAACTCACTTCCACTGTACTGGCAAACGATCACAGTGGGACATGAGGTGTAATAAATGCCAAAGACGTTAAGATGTAGTATTTATAGACACCAAGGTAGGGTAGGGATTTGGAAGCAGAATTGGCATAAGTTTGTTAGAGAATGAAGGGTGTACAGCATCTCTTACATGTATTTCATGCAGCATGAGTGGCTCAGAACAGTAACACATGTGAAGACCCTTGTCAAAATGCAGAGCAACATAACATAGGGTATAAAAACCTGAGGTAAATGTGCAGCACAAAAGCCTGTTCAGTGTAGGGGCGGGGGAGTGGATGTGAGGGACATCACATCAGCACTGCCGTGTGTAGATGCAAGGAGAGAGAGAGTGGAAAACAGGCGAAGCCCCTCGCAAAACTACTGATAGGATAGATATGAAGACCCTCAACAACATATAATGGGTAAAAGGATAGGCAAAATAACAACTGCAGCATAACTAAAACAGTAAAAGGGTTGGGGCTTAATACACAAAAAGGGTAAAAGGGATCCGAATGAAGAATAGACTAGAAGTCCTTTCTGTTCAGGCTGAATGGTATGAGCATTTTGAGTTGTAAAATCCATTTTATTTCAGCAGTACGTCTTCTATCTGTATTTTTCGGGTTGTCGGGATCAGTGTTTAGGATTTGTATTATCCTGTATTTCACATTATTCACAGTGTGATCTGCTTGATTGTAATGGTAGGAGACAGGTGTGTCTCTTAAATTTGATATCAGCTAAGTGTTCTTTAATACGAATGTGGAATTGACGTTTGGTTTTGCCCACATATTGTTTTCCCAATTTGGAACAGCTAATTAGGTAAATGCAATTTCTGGACATGCAGTTAGTTTTGAAAGGGCCTCTGTGTCTGGATTTCGAGGCCATTCCTGAAAACCATTTAGATTTGGGTAATTGTGGACAGACAGGGCAGTTCCGATTCGAGCAAGGTGTGAATGGATTGGGTATGCTTCTACCGCTAATTTGTTTTTGAGTATTGGAAGTTTGGCTCTTGTCAAAATATTTTTGAGTGACGGGTTTCGTCTTCTGGCTGAGAGAAGTGGTTGGGAGAAAATGTTGCGTCCCTGTGTGATGCCTTGGAGTATAGGCCAGAGACGTCTTATATGTTGATAAATGTCCTTATTTTCAGGGTTATATGTTACCACTAGTGGTGTTTTATCCATAGGCTCAACTTGGGGTGTGTGTTTGTTTTTAAGCAGGATGAGTCGGTCAAGAATCTTGACCTTTTGGTATGTTTGGAGAAGAAGGTTTTGAGGGTAACCTCTGTTAATAAAGTGTTCGATCATCAGGTGGACGTGTTTGTCGAAGTCTTCTGTTGTGGTGCATATTCATTTTATGCACAATAGTTGGCTGTAGGGTATCCCATCGTTTTGTTTTCGTGGGTGGTAGGAGTCTACCCTTAGGTAGGCATGAGTGTCCGTGGGTTTGGTATATAGGTCCGTAGTGATTCTATTGCCATTTCTGGTGAGAATGACGTCAAGAAAGTTGACTGAGGTGGTGGAATATTCAGCCGTGAACTTAATGGTGTTATGTGAATTGTTAAAGTGAATGATAAGCTCCTTAAGGGCGTCCTCTCCATGTGTCCATATGAGGAAAATATCGTCTATGTAGCGGAGATAAATGTCCGGTTTAAGTCTGGATTCATTGAGCATTTTGGTTTCTAATTCTCCCATAAAAATGTTGGCAAGGCTGGGTGCTACTTTGGTGCCCATAGCGGTATACCCAATTTGAAGATAGTGTTCTTCATTGAAATCGAAGTTATTACAGTGGAGTACAATTTTGAGGAGGTCTAGTAGGTTGGTGGGTGAGATGATGTCCCATTGGGGTTTGTGTCTCCTGATACAGCATGCCACCAAGATTAAACCTTCTTGATTTGGAATATTGGAGTAGAGTGATATCACATCCATAGTGCATAGGATGTATTGATCCGGTAATTCTGGTAATTAACTGATTGTGGTGAGGAAATGTGTGGTGTCTCGCAGATAGCTAGGGTAAGTTGGAACGAAACTTTTGATGTGTTCATCTATGAAACTGCTGATCAGTTCCGTGGGACCTCCGTTGCCACTTATTATTCGTCATCCCGGAACTGAGCCCTTGGTTCTGGATTTGTGGATTTGGGGTAAAAGGTAAAGCTGTGGTGTCCGGGATTGGTGGTAAGTGAGCCCTTCTTTGATTTATTTGGTGATTTGTCCCTGCCTGAATATTTTGTCTAAAGCCTTTTCCACCACTAGGTTGTGTTTTTCAGTTATGTCTTCTTCAGTTTTGGTGTAGAATTGTTGGTTATCAAGCTGGCGTTTCGTTTCTGCAATGTAATCGGACCGGTTTTGGATTACAACTGCGGAGCCCTTGTCCGCCCTTTTTTATGACGATATTTGGGTCCATGGCTAAATTGTTCCTTGCCGTGTATTCTTCCAGTTTCAGATTTTGAGTGCCCAGACGGGTAAAAGGGATTGTCGAAGACAAACACAGCTGCAGCCAAACACATAAAAATGGTAAGTGGTAAAAAAAATAAATTTATGAGTAATAAGTTAATATGGACAGAAGTAAGCAAAAATATGTATGATATAGTGATTTTTATGCTCTTTAAAGTCTTTTATGAGAAAAGTGAATTATGATGGCCGCTTATTCTGAATGAGCCAAAATGAATAGGTGTGAATTTAGATGAGATAAGTAATCCAAAACATAATGTCAGTGACATGTTAAGAAAAGGGGATGACTGAAATAGACAGGGAAAATTGATAAGGGTATACACAAACTGTTATCAAAACTTTTCAGGAAGAAATCAAATGTTAATCTGAAATGGAGTGGAATTTATTGGTCCTAAATTCTGTGGGACTGAAAAGCAATACCCCATCGAAAACAGGCAACAATGAATTGCCAAGATGAAAAATGCCCAATGTTGGTACAAAAGTCAGTGAGACACGTCACCTGTGGAGAAAACATGAAAGATGATGACTTGTGGTGTCCACCTCAAACAGTGCAAGATGCACAGACTGAGTGGAGGCAGAAATCACTGGCCATTTAACATTTTCATAACACAAAAATGGCAAACAATAAAAGGACAAAAAGAGTTTTGAATAAAATAATAAGTTGCCCTTTTAACAAAACCATAATGTCCATCCACCTTCATGCTCTGTATATCATTCGCACAAAACCATCTGATTTGAGTAAACAAACCAACCCAAAGGTGAGAAATTATCAGATGGTTGGAAACGGCCTGTCATAGTTTTGAAACCCTTACTGGGTAGCTGATCACTAATGGAAAATTCTGGCATTGCACAAACCTGCATATCATTTCCATAAGTGGCATTATTCATTATGCTGAAGTATCCATATTACCTGCTGCAGTGCTGCAGTATCCATATTACCTGCTGCAGTTGCTGCAGTATCCATATTACCTTCTGCAGTTGCTGCAGTATCCATATTACCTGCTGCAGTATCTCTATTATTTAGTTTTCATATTCTTTGTCCATAAAATTTGATCGATGAAGTTTTGCTCAGTTGAAAATTGCTGGAGGGTGTCTGCTGGCATCCTCCAGCAATTTGTAATAGAGCGAACCTGGAGAAAGAAATGTAAATTTTCAAATAAAATCTAGCATTCATTCTGTTAGCATCTACCAATATTCTGCTAAGAGGCAATGTGGAGGTAATATTCTAAGAAGTTCTCATATTTTTCGGTCTTTCCCAATTGTCTATAATGAGTAGGTTAACAAGTTAAGGAAAAGCGAGTATGCCTACTGTAGTCCGACATGCATATTCCTATTTCATTTGCCTACTGGCACTCTCCAGTAGGATATAATAGGACAAACTCTGGAAACAAATGTTAAATATCTTAAATAATCTAGCACTCGACTAGTTATAGATAATTCTACATGGAAATTGGACTTTATAGACTCCACCCCACTAACATCAACCCACCTAAGAATATTGAGAAATCGCAATATTTTAGATAAATATATGCTTGTCTTTGTTTCGATACTGTAGTTTAGTTGCCACTATTTTCCTTTTCCCCGCTCACCACATCCAGTTGACCAGTCCACCCCAACACACATACACCCAAAATTAAGTTAAAAATAAATATCTCTCTGACGTTTTTCCTTTCTTTCAGTCAAATTATTTCCATCCATGTATTTGAAAACCACTATAATATTGACTGACCTTCATCTCTGCCATATGTAAACCACCTTAATATCAGATAAATACGAATAATGCATCACAATCATTGTTTTTTTTAAAATCCTTTAGAAAAAAACTTCGGAACAAATAAATCGATCAGACATGAAACTCCCCCATCAATACGAAGGAGAAATTTTTAAATGTCTATGTGCACGGAATTTCATTTTTTTCTCTCTCTCTTTTTTCAACTCGTCATCGTGTTGACATCTTCACGCAATCGTGCTGGTGAATTGTATTATGTTATCCGACTGACCCACTGACCGTATATTTTGACAGTTTAGTTTGACTGCCCGTTTATCGTCACATTATTATCGGGGAGTGTGATGAACTGTGTATTAAATTATCCGGTTGATCTGCTGACCACAAACTTTGACTGATAAGTTTGATCGTCTGTTATAATCACAACATGTTTGCTATGAGCTGATAAATTGTGTATTATATTATCTAACTGATACACTGACTGTTTACTTAGACAGATTAGTTTGACAGTACATTATCATCATAGCACGTTTATTAAGTATATCTTGTGTGTATGTGTGCATGGGCCCGAACCCGGGGAAAGGGGTTTCAGATGAACCCTTACAAATTTATTCACAACATGTTTGCTATGTGCTGATAAATTGTGCATTATATTATCTAACTGATCCACTGACTGTCTACTCAGACAGATTAGTTTGACAGTCCATTATCATCATAGCACGTTTATTAAGTATATCTTGTGTGTATGTGTGCATGGGCCTGAACCTTGGGAAAGGGGTTTCAGATGAACCCTTACAAATTTATTCAGTTTTATGCCATGTTGTTTTGTCGTAACCACCGTTAGTATAAACGTCTTGTTTTGTTTATAAGTTAGCTAGGGACTAAATGACAACGTCTTACAATATAACGGAATGATGAATTCCGTTTTCTGTGGAATATCTTTGTTTACTTCTCTCTCTACCCTCTTGTTGAACCCTTACAAATTTATTCACAACATGTTTGCTATGTGCTGATAAATTGTGTATTATATTATCTAACTGATTCACTAACTGTCTACTCAGACAGATTAGTTTGACAGTCCATTATCATCATAGCACGTTTATTAAGTATATCTTGTGCGTATGTGTGCATGGGCCCGAACAAAGGGAAAGGGGTTTCAGATGAACCCTTACAAATTTGTTCAGTTTTATGCCATGTTGTTTTGTCATAACCACCGTTAGTATAAACGTCTTGTTTTGTTTATAAGTTAGCTTGGGACTAAATGACGACGCCTTACAATAAAACGGAATGATGAATTCCGTTTTCTGTGGAATATCTTTGTTTACTTCTCTCTCTACCCTCTTTTTGATCACATTAAACCAATGCAATGAGAAAGATTATCTTCATTTACACGCTTAAAATTACTCTGTTATAACTCCTGTTGATGTTTCTTTCCAGCCACAAAATGAATTGTCTATATTATTTATGAATCTTCAGGTCTCCTTCATGCATCTGTGCTTTGGTGTTGCTGATGGAATGTTTGTAAATCATGGCGGGTAGTATTAATTTGGACGGGATCCAGACAGATTCTAACTTCGACTTTCATTATCTCATGAAAGAGATGACAAACATGTCCAACACAGCTGGTGATTCCCCATCTATATACAATGTTACCAACTGTAAATATCTCCTTCCTAGTGAGTTGCAATCAGAGCTCAGGGACATGAACGGATCTTTTTCTGCATTTCATATCAATTGTCAAAGCCTTAATGCCCATTGGGATCCTCTAAAACACCTGCTATCTGAACTAAACAGTAATGAAAATACATTCGACGTCATTGGTCTCACGGAGGTCTTTCAGATCCCCTCTAATATATCGTATACACTAGAAGGATATCACCCTTTATTAAAACATACCAGACCCTTGGCTGATGATGGTCGAGGTGGAATAGGACTATTTATAAAAAGTGACACTAACTTCATTGTCCGACAAGATCTTTCTATTTTCATACCACATGTGATTGAGTCAATGTTCATAGAACTAAAGGATAAGAATCTGTTGAGAATTATTGGTGTAATATATCATCCAAACACGGCCCCCAAAGCGGATATAGATCTTTTTCAATCAAAGGTCAACAACATAACTGACATACTTAACAAGGAAAAGAAAACAACCTTAATCATGGGCGACTTTAATATTGACCTTCTGAAAGTAGCTTGCCACTCGAAAACAGATAGGTTTACAGATTTAATGTTTAGTGAGGGATTTATGCCTGTCATCACCAAACCAACCAGAGTGACAGATCATTCTGCGATGCTCATAGACAATATCTTTTCAAATAATCTAATTAACTCTTTCAAATCTGGTATAATTCTCACTGATGTATCCGACCATTTTGGAATCTTTTATGCTGAATCAGCAAATATGTCACTAGAGAATGCAATGCCAACTCTATCTAGGAAAATAAACACCGGCAGTATCGAATATTTCAAGGTATTATTGTCCCAGTGTGATTTTGCTCCAGTTATGGAATCCAAATGTCCCAATGCTGCCTATGAACACTTTTTAAATATTTTTCTGAATGCATTTGAATCGGCATTTCCTTTGCAAAGTCAAAAACGGAATAAAAAATACATAAAGCGACAGCCTTGGATGACGAAAGGTCTTCTAATCTCAGCCAATAACAAGAATAAATTTTTCATGAAAAAATTAAGAAGTCCAACAGAATTTAATGTCATAAATTACAAAAATTACTGTCGGGTGTTCAACAGAATTAGAAAACAGAGTAAAGCAATGTATTACGAAAATGTCCTCTTGGAAAATAAAAGTAATATGTGAAAAACATGGCAAATTCTAAATAACGCTCTAAATAGAAACAAAAACAAAAGCAATTTACCTTCCTTTTTTAATCTGGGTGAAAAAAAGATAAATACACCGAACAAAATCGCTCACGAATTCAATAATTTCTTTGCAAATATAGGAAAGGAGACCTCAAACCAAATATCGAATCCACGCAAATCTTTCTCCGAATTCATGAAATACCCACTCCCAGATAACATGTTTATTTTACCAACGTCGGCCCTGGAAATTATCAATATTGTAACTAAAATGAAGCCTAAAGCAAGTCAGGATTGTGAAAATATTTCATCCAGTATCCTTAAACATTCAATAGATTCGGTTGCCACCCCCCTTGCCCATATCATGAACATTTCATTCAGTCAGGGAATAGTTCCTGACAGAATGAAAATTGCAAAAGTAATCCCAATCTTTAAATCAGGTGATGAAAATAACTTCACAAACTATAGACCAATAAGTATTCTCTCTGTCTTTTCAAAGATTTTAGAGAAACTGATGTTTGTTAGACTGATAAAATTTCTCAACAAATTCGATATTCTCTATCACCACCAATATGGTTTTAGGAAGCAGCATTGCACACTACATCCAGTTATGCAACTGTTAAAACATGTTGCTGTAGAAAATAACAAAGTCAGTAAGGACACCACTTTAGCTATTTTTCTTGATCTTTCCAAAGCCTTTGATACAATAAGCCACGACATCCTTCTTCAAAAACTTGAACACTATGGAATAAGAGGTATCGCTTTAAGTTGGTTCAAAAGCTATCTGAAGAACAGGAATCAGTATGTATCATTTGGTAATAGCAACTCTAATCTAACTGAACTGACATGTGGAGTTCCACAAGGTTCTATATTGGGTCCTATTTTATTTCTAATATACATCAATGACATAAGTAATTCAATAACATTAAATGTCTTGTCGTTTGCCGATGACACAGAAGCATACAAATCTGGAGCGGAGATAACTGCCCTAGTCTCAGATTTTAATGAGGAATTAAAAAATATATTTGACTGGTGCACAGCCAACCACCTAGTCCTGAACGAAAAGAAAACGAAATACATGTTACTTAATCCAAGTCACAGAGGAAGGAATGTTACTCATCAGAATGTCTATATGAACAACCGGGTAATCTGCAAGGTTGGTAGTAGAGAAAGTGAGAAATCCTTAAAGTTTCTTGGTATAAATATTGATGACAACTTATCATACAACACCCACATATCTCAACTCTGCACAAAAGTTGGACTTGCCAACTTCGTTCTAAATAAAGTTAAAAAGTTTCTCCCTCATACTGTTATGAAAACGTTATATTTCCCTCTGATACAGAGCCATTTCATCTACGGAATTCCGTTATGGGGTGCGTCAAAAGCCTGTGATCGTCTTAAAAAACTGCAGAAACGAGCATTACGAATAATAAATAATAAGAAATACAATGCCCACACTGACCCCCTATTTATCAAAGATAGTATATTGAAGTTAAAAGATTTATACAAATTACACGCCTTATTATTTATGTTTGATTGGCATAATGGAAACCTCCCGGTTTCATTTGCAAACTTCTTCTCAATTGTAAATAACCAACCCAACATAATTACTCGCCAGGCTGGTCTCTTACGCACTCACAAAACCCTGGATAAATTACCCGTCTTTGCGCTACCAAAGCTATGGAATGAGTTACAAAGAGATATCAGAAATACAGAGAATAGGAAAGAATTCAAAAAAATGTTAACAACAATATTTTTCTCCTCTTACTCCGAAAACATTTCCTGTTCGAACCCTTATTGTCCAGATTGTATAAACTAAAATGTATCCCTTTTCCAACGAGGATAGCAGAGACATTTGTCATAAGAAAATTCTTGAATAACTAACTAATCTTATTTTTTCATTTTGGAGACAAAGCTCGAGTGTCTTCATTGGGGGCAAGCTCAAGGAGATCACCCCAAGGGTGGATCGTGGGCTGTGTTTTTGACACAAGTTGTGAAAACAAAATAAAATTTGAATAACGACTTCTATGAATGGCTGTGGGTGGTTTCGGCGGTTATGTTAGTAAAGGGTTAACTATAAAATCACGTGTTGTATTTGACAGTAATCGTTGTCTGGTATTCTCGTCCATGTCACCTTACATTCTGCTCCCACCAACCATTTCGTAGATCTACTCATACTATTACTACCTCCAAGCTAATGGGAGGAATGGTATCAGCAGAATCAAGGGAGCGACATTTCGCAGGTGATCATCAGCGACACTACGCACGCATGCTGGAATGAGACCAAATCAAGACATAATAACTGGAATCCACAATGTTGCAGTGTAATACCAATTTCTTTCTCCTTCTTTTGCTGATCTTTCTTTCTCTTTTTCTTCTATATCTCTCAGGGAAAGGCAGGAAGACAGCCAATCTGGCTATGCCTTCCCCTGCCAGTATACAATGCTTTAATTATTGGGATTTTGTATTTATATGTACTATAAGAAATATATTTTTTTGTTGAAATTTCAATATGTTAACTCCATTTACTATATGTATACATTGTTATATTTTAGTATACTGGCAAATAAAATATCAATATCAATATCATTATTTGCTTTTTTATAAACATGTTCGATTTTTAGCATATGCATACAATCAAATCAATCCAGTTTTTCATCTGCAAAAGTGGTTTCGGTTTTATCAGAGGCACAGAAGTGCATAGTTAAAAATAATACAAAGTTGCTGTTTATTGAATAATGCAAATCATCACCAGATTAATACACAATTGTTGTTCTGGGTAATTATTAAATGGGGACACCTGAAAAGTAGAAGTAGAAACTAAGAGTATTTAAGAAAATGTCGCTATGGTAGACTTCTAATAATGGTGGGGTACATCTTGGTTGTAACATATGAAAAATCATCAGCATAAAAGATTTCCATGGCAGATTTGAGTAATTGCATGGTGCTTTCGATGTCCCATAATTTGTAGTCCATGGTTTATTGACATAGTGTGCACATACAAGTAAAATTGAAGAGACAATATCTGTTCCCAAATCAGTGGCACCTCACCTCCAATGAGAGAGATATAAACAATAAAAATTACAGAAAACTACATATTAAGACAAGTAAAGCTTAAGATTTTAAATTAAAAAGAACATTCATTAGCTGAAAATGGAAAACATAATTTGAGAAATCCTCGGAATACACTCCGGACCTCTCATTGCAGTTGATGATACATACTGGTTGTTTTAGCATTAATGGTTAACCCTTTACCCAACGCAGACAATATCAAAATTTATTATTTTAAATATAATTTTTTAAATTTTTAAAAAAAATTTCAACAAAACCATATCATGTGACCCCTCTTTGGAACAAGCTCGACGACGGGGGTCACATGATATGGTTTTGTTGAAATTGTTTGAAAAATAATATTTTTTCAGCTGCTAAATTTACATATTATGCGGGCAGATGCAGGCGATTCGTTGGGTCAAGGGTTAAAGTATGGCGCTCAAGGGAGAAAGATAGGTAAACAAGGAAGAAACTGGTTTTGTGTTTGGAACTTGCTTGGCTCTGCGTAGCCTCTGCTCCATCACAATCCTTCAAACATAGGTAAAATGAAAGGGGATAAGTTGGAAATCAAGTGCATAAAGCAAGGCCCATCACAGGGGGAAGAAATGGAAATCAAATTGTTTAAATCGGTGGGTAAGCATAAGGAATTGGTGTTAAGTCAGTTTGCTGAAACAAGGTAATAGAAAAATAGGAATGGATGGAATAAATTCAGCATGCATAGTGATATATAAAATATCATGTATTTATAAGTATGTACCAGGTGTCTATTAAGGTGCATGAAGCACCAGTAAATAAATAAACATATATACCTGAAACTGGCAGAGCAAAAGTTGCAATTTGTAAGGAGAGAAACAAAGTGACAATAATCAAACTAGCCCATGTGAGGGAGATAATCTATGGGAACATATTTTTTTACAAAAAATTCAACAAAAACAATAGCATTTAACCCCTCATTAGAATGATGGGTCACGTGACATGGTTTTGTTGAAATTGTTTGGAAAATTTGAAAAAAAATTTAAAATAACAAATTTACAAACCATCATGTAGAATTCCTTAGGACACTGCACACTGTGCTCCCAATTGAGCAATTGGGATTACAAGTGTTTTACCAATGGGCACAATGCAGATAACATGGGACAGGATGGAACCAAATATCTTTTGATCTGCAAATGTCAAATAGAATCTACATTATAGGGCCTAAAAAAGATAAAAATCTGTTTCTTGGGCCCTCCTGCATGGTCATTTTGGCTGCCGCATGCTCTCTTTTTATAACCAATGCAAATTCCAATAAAATTAAGATTAAATGGTTTATGTCTGATAGTTTACCCAAGTAAATAAGACTGATAAATTTGTCCCTTGAGTGCAACAAGCCTTTGCAATGCTTTAGCATTGCAAGGCCTTCTTGCACTCATGAATCGAAATACACCACCCCCATGCTATTCTGTAGATTACGCAGCCTAAAACATAAAACAAACCAAGAATATGAACTTTTATGGCAAAGAAATAATTACAAAAATATACAAGAGGCTCTAAAGAGCCTGTAATCATGCACCTGGCAGAACAACATATCCCTCAGTTATTCTAATCAAAATTAAAGAATGCAGCTGGCTGCCATACTCCTTCATCTGCACGAGACAGAATGATGATTGTTTTCAGAGGACTTTCCATACATTATTTGTACCAAGTATGGTTCACACTGGCCAAGTAGTTTCAAATAAGAAGATAAAAATGTGATTTCTCACAGGGTTTCCATGGTAACTATGAGCTGCAATTGTGGCCATGTTTGCATCACAATCAACATTACATGAAGATCATTGGTAGAGGGTGTCCCAGTCATCAAGCATGTGAAGTTTCAAAACATTTGGCCTTGTGGTTTCAGAGGATAAGATTTTTCAAAATCCACCAATCAGAATCAAAGAATGCCTCTGGTAGCCATGTTTTCCATCCGATAGGAACAAAATGAGGTTTGTTTGTACCGGAGCTCCCATAGACCATTCCTGCCAAGTTTGGTTCACATTGGATCAGTAGTCCCAGAAAAGCAGATGAAAATGCGATTTCCCATAGAGTTTCTCTAGTAACTATAAGCTGCAATTGTGTCAGGTTTGCAACCCGATCAACATTAAATGATGACCGTTGGTAGAGGGTGTCCCAGTTATCGCTTATTTGAAGTTTCAAAACATTTGGCATTGTAATAATTGTAATAATTGTAGTTTCAGAGAAGAAGATTTTTGAAATTGGACCAATCAAAATCAAAGAATGCTTCTGGAGGCCATATTTTTCTATCAACGGGTACAAAAGGACTACTACTTGTAGAGGACTTGCCATAGACCATCCCTGCCAAGTGTGGTTCATGTCGGCTCAATAGTTCCAGAGAAAAAGATGAAAATGTGATTTCCCATAGGGTTTCCATGGTAACTATGAGCCGCAATTGTGACCATGTTTCTAACCCGATCAACATTAAATGAGAATTGTTAGTAGAGAGGGTTCCCAGTCATCACTTATGTGAAGTTTCAAAACATTTGGCATTGTAGTTTCAGAGAAGAAGATTTTTGAAAATTGACCAATCAAAATCAAAGAATGCTTCTGGAGGCCATGTTTTTCTATCACCAGGAACAAAAGGAGGACTACTTGTAGAGGACTTGCCATAGATCATCCCTGCCAAGTGTGGTTCATGTCGGCTCAATAGTTCCAGAGAAAAAGTTGAAAATGTGATTTCCCATAGGGTTTCCATGGTAACTATGAGCCACATTTGTGGCCATGTTTCTAACCTGATCAACATTAAATGAGAATCGTTCGTAGAGAGGATTCCCAGTCATCACTTATGTGAAGTTTCAAAACATTTGGCCATGTAGTTTCAGAGGAGATGATTTTTGAAAATCCACCAACCAAAATTGAAGAATGCTTCTGGTGAACATGTATGAGGACTGTTTGTAGAGGACGTCTCATAGACCATTCCTGCCACATTAAATTCACACCGGCTCAGCAGTTCCAGAGAAGATGAAAATGTGAAAAGTTTATGGATGACAACAGATGCCAAGTGATGGCAACAGCTCATATAGCACTTTGGGCCAGGAGAGCTAAAAAATAAAAATAAAAAAAATGCCCACCCATATACGATTTTACAAAAAATGGCCAGAGAAACAAAAGATCTACTTTGTGGGGCCTAAACAACAAATTTTCAACAAAGTTCTGTTTTCTTTAGTAACATTCCCTTAACCTTTGCATTATAGCTATGCATTGTAACACTGTTAATTGAATAGCCAATTTGCTTGTGTAAAATATTCAGTTAACTGGAGCATTCAATTTACAGAAATGTTGTCATTTTCCTTTCTTTTTTAAAGCTCAAATGAGTATTTATTCTATGAACTCGTTTGGGGACACATCACATAAATAAACCCGGTGTTTGACCAATTTGGACAGACCTGCAAGAAATATCCTTAATAACAAACTTAATATTAGATGACAGAGCATAAAACAGGTCTATTTGTGTCAAACACTAATGAAACTACAGCTGGTAGCCAGGGTGGCTAAGCCCCTGAAAAAATGCCTTCATACTGCTACAAGAGCGGAAATCAGATAAATTTTAAGTCAAAGGTTGCTGCGACCTTGATTTTTGGCACAAGGACATCACAACATATGGGGTTCTGCCTCACATCATACCTAACCCAAATGTAATTTTTGGTTTCAATCAACCAAGAGGAACTTTAATTAGAGGGTGGAAACCAGGAAAATTTGTAAGGTGAGGTCACTGTGACCTTGACCTTCAGCAAAATGGCCCCAAAATAAATTGGGTTCTTCCTCTCATGATACTCAACCCACATGTTATGTTTGATTTTGATCAGCCCAGTAGAACTTTAATTAGAGAGTAGAAAGACAGGAAAATTTGTCAGTTAGTGGTCACTGTGACCATGACTTTTGGCACAATTATCCCACGATAAATAGTGTTCTTTCTCTCATCATACCCAGCACACACGTCAAGTTTGATTTCGATTGGCCCAGCAGAACTTTAATTGCAGAGCAGAAACCAGGAAAAATTTGTAAATTAAATGTCACTGTGACATTGACCTTCAGCACAATGGCACCAAATAAATAGGAGTTCTTCTTCTCATCATACACAGTCCATATTGAACAAGATTGGCTTCGATCAGCCCACAGGAATTTTAATTAGAGAGTGGAAACCAACTCCAAGAAAGTCTTCAAAATCAAGGTTACTGTGACCCTGACTTTTGGTGCAATAACCCCAAAATAAATAAGATTCTTCCTCTCATCATACTCAACCAACATGTCCAGCTTGGTTTTGATTGGCCAAGCAGAACAAGCGGAAACCAACTAAATCTTCACCTGGATGGACAGATGGAGAGACAAATGGATACACTGCACGACATCTGTATCCCAAAAATTTTCCTACTAAAATCAATCTACTCAAGAAAAATACTCAACCCCTAAAAGATAGTAATGCCAGTTCTAAAATAACAGTGTCAATTTCATTAGATACTGGTTAATATAATGATCCTTTGTTTACATATAATTGTCAAACACAAAACCAATTACTTTTACTTTATTTACTTTATAGTACAAATATGACTGATAAATTGCACTGTGGTTATGAAGTGAATTCACCTGTTTTATAGGGCTGGGCGGTTTATCGGTTTTTTGGTTCGGTTCATTTTTTTTTTAAAACCGAAACCGAACTGCCGCCTTAACAAAAAACCGAGACTTTCGGTTTCAACAAATTTCCCAGAATTGGTTGAGTTTATGACCACTCAATCACTTGCTTCCCGCACGCCAAAGGCTTAAATGTCAGGCAAAGGTAAATGCTGTGCCATTTATGCTTACTTCGAGAGGACTGACAACAAATCCCCCCTCTCTCCACAAATAGTGGTAGCAAATTTCTTGCATCTTAAACAATATCTACAGAACCACCAGCTTGTTTGTTTGTTGGTGGTTAACGTCACATATTTATGCACCATGGCTAATCGTGACACAACATGGAGATGAAGTCAAGTGTAGTCAATCATTGATCTGCATGTTGCCCATTTTAAAGGACTTTCACCCCAAGCATTGGTGACTGGGTCCTATTTTACTAGTAAAGCGGAACTGGTTTACCACAGTAAACAAGTGCTGCTTACTTCCCGGGGTTCCCACGGGGAAGAACCACCAGCAGATGGAATATGAAAAATTAAAAAATCTTACGTAAAAAAACACACATTCAATTCAAGACGGCACGTTGTAAATTAGATTGGAGGTAAACATAAAATTTATTGAGTTTTAAAACCTCAAAGTTCACATGGGAAAAATGATGAGTAAATTATGTTAATTAACCGACTACTGGCACGTTCTCTAAGTCACATGCTCAGAGATAATGCTGCGCATTGGCAGTTATGTTTTTTGTCAACAATAAAATGGTTAAATTAAAATAGAACACATCCTATTAAATGGATGGCAGGTAACTATTGAAAGTTTTTTAAAAACTTATTGGGAATTGTTTGTATACTATTTGAACTTAATTTAAGGAATCGCGCAGAACTGCAGGTCTGTCAGGTACACACGCTGCATTCATAATACGAAGATGTTATACGATCAACACGTGTTTTCCCATGACCATGTATATTTTGTAAACACAACAAATCCCAAGATGCAATATTGCAAACTTTCTTTCAAATCCTATTATGCAGCCGTCTCCCTTCAAAAACATCAATCGCCTGTCTTGACTGAGATGAAATCAACGCAGGGATCAGCCAAGAGGGCAAAGTAAAGTTGGTAATATCTTCGCCTTGGCACCGCTCATTTCGCCAAATTTCTATGTTTGGGCAAAATCAAAGTAAAAAACGAACCTCTACAGTCGAAATTAGGAGAGATATTGTGAAAGTATAGGAATGAGTTACCAATAAAAGTGATTCGTACATCACGACTTACTTCAATAATAGTTACCAAAATCAGAAGAAATATGATTTGCGTTCCTCTTATTCCACTGTCATTTGAAGCAGGAACCATCAAGAAACACGGGGCACGTCTATTTTCAAGCGATGTGATAATTACCGAAATAAACACAACAATAGCATATTATCCACCAAAACCAGGGTGAGAGCTTAGCGACTCCATAAAAAAACAAGGGCAATGCCCTCGGTCCCCCGACCAAGATGGCAAATTCAAGGGAGCTGTTAGGATGCAATTTGTTCGCAGAGCATGGCCATTTTTTAACTTGACCTGTATTTCCAACCAATTAAACCACATACTTAGTTTCGTTTCAATCAAATGATCCAAAGTAAAGTTATCATCCGGACAACACAAAAACCGTATTTTCTAAGTCGAAAAAGGGGAATAAATCCAGTAAAAGTTAAAAAATTTATAGTAATTTATATATTTTTTATACTTACCAATGACCCAGACTTAGCTGGTGCTAACTCCAACAAAACCAGGGCCAAACACAAATTTTGCCCCCCAATCCCCAAAATTTGCATCCAAAACAAAAAGAAATCATGTCCTAAAGGACCTCCATAGTACGCCTCTACTGCACATGCGCAGTGACGCAGTCGTCCCGAAATTGGCGCCAATTATCATTCTTACTGGCAGTGCCTGGTCAGCGCTATGTACTCAGCGGGGAGGCAAGAGTTCCCAACTCCAGGGAGGGCCATCCCCGTCTGGGTCATTGGTAAGTATAAAAAATATATAAATTACTATAAATTTTTTAACATTTTTATACTGTACCAATGACCCAGACTTAGCTGAATAGTAAACAGGCTGGAGGGCCTAGGACATAGAGGAAAATCCAATAAGCTCAACTATATAGTAAAGAGGTAACCCCTTAAGGAGAAAAGGAGTATTAGGCTTTACATGTATCTTTCTTATTTAATATTAAATTAGAAAGATACACTACCCTTAATAATTGAGCACAATAACATTCATGTTCTCTATTAACATCCAGTATAACCCTTATACTAATTATTTTTAAAGCAAGCCAATAAATAAAGTAGTCCAGAGAATTGAGACTCTTTATAATCATTTAAAAGTGTCCGAGTATTGTATATTAAAGCCCGTTTGACACTTGACATATACAAATGCTTCACACCGAGCTACACTTTAAAAATAAGACATGAATGAAATTAAACATTAATATTACACTTTAAAACCATCCCGGAAGCGACTCAGAAATACTGACTTGGAGGAGGCATTCCCTTGCTTTTCACTATAAAGCAGGTGACCTAAGGGAACACCCGCCCCCCCCCCCCCCCTTCCCCTTGCCCTGGGTCAAATAGCCCAGAGCGAAGAGGGCAGCCGGACGGAGTCACTGCCAGAACAGAAAGCCTGCATAACTATAGTTGCAACTGTTTAGTGGACGACATTCTGAGCAACAGATAACGGACCTAAACAATGCAGGTCTCCAGAAATGGACTCAATATTTCTGAGATAAAAATTCGTAAATGTGGATGGCTGAGACCAATAAGCAGCCTTCATTAAATCTGTAATAGCAACACTATTAGCATAAGCCCAGGAAGTAGAAAGAGCTCTTACTTCATGAGCAGAAATCTTAAGCACAGACTGCTGAGAAGAAGATAAATCTTCATAAGCAGTACGGATAGTTAACTGAATCCATCTAGCAATAGAATGGACTGAAATGTCCTTTCTATTAGGCATCAAAGACAGAAAGAAACGTTTCCGTCCCTTTCTGATAAACTGAGATCTCTGTTTATAGATACGTAGTGCTCTAACAGGACAGAGTAAAGGCCTATGCCCGTCTGAAGACGGAAGAGCCTTAATAACAATAGGTTCCGGATATTTATTAGGAGCCTGATTCTTAGCTAAAAAACCCACATTAGTAGTGAAGGTGATAGTGTTCCCAACACTACGATAATGAGAATCATCCACCGATAGTGCATGAAGCTCACTGACTCTTCTGGCAGAAGAGAAAGCTAAGAGAAAAGCTGTCTTATAAGATAAGAATTTGAAATCTACTGTCCCAAGAGGTTCAAATGGCTTTTCCTTCAATTTAAGGAGAACCCAAGCTAAATTCCACTTAGGAATTAATCTAAGAGTTCTGGGTCTATTTATCGAAAAGTTTCTAACCAACTTCGATAAAGAGACATTAGATCCAATTTGAAAACTATCATGATGTGCATAGGTATCAGATAACATAGATCTATAACCCTTTATAGTAACAGGCTGCAGTTTGATTTCGTCAAACAAGTATACTAGAAAGTTTGCAATGTCTGGTATAGAGGGATCAAATATATCTACAGAATGATCCCTACATCAACGACGAAAAACCTTCCACTTAGCCGCATAGTTTAGCGAAGAGGAGGTCCTCCTACAGTTAGAAATCGCGTCCACTGCTCGTCCTGTAAAGTGCTTGCCATGCAAGAAGGACCGCACAACGGAAAAACGTGAAGGTTGAGACCTTGCGGGTTGTGATGGAGTTGGCGCGATTTCCCCTGCGAAAGAAGATCCTCTCGTGGAGGAAGCTTCCGCGGTAGGTCCCATAACAGACACCTGAGTAGATTTATCCACGGTCTCTGTGGCGACAGAGATGCTACCAACAGAATCTTGCATTGAGATTGTTTTATCTTTAGCAATACTTGTTGAATTAACGGCGCTGGAGGATACGCATATCCGATCATTCCGTCCCAAGGGATCGACAGAACGTCTACTGCAAATGCTCTTGGATCCGGACACGGAGACACATACGTCTGCAACTGATTGTTGAGATGTGTCGCAAATAAGTCTATCATTGGCCGTTCCCATTGGTAGCAAATCTGATTGAATACTTGTTTGTTGAGAGTCCACTCCGACGGCAACAAGCGACCCTTTCGTGAAAGGGAGTCTGCTAGCACATTCAGACGACCCGGTATGTGACGGACCGAAAGAAGAACGTGATGTTCTAACGCAAACAGAAGGATTCTTTCCGTTAGATTGAACAACGGAACTGAATGAGTGCCTCCCTGATTCCGTATATACGCCACTACTGTCGTATTGTCGGATAGGATTTGGACATGAGCATCGTGAATAATGTCCATCCAGTGACGTAACGCAAGCCAAATTGACATCATTTCCTTGATGTTTATGTGCTTGCACAGGAATTGCGGATCCCAAAGACCCTGGCATCTCGAATCCGTTGGGATTAATGATGCACTCCAACCTGTTTGACTGGCATCCGTCATAACGGTAAAACTCGGATCCGGCAACTGCAGCGGAACTCCTTGAGTTAACCACTGAATGTTTGCCCAAGTCTGAATCTCTTGTTTCACTTGATCTGACAAGAGAACGTCTACATCGAGCGAATGAATTTTCACACTCCAATTCTGAGTCAGGAAAATTTGAAGAGGACGTGTGCGTAGCCGCCCCATCGGAATGAGATCCGCGGCGGCTCCGCACAGACCTATCAGTCTCATAAATTCTCTCGCCGTGACTTTGTCTGCGTGCAGACAATAGCGAGCGTAACAACTGACTAATTTCGCTCTGGTTAACGGCAGACGAACGAGATTGTTGTGCGTCTCGAAGCTCATTCCCAGATGAGTGAATGACTTGGACGGCACCAGATCCGACTTCTCCTCGTTTACTATAAAACCGAGACGTCGGAGCAATAGAAGAAGATTCTGAACATCGTTCTGAAGAGTTAACTCGTTGCCGTACCTCTGAAGAATGTCGTCCAGGTAGGCCGACGTTACCGCAGACGAATGAGCTCGGAAGTAGATCATTACCGAGTTCATTACCCGAGTGAAAGCCCAGGGTGCTAGATTCAATCCGAAGCACATGGCCCGGAACTGATACACCACTCCTAGGACTGCGAAGCGTAGATACTTTCGGAATGTCGGATGTACCATGACATGAAAGTACGCATCTTTGAGATCTATGCTCGTTGCATAATCGTTCACCCGAATACTCGCTCTGACCGATCGAATCGTCTCCATATAAAACTTCGGAGCGACGATCAGCTTGTTTATCCAGCTCAAATCTATGACTGGACGGAACGAGCCGTCTGGTTTCGGAACCAGAAACAGATGGCTGTAGAATCCCAGAGATTCCTGGTTTTCTACGACCTCTACCGCGTTCTTCATTAAAAGAGACTGCACCTCTGATAACAGAGCGTCTCTTTTCTGTGGATTTGACGGAAGATGAGTCCACTTTGGACTTCGAGTTAATGGAGGCTTTCGTTTGAAGGATATCTTTAGACCTTCCGAAGTCACTCCTCTCACCCAAGGGTCGTCCGTAATCGACGCCCACTCTTGTGAAAAACTCGACAACCTTCCGCCAACCGGAACGCGATAGAGGTTTAAGCCATCACCTCCTGGACCTGCGAGGCCTGCGGTAGGAGAAACCACGTCTTCCACGACCCGCACCTTGCCTCGTCGACCTCGGGGTGTCCGACCAATTGTCCCGGCCTGAAGGACGTCCCGAACGAGAGTCGCTATCCTGACGGTCTCTCGAATAAGACCAAGAGGACGCACCGGAACCTCTATAGGAACCTCTCTTGGGCGCATTAGACCCAGAAGTGCCTGTCTTATTCGTGTCTGCTGTATCCGACTTTTTAGGAGCCGATCTGAACAACAGAGAATCATTAGCTTTCTTTTTAATTTTATCATAAATAGCGGAAAGCTTGCCGTCAAAGAGAAGTTCTCCTGAGACCGAAGCGACTCTAAGAGAGTTCTTCACCTTAGAATCCACTAGTGTGGATGTAGCTAGGGCTGCGTCACGTCTAACCAACTCCAGATTTGCCACTGAAAGGGCGGAGTTACACGTGGAATAAGCTACTGCCCTTGAAAGAAGTCTTAAAGAGGATTGTATATCCTGAAACTCTTCCCCTTGAAGGCGCAGTGATAACGCCTTAGTAAGGTGATCTGCGTAAGATAAGGCATCTAAATTGGCTCTGTTAGACGCAATAGCAGTTTCCAACACCGCGGTTGGAATAGAAGCTGACGACGGTAATGATAGCTCTAAGTCTTCCGCCTCGTCGTCCATACGCAGAGGAACTCTCGGTATACCCTGTCCTGCCGTATCGAATTTATTCCTTGCATTAATGAAAGGCAGGTTAAGAGTATTAGCGGACAAGAAACCTGCTTTCCCCGTCCTGGAAGCAAGTTTAAATATAGCGTCGTTCAATAATTCAAATGTCCTTGCAACATTATTGGACTGCGACGGAAACTCGGGAGCGATGTCCCTGAACCGCTCAAAAAATTCAGAGTCCAATGACGCTATAATTCTCTTGTCCGGAAGCGCAGCAGTCTGGCCCGACGGAACAACTTGAGGGAGAAAGTGCCGGATGAAGTCCACGGCAGCTTTATGTTGTTCCGAAAGGGATAGCTCCAATTCATCCGTATCCCTTTCACCATCCGGTCGGACCTCCCGATGTTCCCGGTCGTCCGCCCCCGATGCTTCGGCGGAGCGTACCGACCCAGCGCCGTCGGATAATTCTCGATCCGACACCGTTTCTGTCGGCTGCTGGGATGCTGCGATAAGCTGTGCTATCTGCACAAGAATGTCCGACGTCGAGACCTGCGGAGGCGCAGTCTTTCGCTGCTTCGCCGAGGGCAGCTCCGCATCAGATGGCTCCCGCATACTTTTCCTATGCGAACGTCCGGAGTCCATCGGTCTCGAATCCCTGGCTGCCGGATGGTGTGACCTGGTCGCCGAAGAATCCTTCATCGGCGAAGCTGGTAAAATATCGGAGGTCACGCAGCCAAGGTGCGGTCGTGTGCGCTGACGAGAAGAGGAAGCCTTAACAGTCTCTGCGGACTGCTTATACAACGGAGCGTCCTGAGCGACGGACGTATGCTCCGCTAAAGACACATTTTGTACCACAACATCTGGTCCCAGATGTTGTTGTACGAGAGAGGGACCTCTCTCGCTCGCGGCCCGGCTGGACCTGGACGAGCTAGGAACCGGACTAAAAGGCTTCCTCCGTTCTCGTTTACTATCCGCCGTCACTGGGTATGCATCTATTATGTTTATAGTGCTCGCATCACCCAAAATTTCCTCTTGGACCGCATCGGACGAACCCGGCTGCCGAACCATTCGGTGAATGGACGCTACACCAGGCGAGCTAGCGGACGACATTTGTCTAATCTCCATGAGCACTTTTGCCGCTAGCTCTGAATTCATTTGTGACGACGGACGCACACTTGAAGAAGATAACATGGAAACATCACCCTGTTCTGGTTCCTCTGAAATAGAAACTGAGAGAGTAGAGTGACCTTGTGGAGAAAGAGCCGGCATCGCTCTTTCTCCAGAAACAACATATCGTGACACACGTTTCCAATGTTTCTCATCCCAATGTTCACATATAGGACAGGGATTAATGCGAGAACACTGACTACAATTAATACAATGATCATGAAAGTCAGAGGAAGATTTCTTCCTATTACAATTTGAACAATGTCCCTTCATTGTGAAAGAACAACAATAAGTCCTAGTTACTCGCAAAAACCCCTGACACAAAGATACATAATAACATGATCCATTAATAAATGAAAAAACAATTGCAAAACAAAATAATTTTGAAAAAATATTTTTTCAGAGAAGCCCAAGTTGCTGAAAAGTAACGTTGAGCCCCGATGGATCCGATGGCAAAGTGTGGTCAAAAATTTTAAATTTATATAAAATAATTAATGAGACACTTTCGGATAATATAAATGTATCTTATAATGAGATAAACTACCACAAAGGCAAACAGCCCCCCTCAAAAAAGGCTGTTGCCAATGAAAACAAACAGTGTAAACACACTAGAAAACATGACTCCAGGCACTGAAAAAACTGGCCCGGAATCAGTCATCAATTACACTCTATCTGATGCAAAACAGAGACTCCCAGGGGAGAATCTGTAGAACATCAGATGGAAGATGCAGAACACAAACGTTATACACCCATGGGTGAAAACGTAACTATGGGGAAAATAACAGAAAACATTCTGTAACCAAGCAACTCTCCCAGGAAATTTTAGAAATGAAACTTCTCAGAAATATGCCAAAAGCATGGGAGAATTGCCAGGGGGGACTTTAGAAGGCTAGGGGAGAGGAAACACTGAATAAGCAGTGCAACAATTAGCAAGAATGACAACAAGAGGCCCATGCCTCGAAAATAGGCAACTTAACATAATTTCATCAAAAAATTTTAAGTACAGCCCTGATTATTTTTTGCCACTTCTTTTCCTCTCCTCCTTCTATCCTCCTTAGAATCACATTTTCTCCAAAAATTACGTGTCTGGCATCCTTTAAACTGAGATTTACAAGCACAAAGATCAGTGAGATGTTGACTGATGAAGGGCCAAACAGAGAATAATAATTGGCGCCAATTTCGGGACGACTGCGTCACTGCGCATGCGCAGTAGAGGCGTACTATGGAGGTCCTTTAGGACATGATTTCTTTTTGTTTTGGATGCAAATTTTGGGGATTGGGGGGCAAAATTTGTGTTTGGCCCTGGTTTTGTTGGAGTTAGCACCAGCTAAGTCTGGGTCATTGGTACAGTATAAAAATATCAGTGGAGCGTGCCCATTTTCGAACTTGACCTGCATTTCCACCCAAATAAGCGGCATACTAAATTTCGTTTCAATCAAATGATCCTAACTAAAGTTATCATCCGGACAACACAAAAACTGTATTTTTTAAGTCGAAAAAGGGGAATAAATCCAGTAGAAATCAGTGGAGCGTGCCCATTTTCGAACTTGACCTGCATTTCCACCCAAGTAAGACACATACCAAATTTAGTTTCAGTAAAATCATCCAAACTAAAGTTATCATCCGGACAAGGGTGTGATGGACGGATGGACGCACGCACGCATGGACAGACGGACGGACACTGCAGATTACAATAGTCCCCCAAATGGTCGGGGGACAATAAGGAAATGTTGATTTTTGCTAAAATGTAGATTTTCTTGTGAATTTCTGCATCTTGTCTTCACAGGGTCCCAAATCTCACTGACAGAACAAGACAGATCCCACCAGTGGTGGAGCCATGGTTTGAAATCCTGTGGACCATGCTGGTGAAGAGTTTGTTTTTGTTTTTTTGTTTTTTTTTGGGGGGGGGGGGGGGAATCTCAGGACTGAGGGTACTGTACTTGTACTGAGGGCAGGAAATCAAAAAGAAGCAAGTGGGATTTTGAGTGGGGGGTGGGGCTAGCCGGTCTCCCTAGATACCTCATGGCTCCACCACTGTTGCCCACTACAGTAGCCCAATACAATATGTCCATTAGGTGAGAAGAGTGGTGAACACTGAGTAACCCGAATGACTCAACACGCTATATGAGCCTCATGACTTGAATGGCAAATACAGACACATTTTATGTGTACATTACCCTCTAAAATGTGGATTTCTACAATATATTTTGAAAAACTGAACCGAAAACCGAGTTTTTGTACAAAACCAAAACCGAACCGAAATGCAAATTTCAAAACCGCCCAGCCCCACTGTTTTACAGACCTTTTTAGTTTCAGTACATTTAATCTAGCATTTATTCCAGTAGTAGCTTCATTTTTCAGTAGAGGCTTTATTTATTTATTCATTTGTTCATTTATTTATTTACTGGGGCCATATAGTGCCAGCCTGTTTCAAGGGTGGAGAAATTTGGAGTACTCAAGAGAACCACTGAGATGCAGAGAGTAGCACTGACATTATCAAACAAGATACAATGGATAAAACATTTCATTTTTAAAGAAAATTAATCAAATTTTCTTTCAGTGAATGTTCCAATTAATTGCATATTTTTCAGTTACAAAAATAAAATTCTGCTAACAGAGATCTACTGTATTGTCATTAAAATATGTACTTACTTAATTCTTTCTGTCCTCTCCGTATTGGAACCTGCACTGTTGATAGAGACATGGCTTTTTTCAATGCTGAAAATATTGGTGTAAAACTTTAAAATAAATAATCAATGTAATTATATATAGTGTAAAGTTGCTTGACTGAAAATTATAAATCGTGAAATAATGTATATAGTAAAAAAGGTGTATATCACACATCAATTCAAAGATATAACACACTTTGTATCAATCTCATCTTTACATTCACCAGTTGGTTAACCCTTTACCAAACGAATCGCCTGCATCAGCCCACGTAATATGCAAATTCAGCAGTTGAAAAAATATTATTTTTCCAAAAATTTCAACAAAACCATATCATGTGTTGAGCTCGTTCCAACGAGGGGTCACATGATATGGTTTTGTTGAAATTTTTTTTTAAATTTAAAAAAATGATATTTAACATAATAAATTTTGATATCGTCTGCATTGGGTAAAGGGTCACTGTGCATGTATTTGTATAACTCTATCTGAAAAGTACTTTATTTATGAGTGGGAGTAATTATTAAAAAAACATGCTGACCAAAATGCATGATAAAATACCAAAAATTCTGTTTTATATTGTGCACTAAGTTTGGTGATGTCACACACTTGATACACAAATGTTAGGAAACCATTCTGACAACATTGGCAACAGTTGTTTTCATTTGATGTCATATGATCTGCTTCACAAAATGCTGTAAGATTTAGGATGTATTTTGGCATAACTTCATTCTGGGGTTTAGGAAACTTAACCTGTGTGATATACCCCCTTTAACCCTTAAAGTCCTGGAGATTTCTAGACATTTTACTGTACTTTGACAGTCTATATTCTGTGGGTTTGCAATTGTTTCTAGGCCAGTTTTGGCTGCCTATATAGGCAGACAAAATATGCTTAGAAACACCTGCCAAGGTACTTAAGTGTGCACAAAGACTGTATGTTTGGTACCTGTTCTGTTGTAGTAAAAAGTGATCAAAGTCAAAATTTGGCCTCCAAGAGTAAGCAATAAACTGTATTTTTACCCAAAATAAGAAAACTGGTTTAAATCTTTAACTTCCTCCCAATGAATGAGTCAAAACATTCAGTGATACAAATTACATTTAACCTTTCGGCATGTTCCAGTTTTTACATAGCTCATAATCTCTTGCTGGAACAAGCACTTCAAGTATTCAGTCAGTTTCCTTGTTGAATGTGGTTCAAAAAGATTGTTTTCTTTGAGTTTGTCATTGTTTTGAAAGTACAGTAGAACCTTGTTAATTGAATAGCCAATTTGCCAGTTAAAATTATTCAATTTAAACATGAAGAGTATTCAGTTTAGATGGATTCGGTCACTTTCCTGTATTCTAGAGATAAACTTAGCATTTCTTCTTTTATATCTTATTTGCCAGGATTCTATGAGCTCTATCCAACAAGATATAATAGAATAAATGCCTGTATTGCATGTACTGAGGTCAAATATGTCTATAAACAAAGGGGATGTGATGACTGTCAGGATACATTCTCGAAACATTAGAAGATTTTTCATTCAATTAATAGGAGTTTACTCTTTTACCTTCCTGTAATTAACAGGTCCAATTTGTACAGAAGGTATGGTAAATGCCAAATACATTTTGTGGTCACAGGAAAGATCAACAAAATAATCATGGAAAAGATCAACAAAGAAACTATGTAATCTCCCCTTGAAAACTAGAATCTCTGAAGTTCTTGAAAATTAATTGACTCATTACACTCCAAAGAGCTTCGAATAGCAAATTATTTGACCATGTTAGCCATGAACCAGACTGATCTAATATCACCAGGAGATATTTACATTTTTCTTCCCTTAATAACTAAAACGTTTCGTTTTGCTAGCAAACCATAGCTTATGATCCCTCCTCATTAGAACAAGATCATTCAACCCATTCCAATGAGGGTCAAAAGCTATGTTTTGGAAGCAGAAAGAGAAAAAAAACAACAGAATTTGAATGCCAATTTCTGTGAAGACAGCTGGTGATTTGACTGATATGTTGGGTAATGGGTTTAAGGCCAATCACATAACACAGTGAATACCAACAGTTCTGCAAAAAGTCGAACTCTGCAATTGATAAGTGGTTTAAATTTTGCTAACTAGTTTCAAGAGTTTTGTAGGGTATCTTCCAACCAACATGCCATGACATCTGTGTATATGAGAAAAGTTAAAATTATAAAAATATCTAGCAAGAATGTTTCATTTAAAAATGTTTCTCATGAGTTTTTAACTCAGAAAATCATTGTTTAACCCTTTACCCAACGCAGACGAAATCAAAATTTATTATTTTAAATATAATTTTTTAAAATTTTTCCAAAAATTTCAACAAAACCATATCATGTGACCCCTCATTGGAACGAGCTCAATGAGCTCGTTCCAATGAGGGGTCACATGATATGGTTTTGTTGAAATATTTTGAAAAATTTTATTTTTTCAACTGCTCAATTTGCATATTACACGGGCGGATGCGGGCGATTCGTTAGGTAAAGGGTTAACCCTTTTCACGCTGTTATCAAATTTTCCAAATTTTAAGTTTTTTCCATAATGCAAGGGCAAGACAAGATACAATGGAATAAATGCTAGTTTTATCACTAGAACACAGGAAAATAACCAAATTCCCATTAAATGAATTTTCCTGTTAAATGAGTAATTTTACTTGCAGATTGGCAATTGCATTAACCCTGATATCAAAATACCCAAATTTCATCAGCAACTTTTTCCCATAATGCAACTAGAAAGTTAACCAGCTCAATTTTGTTTGACAGAGCTAAATGAGCTTTGTCAAACAAGATTGAATTGGTTAAATCTCTAGTTGCTGCTTCCAATATCATTGTGTAGAAAGTTAACTGGGTTCCACTGTACCTGGTTTCTGTGATGTGAGCACATGAGAGTATTAGACTCCCCTTGTATTGGATTGTTTAATTTGATGTGTTATGTTTGAACCCACATGTTTTTATGTAATAAACATTGTGATTTTAATTAATTTCACATTATTTCTCCATATCCCTGCACTGCAGCATGGTATGTACACAACTTACATAAATAACCAATGTAATACATACACACAGCAAGCATGGACAGCAATGGCACAAGCTGGAAGAATGTATACAGGTGTTGTTCAAAATCTAGCATTTGGACAAATTTTTAACTTGTTGAGTGGTAGATAACTAGAGAGTGTGCACAGGCAGCAACAAACAAATATATATAAACAAAATGTTATTTGCATCTGACTGAATATAAAACAGGAGCAAGAAAAATGTTGGTTTTTGTTCTGGTACCATCAGTTTTTTGAAAGCCCCGATAGTGGCTTCTGGCACTAAAACTGCAGATTACTAACATACAAATCTGTAATTCAAACAATGATATCCTACTCAACATAATACAATGTATTCTGTCAAACAATATATCAGTGGTAAAATTCTTCTTACTATAAAGGGTGTAAGCAGCATTAGAAAGTGGCATGTGTGTGTTAGCATAGCATTAGCCAGTGAGGGAACAATTGGACCACATGAAATGGAAGAAAACTTAGGTTGTCATGCATCTATTACATTGGTTATAGCAGGTCTATGGTCCTAGCTTTTAAACCAAGGAATCTCAATTAATGGAAGATCTGTGAAGATGCAAATGCTTGAATTTAATTTTATATTACCTACGTCAAGCAGGAATTCCACCAGGCACCAGGCATTGTGATAGGTCTTCAGTATTTTAGAAGTTGGCCCCGACTGAAGTCAATCTTGTGTCTACGGCACCCAATCACCTAGTCATAAATGTTCCGAAGACCGTACCAACTGCACTAATGACAACCCCCAAAAGGTTGCAATTAACTCAGTATGTTAGTTCAACCCACCCCAGACCAATATTTGAGAAGTAACAATTACTGAATTATTTCTTCAATTGTTTTTACTGGTGATTCATAATGGTCTACATAGCACCTGTATTTATTGTGCATTGTTTGCCTTTACATTTGATGCAACGGGAACAGATTACTGTTATATGGGTCTGTGGTCCCAATTTTTAAACACACAAATCTCAATTGATGGAAAATCTGTGAAGATGCAACTTTTTAAATTTAATTTATATCAACTATGTCAAACAGGAATTCCACCAGGTATAGTGCTGGGTCTGAGCCACTGAACTGTCAACTCTATGTTTTTCGGAAGATTGCCATGATGGGAGTTGATCTCGAATCTATAACAGTTTTCGAATTGTTGTTAGGGTGATATGTAATGTCTACATAAGGTTAATGATGACTCAGTGCCATAGATCTAAGATCAATTCCCACTGAGGTCAACTTCAAAAGCTTTTTAGGTATTTTCAGGTCAGCGGCTTGGACCTAGCACAACATCTGAAGATATTCCTGCATGACATATGTGATATATTGTAAAGTATATATATTGTAAAGCCTCTGTATTCTGAAAAAAAACATATCGGTTCAATTGATAATTACGAGATAAACTTGTAATAATTTCATTCTAAAAAAAAACATATCGGCTCAATTGATAAGAATTACGAGATAAACTTGTGATAATTTCATTTTGACTGAAACAATGTTGAGTCAGAAAAAAATACAAACTGTTGCAAAAATGTAAAGTTATAGAAAGAAAAGGCTTCTGGAGAAACCATGAACAAATCCAAAATACCCTAACTCCTGTTTAGCATAACGTAATTTTAGCTTTATGTGAGTTTACATACCATCCTTCAAAAAACTCTCAGGAATCAAGAAGTCTGGAAGGTCTGTTGAGACCAAGAGGTCTGTATTTACAAAGCTCTTCAATCCAAAATGTTTCTTTGGTAACCCACTTGGGTTGATGTATACCAGGCCAGGACAAGTAAAGGAGTTGATTGGTACTGTACAGTCTTAGAGCTATTGATGTAAGTTTAAATATGTCCCAGACAGATATTCTAATGTTAATATTATTGGACTTTCCTGAGTTGTGGATTTTTACCATTTGTTGCCTCCAAACTGACTCAGTTTTGCAGGCTGCAGAATGGCATATTTCTGCAGCTGTCAATGGTCCTTTAAGTGGCCTGTGAATATTTCCAGGAAGCCACAAAGGAAGTATGCAAAAAACTTGATTGTATTTGTGAAGCCCCAGCTAAACCAAATCAGTCTCAGTTGTTTCTTGGAATGTACAGACATTTGTTCACTTTGTTAAGTTTGTTCGTTCATCTCCACCATTCTCCAGGCCTCCTTTCTGTGGTCTTTCCATGTTGTCTGGGGTTTTCTGTTTTGCTTTGTACTTCTTATGTTTTATACTTGACGTGCCTAATTATTTGTAACTCCGTCTGTGGTTCAATATGGCATGACTATTGCAAGGTTGAAAACACTTTGTTCTAAGTATTGCCTCCCCAATTCATTTTGGATATCTCGGCTGCAATACTAATCTTCACGCATGGTGGACTTTGCAATTAGGTAATCATGTGACAATGCAGCTCTCCTATCTCTGTCACACTATGTGATACTCCAACACCATATTGTAGTACTCTCCTAATTCTGCGCTGTATTGTGAAGCAGATCACCTCAAAAGGCAACTAGACTTTATGATTCTGGAGAATCATGGCTTTTCCCGATGAGATTCCATGATTTTTCATGACCCCACAGTGTCTGATGAATTGTTTTTAACTGTCTCACTGAAGTCCCTTCATTGATGTTATGAGAAAGGTGAAGATAGTAATCTCAAATGACAGAGTTTGATAAAAAATTGTTTAGGTAAAAACCATCATTAACGGTGGAGTGGGTTAATGTCAATATCGTCGTCCAACAAGTCAATGACCGACAAAAGGAGTTATGTTTCTTTGACACATACCCACTGAGTGCTGTGTCAATTTAAAAATGGTTCATTTTATCTCAAATGTTTCCCAAATATTGATGTCTGGCAGCTTGTAGAGGGTTGTTAACAAGTTCTAACAGGAATATTTATTCATGCAACTTGTAATGTCACTCCAAGAACTGTGAATGGCCATTTTTTTCTTTAAAATCTACAAGATGTTTTCAGAGAAATCCAGGGAGAACATGAAATTTAAGCTTTTGATGGGTATCATTGTTTATCCAGCCCAAAACGGGTTAAGTGTTGTTTTTTGAATACTCTTATTACTTCCAAAAATAATTCTCAGTGAATTCTACTTCCACTTATTTTGATCTCTCCTCCCAACTTTGGGTGCTGTGGGAACGCAAACACAGCCCATTTTATCAACATTTTGATGTTTGAGAACCTGCATAGGGTTAACAAATGCTTACAGGAATATTTTGTACATGCAACTTGTAATGTCACACTAAGATCTGAGAATGGCCATTTTTTCTTGAAAATCTACTGGATGTTTTTAAAAGAAATTCTCAGATAACACAAATTTTTAACCTTTTGAGGGGTATCTCTCTGTAACCAGCTCTAAAGGGTTAATGCTTGGTTTTGTTAATACCTTCATTACTTACAAAAATGATCGACTGTGAATTCCATTTCCAATGAAGGAGGTTATGTTTATCTCGTAGGTACACATTTGGTGTTATGGTTGCCCAAGCACAGCCCATTTTCTCGAAATGTCTATGCCTGGCAGCCTCTGGGGGGGTTAACAAATGTTTACCGAAACATTTTGTTCATGCTTGTAATGTCACTCGAAGACCTGCAAATGTTCAATTGTTCTTTAAATTTTTTTGAGAAATCCACAGAAAACTGGAATTTTAAGCTTTTAAGGGGTATATCTCCTTAACCAGTCAAAAATGGGTTAAGACCTCGATTTGTGAATACATTTACTACTTACAAAAATGTTTCCCTGTCAGTTTTGCGACCGGTAAAAGAAGTTACGTTTCTCTGTTGCATTCCCTTTTGATGCTGTTGTTGTTCAAAAACAGACTAATTTTTTCAAAATTTTGACATTTAGCAGCCCATGGAGGGTTAACAAATGCTTACCGGAATAATTTATCCAATCAACTGGTAATGTGACACTATGACCTATCATTGACCATTTTCTCTTGAAAACGCTACCAGATGTTTGTAAAGAAATCCAGGGAAAACATAAATTTTGAAGCCTTTGATGGGTATCACTATTAACAACCACAAAAGGAGTTAACGATTGGTTTTTTGAATACCCTTATTACTTACAAAAATGGTCCTCGGTGAATTCCACTTCCAACAAAGGAGATTATGTGTATTTCTCAGGTACACGTTGGTTGCTGTGCGTGTCTGAAAACAGCCCATTTCAACAAAATTACGATGCTTGGCAGTCTGTAGAGGGTTAATAAACGCTCACCGGAATATTTTGTCCATGCAACTTACAATGTCATACAAAGACCTGCGAGTAGTCAATTTTTCTTGAGAATCTACAGGATGTATTTAGAGAAATCCACAGAAAATGGGAATTTTAAGGTTTTAAGGGGTCTCTCTCTTTAGCCTCCCCAAAATGGGTCAAGACTTCGACTTTTGAATACCCTTACTACTTACAAAAATGTTTCCATATAGATTGTGCGCTCGATAAAAAAAGGCACTTTTCTTTGTGGCGTACCCATTGGGTGCTGTTGGCGTCCAAAAACAGCCCATTTTATCACAATTTTGACATTTAGCAGCCCGTGGAGGGTTAACAAATGCTCACCGCAGTATTTTGTCCACGCAACATCTATTGTCACACCACGGCCTGGGAATGACAAATTTTTCTTGAAAATCTACTAACACTCATTTAGAGAAATCCACGGAAAGTTAAAAAATTTATAGTAATTTATATATTTTTTATACTTACCAATGACCCAGACATAGCTGCTGGTGCTAACTCTTAAAATATAGGGCCAAACACAAATTTTGCCCCCCAATCCCCAAAATTTGCATCTAAAACTAAAGAAAACATGTCCTGAAAGGCCCTCCACACCTCGCCCCCACTGCGCATGCGCAGTGTCAAGGACGTTCCGAAATTGGCGCCATTTATCATTCTAATAACCAGTGCCTGGTAAGCGCTATGTACTCAGCGGGGAGGCAAGAGTTCCCAACTCCTGGGAGGGCCATCCCCGTCTGGGTCATTGGTAAGTATAAAAAATATATAAATTACTATAAATTTTTTAACATTTTTATACTGTACCAATGACCCAGACATAGCTGAATAGTAAAAAGGCTGGAGGGCCAAGGACATAGAGCAAAATGGAATACGCTCAATAAAATAAAATAGAGTCATCCCCTGTAGGGAAAAGAAGTAATAGGCCTTACATGTATCTTTCTTATTTATGATAAATTAGAAAGATACAACACCTTCCAAAAATTGAGCTTCATACATCCATGTACTCTATTAATATCCAATAATCCTTATACTAATAATTTTTAAAGTAAGCCAATAATAAAGTAAGTCTAGAGAATAGAGACTCTTATACTCCTAAAAGTGTGTGAGAATTGCATAATCATGTCCGTTGACATATGCAATATTCAAAAGCTATACTTTAAAAACTAAGACTTGAATGAATTTTATAAACTTAAACTTCTCACTAAACAACCATCCCAATAACAGCTCAGAATTACTAACTCCGGAGGAGGTATCCCCTTGTTTTCATAGTAAAAACAGGTGACCCAAGGGAACACCCTCCCCCCCCCCCCCCCTTTTTCTTGCCCTGGGTCAAATAGCCCAGAGCGAAGAGGGCAGCCGAACGGAGACACTGCCGAAACAGACAGCCTACCTAGCTATAGTAGCAACTGTTAAGTGAATGACATTCTGAGCAGTAGATAATAGACCTAACAATGGAGGCCTCCAGAAATGGACTCGATATTTCTGAGATAAAATTCATGAATGGATGGCTGAGCGCAATGAGCAGCCTTCAAAAATCTATAATAGCAACACTATTAATGTAAGCCCAAGAAGTAGAAGAACTCTTTTACTTCATGAGCCGAAATCTTAAGCACAACTGCTAAGCCAATGAAATACCATAAGCAGTACGCTAGTTAATAGAATCCATTAACAATAAAATGGAGCGTAACGTCCTTCTACTAGACATCAAAGACAGAAGAAGCTTACGCCCTTGTAATAAACAGATATCTGTTTATAAATACATAAACTGTACCCGGAAAGAGTAAAGGCCTATGCCCATACGAAGACGGAAGGACCTTAAAATAATAGGTTCCGGATAACAGGAGCCTAACTCTTATGCAACAATCCAACCTAAATAGTAACGGAAGTATTGATTCCGAAACTATGAAAGTGAAAATCATCCATCGATAGTGCATGAAACTCACTGACTCTACAGTAAAAGAGAAACCAACAGAATTACTGTCTAAAAGGTCAGAATTTGAAAACTACTGTTTCCAGAGGCTCAAATGATTACTTAGCTAAATAAGAACCGAAGTTAAAATCCGTATAGGAATTTAATCTAAAGATTCTAAGTCTATTTATCAAAAAGTTACTAACTAACTTAGATAAAGAGACAAAAGACTCAATTGTAAACTATCGTAGAGTGCATAGGTATGAGGTAACATAAACCTATAACCTAAAAAACAACAGGCTGCAGTAGATCTTGTGAAACAAGTATACTAAAAACTAGCAATGCGTAGTATGGAGGGATCAACCATATGAACATAATGATCCCTACACCACGACGGAAGAGCCTCCACTTTAGTCGCATAGAATAGCGAAGAAGAGGATCTCCTATAGTAAGAAATCGCGTCCAAAGCTCGTCCAGTACAGTGCTTACAATGCAATACGGACCACACAACGGAATACATGAAGGTTGCGACCTTGCTGGTTGTGATAAAGATGACACGATTTACCCAGTGAAAAAAGATCCTCACATAGAGGAAGATTTCACGTTAAGATCCACAGTAGACAAGAGAGTAAATTACTCATGATCTCTGTGAAGATAGAGATGCTATCAACAGAAATGTATTGTGGTTGTTTATCTTAGCAATACCTGCTAAAACAACAGCGCCAGAGGATACGCGTATCCTATCATTCCGTCCTATAGATCAATAGAGCGTTAACAGTATTAGCTCAGAGATCTGGACAAGCCAACACATACGTCTGCAATTGATTAGCAAGCTGTGTCATAAATAAAACATCATTGGGCGCTCCCATAGATAGCAAATCTGATTAAATACTTGTTTGTTGAGAGTCCATTCTGACAGCAACAAGCGACCCGTAAGAGAACGGGAGTGCGATAAAACAATCAGACGACCCAGAATATGACGGACCAAAACTGAACTTGGTGTACTATAACCAACAGAAGGATTCTTTCCATTAAATTGAATAACGGAAACGAAAGAGTGCCTCCCTGGTTCCGGAGATATGCCACTACTGTCGAATTAAAGGACAGGAATTTGGGCATGCGTTTCTGAATAATGTTCATGCAATGACATAAAGCAAGCCTAAAAAAACATTATTCCGCGGAAGTTAAACTGATAGCTAAAAGACTGCGGAACCCAAAGACCCTGGCACTTCGAATCCGTAGGGATCAGTATATATCCCAATCTGTTTGACTGGCAACCGTCATAACAGCCACACTAGGGTCCGGCAACTGCGGCGGCACTCTCTGAGTCAACCACCGAATGTTTGCCCCAGTCTGAATCTCTTGTAACACTAGATAGACAAGAGAATGTATAAATCAAGCAATTCATGGATTGCCGGAAAGTTGCCGTCGAAGAGAAGCTCCTCCGAGAACGAAGCGACTCTGAGAGAGTTCTTAACCTACTATCCACGCGTGGATGTAGCTAGGGCTGCATCACGTCTAACCAACTCCAATCAGCCACTGAAGGGCGGAGTTATACGTGAACAAACTACTGCCCTCAAAAGAAATTACATTGAGAATAATATCCCGTAAATCTTTTCTTGAAGACGTAATGATAACGCCTCAGAAGGCGGATTACGTATAATAAAGCGTCTAAGTTAAGTCTACTATACATAATGTCGTTCCCAACATTGAAATTGGAAAAGACATAAACGGCGAAAAAGAATATATGCAGTCTTTAATCACACCGTCTAGACGCATATGAACTCTCGGTATGCCCTGCTCTGCCAAAATAAACTATATGTAAAAAAGATAAAATGGCAGAAATGAGCCACGCGGACAAGAAACTAAACTATCATGCTTAGTAGCAGGCTTGTATATATATATATAATATATAGCGTTGAAAAATAAAACACATGTTGTAATGACAATATTGGACTGCGTCGGTAAGTCAGGGACAAAGTCCCTGTACCGATCGAAAAATCCGAGTCCAATGACGCTATAAGTCTCTTATCCAAGATCGCAGCAATGAAGTCCGAAAAATAATCACTGGAAGAAATGCCAGAAGATATGAAAGGCATCTTCCGATACTACTAAAGGGAAAACTCGAAATCTTTCGAATCCCTTTCGCCATCCTGTCGGACCCTATAAAGCGTTCGGTCGTCCGTAGCTTGATGCAACCGCGGACCGCACCGACCCAGCGCCGTCGGATAATTCCTGATTCGACCGAGAAACCGTCAATTGCTGGGATGCTGCGAAACAACTGTGCTAACTCGGATAGCACGTCCGTCACTGAGGCCTGAGGAGCAGCGGTCTTACGATGCATTGCCGCAGGAAGGTCCGAGATCGTTACCCCGTGCATACTTCCAATATGCGAGCGAACGGAGTGTATAGGCCTCGTGTCCCTTGGCTACCGGATGGCGCGACCTATTCGCTGTGGAATCACTGAATGCCGAAACTGATCGGATACTCGAGGTCACGTAGCCAATGTGCGGTCGTGTGCCCTGCTGTGAGGATGAGGAAGCATTAAAGACAGTCTCTCGGACTGTCAATATAACGGAGCGTCCCGAGCAACGGACATATGCTCCGAATGTAAAATATCTGAACCACAACATGCGGTCCCCTATGTTGTTGGCTTCCTCCGATCTGTCCTCAATCTGCCGTCACTGGGTGAGTACTAAAGTAATTAAAGTGCTCGCATCACCCAAATCTCCTTCCTAGACCGCAACGGACGAACCCGGCAGCCGAACCATTCGATGAATGTACGCTACACCGGGTGAGCTAGCGAATGTCACTCCGTAAGCGATAGACATATTCCATGAGCACTTATTGCCGCTAACTCTTCATTAACTATGACGACAGAGGCACACTTTTGAAAGACATCTCCATAACTCTTCGAACAAGAAACCAGAAATGCTTGGATAGCAAGCATAAAATAATAATATATATAGCGTCGTTCAATAATTCGAAAGTTTGTGTGACATTATTGGACTATGTCGGAACTGAGGGACGATGTCCCTGAACCGAACCAAAAATTTCTAAGTCCACCGACGCTATCAGTTTCTTATCCGGCATCGCAGCATATGTTGTTCCGAAAGGGAAAGCTTGAAATCCACCGAATCCCTTTCGGTATCCCGTCGGACCGGATGAAACTTTCGGACGTCCGTACCCGCTTCCGCGGAGCGTCCCGACCCAGCATCGTCGGATAAAATATATGCGACAGATTCAGTTGATGCTGGGATGCTGCGATAAACTGTGCTATTAAGGAAAGCACGTCCGTTCCCGAGGCCTGTGCAGTAGCGGACTTACGATGCATTGCCGCTGGAAGCTCCGTGTACGTTGACTCCCGCACACTTCCTATGCGAACGTCCGGAGTCTGCAGGCCTCGAGTCCCCGGCTACCGACCCAGCGCTGTCGGATAATTCTCGATCCGACACCGTTTCTGTCGGCTGCTGGGATGCTGCGATAAGCTGTGCTATGTGCACAAGAATGTCCGGCGTCGAGACCTGCGGAGGCGCAGTCTATCGGTGCTTCGCCGAGGGCAGCTCCGCATCAGATGGCTCCCGCATACTTCCTATGCGAACGTCCGGAGTCCATCGGTCTCGAATCCCTGGCTGCCGGATGGTGTGACCTGGTCGCCGAAGAATCCTTGATCGGCGAAGCTGGTAATATATCGGCGGTCACGCAGCCAAGGTGCGGTTGTGTGCGCTGACGAGAAGAGGAAGCCTTAGCAGTCTCAGCGGACTGCCTATACAACGGAGCGTCCCGAGCGACGGACGTATGGTCCGCTAACGACACATTTGTACCACAACATCTGGGGCCAGATGTTGTCGAACGAGAGAGGGGCCTCTCTCGCTTGCCGTCCGGATGGACCGGAACGAGCTATGAACCGGACTAAAGGCTTCCTCCGTTCTCCCTCCGATCCGCCGTCACTGGGTGTGCATTAAGTTAATTTTATAGTGCTCGCATCACCCCAAAATTCCTTCTAGACCGCAACGGACGAACCCGGCTGCCGAACCATTCGGTGAATGGACGCTACACCGGGCGAGCTAGCGGACGTCAAAGGCCGTCGAACCTACTAGGGTCCTCTTAGGCAATTGGCGTATTACATGAGCACTTTTCCGCTAGCCCTTCATTAATTGTGACGACGGAGGCACACTGTTGGAAGACATCACAGATACATCACCCTAATCTTGATCGTCTGAAATAGAAATTGATAAAGTAGAGTGACCCTGCGGGGAAAGGACCGGAGTGTCCAAATCCCCAACAACATACCGTGACATACGCTTCCCATATTGTCATCGAAATCATACGATACAGAAGAGGAGTTAATGCGAGTACACTGACCACATATAGAATGATAATAAGGTCAGAGGAAGACTTCCTCTTAAAACAATTGATCAATATCCTTTCAATGTGAAAAGAAAAGAAGTCCTGGTACTCGCACTAACCCCTGGCAATCAAAATACATAATAATAATATGATCCATTAATATAGAAAAAATAATTGAAATCAAAATATTTTGAAAAAATATTTTTTCAGAACAGCCCAAGTTTCTGAAAAGTAACGTTGAGCCCCAATGGATCCCAAGCCTAAGTGTGGACAAAAATTTTAAAAATATTTTAAACAATTTATTCAACACTTACGAACAATAATAATGTATCTAGTTATGATTAAAATAACATAAAGATATTATTATTTAGAAATCCCCCCCTCACACAGAGGGCTGTTGTAAATGTAAACAATGAGTGTAAAAACACTAAAATAAGACTCCAGGCACCCAGGCCCGAAATCAGTTACCAAAAATACACCATCTGATGCAAAACAGAGACTTCCAGGGAAGAAACTGCAGAACATCAGATGGTAGATGCAGAACACAACGCCTAACCACCCGTAGGTGAAGACGTAAACATGGGGAAAGAACAGAATTCATTCTGTTATAAAGCTAAAACTCCCAAGAAATTTTAGTAATAATAATTACAGAAACTATGCCAAAAGCATGGGAGAATAGCAAGGGGGAACTTAAAGGACAGGGAGAGAGGAAAAACACTTGAAAAAACAGTGTAACAAATAATCAGAATGACAACAAAATGGCTGCTGCCTTGAAAATAGGTAACTTAACATGATTTCATTAAAAAATTTTAAGTTACAGCCCTGATAATATTCTGTCACACATTCTTTTCCTCTCCTCCTTTTCTATCCTCCTTAGAATCACCATTTCACTAATATTTATGTGTCTGGCATCATTTAAACTGAGATTTAAAAGCACAAAGATCAGTCAGATGTTAACTGATGAAGGGCCAAACTTAGAATGATAAATGGCGCCAATTTCGGAACGTCCTTGACACTGCGCATGCGCAGTGGGGGCGAGGTGTGGAGGGCCTTTCAGGACATGTTTTCTTTAGTTTTAGATGCAAATTTTGGGGATTGGGGGGCAAAATTTGTGTTTGGCCCTATATTTTAAGAGTTAGCACCAGCAGCTATGTCTGGGTCATTGGTACAGTATAAAAATACACGAATTTTTTAGCTTCATGGGAGTATTGCTGTTTAACCAGCTCAAAATGGGTTAACGCTTGGTTTTCTGAACACCCTTATTACTGACAAAAATGATCCTCGGTGAATTCCACTCCCAATAAAGGAAGTTATGTTTATCTCTCGTGCATTATTTGGGTGCAGTGGGGGCCTGAAACGGGCCTATTTCATCAAAATTTCGATGTTTGGCAGCCTGTGGAGGGTTACCATATGCATCGCCTGTTATGTCGTGTGTATCAAAGGGTGTGTCACAGACAGGTCTAGCAATGACGAATGTATAAAAAAAATGTACAAGACGTGTTTCAAGTAAGTGCCGATAAACCCCAATTTCGGCAGTTTTTTGCCAATTCTGATGAAACAAGGGTTAAATCGAAAATTCCGCTTCGGTACATTTTTAGATTTTGTGCTCCTCTATGCGTGTGCAAAATTTCGTGAAAATCGGTTCAAAAATGGCTTCTGAATCGTACGGACAAAATGTGTGTAGGCACTTTCCCATAAATTGTAACAAGACAAGGATGTGTACAAGATTTGATGGCCAAAATTTAGCACTCTTCCAGATAAATATATAATTTATAAATACAACTTCTTTTGCAAAATATAATTTTGTTAGTGATCATAAAACCTAACCCTTACCTGGATGTAATAAAGAAATAGTTGTGACATTATCACCAGTGTAACATGGAAGTTTTCCAACACGTTTGTCGGGAATGGTACAGACTGTCAAATTACTGTTTTCGGTTGCAGAATATTCAATCTTTTTGTATGGTACATGAAATGAGAGTAATATTCCTATATACAGTAGGATAAAGTTTACCAACAAGGACCTCCAGAATCATGGAATGAGAAAGACAAAGCAGTAAATATTCCACCACAGGTAACTTGAATACATATATTCTAGATGGGTTTCAGAATAAATTTGACTATTTACCCGAAAAAAGTGTCAGGAGACAGAACCAATATATTTTTAACCCTTTACCCAACCACTTAATATCAAAATTTGTTGTTTTAAATATTATTTTTTCAACTTTCTCGCAAAATTTCAAAAGAACCATATCATGTTACCCCTCATTGGAACAAGCTCAATGAAAGGGGATAGGGGGAGAGGGGTAGGGGGGGAGGGAGGGGGTTACATGATCAGAATTTTTTTTTCAACTGCTCAATTTGTCTATTACACAGGAGGATGCAGCTGAATCATTACGTAAAGGGTTAAAAACTAAAACATCCCATTTTTGTTTTTTGAATCACAGCTTCGACCCTTTTATGGGACAAACTCAATTGGATCCATCCATTCAGAGGTCAGCAGCAATGGTTTGGGAAATAATATTAAAAATAAAATCGTATTGATTGTGATTTTCCTGTATGTTGAGATGAGAATTTTCCAGACCCCTAATTTGAAGAGTTGAAGAAAAGCCAAGACTGAGTAATAAAAATAAATATTAACTACAGATGGTCTGTCATCTGCTATACCCCCACCGTGGCATACTGCCTGGTGTGGGTGACTGAAAAGGGGCATTCAATTTTTCTAAGTAAAAAAAAAATCCATTATGGCCACCAGTCGGCCATCTTGAAACCGAGTGGGAAAAGAATTGCGTCACGCATCTCTCCACATCATGTTGATCATTTTTGTGAAGTTTCATGAAAATGCAGCTAAAACTGTGGAAGTAGTTCACTCCACAAGTTTACATGTGCAACAGACTCACGACGACAACAGACCGACCAACCAACCGACAAGTTGACTCCTATATATCTTCCCTAAAACTTCGTTTTGTGAGGGGTATAAAAATAATAATAAACAGCTGAGTCATGAGCGCATGATACGCCTGTTATTAATTACAAGAGAGAAGCACACAATATGAGTATACATGTGTACTTGTCAGGTTTTTTTTTATATTCTTGTACAATAATCATAACCAACAACATACTGTGTTCAATAATTTGGAAATAAAATTATTTGAACTTCATGTATATATCTTATGTCTATAGAGATCATAACTTCAAGAAAAAATCAACGATTTTCTAAGTAATAAAGTCCCATAACTCTAGAATGACTAATCGAACGGCGACACCAACCAAAAGGGAGCTTCCTTCCATCAACATAAACCACTTACCAAAAAATCGTGAAAATCTCTCTAAGCGTTCTGGAGTTATCGTACGTGTAAAAATTTTTCTAAGTAATAAAGTCCCATAACTCTGGAATGACTAATCGAACAGCGACACTAAACGAAAGGGAGCTTCCCTCCATCGATATACACCACCTACCCAAAAATCACGAAAATCTCTCATAGTGTTCTCGAGTTATCGCACGACGTGTAAAAAATCAACAATTTTCTAAGTAATAAAGTCCCATAACTCTGGAATGACTAATCGAACAGTGACACTAAATGAAAGGGAGCTTCCCTCCATTGATATACACAACCTACCCAAAAATCACGAAAATCTCTCAAAGCGTTCTTGAGTTATCTATGACATGTGACCGGATGGACAGATGGGCAGACGGACAAACGGACAGCGGTATACCATAATATGACCCGTTTTTTTAAAACGGGTGTATAAAAACATATTGATTGTGATTTTCATGTATATCAAGATGTGAACTGTCCACACCTCTAAGTTAAAGAACTGAAGTAAAGCTAGGACTAAAAGTTGATATATGACCCAGAGGGAAGATCATGACTTCAATGCACCATCTGGGGGATGACAGATAGTCAGCCCTTCTGACTATGTCATCTTGGGGGATGACAGGTAGACAACCAATCTTGCTCTGTCATCTCCCACAGTATACATGCTTATTTAGGTATTGTTGTATTTCTATGATAAATTTGTATTTGTCTTTTATCCTGAAAAGATGCCTTTATTATATCTCAATGTGCAATTTAATATGTGTGTATACCTTAAATAAACTATTCCTTCATTCGTCCATTCATTCATTCATTCATTCTCAGAAACTCACATAGTGGTAACAACCAATTTATCTTACAACATTCATCCCTTTCTTCACTTGTTTACATAATGAAAGAATTGGGTACAGATTTTAATAACGTCTATTTTGACAATCATTCAGCATCTATGAATTGATTTTTTATGAATGAAGATCATGTCATCAGGGTATTGAATTCTTGTGCTATGCAAGACACAATCCCCATTCATTGTTCTACTTGTACTATAACCGGTGAAGTTTATAATAGTTTTCCATTTGGGTTTTTCTTTGTTTTATTTTTCATGATTAATCCATGGTAGGCCTGTATAAAAACAAGGGCTATGCAAAGCATGGGCCATTGCCCCCCCGACCTGCAGGCACGTTCGAAGTAGTCTTACAGGTATTGTGGGACAGACAAATTTTCTAAGTCAATAGAGTGAAAAAAGGCCATAAATCTGGAAAAAATTACTGGATAGAACCCATTGCTTGTGCTTGTCATTCCCCCATGATGGTCCATCAGCATACCAAAAGGAGGTCCAAATCCAACCAATGGCATTGAAATTACACTCCAAAATGTGTGTATGGACAGACAAACAGATGTCTTCAATAGATACCTCCGAATCCTCCTTCAGAGGTAGGGGGCATAATAACATAATGACAAAAATGAGCTAATTTAATCTATTTTATTCAGCTGGTGATTTATATATCATTTAATTTCTGTTATCAAAACCAGTTGCCTAAACATGTGTAATAACTGGATGCCAATTGAGTCCAGGTAAAAAGAATTTATCTTTCTGAATCGAATGATCACACATGCCCAGTTGCTACCTCAATACAGATTTGTATCTTGTCCAGACATGTTTCTTGTATTAGGGAGAAATACGTTCTTACAAGATAAAATCCTGAATCTTTTGAAGAAAATATAATCCACTAAATATGAGTAGTCCTCACATCAATTAGTTCTTGAGGTTAGACACTAATTTAATTTTTTATCAAATGATACCATGACTGTGCAGTCATGACTGCTTTACAGCAGTCAATGGCTTCCTGTATGAAATGTTAAATAAAATGCTCAGCAGTTTAATTTTCACTGCTTAATCAGTTTTATTCTGTTAAGTAAAACAGTTAAAATATTCAAACCAGATAAAATAGACTAAATGCTTACATTAGATGCACTGAGAAGTGTATAATAAACAGCTGTGCCATGAGCGCATGATACGCCCGTTATTAATTACAAGAGGGAAGCACACAATATGAGTATACATGTGTACTTGTCAGGTTTTTTTTATATTCTTGTACAATAATCATAACCAACAACATACTGTGTTCAATAATTTGGAAATAAAATTATTTGAATTTCATGTATATATCTTTTGTCTTTAGAGATCATAACTTCATATCCTATGTCTATAGAGATCATAACTTCAAGAAAAAATCAATGATTTTCTAAGTAATAAAGTCCCATAACTCTGGAATGACTAATCGAACAGCGACACCAACTGAAAGGGAGCTTCCTTCCATCAACATAAACCACCTACCAAATAATCGTGAAAATCTCTCGAAGCGCTCTCGAGTTATCGTACGTGTAAAAAATCAACAATTTTCTAAGTAATAAAGTCCCATAACTCTGGAATGACTAATGGAATGGTGACACTAAACGAAAGGGACCTTCCCTCCATCGATATACACCACCTACCCAAAAATCACGAAAATCTCTCAAAGCATTCTCGAGTTATCGTACGACGTGTAAAAAATCAATAATTTTCTAAGTAATAAAGTCCCATAACTCTGGAATGACTAATAGAACGGCGACACTAAACGAAAGGGAGCTTCCCTCCATCGATATACACCACCTACCCAAAAATCACGAAAATCTCTCAAAGTGTTCTTGAGTTATCGTACGACGTGTGACCGGATGGACAGACGGACAGAGGAATACCATAAATGACCCTTTTTTTCAAAACAGGCGTATAAAAATGGAAAATTCAGTTTTTGTCAGAGTTATTCTTACACAGATCGCAAGATTTTTAATTCAATTAATTCTCTACCCACTGGTAACCTAACTAGAACAGACATGTCAAGTCTCACTATTTTAGAGGGAGGCTCACTATTTTTCTGAATAAACTTTTGTTAAATGAGCCAGAACATTAAACAACACTTGCACAACAATTTTCTTGAAAAACGAAATACTTCCAGTTTTTGCTTAAAAAACACAGCTTATTATTTATTATTAGAACAAGCCCAAAACATTGGAAATGCCTGTAGATATGTTTTGGAGCCAAAAAAAAAATGAAAAAATATATTAAATTATAATTGCAAGTTTTGTGAATACTTCTAACCAAATTTGGCAACTGAATTAGGCTATTAAAAGGTTATTAGGCACCTCCCTTGTCAATGAAAACCTGCCTCATCACTTGAATTTTCACTTGGAAATCTCTTTGATTATACGATTTTGCACTTGTGGGATGACATTTAACCTACTATATATAAATATAGAGTTGGTTAAATTGGCAACTACATTATGGAAGATTTTTAATAATGAAAATGTTTTTTTTAATACATAATAGTGTAAGGAATAAATTTTAAAATCCCGACTATTTACCGGACTATTGTGCATTAACTGGTTGGGTACGGGAAGCCACGGTCGTGGCTCTCCTGTAAAGTGTGGAGAGCCACGATCGTGGCTTTCGGTAATGTGATTTTATTGACCCATGTATTCACATATAAAACACAATTAATAGCGCCTGGTTTGAAACGGTTGGTGTATATAAGATTGACCACTGGTAAGTTCACCAAATTGCGCATGCAGAAATGACCAATGGTCTGTATTAAGCTAAATTAATGATTAACTTTCACGTAATTTTTCATAAAAACGAAATGGGAAATCCTCAACTTGCCACAAGTTTGTTTGCTGTTGTCAAAAATTTTCGAATGGGGTGTTCTGTAAGAGATAGAAATAATTTTACCCCCTTGTCAGTTTTAATACATCCGTAGTTAAATAAAACAATGCATTCTTGTGTGAATATCCCGTTTTGATGATTTAGTTGCCATTTTTATTCCCCCGAAAAAAATTCGGGGGAATCTAGCTGTGACGTCGTCCATCTGTCTGTCTGTCCGTCCGGGCGTAGATGGAATTCGTGTCCGCTCCATAACTTCTTACAGCCTTCAAGGATATTAATGATACTTGGTATTATTATTGCCCACAACCAGAGGGTGTGTCGTGAATAAGGTTGGAATGGCTATCAAGGCTTTTTTCGGGGGAATCAGCCACCCTTTGGTGGCCATCCTCTAGTTTTAATTGTAAACTCGGAGAATGAAAGTTGAAATGCACATGCGAATGTCTGTCCTGGATATTTTGGACTATTTTTAGCAGTAAATAACAAGACAAGTTTTGTCCATAAAAGTTGTTAAAATCAATAATTTTAGTAAATTGTATTGTTATCCAATAAATATGATAGGGGTGGATTATTTCATCAAAAACAATACAGAATTCCAGAATTATTCAGACGGAAGTGAAGGTCGAAATCTGAGCTAATTTATGCAGGAAATTTGAAATGGCGTCATTGCACTGTGCAAGTCTGTTGTGCCTGTTTGGAGTTCATTCACGCATATTTTTTCATGCATTAAAAATGTAGAATTGACATGTCTAACGGAGAACACAATAAAAGAAAGGACCCCCTTCCCCAATGCCAGGGACATTATATAAGATATATTTTTATTCAATTGAAGCGAGCCAGCTGTCTTGTTTACAAATACAAAACAAATTGTGTCAAACACGTGCCATTCAGATATATCATTTAAAAATATGTCGAGATGCTCGTCCCCACCCCTCATACTTTCCTGGGTCTTGTGTATTTTGAAAGAGTGAATAACCCAACGAAGGCCCTGTAAATACTTACACTTGTTCTCAAGGCACTTGGACGTTTCGCCCCTGGGAGTGGGACGTTTCGGGTCACATACCGTGTGCCGTTCTTGTACAATACCTCCTCATATAAGTTGTAGGATAACTACAATAAAATTGTTTCGGAACTGTGGGCAAAAAAAAGAGATAAGTTGATAACCCAAATTTTGTGTGGTTATCCAACATATTTGAGGAGGAACTGTGTGTGTATATGCAGTTTAGCACATGCAGTGTGCAGACAGGGTCACAACCTGTTATCCTACAACTTATTTGATTCATTCACATATTTTACCTGTAATTTACCTGTCATAATATGACAAATTATTATGCTAGTGTTATTTGTACAGGATATGTGCTAGGGCGGTATCTTGAGGGACTCCAATAAAAATGAAAGTGTGACACTGTAGCTCAACATGTCAAGACAAAGACATGTACATGTATAGTATGTGACACAGCAATGACAAACATCTAGGCAATGACCTGATAACAAAGGTACATATAAAGTATTGTAACGGTCTGTACATAAATACTGACCGTTGCCTGTAACAAATGTACAGGTAAAGTATTGTAAAGGTGGGTGACAGTCAAATGCTAAACTAGAAAAGAAATCTTTGAGTCCCTGAGTGGGTCTGACTGAACCCCAAAATATTTGTTCTCATAGCACAGTGATAACAAAGGCACCCCAAAACACACTCATTCCTGTCCCAAGGTGAAAACAAAGGTACCCAAGAAGTTTCGTGAAGATCAGTTCACAAATATGAGCTGTGTAGAAGTTGTGACAAAAAACTGATTGGACCTAATTTCGGTACAAAATGGCCACTGGCAGCCAACTTGAATTTTGGACCGCACCCTGAAACACTCGTTCTCGTCCCAAGGTGATAACAAAGGTACCCAAGAAGTTTTGTGAAGATCGGTTCATAAATACAGCCTCTAGCCCGAGCCGTATTGACATGTGCACTTACAGTGTAAAAGTAGCACTGAATAAATCAAAGTTCATCTAATTTGCATAATTTCTGCACGAGAAAAAAACCCGTACTATATGTGATGTATTCCATGTTACTAAACATTCGTACAAAAATTTATTCAAATCAGAACTTTCATACAGAAGTTCCGTACAAAAGACTGATTGCACTAATTTTGGTACAAAATGGCTGCTGGTGACCATCTTGAATTTTGGACCACACCCAAAAACACTCGTTCTCATCCCATGGTGAGATCGGTTCATAAATACGGCCTCTAGCCTGAGCCGTATAGAAGTTGTGTACAAAAAACTGATTAGACCTAATTTCGGTACAAAATGGCCACTGGCAGCCATCTTGAATTTTGGACCGCACCCAGAAACACTCGTTCTCGTCCCAATGTGATAACAAAGGTACCCAAGGTGTTTCGTGAAGATCGGTTCATAAATACAGACTCTAGCCCGAGCAGTATTGATATGTGTACTTACTGTGTGTAAGTAGCACTGAAAAAATCAAAGTTCATCTAATTTGCATAATTTCTGCACGAGAAAAAACCCCGTATTATATGTGATGTATCCCATGGTACTAAACATTCACACAAAAAATTATTCAAATCAGCTCTTTCATATGGAAGTTCTGTGCAAAAATCTGATTGCACCAAATTTTGTACAAAATGGCTGCCATCGGCCATCTTGAATTTCGGACCAGACCCAAAAACACTCATTCTCGTCCCACGGTGATAACAAAGGTACCCAAGGAGTTTCGTGAAGATCGGTTCATAAATACAGACTCTAGCCCGAGCAGTATTGACATGTGTACTTACTGTGTGTAAGTAGCACTGAAAAAATCAAAGTTCATCTAATTTGCATAATTTCTGCACGAGAAAAAAACCCGTATTATATGTGATGTATCCCATGGTACTAAACATTCACACAAAAAATTATTCAAATCAGCTCTTTCATATGGAAGTTCTGTGCAAAAATCTGATTGTACAAAATGGCTGCCATCGGCCATCTTGAATTTCGGACCGGACCCAAAAACACTCGTTCTCGTCCTACGGTGATAACAAAGGAACCCAAGGAGTTTTGTAAAGATCAGTTCATAAATACGGCCTCTAGCCCGAGCCGTATTAGCATTTGCACTTACAGTGCTGAAAGTAACACCAAAAAACATCAAAGTTAGTCTAATTTGCATAATTTCTGCACGAGGAAAAAACCCATACTATATGTGATGTATTCCATTTTACTAAACATTCATACAAAAATTTATTCAAATCAGAAGTTTCATACAGAAGTTCTGTACAAAAGACTGATTGCACTAATTTTGGTACAAAATGGCTGCTGGTGGCCATCTTGAATTTTGGACCACACCCAAAAACACTCGTTCTCATCCCACGGTGATAACAAAGGTACCCAAGAAGTTTCGTAAAGATCGGTTCATAAATGCGGCCTCTAGCCTGAGCTGTATAGAAGTTGTGTACAAAAAACTGATTAGACCTAATTTCAGTACAAAATGGCCACTGGCAGTCATCTTGAATTTTGGACCACACCCAGAAACACTTGTTATCATCCCAAGGTGATAACAAAGGTACCCAAGACGTTTCATGAAGATCGGTTCATAAATACAGACTCTAGCCCAAGCCGTATTGACATGCAATTGTTGACGGACAGACGGACGGCGGGCCATGGCATAAGCTCAAATTTGGCTTCGCCAAAGTTGAGCTAAAAAAAATTATAATTTTTTCTTTCTTCATTTTTTACCTGGTTGCTAATTAGCTATCTGGAACACCTGTAACACACCTGTAATGCGACCATCTTCAAACAATAAAATGTGGCCTCTGCCTTTGGTAATGAAGTTTCTGTTTGTGTTAACATATATCCTGGTAGAACTTTTCCATAATGGTTACAATAATTTGCGATTATTTTTTCCATTTACCTGTTTGCTCATTTAGTACAAGTAATACCTGTTGTGGCATACCTCTGAAATAATGCACAGCAAACATTGTTGCTGGCTGTCATAGTATCATATGTCAATGGATACGTCTTGTAAGAGACTTGTGAAAAACTTCAAAACAAATTTTCTTTAAAAATTGACTTTTATGATGGTTCTTACCTGTTTGTTCATTAATGATAATACACAGGGAAACCCTGTTAACTGAATAGCCATTTTGCCAATGAAAATTATTCAATTAACAGGAGTATTCAATTAACAGAAAATGTGTCACTTTCCTGTATTCTAGAGATAAACCTAGCATTTATTCTATTATATCTTGTTTGACAGAGCTCAATTAGATTTGATTCCACTAGGAAAATCCCTATATATCATCTATAAAACCAAACTCAAAGCAGTTGTTCACAGCACTATCAGTGCAAAGATGGAGGTTGGAAACATAGAATACTGCAGCTAATTTCTTTGTTTTTATTATAATGATAAGGTGATGTGTTGCAATACACTGCTGGAAAAATTTCAGAAAGCCCTTTCTAATAGTGTGTTACAACTTAGCATTCCATTACCAAAATTAAAAAACACCAAGTTTTATGAGGCTATAAAAATACATTTGGTTTTTGAGCAACCAATTTTTCAAATGAAGGGAGAAAGGGAGGCTTTTATTTGTATTATGTACTTTTTATATACTTGTTTGAAAAATAAATACTGACAGTAGCCTGTAACAAAAGTATTGTAAAGGTGGGTGACAGTTAGATGCCTCTAGCCAGAGCCATGTTGAAATGTGCACTTACTGTGTATAATTAGTACTGAATAAATCAAAGTTTGTCTAACAGGCCGCCGGTGGCCATCTTGAAATATCAGAGCACGCCCCAAAACACTCCTTCTCGTCCCAAGGTAATAATAAAGGTACCGAAGATGTTTCGTGATGACCGGTTCATAAATACAGCCTCTAGCCCGAGCCATATTGACATGTGCACTTACTGTGTATAAGTAGCACTGAATAAATCAAAGTTCATCTAATTTGCATAATTTCTGCACGAGAAAAAAACCTATATTATATGTGATGTATTCCATGTTACTAAACATTTATTCAAAAATTTATTCATATCAGAACCTTCATATAGAAGTTCTGTACAAAAAACTGACTGCACCTAGTTTCGGTATAAAATGGCTGCCGGCAGCCCTCTTGAATTTCAGACCGCACCCAAAATACTTGCTCCCATCCCAAGGTGATAACAAAGATACCCAAGAAGTTTCGTGAAGATCAGTTCATAAATACAGCCTTTAGCCGGAGCCGTATTGACATGTGCACTTACTGTGTATGAGTAGCACTGAATAAATCAAAGTTCATCGAATTTGCATAATTTTTGCATGAAAAAAAACCCCATATTATATGAGATGTATTCCATGTTACTAAACATTCAATCAAAAATTTATTCAAATCAGAACCTTCATATAGAAGTTCTGTACAAAAAACTGATTGTACCTAATTTTGGTACAAAATGGCTGCCGCAGCCATCTTGAATTTTGGACCGCATCCAAAAGCACTTGTTCTTGTCCCAAAGTGGTAACAAAGGTACCCAAGAAGTTTTGTGAAGATCAGTTCATAAATACAGCCCCTAGCCTCGAGCCGTATTGACTTGGTGTACTTACTGTGTATAAGTAGCACTGAATAAATCAAAGTTCATCTAATTTGTATAATTGATGCACGAGAAAAAAACAGGTATTATATGTGATGTATTCCATGTTGCTAAACATTCATACAAAAATTTATTCAAGTCAGAACTTTCATACAGAAACAAAAAACTGATTGCACTAATTTTGATACAAAATGGCTGCCGTGGCCATCTTGAATTTCGAACCTCACCCAAAAACATTAGTTCTTGTCCCACAGTGATAACAAAGGTACCCAAGAAGTTTCGTAAAGATCGCTTCATAAATGTGGCCTCTAGCCTGCGCTGTATTGCATTGCTGACGGACGGACAGATGGGCCATAACATAACCTCAAATTTGACTACGTCAAAGTTGAGCTAAAAACGGGGCATATTATGTGATTGGTCTGTTCGTCCATCTATCTGTCCATAAACTTTTCCGTTTCCAGATGATAACTGGAGTTATGAGCCTTTTTGACTTAGAAATTGCACATTTCTGTCAACATTTTGGTTTCTGGATAATGACTTGAGTTTGGATTTATAGATCAGGACTGAATTTGGTTTGTGCCTCAAGTAGATCAAAATACAGGTTGAGTTCGAATTGGGGTTTGGTCCAATGATTTTTTATAAGAGTTATGGGCCTTTTTGACCTGAAAAGTGTGCTTATTTGTTGAATGAAAGCATTGGTTATGTACAACTTGAAAAAGCTTACTGGGCATATTATGCAATGTCCAGCATAGTTTGTGATGGAAAAATTTGTTCTGATGTTCTTGCCTTTTTAAAATTTATAGGCGAGTGCCTATATTGGGCACTTTCCTGCATTCTTGAGAAAAACTAAACATTTACTCTATTATATCTTGTTTGACAGAGCATTATGCACCTAACTGATGCTATGAAGTGAATGAAATGCTTCAATGCAAAACGACCGGGTCATGCAAGAAAGTAAACAGACTGCCGAAAGAGCAATTTTTCTTTAAACATCTAAGATTTATTCACTTAATTCATATTTAATAACATTATAAATACAGATCACAATTCATGTAGAGGATGGGGGAGTCAATAATCCTTGTTGGAGTTTTTCCTGCGTTTCACTCATGTCATAAACACCTGAAAAACTCTAACTCAGCTTGTTGATTCCTGTTCCCCATACTCCACCTTCATAGTGTTCTGTCTTAGTACCATCTGAGTTGAGATGTAGGACACAACAAAGAAAAATATTTTTTAAAGTTTTCTTTGTTGAAATTCCAACACTTGACATTATTTCTTAGGAAGCACTTCAAAAACTCAAAATCCCAAACTCTTGACATCATTTCTTGAGAAGCTCTTAAAGAGAGTTTCCCAAGAAATGGTGTAAAGGTTTTGGGGATTTTGTGTTCATGTTTTCTTTGTTTATAATTGCAACCGTTGACATCATTTCTTCAGAAGCTCTGAGAGTTTCCTAAGAATAGATTCCAAGAATTTGGGTTAACAACAGAAGTTTACTAGTTGTTATTCCACAGCTTATTTCAGTTGATACAAACACTGCCCCAGGCAAACAAATTAAACTAAGTTCATGAAAGTGGAAGCTTTGAACACAATTTTCCAGGACGTTTTACAAAAAGACAATTTTCCATGACTTTTCAGGGTGAATTTTTCCATCACTATGGGAATCCTGAGTTAAAGGTAATTACCATTTCTGGAAGTAGTTCAAAAGCCACCCACAGTGGTATCCCGTTATCTTTGTCAAAAGCTGTTGTGTGTGTTGTTTGATGCAGCAAAGAAACACTCTGGCCAGGTTTTTGCAGGATGGGAAATCCTCCATATTTCAGGAATTTTGACGAGCTGTCTCCATTCAGAATGGAAGCTATATTCTCTGCCTGGAAAACAAATAAATGGAAATGAACAATTTAGATGTGTTAGAACTGCAAGCCACTTTGAGACCTTAGAAAGGTACAGGGGCTTCACAAAGATAACCGATTGGGGTTTTAATGACACTTTCGACAGCCAGGGTCACCTTGTGTCAGAGGCAGGGGGTATAAACATGACTTGTCCCGACCAAAGATGGATCAAGTCTTGACTGCCAAAATATTAAACATTGTAAGGGCATACATCAGTCAAAAGCATAACATCTTCAAAGGCATGCCTTGATGATTTAGTTGGAATATTAGTCAGTCAGGATTATACTTGAAAAACTACTCAAGGCTTCTTTGTAATATATTTCTGGATGAATAAAATATACATGAAGTATTTGTTGCACAATTTCTTATTTAATTAACATGTACCTTGCCAGTACACCAAACTGGTTATACAGGACCCTTAACCCTTGAGGGACTAATTCAGACTTTGATAACTTTTTAATGCAAAGGAACAGGTGCCCTAACATGCATTGTTTGAGTAAACTCAAAACTTGTTTTCCAAGTACCTTGTCAGTTGTTTCTTGGCAGCCAACACTTGACTACAGAGGCAGCCACGACTTGACTAGAAACAAATACAAAGCCACTGGAGGTAAACTTTCCAAGTATAGTGAAAATGTATCAAAATATCCAGGCCCTTAAGGGTTAACAGCCTGAATCACGTACTACAGACCTCATGTATGACCAACTGTGTTTGTGACATTAGTCCATGTTTCAAAATTAGTCTTGTAAAAACTACATGATTTCTAGCAAGAAAGAATCAATACCTTAGACAACAATCCAGATGAAAAATGTTTCAACTGGAAATATGATTGGAGGAGAGGGATGTTCCCCAAATCCCCTTAGCAATGCCCTGAACAGGTACCGCAACATTGCAAATTTTTTTATGCTAAGATATATTCACCCTGGCAATGGTTTCGGCTAAAGTCATGGCTACCAGGAAATCACTACCATGTCACTAAACAAACAGGTTGACGAGTACATGAATTGTGAAAAATAGCCGAAGCTCTCAAGGGTGAGGAGATATTTATATATATTCATCCAATCCCCTTAGTATTGCTGATAAATGGTGCTCTCCTTACTGAAAATATGCATGTTTTAATCCTTCACCTAACAAATCGAACACACCCACTCGCATAATATGTAAATTCAGCAGTTGAAAAATTATTATTTTTCAAAAAGTTTCGTTGGAGCTCGTTCCAATGAGGGGTCACATGATATGGTTTTGTGAATTTTTTTTAAAATGATATTTAAAATAATAAATTCTGACATCGTCTGCGTTGGGTGAAGGTTAATTCACCCTTTACGAAACAGGAAAGGCAGACAACACTTGCAAACAAAATTCTTGCACAACTATTTTTTGTGTCAAACATATATGTTATGAAAAACCTCATTGGAAAAAGCTCATTCCAAAGAGGGGTCATAAGCTATGTTTTTGAAACAAACAATAATGGAAATTAAATGGTGATTTTTGTGAATAGTGCGGTCGGTTTTGGACATCACTTAGGGTAAAGGGTTAAATTGTAATTCAAACTCAATTAACTGCAAATGGAGAGAGAAACAAATACTATGCGATTCAGCTTCCCAGTATTCACTTCACTTGACAAGATGTATTCTTGTTCATATTATTTAGTTTTCAGTCACAGTTACACACTTCAAAGTCTGGTGGGAGGGGGGGGGGCGGGCGGGCAAAAGCCACTGTGCAACCTTATTATGTAAAAGATAAAAAGAATGTTAATACACACAGGCATGCTCAACTACATTTTGTTTTGATATCTGAATGTGGGGGCTATAAACTCTGTCATGAGGACAATTTTTTCCATAAATATCAGTACTAAAAGTCTTAATGTCTTGGGCAAGGCACTTTATCCCGATTGCCTACATGGGGGCTCAATGACACTGTGTACTAAGGTGTATTGCACGTTGATGGTGCACATGTCTTCAACCGCTGTAATCCTGCTTGAGTGGGGCTTGAACACAGTTTTAATGTTGAGGAGCTGACTGTTGCTCGTCGATGCTCGTTGGTTGTCTCCAGGTGCTCTGGCTTTCTCCACCCGTAAAACTGTCACAGTCACAATTAGCCATTGTTCATAAGTATATAAATAAATAAATAAATAAAAGTCTTAAACTGTAGGTATCAGAGCTTTCTGTGATTAGATTTACAGAGAGGACAAATACACAGGGCAACAACAAAGGGTTTTTTTTAGCCCAAAACTAATTTTTGAGCATTTACCCACTTTGTACTGGCAATATTGTGATATTAAATTTGACTCTTTTGGAGCAACAGCGAACAATTAAAGTTGACAGCATAGCAGGCCATGGTACAGTTAAAACTACAAGTCCTGGTGCAAACTGTGCGCTTATTTTGACATAATTGTTTTTTTTCGCGTAAGAAGTGCACAAATTTCTCAGTAAAATGGCATTCAAAGCATTACCGATTCTCCTGGTTATCAATGGAAAGCACAAGTAATATTTCAGTCAATGAATCTCTGGGCTAAACCATTGACTGAAACATTACTTGTGCATATAAGGCATATGTACAGAATTTGATAGCCTTACTATTGTGCTAGTAGCATGCAAATTAAATCGCAAAATGACATGCTGTTTGCGAGCAATTCATGACAGGACTTTTACTTTTAACCCTTTACCCAACGTAACGGCCAAAACCGACCGCTATTCTAAAAAATCGACAATTAATTTTCATTATTTTTTCATTTTTTGGCTCAAAAACATAGGTTATGACCCCTCGTTGGAACGAGCTCATCGAGCTCGTTCCAATGAGGGGTCATAACCTATGTTTTTTGAGCCAAAAAATGAAAAAAAAAATAGTCATTCAAGAATTTTTTTTGCAAGTGTTGTCTGCTTTTCATGTTAGTTAAAGGGTTAACTGTGGGCAGTTATAGACAAAATTTTAGCTGCTTGTGGGTGCCCATGTCCAAGTGCTATTAATCATACAAGTACATGTTCCTATGTTTCATGCACTGTTTCTATTTTATTCAAGAACAACTATATCATATTGTTCTGAATAACTTACTTTGCATTGGGTTTATTTTGATTGCAGAAATATTTTGACTGGTTCTCAAAACTTCATGAGTGATAGAAATCTGATAACGATTTTGACCCCAATCAATTGCCATGCCCAACTCTAATTAGGCAATTACTAACACATAAAAGTAAGAAGTGGCACCAAACTATATTAAAAAACAAAACATTATCCCCTCTGAAAAAAACTTTCAATGAGATCCTTGAAATGATTTTAAAATTATAACCCTTTAATCTAAAAACTTGTACTTGGGTAAAATTCCTGAAAAATATTATCTGCGGAGAAATTGGTTTCTAGGAATATTCTGCACCTTAAGGAATACCACCCTTCAATATTCCAGATTTTAGGTCTTAACACTGAACCAGCTTCCATTTTAGGTAAATTAACATCCTATAAATATACAAACCTCAATTATTTCAGTAATCACTTCACAATTACAGGAAAGTCACAGAAATAAACATATCTTTTGAAAAGTTTGTGAAGTAAAGGATAAGAAACCTACAACCTGCTTGATTACCTCTTTCTGACTAATACTGCAAAGTTCACAATCAGAGTGTGTTCCAGGATGGAGAAGCTCCGAAGCAGTGAATGTCTGTGAGTTACTCAGATACTGAGAAGCTGCTTTTGGAAGTTGTATATCTGGTGGATTTTTCAAAATATGATGAAGTGATCCATAGGTACCATTATTTGGTGCACCCGTAATGTTCAGCAACACTGAAATGAATGATGTCAGATAATTACACAGAACACCTTAATCCACAAATTTTTGTTAAAAAACAAACATTAACCTAACCAGAACCGACGTGAGGCTATAGATTTCTCATGTTACTGACTGTTGGTGTGATATTGAAACCTAGCTCAATGTACTTTTTTAGAACAATATTAAAAGAAACAGGTCTGAAAAGTTTGTTTATTCTTATTATTTAAAAAAATAGGCCGATGAAATCGTCAGACGTGTACCCATACACGCAACTAGTAGAAAGCTGTATGACGGAGGGTCACCCCGGATGCTGACATTATGTACACCATACATGGTATGGGTACATATAGAAATGGATTGGAGGAGTGTCTAATTTGATGGATAAAGGGTTAACATCTCCGGATCAAATCATTAGATTTACATAAAAAACTATACAGCACATCAGTAACCTGAATGCATATATAAAGTAACCTGATAATCGGATTAATATTGTTTGAGTTATCGCATGCCAAAGAAAGGGATTGGAGGAATTTTCAATTTGAAGGATAAAGGGTTAATATACCAGGATCAAATTATCAGATTTACACCAAAAACTATACAGCTCTGCACATCAGTAACCTGAACACATATATGAAGTAACATGACAATCGGATTGATATTTTTTGTTATCTCATGCCAAAGGGATTGGAGGAATTTTCAATTTGAAGGATAAAGGGATAATATCTCAGGATCAAATTATCAGATTTACACCAAAAACTATACAGCTCAGCACATCAGTAACCTGAACACAAATATAAAGTAACTTGACAATCCAAGCAATATTTTTCAAGTTATCGAATGCCAAAGAGATTGGAGGAATTTTCAATTTGAAGGATAAAGGATTAATATCTCAGGATCAAATTATCAGATTTACACCAAACACTATACAGCTCTGCACATCAGTAACCTGAACACATATATGAAGTAACATGACAATCGGATTGATATTTTTTGAGTTATCTCATGCCAAAGGGATTGGAGGAATTTTCAATTTGAAGGATAAAGGATTAATATCTCAGGATCAAATTATTATTATTTACACCAAAGACTATACAGCTTGGCACATCAGTAAGCTGAACACAAATATAAAGTAACTTGACAATCCAAGCAATATTTTTCAAGTTATCGAATGCCAAAGGGAAAAGGGTTAATATCTTAGGATCAAATTATCAGATTTACACCAAAAACTACACATCTCGGCATATCAGTAACCTAAAAATATATATAAAGTAACATGACAATCCAAGCAAAGTTTTTCAAGTTATCAAATGTCAAAGAAATGGATACGGACACCGGATGGATGGACAGATGGACGGATGGATGGACAGATGGACGGACGGACGGATGGAGGGATGGACGGACGGACGGACGGACGGACGGACGGACGGACGGACGGACGGACGGACAGACAGACAGACAGACAGACAGACAGAACAATGGATGGCCACCCCGGATGCCAGCATTACGGCATTATGTGTACCATACATAGTATGGGTACACATAAAAATAACTTTTCAGTAAATGAAAGCAATTCTTTGAAATAATAATAGGGTTTATGGATTAACCATAAACACATGTCATTTCATGGAATGCTGATGCTGTGTTTCTACTTGGAAGTTTGAGTTATCTTCCATGGTCTGTATTGACAAATTCAGTTGAAGAAAATTTCCATTTGAATTTGTAAAAGTATGAATTGCTTCATTTGCGGGAATTGACTGATTTAATGTATTTATAGTATATGAATGTGATTTGAAATCATCTTTCCCTGTCCATCCTCCCATTCCAGAACAGTTGTTCTGATTTTCATTTATCTCTCAGAACATGTGGGAATGTTGTCATGCAGTGACATGGAATCTTCACCTTTCGCCCAATTTGAGGACATGGCGATAGTGGCGTTATCTTCAAGATAATATTGACGTAGCCTTCATCCATAGGAGTGGCAGATTAGGCAAACACGTACTAAAAGGACTACTTCTTGGGCCAATGATTTCACAGGGTTTGGATTTCTATCACTGTTTGATACATTTTATATATAACTAGTAGGTGATACCCGGCGGTGCATGGGCGAAGATGGTTATATCAGCCATTTTCGAAATAAAAGGTCAAGGTCACCAATTTCAAGGTCAAGGTAAAATGATCGAAGGGTCAATATACCCGCACATACAAAATTTTAGATCAATCGGCCCAGCCGTTTTCGAAATAAAACGTCAAGGTCACCAATTTCAAGGTCAAGGTCATCCCACACAGGGACCCTGATAAAGTCAAAATGATCGATGGGTCATTATACCCGCATATATGCACATATGAAATTTTAGCCTGATCGGCCCAGCCATTTTCAAAATAAAAGGTCAAGGTCACCAGTGTTATATGTTATATAGAGACTCATTTTTTAATTTTTGTTATATTAAAATGTAAGGCAGGAGACATACTTTACAAAAATGGAACCAATCGACAAAATCTCTTTAATAAGGACATCATTCAACACATGATTACTAATTGAATCTTCACCTTTCGCCCAATTTGAGGACATGGCGATAGTGGTGTTATCTTGAAGACAATATCGACGTAGCCTTCATCTACAGGAGTGGCAAATTAGGCAAACAAGTACTAAAAGGACTACTTTCTGGGCCAATGATTTCAGAGGGTTTGGATTTCTATCACTGTTTGATATGTTTTACATATAATAAGGCAAAAAAAACCCAAACATAGTTTTGATTCCAGGGGAATTTTTTTTTCAAATCAGCGAGTGAGGGAGAGTTTTATTATTTTTTTTTTATTAACGTTGAGACACATTATGAATTATAAGGAACATAGCTTTGGCAACCTAGTATCGAGTGTCATATGTTATATAGAGACTCATTTTTTAATTTTTATTATATTAAAATGCAAGGCAGGAGACATACTATACAAAACATGGAACCAAAGAAGAAATCTCTTTTATAAAGACATCATTCAACACATGATTACCATACTCATAGTTAAAAATATATCCCAACAGTGACATTTTCACTCGGACGATCGTATACCTATACACACAAATTCATGTGTTTGTTTCGTTCAATTAAATGACTTCATATTTTCAGAAACTATGGAATTTTTTACAGTGGAATTGACTTTTGTTGTAAAAAGTTATTTTCGTGGTTGTTTTACAAGAAAAGTCATTATTGAAACCGACTACCCAGTTTACAGATTCACACTTCTTAGATCTAGATTCCATTGTAATCGATTCAGGAATTTGTGACTTTACTCGTTTATGTATACTATTTTCATTGTACAACAAATGGCGACATTTGAAAAATGCCAATAAAATGTACCAAAGCACATGAAAAAAGTGGCAGTCTAAGAGAATCAAAAGTAATTTTTTTTTTCTGGCCTAATACAAAATTATTTTTTTTTATGTACACTGTTTGATTGTCATATACGGTGAAACCCTGTTAATTGAATAGCCACTTTGCCAATGAAAATTATTCAATTAACAGGAGTATTCAATTAACAGGGATTGTGTCACTTTCCTGTATTCTAGAGATAAACTTAGCATTTATTCTATTATATCTTGTTTCATAGAGCTCCATGCAGGACTTTAGATTACCCCAAATTCAAGACAGTAAAACAAAATAGGAAGCATACTAAAATACTGTTCTTGATTTGTCTCAGTTAAAAGTATTTTAAATTTTTTCAGCTGATAAGAGTGTTTTTCTTTCTTTTTTATGATGTGTAAAGTTACTTTCAGCTTTCAAAATCAACAATAATCCTTGGAATTTTCTGTAACATAGGCACATTTAAAACCTTGAAAAAGATGTGCCCAAAATAAAACAAAGGTCTAGCTCTGAACTCTGTCAAACAAGATATAATAGATTATATGCCTGTATTGGATGCTCATAGGCCAAATAGGTCTATAAACAAAAGAAAACTGGGGAGAGTCAGGGTTATTTTTTGACAGGTTACAAAATTTTTTATTCAATTAACAGGAGTGTACTCTATAACTATGTTCAATTAACAGGTAAAATTTGTACTAGAGGTATGATTAATTGTTTTGTGTTGGGAAATTATATTCAATTAACAGGTTATTCAGTTAATAGATATCCACTTAAGTGGGCCCCACTCTACTAGTAACAAGCACTTTCATACAAAGGATATATGAAACATAAGGGTATTTTTGCAAATGAAAATTGTGGTTTTGCCAAATGATAAACTTTTAAAAATTTTTTATGGCTTTCAAAGAAAATGTGGGCATTTGGGTGACCAACAATTTTTCTGACAGTTAACAAAAATCAGATAAGGTCATGGGAGGGGAGAACCCTGCCACCCCACTAACCTTGGGCCTCAACCTAACACTTGTCATTACCTGCATGGAAAGTTAAAAACTGTCAGAAAAATCCTCCTACAAGCCTGCAAAGTAAGTGTGAATCTCTTGAACATCACCTTCTGCACAAGTGTTAGGGCCTAACAGATGTTTCTGGTCAAATGTTGTCTTGACTAGAAACAACTGTTAAGGTCTTAACCCACTCTGTGCTCACTATTATTAGGACCGGCAGTATCAGTGCACCTGCAGTGTTATATCATCGGTACACAGACTCAACTTCAGGTTTCATGGTGTTAACTGGTTGAGTGCCAGAAGCAATGATCATGGCTGTATTGAAAAATGTTGAAGTGGCTTTTTTTTCAGCTAGTTGTTTGCTCAGCAGTAGGAAAAGAAATATTTATCTCACCACTGTTTTGTTACAATTTATTGGAGAATAAATTGTAATAAAATAATTATTTATGGATAAATATTGCTAAACTAACATTCCTCTTGTTGATCATGTGATATATTTGAACAAAAAATACTCATGCTTCAAAACACCTTTGAAAAATAATGTAGCACTCTACCAGTTAATTAGCCTAAAACATCTGATCTGTTTTAAAAGAGTGAAAATCTACTTGTATTCACCTCAACCCTCTACTTGAAACTGTTTATAGATGACACTTTATACCATGATTACCTATAGTACTATAAATGAAAAGCCTATGACATAAATTTTAGCTTTACACAGCAACTGTGGTGAACATGCCAGCAATGGGCTTTCAAAAGTTAAAATTTACACCTACAGTGGAACTACATCCAAGCTGACCTTTGGTGATCTTGCCTTGAATGCAAACTTGTCTAAATTTATTACTTGTCACCTCGCAAAGAGTGAAATGAAACTGGAAATTATTTATTACGTTTTTAAATAAGTTTACCTCATAAGATACCAAAAATTAACAAACATATGATGTCTCATGTTAATAAAGCATCCATAACTCCAAATAGTATGTTATTGTGTTATTAAAATGAAAAAGGCCCCGTAATTTGCGCATTTTGTTTTCTATTTCATTTCGGTGATAAAATTGCCAGCGGAAGTACCACCCACCGGTACCTATGTAAACAAAAACAGATTCGCATTTGTGAATGTTGATTTATTTAACATTTAAACTCTTATTAATCTGACGGTCATGGTATAAATAAAATATACCCAAAGTAGCTAGGTGTCCCAAATGTTCACCACTTGTGGTGAAGTGGTGTTAACCACGTGCCAAAGGCTCGCGGTTAACACCACTTCTCCACTCGTGGTGAACATTTGGTACACCAAGCTACTATTGGTATATTCTATATTTACCACACCATCTACCGATAGTGATACACGTGTCCCAGATGAGATACTTGGTGAAACAGATCTATCTTACCCACTCCACGTGACCATCCTCAAGTGAATATTTAATAATCGCCAGACTACTTCATCATTGTCTCCACCTTGTAAACATGCATGGTGTCCCAGTCTGCTTCCACTAATACAGCTACCCATTCTAATCTCACACCACTCGAGGATGATTTATGTCCCACCATGGGCAACATGACATCATTTATATCCATAATTTCAAAAGTGACATCACCGGAACTTGCTTCAAAATGTTAACCTATTGCTGGCATGAGTTAAGACTCCTTTTCTAGTACAGAAGAACCTGTCTTTAGAGATCACCCTCCTTTTTGCCAGGCAAAAGTGGTCTCTCAAAATAGGTGGCTCTCATGACAGGTCCATTACAGAGTAAAACAACCAAATTGTACAAGGACATAGCAGTCTCTCAAGACAGGTCGTCTCTCACAACAGTGGTCTCTCAAAACAGGTTTTACTGTATATACCTTCAGAACTTTTTGATACATTTTCAAATTTGCAATTCATTTTCATCTAAGATATATTTGGAAGATCAGTAAATTATCATTGTCCTAGCAGGAGTTTTGGTTTTTATGACAGCATGCGTGGTGTGGTGGGAGAAAATCGTCAAGTGGTGTAGGATGGGATGGGAAAATCTCATCTTCAGGGAAATATATTTGACCCAGACACTTGGCAATACATTTCCCCTTCGGTGAGATTTCACATCCTCACCCATACACCAAGGACAATATTCCTGTATAACTAGAACATTCTGGTTTTTACTTCCAAAACATTGTATATGGCTTTCAGTGAAATGTGCTTATCAAGCTTGTCAAATTGCTTCTGGGTGAAAGCACACATTGAAAAACCACAATTTGCAAAAGTCCGAGACATCAAAATTGACACAAAAGTACTAAAATCTGAGATTAAACAAGAGACCCCACGGTGTCTGAAGCACTCACCCTGAACAGAACCCGATATAAACAGAGTCCAAGAATGAATTTACATTAAGCAATCAATCTCCATAGGATCCATTGTCAAACTTTGAGCCCCTCAGTAGTTACTAAAATTGTCCAAGCATCTCACCTTTTCTTCAGTTCATGATAATGTAAAAAGTGGAGCTCCCCTATGGAGTCCATTGATACAACCTATGTGGATTAATCTTAGTTACAAACCTCTAGAGGATACTTAATAAAAAATGAAGAAGAGTTTCAAAGAAATTTCCTCATATTGCACTAAGTTAAAACTTGGACTACCATAGGGAGCCCAAATATTAACTCAGGGACCTGATTTGAACAAACATGATTCTGAAATGTTTTGAAAATAAGCTGACTCAGGATTTTTGCAATGAAACAGAACACCCTGACATAACTGATGGCAATTTTTTTTTTTTACCATTCAATTCTACTGGTCCTTAGAAAACTTCATAACAAATAGCAGTTCTCTGTTCCTTGTGGTTTGGGAAATATGGGAGCTTGAAAATATTTATATTTTTGGCTCCTGGGGTTCCCACGGGGAAACAGGAAAATTTTTTATTTACATGAGTCAAGTACTTATGACCTAAAAATACCTCATACCAAATGTGGTTCAAAATGGACCATCTGTTCAGAAAATATAAATTTTGGGCTGGGCCAAAAAACTTGCCACTGCCATTTCCGGTGTTCACGCTGGCTCAATATTGTAATGTGCCAAAGCTGAATATTTTTTGTGAGAAATGAGAATTTTTTGTGCCAAATGAGATTTTTCTGTGTCATGTGAATTTTATGTGGGAGAACTATAAAAACACTTTTTTTCATACATGTATTTCATTAAGAAAGATCAAAAGCATAAAATTACATAAAACCAAATTTAACATACAACGGAACATAAAATAAATCTGCGAAAGAATCTGCACTTGGGGATGCGACGTACATCCCATAAGTGGACAGATGTCTGTGTTGTGTTGCTCGTACTCCTACTGCTCGTAATGGACTAGTGGCTGCTCTTGTTTTCTATTTCCTTTGTTTCCTCCGTTTCTTCTTTGAAGGTGGAGGTGGCGATTTCTTTACTAGAGGCGATGGAGGCTGCAGTGTCATCCTGTTTTGAGCTAGAGCAGTTGCTAAGGCAACGTTGGAATGTAGTGTTGCCGTTGCCTTCCTGAGTTCTGCCAGCTGGTTTTCCATGTCGTTTAGGTCATTTCTGCGCTCTTTTCGAAATTCGTCTAGGAGAGAGGCTTGTTCACGTTCCAGCTCCTGGGAGGGAGGGGAGAGATTGGAGTAGGAGACTTTATAGATCCAGTTTTCATTTCCGCCTCCACCTCACTATTGATATCGCCATCCTCCAGGTTGCCCCTCAGAGGAGAGGCAGCTGGGGTGTGGATGGGAGTCACAGGAGTTGGAGGTGGAGAAATGTAGTGGCCTCCTCTGTTTTCTCTTCTGCCTTCTCTTCCTTCTTCCTTTTCCGGAACTTTTTCAGCCACTGGGCATCACGGTGCCTGGTTGATGGGCTCTTCTTCTTCTTGGTCTTCTTTTCAGGGCCAGGTCCATGCTTCTTTGGGTGAGGACCAGTGTGAGAGGGGTTCCTCTCACAAAAGGTGCTACCACTCCCCAAAGAAGGTGTGGTAGTGCTTTCCTCTCCGTCAAACTCCAGTGTCAAACTGGAGAGTCCAGTGGAGAGAGCAAGAGACACCCAGAGCTGATAAAGCTTTCTGAAGATTGATTGGAAGGTCCAAATTAGCGATCGTGATTGCTTTGTGATTGTCCAGATGGTGTTCACACTCTGAAGTCAGAGGTGCGAGAATCTAATGATCGGGCCACACAAGCGACACAATTATCAATAAAATAATAAAATATCATGAAACATATATAGTTCTACATATAGTAAGTCAATAGAAATTTCCACCTCAACGATCTGTTTGATAACTGCTTGACATGTGAATGAATGAATGAAATGTGTTAGTGCATGGATTGAAACCTTTGTCATTTTATGACTGCGTTAATCTTTGATTTGGGTCAATGGGGAAAGTACCACCAACAATTAAAGACAATTGATAATCTGGTCTATTGTTCGCCGGTGAAAAAACAAAGCATGCATTGTTTACACAATACATAACATCTTAATCCGATGTCACCGGTAAGGACAAATGGAGAGTGACTGGTCATTGTGTACATAGTTGAACAAGATTACTTTTTTTGTAATTAATGATGTGGGCATTCATATTGATATATTTAATTTATCATTTGTTCGTTTTGCTAGGAGAAAATGTAATATTAAAAACCCAGTTTTGCAAAATCAGCAATGGCTGCCATCAAAGGTTGGACAAAAATCAAAACAGACCAGGTTCATGATTTTGAATTTAAAAATGTGCATTTGGCACATGAACACTGCCCATTACAAAGGCAAATATTGCTCCATGAACTTCGTTTGAACAAACTTGATTCTACACCTCATACCAAATATCAAGTCATTGTACCCACTGGTTCATGAGAAGAAGATTTTAAAAATATTTTGGAGCATTTCCCCCACACCCTCCCTATAGGACTTAGGATGTTGAGTTGAACAAAAATGCAATGTTCCTTCGGGACCATAACTCATGCAAACTTTCACTTGAATTGGCTGAGTGGTTTAGGTGAGCTAAAAACTTCAATGCAGGCATATTTTCAAAAGATATAACATTGCAAAGCGATAAAGGGAGTTCCGCGAAAATATCAGAAGTAAATACACTGTGTATTACAATTTTTGATACATGTGGAAATAATTTAATACCCTCCCAACTTTTCAAATGATAGATCACCATGAACAACAACTGTGCATTATTTTAGCAATAACTAAACATTATTAGATCAAAAACATTTTATTATTTTAAATAACTTACAGTTGTTCTTCCATGAAAACCCACAGCATGAATATCAAGAACATCAATCCAATATATACTCTCCCAAAAAAGAAGTGTGCATGCTAATAAATAACACTAAAAAAAGATATCATTTTCATTCATGGAAATTTTATTCAATCACAGATGAATCAATTTGTGATCAACACGAGAAATTTTATTACGCTACGACGAATACTCTTGGTGCCATGGAGAGTCAAAGACACTAAGGGTCCAACACAAAAGTCACACACTCAATATCTGGTATGACCTCCGTCTGCATCGACTACTGCTGTGCATCTACGCCTCATGGAAGACCTTGCAGAAATGGGACAACAACAGGTGTAAGCACTTCATCACGATATCTGGCTGCATTGAGATTGCCATCAATAATGACCAGCTCAGTTCTGTTACGGACAGTGATGCCACCCCACACCATGAGAGACCCTCCCCCATAACGGTTTCGCTCCACGACACATGGATCTGCGTAGCATTCGTTTCGACGTCTGTACACTCTCTGGCGGCCATCTGATGATGAAAGATGGAAACGACATTCATCTGTGAATAAAACACATTGCCACCAGTGTAAGGGATGCCTGAGATGTTGTCTACACCACTGCAGTCGAGCACGACGATGACGTAATGTCAAAATCGGACGAATTGCAGGTCTTCGAGGATGTAAGCCGTATTCTCTCAGCTGGCTGATTACTGTTTGAGGTTGTATCCGTCTCAGGTTAGGGATGTTCCTGGCTGTCAGTGTTGCCGTTTGTTGCCGGTTCCGGAGATGGACGACACGGATATACCGATCTAGTGCAGGGGTGGTAACTCGGGGTCTCCCAGAGTGGGGTCGGTCTCGAACGTCATCATGTTGTGCATGTTGATGGACTAGCCTGTCTATAGTGTTACGGTGGCAGTTCAAATGTTGGGCAACCTCTCTGTGTGTTCTGCCAGCTCTAATCATACCCAGGGCAAGGAGACGTTGATTCATTGTCAATCTTGGCATGCTAATGTGGAGTCGTTTTAACAGCAGCGCAAGTTTGAATGTGAACGATAGGAAAGCCTTACTTTAGTGTTTAAATACCCAAGGATTCACACTGCTGCATGAATTGTCAGACTCTCCACGTGCAAAACATGCCTTTTCACGAACGTGCAGCACGTCATTTAACGTTAATGCAATTTTAACGGGTAAGCTGTTTTTGTGTTCAATATAACTTATTCATGAGCAGGTTAACACTCTTTACACCTATGAAATTATTTTGTTGGAGTTTGATCAATTTCTGCAATGCACACTTTCTTTTTTGGGCGAGTATAGATTGCATGGAGAATTCTATAAATACAAACATGCATGCACAATCTTCAAGTTTGTCCTTCTGGGAGGGGGAGTTTCAATGAACTTTTGGTGTCATGGAAATTTCCATGAGTTATCAGAAAACAAGGACGAGATGAAAAAATTATGCCTGCCTTTTTTGATAAAAAATCAAAAAATCTTAAGTTAATTTATTTAATTGATATGAACTTGTTCATATGAATGATATATGAAACGTAAAGGTAGTGGTTATGACATTGGACTTCAAACCAAAAGGTTCATGGTTTGATCCCTGCCAGGGGCAAATGTGTTGTGTCCTCAGGTAAGGCACTTAATCCTGATTGTCAATGGACTGCGTGTAAAGTGGCACTGTGTACCGAGGCGTTCTGCACGTTGATGGTGCACTTATCTTCAACCAATGCTAAACCTGCTTGTGTGAAGTTAGTACGTTGGGGAGTCTGACAGTTGCCTGCCATTGCTAGTGTACTCCGACTTCTTCCACCTCTAAAAGGGTAACATGAGGTGATCCTTGCTGTTGTTGTAAGTGTCATTAAACCCAACAAATAAATAAATAAATAAATTAATAAGGGTACTTTGGCAAAATAAAAATTGTGGTTTTGTCAAACTGTTAAATTATTTTTTCCAAATTCACGGCTTATTGTCCCATTAGGAACTGGGAACATAGAAAATAACAAAAGTGAATGAATGTTGTTGTGTTCTGGTCGAATATGGACAAGCTATTTGGTGTAAAACCTTAACAGTAAGTAACTGTAGAGTGTGCTCTACTAAACAGGAATGTTTAATGGAATATTCCTGTTTGCAGGATATACTTTTTCTTCACCCAACTATTTGCTATGAATTCAGCACATATTTAGCCTGTTGTTAAGTGCTGAGGTTAACCCTCTATATACTGATGTAAAATACCAAAAATTTCAAGCAAGATATTTTTCTCATAATGCAACAAGGAATTTAATCAATTCAATCTTGTTTGAAGAGCTCTGTTAAATTTCTTGTATTATAGAAAAGAATTTGAAGGTTAGGCAAAAAAAAGTAAAAGATCTGTTTCTCAGACCCTCCCAAATGGTCATTTTGGCTGCGGCATGCTCTCCTTTTATAACCAATGCAACCTTAGAAAAATAAAAATAAAATGGTTTATGTCTGATATTTTACCCAATTTGATAAAATTGAGAAATTTGACCCTTTATTGCAACAAGGCTTTGCATTGCTAAGCCTTCTTGCACTGAAGGGATGAAATACACCACCATCCATGCTATTCTGTAGATTATGAGGCATAACACCAAAAAACCCCAAGAATATGAACTACTGATGGCAAAGAAATAATTACAAAAAATACTAGAGATAGTCAGTTGCCCGCTATACCCCCACTGTGGCATACTGCCTAGTGTGGGTGACTGAAAAAGGCATTCAAACTTTGTTAGTAAAAAAAATCCAACATGGCCACCGCCTGCATTTCTTGAATCCAATCGGGAAAAAAATTATGTAATGCACTGCTCTTCATCATGTCGATCATTTATGTTGAGTTTCTGAACCTGACCCAAAATTTTCAGGCTAAAATTTTTCTTTTTCATCGCAGAAACGGACAAAAAAAGAACAAATTTTTTTTCTACAAATTTAGGTCCACAATTTCCAAGTCGGAACCGAACCCAAAATTTTCGGGCTAACCTATGAACAAAACACATAAAAAAGAACCCCCCCCCCAAAAAAAAAAAAAAAAAATTATGAATTTTGGTAAAAAATTTCTGAGTCAGAAAAGGCTACAAATTTGGGGTGTTTTTCGTCTCAAAACTGAACAAAATGCATAAAAAATCCCCCCCATTTTTTTTTTCAAATTTTTGTCAACTTTTCCAAGTCTGAACGAGACCCGAAATTTTCAACCCAGGGACCTGATTTGAACAAACTTGAATCTGACCCCTCCTAGAGATGATGTATACCAAATGTTAAAGGATTCTGACTGGTGGATCTGAAGAAGATCTTGAAAGAAATTTTCTCATATTGCACTAAGTTAAAATTCGGGCTTCAATAGGGAACCCAAATATTAACCGAGAAACTTGATTTGAACAAACTTTAATCTGGCACCTCTAGAGATGATGTATACCAAATATGAGAGGATTCTGACAAGTGAATCTGAAGAAGAAGATTTTTGAAGACTATTCCACGTATTGCATAAAGTGAAAATTTGGGCTCCCTTAGTGAGTCCAAATATTAACCCAGCGATTTAATTTGAACAAACCAGAATCTGACCCCCCTGTAGATGTTGTATACCAAACATGAAAGGATTCTGTCTGGTGGATCTGAAGAAGAAGATTTTTAAAGAAATTTCCTCAAATTGCACCAAGTTAAAATTTGGGATCCAATAGAGAGCCCAAATACTAACTCAGGGACCTGATTTGAACAAACTTGAATCTGACCCCCTAGAGATGTTGTATACCAAATATGAAAGCATTCTGACTGGTGGATCTGAAGAAGAAGATTTTTTAAAGAAATTTCCTCATACTTCAGTAAGTTAAAAATTGGACTCTACAGGGAGCCCAATTATTAACCCAGGGACTGGATTTGAACAAACTTAAAAAGAATATTCCACGTACTGCATAAAGTGAAAATTTGGGCTCCCCTAGTGAGTCCAAATATTAACCCAGCGATTTGATTTGAACAAACTTAAATCTGACCCCTCTACAGATGTTGTATACCAAACATGAAAGGATTCTGACTGGTGGATTTGAAGAAGAAGATTTTTAAAGAAACTTATTCAAATTGCGCCAAGTTAAATTTTGGGCTCCAATAGAGAGCCCAAATCTTAACTCAAGGACTCGATTTGAACAAACTTGAATCTGACCCCCCTAGAGATGTTGTATAACAAATATGAAAAGATTCTGACTGGTGGATCTGAAGAAGAAGATATTTTTGAATTTTTGAAAAAATTTATGGGTGCTTTCATTGTTATGCCCCTTCTGGGAGTGGCAAGTTTATTTGTATAAACTTGAATTGACATATGATAAGGAACATGCACACCAAAATTGGTTCAATTTGGTCCAGTAGTTTGTGAGGAGAAGTCGATAATGTAAAGTTCACGATGGACGACGACAGACGGCAAGTGATAAGTTAAGCTCCCTTCGGTGAGCTTAAACAACCCGCCCACATGCAATTTTACAAAAAAATGGCTTTAGAAACAGATCTACTTTGTAGGGCCTAAAGTTTGATATATCAGTATCAGTGTACAGAGAGTGAAGTGTTACATTGAGCTTTGTTATCCAAATTTGAACATCAGTAGCTGTTTCATTCCATTGTACTGGTGATCATTTATCAGATAACAGTTCCTTTCCCAGAATTGTCCATTATGATTCTTTTAGGGAATCGGTTCTCACTGACCTGGTGGACTATGCCAACAAAATTTTTACTCACAAATCAGACATTTCCCATCTTTCAGATAGATGCCTGGTTCCTACCACTGCCTGGCTTAACAAACCCCTGGGGGTGCTGTGGCTTGGTGGTTACGGCATTGAACTTCAAACTGGAAGATCCACGGTTCGATACCCGCCAGAACAACTGCATTGTGTCCGTGGGAAGGGCATTTAAGCCTGATTGCACATATGGGGGCACAGTGGCACTGTGTACTTAATGCTAACCCTGCTGTTGTGGAGTTGATATGTTGGGGAGTCTGATAGTTGATTGCCATTGTTTGCTGGTTCTCTCTGGATACTCTGGCATCCTCCACTCATAAAACTGTCCGACACGAGGTGACCCTGGCTGCGTAAAGTATCATTAAACCTAAATAATAAATAAATGAAAGTGTCAACTGACACTGTAGCTCAACTTGTTTAAGACATGTACATGTATATTATGTGACACATCAATGACAAACATCAAGGTAATGACCTGATAACAAAGGTACATGCAAAGTATTGTAACGGTCTGTACATAAATGCTGACCGTAGCCTGTAACAAATATATAGGTAAAGTTTTGTAAAGGTGGGTGACAGTCAGATGCTAAACTAGAAAAGAAATCTTTGAGTCCCAGAGTGGGTCTGACTGAACCCAAAATATTTGTTCTCATAGCACAGTGATAACAAAGGCACCCAAATACACTCGTTCCTGTCACAAGGTGATAACAAATGTACCCCAAGAAGTTTCGTGAAGATCGGTTCATAAATACAGACTCTAGCAAGCCGTATTGACATGTGCATTTACTGTGTATAATAGCACTGAACAAATCAAAGTTCATCTAATTTGCATCATTTCTGCACAAGAAAAAAGCCCATATTATATGTGATGTATTCCATGTTACTAAACATTCCTACAAAAATTTATTCAACTCAGAACTTTCCTACATAAGTTCTGTACAAAAAACTGATTGCACTAATTTTGGTACAAAATGGCTGCTGGTGACCATCTGCTGGTGAACATCTTGAATTTTGGACCACACTCCAAAACAACTCGTTCTCGTCCCACAGTGATAACAAAGGTACCCAAGAAGTTTCGTAAAGATCGGTTCATAAATACAGCCTCTAGCCTGAGCCGTATAGAAGTTGTGTACAAAAAACTGATTGGACCTAATTTCGGTACAAAATGGCCACTGGCAGCCATCTTGAATTTTGGACCGCACCCAGAAACACTTGTTCTCATCCCAAGGTGATAACAAAGGTACCCAAGAAGTTTTGTGAAGATCGGTTCATAAATGCAGCCTCTAGCCCAGCCGTACTGACACGTGCACTTACTGTGTATAAGAAGCAGTGAATAAATCAAAGGTCATCTAATTTGCATAATTTCTGCTTGAGAAAAAAACCCGTATTATATGTGATGTATTCCATGTTACTAAACATTCATACAGAAATTTATTCAAATCAGAACTTTCATACAGAAGTTCTGTACAAAAAACTGATTACACTAATTCTGGTACAAAATGACCGCCGGCAGCCATTTTGAATTTCAGACCACACTCAAAAACACTCGTTCTCGTCCCAAGGTAAGATACCCAAGAAGTTTCGTGAAGATCAGTTCATAAATACAGCCTCCAGCCCTAGCCATATTGACATGTGAACTTACAGTGTATAAGTAGTACTGAATAAATCAAAGTTCATCTAATTTGCATAATTTCTGCACGAGAAAAATAGCTGTATTATATGTGATGTATTCCATGTTACTAAACATTCATACAAAAATTTATTCAAATCAGAGCTTTCATACAGAAGTTCTGTAAAAAAAAACTGATTGCACGAATTTTAGTACAAAATGGCTGCTGGTGGCCATTTTGAATTTTGGACTGCACCCCAAAACACTCGTTCTCGTCCCATGGTGATAACAAAGGTACCCAAGAAATTTCGTAAAGATCAGTTCATAAATACAGCCTCTAGCCTGAGCCGTATAGAAGTTGTGCACAAAAAACTGATTGGACCCAATTTTGGTACAAAATGGCCACTGGCAGCCATCTCGAATTTTGGACTGCACCCAGAAACACTCGTTCTCGTCCCAAGGTGATAACAAAGGTACCCAAGATGTTTCGTGAAGATCAGTTCATAAATACAGACTGTAGCCTAATTTTTGCACGAGAAAAAAACCCGTATTATATGTTATGTATTCCATATTACTAAACATTCATACAAAAATTTATTCAAATAAGAACTTTCATACAGAAGTTCTGTACAAAAAACTGATTGCACTAAATAAAGTACAAAATGGCTGCTGGTGGCCATCTTGAATTTCGGATGGCACCCAAAACCACTTGTTCTTGTCCCAGATAACCAGAAGTTTCATAAAGATCGGTTCATAAATACAGCCTCTAGCTCGAGCCATATTGGCATTTGCAGTTACAGTGCTGAAAGTAACAATAAATAGATCAAAGTTAGTCTAATTGGCATAATTTATGCACAAGAAAAAAACCCTGTATTATATGTGATGTATCCCATGGTACTAAACATTCACACAAAAAACTATTCAAATCAGCGCTTTCATATGGAAGTTCTTCGCAAAAATCTGATTGCACCTAATTTTGTACAAAATGGCTGCCAGCAGCCATCTTGAATTTCAGACCAGATCCCAAAACACTCCTTTTCGTCCCACAGTGATAACAATGGTAACCAAGAAGTTTCGTAAAGATCGGTTAATAAATACAGCCTCTATCCCGAGCCATGTTGACGGCACGACGGCCAGACAGATGGACGACGGGCCATGACAATACCTCAAATTTGGTTTCGCCAAAGTTGAGCTAATAAATAAATAAATAAATAAATAAATAAATAAATAAATAAATAAATAAATAAAACCCCTAGAGTTAACCCAGAGTTCTAGTCTCAGTTAGATGGCCAATGTGGGACACAAGATGTGCACATGCAAGATATCTAGAAAGAGGGAGACACATCTTCCATTATGTATTTTCAACTTTTTACCAAACTCATTTAATTTCATAAAATAAATTTTTCACCCGATGTTTGCAATTTCATCAAATGCATCTAAATTATAAGATCCTGATAGTCAATTTGATGATGAGCTCAAAAATCTGAAAAACCTGGTTGGAGACGGAATCTCTTTGGCTGGTGCAGCAAGTTATATGCCTGTCTGCAGGCAATTTTCATCTTGGTTCAAATTTCTTTGTCCAGTAGAACAACCTATTACTGACCTTCTCTTTGGGGATGATATTGACTCAAGAAAATAGGAAGTCTGCATCATTTTTGATCTTCACCAGCTGAATTCTTTTTTTAGTTAATCTCATTTCAAAATGAAGAGTGTTTCGGTTCACAGGCTTATCAAACAGAATGATATGCGGGCTTTCATTGATTTTCAACAAGATTAAGAAGCCTGTGTTCACCAAATTGTCATTTGCTGTTCATTTATACATGTATTGATTTATTTATTGGGGTTTAACAACACTTTTGACAGCCAGCGTCACCTTGTGTCGGAAAGTTTTACAGGTGGAGGAAGCCAGAGTACCAGGAGAGAACCACCAAGCAATGGTGAGCAACATTGGCTGTTCACATTTAAATTAACAGAACTGCTCTTTACTGACATCCCAGTGATAACATTCATGCTGACATTAACCCTTTACCCAATGGGTGGGCTGCATCCACCTGCGTAATTTTCAAATTGAGCAGCTGAAAATAAAGTTTTAAAAAAATTTCATCGGAACCATATAATGTAACCTCTTGATTGGAATGATCTCGCTGAAATCATTCGATTGAGCGGCTGCATGGGATGTTTTGTTGAAATTTTGTGAAAAATTGAAAAAAAGTAATTAAAATAATAATATTTGATATCATGTACATTGGGTAAAAATTTAGTAAAAGATTGCAGTGTGCATATAAAAAGGTAATTTGCTTTTTGCTTTTCAGACTTAAGAATTAATGGGTTGAGTGCTGGAAGCACAAATTTGGGCTTTACTCTGAAGTGTGGGTATCGCAAGACAAGGGCTTCATATTCAGTAGATGTACTTCAAATAATTTTTTAAGTGAAATTATTAGTCTGTAAGGATTTACCTTCTTGCAGTTTATGGGATACTGCCTATAGGGCACTCTTCCATAAATAGAAACAAGGAAAAGACATGTAAACAAATTTTTCTGACCAAAAATAATTTAGCACTCTACCAGTTAAAAGCAAGAATTTATTTATTTATAGTTTTAAGATCACTTTCAACATCTGTGGCTTTATCAAAGAATGAAAAGTCTTCTTACCTGTCATTAAATTATAGAGTTCAATATTCTCGAAGGACTTTATTTTCAATTTTTCTTTGAAAGCTGGTCCATGAGCTATAAACAGTGCCTATAATTGTAAATGAAAGTCAATGACACTGTAGCTGAACTTGACAAACTTGAACTTGGTAAGTTGTAAATGAAATGGCAAAATTGAAGATCATTGGTACCAATATTATTTGATGAAATTTCAACATAACAGCATTGTGTGTGCACAACGTCAGAGTAATCCATGCATTTCTGGCTAAAGGCAGAATGTTTATACACAAATGCAGTATGTTCAAATGGCAACTTTTTTCACAGAAATGAATGCTAATCAATAGCTCTTATCGAAAGGTCGTGGCTAATGTGCACATCAAGTTCAAAAACAATCCTATGATAAATGTGGCCTCTAGGCCATGTCAAAGAAGAATGTTGATGCACAAATGCAATAAATTCAAAGATTGTTGCTAACAGCCACAGTTTTTGATGGAAATGAAAAGAAAATCAATAGCTCCTATCTTTGTCACTCTGCATAAGCATATGAAGTTTCAAAACAACCTGATAATGAATGTGCCCTCTGAGGCATGCCAAAGGAAGATGTTAATGCACAAATGCACTAAGTTTGAAGGTCACTGCTTGTGGCAATGTTTTTTTGTTTTTTTTTATGGAAATTCATAAATATACCCTGCAGACCTTGCAAAAGGGATAAGTTGATGCACAAATGCTGTAAGTTCAATGGCTGGTGATAACGACAATAATTTTTTATGGAAATGATAAAAAGCAATAGCTCACATCTAGAGGTCACCCTGAACACACCAACAAAGTTTCAAAGTGATCCGATCATAAATGTGCCCTGAAGGGTGTGTTAAAGGGAAATATTGAGGTCTGACTAAACTAAGTTCAAAGGTCAGCGGCAACATTTTTTGACAGAAATGGAAGAAAATCGACAGGTCCCATATAGATATCATCCCACACAAGCACACCAAGTTTGCAAGCGATCCAATCATAAATGTGCCCTGCAGGGTGTGTCAAAGGGAAATATTGATGCTTAACTGCACTAAGTTTTTACTAAGTTCATCAGAGGTCGTTACCAATGGCAACTATTTTTTATGGAAATAGAAGAAAATCGATAGCTCCCATCTAGAGGTAACCCCAAACAAACATACCAAGTTTCAAACCATCCTGATCATAAATGTGCCCTGTAGGGTGTGCCAAAGGGAAATATTGAGGTCTGACTAAACTGAGTTCTAAGAACATTGGCAGTGGCAATATTTTTGGACGGAAATTGGAGAAAATCGATAGCTCCCATCTAGAGGTAACCCCAAACAAGCATACAAAGCATACAAGCAAACCGACCTGATCATAAATGTGCCCTGCAGGGCATGCCAAAGGAATATACTGATACCTGACTAAACTAAGTTCAAAGGTCGTTGCCAGTAGCAACATGTTTTGATGGAAATGGAAGAAAATCAAGAGCTCCCATCTAGCGGTCACTCCAAACAAGCATGCCAGATTTCAAAGCAATCCGATCATAAATGTGCCTTGTAGGGTGTGCCAAAGGGAAATATTGAGGTCTGACTAAACTAGTTCTAAGTAACGTTGACCATGGCAACATTTTTTGACGGAAATAGGAGAAAATCGATAGCTCCCATCTACAGGTCACTCCAAACAAGCATACCAAGTTTCAAAGCGATCTGATCATAAATGCGACCTGTGAGGTGTGCCAAAGGAAATTGTGGACGTACGTACATACGTATGTACAGATGGCCGGAAGTACGTATGGACATATGTACGCTGATGGACGAGAAGTGATAGCAATAGCTCAGCTTGACTTTGTCAAGTTGAGCTAAAAACTGTAATCAGTAATGTATTTTTTTTTCTCAGAGAACTCTGCTGGAAAACTCACCTTCAATTTTCTTTCCACAAAATGAAACGAAGGTATGTTCAATGAAAAATATAATCAAGGACCCAATCTAGCATTAGAACTTTATCAAATAAAACTAATAAATCTGTTGAACATTATATATATATATCTTCACCTAACATGACTTGTAGATGATACTTACAAAAATAAAGTCTTAAATAATGAATAGAATAAGAAACACAGCTTGTGAACACTTATTGGAATTACTTGACAATGGGGGTGGCAAAGGGTGGGGAGAGGCATCATAAGCCATGTTTTGGAGGCAAAAATTAAAAAAAAAAAATAAATAAAAAAAAACCTTTACGTAATGAAAAGGCCTTACCTACCCATCTTATTTATGAACAAAGTAGTTGAAGAAATATTTTTTTTTTTTTTCAACAAAATCATGAGCTCGGTCCAATAAGGGGTCACATGATATGATTTTCCTGAAATCTGTGTAAATGATTTTTTAATGATTTTTAAAAACAATTCAAATAATGAAGTATAAAGAGATAATTGGGATTTTTATGAATAACACTTCCCTGATATATACATACTATTTAAAAAAAGTAGGGAAAATCCAAACTGAAGTCAACAATATTAGGAAAATGGTACTGGATATGCATGCTTGGACACATCAATATGTTACCAAGTTTAGTGTGGATCATGAATGCCACCGGCCCACGAAGACTTTGTGCAGGTTTTTCGCACGAGTGCCACGTTAATGTCTGTGGGGGTACGTTTTGAAATTTTCATTTGTACTGGATGGGCTTTTTCAGAGGTCTCATCGTTCTTTTCTTGGTATAAACTTGTTCATAAATAGTTTCTGGTCGAAAGGTAACTTTTGAGGTACGCGAAGACTGATTCGTGACAAACGTTTACAAGCCGTTGACATGTTGGAAACTGGCAACAGACTGCAGTGGCTCAAATTCTCAATGTCACTCAATCGGATTAGCAGGTTGTGGTCACGCTACTGTCATACAGGCAATGTTGATGACAGATGTCGGTCAGGTCATCCAAGGGTGACAACTGCTAACCAGGATTGTTAATCCGAACCACAGCATTACGTAACTGCCATCAAAGTGCCTCAGAAATTGGTCAGCAGCTGCACCGAGCAACAGATGTGCGAGTCAGTGGTCTGACTATCCCAAATTGCCTACACAGTTGGAATTTGTATGCTCGACGACCTCAGATAATTCCATGTTTGACTGAATGTCACATTGCAGCAAGGCGTAATTGGTGTGGAGACGACAGCACTGGGACAAATGTTGGTGGGGCAACATCATGTTTTCCAATGAATCGAGGTTCACTCTCGACTTCCATGACAGACGACACAGATTGTGATAGCGGCGGAACAAACGATAACATGACGTAACCGTTAGGCAGCATGGTCGTTTCGGTGGTGGATCGGTTATGGTGTCGGGAGGCATAACCATGACAAGCAGAACAGCATTACATGTCATCCAAGGGCATGTCGGAGGGCAGTACTACCATGACAACATGTTAGCAGCTCATGTGGTGCCATTTACGCAAAGTCACGGCCGTCGATTCATTTTCCAAGATGACAATGCAAGAGCACACAGGGGTCGTGTCACTGCAGAGTTCCTCCAGGAGCAGAACATCACTACACTAGCTGCATTGGCCAACACTAAGTCCAGACCTTTCATCAATCGAGCATGTCTAGGATATACTTGGCAGGCACCTACGACAATGCCAACAGCCCCCCTACCAATGTCCAGGAACTCACCACTTCATTGCAGGAAGAATGGAATAACATCAGTCGAGCTGATATAGGACATTTGGTGAGGAGTATGCCACGCTGGATCCACGCTCGTCTCGCGAATTGAGGAGGATTTACAAGGTACTGAGGTCTTGGACTGAATGTGGTAAATCTCTGACTGACTGTCCATGTCTTCTACAGCTATTTTTTTTAATAGTATATATAGGGATTTATTACACACCCGTAACTGTATTTGTCACGATCACATGGATTTTAGGGGGCATGCGGTAATTTTAACCAGAAAGCTCTGGTGCAATCCGATAAAAAGTACCCTTCGTGTGCACAAGTTCTCTCGTTAGACTGGTTCTTATAGTTTGCAGCGTTCAGTGGAATATAACCAATGAGAACCATCAGCTATATTTATCTGTCGGAATTACCGATACTCATTACAAAATGTTTGATGCACAACTATGATAAAAACTGTTGAAAGTCATGAAAGACACATGATCTCTACCAAGAAATTGAACAGTGAAACTCAACCTTTGCTTTCGTTATTGAAAATCGAGGAAAGCTTAATTAATTTTAGGGCAAAAAAGTCCAGTTGGGTTTGATATTGCAGCCAGCCACTAGTACAGTTCCTATAAAACATTGTTACAATGTTGCCCTCACCTTAGTTCAGCGATCCGAACATAGTGGCTACCCATCTACTTCAGATTCTTCCCATTCAATCCTATAGAAAAAGTTCCCATCAAGTTTTTATGGGAACTCAAAACTCGAAATTAGGAATATATATCAAGCTTTCGCCCTTATTACCGGCTGCAATCGATAGTACACGTATTTCCTTACATTTGGGCAGAGTTTATTGATCCAAACTATATTTTATCCTTTAATTACTGTCATTTGAAGACTCGCGAGGTGTCTACGGAAATTTCGAAATTGGCCATGTTTTTGTTTAAATATAAAACAGTAAAAACAATAACCCGGTAATAGCACCGAAACAAACAGACCTTTTCATAAATGAGGAATCGGAAATTCGATCGCATTTGCGCAGAGGGGGTTGATAATCTGCTCTGTGTGAATGCGACCGAGTTTGATGACCTCCTCTGCGCGAATGAGATCGAGATTCCGATTCCTCATTTATGAAAAGGTCTATTTGTTTCGGCGCCATTACCGGGTTATTGTTTTTACTGTTTTATATTTAAACAAAAACATGGCTGATTTCGAAATTTCCGTTGACACCTCCCGAGTCTTCAAATGCCGGTAATTAAAGGATAAAACATAGTTCGGATCAATAAACTCTGCCCAAATGTAAGGAAATATGTGTACTATCGATTGCGGCCAGTAATAAGGGCGAAAGCTTGATATATATTCCTAATTTCGAGTTTTGAGTTCCCATAAAAACTTGATGGGAACTTTTTCTATAGGATCGAATGGGAAGAATCTGAACGTAGAGGAGTAGCCACTACGTTCAGATCGCTGAACTACCCTCACCACTGCGTGCTGTCGACATGAGGCCTACTGTGTACTGTAAGCATATTCGATTCACACTTCGGCAATGAAGCAGCATGTTTGCCAACACAGGCCCGTCGGAACCGGGGGAGGGGGGGGGGGGGGCTGCAGCCCCCCCAATAATTTGCTCATATTTCGTCGTTAGTTTATCCACGATGGGAGCAACCGATGTAATCTGAATAAAACTGGACATTACATTATTTAACTCAGATTAGAACAGTGGCGTAGGAACTGGGGGGGGGGGGGGGTAGGATGGGGGTGGGGAGGGGTGTGGTGGGGGTAAGGGAGATATTCCCCCCACCCCCACAAATTTGTCAAAAGTAGGCTTTACTGGGCTGGGTTGGTGGTTTCTCCACACGGGATGCCCACTGGTTACCATATTCCGACATTGCTGTTAATGATTACTGGATTGAGTGGGTTCCATGTGGGCTTTCTTCCACCAATAAAACTGACAGTCGTGTTTGCGTCTAATTGTGGAAAGCGATGTTAAACCCCAACCAATCACAGGGTAATTCATTGCATGTTCACTATTCCTGTAATTCTGCTCGGAAATCACACTGAATTGATCAGAGAGCTGATGTATTTCCTTATTGACGATGTAATTGCTCAGAATCACTCAGAATGCATATTTGTACATCTTAAATTAAAAAAATTTCCCCCCGGACCTCCACCAATGAGACGGGGAGGTACCCCCTCTCGTGCCCACCCCCACTCGCCTCTTTGCGGTTCGGATGACACTTCGCGTCATAGGAATATACGATTTATTTGCTCAGAATCAACCAGAATGCATGTTTTTACATCTTAAATTCAAAAATTTTCCCGGGGGAGGCCCCAGACCCCCCACCAACGAGACGGAGGATACCCCCTCTCGTGTTCACCCCCACTCGCCGCTCGGATGACGCGTCGCGTCATGGGAATATAGGTCCTACCCCCCCCCCCCCCCCCCCAAATAAAATTAGCTTACTACGCCCCTGGATTAGAATTATCACTAAATGTATAACATGCACCTGCATATGTTGATGTGCAAACGTTTTGAGCAATTCCTTTCGCAGCTTAGAAGACCACGACAACCATTGGCGTAATGATAAAACTAATGAATCCACCATAAGGCCTGACTGTTTTTTAGCATGACGGAATACGGCCACGGCCTGCAGGTGAGCCCGGTGTGAGAACTGTCCCCAAATGTTATGGGGTTCTATTGGGATTTTTTAAACATTTTGTTAAAAAAACAACTTTTGCCATTTAAAAAAATCAAGAGGTTTTTGCTTCAAAAGCTACCAGAATGCTTCCTTTGATTGCCCTTTTCAAAAAATTGTCTGGGGGAGTAACCCCATATCCCCCCCCCCCCCCCCCTCAAAAAGCTCATGCTTTCAGCACTCGCGCCAGATGCCCTCGGCATCTGGATACCCCATACCCATTTAGTATCAGCCAGTTCACCCAAATTAGCAATATCAGCCCCCCCCAATATAAATTTCGTTCCGACGGGCCTGCAACACAAACATACTTTGAAGAGCATGTTAAATTGAAGTAGTTCTCAGGAAGCAAGACTAAATGAATCTTGAATATTGGTTACCATGAAGCAGAAAAACAGGCGGCTACACGCCGACAGTGCATGGAGATGTTTGACAGCTAGTATATGCAGTTACTAATTAACTGCAGAAAAATGAAAAGCCTGGTTTTATAAGAAAAACTCGGTAGTTTACATTTGTGGAACCAATGTTTTTTTTACATGCTAGTGGGTGTTGGGGCAACAGGTTTATTTTATATTTTTGTGGGGGCAGGGGGAAGGGCTTTTTTTAGGGGGATATAGTATTGCTAAAATATGACTTTCTGGAGTTTGTACTGGGGAAATTAAAAAATGTTACCAGCTACCCACTACAGAAATTCTGAAAAGTGTTGAGTAGGGTGGGAATGAGACCATGAAGAGGGGATTGTTGGTGAATACATGTGGTCTGATGAATGCAGTATATCGTCAATTTTATGAGATGGCTTCCATAAAATTCAAAAATAATTATTAGAATATTTAAAACATAGACAATATGACAATATTTTCCAAACACAGATTGATGTGTATTTTTAAATGACTAATTAAGGATTTTTGCTAGTATTTCTGTTTTATACAAGGATATTATTTTGCGTTAATTCTCAGCGACAAAACTTAAATCGAATGCCACCTATGTAACTTAGCTACACTGGTGTATGAGATGGGGAGGGGGTTGAGGTATTCTCACCCCTTTCACCAATAAGCAGTCAATTTTGCAGTTTTTATTGAAAGGGACTGGTATTTTCAGAACAGATTGTTCAGAGGGAGGGGGTATTTTTATAATTTTGGCAAATATTAGGGCAGTGGGAAGAGCATTTTCATAGGCAAATTCAAGGCAAGGCCCATGCATTTTGATTTTGAAACAAAAGTTCAGGGCAGTTTGATTGGTCATCCCCCATCTCCAAGAAAATGTTCTCCAAAAGCCTATCATTTTAGCCACATTCTATCAGTCCTCTTTAAAACTACTTACTAAATGCAAATTCAGAATACCAAATTCCAAATTTAAGATTGACAAGATACTGGAGCAGACACATAAAAAATTATTTTGTTTTGAACCAGATACCAAGAAAAAAATATTAACCATTCAGATAACAAACTGGTGAAGTATAGTATTACTAGTACAAAATAATGTAAACATTAATCAATTTTTGAAAATATTATCAACCAAAATAAGTTGGAGCTTACTGGTGAGAACCAAACACACACTTCACCTCCCCCCCCCCCCCCCCCCCCCACACACACACACTTATTTACCTTTCAGCCTCTGACTAAGACTGTTGGATACTCACGTCGTGAGCTTTTGAGAAATACTGTCAGGTTATAGATTGGTGTGGGGGGGGGGGGGGGGGGGGTTGTAAAAAAGGTGTACAAACTAAATTACTTGTGGAGACAAGACATGACATTTTCTTGCAGTTTCCATGCAATATTTCTCCCTTTGTATATCTTTAGTATTATGTGGACAACCTACCGCTTTTATTTGTAAGTGCAGCCCATTTCAAACAAAGGTTATCAAGACTTGAGGTAAAATGAAAAGAAGGCTAAATTTCAAGTCAGAAACTTTATAATGTTGAAAAATAAAGTGCAAACTTACCAAGACTGCAGAGTTCACTCGAGTCAGAATGGAATCTCAAACTGTCTCAGGTTCAGTTACTCCAAATGATCGAATGAATGCCCCTGAAGATTAATTATTGCACAAAATGTCTTTTCTCGTCTGGTGTGTACGGTACTTTTGTTACAGTGCAGAACAGAAATGACTGATGTCCACATGCGATAGCCTACTGGCAGTAGTGCATGTATCGTCAAGCAGAGTTCAAACTTATATTTTCAGTTTAAAAAGCACGAAATTTAAACAGAGCAGCCAGTTCGCACCGTATTCGAATTAAAATCCTTGTACATTTTCCACCTCCAGATATAATGATGCCTGCACACACACTTTTGAAAACACATTTGATACCTCATAATTTGTGATGTCTGATATGCTGAACGCAATCTTCTGAGTTTTGAGTGTTTGGATCGACATTTTTTTTGTGAATACATTGAAAATTAATCAACAGCGATTCTACAGGTGGCAAGGTCAAAGACTTAAGACTGGTTCTCTGACAAAATTGCCCGTTTCTCTCTAAAATTCTTTCAACTGTTCAAATTGTCGACTATTTAATTAAATTGACTTGACTTCCCAGGGTTCTCATAGGAGGTTTATGAATGCAAGAGGAGCTACACACACAAGAAAGTTGAAACTCATAGAATGCAAGTGTCAATGACAATGTAGCTTAACTTGATGGTGTGTAGTGTTTAATGAAAAGGATGGTGTTCAATGTTTATGAAAGGATTATGAAATAAGACAACACTGTGAGGTGTAGACTGTACTAAAGAATTGAGGCCTGGGTTAATGTGGCCCTCACGGTTAATGTCTTTCATCCAAAGTTACCAAGTTACAGTAAAATTATTCCAAAACGAGACAAGATACAATGAAATCCCTTCATAAATATAACTCGTAGACGTTGCTAAAGGAATCTAGGTCACTGAAATTTGGGGAGTATATGCATGTTCAATTGTTAGTGGTAATGTGTGAGAAGTATGATCAAAATCAGTTTATAATTGTGGGAGGAGTTGAGCACACTAGCATTCTGGATATACAAATGAATATATGTACATATGTATATACAGATGTACAGGATGACAACAGTAAGGGTGTCGATTTGAGGGCTCTGATTATTTGATGCTAGAGCACTTGATAAATGGACATTCATCCAGACAATTTCTTTCCAAAGCAGTAGAAAGATGAGTACACAACAACAAAATTTGTAGCTATGGACCACTATTCTCTTCTGATAGTTTACAAACAATTTGCTTGTTGCATGTATGAAAACAAAACCAAAGTTAATGGTGCTTAGAAAGATATGCCCCACTTTCCCATCCAAACAATTAACTGGTAGAGTGATAAATTATTTTTGTTCCTTAAAATTTGTTTGTGCATCTTTGCCTTGTAACAAGTTATGGGAGAGCGCCAGTGGGCACTCTCCCATAAATTGTAACAAGGCAAATCCTAACAGATAAAATAATATCGCTTCAAAGATAATATGAAGCACACCCACAGAATATGAAGCCTTTAAATTGCAGTACCGGCACTTCAGAATAAAGTCCAAATATGGGCTTCCAGCACTCTACCAGTTAAAGGTGATTCAAAACATAACCTTCCTTGAAGAGAACAGTTCAACTATTTAACAAAATAATGGCATTGCCTTTTCACTCATTGATTCTAAAATTAATGTCAGGTATTCTTTTGGAGTAAACCCCAAACACAATCCCAATCATTGACACTGGCCTATTGAATCCCAAAATAATCATCAACACAATAATTCCAATCATCAACAACTTATAGACAGTATGTTTGTGTGATGTTAAGGTTTTAAGGGTGTTAAGGGTTAGTAAGGGTTTTGTACGCTAAAGGAAAAACTAAAGTTAAAAATAAAGGTGACCTTGACTTTTGGCCTATTAACCCCAACACAATCCCAATATTTGACACCTTATAAGCAATCTGTGAATGGAGTTACAGTGTTGTGTTGTTTGCACGAGGAAACTGAAGTTAGTACATGGAAACAAAAATTCTATGCATACTACAATGACCTTGCCTTTTGACCTACTGACCCAAGCACACACCCAATAATCGATACATTAAAGACAATCTGTGCATGATGTTAAAGTTTTGTACACAAAATGAAACTAGTGATTGCATGGAAAACAAAATTCTATTTACAGTAACAGTGACATTTCACTTTTAACACCAAACACAATTCCAATCCTCAACACCTTATAGGGAATCTGTGTACAAAGTTATAGTTGTGTATACAAGAAGAAACTCAAGTTACTGCACTGAAACCCAAAATTGATGTATAATAACACTGACGCTGACAATCTGACATTCAACCTACAGATCCTAAAGGCAATACCAACCATTGCCTCATTGGAACACTACATATGAAGTATGACCATTGTGCAATCAAAGGTAGAAAAGTTATCATTTGGAAATGAGCCTGGCAGATGGATGGATGGACGGACTTTTGTACAAACAAGTGAATGAAAGAATGGCCAGAAAGGATGATAAACAGAAAACAGACAAAATGGTGACTATATTCCCCCTGCTTCCCCCTTTTCAAAAAGGGGAGTATAAAATGCTGATATCGTCTTTGTACAAAACCACCCTATGTATACAAAAATCAGGTTTGTTCACCAGAATAAAAAAAATGTATTCAATACAATTGGAACGGCCAGTTTTAGAACCTTCCAAAGTAGTACTTACATGCATACTGCTAAATATGTTGTCGTAACCATGGTCTCCACCGGTACAGTATTTATAATTATACCTGAAAAAAGAAGATGCCAATATTTTTCAGAAGAAAAATGACATATCAGTTTGTAACCATTGTCTGTGTATGGACCATATCGCATAATTTTATTCTTCTTTAAGTTAAATCCCTCTTTTTAAACCTTAAAGGCCTTATTCTGACTTGAACCACTTTTTACTGCAACTAAACGGGTATCCCAGCAGTCTTTAATCAAACTTGCAAGTTACATTCTAAATACCATGGCAGTTGTTCCTAGGCATGTCTTGGTCTTGGCTGCTTATAGCAGGCAGCCAAGACTTACCAAGAAACAACTGCAAAGCTACTCAATGTAGCCTGTCAAATTTTAAGTATAGGAAGAATATATAAAACAAAAGGCCCCAAGGGGCCTTAATCATTTGCCTGATAAAGTGGTTCAAAGAAGTATTTTGGGTCACATTCAGTTAAGTCATAGCTCATCAACTCTGTAGAGGAATGAAGTCATGAAATTATTCAGAACTCTGGTGTCCATGTCAGATGATTAGTATCATAGGTCTTCCTGACTGCTTCCAATTCTATCAGCTGTAGATAAAAACTGCCAAACCTCCAAGAGTTGTTATGTCACTGCAGTCTGAAAGACAAATAAGGAATGGGTTTGAACAGAAATTAACCTAATCTGCCCCGCCCCCCAGAGATACCAAATATTAAGCCAGGGACTCGAATTGAACAAACCTGAATCTGATCCCGCCTAGGGTTGTTGTATACCAAATATTAAAGAATTCTGACTGGTGGATCTGAGGAAGATTTTTAGAAATCTTGTGATATTGCACTAAGTTAAACTTTGGGTTCCAATAGAGAGCCCAAATAATAACCCACGGACTTGATTTGAACAAACATGAATTTGACTCCCCCCCATTCCCCTAGAAATGTTGCATATCAAATATCAAAATATAAAAAAATATCTCTGATGGATCTGATAAAGAAAATTTTTAAAGATTATTCCTCATAATGCATCAAGTTAAAATTTGGGCTTCAATAGAGAGCCCAAATGTTAACCCAGAGACCCGATTTGAGCAAACTATATATATATATAGAATCTGATCCACTTAGAGACGTTGTGTACCAAATATGAAAGGATTCTGACTGATGGATCTGAAAAAGATTTTTAAAGAAATTTTCTCCTATTGTACTAAGTTCAAATTCGGGCTCCCATAGAGAGCCCAAATAATAATGCAGGAACTCAATGAGAACAAACTTGAATCGGACCACCCCTCTAGAGATGTTGTATACCAAATATCCAAAGATTTTGACTGGTGGATCTGAATAAGAAGACTTTTGAAGATTATTCCCCATACTGCACTAAATTGAAATTCAGGCACAAATAGTAAGCCAAAATATTAACTGAGGGAGTTGATTTGAACAAAACTTCAATCTGACCCTAGTAACAATGATGTATACCAAATATTAAAAGATTCTGACTTGTGGTTCTGAAAAAGAAGTTTTTTAAAGCTCATTTCCCATATTGCCCTAATTTAAGATTTGGGCTCCTGTACTGAGCCCAAATTGGAATTGAGGAGCTTAACTTGAACACTCTAATATCTGATTTCCCTATGGATGTTGTAAACCAAATATCAAAAGATTCTGATCAGCGGTTCTGGAAAAGGAAATTTTTGTAATTTCTGCAAATATGGTGACTTTGCATTTTTTCGATGACCCCCTACAGAACACCCTGACAAAATTGGTGGCAATTTCTTTTTACAATTCCATTCTACTGATCCTAAGGATGCTTCATACCAAGTAACAGTTCTCTCTTCTTTGTGTTTGGGAAATATGGGCGTTTGAAAATATTTCTACTTCCAGCTGCTGGGGTTCCCATGGGGACTACGGAAATTTTTTTGTTTGCATGAATCAGGTACTTATGACTCACTCAATAATACCACATACCAAATTTAGTTAAAATCGGACCATCATTTCAGAAAATATAAATTTGGGTGGGGTCAAAATTCTTGCCCCTTCCATTATGAAGGCAAATATTGCTCCAAGAAATTGTTTGAGAAAACTTGATTCTGCACCACAAAAGGAAGCTCCATACCCAATATCAAGTTTGCCTACCCACTGGTTCATGATATTTATAATTATACCTGAAAAAAGAAGATGCCAATATTTTTCAGAAGAAAAATGACATATCAGTTTGTAACCATTGTCTGTGTATGGACCATATCGCATAATTTTATTCTTCTTTAAGTTAAATCCCTCTTTTTAAACCTTAAAGGCCTTATTCCGACTTGAATCACTTTTTACTGCAACTAAACGGGTATCCCAGCAGTCTTTAATCAAACTTGCAAGTTACATTCTAAATACCATGGCAGTTGTTCCTAGGCATGTCTTGGTCTTGGCTGCTTATAGCAGGCAGCCAAGACTTACCAAGAAACAACTGCAAAGCTACTCAATGTAGCCTGTCAAATTTTAAGTATAGAAAGAATATATAAAACAAAAGGCCCCAAGGGGCCTTAATCATTTGCCTGATAAAGTGGTTCAAAGAAGTATTTTGGGTCACATTCAGTTAAGTCATAGCTCATCAACTCTGTAGAGGAATGAAGTCATGAAATTATTCAGAACTCTGGTGTCCATGTCAGATGATTAGTATCATAGGTCTTCCTGACTGCTTCCAATTCTATCAAAGAAAACCAATATGTCATAAGAAGATTTTGAAAAATATTTTGATGCATTTTCCCCCACCCCCTCCCTATGGAGAGTGGCAACTTTATTTGAACAAACCTGATTTGGCATATGATAAGAACCATGCATATCAAATTTGGTTCAATTTGGCCCTGGGGCTTAGGAGACATCAATAACGTAAAGGTCACACTAGACAGATGATGGACAGAGAGTGATCACTTAAGCTCCCCCTGTCTTTCAATCAGGTGAGCTAAAAATCTCCAGGCCCTTATGGGATGAATGTCACTTAATGCTTACTGAATATAATGTTCAAAGCCAACCAGCTCTTTAAGGGGGCATGGTGGCTCAGTAGTTAGAGGTGTAGGCTGCAAGCCGAGATGTCCTCAGTTCGAATCCCACCTGCAGCAACCTCTTGTGTCCTTGGGCGAGATACTTCACCCCCACTGCCCACGTGAGGGCACAGTGGTGCTGCGTAATAAGGCATATTGCATGTTGATGGAGCACTTGTCTTCAAACAATGCTAACCCTGCTTGTGTGGAGTTAGTATGTTGGGAAGCCTGACAGTTGCAAGCTCAAAGGTTCTCTCCAGATACTCTGTCCAACACGAGATGCCCCTGGCTGTCAAAAGTTTTCTTAAACCCAATAAATAAATAAATAAATAAATAAATAAATAAATAAATAAATAAATAAATAAAATGCCAATCAAATATTATTTACTGGTACAATGTATACTTTTTTCAGTTTTGCTTCTGCAACATAGCTTGTGTCCCCTCAGTGGAACCCGCTATGTGCTGGATGTCAAAAAATATAAAATTTTCAGTCATGTTTGTTAAACCCTAATCCTCAGATTAAGTTTCCTATAAAACTACTGACACATCTGCAGATTACCGAACAGTGTTTCTACATTGTCAAGAAAAGTTATAAATTTTAAGTAATTTGTATATTTTTTATACTTACCAATGGCCCAGACTAGCTGGTGCTAACTCAATTAATTCAGGGCCAAACACAAATTTTGTCCCCCAATCCCCCAAATTTATATCCTATCTGGTCCTCCATACTTTTCAGATCTGTGCATGCGCAGTATCCAGGAAGGAACCAAAATTGGCGCCAACCATCATTCTTTCAACAGATTGCCTGTTAAATGTTATAAAACAGCGGGGAGATATTAGTGCCCACTCATGGGAGGGCCATACCCGTCTGGGCCATTGGTAAGTATAAAAAATATAGAAATTACTTAAAATTTATAATATTTTTATGCAACAACCAAAGGTCCAGACTAGCTGAATCGTAAAAAGGCTGGAGGGCCTAGGACATAAAGGAAAATCCAATCTCTCAATTCCTACAGGAAAATAGAAGAAGATAGGAATTATATATGTCTTTCTCCATTACGAGAAAAGAGAAAGGCATAACACCAATAATGTAATCGAGTATTACATACTATATAATTCTCCATTTAATGCCAGCATAACCCGTTATGCTAATTTGGTGAAGGAAAACCAATATATAAAGATAGTCCAGAAAATGAGACTCTTTATGCTCATTTAAAAGTGTCCGAGGATTGTATATTAATGCCAGTTTGACACGTGACATATAAAAATGCTTCACAGTGAGCTACACTTTAAAAAACCATACATAAATGAGACATAGTATTTGCTTCACCCAAGCTATACATTAAAACCATCACAGCACCGACTCAGAACTACTGACACCGGAGGAGGTCTTCCCTTGCTTTTCACTACGAAGCCAGATGATCATAAGGGAAAAAACCATCATCCCCTTATGCTTGTTCTGAGGTAAAAATTCTCAGAACGAAGAGGGCAGTGGAACAGTGTCAATGATGGAACTGACAGCCTAAATACCTAGAGAGGTAACCATTAATGGATGACATTCTGAGCAACAGAAAGAGAACGCAAAGATCTATGGTCACTGGAGATGGACAGCCTTCATGAGATCTGTAATGGCTATACTGTTAGAATAAGCCCAAGAAGTGGACAGTGCTCTAACCTCGTGCGCTGATAACTTATTAACCGAACGTTGATCCGAAGATAGATTTTCATAAGCAATGCGTATTGCCAACTGAATCCATCTAGCGACTAAATGAACAGAAACATCCTTTCTGTTAGGAATTAATGAATGACAGAAACGTTTTCTTCCTTTTCTAATAAAATTTGATCGACGTTTATAAATGCGCATAGCCCTGATTGGACACAGAAAAGGTCTACGGTCATCAGAGGACAGCAGAGCCTTAATGATAATGGACTCCGGACACTTGTCTGGAATCTGATTCTTAGCCAAAGATTACACTTACACTTCCGTAGTAAGGGTAATGGTATTACCCACACTACGGTAGTGAGATTCATCAACAGATAAAACATGAAGTTCACTGACTGTTCTAGCAGATGCAAAGGCTAAGAGAAAACGCCAATCTACAGGTCAAGAATTTTAACTCTACAACGTCCAATGGCTCAAACGGAGCTTCTTTGAGCTTCAACAGAACCCAAACCAAATTCCACTTGGGAATTAATCTGAGGGTTCTAGGTCTATTAATAGAGAAATTTCTAACCAGCTTGGACAAAGAAGTATTTGATCCGATAGCCAAGTTATCATGATGAGCGTAAGTATCTGATAACACAGACCTATAGCCCCTAATAGTGGCAGGCTGCAGTTTGAGAACATCAAACAAGCAGACCAAGAAATTGGCAATATTTGGTATGGACGGATCGTATACGCCTATCGACTGATCCTGACACCAACAATAGAAAAAACCCTCCACTTTGCTGCGTAATTCAACGTAGAGGACGACCTCCTGCAGTTAGAAATTGCGTCCACTGCGCATCCTGTAAACTGTTTTCCGTGCAAGAAGTACCGCACAACGGAAATACGTGAAGGTTGAGACTTTCTGGGTTGTGATGCAGTGTGCGAGACTTCCCCTGATAAAGAAGGTCCTCTCGTGGAGGAAGCTTCCGAGGAACATCCCAAAACAGACACCTGAGAAGACTGATCTAAGGTTTCTGTGATGATAGAGGTGCTACTAGTAGAATCTTGCAGCGAGACTGTTTGATCTTTAACAGAATCTGCTGAATCGATGGAGTTGGAGGATATGCATATCCTATCATTCCGTCCCATGAGATCAACAGAGCGTCTACTGCGCATGCTCGATGATCTGGGCATGGCAACATGAAGGTTGGTAACCGATTGTGTCACAAACAGATCTGTCATGGGCCAATCCCACTAGTAGCAAATCTGTCTGAATATTCGCTTGTTGAGAGACCATTCCGATGGTAACAGGTGACCTTTCTGAGAGAGCGAGTCTGATAGTACATTCAGATGACCCGGTATATGATGGGCAGAAAGATGAATATGATGATTCATGACATATAGGAGAATCCTCTCCGTTAATTCGCATAATGGAATCGAATGAGTGCCGCCTTGGTTCCTGATATAAGCTACTACGGTCAAATTGTCCGACAGGATTTGAACATGGGCGTTTGCTATTAGGCAAATCCAATGCTGAAGAGCTAGCCATATTGACATCATCTCTTTGATGTTTATGCATTTCACTCGGAACCGAGAGACCAAAACTCCCTGAGTTAACCACTGAATATCTGCCCAAATCTGAACCTTTTGTTTTACTAGGTCCGTTAAAACAATACTGGTTTCGAGTGAATGCGTCTTCACACTCCAGTTCTGAGTAAAGAATATCTGGAAAGGACACATGCGCAGGCGGCCCATCAGAATAAGATCGGCAGCCACTCCACACAGCCCCATCAGTCGTATGAATTCCCTCGCTGTTAATGCGTCTGAGTTTAGGCAAAAGTGAGCATAACAACTGACTAAATTCGCTCTGGGTAATGGCAGACGAACCAGATTGTTGTGAGTCTCGAAACTCATTCCCAAGTGAGTGAACGACTTGGATGGAGCTAGATCCGACTTTTTCTCGTTTATGATGAAACCGAGACGTCAGAGTAATAGAAGCAGACTCTGAACATTGTTTTGAAGAATAATTCTGTTGCCGTATCTCTGAAGAATGTCGTCCAAGTAAGCCGATGTTACCGCAGACGAATGAGCTCGGAAGTATGGCATTACCGAGTTCATTATTCGAGTGAATGCCCAGGGAGCCAGGTTCAGACCAAAGCACTTTGCTCTGAAGTGTTAAACCTTCCCTTGTTCGGCGAACCGCAGGTACTTTCTGAATGCCGGATGTACCAGGACATGAAAGTATACATCCTTTAGATCTATGCTTGCCGCATAGTCGTTCACTCGAATACTCGCTCTTACCAACCGAATGGTCTCCATAAGAACTTTGGAGCCACAATAAGCTTGTTTATCTAGCTCAAGTCTATTACCGGTCGGAATGAGCCATCTGGCACCGGTACGAGGAACAGGTGACTGTAAAAACCCTGAGAATCTTGATTCTCAATGACTTCTATTGCTTCCTTTAATAAGAGAGCCTGTACCTCCGCTAGGAGAGACTCTCTTTTGAAAGGATCCGATTGAAGATTTGTTCAACGCGGACATCTTGTTAGTGTGGGTTTCGTTTGGAATGATAGCTGTAAGCCATCCGAGACTACACTTCTCTCCCACTCATCTTCCGTGACTGCTATCCAGTTTCTCGCGAAGTTTGATAACCTTCTGCCAACTTGCCAGAAATAGAGGTCTTGAACATCACCTGTATGACCTGCGAGGCTTACGGGTGGAGAAACTACGTCCTCACCATGAAGAACCTCGTCCCATCGGCCTAGGGGCATCTGACCGGTAGTCCCAAACAGACCTATGCCCCTTTCCCGAGTCGCTATATTGACAACCTCCTGAGTAACTGTAAGAGGGTTTCTTGTACCCTCGTGAGGAGTTCCCTTTTGACGTTTCAGATTTGGAACGTCCCCCTTTACTCCTGTGTGCTGAGGCAGGTTGCTGAGACGCCGACTTCAATAGCAGAGCACTGGACGCTTTCTTAGTAGCCTGTTCATAGACTAACGAAAGCTTGTCATGAAAAATGGTATGTTCAGAGACCGGAGAGAGCTTTTCACCTTGTCATCTATAAGTGATAACGATGCAAGGGCAGCATCACGTCTAATTAACTCCAGATTAGCCACTGTTAGAGCGGAGTTATACGTGGTATACATAATTGCCCTGGAAATAACTCTAAGAGAGGTATGGACATCCTCAAATTCTTTCCCGTTGAGACATTATGCTATAGCTCTAGTTAGGTGATCTGCATAGGACATTGCGTCCAAATTCGCTCTATTTGATAAAATTGCCGTTTCCATTACATCTGGGCGAATACCGAATGATACAGTTAAGGATACATCTAGATCCCCGGCCTGCTCATCCAAACGCAGAGGCACTCTCTGAACATCTTCTCCAACCATTTTAAATGAACGTGGTCCAAGAAACGGTATATTTGTGGAAGATGTTGATAAGAAACTGCTGCTTTCCTCGCACTCGAGAGGTTGAATATGGTGTCGTCTACATGGCCGAAGGCCTGTAACGGAACCGGAAAAGAAAGAACTTCTTTCTTTCTCTGAAATAAAGTCTGCGTCTAGCGACGTCAGCGGTTTCTCTCTTGTTGTCGCAGTATTCTGATCCGGTGGAACAAACTCAGGGTAGTACTGAATGAAATCCATCGCAACCGGGTAATCCTCTTCATTACCCCTTTCACCATCCGAGAGAATCAGTTGCGAATCTCTGTCCATTACTTCTGCATGAAGAGTAGACTGGACTGACCCAGCACCGTCCGACAGTTCGTGTTCTGAGTCTGAGGGAGTCTGCTCCTGCACTTGCTGGGATGCTGCGATCAGCTGCGCAATCTGCAACAGCAAGTCCATCCATCGAGGCCTGAGGAGCAGTGGTTTTCTGTTTCTTAACCGCTTACTGCTCCTGGGACAGCGTGCCGGAGATGGATCTCTTCTCCGAACGTCCCAATGATTGAGGCCTCATCTCCTTAGGTACCGGATGGTCTGACTTCTTGGGCGAAGAGTGGTCCCTTCTTCGCGCTGCAGGCTGGATATCCGAAGTCGGGTAGCTAGGATGCAGTCGTGTGTGCTTTATACTCGAAGCGGAAAAAGCCGTGACTGTAGCCGAGGCTAGCTGCAATCTAGACGGAGCGTCCCGAATGGCAGGTGTGGACGTATGCTCCGTCCCGTGCAAGTTCTTAATAACAACATCCGGCCCCAGATGCTGCTGGGATAGAGAGGGACCTCTCCCGCTCGCGGCCCTTTCAGACCTAGCTGAGCTTCCCAAAACACTTGCTGGCTTCTTCCCTATTTCTGTTGTTGCTGGGTGAGCATGTTTAGTTTTAAAGGTGCTTGCTCTACCCACTACACTTCCTTCGACCGCAATGGACATACCCGGCGTCATGTCTCCCACAGACAAAGTAACCACTTCACCGGTCGAGCTAGCTGCTGGCAAAGGATTAAAACGACCACCCAGTGGCTTTATCCCTTGCCTAATATTCAGAAGCACCTTAGCAGCTAGCTCTGTTTGCTCATCAGATTGCAACGACGGTAGCACACTTTTGGTAGGTGTCACATAACAATTACCATGTTCTTGTTCCTCTGAAAAAGAAACTGAGAAACTTGAATGACTCTGCGGTGAGAGAAGTGGCAATGGCCTCTCAATGCTAACAACATACCGTGACACCCGCATCCAATATTTGTCATCCCAATCAACACATGTAGGACAAGAATTCATGGGAGTACATCGACTACAGGCAAGGCAACAAGCATGTAAAACTGAGGAAAACTTCCTCGCCTTGCATTTTGAGCAATAAGCTTTCATAATTAATCAAACAAAGTCGATCAGACTCCCACCAACTCCACAATAAATATATGATAAAGATACATAACAATCAACAATCAAAATACAAATCGAAAAATTAATTTAAAAAAATCCAGCAAGAGGATCACAGATCCAGAAGTCGAATTTTGACATTAAATTCTGAAGAAATAAGCTATTTGTAGCAACAGTGACCTTGACCTTGGGCGCAAGACTCTGAAATCGATAGGTGTCCTCCTTTCCTATAGGGTAACCTTTGGTGTAAGATTGGTAAAGGTGCGTCAAATAGAACTTAAGTTATTGCCCGGAAACCAATTTGTCACAAAATATTCTATTTATAGTGACAGTGACCTTGGAGTCCCAGACTCTGGAATCAATAGGTGTCTTCCCTTCCTATAGGGTAACCTCTGGTATAAGTTTGGTAAAGGTGCGTCAAATAGAACTAAAGTTATTGCCCGAAAACCAATATGTCATAAAATATTCTATTATTAGTAACAGTGTCCTTGACCTTGGAGTCCCAGACTCCGAAATCAATAGGTGTCTTCCCTTCCTATAGAGTAACCTCTGGTATAAGTTTGGTAAAGGTGCATCAAATAGAACTAAAGTTATTGCCCAGAAACCAATTTGTCACAAAATATTCTATTGATAGTAACAGTGACCTTGATCTTGGGGCGCGAGACTCTGAAATCGATAGGTGTCTTCCTTTCCTATAGAGTAACCTCTGGTGTAAGTTTGGTAAAGGTGCGTCAAATAGAACTAAAGTTATTGCCCGGAAACCAATTTGTCACAAAATATTCTATTTATAGTAACAGTGACCTTGACCTTGAAGTCCCAGACTCCGAAATCGATAGGTGTCTTCCCTTCCTCTAGGGTAACCTCTGGTATAAGTTTGGTAAAGGTGCTTCAAATAGTACTAAAGTTATTGCCCGGAAACCAATTTGTCACAAAATATTCTATTTACAATAACAGTGACCTTGACCTTGGAGTCCCAGACTCCAAAATCAATAGGTATCTTCCCTTCCTATAAGGTAACCTCTGGTATAAGTCTGGTAAAGGTGCATCAAATAGAACTAAAGTTATTGGCCGGAAACCAATTTGTCACAAAATATTCTATTGATAGTAACAGTGACCTTGACCTTGGGGCCCCAGACTTCAAAATCGATAGGTGTCTTCTTTTCCTATAGGGTAAACTGTGGTATAAGTTTGGTGAAGATACATGGAATAGAACTAAAGTTATTGCCCGGAAACCAATTTGTCACAAAATATTCTATTTGTAGTAACAGTGACCTTGACCTTGGAGTCCCAGACTCCAAAATCAATAGGTGTCTTCCCTTCCTATAGGGTAACCTCTGGCATAAGTTTGGTAAAGGTGCGTCCAATAGAACTAAAGTTATTGCCTGGAAACCAATTTGTCATAAAATATTCTATTTATAGTAACAGTGACCTTAACCTTGGAGTCCTAGACTCCAAAATCAATAGGTGTCTTCCCTTCCTGTAGCGTAACCTCTGGTATAAGTTTGGTAAAGGTGTGTCAAATAGAACAGTGACCTTGTCCTTGGGGTGCGAGACTCTGAAATCAATAGGTGTCTTCCTTTCCTATAGGGTAACCTCTGGTATAAATTTGGTAAAGGTGCATCAAACAGAACTAAAGTTATTGCCCGGAAACCAATTGTTTATGCCCGCCACCCGCCCGTCATTTCATCAAACTATAAGTCGAGTTTGACTTTGTCAAAACTCGTCTAAAAATCTTTCGAATAAATTTTGACAACAGCACAAGTTCTGAAAGGGAACATGAAGAGCCCAAGGGTATAATGATAGAGCCTAAGTGTGGACAAAAATCCAAACATTATTGCTACACTACCAGAATATTAAAACATGTATCTTACAACAATCCTACAGTAATAATAAGTACATACTACATATATTTAAGGATGTTGCCAATGTAAACAACATGAAAGAAAAAACCAGAAACAAGACCTCAGGCACAAAAAAAAGGCCCAAAGTCAGTAACAGACTTTAAAGCCACCAGATGTAAAGCAAGATCTTCAGATGAAGAGAAAACAATACATCGGATAGAAGATGCATGATCCAAACGACCGAACCAACACCCCTCGGGTAAGAACGTAACCGTGGGGATAAACAGAATAAACATTCTGTTATACATGTTAAACTCCCAAGAAATTTAATAAAAAATTTCAACAAAAAGAAGCCAAAAGCTTGGGAGTTTTAACAGGAGGGCTTCAAGGAAGGATATAACAAACAGTGAATAAATCATAAGCAAGAATGATGAAGTCAGGCACATGTCCCAAAAATTGGGAAACATGAAATAATTTTGATAAAAATTAAAAAGTTACAGCCCTGAACATTCCTAACCACCATTGTTCACTTCCATCATCCAATTATGTCCTTGGATCCACCAATTTTACCATTGATTTGTGTCTGGCATCCTCAAAAATGAGATTTGAAAGCACAGATGTCAGTTCATTATTGCTGACTTTAGGGCCAAACAAAGGATGATGGTTTGTACCAATTCCGGTTCCTACCTGGATACGCAGATCTGAAAAGTATGGAGGACCTGATAGGACATCAATTTTTCAGTTTTGCATGCAAATTTGGGGGCAAAATTTTGTGTTTGGCCCGGGCTTAATTTTTGAGTTAGCACCAGCTAGTCTGGGCCAGTCATTGTTGTATAAAAATATGCAACCTACTATTAGAGTTCTCAAGGAAGAATACAGTTGAGGCAACTTTTTCAAAGCAATATAAAAGTTCCAGTTTGTGGCTTTGTAGGGGCTCAAGGATTAAAATATGAGTACTTCACTGCGCATTCACCTGTCAGCAACTATTTTATGTCACTGTATATCAGATATTGAACATCTCCCAAAACAGTTCTATGCCTATTGAAACACTATTGACAAGAGTGGATCACTCTGCTATCAGAGAATATGTGTTCTATAGAGTAAAAGTAGTATTCTAAATAACAAACTCTTTCAGCAGAAATACAGATTTTGGCAGCTGACATGAATGAGTAACCCTCTTCTACTTGTCAACATCATAAAAAAAAGTCTATGCAGAAGTACAAATTGTGACTTGATCAATGATAGACTCTGATAGCAAACAGGTATTTATTTATTGGTGTTTAAGGTCACATATTTCTGCAGAATGGTTAACGGTGACTGCAACACTGGATATTAAGTCAAGTCTAGCCAATCATTTATACCCATGTTGCCAATTTTAGAGGACTTCCAACTCAGCCATTGCTTTCCAGGTCCTATTTTACCAGTAAAATAGAGCTTCTTTACAAGAGTAAACAAGCACTGCTTTGCTTGCTGGGGTTCCCTCTGAGAAGTAAATAGGTAGAATTCTAAAGCAACTTTACAAGTCAATAAAAATAGAGGATATCTGGTCCATTTCAGTGAATATCGGGAATTATCTCATGAGTGTGGACCTGAAAGTTTTATTTTTTGTGAGCGCTTGCGCAAGAGAAAAATAATACTTTCAGGTCCACATGAATGAGATAATTCATGATATTCACTAAAATAGCGTAGATTTTCTTTTTATTATATGCTACGTGACATTTTACTGTGCAATATTCAGCCCAATTCAACTGCAAACTGTTTCAAGACAATAACAAAGATCTGCTGATCGTTCCTTCAAGGCGACTTTCAAGGCGATATCATGCGCCAAAGCATAATATCATTTAGGAAGCTATTGAAAAAAATCTTCGCTTCGACACAAAAATATTATTTTTCACTCGTGTAAGTGCTCGTGAAAAATAAAACTTTCATGTCCACACTCATGAGATAATTCCAGATACTAACTAAAATAGAGTAAATTTTCATTTTTATTATATGCTACAAGACATTTTATTGCACAATTTTCAGCCCAATTCAACTCAAATGCGTATGTTGCAAAACAATAACATAGATCAGCTGATCGTTCAAGTTGACGTGATGAGGCATAGAGTGACATCATTTAGGAAGCTACTGAGGGATATTTCTTGATATCCATCGAGTTTATGGATACCGAGAAATATCTTTTAGATAATTTGCAATAATTCACAGGCTAGCATATAATAAATACACCTAACACAAGTAAAAACTCCAGAGTTAATGACAAAAATGACTTCTTTCTGAAAAATTAATCACTAATAACACAGTCACTCCTCTTCTATTGTAACAAACAAATTATTCACACAGTAATATTCACTAGAATTACCATTCAAATTTTAATACATTTTCAATTTTTGCTCTCAAAAGCATTGTGATCCCTCTCATTGGAACAAGACTGTTGAGCTTATTCCATTGAGGGTTCGTTAAGCAATGCTTTGGAGGCAAAAAATTTTAAAAAATTTTCAAGACATTTACAGGCACATGAGGTGAAGAGTTAACTCTGCCTGCTGTGAAATGAGTTGAATAGCAGGTGAACACCAACTCACTGGTTAATCTCATTCTACTTTCAAAATATGACATCCTATTCAACCCTTTACCTAAAATGACTTCGTTTCTTGAAAGTTTTTCTCATAAAAAAAATGAATGAAACCAACTAAAAGTCAAGTTTGTTCAAACCATGCAGGGGTATGGTCTTGAGTGTAAAGAACCAATGTAGTTCTTCATCACGTCTTGGGTGCGTATTCACTTCAAGTTCATGGTTGTGTGCAATACGTCTAAAAGATTGAAGTCCATGTTATTGAGTGAGCGAGTTCATTAAAGTGTTTACCAACTGGATTATCATGATGTTTATAGATATTTAAATTTTATAGTAAATTTCCTTACTTATTAAACCTACCACATTTGTTTACTACAGGCTTGCACTACAGTGGAAATCCTTAACTCCGAAAATATACTCTCTATTTTGATCTTTCCCAAGCGATTTGGGAAAGAAAAGTGGTGCAAAAGCACCAAGAAAAAATAAGCCAAAACTGGGTCGAGTGTTACCGGCAGACTCAGAGTAGGGGGACGCTCTTCTCCTAGTACAGATCCATGGCTTCCAGTACCAATGTGCAGACACGTGGGTAATAACTCATTCATTTGAATCTACCAACATTGGAGTTATGTGATCACAGCGGGGGAGGAAGGATTCTTACCCGAATAAGAAGACAGGAGGGCCTCCATGTAAACAATTGTGGTAGGTATAATAAGAAAGGAAATTTACTATAAAATTTAAATTTATCAACCTACCTTACAACTGTTTACTGCAGGCTGAATAAAAAATAGGATGGAGGGAATCACATACCCAAACCCACATAACCCAATTGCACTGGAACCGAGGACAGAGAAAGAGGTCCCCAGGCCTATCAAATCATAGCATCACAAACATTAGTAAAAGACAATGAGAGAAGAGGCGTATGGTTCTGTGCAATGCACAGACAGAAAAGGGCAGTAACAGTACAGAGCTGGAACTGACCTTGTAAGAAGCCTAATGGCTAGGGTAAACAACAGCCTGAGCAGAATAAAGAGGGCCCAAAGCAAAAAGGTCCTCTGACTGCTCCTGCAACTGACACAGATTGAAGGTGGAGAAAGTAGAAGCATTTCTCCAGTAGGCTGCCTGCATAACATCCAACAATTTGACGGAGTTAGTATAAGCCCAAGAGGTAGACAATGCACACACCTCGTGAGCAGAAATACGATTGGTATTACAATCGTCAGTTGCTAGATGAGCATAAGCCGCATGAATAGCAAGACAAATCCATTGAGAAATGGATTGAAGAGAGATCTTCTGTTGACCAGGAATAAGAGACAGAAAAAATTGTTTCCTGCCTTTCCTAATGAACTTCGTCCGATTGAGATAAATGCAAATTGCACGAATCGGACAGAGAAAAGGGCGATTACCCTTTGCAGAAGGAAGAGCCCTGATACAGATAGGAGGTGGAGTCATTTCTGGTATCTGATTCTTGGCCAGAAAGGAGCAATCAATGGTAAACGTAACACTGTTGGGAGAGCTCCTGAAAAAAGGCCGGATCAACCGAGAGGGCGTGAAGCTCACTAACCCGTCTGGCTGAGGCAAAAGCCATCAGAAAAGCCATCTTGTATGTGAGAAAACGCATATCCACCTGGGATAAAGGTTCAAACGGCGCCCCCCTCCCTCCCCCCTTCCCCCATCCCCCAAAAGCAAAGCAGCACCCAAGAAAGATTCCATCTTGGGGTAAGCTGCAAAGTCCTAGGCCTTTTCAAGGAAAAGTGCCGAGTAAGCTTGGAGAGGTATGGATTAGAGCCGATACGACGCTGTCCCACATATGAAAAGGTCTCCGAAAGCATGGACCTGTACCCTTTGATGGTAACAGGCTGCAAACCCTGAGAATCAAACAGATGTACAGAAAATCTGCAATTTGTGAAATCGAAGGATTGTCATAATCAACAGGGTGATCGGCACACCATTGAATGAAGACCTTCCACTTAGCCGCATAGGCAAAACCAGTGGAATGCCTCCTTGAAGAAGAAATGCACTTCACTGTTCATCTTGAAAAACCTCGATGGAGGAGACAGGATCTGACAAAAGATATGCATGAAGGCACAATGAAGTCAGGTCGAAGTGAAACCACCTCGGGTGACCTTGGCAAAGAAGGTTGTGACGGAGAGGGAGACGTGCCGGAACTGCCGGCAACAGAGAGCAGAGCTGATTGATCCATACCCACTGAGGCGACAGGGGAGCGATCAGAATGATTCGACAACTGCAGGTTTGTAACTTGGCTAGAACCTCAGGCAGAATCGGAACCGGCGGGAAGGCAGCATAGCCCACAAGACCATTTCAATTGAGTGACAGAGTGTCCACGCCAAAAGCCAGAGGATCTGGACATGGGGACACGAAAGTGTCCACCTGATGGTTCCAACGAGTTGCAAAGAGATTGATGTGGGGACGGCCCCAGAGATCACAAAGTGACTGGAACACCGCCCTGTGGAGCATCCACTCGGTGGAAATGACTCAGATGACCGGGAATGTGATGAACCACCACTCCGGCATTGGCATCTTGAGCGAGCAGTAGAAGATCCCGAGACAATTCATACATGGGAACCGAGTGTGTGCCGCCCTGGTTCCGAATGTAAGCGGCAACTGTCAAATTGTCGGTCAACAGAAGGACCTGGCGATTTGAAAGGTGGGGGATTCACTGCATAAAACTCAGAAGAAGAGCAAGAAGCTCCTTCTGGTTGATGTGAAAAGCTGCTTGATCCTGGTCCCATGCCCTGTGAAGGGAAAGACCTAGAGGATCCAACGTCACATCCCATCTGAGATCGTCAGAACACGATCGGACATGGGTAAGTCCAATGGACCCCCCTGCATAATCCACTTAATATCCATCCAGGGGAGAAGGTGGCGATGAAGAGACTCTGGTAACTGAATCATCCGATCCAGAGGATCGACATTCGGCCTCCAACGACTGAGCAGAAAGTGTTGGAGAGGTCTGACATGCAGCCGACCAAGAGGAATGAGATCCATCACTGAACCGCAGAAACGGAGCAGCTGGAGAATACTCCAAGCTGTCGCGGACTGGAACAGAGTCAGGACAAAAGCTGAGAGAATCACAGCCCTTGCCTGGGGAACCGCCATAATATTCAGCTGAGTACAGAAGTCCATCCACAGATGAAAAAACGACTGAGAAGGGACCAGGTCCAACTTCTCCTCGTTGACTCTGAAGCCTAGCGACGTGAACAGGCTCAACAGTGTGTCGACATCTGACTCCAGAAAGGCAGCATCGGAATGCCTCTGGAGGATATTGTCTGGATATGCCGAAGTAGTCACCCTGGACTTTGTGCGATGGAAGGCCCAAGGAGCCAGGTTGAGGCCAAAGGGCATGGCTTTGAACTGGTAAACTCACCCCAGAAATGCAAACCTGAGATATTTTTGCGATAAAATAAGCGTCTCACAGGTTGATGCTGGAAGTGAAATCTCCCTGGTGAATGGAGAGGCGAACAGACCTGAAAGTCTCCATGCTGAACTTTGGAGCAATGATAGACTGGTTCAGGATACTCAGATCGATGACCGGTTGTAAACGGCCATCCTTCTTCGACACAAAGAACAGGCAGGAATAAAATCCCACTTTGAAGGAGACTGTTTATCTCTGTGATCAAGAGTTCCCGACGTGTAACATCTAAAGGAACTTGTTGTGGAAGAGGCACTCTCGACAGATTGGGATGCCTTCGGAAGGATATCCGCAGCCTGGACCGAACAACATCTAACACCCAAGGATCGGATGTGATTGTGGCCCAATGGCCTGCAAAATCTGATATCCTTCCTCCAACCTGGGACGAATCGAGGAGAGGACCTTCATTTCGAGCCCCAGCGAGGCCCGCAAAAGGAGAAACCACCTCCTCTACTATATGAAGAATCCTGAGTCCTCCATCTAGCCTGTTGATGCTTACCCTTACTCCGTGAGTAAGAAGTAGAAGCAGCGGCAGGAGGATCAGCCCTTGGCATCGCAGAGGAAGCAGAAAGGCGCTTGTTAGGCTTGGGACAGCCCCTGCCTCCAACAGAAGGCTGATCAAGCTGACGAAGCAGCAGCTGATCTTTGGAATGACATAGGATGTCATCCCGGACCGTCGCCACGGAACCAAGGAATAGTTGCGGACCCGCAAAAGAAGATCTGAGAGAGAAAGCATGACCAGAATCTCTAAGCCCAACAGGGTCTCCAGAGTCGCTATAGGAATAATGGCCGACTTGGGCTTGGAAAGCCCGATGGAGGTGGAGTCCTGACCCAAGACAGTGAAAGTCTGGCAGACTGACGAATTGGTGGAATGGTAGGAACGATAAAACACTGGAGGCAAAAATGTGTCAACCCTGGTGAAGAACGAGGTCTTCATAGCCTTGGAACTCAGCATAGCATCCAACGCTGTAAACGCTTCAACCACCTGTAGAGACTGGCACAGTCGAAGGTGCCTAGAAACGGGTTGCTCCACAGGCTGTAGGTGCATGACCGATGATCGTGGCCAGGCTGACACCGTCTGCTGGTTTGACGTTTTGAGATCTGGAAGGAGCTCACACACAAAGTCAAGAGCTGACCCCAAGTCAGAAGACTTTTGGCTCTTGACGTCAGGTATGTCTGACTCATCCCCTGAGTCGGAAGACACATAGCCCATTATGGGCAAACCAGCCGATGCCTCCCATGGTGTAAGCACACCTGAGGGATCAGAAAGTGGCATATTTCCAATCCCAGGAGGCGCCTGGAAACCACTAGAAGCCTCACTGGAAGCAACGGGAAGGCACTTGGAAAGAACCTGAGTGAGCAAGGTGAGGGCCTTCCTAAGCTCACGGCCCGTTTGACGTGGGAATGAACCGGTAAAATGGCTTCACTCCTGACCCTCTTAACCAGTGAAGGGTCATGATCCTTAAGTACGCACAACAAGGAGGAACGGGTGGCAGCCAAAACATCTAAAGGCAGATGTGTATAGGGGTACGACATTCCCAAGGATCTACAGAGCGGGAACTCAGGAGAGTCGTCGTGGACCTCTGACAGACAGAAAGTCCACACTGCACAAAAGGCATTGGTCCCGCAAAACTCGCCATGGGACCAGAGTTCGTGGACTGAAACACAACAGAGCTCATGGTGGCCCTACCATGAACATCTGAATCCAATGAGAAAACTCCTGTGCTCGACAGCTGACAGATCACAGCAGAGGATTCGGCCGGCAGTCCCTTCCGACTTCGCCAATATCAGACATCTTTGCAGACTCCTGCAGGGATAAGCCGAGGCCAGCTGAAACAGTGACCAATGACGTAGCTGTCGGAACCGCAGTAGCAGAAGATACGTCAGGAGCCGTTGAAACTGGTGGAAAAGTGCAGAGAGCAACCGAGCTCGGCTCCAAAGGAGGAGTCACAACCCTAGTGACAGCCTCAGATGTCGACTGGAGAGGGAGCACAGTCCCGGAACCAGGAATCTTTTCACCAGACAACTCAATGGCTCCGACAGTATCCACCACAGGAAAAGACTGCACATCCCCCATGGAGGAGGAATAACTCTCACCAGACGTGGTCATTTCGGGAGGCCCCGATTGACAGCGTTCCCCTTTTCCACAGGTGCGGGAAGAACGGCTACGAGAATGCACCACACGGTTCACTGACGCGCAAAAGGTGGATGATCATGACCCACATAGCCCACAGGGTCGATCGGAAGAACACCCAATGCAAGTACAGCAGGAAGCATGTGAATCGTCCACATGCTTAGGCAGAAGGCATTGCCCACAAGGAACAGTCCTGGGCATGACAGAGGTGAGAGCTGAAGAGAAGGTGTATTTAACAGATGTAGACAGAAGAACACCACCAACTGAGAGAGAAAGGTGACAGAAAAAAATGGACTGGCAGGAACAGAACAGACCCCAGACTGTAGACAGGGACCCCCCAAAAAACAGAAGTTCCACCCTCAACGGAGAGGAGAAATCCTGTCCAAGAAGCACCCCGCTGACACATAAATCCAATAATAATAAAAGTATCAAAAATGATAACATAAATTATTAATGCCAAAATTCTATGTCCGAACTGCACAGCACACGAAATACGTGTGCAAACACGGAGAAAAAACAGAATACATAAATGTGGAAGAAATTAATTAGCGAGAATATAATATAAACACAGTCCTGATATTAGAAGATCCTTAGATCCATCATTCTTATCACAGGAACAATCAATCAACGAGTAGGATGATCAATGATTTCTAATGCAGTAGAAAGACGTCTCGTAAAGATGGCGGACGAAAAAAGAATGAGTCATTAGTTACCTGTCTGTGCACTGGTACCGGAAGCCGTGGATCAGTACTAGGAGAAGAGCATCCCCTACTGGGTGTGCGCCGGCAGTACTCAAGCCCAGTTTTGCCTTATTTTTAGGCTTTCCCAAACCCAGTTTGGGAAAGACTATTGTTATTTTTCTTTTTCAAAATTTTTCTTCTCTATTTTTTTTATTTTTTTTTATTTTTAGGCTTTCCCAAACCTAGTTTGGGAAAGACTATTGTTATTCTTCTTTTTCGAAATTTTTCTTCTCTATTTTGTTTTGTTTTTTTTAATTATTTTTCCTCCCTGAATTTTGTCTGCTGAACCGCTTGAAAACAAGTGGTTCGATTTTGACCAAATTTGGCACACTTATGTAATGTCATAAAATCTAGTGAAATGCGGTATTGTCATATCTGTGAAAACGCGTATTTTCAAAATATTCTGCTAAAACCTTCAAAATTTCACCATTTTTCGAATGTCTCAAAATTGTTTACAGTTATTTCGCTCAAATTTTCCAAACATTTAGAGCATAATATGATACACCACAATCACCACTCAAATCTTTCAACGTTAACCCCCACTGGCCAAAAATGACATGAATATAAATTTTTTCTTCAAAATTGACCAACTTCAAGGGCAAATTTCTCTAATAACAAGGTTGTTGTAACAATTATTTTGGTTTGGATAGATGCAACAATGATTGCGGAATAAAGTTACTGTTTACTTTTTAATCTCAGATTTAACCCTCAAGCACAATGAGGGTGAGGATAAGAGTACCGTTTGAAAATGCCAAAATTAGCCAACTTTGGTTGCTTTTTCTATCATTTTGGAAAGGGTTAATTTCAAACACTTTTCATGTACGTATTCACAATTGACTACCGAGCATATTTGCTGTCGTAAGTTTGGTTGTAAAGTTTAACCCTATCCCATTCTGGTTGCATAAAAGTAGGTACCATCCAAAAAAGCTCCAATTTTTCAGAATTTGGTAAGTTTAGGTGGCTATTTACTCCATTTTTAATTGCTTGAGCTCTGAATGTTTTCTGTAGCTGCTTGCATCAGTCAAAGTATGACAAATTTTGTTCTATATGTTATTATATTAAAAGTTTAACCCTTGGCAGATTTGAGACTTCCCATAAGGGTACTGTCGGAATAATTGTTATTTTCGCCAACTTCAAGGGCAAATTTCTCTAATTACAAAGTAGTTGTAACAGTTATTTTGATATGGCTAGATGCAACAATGATTGTGGAAGAAAGTAACTGTTTACTTCTTAATCTCAGATTTAACCCTCAAGCACAATGAGGGTGAGAATAAGAGTACCGTTTGAAAATGCCAAAATTAGCCATCTTTGGTTGCTTTTTTCTATCATTTTGGAAAGGGTTAATTTCAAAAACTTTTCATACACATATTCACAATTGATCACCTAGCATATTTGCTGTTGTAAGTTTGGTTGTAAAGTTTAACCCTATCCCATTCTGGTTGCATAAAAAAGTAGGTACCTTCCAAAAAAACTCCAATTTTTCAGAATATGGGAACTTTAGGTGGCGATTTACTCCATTTTTAATTGCTTGAGCTCTGAATTGTTTCTACAGCTGCTTGCAGCAGTCAAAGTATGACAAATTTTGTTCTATATGTTATTATTAAAAGTTTAACCCTTGGCAGATTTGAGACTTCCCATAAGGGTACTCTCAGAATAATTGTTATTTTCGCCAACGTTTACAAGCACTTTCTCAGCACTGGGGCCATATTGTCTCAAAACCTTACCATGAGAGGATTGGGCCTTCATCCAAGAACAATTTTGCTGTTATATATTTTATTCAAAGTTTTAACCGTCATCCAGTTTTTGGGCCTTGAATTTGAGTGCCCTAAAATTCATCATAAAATTGGCTAATTTGGAGCTCACTCTTCTTCCATTTTCGAAAGGAATATCGAAAAATGATTTACATGTTCGTATTTACAATTGCCTACCGAGCATATTTGCTGTCGTAAGCCTAGTTGTAAAGTTTAACCCTATGCTCATTCTGTTTGCATAAAGACAGGTGCAGTCCAAAAAAACTATCGTTTTTCAGAATTTGGTAAGTTTAAGTGACGATTTACTCCATTCCTAATCGATTGAGCGCTGAACGTTTTCTATGGCTGTATGCAGCAGTCATAGTATGACAACTTTTGTTTTATATGTCATTATTAAAAGTTTAACCGTTGGCAGAAATCGAGACTGCACATATGGGTACAGTCGGAATAATTGATATTTTCATTAAATCACTGAATATTGATAAGCGTGCAGTGGTAGTTTGGAATAGAATATCCGATAATGCTTTCGAAATTCGGATTCACAGTTCAATTCCAAGAATATTTTCTGTTATAAGGTTGCTGTAAAGTTTAACTCCATCCCTGTCTCAAATGCATAAAAATTGGTGCCGTCGAAAAAAAACTCTCATTTTTCCAGAATTCCGTAGGTTTAAGTGACAATTTACTCCATTCCTAATTCATTGAGCGCTGAATGTTTTCTATGCCTGCATGCAGCAAGCATAGCATGACAACTTCTGTTTTATACGTTATTATCAATAGTTTAACCCTTGGCATATTTAGGAGTTCCCATGTGGATATAGTCAGAATAATTGTTATTTTCATAAAATCAATCCCTGAATATATTGGTAACCGTGCAGTGGCCTTTCGGGGGTGCTACATGAAGCCGCAAATAGTTAAGGTTGAAAAGTTCATCAAATAGACAGATATAATGCCTAACTCAGCCGGTGACAGGTAAATAATGAATGGAAAAGTCATTGAATTGAGAATAAAGTAGGGACGAATAGTGCCCTCGGTTTCCACCTGATCCACGGTATTTCCATGCGGTCTCTGCACTTGACAAAGATACTAAACTGTCGGGCAGGGACAGTAGGAAACATTCTGAGAATTTCAAGTTGCTGCCTTGCATGATCGGGACATAATTGGAATATATCCAACATTGTATCTGTTGGATATATTCCAATTATGTCCTGATCACTTCACCCCGACTGTCCACATGGGGGCACCATGACGCCGTGTACTAAGGCATACTGCACGTTGATGGTGCGCATGTCTTCAGCCAATCTAACCCTGCCTGTGTTACAGTGCGGATGCACTATGTTAGGGAGCTGGCAGCTGCTCGTCATTGCTCGGTGGTTCTCTCTGGGTACTCCGGCTTCCTCCACCCATACAACTGTCACCGACATAATATGACCTTGGCTGTTAATGTGTCATTAAAACCTAATAAATAAATAAATAAATAAATAAATAAATAAATAAATAAATCCAGTACCAGTTTTGCTCGTACAAATATTAGTACCGTCAGACAAAATTCATTTTCGGATTAATTTCGTACTTTTCTGTACCTTCCCTGAGTAAGATTGGTATACCTTTTCAATCTCAGATTTAACCCTCAGACACAATGAGAGTGAGAATAAGTGTACCATTTGGAAATACCCAAATTATCCAACTTTGGTTACTCTCTACTATCATTTTGGAATGGGTTAATTTGAGACACTTTGCTTTGCTATATGCAGAGACGTTTAATTAATAAATCCGGCTTTAGTTATGTTCTGGGACTTAATGAAACATGTACTTTGGCCACTTAAAAATAGCACTGTTTTCAAAAAATGACTTTGAGTGAATACTCACTTGTCCAAAAACAAAAAGGAAAGAGCTCTTTGAGCATTTCATAACTGCTTTCAAAAATCAATGGGGAACAAATTTTGTGTCATATGTTTTGGTGTTTCGTGTAATCCAACATCAGTTTGGCCGTACAAATATGAATATCGCCAGGAAAGAAAGCACATTTTCTCAGTGGTAGACTGTTTGACTTCTATGATAGAGGTCCCGAGCTTGATCCCTATCTGGGACGACCCACGTGATATCCTTGGGCAAGGCACTTTATCCCAGTTGCCAACATGGGGGCACGATGATGCCATGTACTAAAGCGTACTGCATGTCAATGGTGCACATGTCTTCAACCACTGGTACCCTGCTTCAGCGGAGCTTGAACATAATTAGAATGTTGAGCTGACAGTTGCTCGTCAACGCTCGGTGGTTCTCTCTGGGTCCTCCGACTTCCCCCAGCCGTAAAACTGTCACGATCACGATTAGCCATTGTGGATAAGTATGTGACCATAAACACCAATAAATAAATACCGTCAGGGAAACCCTCTGTGAAATCCTTCTGTCAATAAATAGCAAAGTAGTAATGTAATGCAAGAAATATTAACAAGTTGTTCAACATCCCTTTAATCAACTCATTTTGACTTGAACTGTACCCATCACTGTGTATACTAGCTCTCTAGATGGTTTAAACCATATCAAATAAACAACTAATTTCTGTGTGACAGTAACTAATATTACATGTATTTCATTGTATCTGAAATAGATATGTTGGAAAAATTGTGAAATCATGGAGTAGGAAGCTTACCTTCGTTTGTTGACAAATCCCACACATTCACAAACAGACAAAATGATAGAGAATAAATTAATTATTGATATTTAAGGTCACTTTCAGCATCTACAGCTATATCATGACCATAATATAGGTATTTATTCAAGTCCAGGTATTCATTGCATAGGTGCACAGGGCTATCTTTCAGGGGGGGGGGGATGAACCCTTTTAGCCCGAAAAAGTTGAATCTCAGGTGGAAATGCCAAATGTGGGTATGGGAGGGGGAAGGGGGGGGGGGGGTGTCTCCCTCCTATTGAGTACCTGGAGAAAACCACCGAACAATGGCAAGCGACTCAGACTCCCCAACATACTAACTCCACAAAAGCAGGGTTAGCACTGGTTGAAGACAAGTGCACCCTCAAAGTACCCTTAGTACACATCGCCATCATGCCAAATCACTTGGGAAAGATCAAAATAAAGAGTATATTTTTCGAGTTAGGGACTTCCACTGTAGTGCAAGCCTGTAGTAAACAACTGAAAGGCAGGTTGATAAGAAATCCCTGTACTGTTCCAAAATTCTGACCCAAAATGTCCTTTCTGTTTTGCCCACATACTGCATTTTGCATATGTTGCAGATAAGTAAATAGATAACATTTCTGCTTTGGCAGTTGTGTTGTCCTTTTGACCTTAATCCAGTGTGGCTCCTGCTGCTTTTGAACCTTTCTGTCTTAGGGAGCTTTGGGCAAATGTCACAATTGACATTGTATGGTGTGAATGGGTTGGGTATGATGCATCCATTGACTTGATGTTGAGATGGGGGTATTCTTTTGCCCTCACAAGAATATCCGGAAGATAGAGAGGTTCTGCAGAAAGCCAAAATGGGAAGGTCAGAGAAAAGATCTTTGCACATCTCTCAAACAGCTGTAATATGGTCCACAGCATTTTGATTTCATCATACAGAGTGTTGCTGTCTGGATGGTTAATAAGTAGGATATGCTTATTTTCCTCTTTATTTTTTGGAGGGGGGTGGGGGGGGGCGGTGAGGGTAGATAGAGTGTACCTATTTTGACCTCTCACTTTGAAGAGGATCATCCTTGTAATGATTTATAATGTTTGAAGTATTTTGTTCCAAAGTCTCTCTTGCTCGGTGCAGATATGGCAGACCACTCAGAAGTTGTTGCTGTGCAGAACAATCTTGAGGACGCTGGGAATACTGCAACTGCAATTAGTCCTTTTCGGTTTGGTATGTTCGTACAAAGTCAGGTGACATCTATGGTGATCAGTAGAAATTAACTATTTCTTCACTCAAGAACTATTTCTTCACTCAAATTAGCAAATTTTGGAAAGAAGTTGGTACTGTTTTTGACATAGCTCAGAGAGTAACTGATGAACTGAATGATGTGGCATAAACAAAGCTACTGATGGTGACCATGGTGCCTCCCGATCTACTGATAATAGGTCTGCCCAGGATCTTACCTCTTTCATTTGTGTATCTTGGGCAAGAGGCATAATTGGGGTGCACTTGTATAGGGAATGCGAAGGCCTTCAAAACATTTGTTGCTAATTTCCCTGTCTTGGTGTAATTTGGAGACCTTGTTGAGGACTGCTGTAAACTGTTTCTCTGTTGAGTCCTCCCTTACTTTAAGTAAAAGTAAATGTTGCTGAGCTTTTTTGTTGGCCTCTGCAATGTAATAAACGGTGTTCTGACTTACAACTACTCAACCTTTGTCCATCTGCTCAACTTCTTACATATTCCTGCCTGGACAAGATTTCTCTTGCCATTACCACTGCAGTCAGAATAATTTGGGCACATTTATTCGAATTTATTCCCTGTAAACTGAATGGATTTTTTCACTATTTATTATTCGAGTTAAATTTAGATGAATTTTTCATAAAAGCTAGTCATGGCTGCTTCACAGCAGCCATGACTCGATTTAATGAAAAGTATCTTGAAAATACCCAGTGGGTTAAGAGTAGGGACCTGCAAATTGCCAATTTTGATAGAATCTGATATCAAATCAAATTATTGAAAACGAATCAAATTTTGAATCGAATCACAGTTAATGGATACGCCATCAAAAGAAAAGTTTTTTTTCTGAAATAATAACCCTGATTATTAAAAGACACACAGTTATGTAGAGTGCATTTTTGCCTCACCACTACCCTCAAATTGAGATATAAACCAATATACTAGCTATTGATTGAAACTATTCGAATTGTTGACTTTGTAGCTTCGAAACTGCAGCTATAAACAGTTTTAAATGAACCTGGTTGATAGCTCACTTTTATCACATGTTTTCTGGAAAAAAAAACCTTATTTCAAATCGGATCCACTCCATTCAGTCGTGAAGGCATTTGTTTTAAAATGTGGAATTAAAACGAAATGATAAATCAATGCCGAATGGAGTCGATCCTATTGTAAATTAAAACAAAACGTTTTATAAATGGTCACTATTCATAATGCACAATAAGTTGAAATGAACAGTTGTATTGTAGCAATGTAGCTACAATTGTTGTACAGTTGTAGCAACATCGCTTAAAACACTGTTTCTGCTACAAGTCAGTTACGTTTCTACTCAAAACAAAACTCAATATAAAATAATGTGATCAATTACAATCTGTAAACATTCACGGTTGTGGCCAAAGTATATTCGGAAATATTTGAACTTTCGATTTCAAATCGAATCGAATATTGACTTTTGAATCGTATTTCGAATTTTCGCAGGAGACTAGTTAAGAGTTAATGATAATAGCTTTCTTTGCTTTAAGGTGACAGATGTGCTATTTGCTTCTCTTCAGCTCATTTTAGCAAAAAAGTCAAGATAGGCATTCTCATCCACTTTTCATGTCCAAGTACTCTTCAGTATGCGCTTTGCAGGCAAAAATTGAAACAAGGGCAATAAGCTAACACAGCCAAGGGTGGCTATACTCCTGCCCCCCCCCCCCCCCCCCCCCCCACTGCCATGAGTTTCTCATCACTTGTCTTTGTTGTTATTGAATTAATAAATATCTTATCTTAACTTGGCACCATTTAGCCATAGCCATTTAGCCATAGCACCAATACAGCAGGCCACCAAATGTGTTCATGGGACACTAATGCCTCAGCTTTATAAAAAACTATATTTTAGTGGTCAGCAAAGTCCAAAAAGTGGCCATAACGCAGATAAAAAAATTATCACACCACACTCAAAATCAAACCTATCTGGTATATTGTCTACAGTAAGCTATATTCCAAGTTTGCTTGGACACCTATAACCCAAGTTACCATCTGGAAACCAATATCAACATGTCTTCTGAGTCAGAAAAGGGACATAACTTTGTCAAATAATAACAGACCCAGCCCACTATCAATCACAACCTGTATTAGGTGGTTATAAACCTATGTATAAAATTTGATTTGATTTCGTTCAGTCAAACTTATGTTATCATCAGGAAACCATTTGTTTTATTCGGACATACAGATAGTCCTAAAATTAGGGTTACATTGCTAAAATATTTGAGAAATTTAAAATGCATGAACAACCATTAAAAACTCTTTTTCAAGTCTAATTTCTGGGTGGTAGCAAACCCTAACCCTTTCAGCTTACTGACCTTAACCCTTGGGGAGCACAAAAATAAAAAAAATCTGATTGGAGATGGAGATATTTCTGAATGGCACAAGCTGGAGATAGTCATTACGGATGGAAAATGGTTAACATTTTATCCAACACACACAAAATCAATTTTCCACAAAACTTTAACAAAACCCATATCATGTGACACCTCCTCATTTGAACAAGCTTGACGAACGGGCACATATGGTTTTGTATATTACGAGGACAGGTGCAGCTGATCTATTAGGTTAATATATGAATTAACTCAAACATATACCTTCCCTCAACCCAGCCACTATTCAGATCAAGAATGATGTCATCAATTCTTGGGTTGTTACTGTAGTGATGCCTTTTGGGTAGCTGTGATGGTGTGTAAACACGCATGTGCTCATTTTTACATGAAATCCAGTCTGTCACATTATCAACATCATCTAAAATTAAATGATAAAAAGAGTTTAGCGTGAATGCAGGGGATAACTGAGGATACATCCCAGCATACATATACAGTGTGTCCCACTTAACTGGATATTTTCTTGTGTTATAACCTGCTTAATTTCATACAAATTTCAAGTGATTTGCATTCCTTCAATACAAACTTGCACTGTTAGTTGCATATAGATTATATGGAAAATCCATCTTAATTAAATAAAAAATATAAAGATTTTTTTAAACATTTTACCCACGGCCCTCAAATTCTAAAGCATCGCAGACCTATTTGGCCAAAGTACATCCAATGTAATAAGTTAACCTATTATATCTGGAGTGACAGTGCTCCTTAAGCCCTGTCAAAAAAGATATAATGGAATAAATGTCCAATTTATCACCAGAATACAGAAAGAATAACCAAATTCCTTTTAACTGAAAAATCCTGTTAATTAAATATTTTTCAGTCGCAGAGTGGCTATTCAAATTGCAAGTTTTCAACACCAAATATTTCCCATAATGCAGTTTGATATTTAACTAAATATACCTTGACCGAGCTGAGTGAGCTCTGTCAAACAAGATATATGTGGTTAAATTTATAGTTGAACAAGAGAAAGCAGAATGATTGGAGTAATTTCTGATGCACTACCAGAGTTATAGAGGTTAACAGGGTGCTTCTGTATAGATGTATCTTTTAACAAGGAACATGATAAAAACCAGAGGCTCAAGTAAGCCAAAATGCTCAACTGGCTGAAGTTGTCAAAAGAGATGAATGTGTAAGTGATGGGTAGCAAGAGCATTTTTTTGTTTTGGCATGACACAACTAAAGGCTCCTTTTTTAGCCATTCATATCTGCTGGTCCCAGGAAAGCTGCCTAGGCAAAAACAAAGCTCTGTTCTGTGAAGTCTCAAAAAAGTGTCCGAACAAAATTTTGTGTTTATTTTTTTAACTCCTGTGGTTCTCTCTATCCTTTCCCCCCCCAAAAATAAATATTGGAGGGGGAGGGGGGTGGGGAGGCCATAAATCAAGTACCTATGACCCAGTTATACTACATGACAAAGCTGGCTCAAATCAGCCCATTGGTTCTGGAAATAGAAATTTTGAGTGGAGCCCAAATTTTGACCTACTGAATTCCTTTGAAAAAAGTGATTCTGCATCCCAGAAATCTAATCATTACTGCAAATGGCACCCTTAGAGATGTAATATACCAAATATGAGACGATTCTGACTGGTGGATCTGAAGAAGATTTTTAAAGAAATTTTCTCATATTGCACTAAGTTAAACTTTGAACTCCAATAAAGAGCCCAATTATTCGTCCAGGGACTTGATTTGAACAAATTTGAATCTGAGACCCCCACCCTCCTCCAAGAGATGTTGTTCACCAAATATGAAAGGATTCTGACTGGTAGATCTGAAGAAGAAGATTTATAAAGAAATTTAAATTTTATAGTAAATTTCCTTTCTTATTATACCTACCGCAATTATTGTTTACTACAGACTTGCACGGCAGTGGAAGACCCTAACTCAGAAAATGTACTCTCTATTTTGATCTTTCCCAAGTGATTTGGGAAAGAAAAGTGGTGCAAAAGCACCAAGAAAAAATAAGCCAAAACTGGGTCGAGTGCTACCGGCACAGACCCAGTAGGGGATGCTCTTCTCATAGTATAATTCCACGACTTCCTGAACCAGTGCGCAGGCAGTCACCAATGAATCATTCTTTTGAGTCCACCAACATAGGAGTTATGTGACCAGCAGGGAGGAAGGATTCTTATCCGAATAAGAAGACGGGAGGGCCTCCATGTAAACAACTGCGGTAGGTATGACAAGAAAGGACATTTACTATAAAATTTAAATTTCTTATCAACCTACATTACAACTGTTTACTGCAGGCTGAATAGAAAATAGGATGGAGAGAATCACATAACCAACCCCCACATAACCCAATGCACTGGAACCGTGGACAGAGGAAGAGGTCTCTAGACCTATCAAACCATAGCATCACAAACTTAGTAAAAGACAATGACAGATGAGGCTTATGGTTCTGTGCGACGCTTTCGCAGATTAGCTGTGTTACAGGCATGCATGTGAGTAAGATGCATGAACGCCTTGGACAGCACACGCCTGTACCTCGTCAAACTTATCTGGAGGCAGATAAGCAGCTAAAGCTGAGACGACGTGATCTGAGAGAGAAAGCATACCAAGCATCTCTCTCAATAAGCCCAACGTGGACTCCAGAGTCGTCATTGGAATGACGGCAGATTTGGGCTTGGGAAGCTCGAGGGAACTGGAGTCCTGATCCAAAACCGTCAAAGTCTGGCAGACTGACGGATTGGCGGAATTGTAGGAACGATAACGCGCCTGAGGCAAAAAGGTGTCAACCCTGGTGAAGAACGGAGCCCTCATAGTCTTGGAACTCAGCTTAGAGTCCAAGGCTGAAAATGCTTCAACCACCTGTATTGACTGGCACGGTCGAAGACACCCAGAAGCAGGTTGCTCCATCTCTGTTGGCACGTGACCGATGATCGCGGCCTGGCTGACACTGTCGGCTGGTTTGAAATCCGGAAGGAACCCAAACGCAAAATCAAGAGCTGCCCCCAAGTCCGAAGACTGCTGGCTCTCGACATCAAGCATGTCTGACTCTTCCCCTGAGTCGGAAGACACATAGCCCATCGTGGGCAAACCAGCCAACGCCTCCCATGGTGTCGGAACACCAGGGGGATCAGAAAGCGGCCTGTTTCCAATCCCAGGAGGCAGCGCCATAGGGGCACCTGGAAACCACTCGCTGCCTTACTGGAAGCAACGGGAAGGCTCTTTGACAGAACCTGAGTGAGAAAGGAGAGGGCCTCCCTAAGCTCACTGCCCGTACTGGCCGGTTCGACAGGGGTACGAACCGGCAAAGTGGCTTCACCTCAGACCCTCTTAACCAGCGAAGGGTCACGATCCTCCAAAACACCCGACGCGGGATGACAGGCGGCAGCCGAAACGTCTGAATGCAGATGTGTATAGGAGTGTGACACACCCCGAGGATCAACATAGCGGGAACTCATGAGAGTCACCGCGGACCTCTGCAGGGCAGAAGGTCCAGGCTGCACAAAAGACGTTGGTCCCCCAAAACTGGTCGTGTGGCCAGAATGAGTGGACGGAAACGCCACGGAGTTCATAGTGTCCCCACTAAGAACATCCGAATCCAATGACACAACTGTGGTGCTCGACGGCGCAGAGACCACAGTAGAGGGTCTGGCCGGCAGCCACTTCCAACTTCGCTGAGTTGAAGTCAGGGAAGGCTGAGGCTGATACCCCCATGTCTACACTCCCAGACACCGCAGCAGACCACTGCAGGTATAAAACTACTGTGCTCAACGGCTGAGAGGACACAGTAGGGGGTTCAGTCGGCAGCCACTTCCGACTTCGCCGAGTTGAAGTCGGGGAAGACTGAGGCTGATATCCCACAACCACACTACAGCCATCCCTACAGACCCTTGCAGGGATAAGGCGAGGCCAGCTAAAAACGGTGCCCAATGACATTGTAGACAGAACAGCAGTAGCAGCAGGTACAACGGGAGCTGTTGGAACTGGTGGAAAAGTGGAGAGAGCCATCTAGCTTGGCCTCCAAAGGAGGAGTCACAACCCAAGTGACGGCCTCAGATGTCGACTGGAGAGGGCGCATAGTCCCAGAACCAGGCATCTCTTCACCAGAAATCCAACAGCTCCCGCAGTATCCACCACAGTAAAAAAAACTGCACTTTCCCCACGGAAGGGGAATAACTCTCACCAGACATGGTCGTGTCGGGAAGCCCCGAAACGACAGCATTCCCCACCCCCTGCTGGTGCGTGAGGAGCTGCACATCCCCCATGGAGGGGGAGCAATTCTAACCAGACGCGGTCGAGTCGGCTGGCCCCAAAACGACAGCATTTCCCAT